>OY288108.1:30658786-32148786 GCA_958431115.1 Syrphus vitripennis
ACCAAGCCAAGACAAAAGAAGTATGACCTTGTTAAGTTTTGAACTTTGGATTTAATTGCGAAACATAGCAAACCTAACCTAACTTATTATACCCAAGAATATCCCCACCCGGGGCATACGGCTCCACTACTTCTTCGTGTCATCGTGTAATGTTACTGTTTATCTCCAATTCTCGTTCAGTTGTGCTCAATAAAAAAATTCTAGATTTGCTTTGTGGTGATAGATTTTCTTTGACATATCTTGGAAAGCATTCCGAACGTAGCCTAGCCATTGCTTTCCAGCGATATTTACCTATTTACCGAGGGTAAGTAAATATCACGTAGTAGGCAATAGTTCCATGATATTGAAAATTTTATACCATATCAACTGGTTTTCGAGAAATACTTACTTTAACAGATGAAGAAGTTCCTAGGCTGATCCTATTTTTGCTTCTTTCTCTACCGTTGTTGTCATTTGATGGAGATCCATGATCCTAAGGGTGAGTCGTCTGCGTAGTCTCATGAGTTTGAGCCCACTGAATTCATCTATTTCCAGTTGACAAAGCTGCGTACTGTACATTATACATCACCCACAGGAACATTATTGATGACAGTATACAATCCTACCTCTTGGATATAGCAATCAATTTATCTGGGATAGGTATCTTTTTTGTGCAAAGCAAGCCGGATAAATTCTCTATTGACACTGTTGAAGACCTTATCAAAGAAAGCGAAGTGGTGATTGGAACTTGAATGTTGAACATTATTCTCATGACCCAATAAGGAAATAATGTGTTCTAAAAATATATTTCAAATACCCTTCCTAAATTAATATGGCTTCCAAAAACACTTTAATATTGTAAAGCCCAGTAGGAAAATCCTTCGTCTTGAAGTGAACAATCGTTTAGAGGTTGATTTTTTGAAATTGTCTCGGTTAATATTTCCGAATCCGTTGTGAACGTTTGACTCTTAAAACTGAAATGCCTTAAATGCCTAGCAGAAAATTAGTTTTTAAGTTCCGGTACATTTTTCTGGAGAGTCGTGCTTCGCAAGAACGTTTACGGTGACCAAATTGAAATTTGTATGGATCCACGAACGTTAAAAAAAAAAATGGAATTTCCATACAAACTATCGATAACAACCATGAAAATATCGTTGGTGCCTTATCTCCATCCGAGCATAAGTGAGGCTACGAGAAATCTCTGGGCAACGCGGTATCCCAATTGCTAAAGTTGTTGTCGCATTTGACAGGAGAATTTTTAGCGGTGTTTTTTTTTAACATTCCCATTGTGGCTTTAAAATAAAACATCTATTATGTGTTTATGCCTTTCATGTCTTAATATGGACGTACCTATGCAATTTGTTCGAAAAAATATCTCCTTCCCTGATTTGTTTTATCATAATAACCTTATTTTACTGCATAAGCCATTGATATTGAACATTTGCGACTTAAATTACCAACTTCAAATTAAGTGAGATCTAGAAAAGCTACATTTAAAAATACTTTTATCATTAAATTTATGGTATTGTTAAATGCTTGTTAAATTTTATATTCTGAAATTCTTTTTTGAATTGGCTCTTCCACTAAATTACTTTTTTCAGATAAACTCCCAGAGATACTTTGTGTTATCTCCTTGCAATGGATTTAAAATTTTTTAAACCTTTTTATGTTTCGATTTAACCAGTGCCGGTATATGACTAACGCAAATGATTAAATTGCATGTGGATCTATTTTACCGACTTCTGTAAACGGGCCCTACTTATATAAAACTACGTATACACTACGATACAGAATTATTCTTTCTTGCTGTATAACTTCTATTGCTGTTATTTTTACTTTTGTTGTTGTTGCTATTGCAACAGTACTCATGCTGTTGTTCTGTAACTGTAGGTGTAGTTATAAATGTTGTTCTTACTGTTGCTGTTGTTCTTTTGAATTAATTTCTTAATTTCAGATGTTCTTAAATTTCGAGTGTAAAAATGTTTGTTCTTCGGAATATACAACCACAATGTAATAAAGTGGTATCAAATTGTAAAATCAAAATAAAGTAGTTGGTATTACCATTAAAATGGTGAACTTCGAAAATTTTTACATGCGCCCTCTTAACTTCCATTTTATTCTGCCCATACATCCATCGGGACATATGCTTCTTCACTTTTCAAAACTTATTTTAGCAATTAAATTTGTTAGGGCTCCATCTTCAGGACCAACCGCCAACCTAATCAAATCCAACCTTGACTTGCTCCTCTTTTAACCACATCTTTAACATTCAACAGCCACATCTCCGACACTTACTTAAGTTCGAACATCAATATTGACACTTATTGATCGGGAAAAAAGAAAAAAAATGAAAAGTCGCTATATACTCGTACACTATTCGAAATCAAAGTAAATACACTGCACCTTTTTTCCTCATTTTTATTTTTACTATTTTAATTGAGATAACCCAACATTTGCACGAGCGTAGGTGGAACGCCGCGCCGCGCCGAAGATCGAACGGACTCCTTACCTTAACCTTTAGATTTCTTCTGTTTATCTTGGTTTGTGGCACTTAAGCCACAGACTCGAGTCAGACAGCGTTCAATATAATGTCACCGCGATGTCCTCTGGCAGACATAATAAATCATTAATCGCACAGGATACAAAGGCCCTAAATCATTGATAACTGTATGTGGGATTTGTTTGGTTCTCTATATATGTATGTAGATATAGAGGTCCTCATAAACAGCACCAGCCGTTGTTGTTGTCGAAGAGAGGAAGTTCTTTATGGACTCTTATGTGTTTTTTTTACTTTTCGCTACAGATGTCAACGGACCATGATTGCATTTTAAGATAATAATATTTTTTTTTCAGCCAAAAACAAGAAAAAAACTTACTTACTTAAGAGTTTTCGTTTTGCTTTTGTGTGTCAAAAAGAAAAACAACACAGAAAGAATTCGGTTTGACCCTGATTAGTATCCCGAACGTGCCACTTCATAATGTTTATGCAATTCGAGGGCGAAAAAGAGTGTAGATAGTCAGGTAAATTTAGAATTTTTCTTATCGGCCATTCTGATCTCTTATACCACTTTTTTGTTAAAATTAAATTCCATGACATTGCATGCGGTTTTGGTTCAAGATTTTTGGGTATTCGGTTGAAATCTATCCTCTACGCTCTACGAGGAAAGATTTTATGATTTTTAAACAAGAAGTCTCTGTATGATAATAAATAATTGTAATCTGACCAACATACTAATAAGGATCTCAAAATGTTCAAGGACACAAAACGATTTGGTTATTTAAGAAGTCTCCTTTTCGATATTGTCATTGGTTTTTTTTTCTAAGCATGTCAACGCCGAAGAAGAATAATTATTTATTGATCGAATACATAAAAAACAAATTATCCACGTATGTAATAACTTATGTATGAAATAATGTCCATCGTAATTTGCATTTTAAGCTCTTCCGTAAAATAATGACCATTTTATTAAAAAGTGAAATTTAAAGAAAAAATGGCTTTGTGTTTTTTAATACATTCTCCTTAAATAAATCAGTGGCAGCAAAGTGTCAATTTAATGGTCACCTTTTACTGTGTAATATTTAAGCTTCACTAATTCGATTTCTTTTCGTATTAGGTATTAGTTGCGATGAAGAACGAAATCTTTATTAAGGAACTTTCAACAACTAAGATAATAAAAAATCGGACGCGATATTTGAAGGCCAAGTTGTCAATTATATTTTAAATACTATCGATAACACAACAATGATGTATAATTCCTGGCAATACCATATCTGTTGGGACCATATCTAAAGGTCCGTATGAACAAAGTAGTTGTCTTTTTTTTTTACAAAAATATACGAATTTAGTTTTTATGTCTTCAGTGCTTGGCAACTTAAGTTTAGATTGATAGTGGTCTGGATGGTCAAAATGTCATAAATTTAGTACAAACTTGTGCAAGGTACAGTTTCACATATACAGAATTCATCTGGACAGTAGCCCAGTCAAAAAAACATCGCTCGATTCTTTGTTTTAGTAAAATATGTAGGTTTTACTCTTTCATTTATTTTACAATAGGGGTATTCATGCAACGGTACGAGCTGTCAAAATTTGTATGGGAAAAATATTCTGCAAACCAGATAAATTTATCTCACAGATTTGATGCAGAAAGCGAAGAAATAAACCTCATGAAGTTTCGAGAAGTAATTTGTGACGTTTAGTTGTGACAGCTGGTTCTTTCTCACATTTATGCAAGAATTTGTATGCTCATGCAAACATCAAGCGGAAAATTATGTCTTTCTGCAAAGCGGAAAATTATCTCGTTGCATGAATACCCTTAATATATATTTAGAGAAAAATTCATGTGAACAAAATCTTACTAATTCCTTACTAATGTTCAACCAGATAGAAGATTTTCACAAGATTCGACCTAACATTTTTCAAACAAACATTTTTTGATGTTAAAGAAACACTTTGTTTCTAAATCTAAACTAAAATATTGGGGTAATCAATACAGAGGTGATCTTTTTGAATATGTCAAAATAATCATGTTATATGGTTGAATTAACACTTTTACATAATAAATATTAGAAAATTTGACAATGTGCTAAAAATATACAAAGTGTTAATATCGAAATTTATTGTATGTTAAGTCTTGTTCACAGCACAAGCCCCTTTTCAATTTCTTACTCTACATTTTTTTCTGGCAAAATTCAGTTTGAAGTTTTGAACATTTTATGTCTTTGGTCTGACTTTGTGAAGATCTCGTATGCAAAGCGATAGAGTCCCAAACATTTGTGTTTGAGACTGAAAGTTTGCTTTAAGGCTCGTATACAATTCTTTTGGAGAAAAATTTATGCGAAAAAAATCGTTTTCGTCAAAAAAATCAACGTTTGTAAACCACTCAGGGCGAGCTTTTTAATCCATTGAATTTTATATTTATAAAGTATTTTAAGACTAGTGTATCTACAGTGCGGTTGAAGATCAATCTATGGTTATTACGTTTTCCAAAATTGTATTAGAGTAGTCCATAATTTGTGTTCTAACCATGGATTTGGTAATCAGAGGAACAAAATTCTTAATAGTATGTATTTATACTTTATTTATAAAACTGTACAAAATTTCATCTTAAAATTAAATTAAAGTACCTTAAAACGAAAAGTTAGGTAAGGATGTTACCATAGCCGGCATTTTTTGACTGGATTCATTGTGCTATTCAAAGGACACCCATAGGCTTCGGAGAATTCTTTGAAGTTTGTTAGAGCACCCAATACTCGATATTTCCTGGGACTATGAGCTTCATAGCTTCGTGATTCTACCACGGCTTCGGGTCGCAATGCTGAGCAAAATAATTGAGCAAAACTAAGGAAGAACAACTGGTTCTCATTGAATTTCATATTCGGAAAGGTTTCTTCATCGGTTGTCAATTTACTATTATTTGTCTGCTTCCATTTGGTATAAGCCTTAAAGGCCAAACGTAATCCACCATTATCTGCCAGGTTCTCACTTAATGTTGCGATGCTCTTAAAGGTTTGATCGATTTTAGCATAGTTATCATATTGTTCCAAGAAACATTTTTGTCTCTCTTCAAATTCTGCTATCGCCTCGGGGCTCCACCACTGTCTGGAATTTCCCACTACATCGAACTTGCGGCCAATATCATCAAAACCATGAATTAGCTCGTGTCCCATAAACATACCAATTGCACCATAGTTCAGGGATTGCGGGAAGTACTTGTGGAAGACGGGAGGTTGCAGCAGACCAGCTAGTATGATGATCCGGTTAGCACCAGTATCGTAGAGTGCATTAACCATAGTCGGTGGTAAAAACCAGTGGTCCTTGTCGAATGGCTTAAAAAGTCGATCTCGACTCTTTTGTCGCGTGTGTTTGGTTATGGCCAAGCTGTTTTCAAAGTGTTTCCCTTCAACAATATCAATTTTCTCATAGAGTTTATTAAGAATTTTCTCAGATCGGATATAATCCGGATATCCAGCAGCAATCCTCATTGCATTTGCTTTTTTGCTAGCATATTCCTTGGTAGCTGCGTCAATCCAATCTAACTCACGAAGATTCTCATCAAAGGTCTCCTTGAGTGAGTTGATGATTTGTATTGTTTCATTCTTACTAGACTCATCAAAGTATTTCCGAATAAACATTCCTGATGTGGCCATTCCCATGTTCCAATTAATTTGATTCACACAAATCTTCCAGAGGGGGTTAGGTTCTACTTGGCCAGTTAGAGCTGTGTTGAATTCATCCCATGCTCCACGGAAGTTATCATCCAGCGATATCATAACGAAAAGAACACACCGCCAAATCATATAATTGGCCAAGGTAACGTTTTCAGACTGCAAAAGAACGTAATAAAGATTTTCGTAGTATTTAACTCCAAGTTGGAGCAAAACAGTTTGATTTTGGTTTATTTCTGATGGCGACAACGGCAACGACTGTTTCGAGGACTGCTGTATCCCAGCTAAGTATCTATTCCAAGCAATATAAGGATAAACACTTTTTAGCAGCCATATTGGTAGTTGAAAATATGGCAATGTTTTTGTGGCTTCAGGTGGAAGCGTTGCATTGGCTAGAAGAATTTCGAAGTCAACAATTTCCTGAGACACATTTCTAGCTTTTTCTTCGTTCACGTCAAGCATCAGAAGAACTTTTTCAATTAGATTTCTGTAAAGAGAGAAAGAGATTTGATAAATTTTAAGAAGAATGTATTGAGGGATTAGAGACCTGTTGGAGGTTGTACCTATGTATATTTGAAATAAAAAATCAGGTATCGGGTTATTGTAATTTGGGGTGAATTTGATTGACCCCTATTTTGAACTTCAGTCTAATTGGTTTTATTAATTACTCGTTGATTTTCTATTTTTACCGAGCTCTTTTCTACCGAGGGGAAAGAGGGCTGTTATAAGCATTCAGGCTTCTTATGATGGTACACCTCTTCATCAACGCATATGCCAAAAAGCAGAAGAAAGAAGTGCGATATTAGTACCGTCTACTCTTAAACATCTCACAGGTGTCCACAGCGACCGTGGACCTAACCCTTGGCTACATAATAAAGGATTCAAGTGCTTAATACTTGGTTTTAAAAAGAATTTAATAAGCTAAACCTAGGTGTAAATGATTATCGATACTATTTAATTTCATTTTGTATGGTTCGTTATGACGATATAGGAGATTCACTGTCCTATCACCATGATCCAAAGTTTCTTGGCTTGGACCACTTAGTAATTAAATTATTTAATATCCAATTCCATTACCTCAGGGTAGTCATTTGGGACCTCTCCTTTTTAACCTATCCGTCAATGGTATTCCAGATTGCTAACAATTTGTAAACTGTCTAATGTTCGCCGACGATTTGAAACTTTATTTTCAAGTATCTTCAATTGAAGATTGTGTTAAATTCCAAGAATATATTGATCGGTGTAAATATTTAGTTCTTCGTTCAACACCTAAAGTGCTGTTCAGCTACAGTCTACAGTATCGGTTATTCAGTCGTTAGCGAAATAAAAGAACTTGGTGTTATTTTTGACACAAAGTTGACTTTTACAAAACATATTGGTTACTAGGCGCAACACGGTTGTCTTCAAAGACAGTTATACTTAAAAAAAATTTATATATCCTTAATTTAACCCATATTGGAATATTGTAGCGTTGTTTGGTCGCCTTTTTTCCTCTGATAGAATCGAAAATATGCAAAGGAGGTTTACGCGTTTTGCATTTGATAATATTGGGGTGAACAGAAGGTTTGCCTAGCTAATAGCTATAGCTCTGGATACGCATTAATAGATTTGAAGACATTAAAAAGTCGTAGAGATTCCTTAAGTATTCTTTTTTTAAAGGGCATAATTAATTATAAAATAAAATCTCCGGATTTACTTGCTCTTATGCCATTTTATTTACGAAACAGGGGCGTTCTCTTTCTGATTCCTAGTCACAGGACGAACCATGGTCAAAATGAACCCATAACTCGTTCTTATCACTTTTTAATTTAGCTCAATATGAAGTTGATCTTCAAATGAATAGAATATTGATTTAAATTTGTTTTAAATGATATATTTATGTATTTATGTATAGGTTTTATATAAGGAGTTTTAAGTTATAGCAGTCAAAAGATTATAAATCTATTGATGATGATGATGAATAAATAAATAAATAATTTAATGTTTAGAAAAATATAGAACGTAATTTCGGCAACAAATGGTTAATTCCGTATTTTATATTCCAATTGGTACAAATTCAAGTGGAGTAAGACCTGACCAGACAATGAATCTGCCCCTATATGAATTAATGAATTTTTAATTAAAATATTTGTATGATATGGTTTGTTAAATTTCAATGAATTGTTAAAAAAACAAATATTTCAAAATAAGCTTGAAGCATGTAAACCCAACAACTGTGCACTAAACCAATAAAATAACAGTATTCAAACCCCACTTTTTCCTCTTCCCTACCAGGTTCCACAGTAATGTCAATAATTTCTACATTTTCTTGAAACCAAGTTAACACAATTCAAAAGGAAATACAAATTCAAATCAAAAGATCGTCACTTTTGGATGCAGATAACTATTAATAAATCAACGAACCAGGAAAAAACCTTCAGTTATTTATGTACCTAAAGAAAAGATGACTACAAATTAATACAATATTGGACTTCGGCCAACTTATATAATATAGATAGATACCTGTAAGCTTTGAGATTCTTAGAATTTTCCGGTTTCAAAAAATTATCACGATTTGTCATTCCCAGAGAGGTTTGTTCCAAGAAAACCGTATATTCCGTTGGGATTGTTGGATTTTTTTCAATTTCAAAAGCAATTATCACACCATTTCCAACATGCGAAGAATTGATGGCCAACTGAATCCAATCAAAATTTTCCTCTTTCCAATTGTCATCCAACACTGGCCAACCACCAAGATCATTAATGTATTTCAAAAGTGGTTCAATTCCACGTTTCGCAGCAGCATCTCTATCAACACAATTTCTGTAATACAATTTCGTTTTGTCCATGGCACTTGGTGGCTTCTGATGACTTATTGGTTCCGTAAGGAGTTCCCTAAGTTCATTCTCAAGATTGTGATGCAATAATTGAATTGTTGAATATTGCCACTTGTCATTTGGAATTGGATTATGCTTTTCCCAATTACCGCATGCAAACTCATAGAAGTCATCACATGGATCTACTGATTCGTTAATGAAGCTCTGCATGACTTCTGATTGTCTAGCGCGAATAGCATCTCGACTGATGTTGTGTTGTCTCCAAGGAGATAAATTCACTGCACTTGGTGCATCGGACATGATTTCACCATCTTTCCCGTAAAGCAAAGAAGATCGACCAATATGTGTCGAAATTAATATGACCGCAGCCAAAGTAACCGAAACCAATGTCACTAATAAACATATTTTCATGGGAGAAATCATCTGAAGGCAGACAATTTTTGTTTTGTTTTTTCTTTGATCGTTCGGGTGCCTTAGGTATTGTAATTAACACGCGAACTTGAATTTAATTCGTTAGTAATTAAGTCTTGAGAATAATTTAATTTGAACACATTGTATTTGATGAGTTTGTGGTGATCGCCAAAAAACAAATTCTATAAATACAAGTAGTGAGTATATTAGTTCTAGTCTTCTCTGTACGAGGCGCCGCAATTGACTATCATTGCAAGAGGAAGCTTTCTAAATTGTTCCTCGACTCAGTGTAGCGGATTTGTAAATACATATATTCTTTTTTTTTTGCCTTTTGAAT
Source organism: Syrphus vitripennis (assembly GCA_958431115.1). Taxonomy (NCBI): domain Eukaryota; kingdom Metazoa; phylum Arthropoda; class Insecta; order Diptera; family Syrphidae; genus Syrphus; species Syrphus vitripennis. The sequence continues at coordinate 30,668,495 of OY288108.1, forward strand.
TAATCGCAATTTTAATCAATTAAAGATTTCTGTGAAGAAGATCTATCTCCACACGATGAAGGAGGCATCGGATCTGGCGAATTTTAGTTTTTCATGTTCATTTCTTTTTTACTAATAGGTAGATTACTTTAAAGGTTAGTTGTGGATTTGTACAAAAAAAACTGCATTTTTAAAAAAGAATGGTTAGTGTTACCAAATGTTGTTTGCTAAAATTAAAAAAAAAATCAAATCGTCGTCGGAGTAAACTTACCTACAAATACTATGTTTCCAACGGACAAAATTGCGCAATTTTGGGAGGTATGAAATTGATATATAAGATAAATGATGCCTTACATAAGTTGTTTTACCTCCTTCAAAACCTTACTAAATAAATTAATGTTATTTTACAACAGATTGTCATAGCTTTATTATTTTAAATATTAATCAACGAGGGTGGGCGAGAATGAAGGGTTTTGGACAGAATACATAGCGAAAACTATGTAATACCTTAACCAGAGCACAGATAAAATCACGACACAATAAAGTAAATGTCAACAAACCAAGTCACAAATTTTGTCAAGGCACATTTTTATTGAGTAGACACAATCACAATCTAAGATAGCAGGTGTCACTAAATTATGATATGAGAGTAATCATAAATCATACCATCCTCGAAATAACACTTTGAGATAGATGGATAGAAAATGCAATTAAATCACCAGTGTGAGATAGTAAATGTCACTAAATCACAATCTAGCAGATGTCACTAAATTACAATTTGAGATATCATTAAATCACAGTCTGAAATAGCAACTGCCATTAAATCACAGTCTGCGATAGTTAGTGTCATGAAATCACAGTTTGAAATAGCAAATGCCACTTAATTACAAAATTTATAGCAGATTTTACAGATTTCAGTTTGAAATAGTAAATGTTATTTAATCACAAAATCCAGACCATTTTTAGATCAAGTGATATTATTGAAGTGAGGTACAGAATCAAGTACATACAACTAATTCGTGTACTTTATGTTTTTTTTTTTTCCTACACTTAAAACTATATCCATACAACTGCTGTGTGTGGCATCATTAAAGTGAATATGCAAAAGCTTTCAGTACATTGTTTGAATCAAACGTGTTTTGTTTATAGTTCTTCAAATTGATAAATCACACACATCAACTACTGAAGATGCACTTTGTGGGTGTGATATCGCTTCATTTTGTTTAATTCTGTTGTTTTTATGTTGACAATTTACGTTGACATTGCCCCGATACTATGCATAAAAGAAGATAAATGGGTTAGCTTTTGTTACCACTAAACAAATACAGGGGCATCTTTTATATTTTACATAATAATAATTGTATTTAGTGGCAATGAACATTTAATGGTTTTTATAATTTATTGTACTTAATTTTTGTTAGGACTACAAAATAATAAAAATAAACAACATTTAGATTGAAGATGGGAAAAACCATTTTTGCATATTTTTTTTTATAATTGGAGACGTGATTTTCGCCTCGTTATAGAATTAAGAAAACAAAATTGTTATGAAAAGATTTTTATCACGGATATTGGTTTTGAGTTTTGTCGGGACCTGATACTTTTAAATGACACAGAAGATAAGGTCTTTCATTTTTTTTATTGTTTTGAAAAGGAGCACCCAGATTGTGTCTGTGCGTCATTATGAAACATTTTCTCATCTAATAATATTAAACATTAAATTTTTTAATCACATTGCATCATAACTTGGCTTTTAGAACTATCTAACTGGTTTCTTTTAAAGTGTTTTTAAATTTCATAATAAAAAAAATAACTTGGAATGACAAACAACCTGTTTTGTCTGCCAGTTAATATCAATCATAATGCTTCAAAGTGTCAGAAAGCAGGAAAAGTTTCTAAAAAAAAAAACTATTAAGAGAATAATGTACAACACGAAATGATGTTATTATCACGTTATAGTCTTTACAAAATAAAAATTAAAATAATTATATAATTTTATTTAAACATAGATATGTAGGTAGGTATACTTGATTTGGATGTTTATCTTCTATAAAACTAAACTGCAGGGTAGGATTAAGAACTTATGAGTTATGAAGTAAATTGGAGAAAAGCAGAAAAAAATTGAACGACTAAGTCGTTATATATGTAATTTAGTTATGTGTGTCTTCGTTTGACGGAAATGCATTATGCATTATGTGTTTCCAAACTAAGGCACTATTATTTGAGGAAATAGATTTCTAGGCATGTTCATGCTTTGTTTCCATCTGTAAATGTGGAAGGCTTTGATTTTCTATAAAACTCTGAAATTGTTTAAACTAGGGCTGGGTAGTGGGTACACGACTGCTAAAATAATACAAAACAATTCCAAATTTGCAGTTGATTTTCAATACCTCGTAACTTGAAGAAAAATGGACCCGCAAAAAATTAACAAATCTATCCTATAGAGAGCTAGGCCTTTCGCGCTTGTAGTTTTAACCTTTTCACGTATTATATATGTATAGGAATACGCAAATAGTTGCGAGGGGACCACCACGAGGAGGTACAACAAGCACGTTTCGTTACCCATTGTTGCGCTACTGGTCCAGGCCGTTCTGCGCAGTCAGAAGTTTCCCGAAGGATGCAGGCCTCCAAAGTATTGAGTTTTCAAAAAACAGATATTTTTTTTTTAAATGCAAAAAATATTTTTTTTTTGAAAATTTTATAAGACCTGTTTCATAAAAAATTTATCGTGATAAGTCAAACCATAGGAAAATCGTACTTTTTAGGACTAGCTTAAGACGTCAAACCAGTAAACCAAATTTTTGCTTTTACGGAATTTTTTTTGCTAGTTTTACTGAGCTATTAGTCAAATTATTTATTTTAAACAAACTAAACATAAACACAAATTTTTATTTTACAAGACTTCTCAATCAGTTTGCATATGTCCTTATGAAATGACAATGCAAACAAAGAACTGCGCTGCGCTGTGCAATGTCAACATTTGAGTTTTAAATCAGCTTGTTATTACCACCAACTCAATCCACACCGCCTACACTATTATTATGGAAAAGATTACAAACTTTAAAAGAGTTTTGATCCTTGTTGACATTTTTGTTTTGTTGGCAATTTGTATTCACGGACTGACATGACGTCCTCACCCACAAGAAAAGTATTCTTTCTTTTTACAAACGGAATTGATTAGGAACGAATCGATTTGCATATTACATCCGAGCTACCGCGACGAACGGACGGACGGACGAAGCGATGGACTTTAGTATAACGTTTTAGCAGAGAGTAAATACTTTTTCAAGACTTTAATCTCATGGACGAATGACCCATGAATACTTCTGATGGCGTGATGCGTTTGTAAGGGTTCTGCCAAAAGGCTGAGTTTCGTTACCTCCTGCGGTAGGTAATGATGTGTTTCTCAAATTTTTCATCTATTCATGAAAAGATTTTACGTGAAGTTTTTGATATAAATAAAATAAATAAATTATTGCTAACAACAAAAATTATTCAATATTATTTGCTTACAATAAGTAATCAAAAGCAATTATTATTTTGTATTAATGTACATTCTTTTTTAATTTTTGTTGTGGTTTTCTGACACAACACGTCAAGGTTGTTGGTTGTTGGCAAAGCCTTTTGAATGATAATAATGTGTGATGACATATTGTTTGTGGTTACTAGTTAGGGAAATGTAAAATTGATTTCATATAGCTAAATTTTGTATGAGCTTTTGAGAACTTTTTGGCATCCGCATATACCGTACTTTATACATTATTTTTTAAGTTTAAGTTTTTTGGATATGTTATTTTTTGTATCAAAATTTCAATCTTTTTCAAGATGGGGCATATTTTTTTAATGCTAACTAAAGACGAATTTATCATTTCCATGTCTATTTTCTTTCATCGCCATCGTGAGTAAAGAAAAAAAGGCATTCTATGATATGCAATATTTTTCAGCATATACACTTATACAGGGTGATTTGCGTGTTGCGCTTCGTGACAAAAGTCTAGAAAAATAAATATTTTAAAACTACGCTAGTACTTGCAATTGTTTTAGTAAGACGTTTTTTTTTAATTTGACTCTTAAATCAAGTTGATTTTTGAAAAACTAATTAAAAAATAATAATTTAATTTGGCAAAAAAAAAACTTAATAAGGATCTAATTTTTTTAGATTCGACTAATTATATTACGATTATTATTATTTATTTACTGCTACTAACTGCTTGTACTTAACAATGTTGTATTTAATAAATATGACATGGAATTTTTGGGTCTATAGTAGTATGAACGTCATCCATTTAATTTTAATAAATTATATAAGCCACAATTTGAAATAGTTTAACATTACATTAACATTTTAAAATAATAATATGGTTGAACTTATTTGAATTATGAAAAAAAAAAAAATATCAATAAATAAAAAAATGACCATATTTGTTTGTTTTTATTTTGAAAACATTTTTTTCAAGTTGCATTAGATTTTTTTTTTAAATGCAAATAATTTGCAAGTTGCTTTATTTTTTTTCAATTCAAATAATTTTTAAGACGCATTCAATTTTTTTAATGCAAATTATTTACTAGTTATACAGTAGAATCTCGAAAACATGAACGGTTCTAAAACATGAACAATTCGGAAAGATGAACGCTTTTTTTCTTTTACGATTTCTTTCTACTTCTTCCCCTTTATTTTGTCGTTACATTTTTTAGTAACTGCTTTAAATTTTGGTAACGGTTCCTTTTTGCGTGGTTTACTCACAGTTTGTTTACGCCTTCAGTTAAAAATGAATTTTGAAGAGGAAAGAAGCCTTCAGTGAATTTTGCAGACCAATATAAGGTCGATCTATCGACACTTTTAGCCTAAGAAATTTACGAGAGAAAGCAATAACAAGAATTCTTTCTTCCGGGCGACAATTTTTTTTTATTTTTGTTATGTTTTATGTTTTTTTTTTAATTTAAATTGAATTGTTATTTTGTTAGATGCAATGTTTTTATGTATAGTTATAAGTTTTTCTTAAACTTACTCTCGGTGCTTGGAAAGAGGAACAATTCGAAAAGATGAACAGGGCCTGTTTTGGGATCATGACGAAATCTAGAATGCCAAAAATCTCGAATGCCGAAAATCTCGAAAACAAAAAAAAATTATCTAGAACGCAAAAATCTCGAATCCACAAAAATCCAGAATTAACAAAAATCTCGAAAGACTCTATATCTAGAAAAAAATCTCGAAAAAAATAAAAATTCGAGATTTTTTTTTTGTATTTTTAACAGCTAAAATTCAATAAAACACAAATACATCAGTTTACCAAGGTACTTTTAATCAAAAAACTTGTTGATATTGGCGCCTGCATGGCGACTTTACATAAGCGGAGCGACGGAGTCGCGTGAGCGGGTGTGTCCCCGAAAGAGGGAGTTAAAATCTAGAAGCCCCGCGAAGCGGGCCACCCAAGGTGGTTTTAAACTTATTTCTTTACATCTTTTTTAGACAACTTTTCGGCGAAAAACCAACATTTATCATTAAATGCGATTTGTGGCTAAACTAAGCGTCGTAGACCCCCTAAACTTGCCATCTTCACAAGTGATTTTTGGCTAAAGTAGGCAACCGAGAGAAATAAAAATTGGATTTTCGTGATCTAGAGAGTGCCACCTTTCAATCGATGTATCGCATAAAAAAAGCGTCCTAGAATCCCTTTATCGGCAACCACTAGCCAGACCAACCAAAAAAATAAACCCACCAACAGCCTCCCATTGAAAATCAAGTCATATCCCTTTAACTATCTGCTTGCTTTCAGTTCTAATAAGAACTGACATTATTTCGACATCAACGAAACCATCTACCAACAACCAGCCAGACCAGACCAACGACCTCCCATTGAATTTTTGAGACAATATTTAAAATTCTAGATTTTTGCATTCGAGATTTTTTTTTCCAGATTTTGGCATTTCGAGATTTTATTTTCTAGATTTTTGTTTTCGAGATTTTTTCCATTCTAGATTTTTGTTTTCGAGATTTTCATATTCGAGTTTTTTACTTTCTAGAATGTAATTGATTTCTAGATATCGTGGTAGACCCGCCTGTTTTACATCTGTTTATCTTTTTGAGATTCTACTGTATTTTTTTTCTCTCAAATTGTGAATTATCAAATGTATTACTAATATACCAAAAAAAAATAAAATTCTAGAATTTACCAGTAATACTCAGAATTTTTCGGCAACTTTGGTAAAAGTTAGTATGGTTTTGTTTTCAAATTTCATTTCGTACTTTTACCACTTGCCTACTGAACATATACTAAGCGGAGCAACGGAATTCCTAAGCGATGACAGTAAACCCAAAAAAGAAAACTAAAATCCTTAGGCTCGCAAAGCTGGCCAGCAAGGTACTTTTATTAACAAAAAGCACACATTTTGCCAATCTTGCTGGAATTCTAAATATAGAATTTCCTATTTCAGTAGTTTTACAGCAAATTATACAGTAAAAATTAATTTGTAAAAAATACCGTTGGTATAAAAATTGACTATCAATTGCCTTGCAAAATAGCTATTTTCGTCATATTTTGGTTTTTGTAAAGCGTTTTACCGAGTAATTAATTCAATGAAATGACCTTTGGACAAAGTTTCCAACACTATTGGGGAAGAAAGACAGGCGCAAAAACTCTTGGATGAAATAAATGCAACGACACCTGCATTTAGTTGGCCTCAAACATGTAAATTCATCGGAAGGCCTGTCGACGTTTTCCGAGGTCAACCCGGTGAATCATTTAAGTGGAGTTTGAGGGTAAAGCAGTAGAGTGGCAGAGTCGTGGTTCCACTAGAAATCTTGACAATCACCGGTAAATGAAGAAGAAGAAAAAGATCTTTTAGAGAACATGTCTATCTATAGAAATTTTAATTGTTATGATCGGATAAACACACGCTCCACAATCTAACTTAGAAAAATCAACATGTACTCCGGAGCGCTCCTAACTCTAACCAAATAAATTTGTTTGATTGTCAGCAGAAATATCCTTCATATAAAATCATTTCTCATACAAAATTTGACAATTCATTAACCAAGTTCTAAGCTACGCACGCAGAGATTCTAAACTAACCCAAAGATTCATTTCTTATTTAGTTATTTTGTACCTTACTGCTAGATGCTATATCTTATCTATCCAGAAAGATTTAATACAAAGACTAAAAGATCCCAAAATCAATTTAATTTCATTGTTTTTGCTTTCAATGTTAACATTTTTTCCAAATAAAAGTTTCCTACACAAATATAAGCATTGTTTTATAATCTTAAGTATTCACGTGATAAGCAGATCAGTGAACTGCACACAAGCTATGTTATGTATGAATGATGAAATCCAATAAAAACCAATCTTTCATTTCTTCTTCATTTAGTCATTCTTGAATTTTCGAACATAGAACACAAAATATTTAAGCGCTTTTTGGTACATACAGTTTCTCATTATTAATATGCACAGAAAAGAAAATTTATAAAAAATAATAAAATATCCTAAAGTTAAATAAAATGTCAAGTTTAAAAAGTGGATTTATTTTGGCAATATTTTGTTTAAGCTCGGCAATATCATCACCAATTTCATCTGACCTATTTAATAATTCTTCCCTTGATGAAGATCTATCTAATTCAATAATAGAATATGATTTGAACTCAATCGCCTCTCGACTAGCCATCCGATCCAAACAATCGGAACTTATGCAGAGTTTTATAAATGCATCAGTAGATCCATGTGAGAACTTCTACGACTATGCTTGCGGTAATTGGGAGAAATATAATCCAATTCCAAAAGATAAGTGGAAACACTCGGTAACCTCAGTACTGCAAAGTAATCTTCAAGAAAAACTAAAGGAGCTTCTATCCGAGCCTATTGATGATGATGATGGTGATGAGCTCGAGAATTCACCTAGTGCATTGACCAAAGCTAAGTTATACTACAAAAATTGTCTGGATCAGGAGGAAACAATGAAGGGTATTGGAACAGAATCTTTGTTAAATTTTATCAACGAACTGGGAGGATGGCCTGTTTTAGATGAAAACTATTGGACAAAGCGTGACTCATTTGATTGGCTGAAATTAGCAATTGATACATCTTTTATAAATGGTATACTAATTGGATTTGATGTTGTGAAAAATCCAAAAGTTCCTACGGAATATACGATATTTTTGCATCAAACATCCCTGGGATTGGTTAATCGGGATAATTATGTGAAGAAAGAAAACTCAAAGAATCTTGAAGCTTATAGGTGAGTGATGTAATTAAATTTAAAAAACCAACAGGACTTAATTTTTTCTGTAAATTATAAATTTTTTTAAAATCAAAAAAGATTTTCGATTATTAGTCAAGTGTAAATCACACGAAAAGACTGACCACGATAAAATTAATAAATTTAATGAATATTTTCGAAATAGTGATGTATGATAATATAAAACCTTACACATATTTCACAGTAGATCTTTCCTTTTAACTTATTAGCAGGCCTGGCTGGAAAAGGTTTTTGATTGGATTATCAAATAAGGAACTGGATGAAGTATTTTTTTCACGTCGTTTTTAGTCATTCTAATCTATTTCCACTCAAAATTTAAATGTAAGCCTTTTAGTGGGAAAATATTTTTCTCCGCCTTAGGCTGCATGTGCCAGCAGCATGTATTCTTCATCGTTGCGGCCAACTAGCGAAATCTATGGTACCCTACATCTGGTTACCAACTCTTGCCCAGACTCGAAAATTATTCCTTAAAATTGACGAAATAGAGGATAATATCCTTTAAATGTTCCTGTTTTCTTTTCAAGTTCTGTCATTCTGTAAGTGGTAGTATTTCCAGGCCTAAAACCATACAACCTATTAGGTTGTTAATGGCGAAAAGAATCTTGCCTGCGATGTTAAGGAGACTGACGCCTCATCGTTTGTGCAGCGGGTCAAAAAGTAATTTGTATTAAGTATCGGCAAAGAAGCTGTAGCACAATGCCAAACCCAATGATATGAAAAATAGGTTTTTTTTAAAAGATTTCTTCATCTGCATTCTCAAAAAATTGTATATCCATCAATGTTAATCAATTTTTCTGTAATTCTCATTTCAGAGTTTTAATTAAAAAAGTTCTTCAAATACTAAATGTTGAGGAACAAAGAGCTCATAATGTCTCTCAGCAAATAGTAAATTTCGAAGTCCTATTAGCTAACGCAACACTTCCAATGGAAGCCACAAAAACCGAAAGCTATCATCAACTAAATATAACGGAACTGAAACAATCATTTGGTTTTATCGATTGGAAGAAATACATTTCAGGAGTCCAAGGCACCGAAGCTCAGATGAATCAAACAGTTGTTATTCAACTTGGCGTAAAGTATTTCGTAAATCTTTATGAACTTCTAAAAAAGACAACGAACGATACTTTGGCAAATTACATGATCTGGCGGTCCGTACTATTTTGTCTTACAAATCTTGGTGATAACTTCCGAAGTGTTTTAGATGAATTTACAAAAACTGTTACTGGCCAGGTAGAACCAACTCCTTTGTGGAAGTTCTGTGTAAATCAAGTTAATAGTGGAATGGGAATGGCAACATCTGCAATGTTCATAAATAAATACTTTGACGAGTCCAGCAAGAATGAAACGTTAACAATTATTAACTCGATCAAGGAGACTTTTGATGAGAATCTTAATGAATTGGATTGGATAGATGCTGTTACAAAAGCCTATGCCAGTAAAAAGTCAAAAGCAATGGCGGTTGCGGCTGGATATCCCGAGTACATTCGTTCCGAGAAATCCCTTAATAAACTCTATGAGGAAATTCAAATTGTGAAAGGTAAACATTTTGAAAATTGTTTATCTGTAACCAAATACAACTATAAAAAAACTCGTGATCGACTGTTTAAGCCATACGACAAAAATCAGTGGCGAATGCCTCCAACAATTGTAAACGCTTTGTATGATTTCGGAGCTAATCGAATCATCATTCTGGCGGGCATACTCCAACCTCCAGTTTTCCATCAGCATTTTCCACAATCTCTGAATTATGGATCCATAGGTATGTTTATGAGTCATGAGTTAATCCATGGATTCGATGACATAGGTCGTTATTTTGACTCAGAAGGGAATCCGAACAATTGGTGGACTTCAAAGGCTACTGATCATTTTGCCGAAAAGCAAAAATGCTTTATTGAGCAATATGAAAACTTTGCAAAACAAGATCAGAGTTTCAAGAGCATTGCAACAATTAGTGAGAATCTTGCTGATAACGGTGGACTAAGATTGGCCTATGCGACTTATTCTAAATGGAAGAAATCGAATTTACATTTGATGAAGGAGGAGACTTTTGGCAATATGAAATTCAACGAAGATCAATTGTTTTTCTTGAGCTTTGCTCAAACATTTTGTGCAGCAGTACGACCAGAGGCTTTGATTGAGTCCAAAAGTTATGAAGCACATAGTCCGCAGAAGTATCGCATTTTAGGTGCTTTAATGAATTTCGAAAAATTTGCAGAATCTTTTGAATGTCCAATTGGCAGCCCATTGAATCCAAGTGAAAAATGTAGATTGTGGTAGGTTGGAATTTGTTTAAAATTAAATATATACAAAAAAAAAATATTTATTTGTGTTGGATTTATTTACGCCTTAAGCTTCTCCATTCTCAGATTTTTTCAGGTAAGTAAACTGCAAATACAAAATACAAACATGATCCAAGGTTATTTTTCTAAATATAAAAGACGTCCGCAAAACTGTATGACTCCACTGATGATGGCTCCCAACAGCTTGCCAAATAACCATCTGTCTCGCATATTCTGTCAAACTTAAAAAACAAAAATATATACATACATATGAGTGATGTCTTGAAGGGACTTGTGTATCTCTGCTGTGTAATTTTATTCATTCAAAAAAAAGAAGAAATAATTAAAAAATAAAGTATACACACCCACTTTACACAACCCTAGACCTTTCGTGAATCCAGAATACTTTTACACGCAAGAAATGTTTGCTTCATTAATTTATATTTGAATATTTGAATTTGGGGTGCACGTTTTAGAAGTTATTTAAAAGGCTGTTTTTTTCCAGATTACATATATTTTTATCCCATCATCTGCTCCCACTTGCTCGCATTTTTTTGCAGTTTTTTTTCTCACTTTTTATTTCATCATTTTGATCTTTAAGGTACCTTTTAGTGGGAGAACGATAGTTTTGAAAATGACATTATACAACAACCCGGTGAAACCGGGTTATTTTTAACCTGTAGGAATTTCAAATTAGAACAAACTTTTCAATTCAATTCCCTAAATCGACGCTTTCAACATGCAATTTTTTAAAAATTGAAAAACAAAAAAGAATTTAAATATCCTTTATATTTCTTATATATAAAAATAAAAAATAAAACAAGTAGAGTAAGACCCGCTTATACAGAAAAAATAAAATGGTTTCTTAATTTGTTTATATAATAAATTAAAAGATTAAGTTATAAGATTAGGAAATTAAGTATTAAAATATTCATAAATATATGAACAAAAGTAGATCATAAAAAAATATTCTGGTTTCTCAAACCTGGAAGTTGAAAGCGTTGGTCAAATAGGACGTGGAAACATCAAAATGAAGGCCTGTATACCACAAAATTATATTTAGTGTGACCACGCTTATGAAAACATATTTTATTTAGAAATGAAAAAAAATAGTGCTATTTTTTTCTGAATTTTCAAAAAATAGTGTTCTTTATTTAATCTGGGTCTTCAACTCTAGGGCCGAAACTGACGCACTATATGTCAAAAGATATGCCTGGATTAGGACTACTTTCTTAAATTATAAGAAAATGTCAAAAATGTTTTCAAAAATATAATTTATAAAAATAGCCTTAAGTGGGTTCAACAGTACATTTTTATTATTATATTTAAAACGAATGAAAAAAAAACTTTTGCAACATTATTTATTTTGAGAATAAAATAACTTTTTTTGTGACTATAAGTTGGAGAGGATTTTTTAAATAATTTTTTTCTAATTTGAATTTCCTAAGCTTAAAGTCAAAATCGCAGCAGTTTCCCTAAGTTCTTGAATTAATAGCTATCGTTCCTCCACTATTAAGGTAGTCATCTGATGAGAAGATCTTTATGGGCTATTGCTGTCTTGTGTCGGGTCGTCTACTCTGTAGCCTTGATGCAGTTCCTCATGACTGCAGAAGTTTCAATGATTCCCATCCACACTCTATTCTGCCTCTTATTTTTTTTGATATTAGCAACGGATATGTTGTGTGCATCTGCATCTGGATGGTATTTTGTCAACGCTGAATGATATCGCCCAGCAGCAGCTTGACTTCTTCACTTCATTTAAGATTGTTTGTTTTCGTTGAGAAATGTCATTCAAAGTTTTGAGTTTTTACGAATTAGAGATCTTAACAGAAATCCATACAAGCAACATGAATGTATTTAACACTGCATTTCGTGACTGTTTGAGAAAATCAGGAGCGCTTCTAAGTCAGAGTTGAGAAGGGGCACATTAACAGTTGCGGAACTGTGATTTTCTAAGCAAACGCATCTGAAGAATCAAGGTTTTAAGGACATCCCAACCAAAAATTTCAAAGCTTTTGGTTGGCATCACATTTTTTGAAAGCCACGATTCGATAGTTAAACTTACATTCACGTCTTGTTTCAGAGGGGATACCTTTAAATTAAGATCTGAAAAAGCTAAAAAATATTGCATTTTTTTTACTGGAATTCAAAAAGCCAAAAATTAATATTAAAAAAAATTTAAGTTATTTTGTTTTTAATCTTTTCCGTTATGTTTGTTTTTCAAAACATTCAAACGTAATAATAGAAGACCCTGCCAAAGGACGGCCTTCCCTCATCAGATAACAAGATAACTGGTATACAGTATTTTAAAGTAAACAAACCGAACAGAAAATAACAAAAAAAATTTAAAAAAAATTATTAATCCGTTTTTCAAAAACAAAATAAGTTTTTTTTTCAAAAATTCGAAAAATGTGTTTTTTGAAAATTTTTATTATAAAAAATACGATCATAATTCGTTTAAAAAGTTTATAAAATTTATAATTTTTATTACTTTCAAAAACCCCATAGAACAAATTTCATTAAATAATAAAACCGTTTTCGAGGTAAATATTTTTTGTCTCAATAGTTATACATATGACAGGTACAGTTATTTTTGGAGCTAGTTTGAAGAAAATCACTTCAGTAGTTTAGGCTGAAGGTCCAGGTACAGAAAGACAGGCTGACAAATAGAAATCAATAAATGAACCAAACGGCTCTGTACGTAAAATTGTGTTTTTTGTTGAGATTCAGCCAGCATTAAATAAGAAGAACAATTGAGGCATATCAACAGATTTGTTCGGATCTTCATGTAGTTTTTTCTTTAAAAAAATTAGAGGCTTATGGAGAGGGGTAAATAAATAACATCTCCCTCTGTATCTGCGTCTTTCAAAAATAGAAAAAAAATTATCATACATTTTGTGGTTACTCTTTCTCCATGTTGTGAATTGAACTTCACTGAATCTTCTCACAAATCTTGCCGATTAATTTTGGATTTGATAAATTTTAATGAAGAAGCAATGCAAATGCAAGCGCACAGTGACCCACATTGACTTTTTTGGTTGCGAAAATCGTATAGCTCTTAAACGAATTAAGATATCGCTATAGTTTTTGTTTTTACTTGAAGAATCTTCTACTGAACTACGACTTTCTTCTCATCTTCTCTTGATATTTTACCGAAAACTGTCAAAAGTAAATTACTGAAGTAAGAACAGCATGTCTTAGAATTAAAAGAATAAAGTAAAGTAAGTAGGAGGGGATTTGAAAGGAGATGTCGGTGAATATACATTAGTCTTGAATTTCGTCACATCACAATGAAAGGGAATGACAGAGCGTGGAAGGGTATTCCACATTCGCGTAGTACGGCTAAAAAACGAATCCCTGTACTTGACAGTACGACCGAAATTGGGTTCTAGAGTAAACTGATGGGCATTCCTGGAAGCGCGAGTATTACGGTTTATTCGTTTAAGGGGAGGAATGCAACTGGCTATTTTATTTGAGCACTTACCGTAAAAGTAACGACAAAAGAGTGAGAGACAGGAAACGTTACGCCGCCGGCCGGTGTTCGAGTGACGTAAAGGTAACGATGATCTTGCTGTCTCCGATCATTACATTACATTTATATTATATTTACGCCATTCTGCAATTCGGTTAATATCAGATTGTAAAAAGAAGCAATGTTCAACAAACAACTTTAGACCAAACAATATTAAGTTTTTTTTTTTAGACTTAACATGCTTAAAAAAAAGTGTGTGAAAAAAAAATCACATTTTTTTCTCACCATAAAAATTTACCAACTTTCGCCCTGCAAGCCAAATCATTCTTCCAAATGAAATAATTTTTCCGATTACTAAAGCTCCAAACAATTTTTAATTTCTTGAATTTAAAAATTTTGTATTATAGACCCCCCAACAAAAATTTATTTCACAAGCTTTTTTTGCATAAACGTCCCACTGTAAGCAGTTGGCACGAATCAAACACGACACACCCCATACATAATATAGCAACAAATGTGCAATATGAAATCTTTGAGAGATTTCCTCAACCTTAATTCCTGGAAATTCTTAATTGGTCGCATTTTTATGTCAATTTTATTAATAAACATAAAAGTTTGAAAAAAAAGTTTGATGCATGTTTTTTTTATTTAATAATTTTAGATTAAATTTATTTTGATTATGGTTGGTTGATGTTTAAGTCTGACATAATGTATGTGTAAGGTTAATCATACCTACAGATAGTAAAGAGTGCTTTGTTTTGTACATGAATTATAGATCTAAATGCGTCCTTCAAATCTAACATTTTGCAATATGACATCTTTGAGAGATTTCCTCAACCTTAATTCCTGGAAATTCTTAATTGGTCGCAATTTTAATAATAAACATAAAAGTTTGAAAAAAAAAGTTTGACGTATTTTTTTTAAATAATTTTAAATTAAATTTATTTTGATTATGGGTTGGTTGATGTTTAAGTCTGACATAATGTATGTTTAAGGTTAATCATACCTACAGATAGTAAAGAGTGCTTTGTTTTGTACCTGAATTATAGATTTACATAAATGCGTCCGAAAAATCTAACATTTTGCAATATGACATCTTTGAGAGATTTCCTCAACATTAATTCCTGGAAATTCTTAATTGGTCGCAATTTTAATAATAAACATAAAAGTTTGAAAAAAAAGGTTGACGTATTTTTTTAAAATAATTTTAAATTAAATTTATTTTGATTATGGTTGGTTGATGTTTATGTCTGACATATATGTAAGGTTAATCATACCTACAGATAGTAAAGAGTGCTTTGCATCCGACAAATCTAACATTTTGCAGAAAAAGTTAAGAACGCTTTAAGCGCAACACGTACGTACTTAACACTTCAAAAGAGGAAGTGAAGTAGTGAATACTAAAAACATTTGTTGTAATATAAAAACTGAAAAAAATAATAACAACACGATTTTAATTTGAAGAAACTTAGTCCTTGCTCCAAGTCAATTTCTGATTAATTAACCAACAATTTTTCCTGAAGAAGTACTTAAACATAATGCTGAAAAGCTAATTGTTATTCCTTATACGCTCAACAAATATAAGATTTTTTTAGCACAAAACTAGCAAACTATCTAACTGCTTCCGTATTCCGGCTTTGGCCATTCAGATTTCTTTGCTTTCATACACATTTGTTGGTATATCTATAATTGCAAAAGAAACGAATTTGTAATAAGTCGACCCTACACAAAGTTAATTATAAATTCCTAGAACATAACTCACTGCACTGCTGCCGCTGCACAGCGCTGGTGTGCTGATTTTCTGCAACATCATTTATCATAAAATGCATTTTGACAGGAGAATGAGGTGCAGCTTAGATTTGTTTTTTTTTTCCTTTTTCGTTCGTTCCCCTTTTTGCAATAAAATATTCAGTAATAGATATAAATTTTAATTTATTCATAATTTGTGCGAGTTTATATTATAGCTAACAATAACTAAATAAAACTATGATGGTGCATGCGTGGTTCCGTATAGAACTAACTGTACAGGGCCAATGCTTCGGATGTTATTGCCCAATGGTGTGCTATCGCGAATTTCTAACTGCCACTGGCCATGTGGGTTCTCTGACCATGTTGCCACCGACATAAATGGCCAACTATCAAAGCAGTTATCGGCAAAGAAGTCACGAGGTCTTCTATCGAGAATTGTCGTTCGAGTGCCTGATGGGGATGACAGAAACATTTCTAATGCACCACGATATTGACAGGTAGCTGTGATTATGATTTGAACGTGCTCTAGGTGTCGTATTGTATTGGCATTCGTGTATCTGAAGATAATTGTCTTGGAATTTGGTAGGGCTGGGTTTTCAATCAATGAACCTGTTTAAAGAGATGTTTGATTTAGTTTGGAATATAGTCAATGTTTTTTTAGTGGTATACTTTACCATTTATTTTGTCAATTTTTTGCTTTGGTACCGTTTTCCATCTTTGGGCTAAATTGACAAAAGCATCAGCATCCATTAGACCAAATCCAAGTTTTGTGCTGTAAAAGAATCCAGCTCCATTTTTTTGCCAGTCGTCTCCTTTGGTAAGAGGTTCTCGAGTTGCTGATCGAACTATGATGTGTTGGACGTCACGCCATGACAGATTTGGACTAGAACAAGAATATTAAACCTTCAAACTGGGATCTAGGTCAATCCTAGATCAAAGTTTTGATCTTGATGAAGAAATGAGTTTTAATTTTAATAAGTTCGAATTTTGTGTTAAAACAAATTTAAACATTTAAAACTTTGTCAAGAAGTTAGCCGTTATTTCGTTAGGTACTTTTTAAGTCTCTTAATACTTTATTTCTAGAGTCCTTTGCAGTCTATTCTCTTTAATTTCAACATTTTAAAATATCATTGGGCGAAAACTTTGACATAGGCTATATCCTCCCAATACCATGTTAAATACTTTCAAAAAGAAAAACTGGTTTTGACGGATTAGTTGTGCTTCAACAACGGTGTTCATCAAAAACCGAAACCGAAGACACGGAATTTTCGTGAACAACAAATTTTTGATAAAACCAATTGAAATTTTAAGCTTAAACGAGCCTAAATTAGTGACAAAAGAACCAACTCCTTTAGATATTTATAAACGTCAAAAGTGACATTAGGACTTGCATTGTGCCTGATCGGGAAATTATTGATTGCACAGAACTCGGCCAGCAGGGCTACCATCAGTCACGATGAAGTGCTTGTTTCACCCCTTAAGAATTTTTTACCGAAACCAGCACTACACCTGGGACGAGAAACGAACTAAGATTGGTTTCTGGAATGTAACAACGCTTCTCGAAGATGGAAATGCCTGATGCAGGATAATTTTTACTGGAAATAAAAATTGTCCTGCGAATAAAAGCAGGATTCCGCTGTGTGGATCAACTTCAAACACTGCGTTGGATGGATCCAAATGTCACATTCTGCATAAAGGAAGGTTGTTGGAGGAGTTTGAAATCAAAAGTCAGGTTAGTCAAGGTTGTACATTGTCACCAATATTGTTCCTGTTCAGAAACAGGCTGGAACAGTTTAACTCAATCATACAAAAACGCAAGAGGCAGTATGGATTGGCCATACGCTTTGAAGGGGCAGCAAGCGCATTGCGAGTCAAGCGATTAAATGGAACCCTTACATGCTGGCAGGCTGATCGGACTGACCTAGAAGCACTTGGTGAAGTACTGTCGGAGAGAGGAAGCAGCGTTGTGCTGTATTTCAAAATCTAAACATTTCAAGCCTTAAAGCCTTTAAAAATAAGAATCCAAATTTCAAAAAGGTGTTTGATCGGTCCTTCAATTTTTTGTTCGATATGAGTATAGAAAGGTTTGCGTTTTAAAACTTACTTCGCTTCCAAGCCCAAAGCAATAATTCCAGCAGCTAAAGGAGCTGATGCAGATGTGCCTGTATGTTGTACAGTGCAAGAGTTTCCAACATCAGTTGTTGTCTGTAAGTAAATAATTGAATGAATAAATTTCTACTGAAAATTAAGTAAGAGCACAACATTATACTAACTATCATTTGGTCTGAATCATTTCCCGAAGAATAAGTTACTGTCATAACCGAAGCACATTTTTCACTATACCAAGCACCACGTCCCTTATCATCTGCACTGCCAATTGTTATTGTAAAAATACTCGCTGCATATCCGTCACAATTGCAATTATCACCTTTCTTTCTTCCATTGCCGGAAGCCCAAACGTAAATACTTCCAAGACCTCTTCGTCCCTATAACATTCACAAATAGAACAAAAATAATTAAAATGAAAGACATTTAAGACATGTAAGTGTTACTTTACCAACATAGCACCTCTTTCCAAAGCTTCTTTGGCGAATATTCCCGGTGCTTCCATTGTTTGACCATTATCCATTGGTCCCCACGATGAACTATAGATATCGACTTTATCCAAACCAAATGCCAAAGAAGAACCTTCGAGCAAATCGTACACCAAACCTCCGAGCATTTTTATACATCCAATGCGACTATTAAACGCTATTCCAACTCCACATTTCTTGTTATTAGCCATCATGGCGATCTCACCGGCACATCTTGTCCCATGAGAGCTATCGTCATCGTCAGGTCTAGGATATGGATCAGGGTTATCTTCGTTATAATTCCAACTTATTTGGGGGTCCTATAGATGAAGTAATAGTACAATATTTTCTAGCTCAAAGTATTATCTCAAAACTTACATAATTCTGAATAAGATCCTCGTGATCATACTCAATTCCATCATCCAAAACGGCTACTCGTACATTTCTCCCTGTGATACCTTTGGCGTAAACTGGCATCACGTTTAAATTAAGTGGTTTTGGTAAACTAGAATTTATAGACTGTTTTTCAAATAACAAAATATTAAAGCTGTTCTAAATTGCAGTTATTTTACCATATACCATTGATGTTCCCAAAGTTCGTCATTGAATGGCGGATCGCTCGGTTTATAAATTGAACTGTCTTCAATTTCATTGTATTCGTCGTCATCGTAGTTGATCAAGTCTCTTTTATCACGCTGAAGGATTTTCTGCTGAGAGGCCCACAGAACCCGACTGTCTTCTTGCAGAGGCTTGTGACCGGATCGTTTGTTGCCGTATCCGATATTCCATTCGGGAGGCTTTTCTAATAGAAATATGTTTTCGAAACCATCGATCTGGAAAACAAATCAAGTGTTAGTTGTATGTTTTAGTGTCAGACTTCATTTAAAACAATGTTCGTTCTATATATCAAATGTTTTCATTCATTTTTATCTATTAAATCATGTTAACTATAATACCAACATATGTATGTCCCTGTCAACAATATTAATTTGCGCTCGATATTCTCAATTAACTGCCTTTTAAATGGAACAAAATACTAAATATATAAATCGCAAACCATTCGAGTGATAAAACAAACACAAATTTAATGACGCATTTGACCGCAAAACAGTAGTTAGTTTGTAGGCAGTATAATTACACTTGCTGAAAGCTGTGGGACTTATCGACTTCTTGACAAACCATACAAACATTTATGTGAACCTATAATCCTAATCAATCACCAAAGAATATTTATTTATTTTTATCTAATCTTTGTGGATGGGGTGCATTGGCGTGGGGACGACGAAACCAGACACATGTTGGGATTTGTCTTCGATGTTCGATGGTATTTTAAATGACAGAAGGTCAATGAATTTGAACCGGATGGCAATTAGAGCTTTATTTTAATTTCTAATTTGAGAATCCCTTAAGGAGTATGATGGGAGAACTATTAAAGAGTTCATTAAGAAAAAGACAAATTATATTCTTCAGAATTTGCATAAGGGAAGGAAGATTAAATTCGTAAACTATTTATTCGAAAGATGTATTTTTGAGAATTTTGCTATTTTTATGTAAGAAAATTCACATTAACATAATTTTTGGGGGTAACTGATTGGTTTATCATCAGCCTTGTGAGAATTATAAAAATTGAATTTGAAAAAAGGGTTAAAGGTTAACTGTTTGGAAAATTTAGTATGAAAGTTGCGGAAACATGTTTCTAAAATCTAAAAAATTCCTCCGGTATTAGCAAAATAGATGATTTAAACATTTTTATAATATATCCTTTGAGAGAGTGTTATGTAACGTGACATTTCCATCTATCAGATGTGGCGTTGATAAAAGCTTTCAATTTGTCTGGGCGTTGAACAAGCTCGTTAATTTCTCCATTCTGCGTTTTTCTTTTTTAGTTCAGAGCAGAGCTCCTGTCAAAAAAATAATTGTGTTTCTTTTTGAGCTCCGATCGTTCAGAACTTCAAATTCGTGTTTCTTTTTTAGCTCTGAACATGTTCAACGGAGTAAAATGCTACACAAACAATTTAACATTTGAAAGCCGGGAAATTAAAAAATCATCGTCAAAACAATAAAAATGGCGGAAGAGGCTGGTCGCTCTAGTGCAGAAGGCGTCAAATGGACCACCGCTATGACTGTTTTTTAATTAATTTGATTAAAGAAATCATGACAGTTTAGTGCTCAAGTGATTTCATAATTAAATCAGGGAGCTCTGAACATACTCTGCTCAGAACTCTACTGTACTCTACTCTATTCTATCCGGGGGTGGCCCCGGCGCAGTGGAGGTAGTGCTTGACTGCTACCCTGGATGTGTGGGTTCGATCCCCAGTCTAGGCAGCAATTTATTCTATATTCCCTCAACTGAACGCCACCCCTGGGATTTAATGAGATAATCAAAACCTAATTTCTCAATCCACTGTGCCAACAAAAATCTGTCCTATCCTTCTATTCCTTCAAACAATGCCTAATTTATAAGACCCTAGGTCTTACTGGCATATAAATGTTTGTGTTTTTTTTTTTTTTTTTTTATTCTGTTCGCTCAGACTTTGCTCAGTGCTCAGCTCTGAACTATAAAAAAGAAAAACGCGGATTGACGCTTTTCGAATTCGATGAACAGCTTGTCAATGGATGCAGAAACGCACTGTTAGGTGATGATCCGTAAGGTTGTTAATTAGGTCAGCAAAGGAAGATCGAGTGTGAAATCCAGCTTGCTCGGCGTCGAGTTTGTTTTCGATGTAGTTTTTTTTATTCGGCCAAGGACAAATTATAAATGTTTATCCATTTAATTTTTCAATACATGAATTTTTTTTTAGCAATTTTTCTTGCTAAAAAATTAGAAACATTTCCAAAAGTTTTTTGATCCTATCGCTGTTTTTTTTTACGGCGGGTTCTTACCACTGCCGTATTTTTTCTTCAAAAATTTTTAAAAATGAAAAGAAAGAAAATTTTGGTTGATGAGTAAGTTATTAGCGTCAAACCTTAAAAAACAACACTGTTATTACTGGAAATGAAGAATTTCTGTTAGAACTTCATGTGCCTATTTCATTTTATTTGATAGAGATTCCAAGTTGAGATTTTTTCGTTTTCGAGAAATGCAGGTGCAGATCTAGTTCTGGGCCTAATTACAAAACTTTTGAACTGTATTTTTGATTTTTCAGTTAGAACTAAGCCGCACCATTTTACATCACTATATGTATTTCCGAATCGCCTTAATTCAAAGCTGCAGTTTTTAAAATTGTTACGCTAAGTAATTTAAAATTGCCATATTATAACAAGTAACCAATATTTTTTTTTTTTTAAAGCATACATACTTTTTTAACAAACTTATAATGATTCTGTCTGGCAACTTGTAATGCATCAACAAAACTTCCATAATCCTTGAGTGCAACTAAAAAGTAATTATCCAGAGGAGCATTAAGTTTAAATCCACCTATAAAAGGCATTAACAGTACCGACACAATAATAACGATAACATTTCGAAAACACATGTTAAAATTGCACTTTGAAAATACAAACGAAACTTATTTCTAAACAACGACCATCACCGCCACGATGACCGTTTCTAGGTCTAATTCAAACTAAACTGATTTATATAGAGTACTGAATGTTCTTTTTATTTGAAGACACACAACATTCAACTGGTTGTTTGTAGACATACTGATGTGACGCTTTGGCACCCACTTTATAATAGGTGGTGGCAGGAAAGGACAGTAAAACCTATATATTATTGCCATTACCATAGTTAAGGACGATGTGCGCAAGTATCATTTTGTTTTCTGGATTGTAATCATCACCGGTATCTATTGCAGATAAAAGATAGTGATGTATAGTATAATAAAAATCTAAATACTGTTTTTTGTAGATATTTGAGTATTATGATGTGATTGCAAATATTTGGATGGGCAGAGAAATTTAGATTAGCTTATATTTATTTATACCAAAGCACCAATAATATGCTATGTATAAATAGATCAAAGGAATTACATTACAGAGGTTTAATTTTTTGTGCAATCATTATCCTTTTTGAAAATTTAATTCGGTTATCAAGTTTTGAATTTTGAAATCAAAATTCACTTTATTAAAATCATTAAGTAGTCAGGGAGATGTGCTGAATATGCGAAGAAATATTATATACATATATTTACCAAATTGACTGAAGTTCTGATTATCTATTAGATAGATAGAAAATAACGTAGATGAATAATAACGCACTTCTACTATACGACACTTTAATGACACTGATAGATATGAGGACATCAGCTGAATCCCAGTAGTCCAACATTTTTACTCCATGTTCGAGGCAAAAACATGTTAACAGGAACACTGCTATGAAATCTTATATAATGGACATTCTCTTTGAATTGTCCAAGCTTGGCTTTTGAAGGTGAATCTCAAATTATTATATATCCAATAAAAGAACGAAAATCATTCTTTCACATAACGGTGAAAAAAAGGTATAATGTCACTTTAGATTTTTCAATTGAAAATTTCAAAAACTAAAAACACCATTTGAAAGAAGATACAAACCCACCTTTTATTTGATACCAAAAACATATGCGTGTGTCTTACGGTTCTTATGATATTATATGAGTTTATTTGCTAATAAATGACAAACAAATCAAAAAGTGCATCTGACCAATGAACTTCAAAGATGAAAATCTGAAAATCCCCAAATACGATTTTCCTAAAACTTCACAGTTTCGATGTACAAGTATTCTCCTTTCTTTTGGTACTACTCTCGTCCCTGCACACTCATGGCCCAAAAGTGCGTCATCTCCTTTGTAGTTAGAACACAATTGAGGAGCTTAGGAAAGAAGGTGACATTTGCATTTTACAGATTAAAAAAAAAAAACGAAATTCAGTTCAATTTTTTTTATATATATATATGTAGGTATACGCCACTTTAGCAGGTTTTACTAATTTAATTTATTAATTTTTTTCCATCCATCATCAGGGAAATGTCACTTTTCGTTCAGAAAGGGACTTTTTGTATTACAATTTTACTACTTATTTTTATTTTTTAAGCTGTATGTTATTGGTCATAGAATTTATGGTTGAGAACAATATTCAAAAAAATCCACAAAAATAGCAAATTCCAGTCTTGTTCCTTGACTCTTCAATTGAAATTACATACTTTTTCTTGAAAAACTCGAAAGGGTTATTTTTAAAAATCTCAAAATTCGTTGCTAATATAATTTTGGAAATGAATTTTTAAATTTTTTACTTTCTATTTATTTTATATTTAATTACCGGAGAGTGCCAAAGCCAACTCTGCATTTTCTGGGAGAACAAAAAAGAAAAACTACATATTTCAGTTCTTCATTTTTGCTATAACTTTGTTTCAATTCATTCCTTCAATGTTTTATAAATACTCTTATGTCTAAATTTCGAAATCTATACCTTTATTTTTATTTAAATTAATTTGTCGAAATACATCACTTGACCTATTTGATCCCAAACACATTAGTTTTTCAACACAATAAGGATATACAATATACATACATTCTGTTCTTTATCGTATCATTCTTAACAACCTAGTATTTTATTTCTTAAAAAAAAATTAAAATTATAAAACAAAAAATCCCAATAAAATTTATTACGGTTTTACTTTTCATCGAAAACCGGAAATGCTATGGCCACGCCATACACGTAAACCAGCTTATAACGGAATCTTCTGTCAACCCAAAATTAACAAGTTCGTCAGATGACGCGCTTGCCACGTTTTCCGGTAGCAGGCCCTGGCGGGGATGTGAGGCGTAGCCATCACATATCACACCGGCACTACTTGGTCTTCTTAATTTCCTTGTAAATCAGATGCCTAAACTCCTCGTCGAAAATAAATCTATCATTTGCAATGATAAATCAACGTTTCCCACGATGACGTACAGTTGTTGTTATCTTCGGATCTTCTACTTCTACACCTATCTGCATTTTACCTACAGCTATGTTGATCCGAGGGGGAATTTCCTCCGCCTTCTTCTCGCTCACAAACAGCAGGAATACGTTTTTACACATGCTGCCGCTAAGGAAGCAATCATAAGCCACTGCGACGAAATGAACTTGCATCGGATAGATGCAAGCACCGACCGCGACCAACCCCTGGGATCATTATTATCTTGTTGTCAGTATAAGTTGGCAGTGTATTAGGTGTAATTTTGGTCCCCAAATGTGCATCTTAAGGCATTTTCATGTCAAAATTTTACAAGCAAACCAAAAAGACGAACACAAGCTATTTTTGGAGTGAAAAGAAAGAGGGCGGACAAGAAATATTTCATTCAGGTTAGGTGCCACATTTACCTCTGGAAAACATTAGTTTTGAAAAAACATATTCTCATAAAAAAAAAATTGAAACAAAAAAAATATTGTCAACAAGCCAAACTCTTTTCCATATGCAACATTTTTAAAGGAGAGTGCGCTTAAAGATGTGAATGCGAAGAGCGATGTACTACGACTCCCAGATTTATTTTTGGCCCCCCCCCCCCAAAAAAAAACAAGTGACAAATCATTCGTATATGTACCATGAGCCATAAATCATCGGTGGGATGATGATAACCTGTCAATCAAAATACAAGAAATTGTTTCTTCAAAGTTCTTGGTGGAAAAACCAATTTTTTTGGAAGATTAAGGTAATATTTTGTAACAAGAATAAGTGGGGTGAATTTTAATATACAGACGGTCGTACGTTTCCCAGGTATTGTGGGAAAATTTATTTTCTTTGTTTCTATATTCCCTCGATCAAGCGGAAGGCGCAATTTTTTATAAATGGAAATGTTATAATATCTAGAAAAATATCAATTGGCTTTTCATAGATCCAGAAAGGTATTCTTGATTTTCCTTATTAAATAAGGCTGTTTTAGTCTTGAAATCTAACCATTTGTATTTAAGGCTGTACAAGAACGGTTTTTGCAATATTTTTCTGTAAATTCAGCTATTTCAAGTTACAGCCATTGCATAAGGCAAGTTTGAATTCGTAAAAATAAATCGAACTCAAGATAGAGAACGCAAAAAGTGTGCATCCCAAAATTCTGTCTGTCTTTAAGGAGTTTTACTAGAATGGAAGTTAAAATTTCAGTTAGCTAGAAAAATTACGTTAGAAGTCATAAAACCATTGAAATGGACCTATTTATCTCAAAAACGGATGCGACGATTTTAATGAAATTTTTTAGTAAGGCTAACAGTACCTGAAATAATACCAGATATTTGGTTTTCAATTTTCTCGTAAGCGGTTTGACAGATTGCGATGAAAATTTTTATGAAATACATGGGTCCTATTGCTTATAAAAATTTTAATAAAAATATGTTTTGGTTTTTGAAAAAAAAATTACACTAATTTTTTTTAAAATAAAATTATATTCATAAAAAAATATATTTTGAGACTTAATTAAAAGTAATATTTAAAATCTTATCCATAAAGTAGGGCGGAAAAATTATTAAGCCTAAACGAAAAAATATAACAGCACAATAATTATACATATATTTTCAAATACTTTGCACAGTCAGTTAAAAGCTTACGTTAACTACTTTTTTATATGAGGTATTTTTCAAGTTATTTCTTAGAAGAAAATTATTTGACTAACAGATGATGTGGCAAAAAATTACATAACAAAATCTTAAAATCCCAAAATTCACTTTTCATAAAACTTCACAATTTAATTCATTAAATCTGCTGTAATTTGGTACTAGTTTCATTTATGTACATACTCGTAGAGCTTTGGGCTAAGCTTGTCTCAAGACGAGACCAAGAGAAGTCTCGGACTTATCAGTCCTAGTTTTTAACGGAACGGAAATAGCAGGCCGTGGCATAAGGTTAGTGTGTAGGAATGTCATGCTCTAGGTCTGGATTTGATTCCCAGTCTCGTTCATATACAACAGAAATGTTTATTTAAATGGCTGCTGCTTCTTGTAGAAATCTGACAAGAGTATAACTTGTCAAGAATAAAGTCCTTCTCTAAGGTGAGAATGTTTGGTTCCCGCCATTCCTGTAACAAAGATTGTTGTAAGTCACTTAGGCCCTTGACTTACTTGATTGAATTCCTTAGAATTATGGAAAATTAATTCTTTTAATAAGTTATGAAAGAACCGAACTCAATCAATCTGCATATTTTTATTTTTTGGATTTCACTTTGTGCGTATAAGAAACTTTTTATAATGAACAACAAACAAATGACAAAGAAAATCGATTTGAATCAATTACTGTCCGTAAGGCTATAGCCTTAAAAAATATTGTTTTCAAATCAACCTAACCTTCAGCACCAGAATAAAAATAACAAAAATAATAATTACATAAATTACTAGCAAACCCAGCGAACTCCGTTTCGCCACCAGATGGCTTCGTTTTTTTGTAACATGTTTGGGGATTAAAAGATGAAGATGAGTTATACGTGTCCGCAAATTATCCGTTTCATTGAAGTGCTCTTTGGTAAACCACATTTTTTGTTTTTTTTTTTGGTCTAACGTTATGACTTTAACACAAACAAAGCAGACGGTTTTGCCATTATGTATATTATTTGTAGGAAACATTTTTTTAGTTCAATAAAAATAATTATCTACTATAAGTGAACTCATACCGAAATGACTGATTGGTAAATTCGCAATAGCAATGCAAAGATCCTCGATAGCAATCAATGATTCATTGACATGTAGTCAATACTATAGCAAATAGTAGACGAATTTGTGTTCCTGTGCATATAACGCTGCTTCAGCAAGCATACTGTCCCATTGATTGTCATCTTCTAGTAAGCCTAGTGCAAGGCATGCATCTTTATACGTTGGATACTGTTGTCCATCTACCTTTCGTATATCTTGAAATGACAATGGTCCGGTGACATTAACCAACAGCAGTCGCAGATAAAAACACTCAGTCTGCCTTGGATTGACTGTATATACACGTCCCAAATTATTTGATTTAAATAAACCGGGACACGCATCAACTGGTGTGGTGTCCCTTTCTTGCGGGGCATCCATTTTTTCGATTGAGCCTATGTAAAATATCGCGGAACTTCATAATAGAGCAGCGCTGTATCGTCCGTGAAATATATGCGCTGGCCGTTTTCAAGATGGACAGCTAAATGGGTAACTGCTGGATCTCTTTCATGAATTTGGAAACCAAAAATAAGCCAGACAGCTTCATTGGAACTGATATATCGGCCAATTTGGTAATTCGTAATTTCATCTTTTTTATTCAACGGAGGAGCATTGACATTAGTATTTTCAATTCTAAATACAGCCATATCACTTCCTTTATTAACATATTTGCAAATATATTAATTTGATACTCTTCACCGAACTCCATGACTCAACATTAATATGAGCATTGAATGTTTTGCTGAGAAGAGGTGAATATGGTACCACCCAACGATTGTCAATGTCGATGTCTGCGTTGCTGATAGTTTTAGTTTTTTATTTAACTAAAAAAATGTTTCCAACAAATAATATACATGGCAAAACAACGTTTGCCGGGTCAGCTAGTTATTATTTGGCTTACCTTTCACAATAATGAAACAAACTCGTACACGCTTTCGTTTTGATTTAAAACTATTTATTTTGCACAGAAAAATTAAAATAATACGTATACGTCACTGCTACGATGATGAGAGGTGACCCAGGTAGACATCTAGTGGGGATAACTGATTTATCTCGTGGTGGATTACCCTTAACATTTAGGGGGATGAAAAATAGATGTTGTCCGATTCTCAGACCTACCCAATATGCACACAAAATTTCATGAGAATCGGTAAAGCCGTTTCGGAGGAGTTTAACCACAAACACCGCGACATGAGAATTTTATATATTAGATTACAAATCACTCTCTGGAGTGCTTAAATTAATTCGACATTGATGGGCCCAGATATACATAGGTGTGACCCGAAACATTGGGGTTCACCAATTTATCTATTTTTTTGTATGTCTGAAGCCAATACCACACAGATACAATACAGCCACTTCATTTTGAAGATCGAAAATATCTCCAGCAATAAAAATAATTAGAATTGATTTTGCGTTTAATTCTTTTACCTAAATCGACACGACGAGATCAGATCTCACCATCCACCATATGTCGCTGTTGTGCAGCTATCGCGGCACAAACCGTCACAACATCTAAGTTTTTCTTTTTTCCTATTTATAGATTGCAACAATCCCAAAATTTAATGAATGTACGTCTAGGTATTCCCAATGGGCAGATATTAAATCTCTAATTTCTCGAGGAGCTGCATAGCGGTTCGTCAGTCACATCGAATTTTTAGAATGTCTTCCCTTCCTGTCAGTCTGTCGGCATGTTTTAGCCGCCCGCCACCACAAAAGTGATGCTTACCACTGTTGTAAAGTTGATTAAATTTTTAATTTCTCGTGCCGAGAGAATATGTACTTCCGCCGCCGCCAACCAGCCTAGATCAGAGCGCCGAAATGAAACGGAAATTTATTACCTTGTGACTTACGGAAGCGGATTTGGTTAACATTTCCTGTTAAAATCATGGTTTATAGGAATGTTAGTGTTGAAAGATTATAAGGATCATCCTTTTGAGCAAAAGAAAAATTAAGAAATTAATTAAATGAAGCTGCACAAAAAAAAGAAGACAACTACGCTCCTATCAAATGTTAGATTTTTCTTTTTGAAAAATTGATGCAGGGTATTTTTTTTTAAAGTATACTATTTATTGACGCCCTATGCCCCGTCCGAGCTTTCAGGACCTGATGACGATGAAACTGTACTCAGCAATATTTACTCGATTAAGCATCAACAACTGTTTAATACAAAACAATAAATATTAACCACTTTCAAAGCCTTCACAAACAATATAATCTATAAGCTTTCCAATATACTTTTCTTAAACTTTTCAAAGCAACGGATCCATATATGATGTGTCAAAATTGTATTCTAGAGATAAAATATGGAATTTTTTAACGATCTGACACTTTTATGGATCAGTTCAGCTTAAGTTCAAAAAGAAATTAGTGTAAAATTAGTTGACCCTTAATTCGTTGCTCCGCTTATAGTATGCTGAGTTGCCAAAACAATGCCAAATAAACAAAATTTCAAGAAAAAGTTGTCAAAATAAAATTTATCAGGGAAATTTTTTTAAAAGTTTGCCAGAAATTATTAAAAAAAAAAAATTAAAAAAAATATGTCAAAAAAAAACAAAATTCTTGAAATAAAGTGGGATGTTTTTAAAATGCGAAAATGGAAATTCTGAAAAAAGTTTTGTCGAAAAAAATAAATAAAAAAAATTCAAAAAGTTGTATAAAGTTCTGTTAAAATGTGTCAAGAAAATGAATATTTTTCCAACAATTATAATTCAATGAGTGTCGTAAGTTAATATATTTATCATTAACTCATAATATAGAAAACGGTGTTAAAAATTAATATTAGATTGTTAGGATTAATCCATGATTATGCCAAAACAGGTAAATCTTAATTGAATTTAATAAATCTGGATTTAGCAAATCAGCCAATTTTCATTTATGGGTGCAATTGAACCAGAATATATCAGAAACCTAATCTGCTTTGAACAAATTGACCCCAAGTCATTTAATTCACAATCATTTTTGTTCCAAATTGAATTTGTTTCCGGAATTTATTTTCGTACGGATTTGAAAACGATATCCACAATTTGGTACGATAACTTACTGGCCAATACTCAAACCACAGTTTTTCTTGACAAGTGATGCCAACGTTTTTATGTTTTCTGTTCAATAACTGGTGCATAATTTTTTATAGTGATGTTTACAAATATGGCTACGGCCTTGGTTGAGTTATCAATGCACAAGAATTTAAATTAATCTTGTCTGAATGTTGAAAGTGTTATTTATAAATAAAACTACACCGACAGACAATTATTCTCTGTCTTATTCGTTCGTCAATAAATTGAAACTGGTAAAACACAGACAACAGTATAACAGAAATATTGTTTTTTTTTATATAATCTAATCATACTTACTGACCTTTTATATCAACAAGCTTCGGTTAACATTTTTTGAATAACAAAACAGTCTTACTTTAACTGCATTCAAGTGCGGACACAATGGAATTGACACTACTTCTAGTTTCATCAATTTTATCATCTGTGGCCTTTGGACAAGATATCAGAAGTTTTAAAGAATTCATCGATGTTTCAATCAATCCATGTGAAGACTTCTACGAATACGCCTGCGGAAAGTGGACCCCACAAAACGATGATTCTAGCGATGTCATAAATGATCAACGACAGGAGAACCGCAACATACTGAAAGCCCACTACAGATCATTGCACCACAAGAACATCCAAGACGAACATCCCCCAAGTAAGTTCTACTATCTTTGTTTAAACAGGAAGATTCAGTCTGAGGAAGAAATTCTCTCAAATTATTTGAGCACTCTTTTAATGTACTCTGATGAATGGCCTTACCTAAATGCAACATTCAATGGATCCTCGTTCGATTGGCTTCAGATTGCTGCAAAATTAAGACACCATCAAGTTGATACATTATTTAAGATTTCAGTTAATCGAAATTGGAAGAGTTCAGAAGAAGATCATCATGTTATTTATTTGACTCCATTGAAGAAACAATTTGAAGGTTCAGCTGATGGAGACGAAGCTTTTGTGTATAAGACATACGTTAAGTACCTGTTGTTGGCTTTCGGAGTTCGTGTTCGGAAAGCGAATAAGTATGCCCAAGAAGTTGTAGAATTTGAGTATGATCTAGGTTTGTTGAATCGAGACATTGAAGATGTCCTCTTTGATCCAATTTCACTGGAGACATTGATTAAAGAGTTACCGGGATTAAATTGGAAACTCTACTTTGAAACGCTTCTAAGTCGAACAGGCAAGCGAACGGGAAATCGATCTCCATTGATCGTAGCCCAAGCTGATTTTCTCGAGAAACTTGAAACACTTCTTCGCAAGACAAAACCTGAAACGATAGCACTTTATCAGATGGCAAAATTTCTTCACTACTACCAATTTAAAATGGATCCACCAAATTGGATGGATTGTATTGATGAAGTCAGTGAGAAAATGCCTCTATCAGTTGCCAATGACTTCGAAGAAGCAACCTATGACGATCTAAGAGCAAGACAAGTTTTTGAAAGTATTCAAGAGGAACTCATTAAGCAAATCAATAAAACAAGTTGGTATTCTGATAAATCGAAGACAGAAATAATAGATAAATTACAAGATTTACGAGTTCATATTGGTATTTCGGATGTTGCTATTCAACTTGATCGGGAAATCGGAATAGATCAAAAAAATTACCAACAGGCTCGAATGGCATTGGATAAATTAGCTGCTGACAACGAATTCTATCAGTTGCATTTTTATAATTATGTAGCTAGTAAAAATCTCAAACCGCTCAAAGTGAATGCCTATTTCAAGTTAAATTCGAATTCATTGGAAATACCAATAGGTTTACTTCGAGCACCATTGTATAGGGAGAATTCAACTTTAGCTCAAGTCATGGGATCGCTTGGTTCTATTTTTGGCCATGAGCTTGTACATGGGTTAGACTATGATGGTCAGAATTATGACAATAAGGGAGATGTCAAAATGGATGTCAATCCAAAGGAAATTATTGAATTTGGAACTCGGGCAAATTGTTTCATAGATCAATACAGCGAAGGGAGAGTCAATGCTCTGAATGAGGACGTTGCTGACAGTGAAGGTTTACGATTAGCCTATGGGGCTTACGAAAAAATGGTGGACAAACAGTCCAAGGCTGATTCAAAATTTAGTGGAAAACAGTTGTTCTTCTTAAGTTATGCTCAGATATGGTGTCAATCATCGAAGGCTTCTTCAATCAGTCAACCGAAAGATCATTCTTCACATAAAGATCGAGTTAATAATGTTGTTGCCAATTCGGAGAAATTTTCCGAAGCATTTGCATGTGCAAAAGATTCTAAATTAAATCCTGTGAAAAAATGTCAAATTTGGTGATTACTAAAATATAAGGTTATAATAAACTTAGATCAAATGTTAGGTAAAAATATTGTTTGTTTTAATATTTGAAAGAAAAAGAACTTGTCTCGATGATATTTTTGCTCTGCTTTGTAATTTTTTCCTTAAGAGTTTTCTTATGATAAGAACCTATCATATATACATACATATTTATCCCTCCATCAGAGCTGCAGCAGTGTCTTACTTATTGGGCTTCGTACACCTGAAGGAACGGTCTTAGTCTTAGTCTTAGTCTTAGTCTTAGTCTTAGTCTTAGTCTTAGTCTTAGTCTTAGTCTTAGTCTTAGTCTTAGTCTTAGTCTTAGTCTTAGTCTGAGTCTTAGTCTTAGTCATAGTCTTAGTCTTAGTCTTAGTCTTAGTCTTAGTCTTAGTCTTAGTCTTAGTCTTAGTCTTAGTCTTAGTCTTAGTCTTAGTCTTAGTCTTAGTCTTAGTCTTAGTCTTAGTCTTAGTCTTAGTCTTAGTCTTAGTCTTAGTCTTAGTCTTAGTCTTAGTCTTAGTCTTAGTCTTAGTCTTAGTCTTAGTCTTAGTCTTAGTCTTAGTCTTAGTCTTAGTCTTAGTCTTAGTCTTAGTCTTAGTCTTAGTCTTAGTCTTAGTCTTAGTCTTAGTCTTAGTCTTAGTCTTAGTCTTAGTCTTAGTCTTAGTCTTAGTCTTAGTCTTAGTCTTAGTCTTAGTCTTAGTCTTAGTCTTAGTCTTAGTCTTAGTCTTAGTCTTAGTCTTAGTCTTAGTCTTAGTCTTAGTCTTAGTCTTAGTCTTAGTCTTAGTCTTAGTCTTAGTCTTAGTCTTAGTCTTAGTCTTAGTCTTAGTCTTAGTCTTAGTCTTAGTCTTAGTCTTAGTCTTAGTCTTAGTCTTAGTCTTAGTCTTAGTCTTAGTCTTAGTCTTAGTCTTAGTCTTAGTCTTAGTCTTAGTCTTAGTCTTAGTCTTAGTCTTAGTCTTAGTCTTAGTCTTAGTCTTAGTCTTAGTCTTAGTCTTAGTCTTAGTCTTAGTCTTAGTCTTAGTCTTAGTCTTAGTCTTAGTCTTAGTCTTAGTCTTAGTCTTAGTCTTAGTCTTAGTCTTAGTCTTAGTCTTAGTCTTAGTCTTAGTCTTAGTCTTAGTCTTAGTCTTAGTCTTAGTCTTAGTCTTAGTCTTAGTCTTAGTCTTAGTCTTAGTCTTAGTCTTAGTCTTAGTCTTAGTCTTAGTCTTAGTCTTAGTCTTAGTCTTAGTCTTAGTCTTAGTCTTAGTCTTAGTCTTAGTCTTAGTCTTAGTCTTAGTCTTAGTCTTAGTCTTAGTCTTAGTCTTAGTCTTAGTCTTAGTCTTAGTCTTAGTCTTAGTCTTAGTCTTAGTCTTAGTCTTAGTCTTAGTCTTAGTCTTAGTCTTAGTCTTAGTCTTAGTCTTAGTCTTAGTCTTAGTCTTAGTCTTAGTCTTAGTCTTAGTCTTAGTCTTAGTCTTAGTCTTAGTCTTAGTCTTAATCTATCGAACAATTGTCATTGAATTCATGGATTCAAAATACCGAAAAAAATCTCTTTTTAAATATCGCTGATGCATTTACTATTATCATCAGCACCGCCATAACCTTTAAAGATATTCAAGTCTGTGTAAATCATAACAAATCAGAAATTGAAAGTTGAAAACTCCCCAACGATGATGACTATAGTGACGACACACGCACATGATGAAAACAAGATGATGGATTGACGGACAGACGGACGGATGCTTGGATAAACATTCTTGAAATGGATTTATTTCACCAGATCGATCGTGTTGGGAGTTCTATTTGGCTAACGTGACAGTTGGAATGTGCACTGTGCATGTAAATTGCCAACAATTATTCCAACAAATAGGTGTCATTGCAGTTTTGGTTCTAATAATAAAATTACTTAAAGTTCCATTTTTCATTATGTTGTGACACTCAATGGTAACCGCAAATAATGAAATGGACGGCTGCAGTGGCGTCAACTGAAAATCAAATCCTTCAAGCACCCTGAGTAAGTTCCAGACAAAAGTCTGAATTACTTTTACTCTCATGGAATTTTGAATATAGTTGGGGCCTGCGAAGTCGATTTATTTGCAAATGCATTGTCAAGTAGTATAATTGAATTATAATAAACAAAAAACAACCAATAAAAAGGGTATGAAACGGTGGCGCGTTTTTATGTTCAAAAGACAGGCTTTCCTTGATTTTTTGATTTAAGACATCTTAATAATCATATTCCCTCATAAAACCCATCTTTATGCATCAGGTTACCAAGTAGGACTTGTAAGTATATAAAGATTTACATTAAAGTTTATGAGCTGTGCTGTTCAGAATTTTAAATTTGGAAGATAAATTTAAAAATTATGGTAAAGTAAATAGTGACAAGGTTATTGTGTTGATAGGTAGTGCAATAAGATATTTATTTTGAACATGAGCAGTTTGTTAGAGTGTATAAGAGCTTTCAACCTTGAGATCAATGAAATTAAAAATAAAATACAGTTTTTAATTTGTTTTGTAGAATTTATATGTATAAATGAATAAACTACATAATTATAGCAAACCTGGGCTCAAACTCAATGAATAAATCTACTACAGCCACTTAACTCGTTTAAGTGGTGGAATAAAGTTACTCCGAAGTTACGCCCTTTATCCTGAAAACCTTATTAATAAAATAAAATACACGACATAAAATTTTTTAAAAGAACTGTATACTAGGCTTAAAACAAAACAAGCCCTCACGTCAAAAATAGAAAGTAGAAAGAGAATGCTCTAAGAACCGAGTTTAAAGGGCAATAGTACACGACGCACGTTCCAGAACTATCGCGGAAGAAAGGCAGATGGCTCCTGGATGAAACAAATCCAACGACACCTACTTTTATTTAGCTTCAAACATGGAACAATTCAAAACCGGGAGGCCTTTTGAACGTGTCCTGACTCCTGAGATCAACCCGTTGAAGCCTACAAGTGGAGCCTTAGTGTAAAACATTGTAGTGCGAGAGGTGTGGTCCCAGTCTCGCAGACAGGACGCCACAATTTCTATCACAAGAAACTCGATTGGTTAATCCCATCTAGAAGAAAAGATGTTGCGGTTGTTGTGTTTCTGGTCTTTCGATGGGGAACTTTCGAGGCTTATTATGACTGATATCAGTAAGTTGCACTTCAAAATTCAGCTGATTTTTTCTGAAGGGCATCAATTTAAGCAATTGCATCGAGAACCGGTTTTAAGTGATAACTAAGAACGTATTTGAGTTAAATTCAGTTTATTTAAGTTAAAAGTGACATTAAATGTGACAGATGATAAGTCAGACTTAATGTCACTTTTGATAAATTTTGTTGCCATTCAACGTTCTAATGAAAAATAAATTTATTTTGTTGATAAGAAACACATACATAGCTTTGTAATTGCTAAACATATCTTTATTAAATACTAATACAGATTTGCCTGTATTGCTTACATTTTCATTTTTTTTTAACAATTTGATTAACATATGTAGCTAATTTTCTGTAATTGTATGTATTATTCTGCTAATTTACATAATAACTATAATGAGATTAATAACACTTGAAAACAACAATCAGTTAGTCTGACCTTATTTTGTTTGGCAATGTATGTACCTTTATTTATTATGTAAATAATTTCCTACCAAACCCGACACTTCTTTTCTGGATTCATAGCACTTCCAACAGGACACTCAAAAGCATTTGCAAATGTATTAAAATTCATCAACGATCCTTTTATTCTAACCTCATCGTTATCATGTACCTCAGGAAATCGTTTTGTTGATTTCTCCGATTTTCCACAAAAAAATTGTGCAAACTCAATAAAGAACGATTGTCCCAAAGGCCTTGCAGTTCCTTGATTATCCATAATATTCTTTCCAACTTGAATCAAAGATCTTTGGTATGCATCATAAGCTAAACGTATTCCACCAAAATCAGCGATTTTCTCTCCTAGACCTTTATCACCCAGTATCTCCTGAATACATAGAATTCTTTCGCAAAAAGTCGGATTGCAAGATAATGCACTCTCAACCAGTGCACCGGTATAATCATAGTTTACTCCATTCAAGTCGAAGCCATGCAGAAATTCATGACCAATGATAAATCCAAGAACACTATATTTACTAGATGTATTTGTAGGCATAATTGTATCCTGCAGAAGTGTCAGAGGCATAATAACCTTATTTTTGGGTTGCAAGAAAAAAGGACTTGGAGTCACTGTCCATTGATGAGCAATATGAACTGGTTCGCCTTTAAGCATATTTAAATCTTTGTTTATTTTAAATTTGAAAGCTTCGAGAAAATTAAAATAGAAGTTGCCTTCCTTGATGTCAAGACTTTCATAATATTTAGCAATGGCTTCCGAAGTCAGGTTCCTATCGGAGTTGCCTATTTGAATATCCATTACAGATGTCTTGGTGTAGATGAACAAAAGCACATCACGTTGGTTTTCGTAGAGTTTCGAAACTTCCGCTAAAAATTCCACCTTTAAATAATTGAAGAGATCTTGAACTATTTGATCGTATTCGTGGTCGTAGAAGTGGTTCTCGATGATATGGTCCACTGCGAGCGGCATTGCTTGATGAAGTGTCGTTGCACATTCTTTGGAACTGACGTTATCGATGCTATATTCGTCGAGATATTGTAGAAATTTTATCATTATATAATTGCACACTACGTGCGGTTGAGATGCATCCAAAAAATCAGCCAGTTTTGAGATAATATCGAGGTGCTCAACCATCATCGGCGTGTATAGGTCAATTTCATGACCGAATACTGTTGAAAAGTATTTCTCCCAATTTATCTTGGGCGCAGTTTCTCTTACATAACCGAGAACAACTTCTTCCAAATCATCAAATTCTACGGATGTGTCAGCAGTAGGTACGATTTCAGCGAGCTGCTTTTCAAATAAAGCCAATTCCTCGGCTAGGGAATTATTGAGTGCAGCTTTGTGAAGAATAGAATTTATGGTTTCCTCCTTGGTCGGCTGGAACTTAACTATGTCCAGATAGATGGAGTAAACACTTGAATTATCCCACTTCGGCATAATACTTTGCTCCATGAAAACATTAACTCCATATTTCCTTAATTCAGCAATTGTTTGAATCCAGCTGAATTTAGAAGCATCCCAGGAACTGGATACTGTCCAATCACTTTGAGGCTTCACAAAATTCAAAAATGAATTCATATCGTACACTTCTAACTTTCTGCAAGACTCATAGAATATCTTGACTTTATCCATTATGCCATGGTCCTTCTCCGATTCCAGTAGTTTACTAACCTTTTCGTTGATTGCCGCATCGAGGATGCCTAGAGTGTCACCGTGTTTCACATTTGAGTTAACTTCACTCCATTTGCCACAGGCATATTGATGGAAATCATCACATGGATTTACTGTCGGCTTTATGTATTCTTCGATAACTGCTTCGAGGGGAATAATTAAAAAGTTACCAATCAAAAGAAAATAATACAAAACCGACCACATTGCGAGCGGTTATTGAAATTTGTGACTGATCAACAGGCTGAAAATAACACGATTAAAATGCTCTATATCAACCAACGTGAACTTGTTGTTATGTGCATCGTCGCGTCGAAGTGATCCTACTACAAAGAACATCAGGCGTATCAAACACACAAATTTCAGTGTTTATTTACTTTTATTCACTTAGAAAAGCTTCTAAATTAACCTTGAAATGAGGAGGAGCCTATACAAATGTCCCCTGACACAAACAAAAAAGATAAACTTGTGGCATCTGAATTGAGGTTCTTAAGATTAATTGAAAAATTTTCAATTCTTTTTTCATTATTTGTTCAGAGATTGCAATCAGTTGGAATTGGTTCTACTTAAGAGGTCCCCTTCAAGTAATTAAGAGTATTTTTGATATTTCCTTATTTAAATAAAAAAAAATTGAACTGTGTGGTGTGTACTCAAAGAAAAACCACATCGGATTTATGAATTTTGGACATTTGCTAACTCGTATAGATAAGATACTGCTATTTATTGCTTTATTTTTGCCAAATTTCCTCTGAACTCAAATCCCTGCATAATATTAATAAAATTTAATAATTGTTTTCTTCTCAAAACTTTTTAATGAGACAAACCAGGAACGGAGATACTCAATAAAAACTAAAATGCAACATGGTGCCTGAAAGGCGCATTTGACGTCTGCGAAAAATAAGAGTTATAATCTATGTTTCTTGGAATAAGTTTCACCCGTGAAGTTATCACGATCGTTCGTGGATTCACAAAACGAGGTTGCAATCAATCAAAAAGTGTTCCCTATTAAAGTAGCTCATGTTCATATAAGCTCTCCAGTCTGCTTAATAAAAAAAAAAGACATCCGACTCATGGTTCTCGATGCAAATGCATCCTCCCTCTATGAGTCTGACAGAGTTGCCACCGTGACAATAATTCTCAAAAGTTATTTTAGGACCAGGACTATTATTCTAAAAGGATTCAACCCGTGGAAGGTAGGGTGCTAATAATCCCTTTTTCACTTATTCGACATCAAAATCAATCATAGTGCATGTTCTATAAGTGTTCTCAAAATTCTTACCAAAAAGATATCGAAGGAACAATGAAATCTTTCTTTCTTGAAAAATATTGGGAAGTTTCTTCAGCTGAGACCCTAAAATTACTGATGGTACTTTCCGGCACGCAAGAACACCAACCACGAGTCCATTATTTCTCTTGACTTGTCGATAGCTAATGTGGAGCATATCAATACCTGAAATCAGAAGAATATATTGCCTGGGAAATTACTACTACTTATTTCTATAAATCTCCAGACCTGTGTGTCAGCAAAGTGCCAATTTTATGCTCCAGGAACAGCAAGGCGTAGCAGATCCCTTTCTCATTTATCACAATCTTGGAGATATGTTAGAAAAGTAAATGAAACAACTTCCCCCGGTTGAGAAAGTATTAGGCACATAATTTGCCAATAATTTTGTTAACTCATTGCGCCAAACTAAATTTTGCCCTTCTATGTTTGCTGTATTTTGTTTTAGATTCTTCGATAGCACCTGCTAGAAATTGGATTAAAAACTTCTTAGAGAGTAAAGTTTATGGCTTAATAGTTTGCCGTTAGCTACTTCTGAATGAATTCTGACAGTTTCGGTTGTTTCGGGACTTGTTTTAAGTTGCAGTTTTAAGATTTTCTGCAGTTCAAAAACTTGTAAATTTGAATTTCTGCAGTTGTTATTTTTCAGAAATAGAAACAACAACCAAAAAATCGAGGAAAATAACCATGTCGTGATTAAGCTAAACGAATTTTTTTTTTTTGAACGAAGAACATACAAAAAATACAGTAATTTAAAAGAAAATTGTTGAGGATAGTATTGATTATCTACAATTCTGAGCCTGCGGCGAACAAACAGAAATATTGAGCATTTTGGGGTGAATCTTAGCCGCTAGGCCAACTACTCAATTAAGTGCAAAACATCAAAAAAATTAGTAAGGTAAGGTTAAGGCGTCTCGAGCTAGTTTTAAATGTTTGGTTTGCCAAACCACAGCACAGGTTAATCGACTGAAACTGAATAATGACTGCACTCCATCTTTGATCCTCAGTAAGGATTTTGAATTTATATTCTCAATAATTTCAAAATAAATCTGAGTTCTAGGTCATAGTGAAATAGAGAGGAATGGCCTGGCTGTTGAGCTGGTCAGTCAAGAATCGGTACTTCATAGGAAACTTGACAAAACAACATTTGACATTTTCTTGTTGACAATCAATTAAGCTAGGGAACTTTAATGATTCCTTTTAAATCTCTTTTAATTCATATCCCTCTTGGAAGTACTCAGTTTAGTAGAGTTTAGTAGGCACTCAACCGAAAGCCATCAAACATAACGTTAAAAATCTCAAGAAGAATGACAAAAAAAAAATGTAAACACATGTGTTCCTTCTTGTGACACAGTCTGTTAACAATGAAATATGATTTATTAGTCTCCTGTGAGTTTTCGTATAATTTTCATTCACATTAATGTTATTATATTATATTGTCAGTGTATCATCTCTGATTGAATGTCAGTGTCAAAGGCAATGGGCAAAGTCTCACCGAATTGAAGAGCACTATAGAATTCGCAATTGCCATTCATCGTTCATAAATATTCATGTGGTTCAGAGCTTACTCTTCTGCGTTTCCTTAGATCATAATTATACGATAAAAGATTTATTTTGGCAACTTCCGAAAAATACCAAAAAAAAAAAAAACCGCGACTATTTCGTGGTGTAGGTATATGAACCTACGTATTTTATTTTATTTTCTTCATCATTTGCGATTTCCTGATGAGACAAATTAATATTTCACTGTGGAACTGTCTGTCCCTTCCTATATACCCATATCCACTAAAGGAGGCGATTCGATTCAACTAATCCAGTGCCAGAGCCAGTCTGAAGAAAGATCATTCATAATAAATCCAAGAATCTGATAACCGATCACTAATCAACGAGCTGCCCACGCGCTGCGGAATAAAAATAAAAGAGTTCCTTAGTGTTCTTCAAGTCCGCACAGGGAGTTTAGTTTTATGTTTATATTTATGGTTTTTTGATTTTGCTATGGTTGGTTGGGCGATGCGTGGAGCCCTGCAAAGGGAATTAAAAACAAACGCGCAACATCTAAGATGCCGACATTGATATGTTTATGCCATGCGAGCTGTAGCAGCATTAATATGGATATATTATTATGTGGAAATGAATTTTGTTGTGCCGAAGTTAACAAATCAAATGAATAATATGGAATAAGCCCTTTGGGGATGGAGTTGAATAAAAAGATACTTAGGTAGGTAGATAGCTCAAATAGTGCACACTTTTTTATTTGAATTTCTCTATGTTAAGTAAGGAATCGTTATCATTATGTGAGATAATTCTGGTGACCTTCGATTGTGGGAATTGAGGATCTTAAGAATATTAGGAAGTTCTATTTCTTATACAAAATATATAAAAAAAATAAAATAAATTACTGGTATGAAAAGAAGTCAAAAGCGATCATGATATTGAAAATCATTTCAATTATTGCAAAATTGATACAATCACAGTTATGAAATCGAAAAAAAAAATCAAATTGATGATTTTGTTCATCGATATATGTAGCCAATTTGACCGATTTGTCAATATGACAACCAAAATTTTTGTTTTTGTGTTTAATTCTTCCAAAATAACATGTAAATATTGGTTAGATGAAATTGTACATTTATGAGCTGCTGAATAGTTTTGATTTTTTTACTGCCTTATGTTTTTACTCGAGTTTCCCAAAAATGAAAAAATGAAAAAAAAGGTAAAAAACTGTATTTCCAAACTCGAAAATTTAATTTTTTTAATAAATAATTTTTAAATGCAACTGAAATTATATAAAATGGCTTTCGAATTGTGTGGTAATGGAGTGTAAACCACATTTTATTGAAAATCTGCAATTGGCACGTCATATCAATCAATTCAGTTTTCCCTAAAGTGACTTATGTAAGTGTACTTTTTTCTTGCTACTATAGTTGCTATAGAATTTTGGATTCCTTAAAAAAATCTAACTCGAATTATCAATCAGAACTCTCGATTATATGTAGAACAAGGAAAAAGTGGATACGGCAATTCTGCCTATATCTGCCTGTCTATCGGTCTGTCAGTCTGTATGTTGATTCACAGCCAAATATACTTGAAAGATTTTCTTCAATTTTAGAATTTAAGGTGTCTTGATGATTCCCTAAAGGCGAGATTAAAATTTATAACCGTTACTAAAAAAAAAAATTATCTATCTCAAAACGGCTCCAAAGGCTTTTAATTAATTTTTCTGTATGTTTTACAATTTTTTTTAGAAACGTTCTTTGGAAATTACATATTTGGAAAGTTGCATTGACTGGGTGAATTGATATTGGTGGCAATATAGTTATACTTGTTATCGATAATTTAGTCAATCGATCTAATGGAATCTTTCACTCAGACAGGCATTTGGCGAAGAACGTTCAAAGAAGTATCAGCATAACTGGGGAAGAGTTGGAGGGAGCTGAAAATCATCTTCAGGAACCATACACAAAGACGCGTAGGAGTAGTAGAGGCCTTGTAAGTAAGTAAGTATCGATAGTTTATATCGAAAATGTATGTATTATTTTCGAGATGATGTTGTTCAGCCTTAAAATGTGGTGCTATAGCTTCTTATAAGGCCAAAATTTCTTCTCCAACTAAAACACAATTAGCTTATAAAAGAAGACATTGAGCAATATAATAGTTGTAATTTTCAAAAAAGAAGCGCCCAATATCCATCCCAAAATCATCAAAACTTCTTTAAACTAAAGGTGTTCGTTGGTTTCTAAAAGTGACGAATTATATAATCCGTTCTGGGCAGATTTGCAGAAAATCCGAAAGACCCAAAAGCCCTTGGGATAGAGTTTTAACTTTAAAAAAGCTTTATTCGTAACATAACATTTTTAAATTTTTTTTTTCCAAATTCAAGTCCCAAGTATTTGTTCTTGTCTCATCTATACCCTGTTTATATCATAATCGAAATCGTTTTCAGAAACAAAAAACACATGTGCTTTTAAATTTTAATTATTATAATACCTTATCATATTTTCAAGGTCTCGAGATTATAACAATATAAATAACAATCCCTGATCAGTACTGTCATTTTGTAATGCATTCCATAATTTATTGGCCTTATCAACCAAAATATTCAAAAACATCAATTTAGCACGAATAAAGGCTATCTACTTCATCAGCAGTGTTAATGCTGATAGACTTTTTGTGAACTTAATGAGCATGAATGAAGATTTAACGTTTAAATAAAAAAAAAAATAAACTCAAAGAAAAAATAATGTTGCTGATTTACTACGTCTCCTCTAACGTCATAATCTAAAACTTTCTCTACATAATTAATAGAATTAAAAAAGCATCTCAAAAAGCACTGACGAGACTGAGACTAGTTGACTTCCCACAAAGGTTATCTCTCAAGCTTTATATTTCGACAAGGTCAGGTTCAACTAAAATTACGAAAATAGAAAAAATTATTCAAACCATTTGCAGTACTGCTCAAATTATATTACCCCATTTCAATTTGTTTGCCGGACAGTGCGGCTGGCTTTTCTCGGTTGCGGTACTCATGTGCGAATCTGTCTGTACTCGCGTATTATGAAATCCTCTTATCAGTCGCTCGTGTTATTTTACTTCGTGCTTTTCACCCAGAATTTGAATTTATTGTTCGGTTTTGTCACTCCTTCATATTCTAGTAATAATGAAATCAGCCCCGACACCAATGCCGAAATCAAGTCCTTTCGCGAAAAATACGCTTTGCGAATGAAATCCTTCATGAACACTTCGGTTGATCCATGTGATGATTTCTACGAGTATGCGTGCGGTAACTTTCCAAATGCCATTGAACAAATAGAAACAATTAGCAAACGGAATAATCTTTTGGATCTTGCTTACGTTATGGACGATTTGATAGATGTTACTCTACAAAAACACCGCGATGCAAATGAAAAATTCTCGGTGGAGCTTGGAAAGGTGAAACAAGTTTTTGACTCATGCGTGAATGCAAAGCTTTGGCCAGTTGAACCAACAAAAGAATATCTAGATGTACTGAAAGCTATCGGAGGATTTCCAGCCATCGATTCCACCTGGAATGCCTCGGAGTTTGATTGGTTCAATATGACTGCTCATCTTAGTCGTTATGGAATAGATGGATTGGTCAAGGAAGAAATCTATCTGAAATATCCCTTCCCACCGTATTATGAGCTTCCGAAGTTCGGTTTTGATTTTGATGCTTATCTGCAGAACATTGCCACCAAAGAAGACCCAGGCTATGTGTATAATGTGAAGGTAATGAGGGAACTTCTTACTATCTACGGAGTGTCTGATACCAAGGCCGATCAAATAATCGAAGATATCATCACATTTTGGCGCGAAGCTCTTCAAGCTGAAGAAAGAAAAAACAATTACGAATGTGCATTGCTATCCCTTCTAGATAACACCACAGAATTTTCAAGATGGGATACGTTCTTCGAAATCGCTTGGGATAGTTCCGAATTCATGTTAAACGATGTTAGTGAGTGTCCGTGTGATTGGTATTACTTAAAGTTGGAGGAAATCATTGCTAAACAGCCAGAAGCCGCCGCTAACTATATGGCTCTGAAGTTTCTCTTCATAATGCATTTAAATTTGCAAGCAAAATCTTCAGACTTCCAGCGTACACATTGTTTAAAGATTGTCAAAAGAGCATTTCCGTCGGTTCTGTCTCATTTCTATTTAAAGGATCATTATGACAAAAATGCCGAAGTTGGCATCAATGAAATTATTTCGGAGATCAAAATAAGCATGCAAAATATAGTAGACACAGCTGATTGGCTGGATGAGCCAACACGACTTGAAGCATTGGCCAAAATTCGTACGCTTCGTACGCGCGTCGCAGAAATTCATACTCCCAGTACCGAT
Organism: Syrphus vitripennis; assembly: GCA_958431115.1. Taxonomy (NCBI): domain Eukaryota; kingdom Metazoa; phylum Arthropoda; class Insecta; order Diptera; family Syrphidae; genus Syrphus; species Syrphus vitripennis. The sequence goes on from OY288108.1 coordinate 30,713,081, forward strand.
ATATATACAAACGAAATTAAGAAGCTCAACTTGACGGATAATTTTGCGGAAAATTTGTTGAAATTGTCTAAATTTAACGTGGATCTGTCTCATTATGGCTATTTGCACTCAGAGATTTCAGAAACTACATTACCGATGGAACTTCTCAATATGCTTGAAGTAAACGCCTTTTATTACGTTGTCGATAACAGTATCAATGTGATGGCTGGTATTCTACACCCTCCGATTTATCATCCATACCTTCCCAAATCTTTGACATATGGCAGTCTTGGTTATGTGATTGGACATGAGCTGATTCATGGCTTCGACAATGTTGGTTCCAAATTTGATTCGAATCTGACCATAAGGGAATGGTGGACAGAGAAGTCAAGTCAAGCGTTTGAAGAACGTCTGAATTGCTTCAACGACCATTACAGTCAATACACTGTTCCTGAATTAAATCGAAAACTCAATGGGACAAAAACACAGGATGAAAATATTGCTGATAATGGTGGCTTGAGAGAATCTCTAACCGCCTATCGCAGAGTCTTCAAAGCTGCTATTAAGAACAAAGTGGAAGATTTTGAGAGAAGAGAATCAATGCCAGGATTGGATATGACCCCCGAACAATTGTTCTTCCTCAGTTTCGCCCAAATCTATTGTTCTGAGTATAAAATTAAGTATTATTGGGAGGAAATATCTGATGATCATCCATTGGACAAGTACAGAGTTTTGGGCTCGTTGCAAAATTATGAAGAATTTCCTCTTGCGTTCAATTGTCCATTGGGCAGTTCGATGAATCCAAATGATAAGTGCCGCCTGTGGTAGGCTCCAGTTTGTATGTTTGTGACCTTCTCCTCCTTTTTTTTGTATGAAAATAAATTAATAAGTAAATAAAATAACTACTTTTACTTTTTTGTTGTGTGTTTACTATGTTATTTGGATTTTCTTCTTTCGAAGATCAAGATTTAATATCGAATAACTTCGCAATGATCCTTGAAGAGAAACCTTTATCTTTTCTGCAACACCACTGGCAACATCCCATTGGTGTCCTTGAATGCATACCGGATGATATTTTTGCTCTAAGAAAATGCCTAATACCAGAACTTTAAGTACCCTATCGGTTTGTTGTTCCGAGTATCATTTGAAGTATTATTCGACAGAAATATCTGATGATCACCCATTGAACAAATACAGAGTTTTGGACTCGTAACAAAACGATCAAAATTTCCTCTGTTATTCAGCTATCCATTGGGCAGTTGAATAAATTTAAATTTAAAGTTCCGCTTAGGGTGGACTCTATTTAGTTTGTATATATAGTTTTTTTTTGTATAAAAATAAACTAATCCATATATTAGACAGTTCGTTATTTTTGAATCTAGTTCTTCTTATTTCAAAATAATTTAAAAAAAATCTAGTTTTTATCAGATTCTTATTTTGACGCAAGATGGCGCTATATTTGTGTGGACTATTTTGTATTTTTTGAGTTTTATTCAACCCATTGCTCAGTTTCGTTAAAAATTTTGGAAATGATAGGAACTACTTTCAATTATTTTTTTGCAGGAAACACTTTGAATTACTTTGAAATAAAACCAACTCGAAGAACGAACGGTCTACTGTAAACTAAGTTAAATAAATTATCTTATTAAAATAACTTCTTCTAATACTATTTGTAGTAAGTTGTTTTGTATTTGGATTTTCTTTCTTCGAAGACCTAGATTTCAAATAGAAGTGTGCCGCATGCTTTGCTAATGGTTTCTAATGAGGGATAAACAACACCCACATATTGCATAAAGGGTAAGGAAACGTGCCCCATTGAAACTAACCACAATTGGACATTGGACGCATAAATAAATGCATTTTTAAGAGTTTGATGGTTGATTTGTTTTAATGAAGCGATTGTGTTTGTAAAATTCGTTTGTGTGTTTAGATAGGTTAATACAGGCATTAGTAGAATAAAGCTAAAAAAAATTGAAGCTTGAAATGGAAATGTTAGGACGTAATTTAGGTTAAGATGAAATATTAGAAAGAGTCCGTTTCAGCTATTTCAATTCATAAGACCGAGATTTAAGACAGAGTCAGGGGAAAAAAAGAATAGATATTCCGCATCTTTTATCCTATCAATTCACAACTGTGATTCGTCCCGATACAACGATAGTAAATAAAAAAAATTAGCTCAACAAAGCCTAACAAAAAATTTGAATTAAAATTAGATTAGACCACGAGACCTAAAGGAGACTAACTTATAATGTTTGGTCAGAGACTTATTGAGAGTCTCCATTAAAGAAAATCATTCAAAATTGTGTCTTTAAAACATTAAACTCAATATTTCATTATTGTAGTTATTCAAACGAGAATGATACCAAACGTATACAAGACTGAAATGTGACGAGATTTTCGTCTCCTTCTTACACAAAAGAATTAAACAATTATAAGATCTTTGGATGAGAAGGTTGATTCTGAACGAGTCCGCTCTCATTCTGGCTTTCCTTTTCCCGTTGGTACTTACTGCTACGATTTGAAAGGTTTCTATTAACTAAATAAATTTTTCTTAACGTTTACGTCTTTTTATTATTATGAAGGTATCTAGGTATATAATATCTTATATATAAGTCTTAACTACCGAAAGAATTGTTTATGTACGTTTATGGACCTTTTTTAACTTTCAGTCTGTTTTATTTTGGTTATTTCCTTTTCCTTAGGTGAGAAGATTTCAGCTTCATATAATAGTAGTTTTACCACAATAGTGGTAGGTTTACCACAGTCGGCACTTTTGTGAAGGATTCATCGGACTGCCTGCAGGACACTTAAATGCTTTAGAAAATTCATCAAAATTCCTCAGCGTCCCCAATACTCTATATTTGTCGATCGGATGAGTAGCAGTCAATTCAGCCCAATAATTTTTTGGCTCATACTTCGAGCAGCGAAGTTGAGCAAATGCAAGAAAAAACGTTTGTTCTTGAGTCAGATTCAAACCTGGAAGATATTCATGGCCTTCCTGTTTCAAGTCTTCCTTCAAGAATCTCCCATAAGCTTCAAATGCTTGTTGAAGTCCCACGCTATCAGCTTCTATTTCATTCAAAGATCTCTTGCCATTGAGTTTATATGGAAAAAGAACAGGTTCTTCAAAATTATTGTAATCATTTTCGAAGCAGCTGGAACGATTTTCAGCAATTGCATTAGATTTATTTGACAACCACAAAATTTGTTTGGACTTTGAAGTGACTTTAAATCCAAGACCCACAAAACCATGACCAATTTCATGTCCAATAACATAGCCAAGAGTTCCGTACTTTACTGAACTTGGAAAGTCTCTTTGATAAATGGGTGAATGGAATATTCCAGCAAACAGATTGATAGCATTTACGAATAACAAGTAAAAAGCTTCAATTTTTACTACATCCAAAAACTCGTAGGGCACTGTCGTTTTTGAAATTTTATTCCTATGTAAGTAGCCGTAGTGACGCATGTCGACTTTAAATCTACCTAATTGAAGAGTATTAACTGCTACATTATCCGTTGGATTCATGTGTTTTATTTGGCGAATGTAGACGTCAGAAATGGGATCAACAACTTGACCAAAACGTGATTGTAGACTTTTCATTTTCTCTAATGCTTCTTCACGTGCTTCATCATCCAACCACTCTGCTGTATTTATTACATTTTTCCAGCTGCTCTTAATGTTTAAGATCATCTCAAAAAAATCATCTTCGTCTTCTTTGTTGTAATACTCCTTCATGTAGAAATGAGTGAAGATAGTTGGCATGGCAACTTTTACATTAAAAATGCACTGTCTTCGCTGAAATTTCGTAGACTCAAGCTGAGGATGCATTTTAAAGAGGAACTTCAAAGCCATATAATTAGCAAAAGCCTGTGAATTCTGTTTAGCTAGATGATCTAGTTTGTTGTAGAACCAGTCACATGGGCAGTCGGCCTCATATGAATTACTAAATTCCGGTACATTCCATGCAATCTTGAAAAGATTTGTCCATTTCTCGAAGCTTGGTTTGAGATTTTCCTTAGCGGAAAACTTTTCACATTCGTCAGGAACATCTCGTTCAAGAAGATACATCAATTGAGCTTGAAGTTCTTCTATTTGTCTCAATAGCTCAAATATTCCTTCTATCACTTGATCAGCTTTTAACCCTGACACTTTATAGACCTGTAGGAGATTCCTCATAATTCTGTCATTATAAACGTATCCTTCGGACTTATTTGTGGCGATATTCTCGTGATAGACATCAAATCCAAAACCAAGTTTCGGGATTTTATAGTTTGGTCTGAAGGGATAAGTTGGCCAAATAGTCTCTTTAACGAATCCATGAATGCCATATCGAGTTAGATGTGCAGTCATATTGAACCAATCGAATGCAGACTCATTCCAGGTAGAATCGATGGCGGGAAATCCTCCAATAGATTTTATCACTTCCAAATACTCTTCACTTGGTTCTATGGGGAAGAGCTTAGCATCAGCGCAAGTATCTACAAATTTCTTAGCTATTTCCAGCTCCTCGTAGTATTCTTCACTTTCAGGGTCACGTACTTTTTTCAAAATAGCGTCGAGCTGATCAAGAAGAACAAAATGTATGTCAAACATGTTGGATCGTTTGAAAGGTGTTTCGAAATTCTCGATGATATTCGGGTAGTTACCACAAGCGAATGTGTAAAAATCATCGCACGGGCTTACAGAAGTATTCATTAACGATTTCATTCGGAAAGTGTAAGAATTTGCGGTTTCCAATTCAGATATAGTTAAAGGTGCACTTTCAATGTAAACTAAAACACACATTAATAGTAAGAACGCACATTTCAGGTTTCTCATCATTTTGAACTGCCTTGAACAATTGGGGCCTGGAGTTAACAATAGATAAAAACTAAAAACAATGAAAGTTGAACGGGCCCCAATTGTGCTAACAAAAGTATTATTTATTATTAAGTGTTTATTTTTAAATAACTAGCGTTAAAAAAATAATTTAAATAAAAACTATTCAATAAAAACGTTAAATCGTTGCTGCAAGTTGTTACTGCGGCACTCGCTGAAGGCAAGTATGTTTTTCCCATTTTATATGAAATCTTAGATCTTATCTTACTGTAGATTTATTTATAACATTCAACAATACAACTACGTTAATGGAAAATTCCATTAGTCATTTGAATATTGTCTACTTATACTTAGAAAAGCCCTCAACTGCATGGCGAGTTTTTACGTTTTTTAAATTTGATCTAGGAAATCACGGGTCATGAGTGCAAAATCATTGTTGTTTAAAAATTTGATTTGGTTAAATTAAAACTTATTGTAAATAGAATAGTAGACTCTGGACACGGGATCTATTCTGAAATCATTTGTTTATTTTTAGAATGAACTATTAAACTATTAGCTTTGTCCGATTTATCATTTTATTTTGAGCATGTTTCGAACTTGTGCAGGGTGGCTATTCCGGTGCAATGATAAGAGCGATGAAACATTTTTTTTGAATGAATTTTGTGATTCTTGTTCTGTGCTAACATCTGAATCTTATTTAATTTTTGGTAAATTATAGTTTATAGTTCGAGTAAAAATTAATTTCTAAAAGGAAAGCCGCTGTCCAGAGCGAGGCTGCACTTTCCAGTTAGATTGTATATTTTAGACTGACTTATAAAATAAACTTCAACTTGAACTACACTTCAGGTAAAAAGAAAAATGTGCCGCGTTTGCAAATTATAAATTTGTTTTCGAAATACTCATATTTCACTTCACAAAGGTGCACAAAGGGTGCAAGGGAAAAGGGGTATATCCGTTTTGGATTGGTTTTGCTGTGTTAGCAAAAATGGCAAGGGAATCCGTTAGGAATTTATGAAAGTGCAGTTAGGTAAGGGGCGTGTGGGGAATAGCGGGTTTACGGTGAATGGTGGGGTCTCAGTCGTAACGTATAACGAGAATCAACATTTTTTGTAAAATGAATGCAATAAGGTAGTTTGAAAAATGATAAGATAAAAAACAACAGCTCAAAAAAGGAAAGACAAACAAATTCTTAAACGCTTTCAACTTAAATAGAAACATCATTTTTATTTAATAGTTCAGGAACTCCCAAAACTTCTGAAGGATTTATGAATTTAAATATTCATCAAGATATCTGGGGATGAAAAAAAACATTTGATACCTACATACCTATAAATTGAAAAAGGTGAAAAAACAAAATGCGTTCGGGATAGCACTATTTACTTTATTTCCAGTACTCGCCTTTGAATTGAACGAAGAGAGGTGGGACTGATCTTTTCACTTTTTCAGGCAAAAGGGAATTCATGAGGGTCACACTAAACTTTCATGTTATGTCTTATTTGGGTTAAAAATGGAGTTTAGGGCTAGGACTCAGTTACATGTAGCGTAGGTGATATGCTGCTTTGTATCTAAATCATAGAAGATAAAATGGGTGTACATCTTCTACCCATATATATATTGGACTTCGTCCCTATTTTGCAACACAGTTCCCAAAGTTTCATGTGTTTAACAATGGGGAGGGAGTGCTTTAGACTTCAAATAACAATAAAATATAAAAATTAGTTGGTATTGACTTAGTTGTAATTTGACTTAAGACACAAGTTCTGAGTTCGTGTTCACGTGCACACAACTTATGTTCATGACTCGAATCGTTCTAAAATGAGAATCAATTATTTGTATTTTTAAAACTACATTATAGATTTCGATGAACAAAAATATTTTTTTTCACAACAATTGTTGCAAACTTAAGTAATTGGTCAAAACTGAAGCTCGACATTTTTTACTAGTTTTTGAGAAAAAAATTGAAACCCGTTAGAGCTGACAAAAAAAATGTATTGTATATAACATTTATAAGTACCCATCCTCTTCTCAAAATTGAAATGCAAAAACAAAATTTCAAAAAGAAAGAAGCACTGAGCTTTGAAAAAAAATGTTTGATTTTTTTCAAAAATCCAAAAAAAATAATTTGTTGAACATTTGGATTTGGGATATAAAAATTATGTACATATGACCTTATTAATAAAAATTTTGCTTCGCAATCCGTTAAACCGTTTATGAGAAAATTGAAAACAAAAATGTATGGTTCTATGGGACATACCGTCAACAACAAATAAAATTCATCAAATTTTTTAGAGCCATTTTGTGATAGGTAAATAACTTTCGTCTTTCAAAAACAAATCGCTAATATCGGAGCTGTTTCCCAAAAGATCGAAGTTTTATTGGTTTTACGTATCTACAATTAATTTATTTAAAGGATTCATACATTTAATAATTTAAGTGAAACTTACTTTTAAATGTTTACATTTTTAAAATCTTATACTCAATTTAAGTCATTTCTTTATTTAAATTACTGCCAAAACAAGTTCAAATGATTAAGATATAATTTTAATGACATTTAACAAAAATTCATCAATTTTGAGACACAAACGCCCAATCTATACTCTGTACCTACCTTGTGACAAGTTTTGTTTCGCTGAATATTCATTTTGGTTCTCTACGAACTGTTGTCCACCAATTTATTACATTAAGACAACAAATCACTTATAGAGTTATATAAAACTCAATTTTCCAAGATTATTTTAATGTCCTTAAATCAAAACACAAAATAAAAAAAGAATTATTTGATAATATGGGGCACACTGTGCCGTATACGTAATTTTTTTTTATTGGCTTTTCAATTTTTTTTCTTCAAGCTAAAAATGAATGAAATAGAAATACTGATTATTATCATTAATTAAATAGTAAATGGAAAAAGTTTAGTTATTCAACATGATTTCATAACAGTAATTCATTATGGGCATTTATTGAATTAAATTTATCTCAATGAATTTGTGAGACTGACACTTTTTCGATATAAAAGGTGTTTTTTTTTTCTTTCATGTAGTATACCCACATTCTTTTCTTTCGTTATGGAGCTGTAGGCCTTACACTAATAATAAGTCATAACAAGATTTGAGACACACATCATGTTAACATTGAATATTCTTAATTTGGAATAACACATTTTTAAACACTACCCACTTGTGCAGTGATGAAGTAGGTAAAAAAAAAACTTGATTATAATTTAACAAATTGAAATAATTGATTCCTAGGTTTTTATAAAAATGACAAATTGTTGGCTTATTTACATATCAATCCAACATGCACAAGTTCTAGAAAAAAAAAAAAAACAAGAACACATTAAACCGTATAAGGAAATTTCTAAGAGCCACTCATTTGTATTTATTATTTTATCATAAATATTTAATTTGGCGCCACTCTAAAATAACTCTCAGAAAAAAAGTAAACGTGGTTTTAATACACTGATCAGTGATCAATCAATATGACCAAAAGTTGATCAACTCTAATCGAAAATTATTTGGCATGTTTTTTTTTTACTCAGAGCAGATCACGGCACTGTCAAAAAAATGCTCTATGTCATATCAGATTACTTAATGTATGCTTCTCTTTGCAGAGCATGCTCGATTACTCATAATAAAATGAACTATAAAGCCGTGCTCTGAGCTTAAAGTTAAAACTTCTATTTTTGAAAAACCAAACAGAATTCATTGCAGCTGTTAAATTTAAGTTTCCCTTTAGGTAGTCTTTTTAAGTTCTTTGGTCTCAAGTTTGAAGAAAACGCCTCCAGTAGTTAAAGCTGTAACTTTTCTTTGAGTTCTCTCTCATCGTAATGTCATGTTTGATTAATATCTCCACTTTGATTTTTTTACGAATCCAAAACTTGCCCTATATAGTCGCAAGTTAAAACCGCAAGATTTTTATTAAAATAAAGTTTGGACCGCCATTTTCAATGTCATTGAAAATAAATCTTGCGAAACAATTTAGCGTGAAGTTTGCACCAGCATTTCATTTGAAAAAAAAAAACAATTTGTTGAGGTACTCACATTGTTCTGACAATTGCCGTAAATATTTTTTTAAGACTTTTCGAACTTGGAAATCTTACAAAAAATAGTAGCCTAATATGACAACCTTGTGGCACTTTGTTTTGCTGTCTGTTTTATAGTTTTTGTTTTATTTTTTTCAGATCGTAGACTTAAAACACAATAAATGACATATGATGAGTTCCATATAAAACATGACTTCATCCAGACAATTTTGGACATGTTGAAACATTTCCCACGAGCAAACATTTTGTCTGCCCTCACAAAGAAAAAAAAAGCGAGAATACAAAAACACTGAATGGAAAATATTTGCTTCCACAAAATGTTTTCTGTTTTTTTTTTTAAACAATATTAATTTATAATTATTCTGGCCACGTGAGCTTATGTTTCTCTTTAGCAGAAATTCTTCGGTGGCCTTTAAACGGCGATTACATCGAATTGATTGAGGCCGCATACTGACCAGGTACATATATACAGTGGACATAAGCAAAAAAATAAAATGAGAAATCAACAACAGAGCACAGAGAGGCAGAGGTGTTCTTCTATCAAACTTAAAAAAAAAAAAAAAAATCAAGAAACTTTGACTACTACCAAGACCAACTATTTGCTCAAAACAACCCTCACTTTGGCTTTGGATTTTTGAAAAAAAAGGCGTCTCTATGCATATTTCCACCGGTCGGATACTTGTCTAGAATAAATTATATCACCAGATTAAAAAAGTTTGTTTTTTGTTTTATTCAATAGATGTTTTGGACAGGTAGAATGTATGGAAAAGAGAGTTAACCATCAACCTCGTCATAAGTCCATCATAATGGAATATTCGCTTTGAATTCATAGGTTAGAGAAAATATTTTTGAAAATTATTAAAAAAAAAAAGAACAAGGAAATAAAGCTTGAAATTAAGTCGCACGAATCAGCCCTAAGGCAGAAAAACGCTTCGGGAGGTAATTATAAAAATAAATATAAATTATAAATATAAAAATAAAATAATTCAAATCGGCTTAATTTTTTGGACATTATATTTTAGTAAGGTAAATAGAGATGTGTTGCCATAACAAAAAGTTAAGTACTTTTAAGTTTTACTTTTACTTAAGTTGGGGTGCGCTACAATAGCCTTCGAAAAAAGTTATACCGTATTTTTTTTTAATCTCGTAAAACGAAATCTCGCATATTAAAAATCCTGCTTTATGTAAACTCTGATATACACCTCGCACTAAAAAAATTCGTATTTACTGAAATTTCGCAAATTAAAATCTCAAGAACTAAAATGTCACATTAAAAGAAAAACTGTTATGTACTCATAAAAAGTAAAATATGCCATTACGTTGTATTTTAATCAAGGAATTGTGGACTATGGTCAACAAAAAAAATTGTAAGCACCTAGTTTATTGTAAATTAAAAATGTCGCATTTCAAATAAAATATTAATCTGTATGCGCGCATGTACGAGACAATAAATATTTATTTAAAACGCGAAATTTTAGTATGCGGGTTTTTGAAAATGCAAGATTATGAAAAATTAATTTGAGTGGTAGATTGTAAAATTTAATTAAAACAACAATTTGGAAATATTCCTCATAATAATTTTTTTTTTATTTTGGGTTTCATTACAAATTTATAATATTTTTCTAAAGGAAGAAATGATTAAAATAAAAAAATGAAAATTATGAAGGAAAATACGCCGAAATTTTAAAGCATATTTGCTGTATTGCTGAAATCTTAAAGAAATTTTGTAAGATATTAGTAAAAAAATCATTACTTTTTTCCCTAATATGGCTACTGAAACAAGTTCACCATAGCTTTCATGGGTTTTTGAAGACGTCGAAATGAGTGTGATGTTTAAATTTGTTTTTTGATATACCAACAGTTAAAAAAAAATTAACTGTTCTCATTACCTCAACTCTTTTTTCAAGTTATTTTTACTGGTGTAATTCATGCAAAATATTTTACTATTTGATTGTTTTTAAATACATATGCCTGAATAGGAATATAATAAATAATAAAATTTTAATCATTTAGCTATTATTTCAAATTTTTTTCATGCAGCAATAATGTAACCTTAATTTACCTATTTTAAAAAAATAAAAAGAACAACACAACCTCATGGATACCAGATGGTATACCCTGTACAGGCATATCAACTTTTTCATATTGACCGGATGATTAAAACGCGCGCGCAAACGACAAGTGCATTTCTTATATACCTATATTTATCGTAGTAACGTACTCACAACTAAAACATATGTATAAAAAAATATATCTAAAGAGAATTAATGAAAAGAATGCCATTTGCAACTATAAATGTGCAACTACATAGTTATCTTCAATATTGACTTCTTAAACAAAAATTCCGACATACAAACACACAGGACCGGCTTTTGTTTTTTTTTTTTATTTTGTTATCCATTAACTTCAATTTTTTCCAACTTTTATTCATTTTAATTGTTTTGAAACGGACAACTCGAGATTCGAGAATGGTTTTGTGTTTAAGTATATATTCAAATAGCTGTACCTGCTGGATCAATTGGTGTACTTGAGACTTCCAGACATAGTAAGGGCCACTTTGTATCTTGTCAGATAAGGTCCCTTTTGTAATATAATGATCCATTCAGATGTATCATAAAACACATGCGACCAACTATATCTATACTGTGTTGTGTATTGCAAGCCTTAGGAATATATTGGCAATTAAAATGTTTTAAAGTCGCACTTACTTTGGCGGCATTGTTATTGATATTTTATGAGTGCATGTCCATATCTATGGTAAAGTTATTGGAATTTAATTGACGGTACAGTAATTTTATTTCCGAATTGAAAACGGCAGTAAAGTGCTTGGTTTATTGGTCGAAAAGTAATAAACACATTGAGTATAGTATTTTAATCAAAAGGAATGTACTTTAAATCCAAAAGGATGTAAATCAGGTGTATTTGATAGGTTAAACCTTTATTAGGTAATTTTTTCTCCTGCCGTGAAGGAGGCAAAATGAAATAATAGTTTTGGAAAATTAGACAATATTGATTGAGCTCAAAAAGATAAATGAAGTTAACGATAATTGCGGACTTACCACGATTATTTGTATTGAAGCAAAAAACATGATCCTTTAATTTGGATTAAGCTTTGAACTTAACCAATCAGCTCAAAAATTTATTCTAATATTCTAAAAAAATCTGAAGTTTTGCATTGATTTTCCAAAAAATATGTTGTAATCAAAAAACCGTTATTAACGGTATAGATGCCTTACCTACAACCGGATTTTTTGTTTTCGATGTTCTCATGAAAGATTGCGATACAAATCCTTTTGAAAGAGGTCCTTTATGATCTTAATAAAATCCTCCAAAAAATAATTTTTTTTCAAAACTCAGGTGAATGTGTTTTTACGAACATTCGTTTTAATGTGTATATTATCAAATACTTAAACTTTTTTTTTATAAAAATATTTCAAAAATCTTATAAAGGGTGTCCCAACAAGAACCCAAGATTTAAATTTGGCGCCATTTGAAGTGTCATTGTTTGACATTTGAACAATTATTATTGTTTCTTAGTAGAAGGTATAAGGTAAATAAAAATGGAGCGCTATACAAATGAACAACGCATTCTCATTGTGAAATTGTTTTACTAAAATGGTGAAAGTTTTGCGGCTACAGTTCGCAAATTGCGATCAATTTGGAGTTACAATAATGCTCTAAAAGAGTCAACTGCAAAGCAATGGAAAAATTTGCTGAAACTGGGTAAAGCACTGATGTAAAGACAACAACGTGCCTTCGAACAGGTCGATCGACCGAAAATATCGCAGCAGTACATGATGATGTCGCCCAAACTCCATCCACCTCCATTCGACGCCGAGCTCAGCAAATTGAAGAAAAAAATTCTCGCCTCTAACTACTTTTGAATTTTATTCAAGAATTCGTATTGGCATCTTCATTTTTGGTTTATTTCAGAAATTCAAGTACATAATGATTTTTTCTTATTTTTTTCTAAAGATATTCTTGTTTCTGTAATTTGTTTTGTTTATTCTACCATAGGAGCAAGTTCGTACGATCCAGTCATGCATTTTCTTTGTTAACATTCCAAATGAAATCATATAAACGATTACCTTTAATCACTCATTACAAAAGAAAACCACTTGAATTTTATGAATGAAAATATTTTGATAGTAAAACTAATTATGTATATGACAGCAGGTGTGCCCAATTCATACAACCTTTTGTTAAATAGCTATTCTGTCCAAAACGAACACAAAAAATTACATTAATGAAGGTATTTAATGCTCATAGATACGTTAACAATGAAGGTTAAAGTATACTTTGAAATAACTCCGTCTCCAATCCCATAACGCTTACAGGTAATGCAAGTTTCTAAATCACTCTCACGTAAAAGCTATGACCATATACATTGTTTTTGGTTGCGGTTAAAACGCAATCGCACACTTTCGCCAAACTAAATATTTCATAATAACCACCGTAAAACCATTTAAGGTGACAAAAGGGCTTTGTGCCATAAAGTAAGTAATTCGTTATAATAACTGGCGCTCTCTAAACAAATTTCTTTTACAAATCTAAAAGCAGGTATAACTACCTGGCCTGATGGGAATCAGAGTGAGTTGAATGCAATTTAACAAATCCGGAAGTATACAGTTTCGTATTTCCACCGGACCGGTGGTGACGGTGCGGTGTGGTGATGTGTGCAATGGGTTGTTGTCACCGAAAACATGTCCACCAATTTATTTATCTTACCCAAATGCAGGTAACACATTAAACAGCAGCACCAGGTAGCTATATTCGTGTCATTCTTCTTCTATAATATCAGAGATGCATTCCCATATTCCAGTTTCCATGCATCTGGCTTTAATTCTGCGATTCTACCTCTGAGCTGGCTCTTAGTTACAGGGATTTTAGATTTTATGCAAGAAAACCCGATAATAATCTCTTTTTCCTGATAATCGTACTTCAAACAAGAGGACGTGTTTGTTATTTTCTGGAGGACAACCTCTGAACAATTTTATTGCTACATATTTTATAACACCTCTGGAATGAATGGGATGGATGTATTATGGCCCTGGCATGTGGTGCAGAATAAAAGATTTATTTTTTTTTATAATGTTTGGACTTGGGTTGAATTTCGAATCTGCACGATTTTATTTATCTTATCTATCTACCTACAGTTTATTCTCTGCATCTCTCTACACAGAAACTTCTTCCTGTCTTTGATATTATTTAGGCTTTGTAAAAAAAGGCTAGATAAAGAGCGTGGGTGTGTTTTTTTTATGAAATATTTCTCACGGGGACTTTGTTGACTTTGTTAGGAAAATATGTGGAAAAATTAAAAATTCATGCATGTATCTACCTTTGCATGTCCTTATCGCCATATCTGCTTAATTTATCTCTAATGTTATCTGTATAGACATTTTTTTAATTTGAAATTTGAAAACTGGTATTGCGGTTTTTAAGATAGCTTGTTAGTTGATTCTGTAATTATTGCTAATTATGGTTCTAGATGCCTCTGCTCTTTTTCTGTGAGGCAGAAATTGAGCTCGCTCACACCGATAAAAAAATTATACAAAGTAAAAACCTACGTGTAAACATACATTAAACATAATTCAAGAAAAAAAAATCCAAAATTCCATTCCAATCAAAGTTCAGAGCCTGCTCTCAAAATATTCAAGATGAAAAGCACTTTTCAATAAATTTAAGCCATTTATCTTTTTACCAAAAATTACAAATAGGGATTTCGCTTAAGACGATTTTTGACCTCAACTTCTAGATTACAACATTTTTAAGTTTTTTGATAAAAACGCAAAAAAGAAGAACCTTACTAAATAACAAAACATAAAAAATTAGTACTAACTTAAAGAAAACGTGTTTTTTGTGATTGGCAACATTGTCATACAAAGAGGCAATACGAACTGCAACTATGTTAACTTGTAACGCACGTACAAAAAAGCCATTACCGCAGTTTGAGGTTATAATTTTCTTGTGAAAAGTGTGGTCGCAAATGCCATTTAATGGTTTGAACAAAAACATATATGTAACTATTCGCTATTAATTTTTTAGGATTATTAATTGCAAAAAGCCATTGTAAGTTTGTTGCACCAGCGATAAAAAATGTATACCTAAAAGGTTTTTTTTTTCAGAGAAGTAAAGTACTAACGGTTTAAAACTTTGTCAAAGTAAGATAAAAACCAAAAGAAAATTTAATCAGTGGTAATAACGACAAATTGTAAGTAGAATTTAAAAAAAAATTAGTTGCACCCGCGATCGCAAAACTAAGATCAAAGAAGGTGATCCATTCAGTGTCGAAAACACCGAAAATGATTTGGATTATGTTCCTGAGGACAACGCATCCGATATTGAGTTCGATGAACTGCTTGATAGTGATGAAGAGGAAGAAAAATTGGGTGATATGCAAAGTGAAGCCCAGCAAAGTAATAACTGCTTCTACGGTAGGGGCGTTTTGATGATGGTCGCACGCGTGAATTTTGTCAAAAATTAGATAAAGCTGCCCCTATTCGCGATATATGGAATTTTTTGAACGAAAACCTCGCAAGAAACTATGAACCGCATGAGACGATAATGGTTGACAAACAACTCTTTCCTTATCGGGGTAAGACTAAATTTACTCAGTTCATACCAAAACCGGCAAAATATGGAATTAAAAATTGGTGGGCATGTGATTCAAAGACAAAATATCCTTTGGAAGGAAAATTTTACACTGGCAGAGGCGAAGGAGAGCAGCGTGAAACGAATCAAGGGCAGAATGTTTTGTTATACAACTTGCAAATCGGTATACAGTAATACCGGTCAAACTCTAGTGGCTGACAATTTTTTTACCACTTTAGAAGGCACTAAGCGACTTGCTGGTATTGGGCTTGCATTTGTTGGCACAGTTCGATCCAATAAAAGATTTTTACCCGAAGAAATGAAGAAGAATGCTTCGCGTCCTTTAATTTCTTCTCTTTTTGGGTTTCATGAAAACTTGATATCAGTTTGTAGCTACATTTGTGCCAAAAAAGAACAAGGCTGTAAATTTACTTCCAACAGTTCTAAAGATTGTAGAGGCGAAGCGATGAAACCGGAAGCAATTCTGTTTTATAAAGCAAATAAGGCAGGCGTCAATTGCATGGATCAAATAGTTACATCTTTCAATTTAAAACATCCAACCAGACGATGGACTTATGGATATTATGGCATTAGCTGCTTATTGCATCGGACTAAACTACTAAACAAAAAGGACGCTAGACGCACGAAAAAATCCAGTGTACCAACAACATTCAAAAATCAAATATATTTGCTTTAGTTGCGTTACTGATGAAAACCTATAGAAATGTTGATATTCAATCTTATATTCCTCAAATATGTAATATTTTTCGAAATAAAATGCAAAAAAAAACTTAAAACATAAAACTTTTTTTTCTCAAATGTATTTGTTTTAGGTATTATTTTATCTTTGCAGAAAGTTCAAAATTATATGCAGAATATATAACATAAGTAAAAAAGAGTCTGGGTGCGACCCACACTGATAACTTCCCATTTGTGATCTTAAAAACTTTATTATTTATAAGGCTGGTATTTGTTTGGGTGTAGTTTTTAAACTTCGAAAAACAATATTTTCCAGTTATTAGTGGAATTTTCTCAGTTCTGTTTAAATTTTTGTTTAAAATGTCAGTTAAGTATGTGTCAAATATATACCCGCTATAAAAAATTTTATTATGTATAAGATTAAATACCTAATGGTAAAGTCAATATCATTGCCCGTTCTCAAGATATTCGAGTCGAAAAACCAATTTTACCACTTTTTTTTTTATTTTTTTTTTATATTTTTTGTCAAAAACTGTCAATTTTAACCTTTCATAAAAAATTGTACTATGTATAAAATAAAATATTTTAGAAGGCACAATCGTTGTTCGTTCTCAGGATATTCGAGCTGAAATATAATTGAAACTACTTTTCTTTAGAATTTTTAACAGTTTTTGATTTTTTGTTAAAAAACTGCCCATTCAATATTTGTAAAAATTTTATCAGTTGCTAACAATTATGTTATGTAGAAAATAAAACAAACGAGAAGTCAATATCGTTACCCGTTTTTGAAAAATTTGAGTCGAAAGACAATTTATACCAATTTTTGGTAGAATTTTTTGTAGTTTTTAATTTTTTGTAAAAAAAACTGTCCATTGAATTTTTTTTAAATTTTCACCAGTAGTCAAAAACTACATTTTTCGTAAAGTAAAATTATTTTAAAGTTAATTTCGTTTTTCCATCTAAGGATATTCGAGTTATAAAATTTTTTTTTTAGTTTTTTTGATTTTAAAAAATAACGGTATATTGATTTTTTTCCAAATTCGTATCAAATTTGTATGACGTGATAATGTGTGGAATAAAATTTATTTCAAGTCAATAGCATTATTTGTTCCTGAGATATTTGAGCCCAATCAAAATTTTCACTTCTTTTTTAAACTGCTATAGTAAAAAAACAACTGATTGAATATTAATAAACGCCCTTTCAGCTTTTTTCGAAGTTATTATCTGTAAAATAAAATTTATTTCAAGTCGATATCTCTACTCGTTCTTGAGATATCGACGACTAAAAATGATTGATATAGGCTCTAGGGACCTTGAAACGTCTTTTAAGAAAATAGACGATTATAGAATCGCATATATACTTCAGAATTTGTCTTTCAAACAGAATTACCAACGAATAGAAGGAAAATTTCAGATTTCTGTAATTTCAGCTCAAACCTTTGGATCTCCCCTTAGTCCTAAAGGACTTCGAGATCTAAGATTTTTTTTTAAATGAAAGCATGTACTGATTATGACTCAATAAATCTAACTTCTCAAGTAGATATCTACTTCAATAAGAAATTTTAAAAATAGACCAAAAACACATTTTTTCATGCTTATCTAACATGTAATATTCTACAGTTAAAAATTTAAGAACCACCAAAATATTTCATACAAAATAAAAAGAACACCCAGTTGTCATCATAAGGGAACTCATTAAAGTTAAACCTCACCCATCAGTGAGACAAATTCTTAAATGATTCATTTAGTTGTTGAATACTATTAAGGATTAAAAAACAATTAATCATTTTGACACACTTCACTAAATAAAATACAAACTCAATTCAGTATTGTCTTGTCCCATGTTATGTCGTTTTTTTTTTTGGCTTAAAATAAACAAAAAATAAAAATCAGCAAAACACAATGACTCAAGAAAATTTATTTCTAATTAAATTTTAATCATGAAGAAAATGGTGTAAGAAAAATTCCTTAACAACACATTTAAGATAAAAATTTATTTGGGTTACTTTAGCGAAGCATCACGTTTTCAATTATACCCCGCACCCAAAAAATTTAATATACTCTATCAATTAATCGTTCTAAAGTTAGTTTTTCATCATCATTATATAACCCCCTCTGTGTGGCACAATTTAATGTTTAATATAAAAAGCTTTTTTGTACAGCACATTTTGAAAAGTCCTCTTTGTTCAACAATAATAAATTGTTCAATTTTGATAGCATCTATAGCTTAGCACGATGCAACCACCCAGACAGGCCAACTTCTACTGATGGATGGATCAGATTGGATCAGCATAATTTATATTATATAGCAATGGGCCGACAGAGTGAGAGACCCTGTCCCTGACCATGGATATCATCATTGTTTACACAAAATCTCACATCTTAAACCGCATTGTAATTTTTATTTTTTTCATTTTCAGTTAAACCTTCATGAAAGTCGTGATTTTCGTCGGAAAATTGTTAAGGCATATATAAGCTTTTGTGTGGCTCGTGTCTTCGCGGTTACACTCAATTGCCTTTACATAGCGCTGGTGTTTGTAATGCGGTTTCAATAAATAAAAAAGATACACGTTATAATGTCGGTTTTTGATGATGTGACTACTTAACAATTTTAGTTAAATAAAATAATAGAACAACAAAATAGATGTACGAGAAGTATGGTTCGTTAAAAAAAAATATATTTGTCACTCAGAATTTAAAGTAATATTAATTTTATGTTGAACTTATTAAGTTTAAATATTAAAAATTAATCGTACTCTTAATTTTGACGGGTAAAAATAGAGCAAATTGCAGTTTTTTGAAAATCAATTATTGAAAGTTGTAGCATTTAGATATCTACACAAGAAACATACTGATACTTTTTTGTGAAAGGACGTTTGGTTAAAAACGTACGCTAGGGATTAATACTGGGTTCAAATTTGATTGTTTTTTTTATCTTTTAAGAAGTAAGACTAATCACAAAAAGTCTTATTATAATAGGTACATATATTATGTATATGATCCAAGGAAAGTTTTGGATTCGTGAGAAAATTAAACTCGAGATATAAATCAGACCTTACATTACGATGACAGAGAACACCAAAAATGCGGGCCCATAGTTTTGTCTGTCGGTCACTCTTTCTATATTTTGACCTACAGCTAAAACTACTGAAACGATTTTCTTCAAACTTGGAACTAAAAATTTTTTTCTTTGCAAAAATAACGGTATTTCTCATGAATAACCGTTACAACAAAAAATTATTAACTTCAAAAATGGCTCTTAGGATTTTGGTGAATTTTTTTCTGAGTGTTTACAAGTAATTAAAATTATTTTGTCAAAAAATATTTTTCAAAATATGTATCGTTATTTACGGTAAATGCCATGTAACCGGATTTTGGCTCGAATGATTGTGATCAATTATGGCAAAAAAAAAATTAAATTAGACTAAAAATTAACAAATATATATTTACGGAAAAAAATTTGTACAAAAAAATGTATCAGGATACATTTTTTTCAAAAACTTACAAAAAAAGTTGTAAAAACAAAAATATCGAAAAAATGGCTGCCAAAAAAACTTTGTTTAATCAATTTTAGGGTTGCACGGACCCTTGTGGTGGCGCTGCAAAACTTGAGGTGTAAAATCCGATTTGGGGAGTCTGTAAGCGTTGAAAATTGGTGGTAGGAGCAAGAGGAGACTATTTTTTGGATAATTGCATCCAAAAAATATCAATAAATATCATTTAAAACCTCTATAAGCTCTCTGCAAAAAAAAAAGAGTAAGGGTTGTCGGCATACATTAGATGTCGCCACATTCGACTTCCACCATGAGAGTATTATAGTTTTCATATACAAAGGATTTAGCTCTGGTTCAAGGTTCTAGTGTGTGATAAATCCAATTCCATGCGTTCAACAAAATCCGATCTACCCAAATCGGTAAATTAAAATGTTGTACCAAAGCCAAACCAAGATTGTAGAACTGGCCCTTGGTGCCTGTCCTCTTAAAAGCGATACACACGCCAAGAAATTGAGTTATTTAGAGTCTCTACTTTTATTGTTCACAAGAAAACAGAGTGCAATTGCGACAAAAAACAACTATCATACAATATCTTTCTCTCAAGATCGCGATCGGTTAAAACTAAAAAAATGCCTAACGCATTCAGTTAGTCTAAGACATGGACCAATCCAAAACCGTGAGACCTGATGTTGATGTTTTCTGAGACTGAGACCAACCCCTCAAACTCCATAGTTTTGGTTCAAGTCGAGATAACATAACAATAGTCTTGCGGAAATCATTTTTACTACCTTATCTTTTTTTTTAATGTATGTGGTCTGTAATAGAAAATTGAATGCAGCACCTGTCACACATTATATAAACCCAACTGCAACCTGATGTTAAAGATTCTTAAAAAATTGATAACTGATAAGGAATTCCCCTTCCGGTGTTAAGATAAGATCTTTCTGAATTAAAGATAAAAAAGATTGAAAAACATCTACACAACACCAAAACATCCGATTTTACCTGCAACTGATATAAGAGTAACCCGACTAGAAATTTTTTTTTGCGACCTATTGGGCCCTCATTGGGTTGCCCTATAGGGACCACAAATAGGGATGTCACGCAAAGCCCTGTGCGGCCCTAATTGGGCAATCCCATTCGTGCCCCAACGGGAAAATCCCAAGATGGTCCCAATAAGGTAATCCAGAAGTGGCCCCATTAAGGGTGTCCCAACTCGAGCCCTAAGAGAAATATTTAGATATAAAAAAATTACATGGCAGATGTAAAAACGACATTTACATTACAAATAACTGAATCAATTAAATACTTAAAAGTCACAACTAAATTATTTTAAAAGTACTTACGTTTTACTATTAATAGCCATTGGTAAATGTTTATAATAAAAATTAGTATTAATAATAATCTGAAACAATAAAACTGTTTAATAAAAAAACAAACACTCGATAATTAAAAAGAACCTGTCGTAACTTGTCACCGCGTTTTCTCGATTGTCAACTTAATCCTTTTTTCCGCTTGGTGTCGCACTATTGATACATATTCATATCAATATACACATACACATATGTAGATGTACACTAACACAGTGTGTATAGAGACAATCGTAAGCTAGGGTGTGAGATGTCGCAGTCACTTGACTTGTTCTATATAGGTGTACAATATAGGTGTGCGATATTGAAGAGTTATTTGTTATCTGTGATTTTTTTCTAAATAAGATAGCTTCTTGATAAAAATCATTCATAAATTTTCTTAGTACTCTGCCAAAAATAATTTTGAGACTTCTAAGTGTGGTCGGACACAAAGTATAACGCAAAAAAGCTGACTAAAAATTTTTATTTTTACTTTGGGTTTTCCCACTTAGGCCCCACTCAGATCCCAATTGGGAAAAATTAACTAAAATTTTTTATTTTTACTTTGGGTTTACCCACTTAGGTCCCACTCAGATCCCAATTGGGAAAAATTAACTAAAAATTTTTATTTTTGCGGTGGGGTTTCCCGAATGGGGGCTAATTGGGGCCTTCTTGGGATTTCCCTATTGGGCGTACCTCTTCGGGACCCAATTAGGTCCAGATGTATAGGCTGGGTTATCCCCAAGTCATTTCTAGTCGGGAAGTCGCATGAAATAAATTTTCAGCACAACATTCTGTTCGCGCTGTAGAAATCTTTCCAATTGATCTCCAACAAGATACACTCGATGTGCCGATATAACAACCTAATTATCTTAACCACACTGTCGATAATACAGTTCAATCGTTGATTGATGATAAGTGACTGTAAAAAGTATCTGTCTTGGCTTTCTGCTATGCTATGAACATACTTTCGATCGTCAATACACACGCCAGCCAAGCTGAACAAAATGGATAAAATAATTTTCGTTGTTCGTTCCACAAAATTCACAAGTTCGTTTGGTTAACTTCATGAATGAATATCTCAGTTGGCAGTTTGACAACGATCAGTCGTATCTCGCATCCAACCATCACACCGATCGATCTCTGCACTATTTCTTGCGCATCTCTCAATCTCAAGACTTGGCATTTCCACTCGCAATATCATAGTCCTCCGTGTGTTATTTTCTTCTCTCATATTGCAAAGTATCTATCGGGGAAAAATCAAATTTTCCCCCGGTTTGGATCGTTTGGTTTCGACCGGCCACCATAAGAAGAACACATGTTGGCAATGCGCCGTCGCTATCGTACGTAGATACATTTTTCTCTTCTTATACCTATGCGGGTGTTTGGTGTGGTGCTGCTGTGTTGCTCCTTGGACTTCTTTGACTTCAACTACCGTGGAGTGGAGACGCACCATTATTCTCAGTCCTCCAACCAATCGACCACGCAAACGCAATGCACATGCACATTTTGTTTATTTACGTGCAAAGAATTGTATATTTTCTGGCAGGCAGACGGGCAGATCGGTAGTCGGACGGACGGATATTTTTTTTTTTTTTTGATTATACAAAAAAAAAGACACTCTCTCGATTTCGAATCGGCATCGCGCATATTGCACAGCCCCGCTGTTTTCGAGCGTATGTTTCAATTCAGTTGAATTGTGTACGCCTGCGAAGTGACTTCGTTCGTCGATGAAGGTTATTGTTTTCTTTTTTTCAAAAAAAAAATCTATAGACGGTTAAAATTTTTTTGAATATCTATTTCTAATCATTTTTATCGAAATTGATAAAAATTTTCTAACTGCGCGAACATTACAAAATATAAAAACACAATTTTGGAATACCAGTGAAAATTAAAATTTTTTATTTGATCAAAATTTAACATAAAATTGTGTAAACCCTTATATGAATTGAAGTTTTAAAAAAAATTGTTAAAAACCCTTTCCTCGAAAAATTGTGTGTTTCAAAAACTTTGAATTTGAATTTTCAAAAATAAAAAAATTTTATTTCTTTCAACCGGAAATTGAGAATATTATTCTTTGAGGGTTGTTTCCGATTTGAAATTTTGGGTTCGTTCGGATAAAGTGCGTTTTGTTTTTCCTCTCTTTCTCTTGGACAAGTGTTTTATAATCTATTTGAACTGATGTGTGTGTTGTTGTACTTACACGTACATATAATATATTTTTTTTTTTCAATTATTCTGTGAAGTTAAATTGAAACTGCGAGAAGAATATTAATTGAGTTGTTAAAGAAAATAAAAAAAAAATTAAATATTAAATTAAAATTTGAGTGTTACTTTTTTAATTCAATTCAAAATTCGAAAGATACTTAAAGTGTGCCATATCCGGTGGAATTAAGTGGAAATCAATCAAATTTTATTTTTTGTGTGCGCCAACTATCACATTATTCATCACAAAATCTAATAACAAATTAAATAGAGGTGCAAATAGGTACATAAGTTGCCAAAGTTACTTAAGTTTCTTTTTGTTTTAATGATATTTTTATATGGATAACATTTATTTGACTGGAAAATAAATAATAATTCGCAGTGTTTAAAGGTAAATTATAAGAAATAAACATTTAGTTTGGGGGACAATTGAAGATTTAATTTTGATTTTTAATCATTTGCTAAAACAAAGTTTTTGAATTATCATTGTAGTAAAACAAACATTTTTCCAAATCTTTGAAATAAAATAATATTTAACTATTTCGGTGAATAGTTTTAATCGAAGTAAATACTTATATTAAAACAGCAAAAAATTTATTCAAATTTTATTTGAATTTTTATTATATTTATAATGCAATCTATTTCCACATATGAAATGACAAAGTAATATTTTTTGAGTGATAAGTAAAAATCAGATTTTTTTTTAAATTAATTTTCGTTTTCAAACTTGCAAACTTTTTATTTTATATTTAATATTTATGCTATAGAAACTTAAAAAAACACATCTCGGAATGAATTCAAACATACAGTTGGCCACGGTCTCATCTATTTTTTTTTGGGAGAAATGAGGAACATTGATTTGAATCTAGGAGTCTAGTATTTATATTTATATATAATTTTATGTTTTAAAAACTTAATTTTTAAATTTGAATGATTTACTAAAAAGACCACCGAGATCTTTTCCAAAAAACAAACTTTTCGTAAAATAGCTTTAAAATAGCTTTAACTCCATTTTTAGGAAGATACCTTTTCGTCGTAGGTTCTCTCCAATGTTTCTGTCGAAGATTTTTTTGGTAGCTCTTTATTTAAATAAAAAGTTATCATCATTTTTGAGGTTATAGAACGCTACCCTATTTTTCAATCTTTTTTTTTAATTTAATATTTCAAAAATAAGTTCAAGATAGTTTAAAATAGATAGTGACAAAATTGTTTCTTTGCTTTCGTGACATTTTTTGAAATAAATTGACATGTAGCCATTTTAGAAATAAACTTTTACTTTATTATAAATGATGGCTATTGTGTCGGAACTCGTGAATTTAGGTATTTAAAAGTATAGACAAAATGTAGAGTACCATTTTTTTAAATTTAAAAATCAAAATTGTTCAAAAAAAAATTGGACTGTTTTTCTAATATTAAAAATAAATTTCAAAATATAATTAACACATAAGGAATGAAAAAAAGTCATTGAATCATTTGAACATAGTGAGTCGATTCAAGTGCAAAGTGAATGACATAAAAAACATTAAATTTGGTTTATTTCAATTTTTTTTTTTCATTAAAAACAAAAACACGGGGGCAAAAACGCAAGAGTATAATAATATAATAAAAAATAATAATTTTTAGTGTTTATTTTTTTCCTGCAAAATAAGGATACATTTTTTAATTCAATTCAATTTGAAGTAAATATATTACGATTCAATTTATTGTTACAAATTTCGGACCTCGAAAATTTTTTTTTTTAAAACTCATGCATTTTGAAAATGTTCGATATAAATAAAATACTGAGAAATTACTTACATTTTTTTTTTAAATGTTTTATAATTAAAATAATTTTTTTTCCTAAATATAATTTTTTTTCCTAAAATAGTCAAAATTAAACCTTGAACTAAAGTGCTGCACAAAATTCCAAAGAAACCGCCTTCCTTTGTTTTCTTTTTTGCCAACTTATCACCAGATAAAAAATAGCCTCATTTAATTTTTTAGCTTAAAAAAAATATATTTTCTTAGAAAACGCTAACTTCAAATATATTGTTATTTCTTTTGAAATCAAAGATAATATCAAACAACTAAATATAGTAGGTACATTTGTTTATGTTTAGTGACAAATAACGACAGTTTATTTTTTAATGCGATGTCGTAGGATTAAGATTTTGTTTAAAATTGCATTTTGAACAAATAAAAATACAAAATAAAAATATATGTTAACAAAAAAAAAACATAAAACAAACAATAATCTATGTCAATAGTGAAACTAAATTTCGTGTTTCAATGTCCCATTAGCTAATTAATTGAATGAAAAATATCTTCTCTACCACCAATATAAAAAGGATAATCCCACACAAAATCCCTGATGACATTCTAACTGAATTATTACAAAATCCAAAAAAATTCATTCTTAACTTGTGTTTTTTTTTTTAGTTCCATAGAAAATTCTTGATGCAGAAGAGAGAAAAAATATTCCATGGTGTTTATTTTTTAAAGAGGATATACGAATATTTATTTTAAATTTTGGCTTTTTGCGCGGGAGTGATATAGAAGAAACATCAGGCGGATGTTTATTTATTTATTTTCGACCAAAAAATTTAGTCCGACAATTTCCATTCACCGTCGTCGTTTCCGACTGACGACCAGACCATTCGACGCACGACGACGCGACGCTGCTGCCTATAATGCCCCCATCAAGTTGTGAAAACGAAACAGGTGCCAAAAAAATAGACAAACAACTTCGTGTTTTTCACAACGTTATTTATGTATATTTTTTTTTAGGTAGGAAGCAAGGTATATCTAAAGAAAAATCACCACCCGCTTGTTAAATGTCAGAATTGTGCAGTCACGTCATTCTGTCACTTTCCAGGTCAGATTTTCCGTGTACTTTCGGACTAAATTACAATCTTGCAGAAATGACACATTTGTAAACAAAAAAAAAAAAAAACTTAAAATAATGCCCAATTTGTCTTCCATTTTTATGACATAAAACAAAAAAAAAAGAACAAAAAACGAAAAGAAGTGTTATTTTCGTGCTCGTGAACTGAATTTATTTTATCAAATTTGACAGGTGAATAAAACAAATTACAACAACAAAAAACGTATACCCCCAATCCGTCAGTGACGTTTCGCATAACAATTTGCGTCGCCATCGCCATCCACCTCCAGCCACCTTGCCGCGCCGCATACTGTGCGTGTGTAGCGAATGTTATTGCTTCAACATTCTACACGAATTTTATTTATTTGCATAATTTTTCATGTTCTCTTGATTTTTTTTTATGAATCCATGTTCGAATTTCGAAATAAATTTTGGCATTTTGCCTCGAAATCGATTGCGCATATTGACAGTTCTTATTTCTAAGGAAAATGTAAGTTTTTGTTGTTGTTGTTTTAATATGATTTATCGGTCTGAAGTTTGACAGGTCGAAAGCCAAGAAATTTTGATAGCCATTTGAAGAATCGTTAAACGATGGATAGATTTAAGTGCCGAATCGTAAAATTTGATTCAGTTTCGAAAATAAAAGCAATGTTAATGTAGATGGGTTCGTGAGAACTCGTTATTCCCATTAAAGCACTGACTTGTTATAGTTGATAGCAGTTCTTGTTGTTGACGTTGTTGGTTGCAGTCAATTAAAGGAGAGATTGTTCTTCGACTCTTCTGGCCAAACATACACTCGTAGTTATCATTCAACAAAGGATATGATTGTAAAAATAAGATAATGTCGGCTTTTATGTGAAGTTCGGTGGCCTATTCGATGTCAATGGTCGATTAGCAAAAGTAACTTAACACAAAAATGTTTTACAGAGATGGCGATAAATTGCTGGTTTTGTTTTTCTTACGAATGCATTAGCCAGCTTTAAATTTTTTTATAATAGTGATTTTCTTCTACGATTATAATGCGTTTTATTTATGTACACATCATGAGTTGGGATAGATATCAGGATTTATGTATAGTTTTATTATAACAAATACGTGATGTGTGAAACGAGAAGCTGATTGAGATTATTGTGCACTCTGTGATAAATTCATGATGAATTTAAACTAAATTATTCGATCATTTGGATCGTGAGTCAATTTTTAATTGAATTTTTTTTTTGTTTTCAAGATAAGGGGGTTGAATTTTTTTTGTTTGTTCAAAACGAACAAAGTAATGGAGTGTTTTAAGCGATGCATTACGTATAAAGGTAGTCTAGATTTTAATGATTTCAACTTTTGTAAATGGACCATTATCTGACTTTCTTTAATTGTTTTTTCTCTTTGTAATATATTTCATATTGATGAATACTTTTCGGCCATTTTTTTGTTCAGAACTTAAAACCTATACTCTGCATGTCTAATTGAAATTAACTTTTTTTCTTTGATAAATTGAGGTAAAATTTTACGACAAAGTTTGGTCAGCAAGTATTAATAATTAATTGTAATATAATAATAATTAAAGTTTTTTTTTTGTTCTGTAATTTTTTAGAGCTATAAAACTAAACAAAACTATTTATTATTAATTTATATAACAAAACCAACATTTTTCCAAATATTTCTATAGATAAATCGTATTAATTTAATGAAAAAAAAAAAATTCATTGAAATTTTAAAAGATTTTCGTATTATTTTAAGAATTCCACTTAAAATATACAATAATAACATGAAATACGTACTCGTACATAGTCTTTAAAAAAGGCATTGACAGAGAAATGTTTCTTTTTTCTGTGGTTACGTGATTAATTTCAGACATAGGATTTTTTATTTATTTATTTTAATCTGAAAGTTTCCATGTTCAATACTTGGAGAAAAAAAACCCAAAAGAAAAAATGACACGTAGAAAAAATAATGAAACTTTATGAACATTGCAAACCAAAAAACATTTTTTTCTTTTGTTTCAAACGTTTGAGTTTCAAAATTGATTTTTCAAAATTGAAAGACTAAAAAAAGGCATTCAGGTTAACCTACACGCTCTAGTTTTTTGTGACTTCTTATGGAAATCACTCTGTATAGAAAAAAACAAATTTATTATTTTTTTTATTTGGGCGCCATTTTTCGCAATGGATATTGCTCATCTCCCTGATGAGTTTCCATTGTTTTTAGAAATTTTTATGTACTGCTCAATTTGTTTGTATGTTCTGGTCAACAAACTTGTTATTTTTCTACATTTCGTTTACCTACTGTTAGAGTACAATATTTATATTCAAAATGTATTTTAAAATCATTTCGACCGACGCCATACAATAATATCCCAACTCTGTGCAAAATGTAAACAAAAAATATAAATGATTTTTGTATTTAATTAAATAGAACATCCGCAAAAATACATTCTCTACACACACGTATGCGGTATACTGTAAAATGCGTTCATTTTCTGTACATACGTTATTACACAGCGCAAAAAGTTTTTTTTTTTTTTACTCAGATTTATTATTTCCATCCATTTACCGAACCAACCCGCACTAAATATACAAACAGATAAACATCATCCCTATATAAAAAAAAAATACAAACATAAATAATGATAAATGCATAATCTACTGCAAAAGTCAAATACAATAAGAGTTTGTTCCGAAAATAAAATCAAAACTAATTGATTACCCTCGGGTCTTGCTACATTATATATCGTTCAGCATTACAAGAGGTTGTTCTTCTTTGTGGTGAATGGGTGATTCTGATTTCAATGCCCCTACTCAATATTATTATTATTTATCTGATCCTTTTGCTCGCTCTTACTCCTCGTTGTTGTTATATATTATTTATCTGCCACTTTGACAGATAGAAACCCCACTGATGTCAAAAACAAACACAAAAAAAAAAAAAAAAAAAATGGTCGTCCATACAAATTGGACTGTGTGCTGAAAGTCATGTCGCGGTCAGCCCAAGCTACACAATAATAATAATACTGTATATCTGCGATAATATTTTGATATTGTTGTATCCCCATTTGTATCTTTCAGACATAACATTAAGCGAGAGATAAACAAACTGTGCAACAGTTGAGTGTAGCCCCCATCAGATACTCTACTCTACTTCTATTTACTATACAACTGTTGTCTGATGGGGGAGGCTTTATGCTACTCGCTACTGGTCAGAGCAGAGAGTGCTCTTATAATAAAAAGATGTCATCTTGTCGAGCAATAACAAACAGCAGAAGCAGCTTCCAGCATCCCAGTAGAGCAGAGCTCATTCCTCCCCACATAAATTTCAACGAAGAATTAAATTAACTGACTGCTTTGGGATGAGAGATGGTTACGATCATCATGATGATGATGTCTGTGTGTAAAAAAAAAAATCTGAGCAAAGTAAAAATCAGTAGTTTAGAGATAAAGCCGAAGCCGAGTTCATCCACCAACTCAATCGTTACACAGGCGAAATAAATCTCTTTTGTTCCATTAAGTGGACGCTCAATTATTCTATTAAAGTCTTGAACTAAAAAATATTATGCCCAGCTTGTAATGGTGCTACATGTGTCTGATGCTCTGATGATAGCAAGTAGCAGATGTATCTATGAAATAAATAAATACACAACTAAACAATTGTCTAATCATAGATACTCATAGATGCGCTGCATCAAGTACATTACAGAATTTCATACCCACATAAATCTGCCCATGGTCCAAATTTTTCATTGGATTTTTTTTTCTCCACTCTTTGGATGGATATATGGACATTCTAAAATCTAAACATCAGATTGATAAAATCGGAAAAGATCTAGCTTCCAATAATAATAATAATATATTTTCGAGGAGGTTTTCAGTGGCGGGCGGAGAGATGCGGAGAGAATATGAAAAAAATATTGCTGGTTTTCCTTATGGGGCGTTGTTATAGAGTCCATCGAGTGAATGTATGATCGAACGATATAGAAATAGGAAGGAGGTTTTGTATGGGTACTGCTGCAAGTCGATTGAGTAATCTGTGCTGTGAACTTGAAATTGATTAACTGGGACACAAAAGCCGGAGGGAGAAACTTTGTCGATTTTTTTTACGTTTTACTTTTGTTTTATTGTTTTACTTGTATCTTTAGTTTTCAATTTTTTTTTTATTTTCCATTGTTTTTTTTTATCAACCTATCAATTGAAAATGTTCGTAACAATATATTTTACGTTTTTTGATGATAATTGGAAATGATTGCTTTATTGAAACGATGGACGCTCGACACTTTGAGGTGTGATGTATCTAATGGATATAGTTTTTTCTTTTTTTTTTGTTGAAATAATATACATTTTTAATGTGGGTTGACGATGAATGGGGATATATTTATTATATCAACATTCAACAATCATATAATCAAAATTACCTTAGATGTGGATAAAGATAGATATAGGCAGGTACATGGCTTTTGAGTGAGTGAAGAGGTCAATCTAATAATTGGCTTTCAGTGTGTGGGCTTTTCACTACCTTCAAACATATGTGGTGTTCTATTTTTATAGAACAACAAAAAAAAATATATATACAATAATTAATTTTTGTATAAAAATGCATAACAAGATCATTATGAAGATCTCAATCATACCTACCTACGAAATTTGAAAAAAGCACGATTCGTTGGAAAATTAATTCTACGGAACAACCATAAGGTGATAAGGATTTAATTTCTTCAAAGAGTAATGGACTAGAAACTGTCTAGGTATCGGCCAGTCCCAGATCAATTTATGAAGTCATTTCAATTGGTTTTTTAAATTGATTTTTCCCTCTCAAAATCTTCAAAGTTTATTGAGTAAAAATAGAGTTTCTGAAACTTACTGATCGATAATACAGTTTTTAAGTGTAATATTTTAATACACATTATGGAGAAAAAATGGAAAGCGGCTAAATGATACAAAATTTATAAGATTCAATACAAATGCTCTACAGGGTGTCCCAGAATTTCAATAGGTAGTATTTTTTACCTAAAAATAAAATTCAAATGTAAGTTTGTCTAGAAATTTCAAAATTTGTTTTTGGGCACTCAAGAGATTCATTATATTGCAGCTAAGTTCAAATTCAGCTCAAAATTGGCGTTTTGGTGCATTTTACAAATCGCTTAAAAAGAAAAAATAACGGTAGAATATATTTTTAACTTTTTTCAAAGCTAGAAATGTAAAATAACTTAGTCTATTAATTTTTCATTAAACTGAAAAAATGTCTACGTAATAACCAAACATAAAAATTATTATTTAAAAAAAAAGACCAAGATTTAGTAATTTTTAATTCAGTTTTCAGTGAAGCACTTTTTTCTTTAAAAAATCAAAATATATTATATAACATACAAAATTATTATATAACATGACAAAAATCAGCACACTTTTGTTTTTTAATTTCCGAGTTTATCAAAAACGAGTGCTCCAGACCTTCCTTATTCTAACTTTCCTTGACAAAACTTACCTAATGGTTTTCCTAAAAATAAAATATTTCTTAATTATTTCACTTCAACTTTGTTTTGTCAAAACTTCAAAGAAAAAAATCTCACAAAAAAACACAAATTTAAAAACCCTAAAATAGAATAATTCTGTCAGAATTTATTTATAAACCATCGCTGTCATTAGATAAATCAAAATTATTTCTGCAACCCTTTTGAAACTCTTTCGAATTTCTTACCGAGGAATCTGTGTATATTCAAAATCCTATATTCGACTTGTATTTTTTTTTTCTCTAATAGATTCGAACATAAATTAGAACTTAAAAAAAAAAGTTAAAAATATTGGACACATTATTTGCCATTAAGGCCAAAACCATACATAATAAACATTTCTCATGGCTAAAAACCAAAAAAAAGCTTCCTAAGTTTTTTTTTTGGTTCTTTAATGATGCATTTTTGATAATATTTCCTGTCCACGACACTTTTACGGTTCGAAAAAAAAAATTATTTATTTCTCATCCGAACATTTTTTCCCATCACTAATTTCCTTTGAAGGAACTCAAATAAATCACTCTCTAAATATTCTGAATCTTGTTATTTTTTTTTCAAAACATCAGATCAGATGCCACTATCACTGGAACGGAATTGATAAAAGGCACTTCGGGCTCCTTACATAAGGGGCCTCTACAAAATGATGTATTTTAACAGTGAAAGGATAAGTTTTTAAAAATGTTTTAGTTATTCGAGTTCAATTTTTTCCCACCTATTAAATAATGATTAGCAAAAAGTTTTATTTTTTGGATGCTAACTTAAACAATTTAAAACAAATATCTTCTCATTCTTTAAAATTAAAATCCGGCCGCCTGAAAAAAAAACAATCCTCCTACAAACTCAAGCAAATGTTGCTTGTGACAATTATGTGTGATAAAATGTCCACATAAATTGTCGGAACAATGTTTTATAAGTTTTACAACAAAGCATATAGTTCACAGAAAATGGTGAGATACTTCTAAGGCCCATACAAAATGTGAGCTTTTTAATTATACACACGTAAATTTTGAGTAACCGCGAGTGTATCTATCGGCTGATGATGATGATGCACAATATGCCATCTACAAAACGGAAACAACATTTTCTCCTTCTTCTAGGAACCATCAAAACAGATGTGCACGCAGTAAAACACCAAATCTGCCAAGTCACGAGGAACGAAACAAAAACTTTTTTTTTGATAATTAAAAATCAACTTTCATCCGAGAAATCACATTTCGTCTAATTTACGAGAGATCCGCATGGTTTTTAAAACAACAACAAAAACTACAAAACTCTAGACTGACTATAGACACATTATTGGAAGTCCCACGAAAACGGTGTAAATTTAATTAGAAACATAAAGAACCACCGATCTTTTATTAATAGAATTGTCCCCAAATTTTTTATTTTTTTTTTCAAAAATACAAAAATAAAAGAAAGTGAAAAACTGATTTTGTGAGACCATTAAATTTTGTGTGTTGTTGTTTCCCTGACCCAAAAAGTTCCATTATATGCAATATTTTGAAAGGCTTAAAAAACAGTGTTGCCGAGGAGTTTTAAAATTAAAAATAGTAAGAATTAGAAAAGGGATCATTTTTTTTTTGTTCTGGAAAGGAAAAAAATGATTTACGAGGTGTGTTTGGACGTTAAATAAATTTAAGCGTCTTGTTTAAGAGCTAATAAATATGACATCCAAGAAGAGCGATGGAAAATACTTTGATGTACCTGAGGATAGAGAAAAATCTTTCTTAATACTTCAATGAGTTTGAGAGGAGATTTTATAGAAAAAGGCTTCCAACAAAAGAACCTGATTGTATGGATTACAACGCAAAAAAAAAACTATTAAGAGCAAAAAGATTATTGAATTGTGGTAGTTCACAATTAGATCTTATTAAACAATCGACTTATTAAAGCGCTTTGTCATTCTTGCTGTAACTTTTTTTCACAATATTTTTTCGATAAATTTTTTTTCAATTTACCTTATCTTTAAACAATTTTTATTCTCGAGGTCTAAAAAATTAAAAACTTTATATTTGGCACAATTTATCGACAATTTTTTTTGAGATTTTTTTGGCAAAATGATGTGAACGGTTTGAAAATATTTTTGTGAAAATTATTTTTTTTTTGACAGAATTCTTTTCACAAATTTTCCAAACAATTTCTTACCAATTTTTTCTGCATTTCAGTTTTTTTACAACTTCATTTCACTGCACAAAATTTTTTTTGACAGAACTTTTGACAAGTTTTTAGAATTTTTTTTTTAACCATTGTCTTAGCATGAGAATTTTGCGTGAGTGTGAAGGCGTTCCAAAAAAATGATGTAACTGTAAGAAAAAGAGCACTGACACCTTGCCCTGGAACCAACTAGTTTTTCAATAGCAGAAGATGTCAGTGTTTTCCGGCCTTAGTGTACACTGTCTCATGAGAAGAAGTTTGGTCTTTAGCTAAACATATAAACAGGTCCAGTTTTGAAAAAAAAGGTCCGGAGTTAAAAACCTAAAATATCAAAGTTTGGTTTTTGTTTTCTTTCATTTCCCATTTTACATTCTCCAAAGGATGTTTATTTTCTTGGACTGGTTAATATTACAACACCTGTTTTCCTATGAACACATATTCCCTGACAATAATCTCGATGAGACAACCAGAAATTAATTATTATTGAAATATAAAGCTTTTCTTTTACCTTTCACACACAAATTCCACTTAATCACACTCTCAACTCTTTGACACCAACTTTTAAATTTAATATCTTGATTATGAGATTTATGTGCAAAAATGCCAACTTCTAATGACAAATTTATGCGGGTAGATTAACCAACATGAAAATTAGATACGTGATGTAAAAGGTTATCACCAATTAGCGCAACATGGTATGGCATTTCAAGGTGTCAATCGAATTATAGAAAATGAAAGATTTTATGTTCATGGATAATAATTTTTTTTTTAAAGTGCATTTTAATGAAATATAAAAAAAAATAATACATGCAGTTATTTTGTTCCGCATTTATGTCCGAAGGCTTTTGCCATTAATGAAATGCCATTTCCAAAAAACTATTAGCACTTTTGAGTTATAATGATATAATGTCATGTCATTATCATTAAGGATAAGGAAATTCAAAACAATATTGTACTCTCTGACGTGTATACTTACTTTTTTTTAGGACGTTTCCATTTTACACATTTACTTTTTGGAAGTACTTCAAATATTTTTTGTTTCGTAAGGCATGAGCAACGTATGCCGTCGGCGTCACCAGCAGCCGCCATTTTACATTGGAATAATGGAGGATAGTGAAAAATTTCAATCAAATTGGAATTACTTAACCGATTTTGATGATAGTTTCAGACAGGAGAGTAAATGACCTTAAATCATTTAATTTAAATTTCGCCCACTTCATTTAAAAAAAAATTATATTATCATCAAAAATTGAAAATAAAACTTTTTATGTTCATAATATCATAATTTAGAATGATGTTGTAGAAAAAAAAATTTACAATTCATCAATTCATTAACACTCTGTTAAATCTTACACGAATGCACCTTTTTTGACATTTATAAACGTCAAAGTGAGGTTATAGATTTTGCATAGTAGAAAAGAAGCGCCATATTTTTTGATTTTCTTTTCATTCATCAATAAACCAACAAATGATGTGAATATGAAGAACTTTTGCTTTATAAAAATTATTCATAAATTTACTAATAATTTAATCTCCAATTGTCAAGTCATTCAGAAGTAACCTTTTAGAAAACTGATACATAAACCACCGCTGTACAAAATAAGTTGAATGTGCTGCTTGAATGTGAATTTCATTTGTAAAAGAATAAATATAATGTAATAATAGATATACATCCCAAGTCTTCTTGCAGCTTCAAAGTAACAATTTTATTTGTATTAAAAAACATATAAAATTCTATGAAAAGCCTATGAATATTTAAGAATTCTTATTTGAATCTTTGCACGTACAACACTATATTGAACTTATATTGAAAATGATAAACACGTCTATGGGAAACGACGATAGGTGACAGGTTTTAAAAATACGTGCCCAGGTTTCGACTTATAAACTAAATGTATTGACAGAACATTCTGTCTCAGATAATTCTTGGTCTTAAAACTTCCTGTTGGAAAAGTATTTCAATACTTTCTCATATAAAACCGATAAAATCATATGTTTCATAGTTTACTTCTAATGAAATGTTTTAGCTAAATATTGCAAAAGATTTCGCTGGAAAATTAGCTTCAAACTACAGAATCACATCTGGCGCCAAAAAAAAAACTATTACCTCACAGAATTATATATGTATATAGACAAATATTTTAATGGACTTTGACATCTGTCCAATAAATAATTTTTAAATATTCATCACTATGTGTATAGGAATAATTGCAAAATTCAATTTATTTGAAAGACCGCAAATAAATGAAAATGAACCATCAATCAAATTCTATTTCAAATAACGTCCATTAACCTCACCGGAAAAATCTAAATCGTTTTGTATCTACAAACCTACTGATCTATATCAATTCACTTCATTTAAATTATTTTTCAATTAAAAATGAAAACAAAAATCTTAAATTATGACCCAGAATGCATCAACTTATACTTATACTATAATATCATCTGCTATAGATACAAAATAATAAAATTGAAATAATTTGTATTTGTTCGTTCATGTGTATTGTACTGAATACATTTTGTTGACTACAAAAAAAAATAAAAAAAAAATTAATATGAAGCAAATTGCATGACGGACGACCAATCAGATCAATTAATTACAAAAACAAAATTCCAACAACAACTGTCGTTTGTTGCTGATGTTCCTTTAGTCGTGTGTGTGTGTGTAAAAGTATCTGAGCAATTTTTCAAATTAAGCACAAATATATTGATTGCGTCAAGCCTCACGATCGTAAAACAAGGTCAAGTGTGTGTACTCAATACCTTCACGAATCAAAATGTAGTAGGTACCGTTTTAGCATACAAAATAGACCAAGCAGACGTTTTATACACAAATAAATCAAAAAATTAAATTAAAAAAACAAAATAATAATATTAAGAAAACAAAACACAATTTATACTATCAGGTGCAAATAAATGTTAACAACAATTTTTTGTAAGTAATTATTTTTACTGTGACTGCAACAACGAAAATAAATAGCAGTTAAAAGTTACAGCACTGAGAAAGTGTGGTTGGGACGAATTTTTCTTAATTGCTTGTTTATGTCCTCAGACCTAATATTCGTGAGTTTCCCCTCCCAGGGCCTTCGCGCGATCGTGTACGGCTTCTGGAGATGTATTTCAGTTCTCTCCAACTCTTCCCGAAAATTGCTGATTTCTCTTCGACCATTCTGCTTCAATTAGTTCTTTCTCGGCCTGCCTGCTTGATACAGTTCCTTTGCATTGCTTGACTCGCCTCTTCGCCCTTTCGAAGCTGAGACTTACGTTTTTTCCATAAGAGAATTAATCGTACACAATCTTTTTGCTACTTTCCCAAATACCAAGTAATTTATTTTGAACTCAGACTTCTTAAACAAAATATGCCGGAGATGGCCAACTTCTCGTGTGGGACATAAAGGGACGATTTAAACCAAAAATGCTACTGAATTCACCGGTGCGTTTCTTTGAGAATGGTCACAATGGTTACTTTTCAATAATTTGGCATACCAAGAAAACTAATCCCAATTTGAAAATTTTTGTGGACAATTAGATTTTCCAATGAAACAGACCCGATTTTAAAAAGCGGTGTATTTTCCAGTGCTGAATAAAACCAGAGTTAGTTTATAATGCAAATTAAATGATCGATAGCTACATCCACAAGCTATTTTTTTATTTGGTGGAAAAGGCCCTTAAAAACTCGTAATATAAAGAAAAAAATTGTTTGTTAAAGTCCATCCGGGGTTAACTCAATAAATGTGCCCGAATAAGTGCCCGTTAATTAACATTGGAATATTAAAATTTTCCAAAAAATATTTTTTGAAACAAAAAACAATTTTTTTTAAAATCAATATTTTAAAAAAGGGGCAATATTTTTTATTCTTTTTTTAAATACCTAAAACTTAAAATAAAAAAAAACTTACAAGAGAAATAAAATCCCTGCAAAAAAAAAGGGTTTGACCCGTCATATTAAGAATTTTATAGCATAAATTTTTTTAATAGAAAAAAAAAAACGGATTGAAAATCTTATTTTCTCTAAAAAAAAACTTGTAAATTTTTGAAAAGTTACAAGTATGACCATTCTCCCAGAAATGTACTGTTGAATTTAGTTTCAAGCATCCTAAAAAACAAACATAATCGATCATAAAAAAAACATTCAACGAATTTGTTCCATTCTTCATATTATTTTCTATTGAAAAGCTTATTAAGAAAGTTTTGTGCTGATATACATACATATGTATATTTTTGCACCTTAGTGTTATATCTAGAACAAAAACACACTCTCTCGTAATATCTATCCGTCCAAGTCTGGCGATGACTAGAAACAGTATAAGTTTTATTATTTTTTCTGTTTCGTCTGAAGCTTTCAAACGAAGGCGAATTACATACGATATATAAAAGTTTATAGGTATTTACACCTATCTATCTATACAATAGTACATTTTTCTTATTTAAAATATCAAGAAACGTATGTATCCGTTTAAATAGCCAGAAGAAGAAGAAGAACGTTTCTCATTCTCAACGTAAACAATTCGCAAAATGAGAAAATAGAAATGCAGTAAATTAATAGTCATACCACAAAGATGCATGTGTTTGTATGTTTTGTATTTAAATACCTACATATATATATTTTGTAAATGAAAAAAAAAAATTGTTCTGGCGAATATACAATAAACTAATTTATTTGTATCTATATCTTTCAATTATTTTGATCGTAGCTATAGGGTATAGAAATATTGAAATTAAATTGCATTTTAAGATTTGAAAACTATTAGCAAGATACTTTATAGTAAATATTTCGGTGATGGGGGTAGGGGGTTGAAAAAATTTTAACGACACACGGCATGCTGTGAATAGACATTATAACACAGAACAATACACAGATGTACTTCTGTGTTGAGGAATATATTAGATTTACCGGACATAAAAGCTGTTTACAAATGAGATTCTAAGCAGCTTGCTAAATTTTCAATTTATTATGAGCACGCGGTTAGTGTTTGAAAATTTTTTCGCGCTCTTGTAATCCGAAATAAATTTAAGTAATATTACTAAATTTTCCTTCTAGCCTATACTAAAAAAAAAAGTGTATAATTATATGCCTTAATAATAAATATATGTATGCAAAAATAACTATCAAAGTTCCCGAAGCCGTTTTCAAGAAATTTTGGATAATTGGTCGTTCTGTGTTTCTAGTTTCCTGTTTGGTTGGAACCACATATTTTCCAAGTCATGATCATCAATTGCTAAGAATTGACTATTCGTCGGGTAATCAATTTATTACTTCGGATCATAAGCAACACTTGCATTTGCAGCAGCAATAATTTCACATAAGTGTGCATTAGACAGGCTTTACGAAATAAATATCGCTTGCACTTTCTTCAAATTTCTTCACAATTACAATTGCTTTCGTAGTCGGTCGATTATGATGACCGTAATCAATAATTATCCACTATCGTTAATGTCAAACATTTAACTAATATGATGACATTTCAGATGACAGATGAGTTTGACAGCTGTCAAAAGCCAACTTAAAATCTCGAAATAAATGATCCTTGCACCTTTATGTGCATAAAAAAAACACTTGCCCCTTTTCACCATTTTCTTTTAAAAACATTAATAATTTCCATAGACACTTCACTTTGAACCTCAAAACTATAATGTTAAGCATATTATTTTTGTTTAAATACAATAACTACTGTCTGCCCTAAAAAAAAAAGAAATTGATGAACAAGATAACAACAATTCAAAGTCGCCCTTTCCACAAAGTTCAACAGACAAATTGAATTAAACTCACATCTCGCACTACTTGTCTTTTGTCTGATCCACTTACCCTTGAAGAGTGTTTAATGTCTTTGCTTTTAATTAGCCGGAAGCAGACATTCCTTCATATATTAATAATGTTTGTTCTATAACACTTACATTCAATTATTATGACATTAAAAAAATGTACGCATATAAGTATGATTACTGTATGCTATAATTTAATTGGTCTAAATGTTTTCTTCATTTTTTTTTTTTTCTCTTAATTAATTAGAAGCGTGTCACGTAAATTTACTTAAGAAAACTTTATGATATCTTTTTTGATAGTGAATACCTCTATTTTTAATGAAATTATAAAAAACGAAATTTTAAAAAAATTTAGCAGAATCGGAAGTCGCTTTGATTTGAGGCGTTTACTTTTTGATTTGCGAGAAAATTTATCTAAACAACTTTCGTCTTTTTTTTTATAGAGCGCGGAACATCAGAGAAATCATATCGGATGAAAGTGTTCTATTTTTATCAAGGAAAAGAACATTTCCGGCAAAGAATAAAATCATCAAATAAATTTTTTTTTTCAAAATTTTGAATTTGAAAAATTGATTTTAAAATTCAATTGAAGGGTGGAACCTTGGCTTACAAAAATATTACGACTTTATTTATATTCGTTCTAGCGAAGGAGTAAAGTTACTTATCCTGAAAAGTTCATTTATAAAAAAATGCAACAGGAATAGAAGGAATAAAGCGGTAGTAGAGCCGTCTTAGCAAATATTTTTTTTTACTTTTTTGATACTAAAACAAAACAAGGACAGTAATTCGGAATTTACAAATTCTCAAAAATATATGTATATAATTTGCACATAATAAGCAATCAAAATTCAACTCAAAGTGAAGGTTTTTGAAATCAATTATTTCGTCCCGCACATTTTTATAATCACCTTCAAAGGCAAATGTTTGACAAATGGAGATGTTGCTCTATACGAACATAGAAGATTACTTTTCCTTATATTTCGACATCATGAATTTTTCAAAAGTTTGATTCGATATTCATATATTTAATCAGGGTCTGAAATTGATAATTCTAGAAATAATCAAGGTTTTGCCTACGTTTATAATAATCAGAGTTGTATGTTGGTAGTTTTTTTGACATTAGAAAAATTACAAGTATTTCTTATGCGATTTTAGCGCCAAAAAAATTGACGTTTAATTTTTCAATCGAATTGTGAACCAACCGGAAGTGAAAAAATTTTTATTCTCCACGACTTTTTTCGCCTCACTGCAATTGTTTTGTGCAAAAATAAAATGGACTCTAATGGGTGCACACAAATTTAAATTTCAATGTCCTTTTTGCTAAAAATTGAGAAATCTAGCTACAAAAGCTAGATACTGTATTAATTTTAAAGCTACGATTTTCAGCTTACTATAGTCCAAAAAGTATGGCATTGATCCCTCCTTGAAGGCAGTTTTTAGTTTGTTCACCTAAATCAGTTCCATCATTTTCAATTTTAATTTACCTTTCACACATCAATTTGACTTTTCCTAGACCAAATTTTGAATCTTCGCACCCCAAGCTAATTTCAATTTAGGTGTCAGAGTATGAAATTCCTGTGAAACAGGACCTATGAGTTCCAATCATAAATAAATGTAGAAACATATATTCTATAACTAAATGGAACTGCCAAAAAAAACTGACATTTTATTTTGTTAATAAAAAATCAGGACGCAAAATTAAATAAATTAAATCCAATTTAGTTCCATAAAAATCAGTTCCTTGCAATCTTTTTATCGACCACGACCACACTGCCCATTATTGGCTCAGTTCAAATCCTGCAAAGGCATTTAAATTTATTAAAAAAAAAATGCTCTCGTGCCATCATGGCAGTTTATTTAATTGATATTCCGATTTGTCTCATGACACACCACATCCAGACACTCGCTGTAAATTCGCTGTAAATATTTGTCGCGTTCTTTGTGGCGGTTTGTGGCGTGTGGTGGCGATAACTTACTGCGGTTTCTGTGGTTTTATTTAATTTGTTGAACATGCAACAAATCCAAAAAAAAAATAAAGAAAAAAACTCCATAATAACACAATGCCCTCTATTTATCGTTCACAAAATTTACAATAACGATTACAATATAATGTAGCACCGACAATCAGACATACAGAACCGTGTAAGAATAAGCTGCAAGGCGGTCGGTTGGTGGTGGCAGTGGTCGGTGACAGAAGTTTCGTGGGTGGTTTTTCGAGAATAAAATATTACAATTTTTACCTTCCTCTTTAAAAAGATATAAAAATGATTATTTTTAAGATAATTTTGTTATTTTATTTTCTTTCTTGTGTTTTTTTTTTTTTTGCTTTTTTCAAAAATAGTTGTAGGGGGAAGAT
Organism: Syrphus vitripennis; assembly: GCA_958431115.1. Taxonomy (NCBI): domain Eukaryota; kingdom Metazoa; phylum Arthropoda; class Insecta; order Diptera; family Syrphidae; genus Syrphus; species Syrphus vitripennis. The sequence continues at coordinate 30,754,889 of OY288108.1, forward strand.
AAATTTGTTTAGATTGACGATTTTAAAATATCCATGACCCATGGGCAACACACAAGAGACATTCTTTTTTTTAGTTTTTATTTATCCATGCTGTTGTTTTTTGTTGTTGCTGTTGTTGATATCATAAAAATGTAGAACTTAATTGAATTGTAATGGCATTTGTGCGGAATCGATAAATCATTTTCTATCTAAATCGGACTGACATTAATTAGTTGTTAATCCGTTTCGATTTTTTATTTTGGATGATAATAGCTTGAAAGACATTTTTTGTGTTGGTCTCAATCTATTTAAAAAAAAGATGACGCTTTGTTTTATTTATATTAAATAAAAATTAAATAAAATATATATGTAAGAATATTTTAAGCGAAAGATGATAGTATTTATAAATATAGTGTCACAAATAATATAAGTAAAATTTTAAAGTGCCAACGAAGGGCAGAAACAATTTGGCAAATACATTTATAAAAATGGCTATGACTATGACAACAACACGCATTGATTTAGATTTGGAAAACAATATCCCTGACATTTGTTTTAAATATTTGTTTGAGATAATTTTTAAGGAACGTTTTATCCAACTGTTTTCGTTACAATAATGAAAACTTTTGACAAGATTACGAACACTCAGGTAACAAAAAATATTAACGGATTTTTATAGAGCAATTAAAAATAAGCATTTTTTTACTATCGTAGGGGGCCTATCTTCATCCTTTTATCAGACAATTTTGAAAAAGTACATTTTAAAATTTTTTGACTGTTTTTGTCCAAACTTTTAGCTTAAAATTAGATTTTTCAAAACCAAAAGTGTTGGCTTCAAAAAAATGTATAATACTTACCTTGATTTTTTAAGGAACAATATTTCATTTGAAGTTTTTTTTTCAATTTCTCCTCCCGCCTAAACGGGTTACTTTTTTTAAGTTGAAAATAAAGTTACCTTGTAAATCTCGCATTTGAAATCTTACATTTTTAAATCTAGTAGTTACAAAAACTCAGTTTTCGTGATATGAATTACAATATCTCGCATTTACAAAAACCCCTCAACGAATATCTCGAAAACAAAAATCTCGCATTTCAAATAAAATATTTATGTTTAAATTTACTGCAATGGTACAGAGATTGCTGCAAAATATAGCAAATCAAAATTTCGCATTACAAAATCTCGCTTTTGCTTTTCATAATTTTCGCCAAAAAAAAATAAAATCTCGAAAGTTAAAATCTTGATATTTTATTTGAAATGCTAGATTTTAATTTTACTATTTATCCCTCTAACTTGAATATTTCCCAAAATCTCTTTGGTTTTGATATTCCATTAGAAAAAAAAACCTTAATGAGTTTTCGAATTCGAACCTGCTGCGGCAAAATCACTGTGCAACCGTGTAACTTTCCATTGCCACATTGTTAGTTTGGTATTAGAGACTGAATAATTATCACACCACATTATGTCAACATCGACCAGTGCCTATTAGAAACCCCTTTATTAATTATACGAAATAAAAGAAATGTAAACAAAATTACAAAAAAAACATTATTTTTAAAGAATCCCACGTGGAATTATATTTAACGAGGGGCTTGTCATTATTGCGGTGTTTATATTTATTTAAATACTTGTACTTGTCATTTCCTAAAAAATTTCATGCACCAAAAAAAAATTGTTATGCATTCACTTAATTTTACATCGCAGTGTAACGAAAAGCACATTTCACATACAAAATGTCGACACATCTTAAAAAATGCAATATTTATGTTACGCACGACAGAACAGTCGTTTTATTTTTTTGCGGTTGACCAATTCATCCTTCAACACAATTATGGCACGGACTACGGGACATCCATCGTTGCGTATTAACACATCATTTGTCATTTTTTATTTAATACTCAATAAATTCATTCGACCAATGGACCACCACTTTGTGAGAAAAAAAAGGAAATACAAAATTTTTTATTACCATAACCACTCCGAAAGATAAAAATGAAGATATAACAACAGGAGTGCATATAATGGTCGTGACATTGAACTCTCGAGATTCCTGATCTCCAATGGAGCCTTGATCACGATCATGGTTATTTTACATGCATCATCCAACCAAGATCCACAAGGGGCCACCTCTTTTTCGAATAATTCAACTGACAATATTGACAATTATACGCGATTTACAAAACTGATTTATGTATATAGGTATACGCTCGCGATTATTTTTCAACGTGGGCTACTTGTATAGCTTTTGGGAAAGGGAAAACTGGCTTAAATCTTGATGCAAACGAAATAAATCAATTTCTGATGCCAATAAAATAAAACCAAACGTTGTCAACAATCGAGGACTCCGCCGACGACGACGGTGAAATGGCGACGATGACGACGACGGCGAAAGCCAGGGAATTCGGTGAGCGGTGGTGGTGGAAGCAGTCGGCTGCTGCTTCTGAGGTAGTTGACTTGCCTCGATTTATTTATCACAGAATACTTTGATTTGATCTTCCATTGTTGTACTTGCTTTATTGGTATAATGACGGATGACATTAGATTTGCATAACAATGGAACGACGGATTGAAGGTGTCGGACGAGATGTCAGAGTTTGGTCGCTAAGGTGTTTAGTCGTTGTTATCCGTCTCACGACACCAGGTGTTCTAAGTAAATTCAAGACCAAAATCAACATCTTCTATTCTTAGCAGCGCGAGAGCTGCAGCAATTCTCAATTGTCATATAGAACAGGTATTATGGGGTGGACAGGGAAAGTCACGTTTCGTTTGTATTGTTCTCTTTGTTGGCATTAGCATTTTGAAATATCTCTTCTTAAGGTATGTGCATATTTTATAAAAAAAAAAAAAAAAATAAGGAACGTAACAACTTTGTCCGGTCTACGGTCTGCTGTCTTGAGATTCATTGATAAAAGAATGCGTGATTTTTTTCTTATTTTCTTTTATACCAATATCTACCGATAAATCTCATGATTCTTACTCGTATGTGCTCACCTCATCAAGGCATCAAGGTCGTATTGATGTTATTCCGATCAAAAGAGATGCATCACGTTATAAGATTTATAAAAATATTTGTTTCCACTTTAAAATGGAATGTTGTCGCTTCCTTTAATAGAAAGAAAAAGTCGCTGATGTTTGGAGAAGTGATTCTTAAGAATGCAGGTGATCTTCCAGGGACAAGAAGCTTGAATTCTTTGAATAGAATTTATATACAGATACCTTGTACGTTTCTTTACTACAACGAAGTTTTATTTACTATTGATCTATTCGATGGCGGCAAAGCAAGGCATAACTTCTTTGCAATTTTAAAATACCTTAAAAGAGACTTCAACAGATGGTGTGTGTTTTGGAATTTCGAATGGAAGAAACACGCACATCTGCTTATTGGAAGAGTGGCAGAGCCATTAAGCACGCACTTGATTATGGAGATGTTGAAGAATTTTCATTGTGAAGAAAAATCTGTGAAAGCTTGCCTTGCCAACTTAAAGTATTTAATATAATACACAATGGAAAATAAATTTTAATTATCAAATGGGAAGACATTGAATTCTCAAAAAACAAATTTTTTTGCGAAATGGATTCAAAACCAATTAGAAAATCTGCAAATGAAAACTATTATGACTTGATTTAAATTTATTTTGGTCCGGATCAGGAATAAAACTCGCAAGTTGACTTCATTAAGAAGATGTTTCTTCTTTAAAAATATTAAAGAATCTTTTTATAAAAATTAATGAAAAATTGGATGCATAAATGAAACATTCAATATTTAAATTTAAATAGGTCAATCTAAATTTATAAATTACTAATAATTTTTTCTTTTTCTTTTCAGCATCATTTTAACGCAGTGGCCAAAAAACCCCAACAATAATTATTTCACAACACAGCTAATTCAAATGAATAATGTTCGAAAATGCCAAAAAACAACAAACTAAATAAAAACAAAATTATTTAATTCTCGGAAAAGACCTTAATAAATTCCCCAGAATTTACCATTTAAACAAAATAAATTGAAAAAAAATAAAGAAAATTGCCAATAATATCAATTTTATTATTTCTTTAAAAACAAATATGCATTCGAATTCCCACACAATTACTCACTCGAATAATTTATGTTTATTTACGACCAGCTCACAAAAACGTTCCAAAATGAAAATATTGAAGAAATTAACATCGGGTTTTGAAGATCTCCTTAAAAATAATATTCTAGTTGTGATTTTAGTTATTTCAATATTTCAAATAAATTATGTGGCATCGAGAAGGACGACACCACCATCACAATCATTATCTGGTGCTGCAACGGAATTAGAAACCATGGAATTTATTTTAGGTAAGTTAAAGCTTTTATTTTTTTTTTGTCAATTAAAAAAAGTTTGTCAACATTCCAACTAGTTAAGGATCAGGAACAATTTGTTGAATTAAGCGTTAAAATCCAGTACCACTACTAAATAAGTTATTACTTCGGAAAAGTTTGCATTAAGTTTGCGCATCGAAGCAACAAACTTCCAAGACCAGTATCCGTCTTTACTTCTATAATTTTATTATTATTTGAGCATAATGACTCTAACGATTTTTTAGATAATTTTGAAAACAAATCTATCAAATTTTGTAAAAACAAATAAAGCTTTTTTATGTAATAGCAAATGGTAACTCTGGCTGACTCTTTTTCAATTTTTGCACAGATGTAATTAATGAAAACGAGACCTTGTCATGGCGATGGCGTTTTGGGTTTATGTTATTTATTTTTTTTTTGTTTTATTTTGTTCTTCTGAAATTCCACAGAGCTAATAAATCACATGGCTATAATAATAATAATGGTGTGTGAGAATAAAGAACATTATTATTTTTTTTTTGTTTTTCTGAAAAATAAAAACAAAATCAACAACCAAATCATGAAACATTTTCGTGCTATTGAACACTTAACATATGTTTGCACTTTGAATGCAGATTGTTTTTGTTCGAAATTGCAAGCATCCATCGCAGTGCGCATCGTTTCAAAACGAAAAAAAAGGAGGTACTCTCTCTCTCTCTACGTTAAGATGTTAAGAATCGTATTGCACATTTGCTTTAAAAGAACAAGACACTGCAGTGTTGTAAGTAGGTAGATACGAGTATATATTTATGGGAAATTTTTTGGGGATGTCGCATTTGGTATTCAAATGTCAAGAGACTGAATGCATTTTTATATAGATACGAATAACGAAAGATTCGAACGCATGCCGGTTTCATGTTAACATGCAAAGGAATCGGATGTTTTTTTTTTTGTTTGTTCTTGGGTCAGAGTGACTGCCAGTGTCCATTTTCAGAACACAAACAGAGGTTTTCTGTTTCGTGTAATTCTTATTCCTTCAGTGATTCATTCACGTGTCGAAGGTCCTTTCGATTTCTGATATTATAGTGTGCTTATTATGCGAACGATGTTTTACTTTACAAAGTGGTTTTTATTGTATTTATTCGATTTTTTAATCTATTTACAAGCCAACTCGTACGCACCCCAGTTTCACGATTTATTAGTTCAAATTTTATTGAACTTATGAAAATAAATCAGACGTGCATGCAGTTTTAGATCGATAAACAGAACAGCACTCAGTAAAACAAGAAGGTCGTATTTTAAGACAGGGATTCAATTTTAATCATTAAATATTTTGAAACAATAAGTTATTTTTTTTATTTACGGATATTCTTCTGAAAATAATTAGTAAATCCTATTAAATTTCAATATTTTTTTTTCATTCTGTAACTAGGTACTTAGCATTTTAATAATATGTACCTACTACCTAGGTAGATTTTTAGTATCGGTAGTTCATTTAGGTCTCACAGCATTCAGAATCAGAAACCTTAGCTTTCCCGATTCAAGTGATAATATCTAGCTGGGTTCATTTATCACTACAGGCAATACTCCTAAAGCATTGAGAATTTTCTACCACCGATGAAATTCCTGCATTTCTAGTAGACAAGTTGCATGCAGTATATAACTAATCTAATCACCAGCAAAAACATTACTGGTAACAGTATACAGCCTTGCATTAGCCCTCCTTTCCTGCGGCTTGAAAGACAAAAAAACTTTAACAATTGATTGTTGACAATTGCACATACCTACATTATATACTTTCAAAATGCTTTAAAATGCAGTTCGATTCACTTTTTATTCGACTTTTTTTTTAAGCACACAGAAACTTACTGAAATGCTAAACTTGATCCACTGTTGAACAGTGTAGATTTTCCTTTCATAAAATTGAAAATTGTATTCGGTGATTTTACCTTTAATCTCACACTAACGATTCTCCACATACACATGTTCGCAGTTAGCGTAATAAGTAATAACCTTATAGCTCATCTCAGTCATATCTATTTGTAAATTGACATTCATAATCATAAAAACTTATTAATCTCATAAAAAAACATCATAATTACATCTTTTCATCTGCACTCTATGTGAACTCTGTGAGCTTGTGAATGTGTAAATGTTTCTTTGTTGATCTGCCATTCAATTCATCATTTCAAAGTTCCATAATCGCATCCCCATTCCGAAGCCATCTATAGAAAAAAAAAACTGCTCCTCATTCCAGCATATTTTCCCGGCTTTGAACATTATTTTTACATTTCCCTCCACCACCATTCAATGTCGTCGTCGTCGTTCGTACTTTGTAGTCGTCGTTGTGGTCGTCGTCGTCTGTCTGGAATAAAAAAAAGACAGTGGCTGTCTTTCGATGAGGATCTGTCTTCAAACGAACATAGAATAAAATGAACGCTAGTAGAATACACAAAAAAAGTGTCAAATCTCTTGTATAATTGTCTATAACACAGCACATGACTGACATAATCGCAGCATGAAAGTATACAACACGCGCAGTCAGTGTGCACAGTGCATTATTCCCGTTGGAAACAATTTATAAGGGGCAATGGGGGACACGCCGATTTCAAAGAAAACAGGGCACGCGACTCTCGCTCTACCACGGTGGGCCTGTCTTTTGAGGTTTTTTTCTTTTGTGAAAAATTGTGCATATCTACAAAAAAAAATTTGTGTACAATATTGTGTGAAAATGAAACAAAAAAGCTTTTAATGTCAAGTTTTGTGAATAAGTTTTTATTTTGTGATTTTGCTTTTGAATTTTGTTCAAATAAATTATATTGATCAAAGTCTGTTTTATCTGATACCATCACTTTGTCTGTCTGTATCTTGTGTTGCATTAAATGAATGCACTTATACTCATCGATATTTATTAATCCTTTACCTGTCACCTGCGAAGGTTATTAACTTTCCAAACAAAGCTGGCCCACGCATATTAATATTATATTCTTCTTCTTTTTGTATCTTCTACTTGATAAATAAGAGGAGCATAGTCATTCACTTTTCTTAGATTATCGCCCTCGTTAGTTAGCTTATAGCCTTCCAACTTGCACAATGGCGTCGAATATTGTTTTATGCAATTGTTTTTTATTATGCTACGTTTCCACAAGAGCTAACATGAGTTAATTCCATTAATTAAAGAAAAGACATTTTCATTACATTTATTAATTTTTGTTTGATCAATGTTTGTTTTTCAATTTAAGCAAAAAATATGAATTTTTTAACTACTTATCTTTTGAAAGCACATCATACATACACTGAACAGACCTAATTTTCCATAAGATGAAACTGGAAAGCTGAAGTGTTTGTTTCCATCGGAAGAATTGTATTGGAATGTTATTTATCAAGTATTTCTTCTTAAACTGAAATTTTGTACACAAATGCATTGCATTCAAAATAAATGATTCCATTGTTTTTGAAAGTAACTTTTTTAATGCATTTACTGAAAATCTCGAAAATGCAACTTTCATATTTATAGCACAAACCACAGGTACCTACATATATTCTATTCTAATGGCAGCGGGACCTGTTCCTTTAAAAAAAAAAAGTTCATATACGTTTAAATGCACCACTGTTTTATCGACGTTTTAAGAGTCTATTTTCTGAAAAACACATTGTTCATGTAGATTTTTCTAGTTTAAGTTTGAAAGCGTAAAATAGATGCCATTGGACCAAAGATAAAATCCATTCTGAAATCGTAGTCTGTTGCGTATTATAAAGCTCACTTCTTGAGCTCACTTCTTAAATTTTAGTTATTGTTGTTGTTTTTAAAAAAAGTTAAAAGCCAACAAAAGTTGAAAAAAATTAATTTTTCATTTAAAAAAAGCAATTTCCAAAATGGCAACCAAAAGGAAAATTTCAGAGGTGTATATAAGGTATTGAAGGGTGCCAGTTGAAAGGTTTCCTTCGCCTCCATCACTATTGGAGTTGAAATCTTTCACTCTTTCAAAATCCAACTCGATCTTTTCATTGCTCCTATGGAGAGGGTATGAAACACAATTAAGTATGATTTTAAATGCATTCGATTATATTGTAATATTTCACATTAAATTCGGGGAAATGTACAAGTATTAAGGAAAAGATTTTTGAAAGTGAAATTACATTTTACAGAACTTAAATTTAAAATTCTTCTGAAGGAAAACAGTGTTTCACCTCAGACCCCACTGTGTTCTTGTTCGAATTATGCACATGCTAATCTAAATCCTCTAACGTGTGTTGTGTTTTGAGTATGAACGAAAATCAAAAAAAAAAAAAAAATGAACCTCAACATTTTATAAGTTGTGAGACCATTTATAATGATGATGCTCTTAATGTTTATCTAAAAGATTAAATGGTCACATTAGTCGATTAGCCGGAGTGTATTATGTGTACCCAATGCATGTACAAATGGAAGGTACACTGGAGTTCAACAAATTGCATGCACAAGTGATTTCCTTATGTTTTTTTTTTTTTATTTCTTATACTTTCGAATGCAATTTTATTCTTGATAACATCACAGTGCAGCACTGCATCAGAATCAGCAGCAAAAGCAGCAGAAGCAGCAACAGCTCTGCCTTTGCATTTTGCATCAAATGATCCGTAGTAGGAAGATTGTAGTGTTTGGATGAAGTAAAATTATGGTTATCTGTAGTTGGATGCGCCTGTCAGGGGCAGTGAATATAATATACGATGTGACTGTGCAGCAAATCCAACATAAACAATGCGTCGTTTTGTGTTTTGAGACTGTTTTTTTTTTTAATTTTGTTCCTTTTTCTTTTTTATTGAAGAATTAAAGACCCACAAGAGTTAAAGTGTATGGGTGTATGTATCAAGAGATTAGCCCCAATATTTTTAAGAATTATAGTTCATTTCTGGGCTATTAGTGATTATTTATAATGAAGATTTATAATGTTTACCTACATAGGAAATCAAGAAATGAATCTTTAAAATAGTATAGTTTTGTATTATTTATGGCATTTGGATAAATTATTGATGGCATGGAATATTTGCTATTAGAAACAGGGAGCAGAATTATTTATCAAATTTACTCGTAGGTAGTTGGTTTTTGAGAAAAAAAAATCATTGGAAATATAATCGTATGAAATTCAACTTGACTGTATTTGAGATTTTGATGAAACTTGACATACAAAACTATGTGTTCGGCTTTATTCTATAGATGGATGGTTCAATTTTGTGTGGGACGAAAAATGACAACTGCTAAGCAGAACGTGAATGTAGTTTATGGGGAAAATCTCGTATCTGTCAAAAACGGCTCAACAGATGTTTATAAAAAAAAGATTAGTTTAAATTGAAATTTTAAAACTCTATCAAAGTTTTCAGAGCCATAACATGATTTACTTAGTCATACTTACAACCTCTACTAGTTACTAGGATATTTCAAAAATAATTCTTCAGCGTAGCACAGTGTTATTTCCAACTGATGCTAATGGTGGTAGGAATGTATAATTATCGGCAAATTTAGGTGAGGTAATCATCGCTTATAAATAAATATCAAAAATGCACACGTACTAATGACTTCAATCGTTTTGAATTTTAAAAATCTTTTCGATCGTGTTTAATTATTCTTTTATTTTTAATTTTCCCACAAAAAAAACACTTCTTCAACTTCCTCCAAAAATTCTTTTCCGTTCAATGACCATAGAGTAAATATACCTTTCCAGCTTGTTCTAAACAAACAAACAAAATTACGAATAGCTTCCAGATGCTCACCTCTACCCCACCAACAGCGCTCATGTGCACAAGTTTAATTTAATTTTTAGCACAACTTCCTTTGCAAAAAAAAAAAATAAATTTAAATTAAAACTTAAAATATACCTACTCGTATATAAAACTCAATTATTTATTTCGTGTGTCTGATTAGTTGCATCATTTATTTTAAGAATGATTACAAAAAATTGTAACGCAAAGCATTTTCGCATTTGGGGCGCGTACATTTTTAATTTAAAATGAAAAAAACCATCAAACGCATATAAAATTCTTTTGGAATCAAGTCAGCTAGAGTATAGGATCATGAATAGAGAGCGCACTGCGTCTCATTTTGTTGTTATGTCGCTGCTTCGGCACTTCGGCAGTAGACAAGAGCGGAATAATGGCGCGCACATGTGCTATTTCTATCTAAATAATCTTTTTTTTATTCTTTTTTTTTTAATTTCAACAACATTCGCAGATTTGTAACACATTTTTCTTTAACTTTAAAATATATTTTTTTCTTCAATTTTTTTTTTGCTTCATTTACCTGAACGGACTATATAAAGGAGCATATAAGGCGCCAAGGGCGACATTCTTTTTTTGGTTTTAAATATTTATTTATTTATTTCAATTTTATATTAAAAGTAGATATCTTGTTAAAGATGCCTTCATTTTTTTCTTATTTGTTACTCTCTCTTAAAATGGATTTATCCTCTTTTCCCCTAAATTATTGACATCGACATCTTAAAAATTTCACAGACAAAATTTTTTTCCTAAAAGTTTTTTTCATAAAAGTAACCGTTAGAGAGATACTCGCAAAAAACGGTCTACGGGGGCCTCAGACCCCCATTAAATTAATATCAATTAGAATGTATCAAAATCTGGTATTCATCGAGTGCTCACAAACTTAAGAACCTCATTATTTAAAAAGTCCTTCCTTATTAGCCCATAAAACGGAAATAATTATGAACTAATTAAGGAGGATTTTTTAAAGTCCTAAGTCTCATATCTTATTAGCGCTCAATAAATAGAAGCCTTAGAACCTTAAAAGGGAAATTTTATGGAACTATTGATTTAAATAATAGTTTTTGTATGTAACAGGCGCAGAATTCAAAAAGTCCACCCCTCATTAAATGGCCAAGCATCTTAACTCGGTCCATGTTATGCATCTCCAATTATGATGATCACCATGATGACAACTATACGATGTTGTAGATGACGACAATTATCTGTCACGCATAGAAAAAAAAAAACAAAACAAAAAAAGATCAACAAGATGGATAATGTAATCATGACATTTCATTCAAGGATCATTTCGTTGTTTAATTGGAATAAAATTTTAATTTCATTTTTTTTCCACAGCAAAGCACTCTACTTTCTCTTCATCTGTGTCAGTTTTCTTTAATTAAATTCATTCACCCCTTTTGCGTACAGGAGGGTAGATCCTTATTATAGGTGGCGTTTCTGTTCAATTTATCTATCTACCTAGAAAGAAACTCGTGCCATTTTCTTGCACTGATAAATAATTTTTCTTTCGCTTTTCTGCAATTTCTATAGTGTCACTAGCGACAAAAAAAAAAATGTTGACAATCTTGAGTAGATGCCAAAATTAAGTGGATCGCCACAAGATTGTGCGGTCGGACCACTTGTGGTTTTTCATTTTCACAGTACAATGCCTAATCTGACAACAGCAATCACGATATTGCACATAGGGGCATGAAAAAAAAGGTACACTTCAAAATTTCAATAATAATGTAGGCCTATTGTTTGCTACTCTATACTAGACTCTAGGAATTTCATGCTATATAATATATATGCAATGCGCGTATTCTGTCAGAATTGTTATATAGTTTGACGTTGATGCTGAATTGTCTGATCGTTGATAATATTATAATGGTGGCCTTATAACAACCATGAATATAATGTGTGTTTATGATGGATATCATGTGTGGTTATATTGTGGTTCATTAAAAAAACATGAACAAAAATCAGTGAAACGAAGTTGATGAAAATCCAATTGATACGCAGGCATGAACGTACATTATAATATAATGTATATACGATCCTCTCTCTCTCTCTGTGGGGTCTATAAATCAATTTTAATTTATATTTTTTTTTTCACATCAGAAAAATGTCATTTAATATAAATTATGTGCGACTATATGAGTTTTGGATGAAAATTGCACCGCCAAAGGAACGTTTATAGTGCGTTGAGATTCAATTAAGTGGAACGTTTAATTCGTTTCACATTTTATCATCAAATAGATTTTTGAGAGATTTACGTAGAGTTTAGTTTTGTATTTAACTAATATGAAGACCATGCAATTGTGTACGAATTTTCATATGTTATGAATTAAGGAGAATGTTTTTAGAATTAGAACATTGTTGAAAAAATCAGATAAGATTGGGAGGGTGGAACTTTCGAACAGCTGATCAGTTTTAGTGATTTTTGTGGTAATTTGCTTAAGGCTTAATTTTAATATTCGTTTTTTCAGTTTTTTTTTTTAACAAAAAAATTTGATACGTTCGGTGAAAGTCAATTTAAGAACCTGAACAAATTCTGGAATTTAAACGCAGAATAAATTAATCAAGTAAAATTTTTAAAACTTCAAATGATTGATTTGTGGACATTACGATTTAATCTTTGAGTTCAAAGGTTACCATGTCAAGATGCTACATACCTATTTCAGTAGATCTCCGTTTACTCACTTCCTATGACAAGAGATGTCAATATGGAAATTCTGAACTTAGATTTTATTACAATAAAACGTATTCTTTTAAACTGACACACGAAATTCTTAAAGATGAAGAACCAGATTGCCTTTTTCTTCAAACATCCAATATACTTATTTCCCCGAAAAGGAGTCACTGAGGGAATTTTTTAAATTTTCTTCAATCACTTTATTCTTCAAAAAAAAAAAAAATCTTTTGCACTTTGTAAAACATGACACGGGTGTTGAAAGAAAATAAATATAAATAGGGGGAACCAAAAACCAACAAGGGGCTCCTTTAATTCAAAAATAACCTTTCCTCTGACCCTGATTAGAGAAAGATTTTTTTTATTGCAGCTTGAACTCTTTTTTTAACTTCTTTTTTTAAGATAAACTCGAGTGTTGGGGTGTTGTTAGGAGACGTACCATACAGACAATGTATCTTTATGCATATTTAAATGTTTCCTTCAAGATAACTTAGAGAGTAAATTATTTATAGAATGCCACAATTACATACATACATATATACACACAAATAAAAAAAAAATATATTTTACTGGCGGGCGCCATGACTGATTTTTATAGGAGGTCAAAGAACCATCATTTTTAATTTGGGTCTTCTGTACTAAAACACACACCGAAAATTGGTGACTTTTGAAACTATGTCGCGAAAAAAAAAAAATTAAACATCTAGAGAGAGAAATGTCGCCAATTGCATGCAGACATCATTGAAATGGTGTGTGCAAAATGGTGACAGTTCTTTTTTACTTCCAAATAAATTAGCTTAAGTGGTTTTGAAAAGTTTCAGTAAGTTATCCAGATTTCTGGGACATTGGATCGGATATATAACAATAAAATGCTTTGTCATTGCGAAAACAACTGACAAAGAGAATTTACTTAAAACTTAAATGTCTGTTTCGTTTTCTTAGTATAACAGCAAGACGAGAATTGTTGTCATTTTTTGTTCCAAATAAAATATGCTCATTCACATCAAGTCGAGTTTTGATATGTATAGCTAGGTCTTCAAAAATTGTTTAAATTTCTTAATTTTTTTTGGGTATCTACATATACTATGCATACCTATTTTAGGAGTAAATGCAAGTACATATAACAAAAAAAAATATATAAGTTTTAGCATTTATACAGACTCAGCTATAAACAAGTGCGGTCTAGTCTAATAATAATTTGTCGTTGAAGATATAGTTATGCCTACGACCGAAAATGATGGAAGTATAAGTATAATTTTAATTTTTTTTTTTGCTTCATTTCAAGAATTTTGCGTATTCCAAAATATTTTCAAGCATAAAAAATATTTTCAAACAAAAAAATTGTGGTGCTAAGTTTCGAAATAAAAATAAAAATTTGAAGTGATTTTTACTTAGAAAAAATGTTGATCCTTAAAAAAACTTGAAGAAAAATATTGAAAAAAAATTCAAAGCCAAAAATTGATCAAAAAATACTGTAAAAAAAAAATTTAATGCAAAAAAAGTTCTGTGATTAGCAACATTTTCAAAGACTATTACAAAATAAGGGTTTTAGAAATACTGACGGAGATTATTACATATGCCTAGATACTATATTTAAGACTTTTTTTAAAAAATAAAAAAGTGTTGAATGTGTCTAAAGACGTAATCGCGTTTACAAAAACTTTAGGTACATTTTTTGTCGATTTGATTGAAGTGGCTCTTATTTAAGAACCTTGAGCATATTGCTTTTGTTGATGAAAAACACTTTGAGTGCAAATTTTGTCTCTTAAAACTCTACCAATGTAAGCAAACGATGCATCAAACTTTTGAAACTATTAACTTTTCCCAATCGAACGTCGCCGCCGTCCGTAGGGGGTCAACTTGAAGCTATTTATTTTCATTTTCTCGAAAAACGAAAAACAGTATATACCTACTTACCAATATGTTTATATTAGAAAGACCTTGTAAAACACATTAAATATACACAGCATCATCTGTTTTATTCCAAAACAATTTGTTTACATAAAAAAAAATAATTATAATAAAATCCATTTACTTCTCATGTTTATAGAATTTTTTTTTTGTTTCAAAAATTGCTGAACTGTTAAATATTTCTTCACACCTTTCGAAAGCAGACTTTTCAATCATTATTTTTGGCTTCCGGCTATATATGTAGCTGAAGCTTTGTACATTTTTTGTCGGATACAAACATACCTATAGAATATAGTGTATATTTTTAATAAATTTTCTCACTCAATAAATAATATATTCATGTCGATGGCACGTTCTTTTAATTTTTAATTTTCTTTTAAACTCAAATATTATAAAATGAAGAAAACAAAATTGGTATGTTAATCGATGAGTATTAAAATAATAGCTCGACATCATGGCACATGTAAGCAATTGAATTTTATTAGCTTTGTGTTTTTGTTACATTCAAAGGAATTAAATGATATCATTTGAAAATTGACTTCGAAAACTAATGAGTTTGGGAAAAAAATTCTAAAATTTAACTTTTTCGCATCAAAAGAACTGAAGTTTCTACGTAAAAAAAAAGTTTGACAAAATTTTCAGCATTTAAAAGAAATATTTTAACTTTGATGCATGTGTTGCGAATAAAATACCAAAATGAAAATCCGATACTCCAAATTCACATCTAAACTTCATTAGTATCTTTCCCATTATAGGTATATGGAATATTCTAATGAAGAAAAGAATCGCTCACACATGCGCACCGTATGCTTATCTCAAGACCTGAAAACAAAAAAAAAAAAACTATCTTAAAACTGATCCACTTTCATTTATGTTTGTTACCAAAAACAATATAAATTTCTGTGTCATGAGGAATATGAAAAAAAAAATAAAAACTATTAAAGGATTCACGCCAAGTGAAATCCTTTCTCATTAAAAACACATCCGAGCGTTCAGTTCAAGCATCTGCAACACATATGGATGTCATCTCATGGGGTAGACCCAATATGCCAAAACGAAAAGAAGGAACCATCAGGGATATATGTATAGGAATAGGGACCTCCGAAAATATTTTCCCTTTGCATTCAAAAAACATTTATGTTATTCGGTACAAATGAAAACAACCAGATACGAGCTGTCAGAAATGTCAATTGATGTTTTTTCCCAATCTGGTGAGCATTTTTTGGGGATTTTTTTTTTGTTTGTTTCGCTTCTTAATTTTCATACTGATGAATTTAAAAGAAGATACAATAATTTATCTGTTATAGTATGACGGTGTGCACTTTGAACGATAATAATATTATAAACTCTGTTTGTTTCATGTCGCGTTGCATATTGGGTTAGAATTAGAAGTATACAAAGTACGAGTATGTACCTATTTCGAAAATGAGGGTTCAATGTTGAGTGAGATTCTTAAGGGAAATTGTAATTAAAATAAGTACCTTTCGTTTATTTTTATAAATAAGAAAATACATATTTGAGAGGAGATAGATACTGTTCCAGATGCATATGTTTAGTGTATACTGTGTACCCTTTTAGTCCCACATCCGCACACATCACGAGGAGGATATCATTATGCGTATAAATATTTATAATGGATTGTTATGACATTAACATTGACTAGGCTATAAATTGTCACTGTAAGAACAAGCGCAAATAGAGTTGAAGTAACAGTAAAGAGAATAATACGACACCTGTAGAAGTTTTAGGGTAGGTAACCTTCACAACAACTTCAAAATAAATGAGATCAAAAAACAATTATCATAATCATTACAAAGTTGTAGAGAATATCAAAATGTATTTTTGTCACGAAGTTAAAAACGAGGGAGTGATTAAATTTAAAAAAATGTTAGTCAATTTAGTACGGTTGTTAAAAAATTGTTAATATCTAATCTTTTTTATATGTTGTTTAAAATGTTGCGCCAATATTCCTAGAAATGTAAAATCGCAACTATAAAATAATCATTTTGGTATAAACAATACATTTTTAATTTAAAGCAGAATATGGGTTTTTGAATATTTTTTTTAGAAAACTTTGATATGCAATATTATTACAGCTTCAGCTAAACAAATAAAACTAACAATTTCTATAATCTGTCAAAAACAGCTATCTAACCCATTTTTAAAAATAAAATAAAAATGCATGTTTTTCAATAATTTAAAAATTGGAAATTATCAAACTACCTTTCCCCCGTATTGAGTCAACCTGTTTCATAACTCATTGCCAGTGTTACTCACTTTGCATCACATAGGTGCACTATGTAAGTTAGATGTAACATCATATTAATTTTCTTAAAAACAATAATAAAACATTCATTAATATTTACTTCCAACAATGACTTTATTAACAGTTCTACCACATACTACACTTTTTCTGTGGATTCATTGGACTATCCAATGGACATTCAAATACTTTTGAGAATTCATCGAAATTTTGCAATGGCAAAGTCACTCGATATTTATCCATAGGATATCCCTCATAAAGTTCACTCCAATAATGCCTAGGTTCATATTTCGCACAATAGATTTGAGCAAAATTCAAAAAGAACGTTTGATCAGGTGTAAGATTCATTCCGGGCAGTGATTCCATTCTCTCGAAGTCTTTCTCCTTATCTTTCATCACTGCTGCTTTAAATACACTTCTATAAGCAGACAAAGCTCCCCGCAAACCACCACTATCGCAAATGGTCTCTGTCAATGATTGCTTGCCATCGAGCTTGATATTCAGCACTGGAACAGTAAAATTACTATGATCCTCGATGAAACATTGAGAATTATTTTTCATAGACATCTTTGATTTCGCTGACCATTCATGGATTTTCTTAAAATGTTTCTCACCTGAACGTCCTTTCGGATCGAGACTATGAACAATCTCATGGCCTATGATAAACCCAAGTCCACCGTACTTTATGGATTTCGGGAGACTTCGGTGATAAACTGGAGGGAAAAGGATTCCCGCCAACACATGAATAATGTGTTCACTATTGTCGTAAAAAGCATTCACCAGAATTTCTTTCAAGATATCCAATGGCACTGTACTAGAATTCATTGTGTCGGAATTCAAAAAAGCATAGTGATTTAAGTCAACTTGAAACCTAGCCAATTCAAGATTGTTCAGGGCATAGTTGTTTTGGGAAAGGTTAAGTTTCTTCGTTTCCATGATGTAGACATCAGCTATCGGGTCATCTATGTGTCCACATGTGGATTTTAAAGTTGCAAGTGTGTCCAGCTCTCCGAAACGAGTAGATTCGTCTATCCATTCGGTGTTTTTAACTTTTGCAATAAATGCTTTTTTAAGCTCAGCAATCATTTCTTCAACTTCTTGACGAACCTCATTGCTGAAATGTTCCTTGATGTAGAAATGTGAGAAGACCAATGACAGCGCTCGTTTGACTTGTGTCACACAATGCTGATGCTGATATTTAGCCGACTTTACTTGAGGATGCATTTTATGAAGGAATTTCAAGGCCATGTAATTAGCGAAAGCTTGCGGCCTCTTTTCTGCTATTCTATTGAGTTCGATGAAATAGAAATCACATGGACAAGGTGCATATTCGTAGTTGGAAAAATTTGAAGCCCAAGCAATCTCCGGTAAAGAGTTCCATTGTGGGAATTCTTTTTCAGTAAGTTCGTCATCTTCAAATTCATGACAGCCGTCTTGGGCTTTGTTTTGGAACACTAGAGCTTCTCTCCAAAAATCAATAATTTCTTCAATCACTTTGTCAGCTTTTGCTCCCATAACGCCATAGGTTTCCAGAAGTCTATGCATCATCTTTGAATTGTGAACATACCCCAAAGAGTCATTTGCTTTGATATTATCAGAATAGACATCAAAGTCAAAACCAAACTTCCCGATTTCGTATGTAGGTGGAAAAGGGTGTCTTAAGAAGATTTCCTCCTTGACCAACCCAACAATTCCATATCGAACAAGATGTGCTGTCATATTGAACCAATTGAATGTCGATGCATCCCAGGTTGGATCCACAGCAGGGAAACCTCCAATTGCCTTGATTATTTTTAAATATTCTTCACTTGGTTTCAGGGGGAAAAGTTCAGCCCGATCACAGACTTCCACAAATTGTTTAGCTTTTTGTAATTCCTCGTAATACTCTTCGCTCGGTTGACGTTCCTTCTGAAGTATTTTATCAATAAATCTGTCCATAGAATGGAATATATCGTACAACCTGTTTTGCTTGCGTGTCATCTCAATGTCTTCTATGACATTCGGATAGTTTCCGCACGCGTATTCGTAGAAATCATCACAAGGATTTACCGAAACATTCATGTATGATTTCATTTGAATGGCGTAAGATTCACGAAACACTGCAATACTTTCATCCTGCCCGGTGGCGGCGTTAGCGATTCCTTTTTCGATTATAGGAGTGGCAAAACTGAGTCCTAGTCCAAAGTGGACAAGAATCAATAGGAAACACTTTAGAGAAAACATCAATTTTATTTCTTGCGGACTTAAACTAACTTGCGGGAAAAATAAATTCAAATGTTTTTGAGATTAACTTTGCGCTGGCGAATTTTTGTTCATTGGAATGAACTCGCAGTTAAATTATGATAACCCTGCAATTTTTTTTAATTGAATATGAAAAATCGAGAGGTATATGTAGTTTTTTTTTTTCTTCTGCTCGTGGGATTTTTTCAGAGGGAATAGATAAGGTTCAACGATTTATGAGTTTTATATACTCTGATAATGACTATAGGTATTAAATAATGTTGAATTTAATTATTTATGTGAATTATTTGATAATGGGTGGTTCCTAAAAAAAAAAACAATACTAATCTTTATGTACAACATTTTTTTGAGAAAGACATAAAGTTTAATAAGATAGTGAAAGTTTTCATTCAAGCTCACATTTGAAAACGAAAAATCAAATTGACAACGGTCATTTCGTCGTCATACAATTTTTACACGAAAACTCTTAGTCTGGAAATTAAGTTTAATCGAAAAATATAACACTTTGAAATCTGTTGAGTGAAACCAAAATAAAAAGGTTCGTAAGTCTAGAACTTTGATGGTTTTTGACGAGTTTATACAATCAATGGGATTTCATCCACTTAAAGTTCGATGTTTGCAAACAAAACCCTATCTTCCGATCATACTCAATTTTTTGTATTATTTGTATCGAATTGGCTTGTTGGTTAGCTTAAATGGATGTTTCAAGGCTTGAGCCTAGTGGAATTTTTTTTGGAAAAAAATTTCAAAATCTTTCCAACGGTTTTTTTTTCAAAAAAAAATTTTTTGCAAGTCTTAAGTTTTTAAAAATGCACCCTCGAAATCAAAATTACTAAAAATATACACCTACTAGAGTTTCCAAAGAATTTTTTTTGAAAATTTCGATATGCAATATTTTTTATATGATCTTTTTCATAAAAAAAACTTCATCGCAATCAAACCGTTTTTAAGAAAATCGTAAACCACAAATCTTGTTCTACAGAGGGAACCGCATATTCAAATAAAAATATTTTTTTTTGGATCGATGAAAAAAAAAATTGTTTTTAAAAAATCAATATTTTAAAAGCTAGGGAACATTTTTTAAATGCATAATATTTAATAATAAGTACTTGCACACCACCTCTAACGTTATTTTGATTATAAAGACCTTCCCTTTTAAATTTTATAAAAATCTGTAAAATATGATCAAATCACCACCATTAGTCTTTTCTTAAGGGGCAACTACTTCTACTTCCTTTGTTCAAAATTGATAGGTTGTTGTTTGGTAAATGTATAACTCACTTTTAACTCTAACATTTTCTCTTTTTTCTTAAAATAGTCGCAATTTGAAATTTCCCTTTTCATAATGTTTGTCTCTAATAAAAGTCTCAAATGTTCGATTTATTATCAAGTAATTTCCAATAAAATTAGCATGTTATTCGCTTTCCTATTGTCCTCAATTGACCTCCAAGTCGAGCTGAGCACTTAATTAATGTCAATCAATTTCAATATACACATTATTGAGAAATGTATAAATTACGCGAATAGAAAAGTTGCTATAAATACTTGTTTATGTTTATGTGTGCGAAATTGACTTTTATCAATGAACTCATATGCAAACATATTACAATATACCTGATCCGTTTTAATAAATAACAAGTATACAATTTTCCGTATCTCCCTTTCACCGTCTTAAAAATAGAGTGGCATCACTTGGAGTACATTGAAAAAAAAATCTTGTTTAATGTTATTTACCTTTAAATAATTGCCTACAAAACTGGATATAACAAATTAGAAACAATACCGATCTCTAAATTGAACCTTGCGTCACATCTAAATAATTAATTTTCAAGTAAATAAAAATCAGAACTTTTCGAGATCTATCGTTTTGATGAAAAATCATGAATATAACCTCAAAATATTATATTTATCTTGTTACATAACACATAAGTTCGATTCAAATATGGAATTAAAAATTGATTTTAATTAAAACTCTCCATTTTCCTTTACAAGTTTTTTTCTTTTTTTGTCAATTTCCCGTTTCAATTTAATTGTAACCCACGTAAAAGTTTTTATTATAAAAAAAATTCAATGTATCCCCTTGACAAACAATGAATTTTGAAGGAATCAAAATGCACAACTCACAAGCATAACTCATAGTAGGTACATAAGTAATTAATATTGTAATTTCCCATAAAGGAAATGAATACTAATTAAGAAAAAAAAAAACAACCACTTTAAGCAGGCATATATTGTAGTTGAACTACAACTACCTAGCTATACTACAACAGCCCTTACGGATTTTCCTTTGTGATGAGTTCGATTTCATTCCTCTAAGCACACCGGAAATACTCAGAAGAGAAGAAAAACCATTTTTGAATATGGAAACATGAAAATGCATATTTTTTCCATTTCGTCTTTGGGTTTTCTTTCGTCAATTTGTTGGGAAAATAAAATAAAAAATAATAATAATAATAATAATTGGGAACAGGAAGGAAAGTTAAACTACTGAATAGTTAGTTATGTGTGTCTTGAATTTCGATTAGGTATTGAAAAAAAGGGCTAGCTATACTACTTTTAATTTTTTAAGTCACACTCCGACTTTCTTGATTGGGATAAAAGTTTTTATTAAAAACAAGTGAAAATCAAAATGCATTAAGATGTAGAATAAATATTTTTGAATAAATCGTCATACAAAATTCGGATCCTCTAATCTAATCTATCTAAAAATCTACACTGTCTCGTAAGAACTATTTCGCATATTTTGTTCGTCTTTGAATAAACCCGCACAAAGTTATCATTTCGAAAATGTTGTCTTACATTTTTTGTATACAAATTAAAGTTATTTTTTGTTTGGCTTAATTTGTTTTCTTTTTTTTTTGGAGCGTATTTTCCAGCCATTTTGCAAAATGCTATAAATTTCAAGAAGTAAAACAATTTTTGAAAAATTGAAAAATATCAAATTACATACAAATAAAAACGAATGGTAAATAATTTAATAGACAAAAATGTGATATCTACATATGAGATATGCTAAAAGATCATCAGTAAGCCTAGAATAGAAGTCCTTTTAATAAAGGCTCAAAAAGGGGGGCTGATGCTAAAATAAGCAGATCCAAATTTTTGATATGATTATACAGATAAAAAAAATCAATTTTCCTGTTTTTGACAGGTTTATAACAATTTTAAGATTGAAGAAAAAAAATCGAATTTTCTTCCACTGGAACAAAAATATATTTTCAAAAAATTGGCAACACTAAAAATATTTCAATAAATGGGCCCAGTTCATATCTCTATCACCTCGCTTATACTCTCCTAATCACGCTCTCAGCTCTTTCTTGAGAGAAAGGAATTTAAGAAATAATTGTTGAAAATAAATCCTTCGATCCTAAAAGTCCCAGATTATATTTAAAACTTATTGTTGTACGACAAAAAAATGTTAAGATATATTTTCTTATTTTCAGCCGACATTTTGAAAAAAAGGTGGGTTTCACCTTACTTCGTTTCCTCCTCATTTATAGTCCACCTTAAAGTCTTAACTGTGAGAAAAAAAAACGATTTCAACACCTCCTTCGCATCAATTCCCTCGTTCTAATCTGAATCAATTTTCATAATACTTAAGCATGATCTAATGACTCGGAGTGTACTTAATGAAACCCTTAGAAAATACTTACCAAAACCAATCAGTCTTTCTCTCTTTTCGAACTTTATTGCTGTTTTGAAGAAAAGAAACGAAGAATATAATGCACTCAATTATGATTCCACCATTTTTCATTTCTCAATTAATTTAAGTACTAGCATACAAAGAAAGTTACAATATGACCCGAGCGTCCTCTTCGAATGCAAATTAATAAAAACCAAAGAATGGACAAAGTAATAAGTAAGTAATTATTTTTTTTTCTTTTTTTTTACTTTTCCTCAATTCTTAACATTCAATTCGGATTGGGCTGGACACATCCTCTGCGGAATATATAATTCTTCCACTTGCAATATCTTTTAACCGGGAGTTTCTTTTCTTCGAATATAACTCGAACGATCCGTGGTGGAATTGTTGTTGTTGCTGAAGTAGGTTCTCAATTCTTGACAGCACATACCTACTATAGGCTCTTAAATTGTAAATTGAAGATCGTTGGATGGATAGATGGATGGCTTTGAAAATGGTAGATGATTGCTTGGTCAATAAATTGCTATGGATTTTAAGTATAAAACACTACTGTGTTGAAGAGTTTTATTGTTGTTGTTGTACTTCAATCAATAGTAGATACCTATATCTATGGTGTTATTTTGCGCTATGTCATTAATTGTAAATACATATATGTATAACTATAAAGAGAGGTTTTGTTGTTGTTGTTGTTGTTTGGGCTTAGATAGAAAGATAATAATTTTTGCAAAAGGCGTACCTTAGTGTGTAAGACATCATCAGAGTTTACCTACCTACCCACCTATATCTATATATCCATTTGAAATCCGAACCCATAGTCAAGTGATCCACGCCTAGGAATTATAGAAAATTGCAAATCATTTGCCAATCAAAAGGTACGGATAGACAATTCAGCGACAAACAACACAAATCGGTAATAAACAAGCAACTGAAGAATATTAAAAACGCTCATTTCCAGTGGTGCGGGAGACACCATAGGCACATAAGTTCGATGACTTTTTTATGTTGAATAAATTGAATTGGATATAGGAGTAGGTACATGGCCTAAGTTATGTTTAAAGACGCTTCCAGTTAGTTATGATGGAATTATAAGACTTTTTAAAAATGTATACGGTTTTTTTTGTACATATAATTAAGATGCAATATTGGCGCCAAATTTATAATGAAGTAGGTAGGTAAGTGCTTTTATAAATATTTATATTAAGGAGGGAAAATGCCGTTATAAAGTTGAATCAAACTAAATAATTTGGCACACAGTCGGTAATTTACACACAGTTTCTCTCCCACATGACCGGAAAATAGGTGCGAAAACACTTTGAATAACAAAAAGTGATGACATCAGGCTTTCGTTTATTTCTATGGTAACTTACACCATATGCTTAGGAAATAAATTATATACAATTAAATTGAATTGAAAAATTTAAATAATTGTATAGGTATATTTTTTTCTTTTCGGTTTTTCCTTTCTCAAGAAAAAAAATAAGATTATTTCTTGTTAATATTTTTAACTAATTATACCCAACGAGAGAAATTAATATTCTTTATTTTCAACCTTTAAATCTTTTAAATAATATTATTTTTCTCAAAATACCTAAATGATTTTTTTTTTTTGAATTTGAATTTGAAACAAGTTGGCGCCCAACGTGGTGAATTTCGATACTTTACTTGCCTACAGTTGTATTCGAAACAAACGTTATTCGGCATAGGGCAATCTAATTAAACGTGAATGTCGTTGTTACTATAAAAATAATAAAACATAACTGTGGTGTTTGGTAAAAATACAATGTTAATTAATTTTAAGTCGTTTATATAAAAATTTAAATAATTTTACGGAAGAACTTAAAATAAATGATGTAATCAGATGTATACAAAATACCACATAATAGAGAAAAAAAAATTATAGACAAATCGACAGAAGTTAAATTTAAAAGTTCGAACCTAATCTGACGTTTATTCTTTAGCTTTAAACAATCTAAAATTTGTCTATCCATGCATAAGCATTATTTTACCTAGGCTAACAAGCTCATGTTTGGAAATTTCATTTGCATTTGTATTCGAATTAAGTAGCATCTTATATCCTTGAAAAGAAGGTTTTCCTCGGATAGCATGCATTTTTTTAATTGGCGCCCAACGTGGGGATTTTAGAAATAATTCTTTACATACAAAAACATATGAATGAACCAATTTTTAACGTGGGAAACAAGTAATTTATAGGTTTTTTTTGCCACAGAACATGTACATACATAATTATGTGGAAACACGATTTTATATTCTTTCAATTTGCAAAAAATATTTGGGTCTTTGAAATTTTTGCTTAACATTTATGCAATAAATATAAACTTACTTCGAGGCATCTGAAACAATGCCGAGAGTCTGGGTCGTCTTTCTAGTAATAGAAGTCATTCAAAAATTGTTTGACGAAAAAAAGTTGCCGTCAGATGGCGTACAGTGACGTAGAATGTACAAGACCGAATCTGATATCAAATAAAAAGCTGTGTTGAGCTGGTTATCTGTATACATGACAATTGCTACAAAAAAAAATGTTAGCGCTATCATTGGGAACTTAAAAAAAAAGTGGGAAAACTTTTTCGGTATTTTTATTTTTATTTTCAATTATCAATGTATTTTATCAATTATTGAAATTAGTTAACGTCCAACAAATCAAACTAAAAATTGCATTTTTTTTCTTATCTATTTCCAGATGGCAAATCAAAAACTGAAGAAAAAGTTCCTGCTCATTCCAGAATACAACTCCGCTGTAAATTTGAGAATCCAATTTGGTTTAAGAATGACGAAAAAATCAACACAGAAAACCGAAGGTCAAAAACGTAAGTTTAAAGAAAAAAGTCAATAGATAGTGAGTGAAACACACTATACATAAAAATTCTATTAAAAAAAAAAAACAAAAAATGATTTCACCATAAAACTTTACAGAAAGTTTAAATTGAACATGTTTACAAAACTAGGTAAACAAATTCTTTATCTGGGGCATCAAAGTGTGTATAACAAACAAAAAAAAAGTTGGATGAACGAATGAGAATGCACGAGCAAAGCAGAATTTTAGAAAGTTAAACAATGCATAGAACTCTAAGCGATGACCCACTTCCCACTTAGTAACACAGCAATCCCATTGCATAGAGGTCCTTTCTCTTCCTAAATTGTTAGCTTGTTATCTTCATCAATCTGTTCCCAGTAATTTTGATAAATTGCCCTAAAATATTACGTAATGTAATTTTATGAACAGCTTTCAAATAAGGTCGTTATCTTTCAAGTGTCATATTGCTTGGACATAGATTTGGTTGAGAAGCCAAACTCTATAAGCTCCTGCGTGCTATCTACCTGCTCTAAAACTATATTGAGAAAATCACGTGTAGCGTGTTATCAAACCCGGTGTTCAGAAATACATACATATGTCAGACAAGGCTATTTTATATCTCTTCTGGGTTCCCGACTTCGACCATCGCTATAAAGAGCTCCTGAAGATGTCTTACCTCTTGTACATAATGATCAATTCTTGCGGCTACAGTTCCAGCATTCAAATTCTGTTCAAAAGGATAAAGTACTGGTTGAAAAGAATGCGACGAAATAGATGTCAAAAATATTGAAGCAAGAGCCGCAATAGTTGAACAATTTTTAACTTTTTCACAATTTTAGACATTTCATTCCAGAGCCGTCTGTGGATCCGTTATATGCTGTTCTATGCTATCAAAAATAGGACTGGAAAATGGTTCCAGACAGTAGGACCGCAATATTTCTACATGACGCAGATGAAGCTTGGTTGTTGAATTTGGTGCACGCACCCTACAGTATCTGTCAGAAAGTATGTACGTTCGACCCGAATTTTATTTGTTTTATTTGCCCAACCTGACATGGCGACAAGTCAAGTTGACGTTTAATTTATACTTGGGGTTGGGTATGAAAGAAAAAAAAAATTAAAAACAACAAAAACATGCACCAGACAGGGTTATAAATGAAAACAAAAACGTATGGCAGACAGATATATGCGGTGTGGCCAAACTTCCATCCGTTACACTTTTGGCTCCTGGTTGCTCCTGTATTCCAAACGTATAAAAAGGGTGGATGCTAGATATATGAATAGAATATACAAATCTGCCAAAGACTGGCATTAGAAGAAACAAGAATAGGATGTGCAAAGTGCGAAGTGCATCACTGCATCCATTTAGCAACAAAACCATCTGCTGATGGTGCGCAAAGGGGAATTCCTTTTCGAAAAGTTCCATAGATAATATTATTTCTATACTGATACTCCTTTTGGTTCCCATTATACTTCTGCGAGGAGTCAGAGTCATATATGGATGACTCTATCTTCATATAGCTGATGCCATGTTGATCACACTTGCATACTTAGTGCGATGAAATATATACGAGCCTGCGATATGGTGGCTGGAATGAGAAGTTTTAAAAATATATGCACCAGCACCATCATCATCATTCTCATCAACAACATCATATTTCTTTGGTGCAATTGTTGGATGATGTCTGATTCATATAATGGTGGCACACAGAGGGTATCGCTGGTGATCGGGCATCGGGGATACCCTATTATATCCAGCGCACGATTAAAGTAGGATTACCACGCGACCAACGCTTATTTTTGTTTTAAATATAGTTTTTGTTTCGTACACTCTTAATAACACTGCATCCATCCATTTAGTTTATAGTTGCGTGGATGAGTTTTTGTTTCGTATTTTTTTTTTCCAAAGAAAAATGGGTTTAAGTCCATTTAGGCATTCAGTGTGTTATTTTCGAAAAAGATACATTCTGTTCTGTCATTGTCATTTGTTGTGATGGTGGCAGTGGCAGTGATTAGTGAAGAAGAAATTAAAGTGGATTTTTGCCTAAGGGATTATATACTGTATATGAGTTATTTTGAGAGAAAAAAAAGAGCAAACTATTCCTGTATAATTGGCCTTGATTTGATTTTGCTTCATTGGACGTGTTGTAGATTATTTTAATTGTTTAAACTATTTTAAGACTAAGATTTTTGTCATAAATAAAATGCTAAATTAAAATTTTTTTGTATAACTCCCCGAATCAATTTGATTTTAAAAAAAACCTGTAAAAAAGTAGGTATAGACTGTAAAAGTAACACAAAAACAAATACATACATATGTATGCTCAAATAACATCAAACTCAAACAAAACTTCACACTTGATGAATTTGCTTGATAGATTACAGTATTTAGTCACACTAGAGTTAGACTTGATTACAGTAAATACTTATTCGAAATGGTTGTTTTTATAAGAAAATTCTTTGTATTTGAAAACTATAGTACTATCATGGCGAGTTTTTTTTAGGGTTGCCCGGACCATTGTGGTGGCGCTGCAAAATGTGAGGTGTAAAATTTGGGAGTCTTTAAGCGTCGGAAATTGGTGGTAGGGGCAAGAGGAGACTATTTTTTGTATAATTGCATCCAAAAAATATCAATAAATATCATTTAAAACCTCCATAAGCTCTCCGCAAAAAAAAAAAGAGTAAGGGTTGCCGGCATACATTAGATGTCGCCCCATTCGACTTCCACCATGAGAGTACTATAGTTTTCATATACAAAGGAAAATTCAATTCGTAAGTTAGCTGTCGTCATCCCCAGGATATTCCATCCCCGTTGACCATAGTCGTGGGTGTGAAGTTTCCTTTTTTTTTATTTTTTTAAAAAGTTTTTCCCGGTTTGATCCATTTTTGTTTAAATATCCTAACATGGAGGTTTTATACCCAATGACCTGTTTTTTTACCTAGCCCAACATTTTTGAAAATCGAAATTCTCCAATTGTTGTACATTGTTTTACTTGTTTTGAACATTCCTCAAAATTTTTGGACCTCTATGATCAGAATTTTAATTTTATTTTTTTTTTGAATAATTTTCATAACCATTTTTGATCTAGCCAACCTTTTCTTAAAAATCGCAAAACAATTTAGTCTCTCTTTTTTTCGTATTTACCAAAAATTCAAGGTCTAAAATGTATGCTTTTAAGATATGGCTTTGGAAAGTTTTTTTTTATTTCAAAAAAACAACTACGTAATACTTTTTTTTTGAAAACTTTTGCTAAGCAAATATTTTTTTATGCAATCATAATCAAAACTAATTTTTCACCTTGTATAAATTCAAAAATTTTATATTTGATAAATTTTTTAATGACTATGTACAATTGTGCATAGAAAATTTAAAAATTTCATTTATTTGGAAAATTTTTAAAAACTGTCTGAATGATAAATGTCTGTTTTGGACCCCCTTTTTTCGAAACCCAGGTAATACTAAGTGGGGATATATTGATCTTCTAAATGGAAATTAAAATGTTATTGGAGTAAATGGTCATATAAATAATTCCTTAAATATAGAAAAAGAAATATTAAAAAATAATCTTCATATATTTATTGGATAATTAACTTCACTGATATAATTTTTATTAGAGTAAAAGCTAAAACCATCTTTTCGTCATATATTTATTGGAATATTTGACCCAATACTTAAGAAACAAGGAATAGGTATTTCCTCCAGTAAGGAAATTATTATTGGAGTAAACGCTGATATAACCCTCAACACAAATACTTACTACAGAATTTGGTGCAGTATAGAAGAAGAAAAGAATTCGACACCCACATCAACCTATATATTTTGCAAAACAACTAAATTTATTTCATAAAAAATTGCATTATAAATTAAAAAAGGTCACTCTATTAAGCAATATACAAGATTTTTATTATTATTGTGAGACATGATTATGTGTTACTTCTAGAAATTAACATAGAAATGAAATGGTTAGTTGAAAGATTAGAATGGATCTGCAAAAAGTTCTGAAAGTTTAAAAGAAATTTTATTAAATTAAATAAAAAACAAAATAAAAACAAATTCCAACACTATTTCTGTATAGGTACTTATTAGAAATAAAAATTCCTTACCTGCATCAAAACTAATCCACAAAAATAATATTTCTATAAATCTCATTTTATTATCACTTCATATTGTAAAACTTTTTGGTTTAAAATTTTATTACTTTGACATTATGTCTAATAGCTTTTAAAAACAATTTTAATGGTCCCATTAAAAATTCTATTCCAAAAATAGTATGCTATGTCTGATGTCTTGTTATAATTTGTCACAAAAGTTCAAACATATTAAATTCCTTCTGATGGAAAAGAACCTGCAGGTACCTACTTATAAATTTATCTATATGTATCTTCAAAAAGCGGTGTGTTTAAAAAAAAAAAAATCTAACATCTAACATCACAGCAGAAAACAGCAACTTCATAAAAATCGTTTAATGAACTCTCCCTCACTGGTGCTGTAAAGCATCTTTGAAAATCAAAAGCCATCACAACATTAGAATTTTCTTCTGTAAACGTTCACATCTTAGATATACGAGTATCTAGATCAATGAAACGTGAAGTTCCTTAAAACATTTTTAAATCTTGATGCCCATATTGAAGATACCTACTTGCACTTTTTATGATCCCACAGAGATCCAAGAGAATTCTGCTGGCTGATGCTTAATAAAACTCCCCCATAACACCAACAACGTGATCTTCCTTATACTCTGCCTCTAATGGTCTTTCTTTTTCTTCATCGGAGGATCTTCTATTAAGTTCAATTTTCCACCGATAACATTACTTGTGGCACATTCGTGGAAAATACTCAGCACCTCGTCTTCATGGTGTTTAAATTTGGCCTTTTTTTTGTAAAAAAAAACTAAGTTAAAAAACAACATCTGGGCCACATCGTGGACGATTGGGTATCTACACAATATTCGTTTTGCTCTTGCAATATATGTAAAGAGTGTGTCTTCTATTTTTAACCCCATCACGCTTCCTATTGAGGTTGAAAACGGCCGTTTTTTTTCGAAAACAAAAAAAAAACTAACAATTTTCTTTTTTCATTTTTTTCTACCGTTTTAGATTGAAATTTGAAAAAATTAAAAAAACCGATGCCGGCATCTATTCGTGTCGTTCTGATACAGATGGGTCTTGGGCGAATTTGACGTTGAGCGTCTCACCTGCCGGCGAGATGAAAGCCGATGATTTCGCTGAAAATATTCCAGCATTCTCTCAGGTTACAGAGTCAAATGCAACAACAACCACAACAACTGATGGTGATCATCAACGTCATCGTGATAAGTCTTCTGACGATTATGCTGACAAGGAACTCGAAGATAATGTAGATGCTGACCAAGATGAAACCAATAATCACCCCGATGACGGTCATCCACAGGAATATGCGCCCAAATTCAAGCCAAGAACAGTTCTACCGAAATATCTACCCAAACCTTCGGGTAGCTTCATCAAGCTGAATTGCGCTGTTTATGGTGTGCCCACACCAAATATAACATGGACGAAAAATGAAAAACCAATTTCAAGAAATATGGGAAGGGTGGTGTACAAGAAATGGGCCATTCAAATGGAGGACTCGATACCTGAAGATTCTGGCAATTATACATGTCTAGTTTGTAATGTTCACGGCTGTACTGAACACACAACAAAACTGCATATTCAAGGTGAGTTTCCAAGACTTAGTTGTATTCATATTTATTTTTAGATTTTTTTATTAAAGTTCTCAGAACTTATAAGTTCCTTAGTTTTTTTCATTGAATTTTAATTATTTTGTTATGATATTACAACAGACCGTTTACGAGCACGGCCAATCATTAACGAAGGTTATCCACATAATCAAACTGTTTTGGAAAACAGTACAGTTTATATGGAATGCAAAGTGCTGTCGGATTTAGAACCTCACATCAAATGGGTCACATATTTATCTCAAAATGATTCGCTAGCTGAATTGCAAGATTTTTTGCGTAGTTATTCTGCACAAAATTTTACTTTGCATCCATTAATTCGACAGTTGAAGGTATAAGAAATAATGTTGAAATGGGTTCTTTCTTATTCGGTGTCAGATTCAAATAGAAAGGTTTTTGGATTTCTGGTGTTGGTTTTTATTTTTATTTTATACTCTAATGGTTTTTTTTTTCAGTTATATTAGCAGGTATCGTTTTTTTAGTTTTTCAAGATTAGCCGTCAAATCAACCACTGTTCATTATATGTTTATGGAACTGAATTTAACAAAAATTTTACCTATAATGCCCTATCCACGAGTTTTGTAAATTTCGCTTTTAAGCGATAATTTCAAATTTAATGGCATAAGTACTCGTCAACGTCAAAAAATTTTCCATTCAATGCTCAGAAGCAAGTAGTAGTTTAAAAAAAGTATTATGTCCGCTAATATGCCAAATTGCACAATGAACAGAATATGTTGCAAATTTATTTATTATAATTTATATAATTTATATTTATTTCAAAGTAATTAACAATAATTTCTAAATTTTAACCATATTTTTAATAATGAATATCCTTTATAATGAAAATAATATTTCGCATAAAAATCTGATTGAAAAAATAGTTTTTGAAAAAAAATCAATTCGTTTTAATTTCAATATTTTGAAAACGGTATAGTAATAAATAAATGACATCGCGTTTTTCAATTTCTTTTTTTATAATGGTATTGGTTCGGGTTCGTCTCTAAAATACAAATTTTCTGGATAAGAGAAAGTTGCAATCTTAAAAAAGAATTGGTTTTCATTTAATTGAATATTTTGTTGGTATTTTATTCTACAACAAATTGTCCAACCAAAGCGATAGCGTTGAAACGTCGCGTCTTATGCTATTGAACTGATCATCGCCAAGTCATTTTTTGGGAACAGGGCAGTACCCCAAAATCGTAACTTAAGCCCTCGTTACATGAGAGCGACCATAATTTTTTTTCCGTCGGTCGTTGATCGATCTCTATAAAACTATTCTCTTCTTCTTCAAAGGTGATGACTGAGGGACCTGAATTTTGCAGTTTAATGTACCTATTATTAGAATTGAAAACACGGTCACCGTAGTTAATAGGTCATGCTGTATTTTGTCCAAGATGGCGTATTTGATAGGGTGACTCTGAAATAACTTTCAAAGTCACAAACTGGGTTGAATCAATAACATCACTAAGCGTTTCTTTTTGACCCGGGCGAAGTACTTGCGAGTAGAGGAAAACAGAAATCTAAAATCTAGTACCTTCGTCTACTCGTGATATATTCTGGGAATAGATGATTAACAAAATACAAATTTCAAGAAAGCAATTTTTTAAAAAGGTAAAATTATTGATTTAAATAGATTTTTGACCGAAAGTTAAAAGATAATTGAAAGATTAACATTTGCTTTGTTGGATGGGATGAGTTCCATTGAAAACGGTTAGCAAAGTACTCAAAAATGACATATACTTCGGTACCTCCAAAAGAATTCGTTTTTTGAAATATGCTACAAGAATGACCTTAAAATTTTTAATTTCCTGACACACAGAAAGTAAAGTAATTAAATTAACTCATAGGGAATAGTAAACCAATATTCTAAGTTATTCTTATAATTATCGATCAAAAGAGAATTGTTGAGTGTGACGGAACTATAAAAAATTCAATTCTCCTACGTGATGAGTCATCAATATTGAAAACATTTGAGGCGAGTTTGAAAGTGCATGAGCAGGACTTCTAAAACAAAAAGTTTTCAATATTACCAAAAGTTTGATAAAGCAGGGATGTTAAGTTTCAAATTTTTTGGTAAAAATTCATGTAAAACTAAATTGTGGTGTTGGAGTTGTTTTAAATAATGAAGATATTGGGGCATATTCTATTTTATTTATATTACTTAAGCTACAGACTATAAAAAAAAAACTTGAGTCTAAAAACAACTATGAATAGGTATGCCCTATTATTTAATGACCGACTTCTCTCTCGTTAATAACTGTTTATCTGTATATCAATTTTATTTTTCAGTTTTTCTTTTTTTTTATATTTTTTATTTCTTTTTATTTTCGGTGATGGTATATATTTTTTTTATTTTAAATTCTTTAACTTTTTTTCCAGATCGTGTTAATCATAAACCAATCATACTTACTCCATTATCAAATTTCACTTTACATGTTAATGGTTCTGGTGAAATAAAATGTAAATATTTATCTGATCTACATCAAGAAATTGCTTGGACTTTTACTGCGTGTAAAAATGAGCAATGTTCTAAGAATAGATCTATTATTAAGGTGTCGGATAGATCAATAGTTAAGGTGATGGTTCGTTTCGTTTTTTGTTTCAATATATTTTATTTTGATTTAATTTTAAGTTTTTTTTGTGTTTGTTCTTATTTTTTTTTTCTAAAAAATTTATGTTTTTAATTTAAATTTTATTTCATTTGCATGTTATATGTTCCATTATTTTTAAATTCAACTTCCGTATTATCCATATTAGTTTCAATCTAATAATTGTATTTTAGTATGAGCAAAATAAATATTTGTAGTCTACTAACCGATATCTTCGATATTATTTTGGCTCAAATCATAACATAGTTTCAACATTTAAACATATAGACTGATCCCGATAAGACGAACGTCCTTAAATTAGAAAACGTTACCCATGATGATGAAGGATGGTACACATGTATTGCGGCTAACAGTTTAGGCCAAACTACTTCTACGGCTTACCTTACCGTTGTTGATGGTAAAAAGAAAAAAAATCAATCAACGAGTGAGAAGTCAATAACAAAACCTATTTATTTTTCCAGAAATCCTTGAAAAAGATATGATGCCAATATCGCTGCCGATTCGGAATCATGGCGTTTGGGTGACCATCGTTTGTGTTGTTACAATACTTCTCTTCCTTGTAGCTTCAACCTTTATCGTTTATGTTTTACGAAAACTAAAGCATGAGAAACTACTCAAACATCGCATGGAAACCGTACATCAATGGACAAAGAAAGTCATCATTTATAAGCCTTCAGCTGATCCAAGCAGTCCTGAGACCATGATAATGCCAATTATCAAAATTGAAAAACAACGAACAACACTTCTTCAAAGCTCCAACACAGATCCGGCGCCATTCAATGAATACGAGTTTCCATTGGATTCCAATTGGGAGATTCCAAGGAATCAACTGATTTTGGGCAACACACTCGGAGAAGGAGCATTCGGTCGTGTAGTA
The DNA here is from genome assembly GCA_958431115.1 of Syrphus vitripennis. Lineage (NCBI taxonomy): Eukaryota > Metazoa > Arthropoda > Insecta > Diptera > Syrphidae > Syrphus > Syrphus vitripennis. Next base: position 30,789,667 of record OY288108.1, read on the forward strand.
ATGGCCGAAGCAACTGGTCTCAGCAAGTACCCGGGAAGTTGTATAGTGGCGGTAAAGATGGTCAAAGAAGGTCACACTGATGCTGATATGGCCAGTTTGGTTCGTGAAATGGAAGTTATGAAAATGATTGGAAAGCACATCAATATCATAAATTTGCTCGGTTGTTGCAGTCAAGATGGACCGTTGTATGTTATTGTTGAGTTTGCTCCGCATGGGAATTTGAAGGATTTCTTGAAGAAGAATCGACCACCGTCGTCATTTGAAATGTCAATGTTAGAGAACAACGATCGCGAGCACCTGACTGAGAAGAATTTAATTTCGTTTGCATTCCAGGTGGCTCGTGGAATGGAATACTTAGCTTCCAGAAGGGTGAGCTTATTGGACAAGCAAATAAATTATTCAAATCTTATTCAATTGTTTTTTTTTTCAGTGTATTCATCGTGATTTGGCAGCGAGAAATGTCCTTGTTAGTGATGATTATGTTATTAAAATTGCTGATTTTGGTTTGGCCAGAGACATCCAGGACACGGATTATTATCGCAAGAATACAAATGGCCGATTGCCAATAAAATGGATGGCTCCCGAGTCTTTGCAAGAAAAGTTCTACGATACTCAAAGTGATGTGTAAGTTTGAAATTGTAATAGATATGGTGCATTAGTTAATTTCTAATAATTTTATTTTATTTTTTTTTCCACTGAAGCTGGTCGTATGGAGTGCTTTTGTGGGAGATTATGACATATGGAGAACAACCTTACCCACAAATAATGTCAGCTGAAGAACTATATACGTATTTGATGTCTGGACAGCGGATGGAAAAGCCACAAAGATGCTCACTCAATATGTAAGTTTCAAACGTGTTGTTTTTTTAAGGTTTTTGAAATAAGGTTTTGAAACAACAGATCACCCTAAATTTCTATGGAATTTCTTTTTAGAATTAAATATTATAAAAAATTTTTTTAAATTAATCATATTTTTTTTTACTTACAGTTACATGTTGATGCGTCAATGTTGGCATTTTGATGCTAATGCTCGTCCTACATTCACAGAAATTGTTGAAAATCTGGATAAAATTCTTTTAGCAAAAGTAAATGCTAACGAAGAATATTTAGATCTAGCTCTTCCAATACTAGAAACACCGCCATCTAGTGATGAAGAATCAGACACTGATACATTACGAGAGACGACGCTACTTCGATATCACTATTAAATACATTTAGATAAAGGAAAGCATGCTTATTACATAATTGTTATATAGGTATTAAAGCACTTTCCTTTCAATAGCAATATTTATTATAATTTATTGAATTTAATTTTATAGGATTTTTTTAAATAGAGAGTATAAAAACTCTACAAAAAGGCATTTAACATGACAAAAGTTAAAAACAAAGCAAAAAAAAGTGGGTATTTTAAAAATATAGTGCCATAATTGAGATTATTTTAACATAAATCTAATAAGACTGGTTTAAATTGAATTATTTTTTTTTATATAAAAGAAAGCCCACTAGTCAATATAATACATTATACACATACCTGTCAAAAGCATGAAGGCACCATAAACATTTTAAACGATAATTATAGGTTAACAAAGTATTCCTCAAGGTAAAATTACATAAATCGAGTGAAATGAAATAATATTTTAACAATAGTAATTTACATTCAATTTAAAATTAAACACCAAGTTTAAGAAATTTATTACTGACAATAAAAATATGTACTATGTATATAGGTTGTAAATAAATTGTTTAATTGAAGGCTTAAATTTAAACCTGCTTAGATTATTTTAATTATAATTTAAATTTTAACTTATAAACTTCGAATTTCGAACAAGCAATATACAAAAAATATTAAACATTTGTTTTATATAATAATACAAGCTTGCATACATGCGATCATCACATTTATTTACGTAATTTTTAGAATCTTTAAGTATTATAACGAATTGTCTAATTTAAGCTTATTTTGTGTAATATATTATGTGCCAAAGTTAATTTTAAATTAACCATTATAAGAAATTATATAAAACCATTTCAGTGCGTAAAACTATAATAATAATTATTATTTAATATGATGCACCAGTATCAAATATAAAATTATATTTTGGCAATTATTTTTCCAAGAAGATATTATAAATTAGATAATTATATTTTGTTAACTTTAAGGTTGTATAAAACGATGATATTTTTGTGAAAGAAATAAAAAATAAAAAATAATGTAAAGTTAAATTTGTATTTTCCTTTCCTTATCTTACCTAACCAATTTGTATAAGCTAAGGGAGAATGTCCAAACATTTTTGGGCGAAGAACTCACATATTTTGGATCAGTAACAATGCCTAGAGGGTGACGATAAGGATCTCCACCCCACAGCCGACTATTAAAAAAAATATTTGTAATATTAAAAAACATCAGGTCGCAGGGCTAAACTTCCATGCAAATTGTTTTACATGCCCCAAACGAATTGTACGGAAAAATGATCTGGGAGTCCAGTTAAAATTTTTTAAGTCGATATAAATTAATTTCAATTGACTATATTTTGTATTCATCGATAATACCCCAAATCCTATAGTGTACCCATGCATACATACCATACTTTTTTGGCATCTGACCAGGTACGACAGTTCAGAGTGGTAGATAGCCAAGGCGGAGAAAAACCCCACATTCTATAGTAAAAAAATCATGTATTTTGATCCAAAAGAATTAGTTATTGTTATTTTCTATCGTCTGAGATCTGAATAAGCGTTCTTCCCAAATATTGAGTTGATTTTACTTATTCAAAAAAAAAAGGAACGTGGACGTCCCGGGCTGGGGTGGGGGGGTTTAGTATGTTATTCTCATGCATCCATTTAAAATAAAAACTATAAAACAAAGTGATTAGGATTTTAAATCTTAATTGACTCCTTAAACTCTTCTTTAAATTCGAAAAAATTATCTTTTCGGGAACCCATTTCTGAATCATTTGTATCTCGAAAGAATCATTAACTTAAAATTTCTTTTATATTTGTTTAGTAACTGTAAGAACGCATTTTTTTTTTTGTAATAAGATTCAAAAGGCGGCGGGTTAAAAAATGGTGATCAAAAAGAAAATTTATCACTAAGCCTAGTACGCAGATCCCGAAAAATTTACCTTTAATAAAAATCTAGTACAAAGATAAATTTTATCAAGGATTTTTAGCCTGGCAGCACGCAGTTCACTAGCTATACATTTTTTCAAAGATAAACTTTTTCATTTGAGTACAGTTCCAAGTAAATAAAAAATAAGCAAAAGTAGAAAAAGTTAAAAACAAAAAATTGTGTTTCTAACTTCAAAATTTATCGAGATGTTTAGCCAACCATTGTAGATATAAAAATTGTAGATACAATTTAGTTTAGCAATAACTTCATTCCAGAGGCTTTAACTGTTAATAAATTATAAATTGACAAAATACATGATTGATTGTTGATTAATTAACTGTTGACGACTTTCTTTTTTTTTAGTTTTTTTTTTTTGTCAATATTCCACAAAAGAAACAAATCAACCGTTGCTTAAAAAACCGTTACATCGATGGTTACGAAAATCGGCGTAATATCCGTTTCCTCATTTTTCTGTTTTAATCGCCACCTAGCACATACTAGCGAAAGTATGAACAATTTGGTTCTAGTACAATGTAAAAACAGCTGACTCTCAACAACAGCAACAACTACTGTCAAATACAATACTTCTCTGCCGAGTGCATTTTTCATTTTATTTTCTTGTTAAAAAGTCTTAAATTGAATTCGATTTGTTTTATTTTCCGTGTTACTTACTTATGACAAAAAACATAATTAAGTTATCCTTAAATCTTCACAATGAATCATGCTAAAAGTACACTTGAAGTTGAAATCGAAAATCTTCGATTACAACTGTTAAAAAAAGAAAAAGAATTAACCGAATTGAAACGATTTCATGGAGAACAGGTAAGAAATTCGAGAAGGTAAACAAAAACTAGAATAATAATATTCAAACACTGTTTTCGAATAGCAACTACAAAGTAATTCACCCTCATCGTCATCTCCACCGAGGTTGTTGACAAACGATGAAATAGCTCGTTACAGTCGTCAGCTAATTCTACCAGAATTTGGGGGAGTTCAAGGACAATTGAAACTCAAAAAGACCTCATTTCTCATCGTAGGAGCCGGAGGACTAGGTTGTCCTGCAGCTCAGTATTTGGTTGCAGCAGGTGCAGGCACCATCGGCCTGGTGGACTATGATGATGTGGAACTAAACAATCTTCACCGACAGATATTACACATAGAGCATCATGTTGGCATTCCAAAAGTTACTTCGGCTGAAGCAACTTTGAAGAAAATGAATTCGAGTACGAATATCGTGACTTATCAGCAGCAAATGAAAAGTTCGAATACATTGGAGATCGTAGAGCAATATGATATAATTCTGGATTGTAGTGATAATGTTGCGACACGTTATCTGTTGAATGATGCTTGTGTTATTAAGGGAAAGCCTTTGGTTTCAGGAAGTGCTCTTCAGGTGAGGTATTTTTTGGGAAACATGAGAATATTTAAATAAATATTATTTTTAGTTTGATGGGCAACTCACTGTTTACAATTACAATGGAGGACCTTGTTATAGATGTCTCTTTCCAGTTCCTCCGCCACCTGAGACTGTAACCAATTGTGGCGATGGTGGGGTATTAGGAGCAGGTATGAATCAGTTTATGAAGTTGATATTGTAAATTTAGATTCGAATAATCCTAAATTTACAGTTACTGGAGTCATTGGGTCGCTCCAAGCCTTGGAAGCTATTAAAGTTGCCCTTGATCTTGGCGACACTCTGAGCGGGCGTTTGTTGTTGTTCGATGGAACCAAATCAATATTTCGCAACATAAAACTTCGTACAAAGCGAAAAGATTGCGATGTCTGCTCAGATCATCCGTTTGTTACGAGGCTTATCAATTATGAACAGTTTTGTGGAATGCGTGCATCTGATAAGGTAAAACATTATTTACAACTGATGTGCCAGATTTTCTTATCAAACTTTTGGTTTAAAAACTTTATTTAAATTTTAAGTAGCAATTGTAATCTATATAATGACTAAACCAGACTGTTTCGTGTTCATTTCGTGTTTTAAATTTTAAAAACATCTGTTCTAACTACTCGTATACAAAGCAAATGTATCTTTTTGCTTTAAGGACTTTGCACTCTCCATTCTTGATACAGGCGATCGAATGTCAGCTTTAGAATACCAAAATCTTTCGAAAGAGCAACATTTACTGATCGATGTACGAAGTCCTGTTGAATTTGAAATGTGTCGACTTAATAATTCAATTAATATTCCCCTCAAAAATATTCTAGACGATAGTAGAATAAACGAAATTCAAGCTCAAATTCAGATTGATAATATGCCGGGTAAGCTTTGAATTTGTTTTTTTTTTTTTTTTCTTAATTTATCAACCACAATCTTTGTTCTCTTTTCAGTTGTTGTTCTTTGTCGCCGTGGTAATGATTCTCAGATAGCTGTGTATCATTTGCACAACAAACTTAAAAGCTGTATTGTCAAAGACATTGTTGGTGGACTTTATGCATGGCAAAAGAAAGTCGATCCAAATTTTCCTATTTATTAGATTATGCTCAAAGAAACTACATTTTTTTATACCATAAAATACGATTTGATTTAAATTTTATAATTTTTTTTTTTTTGTATTATTAAAGCAATATCTAAATGTATGTATATTCAAAGCTTATACAATTTGACCGAAGTATGAAGATGAATGTGTTTTATTTAGTTTAACGTGTTGTGCGATTGAATTGTCCCCAATATTCTTCTGTAGCTTCATTTGTGTAAACAACATTGTTCATAAAATCTCTTCTGGCCCTTTGTTCTTCAGCTAGAGATTTATTGGCCCTTAATTGCTCTTCTTTTTGAGCCCTGTGAGAAATTACATACATAAATATATATAATTGCTGTTCATATACTTAAAAAATGTGTTAAGTAATACTTTTCTATTTTTTGTAATTCTATGTCTTTTAAAATAAGCTCTCTGGATGTGTTTAAAGTATACTGATCCCAAAGGGCTTCCTTCATTTTTTCTTCATCTTTGCGTTGCTGAAATAAAAATTGGTAATTTAGAAGCTTAAATCGCTGCAACAAACAAATCAACCTTATTCTGTTCCAATTGTCTTTGTTGCTCAGCACGAAACTGTTCTGCCTCTTGAGGAGTCATTCCCTTGTACATGTAAGCAATTTTCTTATTTAATGCCACCTTACTTTGAGCCACGTCTGGATTTTCAGTTAACATGTCACTTCCAAGCATATTGTATATCTCAGCTAGATTGTCTTCTTGTGTTTGTTGATGAATAAGTCTTTTGTTTGCTTGCTTTTCATATGCCTTTTCAAAAATATGAATTTTATTTACTTTACTTTTTGTACATATAGAAAAAGAAAAATAATACCCACAAGCATTTCATTATAGCGTCGAATAGATTCTTTGATTTTCAATTGATTTTCGTGTTCAGCAATTGTCATTTCAATTAAACGTTGATCTCTGGACTTTAAGGATTCTTGAAGAATAGTATCAGCTTTTTTTCGATCTTCTTCAGCTTGTTTTCGTTCTTTCATCTTTAAAATATGTTTGAATAATAATATAAATTTTATATAAATATACATTTGTATAATAAATACTTGTTGTTCAAGCCAAGCCCTTTGCTGTTTCTTTTGTGCTTGTCGTCGATCGGCTGCATTTAAATCTTCTCCAACGAATCTTAAAAATAAAAAAGAAAAAAAAAACAAATAATTTTAATGATTTTTATATGATGTTCTCATTAATGTAATACTTATTTTGAAACATACATTTGAGCACTTGAAATACCCAACCTGGGATCATCATCTGCTATACGAGCTGGCTCAGCAATTCTTAACCTATCAGGATTATTTAAATCATATTCGCGTGCCAAATCTTTTCGTTGAAATCGACAACGGAAGTAATTTAAGTCTGCATTTAAAGTTTTTGCTTCCTGAGAAAGTGTGAACAAACAGTTTCAAATTATGTATTTATTTTTAAAATGAGTTGAAGCTGTGTGAATTTAAAATCAAACAAAGTTAATTAACTCATCTCCCAATATTTAATAAACTGTATTAAAAAAAAAAAACTAAACGGCGGCGAGGTATTATTTTCATAAACGGTCATATTTCGTTCAGTAGGTACATAAATTAAGGCCGAAAATAATCTCATCGTTTTGTGAGCTCAGAAAATATTTGATACTAGATTGTTAAACATTATTAACCTATTCAAAACCATTGTCTCCTATTTCAATACAACCTCGAATTGACTTTAAATTACCTTTTGTTGTTCAATTTCTTTGGCTCTTAAGATATTTGCTCTTTTTTCGGATTCCTCCTCATATTTGCGTTCACGTTCGGCTTCAAAATCCTGACGCTTAGTTTTCTCTTCAATTTGTTTTTGCAGTGCATTATGATCCAGCTGAATCAATTAAAAATATAAATAAGTGGTAATAAAAATATAGATACTGGATACTTTCAATATTGATATTTAACTCAGCATTTATCTTAAAAAAAAAAACATTTCTTTTGTTATTTCTGAAAAAACCACTTACAATCGCACCATCGAAATATTACTTTAGAATTATTTTTCAAAAATTTAAAATTACTTTTCTGAACAGAATTAATTTTTTGGGTAACCATACGTTTGAACAAAACAACACAGAATATAATTATTAGGTATACTCGTACATACATATGTGTATTTTGGTATTTTTTGTAAATTCAAAAAAAATGAATTATGAAGATAAATTGAATAAAATTTAATTCAACAAACTTACACCAAAAAGTCGTTGTTTGCCATTGAAAATCCGTTTTTTACGCTCTTCTTCATATTGTCTTCGGTTTTCAAGTTTTGCAGCTTCCCTAAGATCTTCTTTTGTGGTAATAACAAATTTCAGCATGATTTAATTTTACGCTATAGAGACGCCACAAAAACATTCAAAGAATTAAAGATTGTATGAAGTATATTTGCTCATTTTTTAGACAAAATATACTAAGAGCTTACATTTTTGAATGAAGGAAATTTTCGTATATTATTTTAATAGTATTGTTGTTTCAAATAAATACATAATTCCATAACAACGAAAGTGAATTTACAATCTAAATGGGGGTTTGGTAGACTGGATACGCACAAAGTTGTTATTAAAATAATCAAATAAAGGTACCTTATATTTATAAGGGTTGAAAACGGTTCATCTAAATCATATTGAAATTATTATTTTCTTCGCAATCAATTCATCTTTTTATATAATTACATATGTTCACCGTTTTGAAAATTAATTTCATCCTTTAAAAAGGTAAATTAAACTTTTTGCAAATATGTATGTAGCTTGAGTTTACATTTTAAGGAATCAAACTCAACTCTTTGAAAACTATGAAAAGATTCGAATACAGGTGCAAATATAAGATAAGATAATATGTATAAAAATGTGCATCGAAAAAAAAACAATCTCTATTTTCTTCTCTTTATCAGAGAATTGAAAAAAAAAACATTATTACTTTTGTAAACATGAAGCAATAAAATGACAGGCATCATTTGAAAATTTTTCCAGTATTTTAGTCAGATCTGATTAATATCTCGAATTCAATTTTTTTGCGAGTTCAAAACTTCCCTATAGAACCTTTGGTCGCAAGTAAAAAATAACTTTACTTACGCAGAGTTTTTCAAAGTAAATAACCAATTCTTTAATAAATGTTTTTTTTTGGGAATGTGCTTTAAAAAGCCTCTGTTGGGTGAGGGGGCCACAACGTTCAAAATAAATTATCCAGTCTACTTTAAAAATTATATTACGAAGAAAAACTAGAAATAGTTTTAATGTTTTTCTATTTATGTATCATTTTATTTATTTATTTATTACCTTTATTTGAATTTCTAAAAAATAGCAAGTGATTTGAAAAAAAAAATGGCTGTCAACATTTAGTTTGATAGATAAGCTCATTAGAAACACAGCTTAATTTTTGGTATTAAATACCACACTGTGCGGTGGTAACATTTCAGTCTTCTGGCTTTACCTAAATTATTACACAATGACATTGTAAATGGAACGCTACTATTCGATTTTTTCTTCTATCGAACTTTTTTCTCATGCAATTGCCTTTAAAAATTATTTTGGAACACCCTGTGAACACTTAAAGCGGCATAAACCTTTTTTCTAGAAAACTGTTGAGACTGTTTTTAAAGTTTAACTTCAATTACCTTGTTATCTGATCACAGTTATTATTTATACAATTTTGTCGCAAAATCATTCTGAGTTTGTAGCTGTGCCTTTTTAAAGCAAGTTTATTTTACCTATAAGGTTAATAAATTTCAAAAACAATTTAGTTTAGTCTTAATTTTCAAAAAATTGTTGAGTTAACGCCATTTCATTTCGGAACACACTGCTCGGCAAAATATTATTCATATGAGATTGTATTGGCTACATTTATGGCATTAAGCGGTAACCGAACTTCACACAATTTCATACGAGTACGTTGTGTAGTGTAGTTCCGTTGCAGGGCGGTTTTGCTGAGCTGAGTGCGGCTTTGCCTTAAGAATCAGTGCGGAAGACATCAATAACATATTATGTATATTCATTTTGTACAACATACCTAAACGTTTTAAGATTGTTTCATGCAAAAAAATAAAGATAAAAGTTTCGAATAAGAAAATGTTCCACATACGCCCCATATCCCTCCATAAGAACGTTTAGTTTTATATTTTAACTGAAAAATACTTTATCCAACAGAAGCAAAAGCACATAACACCCCGATGGAAAAGCTTTTATGCAATTTTATTTATTTGTGGTGAAATTAAATAAACTTTTAACTAAAAACATTATCAAAACAAACTGAAACAGCTGACTGTCAGAGCATTTGTCCTAATACTGTGAAAACGCGAACAAGTTGTTTTACCTAATTTTATGTTAAGTTTTAGAATTGGATATATTTTTTTTTAATTTCGTCATGAAAAGATTTTGTACACAAAAAGTTCATCACGAATCACCGGTTGAAGTACGACGCGATGAAGAATATAAACTTCCAATTGTTTATTCCGAACAATATGGAGTAAAATTTTGTGGTCTTCAAAAATTGCATCCTTTTGATGCAGCCAAGGGACATCATATTGTTAAAGTAGATACAATTGAGTTTTCTTATTTGATTCATGAATAAAATAAGGAATGAAATTTCCACAGATATTGAAGGCCGAAAACCTTTTAGATGAAGGAAATTTCTATGTTCCGAGTGAGATTACCAAGGAAGAGCTCTTAGAAGTGCACAAAAAAGAATATCTGAAAAGTTTAAACGTCCGTCTTGATTATTGATGGTCTTCACCTTAATTATTTCCAAGTTTCTATTTCTATTTCTTTAGTGGAGTATAAATGCAGCTAAAATCTCAGAAATCGTTCCTCTACTTCTCGTCCCAAACCACTTTGTTCAGCGAGGTTATCTGCGGCCGATGCGCTTCCAAACAGCCGGTTCGATTTTGGCTGGAAAATTGGCACTAACTTCGGGATGGGCTATTAATTTAGGTGGTGGATTTCATCATTGTTGCTCATATCGAGGTGGGGGATTTTGTGCGTATGCGGATATTACACTTTTAATAACGAAAGTTCTCCGAGAAGAAAAACACATTGCTCGAGTAATGATTGTAGATCTGGACGCTCATCAGGGTAATGGTCATGAACGAGACTTTTGCAACAACAACAATGTTTTCATTTTGGATATGTATAATGCCTCGATTTATCCAAAGGACCATGTAGCAAAGGAGAGTATTAAATGTGCAATTGAACTGAGGCCATTTACCGAGGATGAATTTTATTTAAAAAAGCTGGCAAGGTAATCCAGTATTTGACTTATGTACCTACGAGTACAAGCCAGTTTTAATAAATATTCTATAATGCCAATAGAAATCTTAAGGACTCAATTAAGCAGTTTCAACCTGATTTTATTGTATACAATGCTGGAACTGATATCCTTAAAGGCGACTCTCTGGGTCTCTTGTCCATAACTCCCCAGGTTACTATAAGTTTTGAATTTAAAGAAACATCAAGTTCAATATATATATTTTTTTTTATTCTACAGGGTGTCATCAATCGCGATGAGTACGTCTTCACTACCTGTATTCAGAATAAAATACCAATCGTTATGCTTCTAAGTGGTGGCTATTTGAAATCATCTGCAGCGGTTATTGCAGACTCCATTATGAATTTAAGAGCAAAAGGATTACTTCCTTCAAAATAAACGAAATTTGCATTAATTGGAAGAGACGCAATTGGCGATAGTTAAATTCTGTGGAAACCTGTCAATCAGGCAGAGTGATTGGTTCTGAAAAGATAAAGAATATGCTGATAGACATGCTCCTTGATAACAAGGAATTGTTAAGCTTGTTTCAAATGAACGGTTGTGGATTTTAGTAAAAAAAAAGGATTTTGCTTAAAAAAAATGTTCCTTTAAAAAAAAAGAAAAAAATATGTATGCAAATTATTTTACGCAAATATTATATGATTTTTCATTAAAACGGTCTTTGTTTTAAAATATTTTTTAGGGACAGGGAGTAGCGAAATCACTGCCACAGAAGCAATGAGTTAAGGCATTAATTTCAAGTCGAAAAACGTACGTTTTCGACTTACCTGTAACAGTTTTTATGATTTTTAGTTTTTTTTTCGTCAAAATTACTTACCATTATAGGTACTGTTGAATATTGGGAATGTGGACACATTTTAGCTCAGAATTTTTAGCATCGACAATAGGGAGTTCTAAAAGTATTCGCATATAAAACTATATAAGATGGGAAAAAACTCCGAGGGAAATTTTGTTCAATATACGTAGCCCAATATAATCCAAATCCGCCTTTTTTCCTACAAAATATTATGTGCAGCGTTTTTTACGAAAATACAAAATTTTCAAATCTTAATTGTAGACTTGGACTATGAGCAAAAATGAGTTCTGGGGAAAAATATGAGTTTCAGTTCATGGTTCGAGTGAAATAAAACAATTTCAATAGCGTTTTTTTACGCGTATTTTTTAATAGCAATTTATTGATTCATGTGTGAATGGTGTAAGATTTATTTAACAAAAAAAAAAAACAGTTGTTTTTATACATTATAATTGTTATTAATATCATGATTTTATAACCTAGAAATATTAATATATTTTTTAATAAAAAATTATGTAATACACTTTTTGCTGAGATAAAATTCATAAATTCACACTATGTGTAATTGGTGTAATTGTGTGAAGTTATGAATGCAAATTAAATAAATATTTTTATTTTTTGAAAAGTAACAAAAAAATGTTTACATTGAAGCGATTTAAACCAATTCATTTAAATTTTTTTTTCAAAAAAACTATTTGCTTATATACACTACTTTCATTATAATTAATAAGAAGTTAAATTTGAAGTTCCTTATTTATTAATTATTTTTTTTTAAATTAGTAAAAAAAGGTATTTACTTTATTTGTCTTTTTTTTATTGTTTAATATTGTTATTTTTTACATTAAACATTTTTATATTTTTTAATTACCTAGTACATTATATTAGATGATTATAAAGTTATTATTATTATTGTTCTTTTTTTTTGTTTCTTTCTTGCACTGATATCGAAAACTGCGGGTGCAAGATGTGCTTTTTTTATTTTTATTTTTTTTTTAAGTTATAATTAATTTGTATTTCTTTTTAGGACTTGTTGTTGTTCAATTTGGCTTTTTTTATTATTTGTAGTTTGATGATTGGTTGTACTTTTATTGACAATAAAGAACAATTGAAAATTAACAGTTAACAAAAAATAATTTATTTAATTAGTAGCTGATGGCTTATTGAAAGTAATTGATTGAAAAAACAATTTTTAGTTTGTTTTTTAGTTTAAAATAATTAAAATGGCAGTTTTAAACAAGATTACAAGATTGGTAATAAAATTCAGCAACAGACATAGATAGATAAAAAGATTATATTTTGTGATAGCTACCTACTTTAATAATGTATTTAGGTTGTTATATATTTTTTTTAATGTCATGAATGTATATAACCTGCACCTATGCAGACTATCATCTTAGTAATCCTTCAAATTAATTTTCCAAAACATATCAATGTTATATGAAAAAATTACTGTCTGCTTCATATTGCCAAAAACATATTTTGTAGACAATTTAAATAATTTTAATAGTAAGACCTAGTATTTTTTTTTGTTCACTATACAGCAGACGGAAAAATAATAAAGTGGTCTATATAAATTGTGATTATTAGGTGTCTTTTTTTACGACCTTACTTTTGTACATAGCCACCTCTGGCTGTTTTAGGAAAAAAATATATCATTGAATGCATAACATTTTTAATTATTATGCTGACTATGTTTTTAATTCACTTAATTCATAAGCGGATTCATGGTAATAGTCACAAATTAAATGGAATCGTTGTTATATTTAAGAAAGAAATTACTGTTTAAGCCTATATATCAGTATAAGTATCAAATACATACTTTTACGCCTTATTTATCACCAGGAAGAAAGCGATTTGAATGGAATTGGAGTACTTTGTAATGAAAAGGAAAGAGAAGGAATTATCGAAAAGACTTTTAAAGAATTCACTGCACAATGCATTTTTAAAATAATAAAAAAAAAACTCTATGAACAATGAACAAAGAACAAACCGACCTTAAGCGAAAGGTTAAGCGATAGACATCCAACAATTACATAAACTTTCTCGAATTTCTATAAAATATACAATATATGAGAATTCGAAGCTCTGGATAGCTCTTTAGTAAGTGCTTAAAATTCATTCAAAACATGATTGTCATCACAAGTTCAAAAATATAATATAGTATGTACTTTATTTTTTAACATTATTTAATTACATAGGTTATATGAAATAAGACCTTCTGTTTTTTTTATCTCATAAATTTATTATTTATCCACTATTAAATATTGGCCATCATTGCAAAATGAGTTCTTCTTTGCCATCCATTTATTAACGATCATTTGTTAACAAGTTTTGCTCAGAAGTATCAACCAAGGATCTATGTAATACCCAAATTAGGATGGTTTCAGGAAATCGAAAACAAAAAAAATTATAAATAGAAAACAATATGTTTGAGCATTTTTGATAAAAAAAAAAAAACATTAAATAATTGCACGACATTTAGAACAAAAATAAATGAAAATAGTGATGGATACATGGAGCAAGCAAGCGTCAATTATAATTTTAAAGTAAATATTGTGTTGCAGTAAAAGAATTGCACATAAAAAATATATGAATATGATCATTATCAAAAAAAGATTGTTTCCGGTATTCACTGGTGATTTTCCAATACAATAAAACGCATTTATCATGTTCTTTATAGTCATAAAAGTAAACCATTTTTCGAAATACATTTTTTATTGAATCTCTCAAATGATGTGTTAGTGCGATATTCATGCATTTGTCTTATTTTCAGCATCTTATAAACGATATTTGTTGTCTATTCCTCATATCAATTTTCACTGCAAAGCTTTATAATATAGAATCAAAACATTAAAAATAAATTATTATAAATTTAAAAAAAAAGGTTTTCGAGATTTGTTAGCTATTAAATTCGTTCTCTCTATTCAAGCAATCTATTTTCTTTTTTAAGGATTTTTGTCAATTTTTGTTCAGGGCTCCTATTCCCATTCTATGATTAAATAAAATGATTAATATTTTTTCGTACCATCAGATTTTTCAAACTATTTTGCTTAACACAATTTTTATTTTCATTCAAACAATGTTGGGACAAAATTTTTAACACAAATTTCCAAATTTAATCAAATTAAAACTTATCACTGTAAAAAAATTTGCATCGCATTACTTTATCATAGAATCGGTTTACTAATCACTGAAAAGTTTTTGGCAAAAAGTAAAAGTAAGGAATTTACTATTCAATGGGTAATGAAATGTTGGAATTTTTTTTCAATTTTGAAGCATGATTCATAATTATTTAAAAGTTCGAGTAAATGAAATAAAACTTAGACTTTAGCATGGTATTTTTTTTATTATATAATAATGAAGCAGGGTCCTTTTTATTTTTTTTTTCTAACTAGCTTAAACAAAAAAAAATATTGTTAATGGGAGGGGAAAAAAAATAAAAACAAATCGTGGGAATGTTATATAGTAATACTTAAAATCTATTTTACAATTTTCGCCTAAGTAAGGGCAGTCTTTCTGTTAAGTTTCTTTTTTTATATATAAATATATAGAAATATTTTTATTACTACTAACAAGCCGCTGGTTCCGTTATGCTAAATGAAAAAGGAGGAAGAATATATAATTTAAATGATGAATTAAATGAACTATAATTTCTAAGTATGTTTTTTTTTATAAATGTTTTCAAACCAAACACAAAACAAATAAAAAAATAACATTGATATAATCTAATTTTAATAACTTACGATGATCTCGTAGGAGCACCTTCAAATAGAACTTCTGATCTGCTATTGATCAAATAAACTATACAAAACGATAATATCGCGACAACAATACCAATTGAGAGAGTAATTGTTTCGTGTGTTTTGGACGGTCTTAGGAATATTCTTGCACTGAGTTGTGACCATGTTGATTCGGTCCAGGTTGAGTATTGACCAGATTTCCAATCGTAATCTGGAAGTAGAAAAACAAGCATTATTTTTCAACTGTCGGTCGGTAGATTTAAAGATTTGAGCACAAAAACCAACAACCATTCAAATATAACAAAGAACTTACCGTCAATTAAAAACGCAGGACTCTTAGCAATACTATAGTTTTGTGTTGTCATTCGGCATTCACCTTTGCCATCATATCCAGCAAACCAATGTAGCGGTAGGTGTGTGCAATTCTCCTTATTAATTTCTGTAATTTTTTGTGAGAGAATATAGCCAAGCAGTCTGTAAGACCAACCAGATGCTTCTTGATTTGCTTGAACGCTGATATACCTTTAATTAAAAAAAAAAAAAAATTAAACATCAAGTTACACAAAACTATAATATAACTAACCTGTATGGTGGAATAGGTGAACGATACTGACTCGAAGGATGTGATGCTGCTTTAAATAGTGGACAATCTGACATTTGTAGGAAACAAAATAGAAACTCATCAACCAAAATAGGATTTGCAAACTTATTGCTCTCATAAACATCCCCGCTTAGCATTTCGTATAAGCCCAAAGCAATTGCCGATGATACATTTCGAATTTTCATCTGCACTGAGTCCACTGGAAAATGATCAGCTGCCAATTCGTTCTCCATGAGAACACTGAAATCCATTGAAGTGTTGCCGTAGGTAAAGTTAATATTATATTGATCATCGTAGATCGAGTGATAATACATATTTGCAGGTTTTGAATTTAAAATCACTGCCGGAAATGTTAGATTTGCTTTGAGAAAGGATTGTGCCGATGTTGGAGGCAAATTTTCACTCAATACAGAATTGAATTTTACTTTGAAATCATGTTTGGCAGAATTATTTCGTATTTTTCCAAGAAACTCTGAAGCCAGCTGAATATTTTGCCGAGAATGTAGATTGATTTCATTCATTTCATCTAATGCTCCTAGGTCAATCATCAGAGCGATGTTGTCAAAGTCAATGGGTTTTGTTCGTGTACTGAGTGTAGGGAAGGACTTATTTTGAATATCGTAGACAAATCGTTGGGAGCCGATGTAGTCATATGACTCGCCATTGAAGACCACAAAAAGAATATTGTATTTTTCGTTTTTGTGCTGGGGTAGGAGTTTCGCTAAAACATGGGCAATACTAACTAACGTTGCATATGACTGCAGTGAGTCCATTGCACCCAATCCAACACCATCGAACATAGAAGTTGTGTCAAGTCTTGTTGTTATCATGATAAACTTCTCATCCGGGTCGACATCTTGTTTCTCATCGGTTTGGTTTCTTGGAAAGAGAGTTGCATAGATATTTCTACCCTCCAATGGATCGCAATATCTTGTTCGACTGAGATTATTGACAAAATTTGTTCTCCGCATACAAACCTCTGAACTTACAGCGGCAGACATAAACGTATTCACTTGGACGCTGCACAGAGATCGTGTTGCCTGTGTCGGGTAATCAAAGTTATTATGCTTTTCAAAGCATTCCAGGATTTTCTCTTTTTCATCGGGATCTGCGACATAGTAAATGGGAAATGGAAAGTCTTCATGCAACAATCCAGTACCAAAGGGATTCCATAAAGTTTCAGGACGATCTGCATCGCAAGTGTAATTATTGATGTTACTATATTGATTGGGACACGTTAATTCGTGACTGAATTGAGTCTTGTTGTCTGTTCGATTCACTAGGATAACAACAGATATATTTTTGCCGCCTTCGTTTTTCAATCGAAGCATATTGGTGCGGGTGAATAAAGGCGGCGACATGACCGGTGCATAAGGTGGGGAGGGTGGATTGTTTAAAAGAAAATGTATATCTTCAATGGTTTTGACGACATGAAGAGCGCCTACCGAGCCCGATGAAGAAGCTGGAATTAAAGAAATACATAAATAGGTAAGAAAAATTTAATATTTTTTTTTTTAAATTTAGCTTACAAGAGCAGCCAGTTTGATGTGTTCCATTCAAACGTCGGAAACAGCTCGCTCCGCTGATTGGTTCATACATCATCTCATGAGTTCTTTCTGCATTTACTGGAAAATAAACTAAAAAATGGATATCTTTTAAAATAGCTATACCATAACATTGCAAGAATTTCCGTTATTTTTTAATAATTATATTTTTCTATTGGTCATTTATTTCGAAAATTCCCCTACGTACACGCTCTAGCTTTTTGTCTCAACTTATGCTAATCTTATTGTAGAAAAAATTTTAATAATTTTTTCGTCGACAGAATTCCAAATGACAAAGGCTTTCTCGGATTTTCTTCTTCTTATTACGCCTGTTTGGTGACTTTAAATTTTCAAAAAGTTTCCCTTTTTTTTTGTCTTTTTTTATGGGTTTTGACAGAAAATTTCGTACTGAACTTCACGTTATCTAACAACTCTATTCTACCACGCTATATCACACTTGCTTGCATACGAAGCATCTTCATTTTAGCTGCCGTTAATTTTCTCTCACAAGCCCTGTAGAGCCTTCTTTACATCTTAGGGATTTATTCGATGACAGAAAATGGCATAATTTTCCCACCTTAAGTATACGATGTTTGATATACATAGTTTTCCTATTGATCATAATATTTATATTTAAATTTAAATTTTCGCACATAGGAAGCACTGTTAAGGGATGTCTAGAATAGGCCTGTATGGATCAGAAAATGGACAGCATGATGAATATCATATCTTTGCATACAAAACTATGCCAGGTCAAATATTTTAAGGCGTCGTTCGAAAAGGAAAAAGGTGGACATACTGTCTGTATGGGCGCTTTAAGACGACGTTGTTGATGATCGCCCGGCTAGAGTTCTTGTGTTAACTCAAGCCTTAAGACCTACATAAGTATGTACGCAAAATACGGCGTAATGACGTTTGTGGAATGCCCAATTCCAAAGAACGACAAACCTGGGTTTTCTTCAGCACTTTGGACTACAGCAGCAATATTCTCAGTTGTTCTTGAGCGACGTGCATAGGTTTTATTGTTCACATCGCTTACTTGTCCAGACATATCAAATTTTTCCACCAATTTCTGAATCGCGGTCCAACAAGTTGCTTCAGAACGACCATAAAATATTTTAGTTTTACGAACCGTCTCTGCCAAATTTTCACCTATATAGTGAATTTTAATAATTTCAATGCGTTGTTGATCCGTGTATTGTTCCATTTCTAATAAAAACGTAGTTTCTACTTGTTAAATGTGAAAAAATTACAGCTTCAAAAGTGATAACTTCCGAAATAGCGGGCTATTCAAAATAACACTTCTTATTGTAAAACCCTTTACATAATTTATCGACAGGACCTTTATGTAGCAATGAAATTGGAATTCCGGGAAAACTGGGCAACTATGCCTCGTTACCTAAAAACACTAATCATTTACTTTGTATATGGTTGCGTTTAGAAATATCTTCTTGAAACTATTTACATGAATCAGATGATATTCATGTCATAAAGACATCATCGGTTACATCCAACGCGTCTGAATAGAGGCCTTCGTGAAGATTGAAGATCAGGCAGAACGTTTTGGGCGGACGACTATGTACATAAGTATAACAAACAAACAAAATCTGAAAAATGGTTATTTCAAAGGGCAAAACATCACTGTTGAAAGCAGCAACATGGATATACGTAAATAACCCCAATGACATGTGAATCACTGAACACGATTTTTCTCAAAGCATTGAAAACAGTCATTATCATAACCAATTTACAAAAGTAGGCAGAAAAGTTAAACTGAAAAATTAACGGGGATTCCCAGTAATAGAAATGATTTTAAACATTTTGTTTTTCTCAAAAAATAGGAAATCTAGCCATTTGCCTAGGTCCTTTTGGTCAGTTTTAAAATGATAGTATGAATTATGAATGGTGACGTAGCTTATTTTATCAATGTTCAAGATCTTTTGCCTAGAATCGGAACCCATAGATGTGGAACTGAAATTTCCAAAAAAAACATCCTTAAGATTCTTTTGGCAAATTAAATTAGAAACAAACTAATGAATGACCATGGAAAGGAAGCCGAGATGCAGTACAAGAAAACACTATGTATATGAATTGCCCCTCTTGATAGTTTACAGTGAGTCACTTGATAGTTGCAGATAATAGAGGTGTAGGAGGATGTCACCCTTTTCTGTGTTCGTTTCATTATCGCCCAACTAAAATGTTTGCATTCGATTGATTTATGTTTTGATTTATACGGAATGGGTCATGGATTTGGCCGGCATCCAAGTGGCACTAAAAGTAAGTGATTTATGTGGGATAAATGGAGAAAACCTTCGGCGCGAATTTGCAATTTGCAAATTTCACCTTCCTAACAACGCCTACCTTTTGTTTTTTTTTTTTTTTGTAGGTGATAATTTTTAGGATGCAATCGGTATGAATTAGTTTTTTTTTTCTTTAAAGGTATTATTAATTCATTTAAATTAATTGTACTTACAGCAAAGTATTGTCCATAGGAAAAATATCACTTGTAGATTTGGAGATTTCTTCATTTTGTTTGATATAAAAGAATATCACTTCGGTAATAAAGAAAATTTACTTTAAAGACAAAAATACAAAGTACAAGAAAAGAGAAACCAAACTTAAATGACACTTGGAAGAAAAGTTTTGACATTTCGCTTTGGTATGACATTCTAGATGTTATGTTTGCAATCTATAAATAAACGTCAACGTAACGTTGCGATATGAAATGACAAAATTCAGTGCTTGAACTGTGTAATTCGGTCGAAAAGTGAAAAATGATATTGTAGAATTCAAATTCAATTCCAGTAATGATTTTTAGTAAGAATAAAAAAGTTTGTCTGAAATCGTGACTTTTCTTTGAATATGCTTGAATGTGAACTTATTTTCCATCTTAAGATTCTTTTAATCCGATACGAAAAAATCGTGACGTTTGATTACTGTTGTTAGCTGTTTTTTTAACTACATAAATCTATGTGGATCTGAATCTTGCCGTAAAAACAAAACGATATGGATCTCGCTGACAATAGGGGTATTCATGCAACGTGGAAAACTCGGATAAATGCAGAAACCAGATAATTTTATCTCCGCAGAAACGAGCTGTCAAAATTTGTATGGGAAAAAAATTCTGCAAACCAGATAATTTTATCTCACAAAATTGATGCAGAAAGTGAAGAAATAAACCTTGTGACGTTTAGTTGTGACAGCTGATTATTTCTCACATTTATGCAAGAATTTTTATGGGGTGCTCATGCAAACGTAAGGGGCGAGTTATAGCGAACAGGAAAATGGATCAGGAAAATTTTTCTGATGGATTATTTAGTAAGTTCTCGATCGATTTGAAACACATAAGCTGAAGTAATCGATGACAAATGAAAATTTTAATGCACTATGTAAAAAAAAAACTTATTGAACGTAGGATTTTTGATAAAAAAGCATTTGTTTATTTTCCTGATGCAAGTTCATCAGGAAAACAAATAAATGCATTTTTATCAAAAAACCTTTGTTCAATCAGTTTTTTTTTTACATAGTGCATTAAAATTGTCATTTGTCATCGATTACTTCAGCTTATGTGTTTCAAATCGATCGAGAACTTACTAAATAATCCATCAGAAAAATTTTCCTGATCCATTTTCCTGTTCGCTATAACTCGCCCCTAAAGCGGAAAATTATATCTTTCTGCAAAACGGAAAATTATCTCGTTGCATGAATACCCTTAATATTTTTCTTATAAAAATTCACCTTTCCAAATGAGATAATTTCAACCAAATTTGCAAACAATTAACTCAGAAATTAGGTGAATGCATTCACGAAAACATAAATTTGGATTCGATTGTGAACCAGCCCCATAAATTTAAAATTTCTCTATGAGGCAGAAAGAGCAAACAACAGTCAATTGTCAAACGAAATCACCTCATTTGTAATGCTAGACTTATTTTTTCGTAATTTGCCATATTACCTACTTCATTTCGCTTCTAAAGACAACGTTGTTTAATAAATATATCAGGAAAGCATTACATCAACATTTGATTTAACAACGATATTCTTATTGAATCAAACAGTTCAGTCCATCAGGTTAGTATAAAAAGAATTGACAAAATCAAAAATTCCGGCAGCACTCTCACAATTGGTCTAAACACCATTGTGCTTATGACTTAAATTTTTATAAACCATGCGCGATGGCGGGAGAAAAATGTTTGTCATCTGTCAAGCTCAGCTGTTATGTGACATTTCCTACGTTGGCCAAAAATCTCACAAGTCTCACCATCAAAAAAATAATAGTTTTGTGTTGTTATTTTATCTCATATTTAATAGAAAAATTAATCTTAGATAATGAGAAAACCAAATCGAAGTTAGAAATATCCCCAAAAATCCGGTACAAGACGATATTGAAAACATCACATATTTTATTTGATTCATCAACAAACAAACAATCTTGTAATCGTAATTTAAAAGTAAAAGAAAATGTTCCGACGTTTCTTCGCGACATTTGTGGATCAACAGATCACTGCTTCGTCGCCTGATTTTATCTTCAACTCACCGAAAATCGCACAAACTTTCAACTCACCCAGTTTGGAGAGTCTCTCGTGGTTGTACTCTCATACGCCCTGTTTTCCACTTAGTGGCGATCAAATATCCATCATCCACGAACCCAGTAAGTTCTATGACACTCTAATCCAGAAATCTGCTGAAGCCAAGGATAGGATTGTGCTCGCCAGTTTATATCTAGGAACTGGCAACCTCGAAGCTGCCTTTGTGCAAACAATAAAATCAAATCTCCAAAAGAATGAATCATTGAGAGTAAATGTCCTCTTGGACTTCACTCGAGGAACTCGCGGCGAAATTAACTCTAAAACCATGTTGATGCCTCTTTTGACAGAATTCAATAAAAACGTCTCGCTTTCCATGTATCACACGCCTGATCTGCGCGGCATGACAAAACGCTTCGCACCACCTCGATGGAACGAACTAGTCGGACTGCAGCACATGAAAATCTACCTCTTTGACAACTCAGTCATGATAAGTGGAGCTAATTTGTCCAATGATTACTTTACGAATCGACAGGATCGATACATCCTAATCGAGGATAAAAGTTTGGCTGATTTCTATGCCAAGTTTATTGCCAAAGTTCAGGAATTCAGTTTGTTGGTTCGTGATGATGCTGAAGTTGAATTGCACAAGAATTGGTCACTGTTGC
This sequence comes from Syrphus vitripennis, assembly GCA_958431115.1. Taxonomy (NCBI): domain Eukaryota; kingdom Metazoa; phylum Arthropoda; class Insecta; order Diptera; family Syrphidae; genus Syrphus; species Syrphus vitripennis. The sequence goes on from OY288108.1 coordinate 30,812,413, forward strand.
CATACGAAGGCGACAAGGAAACTTTTATGAATACGGCCAAGCAACGGGTGACGGATTTTTTTAAGGACACATTTAGCAAACAAAAGGCTGTCATGGAGCAATCATCAGGTGACAATTTTTTTTTTCTTCTTTTTCTTCTTTTCTTCATGCATGCGGTTGTTATCAATATCGAGGCCATACAAAATTATGACGTAATATTCTATTTACTTTCTTATTAGCAAAAACTCGTAAGACATTATTTCAACTATTGATCGTCGTGATGAATCAATTAGTTTCGGGTTCGATAAACTATTATTACAGAATTCAAATTCAAAAATCGAAAAATATAAATAAATTAGATTATTTTGTATTTCTATCACAGATGCCGACACATGGATTTTCCCACTTATCGAAATGGGTCAAATTGGAATACATCACGATAGTATTGTCACAAAACAACTGCTCTCTACTTCAGTGAGCGGATCTCGACTTAAGCTAGCAACAGGATATTTTAATTTAACACAAGAATACATGGACACAATAACAAAAAACTGTTTAGCACAATGTAGTATTTTAATGGCACATCCAAACGTAAAAATGATCAATTTGAAAAAAAAGGAATTAATTTTAATATATTTACATATATTTTCTAGGCGAATGGTTTTCAGGGTGCTAATGGCCCTGCGGGTAGTATTCCAGCCGCATATACCCTTATAGCCAAACACTTTTATGAAAGCCTTGTGAGGGAAAAACAGGACCACCGAGTAAATTTCTTTGAATTTGAAAAAGACGGATGGAGTTACCATGCGAAGGGCTTATGGTAAATCGATCACTTTTTTCTTTATTTTATAATTTTAATTAATTAATTTATATATTTAAGGTACTATCTTCCAAATGCAACGTATCCTTGTCTTACATTAATAGGTTCCTCAAATTTCGGTGAACGATCAGTTAATCGCGATCTAGAAAGTCAAGTATGTCTTGTAACATCCAATAAATCCCTGCAAAATAGACTCCAAGAAGAAGCACATAGATTATACAGTTTAGGATCAACAGCAGAAAATGAAATCACAACACGACCGATACCACGATGGGTGCAAGCAGTTGTAAAGATATTTAGAAATTTCTTTTAGGCAGTTTTTTGTTATGCCTATTATTTGTTCTGTTTTGAAGATGCTAACTTAAAAAAAAGTATGGACTTGATAACTTCTAGTTGTATATTTTATAATTTTTTTTATTTTTTTTAATCATTTCCAATCCTGTTTGTAAATTAATTCCCAGTCACAATATCCAGCTTATTTGTACAATAAACCTTGTTTTTTGACAATAAATAAATACAATTCTTTTTTTTTAATACAGGTAATTGTATTTTTTATGTAATGGTCATAAGTTGAGTATAGTCCTTTAAAAAATCGGAATTGAAAACATTTCAGAGACTGTTTTAAATCAATTGGCGGATGCATAAATGGTTTTTGGACACAACACGCTCATTTCCAAGACAAAAATTTTATTCAAAATTTAATTTTGGTAATTATCGTTCCGTTGATGTTGTGTGTAATCATTTTTTTTAAATAAAAGTTTTTAATGTCTATTGATGGAAGTGGTGGCGTATGTGGACCATTTTTCAAATATTACTTTCTGGAAGATTATCATTACTGAATAAATATTTCGTCGGTGAGTGTAAAGAGACCATTTTGTGTTTTATTTTGCGTATTACATTTTTTGCAAGCAGAAAGAAGAAAAAAAATTGTATTCAAACCCAAAGAGGAGATTGAATAAATATTCATTAACATATACTAAATGTTTGAGAAGGGACGATTAGAGAGTGAACATTGTTCTAGATATTGAATAAAAATCGTTTTGCAAATAACAGCAGTCAGTTTTGTTCAATATCCAGTAAGGAGACTGAATAATTGACAAAATATTGAAATCTAATGATTTTGTTATTCTTGTGAATATATGTTAAACACCCTATAGCAAAAACGTTAAGGCACGACATTTTGGAGAAAATTTCATTTCAGCCTCCTATAATACCTGCCCGTTAAAAATATTTTAACAAATAACTTTAAAAACAAAATAAAGTTTTTTTTTTCTCATGCTAATCATCGTTCAATTTTTTTTTCTTTTTTTTTAATTCTTTTTTCTCATTCGCTTACCGTTTAGAAATCAGAAAAGTTCTAATATCAAAATTTTACTTTATGACAATCTTTTTAAATTATCAACAAGATTTGGGACAAAAACTAAAACAATCTAATTGAAAAATTAATACGAAATAGTTTTTCAAAACTACTTAAAAATATATGGGAATTCCGATCCAACTTTTGAATTTAATGTGTACAATTTCAAAATTTATCATGAACGGATATAATGCATTTTGATGCAATAAACATTTTTGAATGTAATGTATTTTGAAAAAAATACACAATCCTACAGATTTTGTGGAAATAATAAGTCTTTACTTTCAAACTTGGGCCCCAAGTATGTGTTTGAAAGGTAGCAATAAAACTTCATACCTAAGTAATTTTTGTTTAAATGTGGATATGCCTAATGGTTTTTTGTTTAATCAATACAATTTCGACATCTCAAAACATGTATCAAATGTTCAAATTTTGCTTTTTGCTTGTGTTTAAAAGTTTTTGGAAATATCTTTCATTTGATACTTTTTTTTCAAACAAATTTTCTATTTTTGACGGTTTCATGCTTGTTCAATAACGGCTGTCATTTTTCAACGCAAGTGAGGTTAAATACTGAAAACCTAATGGTCGTCAAAAGAATTTAATTCGTTTGAAAATAGTGTACCTAATTTTCGATTTTTTTCTTTTATTTCTTCAACTTTTGTGTTATTACCTAACTTTTTTTGTTTTTGATAGTCAATACTCATAAATCATACATAACAATATAAATAGATGTATGTACATATGTAAAAAGCATATATGTACATATCTTATATATGTGCATATTTTTGTAATATGACTGATTTCATAGAAATTATTTCAGCTTACCAGAATCCAACATTATCCACGTAAAAAAAAACACCATAAACACCTTATCAAATCAATATAAAAACTCTACTGTGGCATCCCTATAGCTTTTGCAACATGTTTCAATCATACTTCAACAGCAGTCAAACCAAAATATTTGTTATTTCTTCTTCGAATCTTACTTTTCGACAACAACACAAACACAACATCGCACCGCGATCAGTTTTCTTCGAGTTTCTATCGTGAGTGGGTGCAAAGCGAAGTATTTGTCTCTGCTTGCGCACAAAACTGACTGCAGCCGTTATGTCTCGCTTCTTGTTGCCATTGTCGGTATATAGATAAATTTAACATATTTGTTTTTAGAAAGAAAAAAAAAATATGTCGTCACAGTGTTAAAAAAACAGCAATAAAACCGAAAACAAATTAACAACGATAAGTACCTACAAAAATTACGGTTGTTGAGTAGGAAAAGTCACTTCTTCGATACTTACACCATCGTTATCGAGCGCGTGATTGCAATCAGTCAAACGGATGACAATCGATCTCATATAGGATCGTGATAGGATCTTGTTTTCCTCGCGAATCGTCGTCATTCCAGCAAATGAAAGAATTATAAAAATAAAAATAAACCGCTGCCAAAGTGCAACGTTTCGCGGTGAATCATTGCCAGCAGATACGGGCCGGGAGTTCTACAAGATCGCAAGATCACCACTCTTCTTATTCTGACAGATGGGCTTGATTCTGTGAATGGGACTGCTCTTGTTGTTTGTTTCTGGGAGTTTGGTGATGCGAAGAAGATAGCATCTCATTCGGGGAGAGATATGTCATCTTGTTAATTACCAACATTCGATAGTGCTTCTTGGCGATGTTTATTAAGTCGCAGTGTTAACGACAACGACAACGATCGCAGATCCTTTGTCTTGTTTTATTGTTTTTGACCCATGGGATTTCCTCTGCTGCATCAGGGAGGTTTTCTGTCATTTGGTGGCATTTTATTGATTGCAATTTGTGTGTGTTTTTTTTTCAAAAATTTTTATGAGCATTCCTTAGCAAAAATGAAGCAACAAAATACAAGTCCTGTTTGATCGACACACAGGAGGGTGGCACCACAAGATCACTTGTTGGGTCTCATCGCGTGTGATGTGAAGATTGAAGAGAAAAATATGGAAAATTTTAAGTTTTTCTCACGCAATACGATTAGTGTGAAGTTGCTAACGGTTTTTTAAAGTGTTTTTATTTTTTTGTTGATAATTAAACAAAATAACAACGAAAAAAGGAATACCAGTGTTTGTTTTTATACTTAAGTCCATCGGCGATTTATTGTCACAATTTTTCCGGATGCTTAAAAAATAAGTCGCAAACATGTCTCAAAGAATCCATAATTTCCCAGTGATGGTCTTTCGCAGATCATTTCTTCTACACTTACCCAATTCGGACAGAAACACCACCATCATAGCCACAAGAAGAAGACGAAAGAAGCATCATCGTGATCTTTCATTTTCCACCATTGGATTGTTGTTAATTTTGGTGGCGGTTGGTTCTTTGGAAACAATTACAGCCGCTGTTCGTGACGGAAGAACTGCCTTGATGCTGACTTCTAGGAATTATTCGTCGGATGTTGAGAGGGGTTTATCATCAGGTGCATCAGCATCACCAATGTCCGGAGTGAAAATTAGTTCAGGTGAGTTTTTGAGTTTTTGATCTTTTGGTTTTTTTCTTCTTTCTTATTGTCTTCTAATTGCAACACAATTTTGGGACTGCCCATCACCATGAGGAAAAAAAACCTGTCCAAGTGGATTTTATAGAAGCACTGTTGTAGATGTAGAGGCCGAGGCCAGGCAGGTAGCTAAAAGGACCCAGAAAGCCTTTTGTTTGCTTTGCTTTAATTTTGTTTTTGGGAAGTAAACGGCAACCCTTGTTTTTGTCTTCTTTATTGCAAAATTAAAACAAGAAAAAAACAAAATTGGGAAAATATGTTGAAAAAGATCAGATTAGAATCAAGCTAAAAACGGTAACTGGTTTTGAGCGATTTTTTTTTTAGTTGAGATTATTTCATCTTCTGACTGGCATATTAAGCAAACGTTTTATTTTTGTAGATGGCTTTGCCTTTGCTTGTGCCACAAAAAGATCGTTACTACCTTATGTTGGTATACATACATTTATGTATCTACGTGAAAGCATCTTCTATTTTTATACCTATTTTTGTTATATTCGATTCGGTAGCTTGAACATTTTTTTTTGGAAAGCTTTGGCAATAGACATTTTTTATACATTTTAGTATTTTTGTTTAAATTATGTTAATGATATTTTCATTGGGTTTTGTGGGGAAGGAACAAAAAAAAAACATCTAGAAGAATTCTAATGAGATTTGATATACCTTATTATGAAAATATGTTGTACATTCGGTTATGAGGGAGGTAAAAATTTTATTGAGTGACTGCATTTAGACAAGATTTAGATTTGAATTCATTTAAATTTCACAAGAAAGATAGATAGTTTTTCTTATTTTTCAAAGTACTCGTATTTTTTTGCCGTACAGAAACCTGTACCTTGCTTTTTGTCCCCTCATTAGATAACCTGCCTAAAATTTAAACATAGGTTATACATTTTTGAGAAAAAGAGACTAAGTTATTAGCAATATTCTATTTTTATAATTATTGTAGTGATAAGAGTATGGAAACAGTTAAAATATATTTAATTTTTTGGAGTGATTCAAAATATCATTTTTTTCAGAATATGAAAGTTCAAAGAGAAACATGTTTTAGATAATGCTACCAGCTGTTTTTCATTTTGTTCCCTTAAAAATAGATATTTTCGATAATGTTAAAAATTCAATAACTTCTAGAGTTTTAGTGATAAAGATGAGAAATTTTCAGGAAATTTACAGGAATTATAGTTCACACAAATGAATGTACGCAAATTTAAAATAATGATAAGCTTCGCGTATTTGACTTTTTTCCGAAATAAAACTACAAAATAATGACGTAATGACGTTAAAAAATCGGTTCACTCTGGCGTATACGCACCTTTTATTATTATTTTTAATGTCGTTTCCATTTTGGAATAGGAGGATATGGTGCATATTTTTTAGACAAATAATTTTTATAACATATACATACATACGTATACATACATACACTTAATAAAAACTATTTAGAGCAAACATTAGTGACAGGTTTTAAGAACATTTTATATATTTTAAATAACTTCATTATTAAAAAAAAAAATGTAAATGTTCACGTTAACATTTTTAGACACCATTTTTTGGACTAATAAAAAACCAATAAAACTCAATGGCTTTTCTAAACTACCATCAAAAAATGAAAACAAATTTGCATTATTATTGAAAGTAAATATTTTTTTTACAAAATTTATGAAATGTGGTAACTGACGTTATACAAATTTGGGGTCTCAGGGTATACTACATGTTTTTAAATAATTTTTTTTTGATTTAAGCCTTCTTAATTAATTTTTTTTTAACTACCTATCTATTTGGTAATATTTTGCAAATCTATTATTAAAATGAAGAAAAAAGAGGTATGATAAGGTATGTTTTTCAAAACAAAATTTTTGCTCTTAAAATTCCAAAATTAAAATAAACTCAAAATTGTTTTAGTTTTGCCAAAAACTGTTTTTATATGAAAAAATATTTTCAAAAGACGGTATTTGTATTGTTAATGTTACGAGTATTGAACAGGTTAAAATCTTAGTTTTCTTTGAATGATGTACAATGCAACAAAATTGTTCCATTTACTTTCTATTCATCAGTTCATTAAAAAACTCAATCCCAAACAATTATTTTATACTATTAAAATATTTTAGAAGTTATAAAGGCAAGAAAATAAACAGCTAATTCCAATATATTTTAATATTAAATGAATCTGTGGATTCACTTTCACAAATAATCAGATCCACGAATTAGCTTTGTGTGTAGATAGTAATACATATTTTTGTTACGGGCGTGACATTTGTACTAATTTATGAATCAACTTTTAGTTTATTATTCAGAAGCAATAAACTACCAAGTGCTTCATATAATGCGAAATAAGTGGATAGATAATAAAAAATTAAATTAATAACATTTTTGCTTTTTTTTATGATTTATAGTTTTTTTTTTTTAATTTAAATTTTAATTTAGTGTGATATTTTTTTGTTTATTAGTTCTGGGCTGACCGGTTCACATAGAAAGATCCATGTCAGTTCATTCGTAAATCCTAGATTTATTAAGTTATTCTAATTTTAAAAACAAATGTACTTAAATCTCGTAAATTTACAATTAATTTATTATTTGTATATGTTTTAATGTATACGCAGCAGTTTGAATTGTTAAAAAATGATTTTCGGGAAAAAACATTCAAATTTAATTCGTTGCAGAGATAGATTTGCCAACATAAATAATAAATAGATAATTTGTGTTGCAATAACTCAAAACAATTTATCGCCTACATATAAACTATGAAGATATTTTTTTTTAATAATAATAAAAGCCAGAATAAATCGTATACTCCTGTTCTTAATTTGTTGACAAACATAATACAATACAATATAATTTCAGAATCTCTTTTGCCTGCCGGGATGGTTGTTTTTTTCAATCTTCATTTAAGTTTATGCCAATACGAAAGACATACCGTCTATTTCCGCACTTTTCAAGAGATCTGTCTGTCAGTAAATGAAAATGAAAATCATCTCGCGCCAAAAATGAAAACCAAATATCTATATTTTCAAACAGTAGAATAACAAAACGCACCACATTCAATAAAATTCACAGCTCTATAGCTCACCATCAGCCATCATATCACGATCACGTTCAGGTTGGCCCGGATCCAAACAATTATTTATCCAAGATCAACATGCGAATCATTTTAAAAATGAGAGATCTTCTTTGGAAAGTCATAAAACAAAAAAAAAACTCGCGTAAAAAAAGTTCTGTTTGTTTATTAAAGTCATTTTACCGGATATTAAACACATAAGGGTCATTTTAATTCCAGCCTAAGATTCTCTTTCTCTGATAGTCTATTAAAAATTTATTAATTTCTTCATTCTCTTTTTCCCACTTGTTTATTTGAATAATAATAATAAATTAGTTCCCCGTGTGCTATTGTGGTTTTCTATTCTATATTGCAGCTGCAGGTGGGTGAAAAAAATGTATATACTATACATATATAATTTTATGTTCAAAAACATTCTTCTAAATATCAATTCGAAAGCACAAATGTCAAGTAGGCGTCAGATCCAAAACAACTTGTAATCGGAGCATGACATCAGTTTAGAATGGTTTACAGTTTCTTTGATTTTGATTCAATAATACGATTATGGATGGCCTGGGTGCTAAAGAAACATTCCATTCCTTTATGTCAGATGCTGCACGCCTACTCATGGTGTTGTTAAGATGATCTTAACTCTCAAAGTGATCTTAAATGTAGAAGATCAAACCGATCAAACTTTATAAATTCTCCTCTTTCTCATCTAGCAGCTATGTATACCTACTTAAATATGTCTGTCTTTAGTGTTCCTTTTCCCTCTTAGACGACGGACGCGACACGACGCAGCTATTGTAAGTCATTGAAAAGGTTTGTTTTTTCCTTTTTGAAAAATGAAATACTTCATCTTTATGCTTTGAGTTTGTAAAACTGGCGATGATATCAAGAATGATATACATACTTGGGGAAAAGTCGATTTGGTTGTTTTGGTGGCTGATGTTTGGATTGGTTTGGTTTGGTTCGATCAACGATCTACTGACCTAGTATATGCGAGAAGTGGCGTTGGTGTCCCCATCCCCGTAACTCACTCATAGAGTACTCTCTCTATGCCACTATTGTGTGCCACTTACAATAAAATGACAGATAGCATTTTGACTTATGGCATTGCTTCGTTCAACAATAAATCCCGCTCGTTTTTCCTCTATTTGAATGATAATTTTAAAATAAATTGTTTTGTTTGATTACAGTGAATGTTGAAGAGGGAAAGAACATTTTGATGCGCCTAAGCTTATTAAATGTGTACATACAGTTGAAAAGGGGGAACACACAACGAATATGGTTAGATCTTACATATGAGCTGATCCGCTTAACAGGCAGAGTATTGTCAAAGCAATTAGCTAATTGATAGAACTAGATGACATCTAGGCGATTGACGTTTTCTGTACTCTGTCATGACTGATAGGAAGAGGGAATGAAAAGGAACAGGGCGCATCAACAAGACTTCTTATCAGATTCAGTGAACTTATTGAATGTTCCGTTCTAAATATTATCCGGATGAAAAATGTTATTCTCAAGTGAAAGACTTGACTTGCTTAAGGAAATATGTGTCAAACAATATTGACTTTATCGCAGATAAAGTGGCTAATAGTAGTTGTAATTGGTAATTCGAATGAATTCTATAGATATATGTACGATTATTTATGAGTGTGACGTGACAATAGATAATGATAATTTATTGTACCACTTTTTTTATCGCCACAATTAACTATTTGGAGCATGAGAAACAAGTTTTTAATCAAATTATATGCCCTTTATTGACCTAGGTTAATAAGAAGGATGTTATTATTGCTACTGTTTGAAGTTCAAACTTTAAATTGTCAGCTCATCTATAATGGGAGCATATTTTTATTTTTGTAACAGAGAATGAAGGGCATCTAGAAATTTAAATTGGAAAAACAATACGTAATCAAGTGGCTCATTTCTAAAATTTTCGGTTATACCAGTAGTTTCAAATGAATTCAAATAAAAATTATTGAAAATTTGTTCCTACGTTGTTCTTTTAACTGATGATTGCCTTGATCTCAACTGTTAACATAACTCACCGACTTCTCCCAACCCATTTTTGGTAGCTACTTAGAAACTTGAAATTTCATACACTTACTGTCTACGTTCTGTGTACTCGTAATTAGAGGGAATCTGAATTTTTTTTTAGTAAAGCTTCTTGCTTTCGAGAAAATTCCGGTCATTTGCATTTTGTCAACATTATTTTTATACTCGTATATGATTTGAACCTTTATTTATCTATATAGTTGACACCATTTTCAATAGTTTAAATTTCGGTACTTTTTGCTTTGAAGGTACAAGAACAAGTAAAAAATTAAAAACAGCTCGATTTACAATTAACTCTTAAATTCAATATTTAATTGATTTAAATTATCTCGAAAATAACTACACTCAGCTGAAGAGATCAGCTTTTTGAATTTTTAAACAAAAAAAAAGAGTTTTAAAAGTTTAAAGTACAAAATACACTTGCAGCAAGCATAAAAATGGATGCCACAAAAAAACTTGATTAAGTTTGATATCTGAACTGACAGAATATCTGGAAAATGGAATTCTAAATTATGGACTCAACCCACTGTAAACAAACACGCCCTAAAAACCTAAGTTATTAAATATTTGATTGAAGCTATGGTTAACAAGCATACATTTAAAGATTGGTTTAACGATTTTTAATCATGGATTACAGATAAATCACTTTATGTTTACAATACCGACTCTTAGAGCCAGTTTGTGCAAAGTAGTTTAAGGTGAATACATGATTATTTCTCCTCGAATGTGCAGGCTAGCCAATGTTCTTTTTAAGTAATCCATAGTTTGATTTGTTAATCATGCCGCTTTTGCATAATTAGCGCAATTTAACTAAAACTCCTGATTAGCCACTAACCCACTGTGAAGGTCCAGTTTGCCCTTAAACGCTTATTTGGGAATTTGATGAATTTAATTTTATACCAAATATTGTTTTTCAATTTAAAATAAAAACAAAAATGTCTACAATATTCAATAAATCGATAATAATATGAAAACTATGAGCAGAACAGTAAATACTGTTACAGAACAGGTTAAATATTGTATCTGAAATTGTTATAGCTTTACAACTATGCATCTCTGCGGGTATTTCAAACAAAAAAAAAAAAAGAAATAGAAATCAAAACCCGCATTATTTACACTTTGAATTGTCTGAAAAAAAAACAAAAAGAAAAAAAAATAAAAGAAACAAATTAACACTTGTCTTCATGCGCACAAAAGTGCAAGATGTATTTTCAAAAAAAAATCTCACAGCTCAAAATTATTGATTATTCTTCTACAGTTTTAGCTCAGCTACCTGTGTGTTGAATCTCACAGCCTCATTGACCATAGTGAACAGAGGTATCCTTTGCTTTTCCAATTTAGTTTACATACCTACTTTTTTTTACATCTATACGAACTACGACGATAAATAGTCTACAATGTCTTATTGTACACAATAATTTTTATTTTTATTTACAATCTTCCTCCTTTGATGTTTATTGCCTTTTGTAAACAAAAATTCACTTTAGTTCAGTGTTTTGGAAAATTTAAAAATACTTATACTAATATATGCGTTTCGTAAAGCGGATCCTAATTAAAGTATCTGTCCCTACATTGGGGATGGATGTATAATAAATCAATTCTTCTAAAAACTATATCTACTTCTACATAGTCTCGGTTTGAATAATTTGCGGCATTAGAGAAGCCCCCATAAGAAGAAAAATCTCGTAGCAGGATCAAAAACCTGTTTTATCAAAAAGTTTCATGTGTAATTTGGTACCTTTTACCAAATATGTATTTCTTGTTAGATCCCTTCGTTCCATGAGCCTCTCTTGTAAGATAAACTAAGTGAGGGCCCCTTGAAATTCATCGTCCACCGATGATATTTTTTTACTCGTCCTGCTATCTTCACTTTTACGAAAAAAAAGTGCTCGACCTAGTCGCATAAACCTGCTCCAAAAGTTCATATTTTATTTAAATATATTTAAATTAGGTGTTTGAAATTTGCCTAGTATTATATTCAAATAACCCTATAGTTGAAATGTAATACTATCAGTACATATTTGATTGATGTAAATCTGTTCATATTTCTTTTAACCAATCCAGTATGGTACCTTAAAATAAAAAAGGTTAAGTATTATAAATCGTGAAGTTCTTATACCTGATTTGAAAGGTCTCTCAAGAGCAGAGGGAAGTATCCCATTAGATAAGTATCTTGAGACAACAAAAATATAATATGTTCTTTAGACCTAAGTACATAATTTAAGGCTGTCGAAAAAGGAAGTACCTATACAACTGCTGCTCCACTTTGAACAAAATTTTTATTGAGTGTTATGTTACGCACTGATCTTGTTGAAAATGTAACGTGTATATACGAAAATAAGAGAGGAACCGTACAGTGGCAACATCATCATCATCATCATCATGGGAATATCCTGTTTGCATTGTGCGGTGACTTCGTCAACATTGCTTTGACACATGGCCGTCGAATGTTTGTCATAAAATAATATCAAATAACATATGTGTAATGTGTGGGCTTGAGTTTATATGCATGGATATCTCATGTTGAATTTTTGGAAGTTAATTTGGGATCACGTAAAAGGTATTATGATATAGAAAATGTTTTATTAGTGGAAAATTTGAGTTTTTTTTTTGTTTGTTTGTTCGACCAAAAATAAATTATTATGTCGTGTAGGTGTTTTCATTTAATTTAAAAGTGGCGCCGTAATAAATTTGATTGAGGACTTAATAAAAGTGGAATATTTAATGAAGAAATTAAATACTTACCACATTCATTTTTTTAATGCAATATTTCATTTATCAAAAATGGTAGCTTGTATTATTTACCTATACCTAGTTGAAAACAAAAATAAATTTTGCAATTGAAAAAAAAAAATGATTAAGGTTTTCTGCTTATTGGATATCCCCCAAAAAAACCATCTCGATACGTACCTTCCTACGCAGCACAGTTTTTTCCGATGAAGTAGTGTTTTGAAAGCAGCTCCCAAATGACCATATAATATTCAATATCCCCAATGAAAGAAGCATTAACAGACTTTAAAAAGGGTTGGGGTCAAAATTTATTCTGGGTCGAAATTCTTTTTGAAAGCAACATTACTTTCAAAATAATTCTGTTTTTCAAAATTTTGGTTTACAATACTCTTTTTTTTACAAAAATATATTCTTCCAGTAAAAATTATAAAACTCATGTCGAAAACAAAAAAAAAAACTTCTGAAATTAAAAATCTCAAGTGGCTGTTATAGCCGTTCACTATTAGTTAAATTTGATACCTTACAGATGTGTGGCGATTAAAATCACAACTTTTATCCCCATTTTGTATCTCGCAATCGTGAGATACATACATCCATCATCAGCTGCATTGAATTATTCAACGAATATATCCAAGCTAAATTGCGCATATGCAACATACAGAAATATAATAGAGAGGATACGAACGGAGCTTGATGCAGCCTACCGCCACCACATACTGACAACCTCTCAAATTCACTGTCATAAAGACGTGACTTGCCTGTCGTTGGTTTTTTTGTTTTGTTTTTTTTTTTCCATTTTTTTTTAAGTTCTGCAAAATAAACTCTGAACCTCTGTTTCCCATGTTTCATCAGTGGTTTTAGAGTTTCTTTTTTTCATATAAATAATACACTACGCAGCACTCATTAAGGGCAGCTAAAAAAAATATAGGAACATAAAATTTCTTCACATTCTACACAAACTACACTTTTAGAATTTTTTCAATGGAAAATCCTCCTTGTTTCGAGGTTAAACCCAATTTTTGTCATAATACTAAATTTTTTCACTCAATACGAAAGTAACTCACCAAATTTGTTCAGTAAACTCTGGATTAAATGACTAGATATTTATGCAAGATTCATGTGAATAATCGATATGCAACACTATTTCTGTTAGTTATTTCCATAGTTTCAGACATTGACTTTTTTGACAAGTAGGATAAAGTAAATCCTCCGCTGAGAAACTACATCTGAGTTAACTTTGGTCTAAATTTGCAGGGTTAACTAGCTCAGAGTTAAGTTAAGATCCAGTTTTCTTTTCAATTTAAACCAGAATTAACTCAGAATTCGTTATTCAACTGTCAAAAATGTATGTGCGAAAGTATGGAAATCACAGTGAACAATTTTCTACATGGAGCTACCATTTAAACAAAAAAAGATTTAAAAGAATTTTTTTTCAAAATATATTATGAAAAATTTACTTCACTATGAAAAGCTAAAAAAAAAAAAATCTAATCAAGAGACTCCGAGTGTATATTATGCCTTATTCCATTGTTTTACTTGAGTTGATACTGTTTTTTTGTGTTTTTGTTATTAATGTCCGACATTTGCCTGTGGGGTCAGTGTTATGAAGTGGAGCATTTACTTCCGAGAAAAAGTTTTTTTTTGTATCCAAAAGATATGAGGCTCTTAACTGACCAAGCAAATTATTATCTAACGTGCTTTCCTTTAAAATTGTGTTTTTTTGGAACTTTCGTATTCCGTGTGAGATATTTTTACAACACAATTAGAAATAAAATATTTTCACCTTAAACAACAAAAAAAAGTATTTTTTTTTCTAAAACAAAGAAATAGGCTTGTCGTTTGCGGTTAACATTTTATGCAAATTCAAGATCACAATAGACATCAAAGCAGCTTTTTTGACTGACTGCCAGTGCTAGGTGCAGTTTTATATTGTTTTTTATTTGTTTTAATGAGCTTAAAGTTTTGTTGTTTGTACACAGCTCTTTTAAAAATTATTACTACCGGATTATAAATATTTTGTTATTAACTGGATAATTGTATACTTGTATTATTTCTATAGTCTTTCAAATTCCAAACATAATCGGATTAGTATTTCTTAACTAAAATAGTATGGATATAAACTAAGATATATGTATATCCACAGTGACTTCGAAGTCTTAAAAGACTTATGATAATCCATAAGCAGAACATGAGTAGGTTGATGTTCGGAAAAATTAACAACGAATAAAAAAAAGGTCAGGGCCCTTTTAAATGCTTATTTTTTTCTTCAATTCCAGTTGTATGGATACGCCAAATGTTTGGGACAGTAAAGTTTAAAAAAAAAAAGATTGTTTTGACCGGAAATGATGAACAATCGTAAACCCAAAAGAAGATAAAATGAAAAACAATATTGTAAATATATTCAGCTTTCAGCACGTGATCGAAGAAAGTTGAAAAGAAAGTGAAAAGCTTAAGGTGTTAAGATTCATATCCAGAGTAGGTAGAGTAGCATCAACAAAATGTGTTGAAAGAATTGAGGAATTTGGAATAAAATTTTAAGGTGTCTAGACAGATCAATTTGTCGGTTTGGAAACATTTTTTCTTAAAAAGTCAATGGAAGAAATTGACTGTCGTTTGTTTAACAGTAAAACACACCGACCTACTTGTTCTCATATATATTTATGTAAGCAGAGATATATACATAGAAGTGTAAAAAGTATAACAAGGTACCTAGGTGATAAAATAAAAAAAATGTATGAAAATATACAAATATTACTTTTGCATAATAATCAAGCTTTTCTTCTTGGGGCGTTAGTGACGTAGCCTGACGGATGTCACATGATAAAATTATATGTCACATCGTTATTCGCGCATTGAAATCGCGTGCGTTGTGTAAAATATGCCCCAAAATGTTTTTACTTGCGATAATTGATTAAAAGCTTGCTTAACAATGTCTGATTGAAGTTCCAAACTTAGTTACTTGAAACTTAATGGGCAATCAAATTTCACAATATTCGAATAGCGCTAATTGTTCAGTAAGCTTTGAATATATTGTACTTGTTTAACGACCAAGTAAAATAACAATATATAGGTACATATGTCAGTTGCGACTTTACACAAATAAATGAATAATGGTTCCTTCACTCCACTATCGCTTCGGTGCGAAAAATGGCGAAAACATTTTTAATATAAAAAAGCAACACTTCGAAAATCACATTTTAATTTCAAATTTTTGATATTTGGGCAGTTCATATTTTATGATTATCTCTTTCATTGTGAAATGGTAAATTCCCTACTGGGTACATTTAACCAACAAATACGATTATCTTAAGTATCGGTTAGCTGCTTAAAACCATGTTCGAAAACTGGTAGTAAGTTTTGTATTAGAAAAAAATTAAACTCGAGATGTTAATTAGACCTTACATTATAGAATGATAGAACACGCGACAAAATCTGTCTGCCAGTCGGTATGTGCTTACTTGTGCCAAATTTTTGAAACTTGCAACCGAAGTTTATTGAGGATTTTGAATTTTTTTCTTTACGTCCAAAAATAACCGTTACGACAAAACTTTTTATCTGAAAAACTTTCTGTGGGTTTTTATAACAAACTAAAATTATTTCGTCAACATTTTTTAAAAAGTTATGTTATTAATAGTATCTGCCATAGCACAGCATTTTTTGTTTACGATTTACACGCAATTCACTTCTTTGCTAAAACAAATAATTTGCGAGTTAAGTTAAATGAATCAGCAAATCTCGACACTGATTTCAATCTTTTGGAAATTCTTGTATTTTGTTTGCATTCTTTTTTTTCCTTCTTTGAATTCTTCGAATTCAGTGCACTCTTTAAATTCATTACAATCTTTTGCATTATTTGAAATTTTGAATTCTTTTTGTATTCTTTTCCACCATTTTCAAAATAATTTGACTACAAAGATAATGGAAGTGAATGTAAAGAACTCAAATAATACAAAAGAGTTTAAAAAATACAAAAGAATACAACAAAAAAACTGCAATAAGTTATTTGGTAAAATTCGTTTGGGAACAAAATTATTGCAATATTTTTAAATTAAAAAGAAAAGTGGTTGTCTAATTTGGTGTCGAATTCAATAAATGTAATCTTTTACAATTATGCCTGAAAGATCAAAAGCAATACCAATAAATATTGAAAACTTAATATCATTTTTTCTAACGTAAGTCACTATAGACTATAAACTAATATAAACTAATTTACAACAAAAATAACCCATTACATATTGCTTTAACAACCTCATTTAAATCAATGTTCTTAACTATTCAAATGCTTTTTTCTTTTTGTTTGTAAATGGATTCGTTAAAAAAAATCAAACTTTACACACTAATGAGAACTTACATTTTGATGATAGAGAACGTGAAAAAATTGGGCACTATTGACTGGTTTTCTTCAATCCTTTGATTTAAGGATTTTAGGTCATTCTTTAGAGTGCAAATTGAAGGGCTATATAATATACATAGAACCGTCATACACCATTTGCTCTGAAAATGACCCGAACGATTTCGATCAAATTTTTCCTGCCACTTGAAACTGAACTGTTTGGTATTTTTTTTTTTAACATTGTGAAAGGTACCTGTCAATATTTTTTTAATGTCAATTCTATGAATTATATACATATTTAAATGCAATCCATTTGTGCATCTTATTTAAGTTTACGTACTTTCGAATGTATATCTTTCACTACAATTAATTTCATTGTTATTGAATAATATTAAAAACACCGTCACCAGTCCCACATCACCTAATGAAAAACTGATGGTGACTATAGATTTATAAAGTTCTGAATTGTTTTAACACATTTGAGATCGAGACAAGAAGGCGATATTTACCATAAGATGGCGGTTGCCGGTTACATTAAGCAGGTGTGTATTTATTTTATGACACTCTCTTAGAATTAATTATTTTCCTCTCGTTGATTTTATCTCGTGTTAGGTGATATTTTCTGGGGACACACCCAATAGATTTAGAATATAATTTGCTATTGGCAAAGCAATATAAATAAATAAGAAACAAAGCTTTTAGTATACTTTATTCGATTGTAAAGCAGTTTCCTATTCATTTCTTTATTTATAGGTTAGAAAATGCTGATTTATTATGTTGTTCACATTATGGGCAAGGTTGATTTTGAAATTCAATCAAAACTTTGTGTTTTGTTTATTAATCGCTTCTCTAGGGAGGGCGTGTGTGAATGTGTTGATTTCAGAGTCAAATTATTTTTATTATTTTTAATATAGCTGAAGATAGAAATTACATTTAAAACTTTTAAAAAGGCTCTTCTGTCACTTTTATATTTGAAGTTTGTTGAATAAAATGTTAGAATGTTCAAAATTCCAAGATAAACATTTTTGTTCACTTTATACAATCAGTAGGAATCGAAATAAATGTGTTTTTTTTTTCAAAGGGAAACGCTGGGGAAAGCGCTAGGTTGGGCAATTCCAAGTACTTATTATATTTTAAGAGTTGTTTTTAAAATGTTTAAAATTTTGCGCCAGTAAATACTTTCATTAGATACGTATATTTTTCTTACACATATTGAATAATGGAATTTCATTTGATTTAAGTGTGATTGCGGAGGAAGCTATAAAATACTTAAATTGTTTTTTTTTTTGTATGAAATTATATTAACTCTTTCTCATAACAATTTCTATACTCCATTATATCTAATTCGTACAGCTAAATCAATAATTACTTGCATTGTACATATAATTATCTACCTCGAGATTTCTGATTTATGGTCAGTAGGTAATAATCCTATATGAGAGGAATGCCGCCAATGAATAAATCTTGTAAAATAATTTATTACTTTTTGCATTTACCTACTTATCGATTTCTTTGTATTGCTTGTACTGTCTTTGTAACATTGAAGATCGATTGTATAGGTTCAGTTTTAATTTATACTTTAGAATGTTTTTTTTTTGGAAGATTGAACTGGAGTTGATTTGTCTAAATAAAATGTTGTCTTTTATTTGAATATTATGTTTATATATTATCCAAGAACTTGGGAAAGTTTTTCTGACCCGTGGTTTTGTATATATTTGGATTATAAAGATCCTCCCCTAATTTTATTCTGTAATCAATATTTATTTCTTTTTTCCAAGATTTGCTTCAATGGCGTAAAAAATTTGTGATTGGATCGTCGTTTTCAAAACATATTTTAAAACTTTTTATGCAATGATATGGATCCTATCTCACAAACAATTTGATTGCAGTCCGGTTTTTTGAAAAATACTTTTAATTACCTACTTTCAAAACACCCAAAGAAATTTTCGTCAAAATCGTACGAGCTGTTTTTTAGAAAAAAAGTTTTGTCCTTGCGGTTACATAAAGGTACCCTTATTTTTAAAACTAAAACGAAAATTATATCGCCTATAGAAAATTACACAGAGTACTTAATTTTGAAAAAAGTACGTTAAACAGTACTTTAGACGGGACCTAATATTTTCTTTGAAAATGTTTTATCATGCCAATATTTTTAATCCCAAAAGTATGTAAAAAAACGAATCAGTGGAGTACCCAGAAACCCTTAACAAGCACAATTACTTATGATATACCTATGCAATTGAGTAAGAGTGTGTTTTTGCAAAACAAGTTTCCAAAAGTAATAAAACTATACAAAACTTTTGCTTAGGCCGATTTCCCCTTGATGTGTGTAATTAAGTACAGTTATTAAAATCTAATAAATCGCTTGTTGTCGCCGACAAAGAAATTCAAATACATATCAGCAGCAGCAGCAGTAACAAACAGCTGAATGAATATTTATTTTTCTTCTTTAAAAGACTTCGTTTCATATAGTGCGTGGGTTCGAGCTGCACTTTAGGTAGTGAAATTGACACTTTGTTTTTTTTTTTTGCAACGCTTAGACGCAGTATCGAATTTAATTTGTGTTGCAAATTCTACCTAGATTTTTCATCAGTTAAAATCTCAGCTTTTGTCAAACCGACTTCTTGGCCCAAGTTTGTAGGAAACTGTATTTGACTCCACTCAGCGGATGTAATCGACACAAATAAAAAAATCGAAAGTCGAAAAGTACCTAGATACATATAATTTAGTCTACATTTCTTATCACTTCGCAAATGAGAGTTAAAAACTTCTCACTTAATATTTTAGAATTATTTTCTTTTCCGTCTCAAAAAAATAAAATAAAAAAAAATACACGAAATAAAGTACTTAGCCTTTTTGTTCGTACGTTTTTTAACTAAATGATCGTTAAATTCAAATATTCTATCACCAGGTGAATGTTCATTTCATTCTCTGCATTATAATCTCTTCAAACTATTTACACATTCAATAAAATAAATCATATAGAAAAAAAAACATTATCATTTGCACTTAATTCAAGTCAGCAATTAGTATGATTTATACTAATATAACCTGAACGTGAGAGTCATGTATTTTTCATCAAAACGAATTAATCGTGCGCGTAGTCAGGCTCGTTAGTCTGCACTTTGCATTCATGAAGCAATTTGTTTGCCGAACTGATATGATTGGGCTTTTGCTGTTCAACACGCAAATGAACTTTAATCAAACACTTACGTGTTAAGTGGCGAACACAATTATTAATGTTTTGGGGGGTCTTTGCGCTATGGTAGGTTCATATATTATCGTTATAAATTCAACGCAAGCGTATAAGCATATGTGAAAATATTTACATTTTTAAAACTTTCTTAGGTCTTAGTCCTGCGTTAACCACAGATTTAGTTAATCCTGCAAATTTAATTATCAGAAGCTAGTACGCAAGCTATTATTTAGTGGTGGGTGTAATGTAAAAGAGCCTTAAAAAACGTAAGATAACCAAAAAGTTTTTTTTTTTTTAGTTAATCGAGGATCAACTGTACCTGCCCTGAAAAACTTAGTCTTAAACAAGTACTGTAAGTTGGCGCTTAATCAGTTTAAAAAAAAAATATCAAAAAGTTAAAGAATATGAAAATATGTGTCAAAAGTAGTATTTTTCATCATCGTTATGTTTGAAAAATCTGAAGCAGAAAATTCCGAAATTTTCTTAGAAAACAGGAAATTTTAAATTTTCTGTTTGAAATGGGACACAAAAGAATCTTAACTTCTTCATTCACATTGCTGGTTAGTGGTACTATAATAACGAGTATACTCCGATTCTATAGTGTGCCTTCCTTCTTTTCCAAGTCATTATTCCTTATTCGGGACATTTTCCATTCCTCCTCTGAATACTCTAGAAATCGTTTGCTTAGCCTTAGATGTTTTCTTCTTACTCATATCCTAGGTACCTATATTGCTTACTTGAACTGGGTTCAACTAACTACTTTTGGTCTTCTTCAATTCGCTACTGTAGTTATATACATATGCTGACTGACCAAAGAGCAAACAAAAAAAAGTCCAACTAGAAGCATTGGAGTAAATTTTATATCTTCGATGCTCCTTCAGAGAAACACGAAAATGTGTATCCGTGTATCTCTATCTATTTATTCATTGGACTGTATATCCGTGTGCATTTTTGTTCGAGAAACCTGTTTAAGCCACATGTCTGTCTAACAACTCTCAACTTATATAGAGTATCTCACGGGATAGCATGGTGTAGCATTTCCCAGATACCCACTCATCCGCTAAGACCATCCGTAGCATAAGTTAAACAGTGAAGCCCACATAATGATCGTGATCAAAATTATACTCATTTTGAAAAATCCAAAATTCAACTTCTTTAAAAAGAATTTATCGCAAGATCAAAAATTCAGAAAAAATAAGATACAAAATGACTTTGATTTCTCTGAGCGTTATTTGAAACTTGATGGCAGATCTAAAGTTTTTTTTTCAAAAGATCTTCTATTGAATATTGAATTTGCTTAGTTGGGGTTCTACTGTAATGCCTTTTCGTGATGGGACTTATGACCATCAACGTATAGGTATAGATTTTTCTATGTTCAACTCTTTGTTGTTAGAAAAATAAGAAGATATTATTTTCTGTAAAAAAAGGGTACAAAAAAAAATTATGTTGAATGTACGTTTATGGTTTCTTGATTTTTGGATTTCTCATGATAAAACCAGACCCATAATGCTATTACAGTGAACTATGATCATTGGATACACCTTGTCTCGTGCAGTTCTTGGAAGTGACGTTGTTAGCGCTAGCCATAGGTGTAGAAAGATCCATAAAATGTCTTAACAAGTTTAAAAGAAAGAACATTCTATAACTGCACTCTATACAGATATTTGAAAGAAGAGGAATTAGTTGTTAAGTACAATTGAATTAATTAGTTGATTTAATGATCTAGCTTTTAGTTTTTTGTTATGCCGCACAATGACCTCTAATACCACAGATTATATCTAACTCTTTCGTTGAAGATTATGTGAACAATAATTGTAAAAAAAACTTCAATTAGAGTTGATCATGAAGATAAGTTAAGTCGATGTACATCGTCGTCAATGAGATGTGTTGAAAATAACCTTTAGACTAGCGAGCGAGGGTCAGGCAAAGAAAAAGTAGCACAAATGCCTTGGGCGTATGAGTGGTTCATTATTTTTAATTTTTATACAATTGGCTCTATGTGATCGATTGGTTTAAAATTAAGGAAACCAAATTCAGACACTAGTAGTTTTGACAAGCTTAACAAAGACAAAAGAAAATGAACGAAATCAAACGCTATTGATTTAGCTTACAAGTTATTAAATATAACGAGTAAAATTGCTTAAAAAATTAAATGCACAACTTAATTGCACGAACACGAACATGTTCTTGCAGTTCAAGGATGTAGTGTAGTGTTTTGCTAATTAATACAAATACTAGATTTATATTTTATTAACCGTCAGAGCTGCTGTAGGGAAAAACAAAAAGAAAAAGTTGTTTGGGAATTTTCCATTTTATAAATTAAAATAAAAAAATCAAAATTTAACGACCAGAATGATGAAAACTGTTAAGAAAGCATTTTTGGACTTCTTCATTGTTCATTTTATACTTGAATTGTATTGAATCTAAAAATCACATATTTTTTTTAATTTGGAAACTGTTTTAAGCTACATTTTGAAAAATGTATTTGATCTTTAGTTCAAATGTTATGTCTGAAAACCGTGGAAGCTATTGTTTTTTTGTTTAATATTTTTTTGTATCATTTTTCGAATTTTTTTAATTTTTTTTGTAACCAATAAAATGGAATTTTATGACCGAACCGTCCGTCACTACAGAACTTATTTATCTCGAAAATGGTTCTAAGGATTTCGATGGAATTCTTTATGTGAGATATAAACTTCCATCAAAAAATACTTCAGAAATGTAATATACCTTTATAAAAATATTTAAAAAAAATACTCTAACCAATTTTTGATTTTTTTTTTAAATCGTGCATCAGTTTTGCATTTAAATTTCTTTTTGTTGGAACATAAATTTCTTCATAGTTCTTTTTCGGGATTATAATAGTTACCGAATTTGAACAAAATCCTTTCTTTTTTTTGTGGTTTTTATTTTTAGATATTATTAGTCGTGTTTTTTGAAAAAGTGAATAACCAAGTTAGCAAAATTTTACATGCAAAACAATAAAAACATCAAGAGTGAATATAATTAGGTCAGTAATCAGAGTGAACATAAAAATTGTTGATATGTTGAGATGTATGTAGATGGCGCTTGATTAAAGTGGAAACAAATATTTGTTTCGGAAATGTTGGTACTGGGGTGTGTTCTGGAATGCATCTTTTTCATTATTATGTCTAGATATCTAGAAATAATGCTTTATGTCTATTTAAGTTGTTTTCTTTTATTTGTAATAAAAGGTATTAAAAGTAAAAGGCGTACCTATAGAAAATCTTAAATCTCGATGGCTTGAAAAGCTTCCCAAAAATTTTAATGTTTCTACTGGAAATTCGAAATTTTTCATTTTATATTTATTTCTTGGGAGAAGGGCGGTAAAATGTTCCAAATTCGCAAAAATATTGGGACATATTCATAGCCAAGCTTTAGAACCGGGTCCCAGTGGCCTCGAGTCTAAAGTTACCACACATGTTAGAAACAGTTGCTATTCATAAAGAATTTGCCAGCTCTGTTTAGTAAAAAACAGAATTCTACTACAATTTTAGTACTATTGCCTGTCAATCCATTGAAATCCAATCCATTTTTTGACAGATAGAAAAAACAACTAAGTCAAAGAGTGAACCGTTTTTAAGGAATGAGCTCCAGTCTATCTTTTGGACCTGGGTCTAAATTGTCTATGAATAACATAAACTCCAGGTTAGCTAAGAAGAGACAAAGAAACAACTTTTCAGACGACTATGAATATGCCCCATTGTTTATATCCTATACCCTTCAATCTACAAACGGTTAAATTCCCTTGAATGATGGCTGCGATCTCGATGGATTAAGAAACATCTAAAAAACTGAATTTTTTTGGCGAAAAATCGATTTTATTTTTGCTCACTAAAATTTTAATTTAAGGGGATTTGGGAAGCCTGGAGAAAGAAATATTCAAAATAGGTCAAAATATAGTTAATTACCTATCTGTCAAGACATAAACTGTCAAATTCCATTGGAGGATGGCTGCGATCTCGATGGATTAAGAAACATCTAAAAAATCTGAATTTTTCTACCGAAAAATCGATTTTATTTTTCCTCACTAAAATCACCTTAAAATTCGTGTCAAAGCGATAGTCAAGAGTCAACGCATTGACGGTGTGCTACAAGTCAGAGATTCACCGAATGGAAGGTTTTTATTGACCGTCTAATCATATTTATTGACCGGCTGGACATCAACTATGTCCCGTGAAAACTTCGTGCAGAAACAAACCGTCGAACGCACCCATATACTCCATTTTAAATTTTATCTTTTTAATACACACTGATTGACATCAAATGTCACAAAATTTATCACGATTGCCAACTCTGAGATTTAAAAAAAGAGTGAATATAAAAGTGAATATAATCGTTTTTTTTTTTCAATTTTCTTTACTGAGTGGCTAACAATTTACACCAAAACACGGCTATTTTTAAATTTAAGATATTCCTTAAATTTTCTTTCAAATATTCGTCAATATTCTTCAAAATTGGAAAACTAATATTAATCGATAAAAATGAAGAGGTGAAGCTTTTCAGATTTGCAAATTTATTTTAAAAATTAAAATTTTTCTCTATGAACCAAGTTTATCTTCGTTTACAAAATCGCATCACTTATACAGTAATGTTGTATTTTAAGGTTTAAATATTATGTACCTATAACTGTTTTCAAATCATTATAAAATTGACTTTTCATATTCACATCTCTTACGTTTACCTGAACAAAGCATCAACAAAAATTCAAATACATTTTCACTTTAGGAATTCTTACGAAAACTGCCACAACTGCCAATTATCTTACCTTATCGTTAACAAAAGATTTATGAGAACAAAACACATATGCCTTTCTTTTAAATTGTTAGGTGTCTGATGTGAATCATTGGCTTCTTGGAAGTATTTGAGGCACATAACTATATTGTACACTTATCTACGTTTCATCATTTATATCATGTTTTTCATTAAAATGAAATTACAGAATTGACCAATCAGAGTCCTAGGAAATCATTTCTTTCTTAAACGGTGATATTGTTGAAACTTACGCGTGCGTGTAATCCATTAAATTATAAATCAGATCCAGATCACGTTGCATTGTAGCTGACAATTATTACCAATGATTACATTACACCCGGCAGGCAGGAAAAAAGTGTCGGCGCTCGAGGTGCGAAATCACGCACCACTATTTGAACAAAAAAAATAATAATAATACAAAAAAAAAAAAAACTGGGGCACCTTCCAGCATTCACGTACCGCGTCACTGTCAGGCGATTATTCCGAAAGAAACCATACAAAAAAAAAAAAAATTGTAGGTAAATAAAAGTATCATTAAGGTGAATGCCTCCTTAGTAAGATAAATCCGCATACATGCCGTGCTGTGCTGTGTTGTGATGCTGTACCAATATCGGTTGTGTAGGTAGCCAATGTATACCCGCATCGTATATGGTACACGCATTTACGTCGATCGATCCGCACTATACGCTCCAAACAGAAAGTGAAGTAGGTAATCTAAAAAATTAACCAGAATCACGAACGAAACCCACTATGTGTTCGCTGGAATCGCTCGGAGCAACTTTATAGTACAAAACGAAAAGCTGTTTCGATGCTAAGTGACACCTGAAGATCGGCACTGATCAATTGATCATCGCGTTACCGATGCCAGTTATGGTAGCATCAACATGGTGTCTGATCTGCCTCTGCGTGCACATGCTCACTCATTGATGGTTGTCCAACAAATTAATATGTCCGAGTTTTTGAATTTTAGCAATGAGATGCGACAGTGCGTGTCACGAACAATGCTGGGTGTAAAATATTTTAAACATAAAAGGTGTGATGATGGTAATTTAGAAAACACGATTTCGTTTTTCGAACATGGTATTTGGGTTTTTTTTGCGAAGGAGCTAAATGAGTTTTTTTACGTTGTATTCGCAACGCGGTAACTATTAAAAATTGCAGTCCAGTCATTTGAGACACTGAACTGAAATGTTGTTAAAAAGTGTGAAAACTCCTTGTCGAAATGAGTTGCTCATAATTTGGGAGTTTGAAACCCCCAAAAACTGTTTTCATATATGTGTATCATCTTGCAAAGGAATATCACGTTGGACTCTAACTGAAGTTATCTACCTTCTCCATCATTCAAATACAACTGAACATCTGTGTCAAAAAATAAAACAAATTTAACTACACCGAGATGATAAAATTTTGTTTACAGAGCTTCAGAGATTGCAAAAAAAAAACACATAACTAGACGATTTTATCTTGCTTTTTGCCATATATAAACTAACTGGAAAGATTTATTTAATTGTGGGTCTATACCTTTACAAAAGATAAAATTTGAAAATAAAAATTGATAATTTTATTCTGGAATTTCACCTAATATTAAAAAGTTTCCATCGTGTTTTTGATGGATGAAAATTGGATATTATTTTGTTTTTACTTTTGATGTCAGTTTGTATGACTGAGTTAATTTTATTCTACTTACTTTGCTATATTTAAAAAAAAAACTTTTTAAATGTTTTCGATCAATTTTAAATCATTAACAGTTTCAGTTTGGTTCTTTTCGAAAGTTTTAACGATTTAAAGAAAAATACAATTTATTTTAACGTTTTTTCGACTTTGAAGACCTTTTTAAGCTACAATTAAATTAATCGAAAAATTCCCAAGTATGAAAATTATTGAAGCCTAAAAACAATAAAAAATAGGATTTGCAATATTTAACGGTCTTTTTTAAACTAAAGTAAAAGATTTTTTCAAAATTTAAATTGTTTTTAAACAATATCTAAAATTACCTATGTTCATTTTTTTTCAAATTGGTACAATTCATAAAAATATAACGCATAATATTTTGAAAACAAAAAAGCAATCATTTTAACGTGAAATGCAAAGAATGACATTTTTCATTAAATTGAGCACCTGCAAAAAAAAACAAAAATAAAAAATTAAATAAAACCTCAAATTCATTGGGTACAAATTTTTTTTAATTATCATCAGTTACGCTTTCGAAACTATAGCCGTAAATAGGTTAAAAGTTGTAAACATTTATAAAAATTTATAAAAAAAAAATAATAACCATTTTCCGAAAAATATTATTTTTTAATGAAAAATATTATGCATTTCGGACAGACAAGCTCATCATCAGCGTTTTAAACAATACCCTTGCTAACCTCAAAAACGAAATCCGTATGATATTTTATCAAACATTTTGACCAAAAAAAAATATTTTTTGGGAAAAAGTAACCAAAATTTTTCTCTTTCCTCTTAAAATTCTAATTTTGACATTTAACAGTAAAATTTATTTTCTAAAAGAGGATCCACTTATTAACAATGGATAAACCAAAATTGTTTACATCAAAGCCTTACGACTAAATATTATGTACGATAAGACATTATTCTTTTATAATACGTCATTTATTAAAAAAAAAAAAATTTGGTTCTGTTAATATGAGAAGAAAGTTGAAATGTATGTGCAAATGCACTTATGAGCATAAGCTACGTACTCACCCATACATGCAAATATACATAACAGTAAACTGTCTATAGCGTGAACCCCGAAAGATAAAGTAAACCAAAACATTGCACTGACACTGTTCTGATAAACAATTTTTATCTTTGCTTTTTTTGTATCTTTAATTCTTTATGTCAATTCCTTGACAGACCTAAAAGCTCTTTATCTCTTAGGGTAGGGTGTAGGGAGAACAACAAATTAAATAGAAGTTGATAAAAAAATATACTTTGCATAAAGTTTGTTTAATTAGTAGATTATATATGTATTGTCTTATCAAGTATTTAAGTGATTTTTGCTTCGTAGAGTTTTATCAAAATAAAAGCGAAATTTTCAAATCAAACTTTTTAAGAAGGTCAAAAGAGTCATATTTAATGCATACTAGTATAAAAAATTCTAAAAATTTATCTGAGAATACTTATCTTCTTTGAATTAAATTTAACACTACCTACCTCGTGTATTATTTGTACTAGATCGTGGCCTAATTGCTGCAAGCATAAAATTTTTGTTGCAGAAAATTTGTTTTAACAATTTTAAGGTATCACTCTGCTAACAAAATAAGT
The DNA here is from genome assembly GCA_958431115.1 of Syrphus vitripennis. NCBI lineage: Eukaryota > Metazoa > Arthropoda > Insecta > Diptera > Syrphidae > Syrphus > Syrphus vitripennis. Next base: position 30,840,487 of record OY288108.1, read on the forward strand.
TTTGTTCAGTTTTAGCACAAAAATGATAAATTTCTAAGAAGTGATAATTGTTTGCAGAAAAAGACAACAGTTTGATTTCCGTTATGAAATTATTTAAATGGAGGATTTTATAATAAGAACTTTAATTTTATGTTTAAACATTATAAAAATGTACACATAGTCAAATTAAGGGCAGCTTAGTGCGAGTGAAAAATTTAAAAATTTAATAAAGCCACCTTACCCTTAGACTTTCGTAGCAACTATTTCTATATGCATTTTTTTTTTTTTTAATTTTTGGTAAAGCAGCACGACCAATTCTGTGTGGACTCTGGGCCCGTGCTTAACAGTTGTTGTTGATGGGACTTAAATCAGATAAATTATAGAAGTACTTTATTTCATTGTATGGCAGCTAATTCGAAATCAAGTGGAAAAGCGGTGATTTAGTACATTTTATAAAAAAAATTGCAAAACATTTTTTTTCACCAAATTTTTTAATAACTAATAAGTTTATTGACGCTTCACTCAGAAATTCAGAAATTTCTCGGGGCTTTACTTTAGACTGAATAGAAATGGGTCAACACTCAACAGTGATATTTGTATACTTGTTATCGATAATTCATATGGAAACTTATCCTTCATTTGCCAATACCTTCTTAACGTTTTAAATCAATTTGAAAAGTTCCTACCTAAGCACAAGTTAAAATTTTTAAAGTAGCATCCAGTACATGTGGACAAATATATCTATCTACAAACAATTTCTCTCGAATACATTTTAGAATAAAAAGACTCTCTGGTTGCTTTCCCTATTATAAACATTATAAGGAAGATCAAAGATCTGACCAGCAAGAAAATACAAGCGGCATTTAGCATGTTTTCTTTCATCATCCATTTGTAAGTTACCACAAATTTTTTTTTCCGACTTCTATACAGCTACAACTTTAACTAGTGAGCGGTTTGGTGCAGCCAACTGAAGCAACTATTTCGTTTCTTGCAAAAGATCGATTGTTAAAGCAGATTAGATACACTTTGCACTTTCCGCATGAAAGAAAGACTCATTTTGTTATGCCGCTGCACAGTGCATTATTACCATCATCGTCTACATTTTTGTGTTCCTTGGAATTGCGATACTCTCTATGTAAAGTTTAGGCAAAGTTAAGTATAAAGAGTCGTGTTCGTTATGAGCTACTATATTCTAATGGTTGGTTGCACAATGTCTGATTAAAGTTTTAGCTAAGCTACTACACAATTAATGAAGAATACTAATTAGCAATTAAGGTTCTAATTATTTTATTTACATAATAATTAAAATAATTATTTACATGGACAAACTTAAGAAGAGGAATTCGATTTTTAATTAATGCGTCCAGTATTAAATGAAAATTGAAAAACTGCTTCACGCATATTGAAATTGAAAGCACGAGTTTAACTATTCGCACCAAATACAAATTGCCTGGTTGTTTAAAAAAAAAACAACTGTAATTTAAATCTAATTACAAGTTTAACTAATTCAAATATTGGACTCAATATAAAAGCAATTCCTTTTGAGTTCAGAAAAAAAAATTAATCCATAGATTAGTTAATCTGAGAATAAGGTTTGAAATTTCAGTATTATTTTTTGCTCACAGCAGGTTGTCTTTAATCTTTGATTAATTCAACACGTAAATCTACAATTTGAGTTGTTAAACATAGAGTAAGCTAATCAGCAGATTTCAAATGATTCGTCTTATAGTCCCATTTGTATAATTTATTTCATAAGTCGTTGTGAAATTGACGACTGGACGCAGACTCTTTTTACATGATCCACTCAGTTGTAATTTCTACAAGCAGTTAAAGCACTGTAACTTCTTGTTGTCAATAGCAGTCGACGAATGAATGTGTTCAGCACTTCATGAAAATAGATGAGTTCGAGTTAATAAGACAAATTTGAAATCTAGTTGTATGATACACCTCTCTCTCTCTCTCTCTCTCTCTCTCTCTCTTGTTTTATCTTATTTTTTTGTACTCCACAAAGTAACAAATATTCAATTTGATGCTGCAAAATGAATATTAATAATCAAATCATCTAAAAGATCACAAAAATGTCTGTGGGTGCTATAAGATGATCATTACTATTTCCACAAACAAACCAGTTATTTAGCCAAGATAGTGCTGATGTAGTATCTTCAAAAATCATTTATGTTTATACTGCATGCATGTTTAACTAGTTTTCCACACCGCTTGACGTCGCATCGTCGTCGTCGTCGTGCATCATCTATGAATGATCTTTAACTTGCTGCCATATTGATGATTCTCAGCTTGCTGCAAAGCGTGTGATGATCGAAACATTCAATTTGTTTGATTACATCATTTGGCTAATGAATAATTTGTGTTTCAACAGGTTTTCATATATGCGCGAAAAAACGAAACAATTTTCTATCCAACCGATGGCAAGACGACGACGTCAATATTGATGTAGTGAGAACATCTTCTGTAATAAGTAGGTAGAGGAATATCTATGACACGATTTCTTACAACTGCAAAATTGAATTTTTTTTTTTTGTGATTTTTGACATTTATGTCACCAGTAATTGACATTTCTCACACGGTTAATTAGAATGTCTCTCTTTTGGTTAGCCGCTTGTCTATCTTTGAATAATTTTTTTGCGTGTAGGCCTAAGGAGGCAGCCTTTCAATATGGTGTGAAACCTTTTAGCCGGTCTTATAATTTCTTACGCTAGCAGACATGAAGAAGTCGAAATCGTTTAATTTTTTTTTTCGTTTTGAATAAGCAAAGCGATGAATTGATATTTTAATTAAAAATGAATTGAAACCGGAGGCGATATTAATCAAATATGCTAATATACGAGTATATATGATGGAAATGTACATTTTTGTTAAATAGTGTCGAAGTGAGTTTATATATTTGTTTGTTTTAATTCGATTGATGATGTCATTTAAAAGTTTAAGGTGCAAATCATTGCTTATAAATATGGCGAAGTAAACATTGATGACGATTTAATTTAAAAATAGTTAAAGAAAAAGTAAACAGAAACACTCCTATAAATGATGTTATTATAATTGTTGTTTCGATGCAATGCACTCTCAATTTATTTCCTGTAAGTAAGTTATTCACGTACATAATGTATGTCGCAAGAATTTTAATCATTGAATAAAAAGAACTCAGAAAGATTGTCTAAAAAATTGGATATTTTTGCGTTAATTGTTCAATAGGGCATGTTAGAAAAAAGCTATGTCAGTTTAAAAATGTCAAAATTTTCATCTAAATACAACATTTTTTGACATTTTTGAAAAAATATTGACTGACTTAGAATTTTTAACCTGCGTGCGCACATTTTTCACGAATGGGGGTGATCTTCAAATTTATGCTTATGCTTAATACGCACTGCTGATGTAAGAAGCTCTTTTCACTTTTTTTGACAGAGAATACTTTTGGACGATTCGAAAAAAAAGACAGTCGAAAATTAAAAATCGGGTTCGTTAGTAAGGTTTTTTTTTTGAAATACGTTCATCAAAATCGTAGGAGCGATTATTGAGATAAATATGTTTTGTCTTAACGGTTGTATGAAAAGTTGTGGAAAAAAGTTCAGTGTTGGCCCTAGAGAATCACCTAAGAATCTTAAATTTCTAGTTTGAAGACTGACCGACAAACACATAGAATTTCTTACGAGTTTTCATCTGTTGATGTATTTGTAAATGAACTTTTTGTCTTGGACTGTGCTTAAACAAACAAAAAACACGCCTATTATTGGTTTCCCCTACAATTATTATTTTATAAACAAAAATTCAACAATATCTATGTATATTGTTCCTTAAAACTTTCACTATTTTGCAATGTGTTATTTATAGACTCTAATTGATAATAAATCCAACCAATCGAAGTTCATATAAAATAAAATTTAATTAATACCCATTAGGTTTTTCTCATACTGTGTAGAGTTCGCCCGCCGCACTCGTTTGAAATCGATATCTGAATGCACTAGTTATCGAAAGTGTCTTAATTGCTGAATGTCTTAATCGGTGCAATTAAATGATCCAAATAAATTTTTACAACCCAATCAATTGGAGCATGAAATTTGTTCTGTCCCAGTTAATATATGTAGTACGAGTGGAGTTGTGGAGGAGCGGGTACGATGCCAGCCTTTTTTTTGTCGGTGTCGCTGAACCAAAAAAAGCCAACAAAAAATATCGATTTTGTTAATAATCTTTTTTTCTTTATCGTATTTACAAAAATAAAAAAATGTATATATATGTATGTACATTGTAGGTACACAAAATGTATCTTTTCTTTGCTAAATAATTGCCGGTTTGCAGACTTAATGGTATATTGGATGGAATATATAGCATTCCGCTGAAAGTAACCCACTTTCGCGATAATCCTGACGTTATTGCAACGGTTGCCGCTACAATGATCAGCTTGAAGCTTGAAGCTGTCGATGCAATTCTTGACTGCAATCGATTGCAGAGGTACACAAACACAACACAACTTTCATTTAACAATTTAATTGAATTACGTTTTTTAATTAAAAGCCCATGGTTGGTTGGCACTTGACTTTAATATATACATATATTTTTTTAAATCTATACGATTCGATATAATGCTAAATCTAAAGCACTTTTTGTGGTCGTAATTTGATTTTTTTTTGTTTTATCAATAAATTGTATGTTGATGGATTATAAATAAAGATAATCAATTGTGTGTCTAAAATAAAAATGACGTTCATTAAAAGTGCATGAATGTTCGCATTTGGGTACCATTAAGATAATCGGGATAGGTTTTGCGTTGTTGTATTCTCATATTATAACCTGCTCAAACATACATACGCTATTTTTTCACAGCTAATTTTTTTCTGTGAATAAATACCATATATGTTACAAACGACTGGGTACTTAAAATCTGTCCTCAGAAAGCTGAAAAAATTATGAATAAGTAAATTTGTTTTTTTTTTATAAATTTGTATATTTTTAAGGTAAAAAAAATTAAATATTATCTCTAAGGAATTACCTTAAATCCTTTAGTTTCAAGTTTGAAAAAAAAACGCGTCAGTATTGGCACTTTAGTTCACTTCAGTGATCGATCAATTAAATATTTAATTTATTAACACTACTAAACCAACTCATTCATTTTAGATCAAAATAGTTTTTACAAATCTCGTATAACTTCAATAAGTTTTATCTCGAAAAAATTACGAAGTTATTAACTGAATACTTAAAAAAAAAATTTATTATTTTACTTCGGTTTTAACTATGGCTCAAACTGATCCCATGCTGAAACCTGCCTTGAACCACAGATTAAGTGAAATCGGCGAATTAAAAAGTTGAACCAAGTCTAAACCACGTCTTCGGAAATGGCCCTTTAAATCATAAGAAAGAAGTAATGAAAAATAGGAAATTTAAGGATTTGGAAAGAACTTGAAGTTCCACCACTGTTCAGTGTTTCTGTAAAGTTGAAACTTGTTACTTAAAGAACTTGGCTAGTTATGGTCGTTTCAATAAATATTAATCTTTATGTCCATATTTAAAGAAATCAAGCTTTCTGAACAGAATGCGATAGAATGCTGCAGTCGTAGCCGCAAAAAATGTACAATTTTCCAGCTGCAGGTTAAGTCTAACTGGGACTGGGAGTAGTGAACTTTGAAATTTGAGAACAAAAAAAAATTCATTGACAGTTTAATCACTTTGATTTTAGGACAGGCAGTCATATGAACATTGAAATAGTTCGTTCGTAAATTACACAAGCCTACAATTTTTTCACGTTCCCCAATCGTAATGTAAAGAAGAACAACAATAGAAGAACTGTCAGTCATTTTGACTAGTTTACTAAAGCCAAAGCTTCAATTTATCGTGAACCTTACTTACTTGCTTATACTTCATTTTTGAGATAAATAAAAAAAGTTTTTAACTGCGAAGTTAATTGTTTTGTTCACGCACTGTTTCTTTTTCATGAATTTTCCTGCCCTATAATTATGTATATAAGTAGATATAGGTTTGGAATCTCTGCATCCTCATTCACTCAAAATATTTCTTTTTAGGGTGTCTCCCTAATTTTGTTTAATTGCCCAAAGATCTCTGACACAATTTACGCAGTAAAATGTGAATTCATCCAATCTTATGCTGACGTAACTGTTAACTATGAACTTCATTTCATGAAGCCCATACAATATTTGAAAAAAAAAAATAACCACGCACATTTCTAAATATCATTACGATCATAACCTTGCCACACATATTTGTAATACGCTGCCTCTCGAATCATTTGCCCAATTCAATTACCGTAAACAATTTCGAACTTGAACTTAAGTGTCAAATGTGACATTGACACATAACCAACACAAAATTGGGTGCCCGGCCGCTTCTGCTTGTCATGATTGTTATGGTTTAAGTTTGAAGTAGAAGTGTCTCTGATTTTATTTTGAAGTTTTGTTTTTTTTTTTGTTTATTATTATTTGGAAGCGACCAAAACATTTTCTTTTCGTTGCTGACTGAAAAGTATGACCTAATTTTGAAGGCCCATATTCATATCATGTCATGACTAATTGTAACTTTATGGTTTCCATTCCATTCATTTACAATAATTAAATTGTCTTTTGTGTGAAGAGAAAATATATTTTGTTTCATTTTTAAAGAGTTGTGATAAAAAAACTACAAGTTAAAAGATCGTGATTTATTTTTATTTACGGGAAGGTAAAAGACTTGTTATGTCATTTCAGAATGATTAATTGAAAAGCAACATTCGAACAGGCAAAAGGTTGTATACTATTGTCTTTCAAAAAGCGCATGAAAGAAATAAAACATAAGAGATATTTTTTGTTTAATGTTTTTCTTCTAATGATTTAAGATCATTTTTATTCTGTTTGTTTGATTACAAAGAAGATGTTACAAAGTTTATTATTACGTCAGGAAAGATAAATTTCCGTAAAAGATTGCTTCAGACATACATAAGTGTATGTATTTGTTGTTAACCCTGAACAAAGGTTATTATTATTATTATTTAACTGACAATTTTTTCCTCTTTTAGTTTAAATATAATTTTATATTCCTAACTAATCTTATTAATTTTATATTCAATATATAACATAAGTTTGTTTTTTTTCTTGATTTCAGGTTTGTTTCCCATAAAATTCAACAATTATTTTATTTAAGTGTAAGTATGTAGTATTAACAAATTTTTGAAATTAATATGTATTTGTCTTGTATTTGTACAGTTGGTTTTTTTTTAACTTAAGTTGGTTTTTTTTTAACTAAGAAGTTGTTCTTTACTTTTTTGTAAGTGGCACGATATGATTTATTTTGTAAATATTTATGAGATAATGTGAAATTACTTTCATTACTGAACTACCGGATCAGAAAGGAGACATTCAAAAAAAAAAGTGCGTATACGCCAAAGTGTACCAAACTTTCATTGTTGTTTTTTCTGAGAACTTATTAGCGACACCTATAATTTTGTAATTCGACCTTATTTATGGAGTAAACATAACCTACATGTTTCTACTTTAAGGTTAATATAAGCATCAGCACTTCGAAAAAATTTAAATTGATTCTTCATATAATTTTGTGATTCTTAGTTAATTAGCATTTATTTTTTTTGTTCAATCTTCTTTTGTGATTGCATTTGGAATTGCAGAAATCTCGAGCTGAGACCAACTCCGTAGGTTTAAATGCTTTCCGTAAAAATTACCAATAGTTGATGCAGTCACATGCACGTACCAATGAATTTTTGGCTTTTCCGATTTTCCTTTGCGTTTTTCAATGTTTCAAGAGAAACAAAACTAAGTAATATCATCTAAATTGTTCGAGTCGTTTTCGAGTTCTTGTGATATAATCGCACAAGAATTGTAAATTTTTATAAATTAGTTCCTGAATGTCCGAAAGTGTAGGATAATTATGAAAATAAAATAATAAGAAATTATCAATATAAAGAGTAAACCTTCTTAGGCTTTACCCTCCAAAACCCTTTTATTTACATTTTTTAGTTCTAATTGTATTCTATGTTGAAGAATAAATGTTAATTGCAATCAGACTAAATAAATTTCAGCTAATAAGCAAACCAGATTAACAGAAAATCATTACTATCTCCAAAATAAAAAAAAGTCAGAAACTTATTTCTTTGATTACCTACAATTATGTTATAATAAGATGCAAATTTTATCACGTGCAACAAAAAAAATACCTCTTTTTTAATCGTTTGATAAGATCGATTTGTATCGCAACGAATTTTTGCATAATATTCAGAATAAGAGCAAACAACTTCAAACAAGATACTTATTACATAAAAACCTAACTGACTTACTTTTTAAAAGCTCCAAAATTTGAAGTTATGAATCACTATGATCGGATTGCTTTTTATATCATTTGTGTGGACTTTTGTTCTTGACCTATTCACAAAAAAAAAAATATTGAAACCTACTTAAAGCCCCCACCTTTTTATAGTGGCACTAGGTGTCAAATTAAATCAATATCAACATCTTTATTTATTTAATTTCAAACTTAACAGACAAACATTAACCACAAAAATCGCCACTCAATTTAAAAGATATAATTTACATGACGGCATATTATCCCACGTGAGGAGCCGCAATCTCCTATTTTTTTTTCTTTTTATCTTTATCTTTTTTTGTTTTTAAGTTGGTGACATATATGTACATACATATATAGCAACATATCGACCAAGCCCATGTGGACTTGGAAACCACCATATTATACACACTAGTCGCTAGTCACAACCTACTATTGCTTTGCTGCAGCTGCAAGCATATTTGCATTAATAAATAAATCAAAAGTCATTAAAAAAATTAAAAACAAAATTATAAGTAAAATGATAAACAATTGCACTAACAACAGAAAATTAATTTTCTTACAGCAAAAAATAAACCAAAAAAAAGTAAATGCATAAATATCAGTATCTGTATCTACACACCTGTTTCAGATAAATGCCCAATGGCTAAAAAAAATATTCGAATGAAAAACTAAAACAAACTAAACCATTGGGAAGATAACAAGAAGAATTTCACCGAAGAAATAAATTGTATTTTTAAACAAAACTGAGAAGTTCTTTTCATATAACGGAAATTCGATTTTCCTGAACATGTTTTGCTTAACAGAGAATTAAATTACATAATGAAAGCCTTATCAAATTTAAAATTTGAAATTCACTGGCGCATATTTTAAAAAAACCTGATTTTTGGGTATTAACAATTTGATAACTCTTTTAAAACATTTTATTAAAAGTTTCTTAATTTTAAACATTTTCAAACATGTTTGATTAAAACACAATTAAATAAATAAAATCAAACCTAGCCCACCTAAATCACTGGTGAATCGCTAGGGAACAGATCTTTTTTTGACATTTGTAAATGTCAAAGTTCTACTTAGTATGATTTAAAAAAATAAAGTAGGCCTCCACCGATTTTAACTGCTTTTAACTAATTTTAAAAATACGATGCTAAAATAATTTACAGTTAGACAAAAATTTTGTGTTATTTTTTCCACTGAAATAACTTTTTGGATGAATTTTGGAATGAATTAAAATAACGCAAAAGAAATTCATCTTACTTAGAAATGTCTATAGCCTATATAATACATCTGGGGCGCCCGACCACCTTCCTTTCGTTCAGACTTACCAGCTCACTTTGTCATTTTCTGAAAACGCGTGATAGTGCAGAGCGCATATTATATAGCAGAAATAAGACAAAATGCCAACTATTGGGATTTGTTCATTCAGCTGCATTCGACTTTGAATTTGAATTTATCACCGTTGCCCCGTTGATGTCGCCGTATATGCGGACTGACTTAATGATTTCGAATCGATTCAAATTATCAACGGTATTAAAAAAAAAAAACTACTGAGGCAAAGATGCAGAGATGAAGGCAGAGCAGTAATGCTTCAGATATAGCCTAGTGCCTAACCCGCCACCGCTCCAACAATCTACCATTCACCAGTGCTTCTTAGATCGTGCATTCAGTAGGCTTGACTGATGGCAACAAAATAAGATTCCGATTGGAAACGTGTTTATCGTACGATTGGAATCAATTAAAAATCATGTTTTACCAGTGGCTCAGTGCAGCACGGATGCGATTAGGAATGTATGATTTGCGCGATGAAATCTATCACCACACCACAGCGAGTGATAGTAAGCTTTGTCGCTCGCATTGAATGAGATTAAAAAAAAGAAAAACTAGCAACTATTGACAAAAAAAAAAAAAATTAAAAATGTTATGTTGTGTTTGGACAAATAACTCAAAATAAGTGGAATTGCCACTTGGCTTAGTAGTTAATGTGGTTACAAGCGAATTACAGACGATTTGAGGAAAAAAAAACGCGCAATTAAACAGACCAATTTTGTAATTTGATTGGGTAACACGTGTCGTGTTTATGTAAATTGGGTATCTTAGTTGCTGAGGAAAAATTAACACGGAAAGTTGTCGACTTGTTGGATAGTAATGTAATTGATAGTAATGTCTTTGAAGTTGTTAAGTGCCCATTTAATTTTTTTTCAAAATGCGTTTTTGTCAATTATATATAGTAATAAGTTATAATAAACATTTGTTTTCAAAATCATAGGTTTAAGAAAAGAAGAGGTCCAATGTGACTTCCCTGGGCGACTCTTTATAAAAAATGTATTTTTTTGGAGATGAATGTTTTTAAATAGTTCTGAAGACATGAAAGTTTTGATATGCTTTGATATAATTTCATTTTTTGACTGCAGGCTTTTTTCATTATCAAAATGAAATAAGATCATTCAGCTAAATTTCACTTTTCTTAATGTTTAATGTATGTATATGTACGACACAACGTTAATCGTGTTCTCTTCCAAATTAGAAATTAAAGTATTGTAAAATAAAACAACAAGCGAATATGATAACTAAGGCGACACAAAATAATCAGGTTTTTTTTTTAAGTTGAGAAACTAGCCCACTAATAATATAATTGCACCCAAGCTATTTTTAGCTCCCAAAATGTAAAATAACAATTATTTGAAGTGTTCTGGAACATGAATAAACAAAAATGATAGAAAGTTTGTTTCGCCGTATTACTTCATGGTTAACAGGGCATTAAGTAGATTTCTTTCGATGAATTTAAGATGCCCATTTACAGATATGTATATTCTTCGGTATGGTTCGCGCTTTCTTTCTACCAGCACTGCATTTGGCTGCTACTAGAAAATAGTCATATGTTTGTATTTGCAATTTGTCAATATGCATCTTGAAATGTTAGCGCCCGTCCTAGATGTTTGATATGTGCCTTACGTCGATTGCACCTGATTTATTCTTAAAAAACTACAAGAATTTACCATACCATACCGTATCACTAGTTATTGTTAAGTTAATGTTGTTGTTATCTGCTATTGTACCTATCTGGGAGGCCTTATTTACTAAATTATCCGCCGGAAATGTTTTCTTTAACAAGTGCAACATTGCAATTCTCAATGAACTATGCCATCAATGAACTTGAATGAACTGAACACCCATCATACTCGATTCAGCTCAATATAATAAAACTTATATAATTATGTATTTCAATTAGTGCATGTGCTCGTATGAATTTTTTAAGTTTTGGAAAGTGGCTTTGATGCGGACCAAAACTTCCCACGACGAAGCCGCGTGCAATATCTTATTGCAGTTGTAATCGCACAATAGCCTTAGTTACAACTCTTCCAATAGCCTTTTAATGTTATTACTCCCTGGAACTTCATATCAAATAAGGAAATCATATCCCCTACTATATGCGAGAAAGCTGTCATTTATCAAGCAACTTCATGATCTTATTACTATAATTTGCCACACAGATTGTCTCTCTGTCAGTCACTGTCATATTTGCCCATTCATTTGAAATTTTCCGCACAGCTCCCCAGCTGAGGTAGACTTTTTTTTTTTTTTTTGTAAACACACCCCAAAGCCCAATTAGTAAGACAATCTCTTTATGGCACCACCGCACACACATGTTTAACAAAACCTCAATCACTTAAATAAATTAATTTGAATCCCAATCTACAATACTCAAAAGACCACCACCGACCTCCTCTAGTTACACTTTTCACTTTCGTTTAATTCATAGCGATGATTGAGATGGAGAGGGGACAAGAAGATTAAATTCGCGCTCCAGATTCATTTCTAAAATTTATTCAACTCATACCGCGTGAAGTTTTCACCACAATCATCACGATCTCAGCTGTTGCTAAATTACGAGTATGTTCGTAGTTTGTATGTTGTTTTCGCAAATACATCGCATATTTTCATTCATCACACATAATGTTCGCGTACCCTGACGTACGATTAATTTTCTAAAGTTGACTCTGGTGTTTGCAAAATAACCAACTTCACAGCATGGGGCGCGGGTGGATATGGATAAAAAACATATTATGGAAACTCGCCTTCCTATTCCTAGATAATAAGTTGTGGTCCTGCACGCGCCACTTTGCATATTGCGCAGCATTGATTTCTTGAGTCATTTTTCTTTAGATCACCAAATCTGATCATAAATCTAAGACAGCCCAAACCCTGGGGCGTGCAATAAAAAAAAATCCATATTGAGGCCGTTGAAGACCGATCTCTAAAGGAATTTGCTCCTAACCCACCTCAATTGTTTATTATGATGTGGGCGAACAACCGATGGACAGTGGGAAAATATGTATGTCTTTTTGACAACTTGAAATTTTGAACAAGTTTCTCAAACTTAATATGTCTATTATCTAACATACTTAGTTTCGTAGTTCTAGTTTTTCTAAATCGAATTCGTTTGGCGGAGCTCCAATTCGGACCCATTTAGAGAAATTAAAAAATATTTTCAAACAAAAAAAATTTGGCATGCAGATATTAATTTTTAACTATATAAACTTAAAACAAAATTTCGAAAAATAATAGTTTTTTTTTCAAAATCCAAAAAATATTTTTTTTTAAATTTTGATATGGAATATTGTTACAGTTATATAGGATCCTTTCATTCAAAATTGTATCGCCATCCTTTTAAACGCTTATGAGAATATCCAAATCCAAAAATCCGGTTCTCAATCCAAATTTCGGGATAAATTTATGTTATACCTAAAAAATTCAATTTCTTTTCTAGGCAATATCCTTAAAACCTTAAGTCCAAAAATTAAAGAAAATTCCTCCAGCAGTAGGTCAAACTCTAGACAGACAGACCAACAAACAACCAGACAGATTACTTATCATGGTGATGTCTGATTAATATCATGACCTCGAGTTTTGTACGAACCCAAAACTTGTCCTACAGTACCTGTAAGTAAAAAACTAATAAATGAAGAATAAACAAAAAATAAATTTTTGAAAAACTAATAAACCCGATTTGGCACCACTAGTTCCACTGTTCCTATGGTTGAACTGGCCTAGTTGCCATCTGTCCACCAGTTCTGCACTACTCCTGCACTGCATGAGCATAATAACAATATGGGACACTATACCACAGACTGTGCAACAGTCTGTCGACATTGCGTTGTCGTGTTGAAACAGTAAACAAATCGTTCAATTGATTGGTGTTCCTACTAAGTTTTATTTTCAATTTTTTTTCGTATATATGTATAATATTATGAAGGCGTTGTGCTTGACAATTGTTCCACATTTAAAAGTCCGTTCAAAACTGGATCCCTTTGACATAAAGCGCGTCCATTATGTTTTACCATTTGTGTTTATCACAAAACGTTTAATTGAGCTTCTTTCTTTCTTTCTTTCATTTTCAGCGTCTATAGTTTTGAATTAATCGCCGTAATTGTTTAGTCACCACACATATTAATTGTGTTATCGATTTAAAAAGGCAGCAAACTTGCGCGATGCAAGTGTGTCTTTGTTGCTTACTTTAATATCGTAGGTCGTGCGTCGTCGTAAGTGGTTGTTGCACATTCAGTTAGCAGCTTAATCACTCTTACAACGTGAATTTAAACGTGGGCGCTTAGATGCTTAGAAAACCAGAGGTCTGTGGGATGATAAGCCAGTTGCTGAGTGAACTCCCATGTATACGTATTATAATGCCACGTTCGGTGGTAATCTGTGTAAATTGGATTAAGCATGATTTTGGCCTGGTGGAGTGAGTGTTGCGCGACTAATAAATGATTTTGTAATAATCTTCGGCATATTTAAATTTAAGTTTTCGGTCTTGTGTTTATGGTGGCCAGTAAAAAAAAAAGATGGAGTCAGGTTTTTATGAATGACTTTTAATAATTGCTGTGTAGCGTAAAATTTTTATCTGCAGTTGGAAAAGTTGTAATTAATGTGTCACTGGCAGTAATTACATGAAATGTTGTCTTTTAACATAATATTTAAATAAATTAAAAGCTGACAAAATTGTAGGAACCATCGAATATTTCCGCAACCAAAAAAAGTTGTTTTCCTAGATATAAATAATTTCAATAATTTGAATTAATTCAATTTCATTTATGAATTCCATATTATTCACTCCATAACATGCCTGTGTTTTAATCTGCATTTATAAGCTTTGATTGACATCTGGAGAACAGCTTTATTCTAATTGGATTAATCTGACATTACATTAAGAAATAATTATATTGAAATGTGGATTAAATGAGTGAATTATATTACATATACTTCTGGATTTAAATATAAAGGCTTGCCTGGACCAATGCGAAACATTCGGATACGACGATGAAAGAACAATACTAACACCTTGCTACAATACGTATACGTTGTTATTGTTTTTTCGTAGTCACGAAGCTTAAATCTGAAGAAAAAGTTGGTTGCTGTAGACCCTGGTAGCAAATGATTGGCAACAACTTCGGAACGAATATCTGTGGGTGTGGATTTCTAGCAGCCCCAAGAAAGCAGGTTTAGTCCCTTCATAAACAAAAACGCAGATCATCCCCTGCTATTTAGGGGCAATTGTTTTGTTGATTGTTCTTCTTCCATTGCCGATCTCGACGGTAACAACAAATCAATTTACCATGAGGCTCATCCTCTGGACTTTACCCAAACAAGTCGGTTAACAAAAATCTACTAACAATAGATGGTTGGAGATTGCTTTCCACCGTTATTGAAATGTCATACTTTAACATACGAACACCGAACTTACAATCCCAAACAAAACTACCGAAATTTTCATCACTGATACGTATACGTCCAATATTGTGATCTGCATATAAAATGTTTACACCGAACGCGCAATTGTTCGTAGAGTCTATCTTTTAACTGAATAACTGATTGAGGTTCCACTCTGTCACCCTCTAGCAGAAATATAACCGCCGGTATTCAGGATCCAGTGTCTCCTGTGTGGAGTACTCCTATCCCACTGCTTCACAATAAGGCTCTACTTGGGGGGTTTGCGGTTTGACCTCAGGAAACGTCGACAGGTCTCCAGGTTTTGTATTGTCCCATGCCTAAGGCATTCCTGCCTTTCTTTCGCTATAGCGTTGCAACGTCGTGTGCTTTTACTATTGAAATGGGTTCTCAGGGCATCTTCTTTTTATATGATACAATGTATTTTTGATGTGAAAGCATAATTTCTCGCCACTTTACCCACCCTATGCTAACGTAATGATTGATATCGTCATCTCGAGATCCTTCGCTAATGATCAAGGCCAAGCAAACTATTCTAGAAACTTCCCTAGTGCACGCCAGTTTTAATTGAGAATTCTTCGATTACTCCTGGGGACATCTTTCTTTGTTTTGCTATGCGGGAACATTTCCATTACAATCCGCTGCGCACCTAGACTTCTGGAAATTTTCGTTGCCTCAGTGTTATCCCAATCCGATCTCGTGGTTGTCCATCAAATGCTTTTTCGTGAATATTTTGACCAGGTTATTAACACAAAGCTTTACGTTATCTATTCAGCAGAAACTGAAAAGGAATACAAACATTTTAAAAGGCTTTAAAAACTTCAATTAAACAATAGCAAAAAAAACAGTTAAAAAAGCAAACATCAATGAGTATCTAAGCTTCACTAATTGCTAAAAAAAACATTTATACATAAAATATAAAGTTCATCCAACCATTTTTATTACTATCAACCTACTTAGTTAAAAGGTCAAAACTGACAATTACCCATCACCTAGTACAAAACTCATTAAAAAACTTGTACATGTTACGATAAGATATCTACACTATACAGTAACCGTCTACCCTGCAAACAGTAGTACTCGTAAATAACCCCATTAATTTTAACCTAGTGTTAAGTTAAACATTGAAAATAAGCAACTCTACATTGCGCTCAGCTTCTGCACTTAACTTTCTACAAGTCGCAGCGGCGGCGTCGTCGTCGTCGTTGAAATGCTTGACAGAAACATTTGTCACAGCACTCCGTGTACACAACAATCACACACATATGCAATATGCAGTGCACACCCTGGAGCCGAAGAATTTCCTGCAGAAATATATACCCGATACCCGAAAGGCTTTTAAGATTTTTCGCACGCTCATTTCCAAAGAGCCGGACTAACTTATAGAGCCAAAAACAAAGTAAAACATGTCACATGCGGCTTGCTTAGCATTTGAAATTCATTATAAGATTCTTGTCCAATGTCCAACGTCTATGTGGCGGTGACTCGGCTAATAATATGGTCACCCGATGCCGCCTGCTCTGCAGTGTACGTACTTGAAACGACTTCATTTGGAGCGATAAGCTGTGCTGCAGTGGCGGCTTTATTTCCTTAAGACTCTCTTTTAATGGACAATTGCAACATCTACAGCTGGTGGTGTTGATGTATATTAAATATACATTGAGCTCACCATATCGTAGGGAGTTACTTTTCCTAGATCATGCAGACGTTTAATTTATTCTGACAATGACATAGCATAAATACAGTTGAATTGAACGCTTTTAACCTCACGCCCGAATACTTTATTAAGCCATTCAGCAGCGCGTGTATATTAAACGTTTAATCTAGAATATTATTTCAACCAATCTTTCTATGAATTAAAAGTTGCATACATATGTACATTGGTTTTCAACAGTGTGACCTGTTTTTTTTCGTATTTTTTTTTGTAGGTAAAGGAACCATTTAAAACCTTCACTGGAAAACCACAATCTTCGCAAATTCCAAAAACACCTCCTTTTAGGCCTAGTAAGATTAAAGTTAAACCAGAGTTACTTCAGCAAAAAAGGTTAGGTTAACCGTGGATTAACTGAACTTTGTTTAGTTTTTATACCGAGAGGTTTTAAGGTCCTTCTCCAATAATCACTTCACTAAAAAAATCCTTCTGCAGTTGGTTGTGTATCACTTCATTTGAAAGATAAGTTAACTCTTGTTTAATACAGTACTAAAAACTAGAGTCTTACTTATATGGATCTAAACATCTTTCAGGAAACTTTTGTTTTTTAATTTTAACCAGGTTTTTATAACTTTTAATTTAATTTTGAAGAGACCGAAAAACTAGGCGAAGAATTCAAGGGCTTTTATTATTGATAATTTTTGTGTTTTTTAAATGCTTATAAATTCCATTGGTCACATTTTTAGCTAAATTTGAAAAGACAACTCAAAACAGTTATGCTAGAGAATACTATTTTCTATCAAATAAAATTATTTAAAACACAAACTAGTTGAGGTTTTCCCTTTTTAATTATTTTTAAAAAAAATATTGAAATCATTTCTTTTGATAGAAAATCTGCAAAGAGTCTTTTACTTAAGATTTTCAAATTTGTCTTAATTTTCGAGTTATATCAAATATATTTAGTGTTAGCCAGTGTGACCAGTCTCTTATAATACTATCCTATCTAATTTTTTTCTTTATATTTTATATAACTGTCGTATAATAGTTTCTATGTTTCAAGGAGCTTATAGAAATGCATATCATGTTAGCAATGTACCCTAAAAAGGAGTTATGTTGTATTGCCTTTTGCTTAAAAATTAGCTGTATCTACCTTCAACTAAATTTAATAGTAGGTTCTGTTTGATTTTGTCTTGCGGTTGCGATTTTGTCTTCCCTTTTCCTCATACGAATGATATTTGAGTTGCTCATATTTAATTTTTTGATTTTTTCCTCAAAACATACTAAGACCCCACAGTGCAAAATATTGCAAAATTGTTACCCTTATAAAGCACATTGTGTCTAGTTGTTCTTTCTTTCGGTCACACTTTTTCTCCTCTCCAAAAACAGAAATAACAAAACATAATATAAATATTGTAATTAAAATGCAAGTCACGATGTGACTAAGACTTTTTAAATAGTGTTGTAAGGAGGTGAGGTGGACATGTAGTGTGTAATGTGAGTAAGTTGCCTTACTTGGCGATGAGACGAAGCTCAGCACCAAATAACGCCATCAACTATAAACTACTAATAAGACTCTTCAGAGCTAAGAGTATTTTTTAATATACGATGGTGTTGATTATTGTTTATATTTGATTATGGCAATTTAATTTGAATAACATTGTGATGTTCCACAATGTTGGATGCTAGACACTGTGCTCTTTACTTGAAAGACTTATTTTTCATTGAATCATATACAATACATATTTTTTTTACTAGAGACATAAATGTACCTACGTAAGAGCTGAACAATAGATAGTTATCTTTTTGGCTACTGGTTGGATGAATGTGTGCAGTCCAAGTCGTCGTCTGTTGAATTTATTGAGTACGTTTTGACAAAAATGTCAAAGAGTAAGACGTGAAGTGTGACCCGGAAGTAGGTCTGTTTCTTTAACTACATTTTCTTCAAAGTTGTCTATGAGGGATTTGGCATACCTCCTGGGAGAGAAGTCTAAAACTAGCGTCGGCCGCGTAGTCATTGTTGCAGTCGTTGGCCACAAACATTTATTTGTTTTGTTGTGTGTGTGGTACTCTGACAGTCAACTTTGTATATAGGGGGAGTAGGTATATTCGAACAAAGAAATCTCCTTAAGCCGCAAAGTCTTATTATTTATTTGGTTGCACATGCGCTGCTCTGTCGTTGACGTCGCGTCGTCGTCGGTTGATCGCACCGTATATGAGGCGGCTCTAAGTCTGAACGTTAGCGTGGTTAGCGCGGTTAGCAAGCAAACAAAAGAGATCTGAGTCGACGACGACATTTGCCGCACCATATTGTGGAGGATGTTTACTTTTGCGGAGGTTTTAGTCAGTGAGTGTGGGTCCATGAAATTCTTAATTAATTTTTTTTTAGTTGTTTAATAAGATAATGGATTTTTGTTTCTATTCTCGGATTTGTCTTGTCTTAAGTCAATTTATACTTAATTTAGAAAACAATATTAAATTAGTTACATTGGAGAAATTTTATTGGAAATATATTGAACTTGTTGCGAAAGTTAAAGTTATTTGGTAATTTAACATAAAAATCTAAATCTAAAGTAGAATAATAAACTAAACAGAGTACCTGACTCATTTATTTTTCTCAATGAATTTCTAACTCCATTTTTTTGTGAAGTCCTGTCACCTGGGCCTCAACCAAAAAGCATTTTCAGCAATGGGGTAAACGTTCTCTACGAAATTGCTGTAATCTGGGGAATCTTTCGACTGAAAATGTATAAAGCAGGTGTCGTTTTACTAAAATTTGGTCTAGATATTGAAATGATAAAACGAATAAAAAAACATCAATATGATAGCCAAATATAATTACGAGTATTACTTCAGTTCTATTTATCGGAACTTTAAAACTACATAAAAAATAGGACTAATCAATAAAAGGAACATTACTGGTGACAGATTACACAGCCTGACAACCTTCCTTTATGCAGAACCGGATATTTGAATCCATCAAATATGTAAACTTGATAATAGCAATAAAATTATCTAGGATACCCCTCCTGCTTAAAGCAAGCCAATTAAATTTTCTATTGACACTGCCAAATGCCTTTTCGAAGCTGATGAACACATAGAAACATTCAGTGCAGAATTTTGCCACTTCGGCGTCCATTGTATCTTCAATGTGGTCTTTTATTCGCTCCAAAAAGATTTTACTACTTTTTGACTACTGCAGATAGCAAGCTAATTCTTCTTAAGTTTTTGCAATGTGTAAGGTCTCTTTTCTTTGGGAGCTTGACTGTTTCCCAAGGTCTTGTGAATTACTCACTCGATGTTGTTGAGTATGCTCGTAAGAGCTCTACTATGGGATACCGTTAAATGTATCCGCTTTCCTATTAGTACCTTTTTGGGAAATTGTTTCTTCTGACCGGTCATTGTGCATTGGGTTCACTTCATTAGAGTGCTCTTTCCATGTTTTAAGCTTGTCCTTATCTCGGTGAACTTCTTTCATCTTCATGTGGCATGTGAACTCTAGCTCGTTTCTCTCTGCCGGTGTTTCCTTTCTACGAACCCTGTCCAAGTAGTTTTTCAGAAAGCCAACCAGTATAGCTTCCTTGTGACTGTCCCTTGTTCTTTACTTTTAATTATACCAATTCAATTAAATTCTAAGATTGACTAAAACTGTATTTTTTTTTAACTAATTTAGAGCAAATGTATGCCTTTAAAATTTTAAACGTTCACAAGAATGTTCTAAAAGATTATTTTCAAGACCGCGCCAAATAAACAAACAAAATATATTTATTATACCGAATGATATCACTAAATCGCAGCAAAATTCCATTCTATGTTATGCCAATCATCACATTCACCCCCATTCTACAATAATAAATTATTTAATTGTTCAATTACTTATACAATAATTATTATTATTATTCAAAGCAAAATTTAATAAACAATTGACACGGTTAATGTTGATTAGCGTTTATACGCTGCCGCATTGCGAGTTCTTTATGATGGTCTTGCCTGGACACCCTCATAATAATAATTTTTCATGCCACCAGAAAATAATGATAATAATAATTGATCTAGGGTTAATTGTAATTTGCAATAATCGAACAAAGCGCGTGGGTGGGCCTGGGCATTTGGCCATCAGGAACGTGTAGGCGGTGATCAGTGATCGTCACTTCATATTATAGGCTGAGTTGTGTTCCACGATATACTTATATATGTAAAAGTAGGTGACCGACTTGTTTAGTCGTGCCTAAGATAGCTCTACTTCACTAATTGTATTGATTCTTGTATAATAATGTGCACTTATGATTATTGTAACATAACATTTTCTCCTTGGCTTATAGAGATGGGGCAACTTGCGATGTCTATAGCGTTGTCCGTCATTCGTTGGAAATAGCATTCTAAATTAGTTCTGACAGCTCTGAGTGGATATAATTTGATCAAGGTCAAGAGTGTTGTGCATTGTAATGCAATTGAAAACGGCTCTAATTTGGTTGTTTGATGGTTGCTTAGCTAGAATTTGATTCTAAAATTGTAAGAAGGTCATTGATGGCGACTGCTGATGTTCAGTGCATGTATGCACACAATGGGAAACGATATAATGCAATTGAACAGGAGTCTGACTGCATCTAAGCTTACGTAATTGAATGTCATGGTGATGACAGTTTAATTATTGTATATTATTAGTATGCATGCAAATACTGGAATATGCAGTCTGTGGAATGAATTGATTGTTTCGTGAGATATATGTACGAGTAATATATTCTTTATTTATTGTGATGAGTTGACTTTTTGACAAATTAAATTCCATAAACTCAGAATTAGATCATTTGCACGTGTCTCGCTGGAAATGTGCCCAGTCATTGAATATAAATATATGCAAATGAAGAACTTACATAAGCTTAATAAATAAAAGGTACATTGTTTGTAAACAATCTCGGCATAAAACATCATGTTAATTGTACAAACATCTTTCACAACATGGACTTTGCACTTTATTGTTCCTGAATTTCCGTAAAATTTTATAAAGGTGGCATTGATTTTTTGAGCTCAAAAATTACGGTAGGTACCTGTCATAAAACTGTCGAGACAAAACTTATTCATCTCAAAAACGGCTGCAACGATTTTAACAAAAAAAAATGTTCACGGCTTTCTTAAAATTTTAAATTTCTGTGGATCCTATTTACAAAACTGCATACCAGTTTTCTGGTTATCAAATGAGAAAAAGTCGTCTAAATCAAAGGCAATTCAACATAAATTGTACTTGTATTGTAATTGTAAAAATGCACATATAATAAATATTCTCAGACATTTATTTTGTCATTTTTCACTTTAAAAACGATAATACTCGTATCTCGAGTTTTGGATTAATCTTTTTTTTTGTGTCTTGTTTCATTTTATATATGTATGTACGAATGGGTTCATAGTTAAAAAAAATGTATGATTTAAAGTTTTTTTTATAATATACTAACAAAAAAAAAAAGCTTGACAAAAACTTGTCAGACCACTTCAAGTAAAATACAAATTGGCCAATTTATCATGACAGAATGAAAAAACTACAAAATGGCCCCTGGCCTTCTTAAAGAATAATAGAGTAATAGAACTCTGATTTTGATAAATATCAAAATCGTACCAAACATTTTTGAAAAAGATAAAAACATAGCCCTGAAAAGCTTAGAAAATTTGTGTCAGCAAAAAATTGTGGGAGAAAAAAAATAAACCGAGCAGTTTCGATTGCAGTGGAATAGAACAATGATACCCACTTTTATAATATTCCCTACCATCTTAATGTCATGTTTGAAGAAATTTATTTTTTTTAACAAAATTCTACCTTACCCACCTACAACTGGTACATTAAATTTTATTTCTTCAAGCTAAATACACCAACTTACTTTGCTAACAAAAAAAGAGGGTAAATGTCGTTATGTTTATTTTATGAATGAAAGAGAATTTTGATGGTGTTATTTAAGGTTAACTTTTCACATAAAAAAAAAACATCCAAGTTGAACCGTTAATGACCGCTTAACACACACTATTAACCTAAAAATCTTATTTTTTTTGTTTACACCTCGTAGTTGAGATATTATTTTGTTTGCTCTTCTCACGGATCAAAGGTATTAATTGTTTTGTAATCTTTTATGCATAAGAAGCAAACAAAATACGGAATTAGTATAAAGTAGAAGTATCTAATATATTCATTAAATATTAAAACTGTTGTCTACTTTCTTTAAGTTATTGCTTATTATTTACATATTTGTATTAGAACTTGTGCTAATAACTTGCTTAGTCAGAAATTTAAATTACTAATATAATTAATGCAAGATCCCCATTCTTGTTTAAAAAGAATATAACTGGTAGGTATATTGTTTCTGCGTCTTATCAACATATCATAATAAAAACATATTAATTTATACAAAACAAAAATTTTTATGTGAATCATACATGACTCTTAGGCTGAGTTTTAAGGCGATGAGTAAAGCCAGAGTTATAGGCAATCCTAAAATTAAATGATCGCCTGTGACTTGAAATAAGCCCCATCGAAACAAAGCCACATTTCAAAAATGTGCTTTATTTCATTTTTAAAAAGAAATAAGGTATACATAAATTGGTTAAGCTTTGATTGAGCTATTCTTCAACTGAAAAACATTTTTACGGATCTTTTTTTCAAAAATGTAATATATTTCTTTATAAACCGAAACCACCCACAAAGCAATGAACTTCACCTTGAAATTTGTACATACGAGTACATATAAAGACAAATTTATTTGAGGGAACATAATTGAAACTTAATTGATTACAATGACAAAGAATGCCTGCTAGCGAGCTCTACCTCAATCTAATAATATGGGGGCGTCAGATGAGTGGCATCATCAATTTTGGACACACTTAGCGTCGCACCTTCCCTAAAAATAAAACTTTAAAAAAAAAATTACAAATGAATTAAAACCAATCAACATCACCACGATCATGACAAATCAGCTACAAGAAATCAAAAAATGCTAAAAAAAATAAAAAGAGTAAGAAATTTGGGTAGCTTATTTGTTTATTATCTTAGTATACAGATCTCTTAAATATACTAACAATATTTACTATCTTGTTGAAAAAGTTGCAAAATTACATATCGTCGACTTTGTACGACAGAAGTTTGGAATTTATTAGATTGCACAGTGCACAGTACTAGGTATGTGCAAACTACAGTACGGCACCAGTACGCATTCATTTTTATTTTTTGAAAAAGTTTAACAACTTTAGGGTGAGTTATGGATTCCTAAAAAAAAATTAAATTTAAAATTTTATTCAAACATAAAGAGTATCCATTTCCAATATGAAAAAAAAAAAACCTTTTTTTCTGACAAGGATCTATTTTTGCACATTCATTTTTATTTTAGTTAAAGGTAAACCAACATTAGGGTGTATCATGGATTCGTAAAATAAATATTTTAAATTTTACTACAGCAAAGAGAAAGTATCTCACATCCAGTATCAGGAAATCAATCAAGCTTCGACTAGGCCCTAGAAAGTTTTAAAAAATGCATTTTTTCAATTTTTCATTAATGATGCCCAAGATCAATTGAGAGTACAGTAGAATCTCAAAAACATGAACGGTTCTAAAACATGAACAATTCGGAAAGATGAACGCTTTGACGAGACTTCTTTGTTCCGGGCGACAGGCTACTATGGAGCAGTTTTTTAAGACAAAGGTCTAAATGAGTGTATATTTTGTTTAACCCTTTGAACTTTGTTATTTTTGTTATATTTTATGTTTTTTTAAATAAAATGAATTGATATTTTGTTAGATGCAATTTTTTTTATGTATAGTTATATGTTTTTCTTAAACTAACTCTCGATGCTTGGAAAGATGAACAGTTCGAAAAGATGAACGGGGCCTGTTTTATATCTGTTCATCTTTTCGAGATTCTACTGTATAATACATTGCCTATATGAATTGATCTGAGCAATGTGTTTTGGGGGAAAGTATCGGGGTTGAGTACGAATAGTTTCGCGAAGAAAAATATGTTCCTTACAATTTATGTTTCGAGTTACAAGTTACATATGTATAAGCCAAAACTTGAAAAAATGCTAAATCAATTTTTTTTTTAAATTTTGTTAAAAATATCAGATTTGGTTTCGCAACCCCAAAAACTTTTTTTTCAACATTTTTTTCCATGCTTCTTTACGATGTTTCATTGGGAATCCAAACATCCCAGCAGGAATCAATTTGAGCAATTTGTTTGGCCTTTCCATAATTATTTCGCAATTTCTAATTTGCAATGTTACCATTTTACTTATAATTTTTTGGCAAATTTAACAAGCTTTCATTTCGGTATGTGATGGTTTCTCGTATTCATTTTGTTTTGGTTTTATTGATTCGCATTTTATTATCTTTTAAATGTTTAAGAGCTCGATAATATTATGCTTACAATTACAATTGCGAAGATGTAAAAATCAAAATAATATTTAGCGAAATGTAACTCTGCGAAGTAATGAAATAACAAAAAGTAGCTAAATTAAATTTACCAAAACAGCAAGTTGCCATCAAGCAATATTTAATTTAAGAAACCGCAAGAGTATTTTTGATGGCTTTGCGAGCTGATTCAAAAACACAACAGAAAATTTGTGAAAAAAAACTTTTGATTAAAATTTATTTTTTTAAATTGCGGAGTAACGTTTGCGAAAACATTTCGCCCAAACGACCGGCACACAATATTTTGAATACAAAATTCGATGAAATTTTTCGAAATTTTGAAAAAAAAAACTATTTACTAAAATACTTTTTTAACAAACTTTTCTTGTAAATTAAGTAGAATCTGCTGGAATACCGAAACAAGTACGTGCGATCTAGTCCTACATTTATTTAATCTGATGTAGTAACTTCGTCTATCTATGTATATCTACGAGCTATAGTAATATTATGTAATTGTTAGTATGTGACTCCATTATGAAACGATCTTGTCGGGGCTAAGATTGAGAAGTGAGGAGCTTGGAGAACAAAAAACGAGTGGAAGGACCAGTAAACTTTTACCCCCCTCCGGGTGAAATGCTGTACCGATTGTTGTTTGTTGGATAGATGTTGATGTTATGGATCTGTGCTGTGCGGGACCAATAATATGCATCACGATTTCCATCGATCAAACAAACGATCCCCAACCTTATGTTTTTTTTTATATGGGAGTATTTGGAAGGAGGAACTGCTTGGAGGGAGCAGTAATTCTATTGTGTGCGGTTGTGGTGCAGACAGGTAGGGTTTACCTATCCTCGGTTTTCTTTTCGCAGCGAGTCTATCTCCGTTCCCAGGTGAATGTTTTTCCTTGTTTTCGAATGACTTTTCATAAGATCTTTCGTTGCACATTTAAACCAAGAGTCTATTCAAGTTGCGCAGTATTACAAAAGCAAATGCGGGCTATATATTATATAGAGTAGAGTTCTGTCAACATCAGTCGGTCTTTGTTTTGGATTAGCTTTATATATTCTGTGGATGATGGTTACAGAGCATTTATTGTCCCTGTTATGGTGTAAAAGTGTAATGAAATGTCAATTGTGGTTGTTTTTTTTTATTTTACTAAAATAATATTTGCACGCGCAACAATGAATTCGTTTTGCCGCACATTTGTTTCCCTCGCTTCACATAAAGTGGAAGAAAATTGCACCGCAAGCATAAGACAATCAAGCGAAAAGGGAAGGGAATTATTTTATTTAAGAGACCAGTATACTCGTAAGAACAAAAAGACTTTAAAGAACTGAGGGGCGGGCGTTCATTGTTGTGACTTGTTTAAATTGAATTAATTTGGCGCCAGGCCTGCTGGCGACGACCGACGACGTACGCTTAGACAAATTGGTTAAATTATAGGTAGAAACAAAAAAAATCAGTTCGAAGACTTTTCTTCATAAGAAGTGGGTTTTGTTGATTTTGAAAATATTATATCATTTGGCAGGTTGATCCATGGATTGGGTGTTCCGAGTAATATTTTGGATTGTGTTTCTGTTCTTAATTATAAAAAGGATAGATTCGGAACATACCAATACAATTAAATTATTTCGTGAAAAATTCTTCAACAATCCATTTTTGAAAACGACAATTCGAGGCGTGTGTGCGTACATTTCGTAAGGCAGTGTTTTCTTCTTATTCGGAATCATACTTTCCCTAAACTACGGGAGGGATTTTCTTCGAACTTTTATGAAAAGATTCCCTAGAGCCTAAATTGAAATTTATTTAGCACCAAAAATAACGATATATGTCATTATAAGGGTTATTTTTTTGCCATACACAGTTCAACAGATTGCAATACAAATTTTTTCCTAAATAACCTTCAAAATATCAGAAGTTTCAAAAAATTTTTTTTTATATTTTGAAATAATTAATCATTTTTTTTCTTTTGAAAACTTAATACTTTGAAAACGGGTCATTGTTTTAAGTTGTAGTATTATGTAAATACTGAAAACTTTTTTAATAGTTTTTATATGAAAAATATTTTTTTGAAAAAAATTATTATTTTATTGAAAAAAATGTTGGCTAACAAATTTCTGAGCGGCAGAAAAAAAATGCCCAATAAATAAGATATGGTTAAATATGGATCTGAGTTATTATTAGTATACCTACTGTCGCAGTCCAGGGCTCTCTAAAATCCAACGCCCTTGGTTCTGGCTCTTGGCCCACCGGTCTCATGATTAAAGACAAGAAATTAAACCACTGAAAATTTTAACTTTTTCTCTTTTTTCTTCCCAACTGTCTATTGACAACTTAGTTCTGGTAGAAATGACAAAGTACTACACACTAGAGCTACGCGAAATCATGTGATCCGGGAAGGATCTCATTTACACTAATAGGTGTTGCAACTTGCCATATTTGACTTTCCAAAAGCATATTCAAATTAAAACAAGAAATGGTGAAACATAACACGATGATCGCACTTCTTTAGTATGCCAACATAATAAACAAATAAAAACCAATCGAATTACTGTAATAAGACAGATGTAGGTAACTGATCTCTTATTACAACATCAGCCTACAGACATGAAATTTAATACTTATCATTCCGTAAGACACACAAACAACATTATTATTTATAAGAAAAGTCCCCATTAAAATAAAACCTCTTAGAATGTCCATCCGGATTTCGGTCTCGAAACCAATGGCCGCCGGAACGTCATCAGTAATACACCATCATTGCTTTAATTACACGCACGTTGCACATTCATCCATAATACACATAAGCCCCATCGTATTGAAAAAAAGTGCGGAAATATGATTTCCTCATTACTCGACGCCGACAGCCGACATATCGAATACCAATCGATCTTCTCGAGTTTCCATTTCAAATTACGATCTCTTCTGGACATTTTATGCCAATAGGTATATAGCAGACAAAAAAATATAAAACTGGTTAAACATAATAATGGTCACGCAGGTCTTCAGATCGGCAGAAGCCACTTTAAATTAATTATAATAAATAATTCACATAACATTATACGATACGTACAACATCTGTGAATTGTTGGACAATATAAATGGAAAGTCCAGAAGCAAACAATAAATTCCTATTTTCAAGAACATTTCCTTGAAACGTCACTGTGCGCAGCACGCGGATAGTAGAAAAAGTTGACCGAGTTTTTTGTTTTGTTTGACAAGTCTTATGGTATGAAGTGCTTTGAAACTGTGACTTAAAGTCTCTCTCTTAGATACTGAGCAGGAACGAAATTTGCTGATTTTGGACCCCTCCAATTTCAGTACCATAGAAGTCAGAAGCTTTCAATTCGGAATATTTGATTAACTGATCAAGCACAGGCGGCTCACCAATTTCATCTTTTTGAAGTAAGCGATCAAAATTATTGAGCACATCCCATTCCCGGCATCCTGTGGAAGCGTTTAATCAGTTAAACATTTCTTATGGCTGTAAATGATGAAATTCGGTTAAACGGTAGCGTTTCAATTAAGAATTAAATTGAATGATCAATGAATATCAATTATAAAAAGCGTTCAAGATTGCTGTAGAATGATAAATTTTAAAATTGAAAATTTACAATTCTATATTCAAGAGGTGTGGCACCCACCTTTTTCTTTAGATCCTTAAAAGTCTCAATGCCTATTAAATACTGTCCACGATAACATTCTTTTGAAAGCATTTATACTATTTTTAAGACCTCTCGTTGGGCGCCAGTTAATATAATTTAAAATGGCGCCCAAGAAAAGGTCTTGTGTAAAACACAAATAGGTTTAGAAAACATAACTGAAACAAAAAAAAAATTATATCTTGCCCACAGTACAAAAGTTATTCAAAGTCAGCAATGTTATAAAAAGTAGAAACTTTTAATTTATCTGGCATAAACGTTAGTGGTTTTATGCATGTGCAATTCTTATTGAATGACTCTCTAAACCGCAGATCGAAGTTGAATGTACTTAAATGTAACCGCGAGTGCCTGGAACAACTACCATCATTGTGAAAATGCGAAGACATGGTTTTCATCTTGAAAAAAAAAATTACGAAAAAAAACCAAAACCTCTGTGCTATGAACATTGAGGTAGATCTTGACACTTGACTTTAACTTTGCGGTAACTGTGGCCCTTATTGCGCGTTGGTTGTTGTTGAACTGCTCCATCCTTTCCTTTTTGTTTCTCTTGCTTCCTTCGAACCGAACCGAAAGGCAAATTCCTCTGTAGCTATATGTATATGATGCTGCAAGCGATTGTGAGTGCACGTAAAATCATCAAAGAGTTAAACAACAACTATGTACGAGTATGTACGTACACTCTCTCCACTTAATGTCACATCTAAAGTTGTACGCCTGTGTACCTAACCTACCTACCTACCTAAGGATTGCAGTTCTGTCATTATCATCATCATCATTATCATCGTGTTTATGTACAACGGGCTTGGGTTGGAGGAGGCGATTGACCCCATAACGGTCCCTTTAGGTTTGCATGTGCTGCATTGTTGTTCTGTGTGCATAACGTTTTTTTTAACAAATGGAGTCTGTATAAAAGTGCATGCTGTCATTTGTTTTGCTGTCAAATGGACTTACATCATCACTGAGTTTTTCTCTCTCTGTCTTGGCATCTTCAGTTGGACGATGGTCAACCATGCAAGACGGTGGTGGGTCTGGGTAATTTTAAGAATCTCCAACCATGATGGTTCGAGCCTACGATAAATATTGCCTTTAGATGGTAAAGATTCTTTAGAAAGCATTCAGTTAATTGCAATGCGGTTATACTGACTGCATTGTTGTTTATCACATAAATAACGTTGTTGTGAGTTCAGGAGGTTATACCCAAAGACAAGCCTCGATAGTCTTCAAACGGTAGTAGTTTTAAGCTTTTTGTGCGCCTCTCTACAAAACGACAGAAGTGCTCTTGGCATCTTGGTGTGCTGTCATTAGAAAGTACAAAAGCGTTGTTTGCTTCATCATAGACAACAAAGCCAATACATACATACATACATGCAACAATGGCTACTGCTTTTACTTTATTCCATTTGACACAGTTTACTGTCACGCTGACAGGTCGTTCATCACTTTTACACTCCATTGGTGCATGCAAGAGTGTATAATCAACCGCAGCGGTAATTGTTTTCGTCGATCGCCTGGCGTCGCGTCGGCGCACTAGCCGCGCGGCATGTTATAGCGAGTGGCGACATAGAAATAGTGCATGCATAATTGACTCCACAAGAGTTGCATGGCTGTCGAAGATGAAGTAGCGTTTCGAAAACAAATTTGTTGAGACAAGTGTTCAATCTACTGGTAAAATAGTAGGCAATGACATTTAATAGCGTGCTTTTTGGGATCGAATTTCGGGATGATAATAATGGTGTGGCACATGTAATAGGCTTTGTTTGTAGATATATTGGTAGGCAAGCAAAGTAATTTACATAGATCTCATATGCCCATGTAAGAGATATGAAGCAACTGAAAAATCAACAGACCGCGTCCAAGCAAAGAACATCATTATTATTATAATTAAGGTGGAGTAGGTAAATGGGTCAATGTTGTTGACATTGCAATCAAGATCTGTGTACATGACATTATTTTTATAGAACAAATGTATTTCGATATAAATTTGTTTTTGTATTAAAAGCTGTAAATGAAATTGACATTTTGTAAGAAAAAGAGAACAAGGGAAAATCATCATCTCTAATTCGACTTTATGTTTGTAGGTTAATAAGCATTTATTTTGATCTGGGTTAACTTAGCTCCTTATATGTACCTATTTCTGACTATTTCTGGTCGATGTAGTTTTTTTGGAAGTGCGAAGGGAGCTTAACAAAAAAATATATGATTCGTTATTTTAATCCACCACGGATGCAATCCAGAGTATGAGAATCAGAATGGGAAAACATTGGAATTGTGTTTTTGTTGCAGCTGATATGAGCTGCCATTACGGAACAATACGTAATCATTAAGATATAAGAGCATGTCAAAACAAAGGGAACATTTCAGGTGAAGAGCGGACAACAACAAGTGGTGGGTCTTAAATTTTGTTAATTTTTGGATTTTGTATACTCCTTTTCGTTTTTAATACGAATTTAGAAGGACTTTATATTTTCGACGGGATTGACTAGCTTTGTAGTGAAGTTTTGCATTCACAAATCTAGTTGAATTTTGACTACGTAGACACTAGCATTGTGAATGCGCCCATTGCTACCCATTTTCTGATCCGCACAGGCCTATTTTGGACACTTATTTGGATGGAACAGTGCTTTCAATATTGGATTTATGATCAATAGCGAAGGATCTTGTAACGACGACTTCATTAAACATAGCTTAAACGTATGGTGAACGAAGAGCCAAAAACTGCCATTTTCTAATGTTGCAAAATATTCATTCATGACATATGAGAGTAAATTTACAGCACCTGAAATGGAGATGCCTCGCAAGACAGAAAGAGCCTGCATTCGTTTTCAGAGGTAAATCCAGCCAAACCCCTAAAGTGGAGCCTTAATACATAATGTAATATTTTCGTACATATGTATGTATATCGCTTCAATATGAAGAAAACATCTAATTACTTAAGCCACACGAATACCTACAATTACTCAGCCATCATCAATCCGCAATTCCATACCTAATTGAATAGCTTCATTAGCACTACTAAATATCTGCCTTTTACAAATCTTGCAATTTAATTCAATTAAAGCTCTTGCAATATATAATAACCTCTCTGTGTAGTAATTTGCTCAATCAACTCATTCAACGATCAAAGTAAATAAAATTCTCTCTTTAACCTGTCATTCCTCTAATTTATCCATCTGATTCAATTTCTTTTATCCGCGGCAATTTCACCTGATATCTTTGTTTTACGTCAGAGAAAACCTTTAGGCCGAAAGATGATTTCTGGTTTAAATTATAAATTATCATAATAACCGATAACATCAGTTTAACCAAACAACACGCAAGTCTACAGTACAGTCAAAAGAGATCGCACAATGATGCAATGGAAAAACGCTTTTTGTTTTTCCTTTTCCAAAAGATGTAGGCTGTTCGTGTTGATCTAGATCGACATATTTGTGATAAATCTTTAGGTACCGACTGACCACTGACGTAACAAACTAGCATGTTGATGAATAATACAGAATTTTCCCATGTAGCCTTGTGGCAAATTAAGGGTATGAAGATTCACTGAAACACAATTGGTCCCCTGGGGGGAAACAATTCAATTAAATGTAATTACCTCAGTTGAGGGCAAACGCAGTTATTTTTATTTTTTTTTTTTTAGCTTGTTTGTTTGCTCATGGGGGCACTCTCAAAACTTGTCTTGAACGTATGGCGCATTGCACATTATTTCTAAAAAAAAAAAAATTGAACTGGAAATTCCTGAATGGGATCTAGCAATTGTTTGAAATAAAGTTCAATTGTAAATTCGTTGAATAATTCATGTCATTTTTAAGCTTAAGAAAAGAATTGCCGTTAGATCGCAGAACTATGTAATTCTCTTTTTATTATTTCTATAATGTATATTATGTACATTGAATTTAAAATCGCCAATGAAAATAAAAATTTTATAAAACTCTCGAAGCTAGATCACTGCTGCGTATACGTAATTAATATGTATAGTAACACACAACACTGATTGGATAATGACTTGATGCCCTAATGGCCTACTGACGGTAGGTTGTTTCATTTCCATTTTTTTTGTTTCGACTAATTTTGTTTTTGACAGAACTTTTTTTGAAAAATATTTTTTGACGAATTTATTTTTCGACATTTAACATTTTTGGCATTGTTTTGGCTTTTTCAAACAAATTTCTTAGTATTCTTTTTCAAAAAGATTAATTTACATAATAACCATTCAATTTTTGACAATTTTTTTTATCTATGTATGGATATGTAGTTTTTATTTTGGGACAAAATGTATATTTGGAAAAAAAAACACCATTTATTTCTTAACTTTACATAATATTAATTACTTAATTTTAATGAGCTTTTTTTCTTCATCTATTTTTTTAGGATGCCCACCTTCAGCGAGTAGAAACTGCCTACGCTGCAGCATCGAAGGGTGTATAAAATGTTCCAATCCCAATCATCTCGTAACGGACACCCGCAAATGTGTCGAAGCTTGCCCATCAGGCTATACAGGGCAATGGTCATCACATCCCGACTTTATGGGACGAGTTTGCATCCCAACAGGCCTATCCGGACCGTTGCTAGCAGCTCTAGCCGGCCTTTTTGGAGGCTTCTTTGTGTGTCTTTCACTGCTTGCAGTTGCTATAGTTTTAGTAAAACGAAAACGACGACGAAAAACTATCAAACAAAAATTGATCAACGAAAATACGATGGACAGATCGGACTTCCTGCGACAACTTAACGATATGCGTCCGAATGCTGAATATTTTCTTGGCATGCTCAACGACACCCGAAGGCAAATAAGAAAACTCTATTTGTCAGGTGATGCCGCTGCGGCGAATTCATATCGCCCGATCGTGAGAGATCTTGCAAAGATTCTAATTCTTCTCAATCGTCCAATTGAACTTATCCCAGCCCCTCCACACGATTGGAATCGAATATACGCATGGTCCGAGCAAGCTTTGGATCGTTATAAGCCCCAGGTGGGTCAGTTGATAGACTTTTTCCAGTCGTCGAATGGACAGGGACAGGATGACCCTCTACGAGATTCATCACCATACAAACAAACAACATTTAAAACTACAAATTCAAATTCGCCGCAAAAAATGCAGCTCTTTGGTTCGCTAATAAGTCTACATGAGTTCGAAGAGCCACGGGCATCAGATCCGTTTGGCAGCAGCTTTAATACATTAAAGGGCAACCTGATATCGGATCTCAATCAGAGCTCATTATGGTTGGAAGATGAGTTTTTTAAACTTGGTTTTCGACCACAGGACGAAATTACGACTGAGCTGTAGTTAAAGTTAAAGTTAATTTTATTTTATTTTTTTCTCAGTCAATTTAAAGATAAATAAAAAATGATGTAATTTAATTAATTATTGAAATACTTTGTAAATAAATATAATTAATTATGCACATAGTAATAATAACTATATTAGAATGGCAGTTTTACTGCTTAGTAACTGTTGCATTATACATAATGTAATTTAGAATAAAATGAAAATTTTTGTTTCACCATTTATGAAATATGAAATATTTCATATTTATTTTTCGAAATTGAATATTTTTATTTTAATTAACTAAAATAAAGAGACTTGTTGAGTTTGAAAAGTAAAATAATAAAGTCTTTTTAATTTTCCACACTGGTGAAACTCCTGATTTTTAAAATATCTTTGGTTTTGTCTTAAAACTTTATTAACAACTAAGGTATTCGGTACAAATCATGATAACTCCAAAAATGCATTTTCGATAGTTTTAAATAACCAAAATTCTGTTCAGTGTATTTTAGAGTTCTGTAAATGCAAGCTTCTATGTTCAAATTATGTAATAGTTTATAACAACTTTTAAAGTACCTACCCATTGAAAAACTTTTATTCAATTAACAAAAATTACATAGTGTTATAGAGAAAAGCTTTCAAAAGATTACGTACAAAAAAAATGTTCCCCGGTCTGCTTTGAGCCAAATAAGTTTCTTGTTCCTTCCTAAAATCATCTAAGCTTATAAATTCCGGCTTTACTTTTGTCTACCAAAAATCTAAAGCGTGTGCGACTAGGAAAGTTCTTATTCTACTCGATTATTTAGCTAAACTTTTTGCATTCAATTGTTTAAGTTTGAATTCTTCAGTGTTCCTTTGAATTTGAAACTCAAGTTCTTCCAATACTCTGAATTTTAAAGTTTCATATGCGTTCCAAAATTATATATGTAAATAATAAAATAAAAAATTGTTTTAATAATAAAAAAAGTGGCGCTGAATTTTGAAATTAAGAATTTTGGAATACATAATTATGTATGTATATTTCAAAGTACAGAATTTTCCGTATTTCAGAATTTCATGAAATACAGAATTTTAGGCTTACAGAATTTTGAAAAGCATATTTTGGTACTTACAGAATTTTGGAAAACAGTATTTTCTTATCCAAATTTTGGTACCTATGACCCCAAAAATGATATAAAGCAACTTTAATAAATAATGGAATAATTTATTCTCAGTTCAATAAAATATATACCGAATTTAAAACGAATCCATCTTGAGCTCTAGCTCGATGTAAGATAAGAATCAAAATAAATTTTTATATAGATATCATCCTTATCAAAAAATATCACAGAATTAGAGAATCATATTCAATGGTAACTACTCGTATAGCTTCAGCAGAAGGTGAGTTTCGTAGCTTGAAATTTCGTACAAATTTGTACAAATTTTCACAATTTGCTATTTTGACAGCCATAAAAGAAAAATATTCGTTTAGGAAAATTGTAAAAAATTTCAAGTTACCAAACAGGCATTATCCAAAACCTTTCCATGAAAAAATACACTTACTGTACTTTTCTATTTGTATGTATGATTACATATTTGATAAATGCTTTAAATATGTTATTCATTCCATTGCTTATAATAAATTATAAATAATTTAAAAACATATCATTTTTAAATAAGACAAACATTCCGTAGAGGTAAATATTCATTGATTAAAAGATATTTGAGTACAAAATAAAAACTTATACAACAAATTTTTAATTACAAAAATACTATAAAATTAACATTATTTAAATTTAGTAAAGTTGATTTGCTTGTAAGGTATAATTAATTAAATAAAAATTTGGATTTAATTTTGATCTTATTAATTTTAACCGCAATATAATTTTAAAACTATGGTGTGTTATCAAATATATTTTTTTCTTATTTAAAATTAAATTTTATTGGAAACTCAATGCGCTAGTCAAAAAATAAATAAATAACATTTAATGAATAGGTATATTAAAAAAAGACAACAAACTACATGTAGATAAGTTAAATAAATTAAATGTTTTTATGTACATAACTAAATAAACTCATACAAAAATTAATTTAATTTTTGTAATTTGCTTTTTGTTTTTAATTAAGTAGTTGGACTTTAAAAGTGTTTATATAGAAAATTGGTAAGTCTGAAGTTTAAGATTTTTTACAATTTCGAAAGTCTAATGAATGTTTTTAGACTTACATAATGCAAGAAACGTATAGAAGTTTATATCTTAAAAAAGGTTGGATACTACAGTGTACCAAAAGCAGTAAAAAATTTTAGAAATACAACTTCTTCGGTCCCAACGCTCGTCCAAAATAATGCTCCTACAGGCATCTCACTTAAGGAGTCATTTTGATTGCAGCCAGGTAGTGTCATGACTGACGGAATACGATTTTATGAGACGAATCTTCTTTCGTACTGAAGTCCTGAAAGATCTTGACATACACAAATACGCTGGCCCTCCCATTATTCTAAAGAGGTGTTCTTCTACGCTAGCATACCATTGCGTAGGGTTTTCCATCTATCCTAATCTACTGGTCTCTTTGCGAGTGAATGGATATCAGCATCTGTCCAGCGCCAGCCTTTAACAAATGAAACTTAAACTACTGTTCAATTACACTTACGTCCCTTCTTTCCAAGACAGAAAAAACTCTTGAATTCAGAAAAAAAAACACAGCAAATCTTATCTCGTATAAAATATTTTGTTTGAGCTTTATTTTATTCGAAAACAGTTGAACTTAATCTACACAAGCATAGTGGGTCTTTTCTTTTATTGTTTTTGTATATAAAAAGTGAATTAGAACATAATAATTTTATCATTTAAAAAACATCAGCTAGCTTCTCAATCGTCATCGTATTCTTCATCATCAGATTGTGCTTCGTCGGTTTTGTCATTTGCCGTCAGAAACTCGTCGACGTACTTTCTCTCGTTGACCAACTTTGACAACTCTGCAGCATCATAGCCAATCAACATCTTCAAGTCACAATCGAACTTATAGGCAAATCTCTTGCCGGAAACCTTTGATATCATATCGCCATCATAGTAGTAGCGCAGAGCTCGTGATAACTTTTCATAATTCATCGCCGGCTTATTTTTCTTCACACCCCACAAGCGGGCAACACGCTCGGGATCCAATAATTTGAATTCACCCTCTGTGCCAACCCACTGGATTATCCCAGTGTGCTCGCAGTCGGTTAAGATTTCCAACAAAAACTGCCAAAGCTGCATTTGGCCATTATTCCCAGTTGTGCCTCCCTGTCCATTGACTACACAAATACTCCTATTATTATAGCATGGAGTTTTCCGCATGATTTTCTGTTCTCTATGTGCTGGCGAACTGTTGCTATCTGAGAATTCTTCCCGCTCCGCTTTGGGCACAACAGACACAACAACCGACACAAACTTACACTCCTTCAGAAGCTGCAAATGAGTCCAGAATACATTGCCTTGGTCATTGGGCACTTTTTTACGAAATTCTTCGTGTGTTAAGGAGCAAAGTTGTTCTCCGGTTATGTTCCAATCTACTCGGCTGATGTCAGTCTTTGAGGAATGAGCAAAAACTAAAATTGGATTTTTAAATAAAAAAATAATTTCATACCAAATTGAACTGGCGAACCGCCCATTGGAGCCAGTGCTTCACATGAGGCACTGTCCAGTCATTGGGATCATCGGGAATCTTCAATCGAGTTTGTTCTTTTTTGAACTTTGTGTCCAGCGCCCAATTGAGGCATGGTTTTTGTTTTTGATCGCTTGTGGTTCCTTGTTCTTCCGTTGCTTCATCCGCAGAATCGCTTTCTTCATTCAATTCGGTTTTGTTGATTTTGGATGATAAATTAGCCTGCGTTCCAAGAGTCTCTGTATTCAAAAATAAAATTAATAAAAATAATCAAATCAAATAAGTTCAAAGACTTGTTGCACTTCCGGCTGAGAAATAAACCTTAGCACTTTTTGACAGCAACGGCTGAAACAGAAATATTCACTTTCTTACCCAAAGCTGCATCGGTAGGCTTGAGAACATCAACAATGTTAATTCGTTGATTGATTGTCTGGATTTGTACGTTGATCTGAACCAGACCTTCACCTTTGACGCATTGGTCAACAAGGTTTTTATGAGGTTCCAGCTGTTTCAAACACGGAAATTTCATGGTTAAAAGATTCCTTGGTTCTGAGTAATTTGAAATTTACTTACAATTTGTGCATCTTGAAGCCAAAAGCTGTATTTTTTCAATTCGACACCAATTTTTTGTTCGAGGAGTGTTCTTGGAAAAAAACATCATTAAAATAAGCAACTCGAAAAATCTTATTTTTGTAAACTTACTTGAGCGAACTTAGTGGTTCCCGAATATCCATATGCAAGATGATAATATCATCAGGTTCATTTTCTTCATCGTGATCGCCCATAAATAGGTTGTCCTGTTGAAATATTTCACCGGAAATAATTCCATCTATGGAAACAGGAAAAGGGATATAGAGTCGATCATAAAATCGAACAAAACAATAATTTCAAAGGGAAACAAAGTTTTTTTTTCAATAAACAAACATGGAAGATTTACCTAAGTCAGATCCGTTTTCGAATCGCGATAACATGTCTTCTGATAAATGTTCTGTTAAATCTTGGGAATCCATTACGGTAGAAAGGTTAAATATTAATTGTTTTTAAATTAAATAAAACTAACTTATTACATTTTGTTTTATTGGTATTTCTAATGGTAAATACGAGTTTTTTTTATTTTGTTTTATGCAAACACGAGTTGAAAATGTCAGATTTTCGGAGAAAAGTAATGTTGGTGTCGGAGTGTTTTAATTGGTATAAAATGAAAGAATTCAATGAGGAAATCGATACAGCGGATGTTCTATATAACAACCTAAATTAAAGCAGAACCACACTACACTCGTGCGGTGGGTAAATATTAGTCCTCGAATGCCAAGAAATGTGAGCTAGGGTTCTTTGAATTGCTGTTGCATCAGCTGATTTTTGAACTGCTGCAGTAAACAACTTGTATCCAAAAGAATCTCAGATATTATGAGTAGGTCAGAATAAATGTTCAATCACTTGGAAGACAAGAGTGAGACAAAGAAAACAAATGAAAGTATCGAGAAAACAGAAAATCATTCACTCAATGTTAGATTTAATATGATTGGAATAGTTTTTGGATTAACAGTTCATTTTAATGAAAAACCTGTACAGTATCCATGTTAGACATTGAAGTGTGTTGCCTCGACCGCGAATAATGTTTTATTAAATAAAATATATTTGCACCAATTTCAAAATAGTCAGACAGTATCTGAGGAGGCAAGAGTGTAATATAAAAGACAGATGTTTGGTTGCATCAATTGTTGAAGCTTTTTAATTTTAAAATGACGTTGTGTGGAACAACGGTTAAGACTAACGAGCCAGTTGAATTTTAAAAAGCGCCCAGATAGTTCCAAATAAATTGTAAAACTAGTTCTTAAATTGGCTCTATCCATTTTTTTGTAAATCATGTACCAAACAAATTTCTACGTGTAGATGATTTGCTACGAAATAAATTTATAATAAATTGTCGAATGCATCCACCAGGCAAAACAAACGTTCAACGCATGAAATCCCTACCTAAACACACTCATCCCTTCCACTGATGTGTCATTTCTTTCCGAAGCGGTGTGTTGGCTTTTCTCGATTAGTTAAAAAAAAAGAAATATATCTACCGGCGTTTTTGTAGTTTTTATTGAATTTTTATCCCACAATGAAGCTATTTTCGATAGTTCTAATAGCAATCTCAGCAATCGCCCTTACCCACGCGGCAATTGATGCTGAAGTTGTAAATAAAAACGTGGAGCGCACCATCGATTTAACATCACAACTTGTAAAGACTTCGTATAAAATTATCTTGGAACATTCCGCAAAGAAAGGCATCACCGCCTACAGTCTTGTGATACCACGCAATGATCGTCAACATTTAGCTTTCATTTCGGCCAAGGATTCATCGAAAAAAGAATTAAAATACTCGGAGAAGGAAACCAGCAATGGCGTTGAATTTCTTTTGACATTCCCGAGTGCCGCTCCCACTCAGGTGGTTTATGTGGAAACTGTATTGACCAAAGCATTGACTCCCCATCCAGCTAAGATCACTCAATCTGAGAAGCAATTGGTGAGGTACTTTGGTGGTGTGTACTTCTACAGCCCCTACAAGACGTTGACCCAGAAGACAACTATTCATTTGAGCTCACAGAGCATTGAATCTTACACCCAAACGAAGCCAGTTGCTGTATCTGGAAGTACCATCAGCTATGGACCATTCGAGAACATTGAAGGTAAGTTGAAAATGTGCTAAGAGGCTTGAAACCAATTTCCTAATGCATTATTTTCAAATAGCTTTCAATCCCGCGGAACTCGTTGTGCACTACGAGAATCACACCCCTTTCTTATCTGTGACACGTTTGGAACGCACATTGGAGGTCTCCCACTGGGGCAACATTGCCGTAACCGAGAATATTGATATGGTTCACTCTGGAGCAGAATTGAAGGGTTCTTTCTCCCGTTATGAATTCCAAAAGGACGCTCGAAGTGGCCAAGCAGCCGTCAAGTCCTACAAAACCATGCTGCCAGCATCGGCTACGGGAGTCTACTACCGCGACACCAATGGCAACATTTCCACCTCGAACATGAGAGTTCTGCGCGATTCCGTTGAGTTGGACCTTCGCCCACGCTTCCCTCTATTCGGTGGCTGGAGGACTTTCTACACTTTGGGATACAATGTCCCCTCATTCGAATACCTCTTCAACTCGGGCGAAAACTTCCTTCTCAAGATGCGCATCATTGACCACATCTACGATGACATGGTCGTCGATGAAGCAACCATTAAAATCATTCTGCCCGAAGGAGCTACCAACATCAAGTTGATCACTCCATATTCAGTGAGTCGTCAAGCCGATAGCTTGCATTTTACCTACCTGGACACTTTCGGACGTCCAGTGATCTCATTCACCAAAAAGAACCTCGTCGAGAATCACATTAATGATTTTAACTTGAAGTACAACTTCTCACGGATCACCATGTTGCAGGAGCCACTTTTGGCTGTTGGATTCTTCTTTGCCCTGTTTTTCCTTGTCATTATCTGCCTTCGTTTAGATTTCTCCATTTCGAAGGAAAAGGAACCACACGCACACAAGGAATAAATTAATTTCTAACTGTTTTTAGTTTCTTTTTTTATTTTTTCACCTAATTGCGCGAAAAAAACAGCTGCATAAGGAGTGCAGCATCACATTCGTTCTTGAATTCGTATTAAGGCTCCTATTATTATAGGATAAAAGCGAACAATAATAAAAATAAATAAGACAAATTATTTCAGTATTTTTATTCAAAAAACATGTTTCTTTCATTGTTTGGAATTCTGAATTTTGTTTTTTTTTTCGCTCGGAGGAAGATTAATCAACCAAAAAACCTAAATAAATTTCAAGTAACATTCTTATTCTATTCGGATAGTTCCAATTCACGTGATATTAACGTGGTATTAACCTCTTGTAAGCTTAAGTTAGTTTTTCTTTCAATGACGTTTCGGATGTTCTTAAATCCGTTTTTAGACATATCTATTAAAAAAAAAACATAAACATCTAATCTATTTACAACTTCCACTAGTGGTTAATAGGGTTAGTTCTATTTTGAAAATATAAAACTCACGTAACAGGAAAAAAAATGTGCGATGGGTGCTATGGTAATTTTGAAGCTTGGGTTGCAGAACAGATCTTATCTCCGATCTTATACGAATTGGATAATTTTTGTCCAAAGCTTGCTCAAAGAATAATTATAAGAGAATAACTGGAGAGTTAGAACCGACTACCGCTATCTCTTACGAAATTTTAGAATTTCCAATTTTTTTGATAAGATTTGTGGAATTTTATTAAAAATAGCTTTTGTTATTATTAAGTGCAATAGGGGCGTAACTTATTTTATGTTATTGACCCTGCTTGATTATTGATAAGGTCCATTGTATCTACTACTATGTAGGAAATAGTATAAATTTTAATATATGTTTGCCACCATTGTCTATGCAATCTAAGATCTCCAAAAATTTGACTTAACCCTTTTAAATCTTAAATTAAATATACAGCATTTTAGATCAATTAAAGACAAAAAAAAAATGTTCAAAACAGTCTTTCAAGCCACTTTTCCACTCACGGACTCAAATATTCGGCCCTATCGAGGTAACCGTCGGATTGGAATTCTCTCCGAAATTCTACGAATCGTAGACATTTTGCTTCGAGGTAGTTCTAGGATCAGCTGATCGGAAATTCTCTCCGACGAAATTAAACGCATGCTATTTGCATGCGATGAAGTACATACTTCAAATCGCTCTTTTTTTAAATACTTTCTCCGAAGTTTTTCTTTTTTCCGATGACAGCTACTTCGAAGCGAAATAGAATCTCCGACGAAGGATGCGTTGCGGAGAAAGTTCCGCTCCGACGGTTACCTCGATATAGCCGATTGTCATTTTTATAATCCAAACTTCTCTCCGTTTCAAATATATGTACATATAGCTATTATTTGTACCAGCTGCTTAGCAGATAAAACACCTAAAATATTCCTAAAAACATTAAAATAATGTTACGGCAACCCAATAATTATAAATATTAGGGTGTTGATCTTACTTCGGGAAAATATTCGTAGAGGTTAAGTGACAGGCAGCTTTATTTTTGGAGCTAACAAGAACGTTAAGTTCTAAGTTTCAAA
The DNA here is from genome assembly GCA_958431115.1 of Syrphus vitripennis. Lineage (NCBI taxonomy): Eukaryota > Metazoa > Arthropoda > Insecta > Diptera > Syrphidae > Syrphus > Syrphus vitripennis. The sequence continues at coordinate 30,883,153 of OY288108.1, forward strand.
AAAAAAAAAGTTATAAGTCGAAGTATATGCTGACAGAATTGTGGAACCCACAATCGTTTTTTATCATCTTAATGTTAAGTCTGATAAATATCTCCAGTTTGACTTTTTAACGAGTCCAAAACTTGAGCTTTAATACCCATAATCGCTAGTAAAAACATCTTTGCATAGATACCGTTATTAAATTTAAACAAAAGGAACCGTTGAAGTTTCAATTTGAACTAACTCTGTTTTAACTCTACCACTGAGTTAAAACAGAGTTAGTTAAACCTGCAAATTAAATGTTGCATAACTAATTCCACAAGCTATTTTTTAGTCGTGAATGACACGAAACACGGTCTAATTGTTCCTTATACTCAAATTTAATAAAAGATAAAAAATTACAAATAGGTGTGCTATTTCTATGGCCACCACTGTATATAGGCTCTTTTTATTCTTTTTTCTTTTAGTCAATAACACATTTTTTACCAAGTTTCATAAATTTATATTTATTTATTTAGGCCACATTCACACCATTTTCCAAGCCTCTAAAAAAACACATGTTTACCAACAATATTTAAATGGTTTATTTTAATTATTGATTTTTATGGCACTGGTGCTTTCTTTGACACTAAATTAACTAAAAAATCATTTACAAACGTGTCTCATAAATAGCTTAGGTTTTACCAAGCTAATTGTGTGAGTGAAAGCACTCTCGAAAAGCAACCTTGGTGCGTTGCTCTAACGGCAGTAGTTATAACATTGATCATAAAGTCCCCCGAAAAAGAACTTTTTTTTTTCATTGTGCTCAAGGGGCTACTGAACTGAATTCCAAAGCTTTAAGCATTTCAGATTCCAACAAGCGGTTCCATTCAGATTAAAAGAGTTACTGGAAAGATTTAAAAAAGAGAGTTTCATTTGCAAACTACAAAGAGATTATCTCAAAAATCCTTTTTTTTTGGCAATAAACATCTTCTTGACCAGAGTAACGGTATTATATCTGTCATACCATATTCATCTTAGTTTTAAAAAGAAGTACCAATTGAAACACAAACATTAATATTTTCTTATTTTTATTTAAACCTTGTAAAATAATAATTTGAAAGAGACAACATAATACATTTAATAGCGTAACATAATCATTTCCCATAACTTCGCAAGGAAATTTTAACTCTTATTTTTGTTTAAATAATATTTAGGATGGAAGAAAAGAGTGAAATCTAAATAAATTTATTATTAGATACTCTTAAAAAATTATCGTTGTATTCTTTAATTAACATAAATACTCTCAAAACAATAGAAAAATTGATATATTATATTTTATTATATAGAAATATTAATTGATTTGTATTTTAAACAAAAATACTTTATTACAAAAAAATATGACGAACGAAATAAAAACAATTTTTTTAAATAAACTTTTTATTTCATTTCTTTAACATTATTTTAATTTTTTTTTTCATATTTTTATAGTTTTTAAAAATCTTTTTTCTTATATTTTTGTTTGGATATTTACAGTAAATACTAAGTTTATAAATGTGATAACACAAAATAACTAATATATTTTTTAATCAAAAATTATAATTATATAAATCAGGAAATGATTTATGGGGGAACATTTTTAATTATTGCAAAAAGAAACTAATAAACAAATAAATGTTGAATAACTGACAAAAAAAAAAATTAACAACTGGAAGTATTCTTTTTTCTCGTGAGCAAAGTTTCTTATAATTTTATGAATTAAAATACAAAATTAATACGATGTATTTGTTTTAAACTTAAACTTCAACCCTAAATGGAGATCCGGGAATATGTTCTTCACCCCATTTGACTATAAGAATATATTCGCCACGCTCTCGCACCATATAACTAACATTGTAGTTGTTAAGTCCTGTGTGTTTGATGTTGAATTCTTCGCAAGGACCCTTTGGACCATACATGCCAACGTACAGAATATTGTTACCTGATTCAATGAGAAATTTAATTTATGAGAATATGTTTGTAACATAAAATTAGTAAATAAAAACCTACCCGCATCTGTAGCACCGAAGCGGTGTGTTGGCTTTTCTCGATTAGTTAAAAAAAAAGAAATATATCTACCGGCGTTTTTGTAGTTTTTATTGAATTTTTATCCCACAATGAAGCTATTTTCGATAGTTCTAATAGCAATCTCAGCAATCGCCCTTACCCACGCGGCAATTGATGCTGAAGTTGTAAATAAAAACGTGGAGCGCACCATCGATTTAACATCACAACTTGTAAAGACTTCGTATAAAATTATCTTGGAACATTCCGCAAAGAAAGGCATCACCGCCTACAGTCTTGTGATACCACGCAATGATCGTCAACATTTAGCTTTCATTTCGGCCAAGGATTCATCGAAAAAAGAATTAAAATACTCGGAGAAGGAAACCAGCAATGGCGTTGAATTTCTTTTGACATTCCCGAGTGCCGCTCCCACTCAGGTGGTTTATGTGGAAACTGTATTGACCAAAGCATTGACTCCCCATCCAGCTAAGATCACTCAATCTGAGAAGCAATTGGTGAGGTACTTTGGTGGTGTGTACTTCTACAGCCCCTACAAGACGTTGACCCAGAAGACAACTATTCATTTGAGCTCACAGAGCATTGAATCTTACACCCAAACGAAGCCAGTTGCTGTATCTGGAAGTACCATCAGCTATGGACCATTCGAGAACATTGAAGGTAAGTTGAAAATGTGCTAAGAGGCTTGAAACCAATTTCCTAATGCATTATTTTCAAATAGCTTTCAATCCCGCGGAACTCGTTGTGCACTACGAGAATCACACCCCTTTCTTATCTGTGACACGTTTGGAACGCACATTGGAGGTCTCCCACTGGGGCAACATTGCCGTAACCGAGAATATTGATATGGTTCACTCTGGAGCAGAATTGAAGGGTTCTTTCTCCCGTTATGAATTCCAAAAGGACGCTCGAAGTGGCCAAGCAGCCGTCAAGTCCTACAAAACCATGCTGCCAGCATCGGCTACGGGAGTCTACTACCGCGACACCAATGGCAACATTTCCACCTCGAACATGAGAGTTCTGCGCGATTCCGTTGAGTTGGACCTTCGCCCACGCTTCCCTCTATTCGGTGGCTGGAGGACTTTCTACACTTTGGGATACAATGTCCCCTCATTCGAATACCTCTTCAACTCGGGCGAAAACTTCCTTCTCAAGATGCGCATCATTGACCACATCTACGATGACATGGTCGTCGATGAAGCAACCATTAAAATCATTCTGCCCGAAGGAGCTACCAACATCAAGTTGATCACTCCATATTCAGTGAGTCGTCAAGCCGATAGCTTGCATTTTACCTACCTGGACACTTTCGGACGTCCAGTGATCTCATTCACCAAAAAGAACCTCGTCGAGAATCACATTAATGATTTTAACTTGAAGTACAACTTCTCACGGATCACCATGTTGCAGGAGCCACTTTTGGCTGTTGGATTCTTCTTTGCCCTGTTTTTCCTTGTCATTATCTGCCTTCGTTTAGATTTCTCCATTTCGAAGGAAAAGGAACCACACGCACACAAGGAATAAATTAATTTCTAACTGTTTTTAGTTTCTTTTTTTATTTTTTCACCTAATTGCGCGAAAAAAACAGCTGCATAAGGAGTGCAGCATCACATTCGTTCTTGAATTCGTATTAAGGCTCCTATTATTATAGGATAAAAGCGAACAATAATAAAAATAAATAAGACAAATTATTTCAGTATTTTTATTCAAAAAACATGTTTCTTTCATTGTTTGGAATTCTGAATTTTGTTTTTTTTTTCGCTCGGAGGAAGATTAATCAACCAAAAAACCTAAATAAATTTCAAGTAACATTCTTATTCTATTCGGATAGTTCCAATTCACGTGATATTAACGTGGTATTAACCTCTTGTAAGCTTAAGTTAGTTTTTCTTTCAATGACGTTTCGGATGTTCTTAAATCCGTTTTTAGACATATCTATTAAAAAAAAAACATAAACATCTAATCTATTTACAACTTCCACTAGTGGTTAATAGGGTTAGTTCTATTTTGAAAATATAAAACTCACGTAACAGGAAAAAAAATGTGCGATGGGTGCTATGGTAATTTTGAAGCTTGGGTTGCAGAACAGATCTTATCTCCGATCTTATACGAATTGGATAATTTTTGTCCAAAGCTTGCTCAAAGAATAATTATAAGAGAATAACTGGAGAGTTAGAACCGACTACCGCTATCTCTTACGAAATTTTAGAATTTCCAATTTTTTTGATAAGATTTGTGGAATTTTATTAAAAATAGCTTTTGTTATTATTAAGTGCAATAGGGGCGTAACTTATTTTATGTTATTGACCCTGCTTGATTATTGATAAGGTCCATTGTATCTACTACTATGTAGGAAATAGTATAAATTTTAATATATGTTTGCCACCATTGTCTATGCAATCTAAGATCTCCAAAAATTTGACTTAACCCTTTTAAATCTTAAATTAAATATACAGCATTTTAGATCAATTAAAGACAAAAAAAAAATGTTCAAAACAGTCTTTCAAGCCACTTTTCCACTCACGGACTCAAATATTCGGCCCTATCGAGGTAACCGTCGGATTGGAATTCTCTCCGAAATTCTACGAATCGTAGACATTTTGCTTCGAGGTAGTTCTAGGATCAGCTGATCGGAAATTCTCTCCGACGAAATTAAACGCATGCTATTTGCATGCGATGAAGTACATACTTCAAATCGCTCTTTTTTTAAATACTTTCTCCGAAGTTTTTCTTTTTTCCGATGACAGCTACTTCGAAGCGAAATAGAATCTCCGACGAAGGATGCGTTGCGGAGAAAGTTCCGCTCCGACGGTTACCTCGATATAGCCGATTGTCATTTTTATAATCCAAACTTCTCTCCGTTTCAAATATATGTACATATAGCTATTATTTGTACCAGCTGCTTAGCAGATAAAACACCTAAAATATTCCTAAAAACATTAAAATAATGTTACGGCAACCCAATAATTATAAATATTAGGGTGTTGATCTTACTTCGGGAAAATATTCGTAGAGGTTAAGTGACAGGCAGCTTTATTTTTGGAGCTAACAAGAACGTTAAGTTCTAAGTTTCAAAAAAAAAAAAGTTATAAGTCGAAGTATATGCTGACAGAATTGTGGAACCCACAATCGTTTTTTATCATCTTAATGTTAAGTCTGATAAATATCTCCAGTTTGACTTTTTAACGAGTCCAAAACTTGAGCTTTAATACCCATAATCGCTAGTAAAAACATCTTTGCATAGATACCGTTATTAAATTTAAACAAAAGGAACCGTTGAAGTTTCAATTTGAACTAACTCTGTTTTAACTCTACCACTGAGTTAAAACAGAGTTAGTTAAACCTGCAAATTAAATGTTGCATAACTAATTCCACAAGCTATTTTTTAGTCGTGAATGACACGAAACACGGTCTAATTGTTCCTTATACTCAAATTTAATAAAAGATAAAAAATTACAAATAGGTGTGCTATTTCTATGGCCACCACTGTATATAGGCTCTTTTTATTCTTTTTTCTTTTAGTCAATAACACATTTTTTACCAAGTTTCATAAATTTATATTTATTTATTTAGGCCACATTCACACCATTTTCCAAGCCTCTAAAAAAACACATGTTTACCAACAATATTTAAATGGTTTATTTTAATTATTGATTTTTATGGCACTGGTGCTTTCTTTGACACTAAATTAACTAAAAAATCATTTACAAACGTGTCTCATAAATAGCTTAGGTTTTACCAAGCTAATTGTGTGAGTGAAAGCACTCTCGAAAAGCAACCTTGGTGCGTTGCTCTAACGGCAGTAGTTATAACATTGATCATAAAGTCCCCCGAAAAAGAACTTTTTTTTTTCATTGTGCTCAAGGGGCTACTGAACTGAATTCCAAAGCTTTAAGCATTTCAGATTCCAACAAGCGGTTCCATTCAGATTAAAAGAGTTACTGGAAAGATTTAAAAAAGAGAGTTTCATTTGCAAACTACAAAGAGATTATCTCAAAAATCCTTTTTTTTTGGCAATAAACATCTTCTTGACCAGAGTAACGGTATTATATCTGTCATACCATATTCATCTTAGTTTTAAAAAGAAGTACCAATTGAAACACAAACATTAATATTTTCTTATTTTTATTTAAACCTTGTAAAATAATAATTTGAAAGAGACAACATAATACATTTAATAGCGTAACATAATCATTTCCCATAACTTCGCAAGGAAATTTTAACTCTTATTTTTGTTTAAATAATATTTAGGATGGAAGAAAAGAGTGAAATCTAAATAAATTTATTATTAGATACTCTTAAAAAATTATCGTTGTATTCTTTAATTAACATAAATACTCTCAAAACAATAGAAAAATTGATATATTATATTTTATTATATAGAAATATTAATTGATTTGTATTTTAAACAAAAATACTTTATTACAAAAAAATATGACGAACGAAATAAAAACAATTTTTTTAAATAAACTTTTTATTTCATTTCTTTAACATTATTTTAATTTTTTTTTTCATATTTTTATAGTTTTTAAAAATCTTTTTTCTTATATTTTTGTTTGGATATTTACAGTAAATACTAAGTTTATAAATGTGATAACACAAAATAACTAATATATTTTTTAATCAAAAATTATAATTATATAAATCAGGAAATGATTTATGGGGGAACATTTTTAATTATTGCAAAAAGAAACTAATAAACAAATAAATGTTGAATAACTGACAAAAAAAAAAATTAACAACTGGAAGTATTCTTTTTTCTCGTGAGCAAAGTTTCTTATAATTTTATGAATTAAAATACAAAATTAATACGATGTATTTGTTTTAAACTTAAACTTCAACCCTAAATGGAGATCCGGGAATATGTTCTTCACCCCATTTGACTATAAGAATATATTCGCCACGCTCTCGCACCATATAACTAACATTGTAGTTGTTAAGTCCTGTGTGTTTGATGTTGAATTCTTCGCAAGGACCCTTTGGACCATACATGCCAACGTACAGAATATTGTTACCTGATTCAATGAGAAATTTAATTTATGAGAATATGTTTGTAACATAAAATTAGTAAATAAAAACCTACCCGCATCTGTAGCACCGATTGTAAACTGATTTTGCTTGCCCATGAATCCCCTTTTCAGGCCCATTCCCTTGGATGTGATCTTAGTCGCGTCAGACTTGAAGATCGGGATGTGGGCTCCTGTGTTCTTGCCACTCTTGCCAACCTTGGCAACAGTATCTACAATAACAGTCGATGTTTCCTGGGCACCTTCGTCAGCAAGTTTATCTCCTATAAACCCCAAGATGAGAAGTTAGAAAACATAGTTTGGGTAAGACCAATCAATAGATATTCTTACCTGTGCAACTGATCTTGAAAGGTGATCCAACAATGTGCATATTGTTATACTTAATCGAAGCATAATAATCACCAGGCAGAAGTGGTGTGTACCTGCATTTGTAACCCTCCTCGACTTCCGTGCAATCGAGAGACACCTTCGAGGGACCGTCAATTGTGACAGATAGCGATCCAACACCAGCATTACAAGTATTAATAATAAAGTCGGCTTTGTGGCCTGACTTAACTTCTTCCAAGCCAAGTCCGCTGGCATGCACAGCAGCTGGATCGGCAACGTCCTTGCCAACCTTGATCCTGAATGGTGATCCAGGAATGTGGACTCCATTGAATTTAACATGAATAGCATGGATTCCATTTTCGCGCGGGTAGAAACGGACTGAGTACATTTCACTATCGATCACTTGAATAAAGCAATCATCATCTGTTCCCGATGGGGCAACAATCTTTGCATCTAGCTCACCCTTGGCGCCATTTTTGCGAACCATAAACTGGTAGGGCGCATCGGCTTGAATATTTCCTTGAGGGAATTGTTGCACTTCAAGTTTGTGGGCGTCACCTTGTTCGGGAGAAATGTACACCTTGTATGGTGAGTCTGGAATATGGCGGTCATTGAATTTCAAGCCAACACGGTACTCGCCGGGTTCGGTGACTTTGTAGGAGACATCACAGGAACCGTCCTTGCGATCCTTGAATTCGATTTCAGCTTTGCTAGGTCCTTCGACTGAGATGGCAAGTGAGCCACCACCAGCTTCTCGGGTCCATACATTGAATTCAGATGGTGCACCAACTTGACCTCGTTCCAAACCAGGACCACCAGCCTTAACCAAATGGGAACCGAAATCCCTAAGAGGACCAACTGTGAACTGGAAGGGGGATCCGGGAATGTGCATTTCCTTGTAACGCACCGACACGGTGTGGATTCCAAGTTCCTTTGGAACGAAGTGAACCGAATAAAGTCCATCTTCAACTTCTTGGATTTCGGCGTCTTCAGTGACATTGCTGGGTGAAGTGACACATGCTGCCAGATCGAATGATGTGATACCGGGCATCTTGAAGGTCAACTTGCACTGACTTCCAATTTCAGTGAGTGGCACTGCATCACGCTCACGCTGGATCTTCTCACGTTTTCGGTTTGAACCTTCACCTGTTACTTTCACAGTAAATGGTGATCCTTCAACATGATGATCAGCGAACTTCAGATTAACAATATAATAACCAGGTTCGGTTGGTTTGTAGGAGATGCTCAAAGTTCCATCATCCTGATCGGTGCACTGAATTTCAGCTTTGCTGGGACCTTCAATCGACAACGATAGACCACCGTAACCAGCATTGCGGGTGTCGACGGCAAAAATGTTATCAGCATGGGTTTTACCCTCTTCCAAGCCCTTGCCTGAGACTTTGACCTTTTTGGCATCACCAACTTCACGTTCACACACGGTTACCTTGAAGGGTGAATTGGGAATATGCTTGCCCATACGCTTCACAGAAACTAAATGTTCACCAGTTTCACGCGGTGTAAAGGAAATACCAATATTACCACTTGGCATACGTTTCAGGAAACATGGTTCCTCAAGACCTCCAGGGGCTTGAATAGAGGCATTCAGTGCCCTCAAATCATCATCGGTGATCTGACCAGGAAGTGTAACTTCCGAACAGGAACCAACGGAAATTTGATTACGCTTGCGACCTTCACCAGTAATTTTGGCGAAGAAAGGTGATCCCTTGATGTTCTTATCACCAAAACGAACTGCAATTTGGTATTCTCCAGGAGCAGTCGGCAGATATGTCACTGAAACTGTACCATCTTTGTTGTCATGGTAACGAATCTACAATAAAACAAAAGAACATAGCAGTTAGAAATATGAAGATGAAGAATGGGAAAGCTCTAGCTCCTTACATCAGCCTTGCTTGGTCCTTCAACAGCTAGAGAAAGCCCTCCAGCACCAGCACCCTTGGTGGAAATGGTAAAGTTACACGGCTCTCCAGATACACCATGGGTTAAACCAGGACCGTAGGCGGTAACGTAGCCCGATGAAATTGAATCAACATGGAATTTGTAAGGTGAACCTGTGTTAAATAAAAATAAACCAATGGTTAAGAAATGTTTGTCGTTTGGACTGTTAGAGTTTTTGATTTTTACCTTGGACTTGTTCTCCATTGTATTTAACAACTAACTCGTGAATACCTTCCTCTTTGGGATCGTATTTAATCGATACGGTACCATCACGGTTGTCTTCAATGACGGGTTGATCAACTTTTCCACTTGGCATTTTTACTTCAGCTAAAATAAAATAATACTAATAAGTTTTTTTATTTACGTAAGGTTTCTGAAAAAAAAACATTTAATTTCAAATTTTGGTGATAGGTTGTTCCAAATTTTTAATTGAGAATTTTTACACACAATACCATCTAGAATGCCAAGAGTTGTTCTAGTTTTCAAATAAATAACGATATACAATGTTTTATTTTTTTCATGACTTTAAATTGTGAGTTGTGACCCACTAACCCATTAATCTTTTTTTCTTAAAGATAAACCATTATTCATTACAATATACAATAACCTAATTTCGATATTTCTTCCAATAAAATCAAATAAAAAAATTAACACAAATATACAAAACAAAATAACACCCAACAAACAGATTGTCATAATCAAGTGTTCAATTAATATCTCTCAACCATTAAAATGTACCACATATGGTTTCTATAAGAAAAATCCAAAAATAAAATTAAGTTTCAATTTTTTCTTCTTTTTCTTCTTGGGGGAGTAGCAAGTGGGAGAGGATTCATCTCATGCATCCGCCACACTGATTTGTAATTCTTTTTTTTTATCTATGAAGTAGCAAGTAGGTATATCATAAATCATTTGGAACGCATTATAAATGTAGGCGCATCTACTTATTTTTGCTTTTTTGCACTGAAACCGGAAACAGGACGAAAATAGTTGAGAGCTGGGATGGGAGCTGTGGTCTTTTGGGTATGATACCCGTGTGTTAATGATGTATGCCATTTGAGATTTGCCAATTTAAAGCGGGACATGTAATGGGTAAAGCAGATATAACTTGCGCGTGAGCTAGACTACCCAGAAGCTACCTGTTAAAAGATCATCAGTTGGATGCGAAATTTCGCAAACAGCTTAAATGTGTAAAAAGAAATGTTAGACGATGTGTGAAGTCAAGAAGAAGTTCTATGTAAAAAGGTAACATAACGACTGCAGTGCAGTAAGAAGAACATCAGGAATCTTTTTGGCAATTATTCAAGGAAAGTAGATTTTATTTTTTTTGGAATTAAAAAATTGTTTGTGGATTTTATTTATTGCCGAATAAGAAGGTGACAATCATTCAAATATTATGATTAACTTAGATTTAAAAAGTGTATCAACATCTTTACTAAACATCCAACAAATAAAATTGAAAATGATAAAAAAAAATAAAATATCATACAAGGAAACCAAATGATTTTAACCTTAGCCTTAGAATTAAGGTTTTTAGCTGATTCTCTTGAATAAAAATTTTTTTTAGTTTGAAAAACCAGGTACATACCATACATGCCGTACAATTGTTAAGGCAAAAGTAATTTATCTCAAGAACGATTTAGAGTGGATTTTATTTAGTCAATACTTATTTCAAAAACCCAATATTTATTATTAATATGGACATAGAACCGATTCGATGCAAGTGCCACTCATAGATAATGTCAGGGGGGGGGGAGGTTACGTCTCACTTTAACGACAGAAGGCAGTATTGAGTTTTCGAAGCATTAAATTCTATGCGAATTTTTAATCCCCATTGTACAATGCTGTTTAAGTCAGAATTTAATGTACTTATCATATTTAGCCGTTTCAGTTCCACGTCCGAAAAGGAGGAATGTGAATCTGAAAACGAATATGAAAAGCTTAGCTATCGTCAGCGAAACAATTTAATGGATTAATAGTTGCAGACTGGAGATCATTAATGAAAATGAGAAAGAGGGTCGGAGACAAAACAGAACCCTGTGGCACACCATCATTTGTGTTGTGGGTTTCAGACTTGAACCCGTTTAATACTACTTGTAGAGAGCGATTGGAAAGAAATTTACTAATCCAACGAAGAAGGGTTTCATCGATACCAAAAGCAAATTTTTTCAAATTTCTAATAAAAGGTTTCACAGATTCCGATTAATTTGTTTTATAATATATATGTATGTAGATCTCTTTTATAATTAAAAAAATAATTCATTCATTGATTTGTCAAAAGTTTTTTTGAGAGTCTTAATTTTGACGTTTTTCGGGCTAACAATTTATTTTGATATTCATTGATTGTGTATTGGTACTGCTCCGAATTGAAATTTAATTTTTTTCATGAAACCGAATATACTTCAAGCAGAATCCACCAGAAAAATAAAGACCATCCTAACATTTAGGAAAGCGAACAAAAACTTGAATTTTGAGAGAAGAAACATTTTACAGTGTGCGCTAATAATGGATAATGTAATTTACAGTCTCACAGTGCCTATTCACTATTATCAAAATAAGTGCGAGTTAAGATTCCCATAATGGCAGTTTAGGCTCAGCATTGCAGTATATTTAAAAGTGTCACTTAAGCCTCATACATTGGGTCAAGTAACACTGTTTCAGGCCACAAGACTGTCAAATCTTATAAATTCTTAAAACAGACATTTCACATTATTTAATAATTTAATTTGATCTTCAAAATGTTATAATATTTGTCTTTCTTAATTAACTCGGACCTAAAATTTCAAAACAAATGCATCGGATCTGTCGAAATTCCGATTTAACCATTTTATGCATTTTTTTGGACAAAATTGATTTTATATTTTAGCTCTCACTTTTCAAATGTGGTTTTGCAAATGTGTCATCTTTGAATAGTATTTCTTTCATTCGTCACGAAAACATCGTTTTTTAAAATGAAAATATGGATTTTTGGATCAAAGGAAAACACCATTAGAATAAAAATTTTAATTATTATTTTTAAAGTTTTTAGATTGAGCGAATATAAAAAATATTGTTAATATAAATAATTATTAACATTCGAATTTTTTAGTAAATCAAATTCTTTGACAAAAAAAAAAGTTTTATCGTATTTTTTGTTTTTAGAGAATTTGGAAAATCGTACATTACATATAAAACAAAACGACAAAAATTAAAATTTTTGATCCTTTTTTATATACAACTAAGAATTTAGAATTTTAATAAAAATCGTAATTGTAATAGTTCTTTTATTTTTAATATCTAAATGAAAGTAGATACATATTCATAAAATATTTATATTCATAAGGCGCGAAGTTTTGTTTAGACAGACCATGGATTATCTAAGTTTTTTAAGAATGATATAATTAATGATGATTTTATCATTCACAATACCACAAATCAATTCTTTTAAATGTTTTTTTTTTTTTGTGTGTGTTTACTTAAACAATGTGTACAGAACTAAACATTTGTCTGACAAAATTATATTTAAATTTATTTTTCACAAAAGAAATCTGAAAAAAAAAAAATTAAATAAATGTCTTTGTTGATCTTTGCCGACAGCAGGCACGCGTTACTGATTTAGAACAACAAATTTGAATTTTGTTTAGAACATATTTTTTTGTCAGGCATTCGTTCTACCTGTCATTGGTATATAGAATTTTAAAAGATGTTGTACAGGAAAATTCAATTTATTCGTTTGAATTTTTCATCAACACCATCACCACCTGGTGCTGTGAAGTGATTTTCTTTGATTTTAATTTCATTTATAGATAATATATATGAAGTAATTGATGCGAATGTTATCACCTCCGTTTTGTCGATTTTTTTTTGTTAAAAATTAGTGACGTGGAGTCTTTCCACATCAAAGATTGTTTAGTTATTTTTTTTTTGTTGAGGCATTGATCACCACATTGAGGTTAAAAAATCTACCTTAATATTTTCAGGACAGTAAAAAGTAAGCAAGTTAAATAAACATTTAAGATAAAAGAAATGGTATTTCCAACAATCTCCTGAGTTACTTTGTGCTGGTAGCTATTAAATTTTTCTAAAGTTTTGAAATCTGCAAAAATTCCTACTTTCGTTTGGATCTTAGATTGGGAGCAGAAGAAAATAAAATTGATATGCAATTTACATAGATGGTACTTGTGATAGAATTTCAAAGGCAAAGTAGTTTCAACACAGGGAGTTTTTCAAAAAAAAAATTATAGCGTAAGCTGCTTTCGAATTAATTTTACTTTCCAAAATCAAAAAGTTAACCAATTTTAAAAATTAAATCATATATAAATCGTTCTTTACAAAATATCATTGAAAATATTGCAATAAATCAAGTAGAGGGCGCTGAGAGTTTTTTAATCAATAATTTACCAAACATGTCTGTTTTTATTTATCTAAAATATAAAATAAGTTATTTTGAAGAAAAAAAACCCACCATTTGTTGAAAACGAAACGTTCTCGACAAGTCTGTACTTAAATTACTTGAATTTAAGTACTATTTGACCTTGTCAAAAATTTTCCATATTTCACACGGAAACCATTAACAAGCCATTAAATGTTGATCATTTCGTATAAACTCATATGAAAATGGTTGTTTATGAGAATTTTTTATTTTAAGTATAGTACATTATTTTTAAATGTAGAAATAATGTGTCAAAAATTAATTACCATCTCTTAATTTATTATCATTTATTAATAAAAAAAAAGACCAACAAAATGTGAATATTAATAACCAAAAATAACACCTTAAAAATTATGTAATAAAATATTTTCTTATATAAATTCAAAAGGAAAGTTGTTTTGAAATTGAATGTATTTTAATTTTAATTATTACCTTGATGTGTTCTAATATAAAATGCCGTTTTAAAATTTAATGGTGTGAAATCTAAATCATCTAGTTCTTCATTTTCTGGAATGATTGCTTCATTAAAATATATGCACGTTCTTTCGTGACAATCAAATTCCGAAACAGTGATTTGACGATATTTGTTATGGTATAGATTTGAAAATTCTTCCCACGTTGCTTCTTTTGGTTTTTCTAAGTTATGCGACCAATTGAACATCATTTTTTTAAAAAAGTTTTTTCAATCGTTTTTTTTTTTTGTTAAATCACAATTTTATAATGTAATTGATTTCGTTTTTTTTTTATAAAATAAAAGTGAAATAAAAACACTTAAAATTAGAAAATATTTATTTTAATTTTATTATTTTTTTAAATAAGTATTTTTCTTAAAAAGGAAAAAAAAATATTAGAAGTTATTTTCCCTAAATATCTTTCTAATATTTTTTCTGTGTTAACTACCGAATCACTAACATTTTATTTTAAAAACAATCACTCCAAAATTTATTTAAAAAATTATTATTTAAAGAATTGTAAAAAAAAATAGTTATTCAAAGAACGACCGCTAGTCAAAAGTGCGTGTCACTCAATACTGAATTAAGTCCGTTAAAAGAAGTTAAAACCACGAATGTCTGCACGTTTCCACGGACCGTCTTCAAATGAGCTTGTATATTTCCAAAGATACATTAAGGCCAATCAAAGATCCCTACTGATCGAAAGTAGGTATCCGCAACAGCAGCATCATAGTCGCATCATAGAAAACCAGAAGATATGTATAAACGTACATCACATAAATAATATAGCTATAAATTCGAATTAATACATCCATGAAAAAAAAAATGTATATTATAAATTCGAAATCAGAAGAAATTTATGAAATTTCATTAAATTAAAAAAAAAAAAAACGAAAAAAATTTTGTCTTCCAATTTTCAAAAATATACATATTATAAATAAATGCAGATACATTTTTGGGAAATTGCGATGGTATAGGCATAAAAAAGTGTCGCACCAGAAAAATTTGATTTTCTTTGGCTGCCCATCAAGCAAAGGATATACGCGGCGATGCCAATTAAATGGATTAATTATATTGTAAGGTAAATTGGAAATGCAAATCGGAAATATTTCCTAATCATACATTCACTTGTAGTTTGAACTTTGTTATCAATTTTTTTAAATTTTTGACAGCTGGAATGTTCCTGATTTAATTTTAAATTTTTATTTTAAGCAACAAAATAATAATAATAATAATAAAAAAAATAAACAACCAATTAGTTTAGAAAGAATTTCCCTATCGTTCATAATAAATATGTTTTTAATAATGTTATAATTTAGGTTAATATAATTTTTTTTAATATGTTTTTGTGTAGGTATTTTTAGGAATTTGAAAGATCCATTAAAAAAAATTTAGTTTTGATTTTTGTGTTGTTGTTCTTGTGGGTGAAAGTGGAGCGCAAGTTTTTGGTTTTCTTTTTTTTAGCTTCTTGCGCATTATAAACCATTTTTATTATACCGTTTGCTGACGTTCAACTCATAATGGTGACAAGGAAATCTCATATTTTTCCGAATATGTCACCATGAATCGACATAAAAAAGTCTGGTATTTAAAAAAAAATGTGTTTCTGTTTTTAATTGATATTTTGCACGAGCGGGCTTGAGTACACCATACACTCTAGCGAATACGCAACCTTTTTAAAATTATGGCTTTTTAAAATAAATTGTGACGCACATAATATTATTGGGGATGTGAGGTGAAACTAAGCAATATTAAAACTAATTCAAGTAATATAGTCATATTAAACCAATAGACAAAATCTTATTGACCCGTTAAAAACACATTTAATTTTATTTTTTTCCCAATAGTGTATTAAAAGTGAATCACGTTAAGCCACAGACAAAAAAAAATATTTCTCTGTACATTAATTACGAATTCGCATATGTAAGGATTAAATTTTAAAAAGTAAACTTTTTAAAACAATAAACTTTTCGTATTTCATTTCATTTATTCACAATTTCAGTGTTACTATTCTAAAAATAATACAAAAATATTCATAAATTTCAATTTGTTTTTCTTCACTGAAACAATTTGATTTTTTATTAAAATATTGGGAAAAACAGTTTGTTATGTTGTTTTTAATAAGATTTCATAGTAAAATAGTTCAATAAGTGAATCTTGTTTTTTTTTCTCTGTCAGAATCAATAAATAGCTAATCGTCTTTATATGCAAGGCTTGATGGTATGTCAGTAATTTTGTGATTTTTATATTATGTTGTGTGGATTATAAATAAATACGTTAAGAAGATGATAAAGACAAAAAATACTTCAGATGCAGCGATCTTCTGTTCTATTATAATTTTATGAAAATCCTCCAACAATTCGAGAGCCACTTTTTTCAAATTCGAGTTTAATTCCAATTTTGATTGAAATCTTGAGTTAAGAAAACCGAAAAAGTTAATAGATTATTTATAAACATAATTTGAAGATATGGCGTACTATCTTTATTTACATAAACTAAACTTTATGTTTCAAATAATGAATCTGATCTTAATAATTGTTAATAATTTGGTTTAGAAAATATTATAAAGTAATAAAATAATAAGAAATCATAATTGTTTTAAGAAATCAAACGTATCAAAAATGCAAAGCAGAAGTAAAGGCACATTATCAGCTTTTTGTCTCTGGAAGCTTATTAATTTTTAACAACAAAATATAATAATTTACAATTCTTATTTATATTGAAACCACAAATGGGACGTTTGATTTCAGATTAAAATGTTTGTACAGAAAACGTTTAAATCTTAACTGAGGTAAAATTAATTAAGTTAATAAATATTTATTCCAAACGAATGTAACAAATTTCGGTGACACGCCAACAAATAATAAAAAAAAATATCATTAATCATTTTCTGCCTGACATAATTCACCACACACAACAATAATATGTCAAAACCGTTGATATATCTTGTCTTAAATAAATTTCAAAAGACAAACACTTTTTTTCGTACTGTCAGTTAAATTGTCACCTAAGTTGATCAAAAATATATCTTCTGCCTTGTTTATCTTTCTTCTTATATAAAATATTTAAACATTTAAAAATGATATTATACAAATAAAAATTTAAATTTATAATTTTTAGATTTTATATGTACTGTACACATGTATGTACATTTGTCGTGTGTTATTATTAAAACTTTTTCAAATGGCTCATGCAATTCAAAAAATCGATTTTCATTGAAGCAAAACAGTTATCGGTGTATTTTTAATTTAATATCGTCTGCAGACTGCAATAAATTGCAAATAGTTATTTTCAAATAAAAACAATTCCAGAGAAAATACAATATTTTTGGTGCACAAGATTTTATGATTAATATGTTTTTTTGCAAAACTGACAAATTGACATTTTTATTTCGACTCGAGCATAACGTGGGGGAGGAGAATTATTCAAAAACTTATTCATTCCTATACTCGAAAATTTGCTTCAAAAATATTAGCACACATAAAATATAGCGCCTGCAACCTGTCGATCAAAACTTATGAACTGGCAACACAAAATCAAGAATTCTCATGAAAATATTTCCACGAAAAGCTTAAGAACGCATAATTGGAATCATTTCGTATAAAAATTATAGAAATCTTTTCGTTAGAGGTAAATTTTGTTTGCGGAATAATTAAATATCTAATTAGCAGATAAATTCCAAGCTACATATAAAAAATTACAATGGTAGAATCTGATAGTGTGGGACTAGTATAAATGAACAGATCAATTATTTATATACCAATCTGCTGTGTTTAGTTACAAAATGTATTTATGTTGGTAATGTGTTTCATTCTATAACTTTTTTCAAAAGTTTATTTTGTTACTTAGTGAACTGAGCACGCCTTAAGGATGAATTTTTCTAGATCCATGTGTTATCACAACGGACCAATCTACATAGAGACAAAAAAAAACTTTCAAAAAAAGCACGAGTCACTTATTGAACTATTTTATTATAAAGTCTATATGAAAACCAACAAATCAAAACAGTTTTCCAAAAATTTCGATAGAGAAATCGGATTGAATTAACAAAGAAAAAATTATTAAAATTTAATAAAATATTCGTATATTTTTAAAATAATACCACTTAAAATATATGTACATTAATAATACTAAAAATGTATTTTTTTTTTTTAAATATTACATATGTAATTCTTTTCTATTTCGAATATTGGTGCACGGCTGATAGCCGGCAGTCTCCAAGTTTAATATTAAAAAAAAAAAATTAAAAAAAAAAGAAATGACAGTTGGAAAAAATAATAAAACTAAATGTCAAACTATTAAATAAATTTTTTTGTTTAGTAAGATTGTCTCCATTGTTTTAATATGGTGCTCTTCTTAAATAGAAATCATAGGGAAATTTCATTGTTTTTTTTTGTCTGTCTTATGTGGATCTTTTTCTTTGTGTAAGTCTAAGTCAAAATGCCAACGCTGGATAGAAAAAGGTGTAGGTTGAGTTGGGAGAAGATCCCTAAAGTAGCCTTGTAAATATTAGTTGTCACCACTCAGTTTGTCAAACTCCTAGAAATGCTTTTTTGTTTCTACCTCGGCTGAAAGGCTGGGACATGTGAAGATAAATACAGCTTAGACCATTCTGCTCATGTCGGTTTAAATTGTACTGTGACGTGATAGAACTCAAACTGAAGAGCCAACCATACGTAAGCTTAAGCTAGTACCAAAATCTGACAAAAAGCTACCAGAAGTTAAAATTAAATTTACTTATTTCGTTTTCAATTGGCAATCTGGAAGCAGAAAAAAGCATTCTGAATGCGTTCAATTGGGCAAAAATGACAGTTCTGATTCTAAAAAAAGAGAATTTCTCTTCTAGATTTGAAATCAGAAGCAAAAACAGATTCACTCACACATTCTAAGATTTAAATGTCACGCTTGATAAATGTCATATTTTTTAATTTACAAATTGTGCGAAGTGTGAAGTGATTGCTTGAAATACTAATACAGTCACACCAAACTTCAAATTTTTCAGAATCAAAAAAAAATGTTTAATTGGGATTCCAAATCTAAAACCAATTTCGGATTGCCAATTGAACACGACATTATAATTGCGGATCTGAGCGGCTAGGGTGAGAGGCACTCTATTCTTGACAAGTGATACTCTTAAAGAATTTTCCATTTTCAATTCCTCATATTTCAGCCTGTGAAAAAAAAACTTTTATGTGTTTAGATGGATGAGGCTTAAGACCTTCGACACGACAGTCTTTCTCACTAACCGTTATGCGACACGCTACTACAAAACAATGAAAGCTTTTTCAAAATCAAAATTAAAAAACAATACATATCTTGAATTACAAACTCAAGAGTTCACCGAACTTAATTGTTAAAAATAAGCTATGTTTATCATAATTTCATTTCATTAAAAATAATTTATTAAAAAAAAAATGATACTTGTTTTTTTTTTTATAGATGTTAATTTTAAATGGAAAACATTGTTGGTTATTTTTATTTAAGTCAACAACAATGTCAAAATCAATAATGCATGGTGACAATTCACATGACATTTTTATGCATCTCTCTTTTACGTTTCATTTAAATTTTAAATAATTTTGTTTTTCAAAAGAAACAAAACAAAATCTATTATTATTAAATTGGTCCAATCATGAATCACCCACCCAAAAATTTTATTATTTTTCATAATATGTTTTTCTTTATTTTTGTATTAAAAGCAAATAAATGGAAACTCACCAATAACGTTTCCTCCAGTACTTGGCAATGGTAATTTCTCTAAGGTTACTGTTCTGTATGTGATTTCAGATTTTCCGTTAACCAAAGAATGTTGTTCTTTTATAATTTGCTGGAATTTATAAATAATTTTTATAAATTATTATTTTTTCAATAAAAAACTAAAAATAAATTTATACGATTATAAGTATACGAATATCGAGTAAAATTAAGTAATAATTACCTCAGCGGTTGTAACAGATTTTTGTACAACTGTATGTGATTCTTCGTGATATAATGATTTATGGTATTCTTCAACACTTTCAACAGCCTAAAAAAGAAATTTAAAAATTGGTATTTTGAAAATTTTTAATTTGAAAAAAAAAATATTTCAAATGAACTTCTAATGGAAAAGATCAAACACTAAGCATATGTTGATGAAATAGTTTTTGAAATCTTGTTAAATGATTTAGGATCATTTTTCAGTTTGTAAAATACACATATAATTTTTAATGATGATGCTGGAGCGTTAATTTAATCAAAAGTATTTGTAAATTGAAGAATATAGACAAAAATTGTTTCTATAAATACACAGTTCATTTTTTGTTTTTTGATTTCGAAGAAAGTATGTGAAATATGCCTTAAAATTGTTTCGAATAAAGTAAGGTATCTCAACTATTTTAAACCAATAATTTTTGTGTCATTAAGTCAAAGAAAACCTAAGCATTTTGTAATCCCCAGGCTTTACTTACTGGAAGTATGCACATACAGTGGTGGCCATAGAAATAGAACACCTACATATTTTTAATTTTGTATCTTTATTAAATTTGAATATAAGGAACAATTAGACCGTGTTTCGAGTCATTCACAACTAAAAAATAGCTTTTGGAATTAGTTATGCAACATTTAATTTGCATGGTTTAACTAACTCTGTTTTAACTCAGTGGTAGAGTATAAATAGAGTTAGTTAAAATTGAAACTTCAACGGTTCTTTTTGTTTAAATTTAATAAAAGGTAGGTACAAAGTGTGCTATTTCTTTGGACACCACGGTATGTCAATGCCGTGCACCCGATAAAAATACGGATTTTTGCTCAGAAAATTCCAGAATTTATTTTTAGATTTAAACTTCTCAATTTAAGAACTTTGGGATGAAAATTGAGACAATAAGTATTTTAACAACTATCTGAAAAGCCCTCAAGCTGTCAAATTTCATTAAAAAATGGTTTCGATCCTGGATGAATTAAAAACCTCAGAAAAAATCAAAATTTCCCCTTGCAAATTCGAGATTTTTCAGAATTAGTTTTAGGACTGCGGGATGACATTTGTAGCCGAAATGTTTTACTTAAGTCAGAATAAGGTTTGACACCCATCTGTGAAAACACAAAGTGTTGAATTTTACTAAAGCATGAAAAATCTAGACTTTTGCTCTGAAAATTCGAAATTTTTCAAATCTAATTTATTGCTTGAAATAATTGGGAGACTTTCCGTGAGTCCGTGATGTCGTCAAGGTTTTGACAGACATTTGTCAAATGTACCGTTATACAAAATTTGCCATTCCTGTCAATGGGTTTGTTTGGGATTGGAATTCACTACGATTTAGTTTTCCACGTGCTGTCAGGCAACCATATTTTTTTTTGTAATTTTAAAAATCAGTTTTAAATTAAAATTACCTGAAAAGCAATTAAAACAAAATAATTTGGCATACTATTCTGTATTTTATCGCGCGTATAAAATTTCATATAAAATATATATAAATACATACATATCTACTCATACATATGTATGTACCTACATACGATTTCATATTACATAATTTGTTTTTATTTATTTGATTAAACAAATTAATTTTGTTTCTTAATTGCCAATAAATCAATTGATTTTTTTTCAAAGGATGGTCAAAAAAAAATCTCTCTTTGCTCACATTATTTTTTCTACAATAAAATGCTTGGTTGATTTTTAATTAAGTCAACAAATCCAAAAATAATATAAAAATTTGAATGTCTTGCAGTATTTAGACAAATCATAGGAGGATAGTGTTGTACTATTTCATATTTCACAGAATTTTTTCGACCTAAATAATTTTAAAAAAAACGCAGCTGTGATTTTTATTTATTTAATTTAAGGAGATACCAATAAAAATTTATTTTTTATTATTATAAAAAAGTATTTAATTTAAAAGAACGATGCATCGATGTCGATGGCCGTACCCAATGTATATATTTTGTATACCATCAGATATGTTCAAAAATTGAGGCCGGAGCACTTTATCTCCAGTCGATTGGAGTAATTGTGAGAATAAATAATGTCATACCTCCTAAGTAATTCCCTCTCTTTTGCGTATAAAATCATCAACTTGCACATTGCACTTGTTGCATTTAATATTGTGTGATGATTTTTACGAAATCTCATAAAATTGAAAATAAAATGCTTGCTTCGAATTAAATAGGTCAGACACAGACATACTTTGTTGTTTTTGTCAGAAGAACTGAACGTCTTGACAATTGCTAGAATCGTTAAGAATCATTAAACCATTACAATCTTTGTTTTCAACTTGCCAAATCAATTATCTCTGAAGATTTTATCATATGTATTTTCACTATGCATACAATTAGCGTTGATTTGTTTGTCAGATTACGTTAAGCATGAGATTAGTATTTCTACTCGGAGGACCACAAGAATGCTTGCAGAGTTACCAGATGCTGAGACAGCAGCACTTAACGAGACTAAAAACATGGGGTTTAATAATTTGAAAAGATTTTCTTATTATTTTATGAAGCATTCCACTTTAAATATACAATAATACAAGAAATTTATTGATCTTTTTTATTAATTGTTTATTTAATTTAAAATAAAAGAAAAATAAATAAATAATCGAAAGATCTCAGGTTCAATACTCAGAGAAAAACAATTTTCGACTCCCCTTCAATTAAGTGTCAGTGAAATCAGATACTTATTAAATTTCAATGTTTTTTATTAGTGGTTGCAACAGATCATCAAAATTGCAGAGCAGCTTCTGTGTATCGAAAAATCTTGGAACCTTGATAAAATTTTAGGTTTTCCTTTAAATTAGCGTGGAATCCGCCCACTGCAGAATACTGTCTCGACTTATGGCGGAATCGAACTATGTACATACATATGTATATATTGACGGTCGAATTGGGAAGGCAAAGGTTGGGTTAGGAATGTTGGTAAAAACATATAGAACCAACTCTATAAGCTTAAAAGACCGAGCTGCTACTGTTCCGCTACAATGTTGAATCCGTAATACCCCAATGTTCAATTACATACGAGAACAAGAGCAAAGAACCAATTGACTTTATCATATGAAGACATGAGTTGCAGCGGTTTGGTCATACTTTTCGAAATGGTAACGAGTGCATTGAATGAAAGTCAAGTGGTACGCAGAAAGGCAGACAAGCGAACCCATCTAAAATTACTTGGCGAGTAACGGTCGAAGAGCAATCAGCCCAACTGCGTAAGTTGGAGAGAGCTGAAATGCAGAAACAGTAGGCAGTAGGTACAACTTGGCGCATATGAGTAGTAGAGGATCTTTGCAAGATTTTTTTCATTTTATTGTTCACAATAAAGTATTATTTGTAAAATGAAATTGAATTTCTCTAAATTTTATTTTACGACTTCCATAGTCGTAAAATAAAAAGGCACTGTACATAAAATCGCTATTGTTAATTTGGATTTTTTGGAGACACTGCTAAGAAAACTTTATCTTAAACCTACATATGAATAGGAAGCTTTGAATCATCTTTATAAATATAAAAAAAAACATGTTAGTTCCCACATTAGTTACTCGAGTGTTTTTTGAGGATCAAGAGTCCCCAATAAGAAAAACTGTTTCAAAATAAGTAAAAAAAAAATCGCCTAATTTTTCATATTTTTAGTTTTGACGCTAGGTGGCACCGCATGGCGGTTAAATTTGTTATGGAAAATACATGGGATATAGTATGTTTCAGAGTTTCTCAAAAAAGAGAAATATGTACATACATATAGAGACGTATGTGCGAATTTCAATTTTTTCGATATTACTGATCACAGAACTTTGAAACCTACCATAAATGCCAATTCTTTTCAATAAGGTAAGATAACGACAAAATCAAGACCTGAACAAAATTAGGGGATTTTTTTTATCAATTATTTTGAAAAAGTTTTTTTTACTAAGGAGCTTGATCGAAAAACAACTAACGGTCTAGTGTATGCACATATTGTACATATTTTTATTTTTAATAAAATTGGTTCTTTCCGAATTTTTTTGTTTTAGGTGAACGATTTTTAATGATAATATACAAGTTATCATCATGCATCCGCAAAGAAAATCAAACCCGAAAGTGCTAATAACGCACTATAAAATATTTCATTGGATTTCATCATAAGATGAAGATATTAAATTACAGCACATCCGTGCATCCAAATACCGATCATCATATTATCATCGATTGCACCGCATCCAAATAATAGAATACCACAATGCAGCACCCATGACAATAGAATATCACAATGCAGCACCCACGCAAATATCCATCGATTCGGCGATTCAGCAGAACCTTTGTTGGCGATCGTCGCATCATTAGAATTAATTAGGTTACGTTATTTTAGAATTAATATTGTATCTTTAGATTTAAATTGAACTTGACTCGAATCACAACAAATAAAATCGTTTAGGATCTTTTTTAAAAGATCCTCCGACTAACCATTTGTTTAATTGGCGCCCAACGTGGGGCAAGTTTTTTAAAATATTTAAATCTCCAAAAAGCTAAAGGCTCGGTATAACAGAGTAATATAAAATATAATAAAATATTACTTCGGTGTTTTAAAAAAAAATATAAAAAGTCATAAACGAGCAGAGAAACTTTTGCTCTAAGAAGGAAAAGTTTTTAATTAAAATAAATAAAGTGCAAAGGAACAAAAAGTTAAAATAAATAAAAAGAGTAAAAAAAAAGGTTTTTTTTTAAAAAAAGGAACAATTTAAATTGATTAAAATAAAAGAAAGTTTTTAAAAAAAATATGTAATATGAACTATAGTTTTGAAACAAACAATTAAAAAATAATATGTCTCAAACACAACAAATGCTTCGTATACTAGGCGAATCAAGAGAAGCAAGTGAATTAGCCCTACAAAGATTAAGTGTTAAAGATCTTAAAAATCGCACCAATAATAGAATCAAAAGAAATAATATTGGAAATTCCAATCGTGCGAGTTCGCCACCACCTCAGGAGTCAGAAGTACCAGAAGTACCAGAAGTACCAGAAATGCGAGAAGTATCAACAGAAAGATACTTAGAGTTAATTGATTAAAAAAAAACTATTGAATAAATAAACTGAAAAGTGCCAAAAAAGTTAACAAAAAAATATAAAAAAAACAGTAAAATTTCGGTCTTAAACTGAGTTATTTTGGGGTTGTGCGACCTTTTTTTAAAGGAAAAGTCTTTTTAAAACGCACTCTTAAAACGCCTACTGAGACTGGTAGGTTGACCCAAAAAGGCTCTGGCCAAATTAAAAAAGAAAAACAACTTCATTGTGAATTGCGGCAAGGAGAAATTAAAATAAATTCAGAGTAAGAAATTTTATCTATGAATAAATATTAAAAAAAAAAAAAACATTGTTTAAAAAAAAAAGAGATATTAAATTTTTTTTATAATAATAATAATAATAATTTTTTTATTATATCCTTGTGAATATTATTTCATTCAATTGATATTTCCATAAAATTTTTAATTCATAACTACCAAAATAAGACAATTAAATGAACAAATGTAAAGAAGCACATAAAATATCATATTTACAAAAAATATAAAAACGAGAGAAAAAAAAAGGGTTTCACATTTTGAGAACTATTAACATACTTATTATTACAATAAAACAAAAAAATTAAGAGGTAATGAAGTGAACATTGTATTAAAAAATTAATTTTAGAGAATTATTTAAATAAAAATAATAAAATATTATATATTATATTAAACTGGAGGATCTTATAGAAAAATTTGGTAAAATGACAACTTCTCATGAAGAAGTTATTTCACGTATCGTAGCCTCGAACGTGGCTACTTTAAAAGACGAAATTGAAAAATTAAAAAACCAACTTTCTGTCCTAACAACGGATTGCAATGTGACGGAACATGTCGCGGAAACAATTAACGATAGCATCAATTGTGTAGAATCACTCGATGTGATTAAATCATTACCGGAATTTACAGGTGATGAAAATACATATGTAAGCTGGCGAGAAGCGGCTAATAATTCAATGACTCTCTACACGAGAGGAAGCCGAAGGTATTTTGCGGCCTTGACAATTTTGCGAAACAAAATTGTTAAAAACGCAAATGATACTTTAACGAACCATGGAACGGTTCTAAATTTTGATGCGATTTTAAGTCGTCTAGACTTCGCATATGCGGACAAACGTCCAATACACATGATTGAACAGGAATTAAGTATCTTGAGGCAAGGCTCCTCATCGCTAATTGACTACTATAATATAGTCAACAAGAAATTAACGCTTTTAATAAACAAAACAATAATGACACATGGTCAGGCTAATTTGACTAAAGAGCTTAATGAAGCTCACCGAAAAAATGCGTTACGCGTATTTATAACAGGTCTTAATGCTCCATTGAGCAATATTTTATTTTCTCTTAACCCTAATGATTTACCTAGCGCTCTTGCTAAAGCGCAAGAGTTAGAATCAAATAATCAGAGAGCTCAATTCGCTCTACAATTTAATAGAAATTATAATTCGAATCAGAATGTTAAAAATAACCACGCGATTAATAATAATAATAATAACTTGAGATTTCCTAAAAGATCGGTTTGGGAACCAAATCCAAACCATAACCGACACCAACATCAACAACCATCAGCAATGGAAATTGGTAGTTCCAATATGAAGATGCCTTACCATAGGCAAAACTTTAATAATAATTACTGGCGATCTCACAATCAAAATAATAATAATAACAATACTAACAATAATAATAATATGGGAAATAGATATAATCCCTTCAGACAAAATCAAAACAACTACAATAATAACAATAATCAAAGAAATTCATATGTGGATAAGAGGCCACATAGCACTCAAAATAGTGCTCAACCCCCGGTTAAAAACCAAAGGATAAATAATATTAATGAGGACGCTTTTTTAGGCGATCGCCGTGCCAATTGCCTTTCATCATCAGATACCTATCAGGCAAGCAACTAAAAATTCTAATTGACACGGGAGCTACTAGTTGCTATTGTAGACCTAATGTTCTACAAGAAAGAAAAAAATTAACTATAAATAAAAGAGTTCGTACAATAAATGGGTATTCCATAATAACCCATTACTATGAAGTATATATATTTGATAGAGACGTAGTATTCTATGAGATAGAAAATTTAGAAAGTGATTTATTAATAGGCTATATGTTGTTAAAAAAAGCCTTGGTCAAGTTAGATTTTAAAGATGGAGTTTTAATCTATAATAATAAAAGAGAAAAAATCTTCTTTGCAGAAAACATAAATGATATAAAAGAAGGAAAAATACAAGAATTAAACAATACAAGGGAATCAGGAGATTCCGAAACCACATTAAATAAAGCAACAGAGAATAACGAAAATATTGAGGAATTAAAAAGATCTATTATAAATAAGATTGAAAGGATACATTCCAATATTAATTTAAATTCTCTTCTCCGAACAGATGTAAAGGCAGAAATTAGGACTACAGTCGATACTCCTATATGGAGCAGACAATATCCGTACCCACTGTCAGTGAACACATTTGTAAACAACGAAATTAAAAATTTATTGAACGCAGGAATTGTAAGGCAAAGCAAGAGCCCTTATAATTCACCAATTTGGGTTGTACCAAAAAAGGGTACAAATGAAGACGGTAGCCAAAAATTAAGATTGGTTATCGATTACAAAAAACTAAATGAAAAAACGATATCAGATAGATATCCTATTCCGGAAAGCAACGTAATATTATCCAATTTAGGGAAATCGGAATATTTCTCTACTATAGACTTAGAGTCAGGTTTTCATCAAATACAGATGAAAGAATCTGATATAGAAAAAACTGCCTTTAGCGTAAATAATGGCAAGTATGAATTTTTACGAATGCCTTTTGGCCTGAAAAATGCGCCAAGTATCTTCCAAAGAGCGATGGATGATATTTTGCGTGAATATATAGGAAAAGTATGTCATGTATATATGGACGACATAATAGTCTACTCCAAAAACATAAGTGAACATACTTTGCATCTCAATAAAATTATAGATATATTAAAACGCGCTAATATGAAAATTTCCTTAGAAAAATCTAAGTTTTATAAAAAGGAAACAGAATTTTTGGGTTATATAGTTGGTTATAATACCATAAAAACAGACCCTAAAAAAATAGAAACTATAAACAATTTTCCAGTACCGAATACACTAAGACAGCTAAGAAGTTTTCTAGGTATGACGGGTTACTACCGTAAGTTTGTTAAAAATTACGCTTCTGTAACGAAGCCTTTAACTAAATATTTAGCCGGAGAAAACGGCAGAATTTCAAAAAATCAATCCAAAAAGACAATAATAAAACTAGACGAAGAAGCTATTTCAGCTTGTAGGACTTTAAAAGACCTACTTATAAACCAAATCGAATTAGTACAACCAGACTTCAATAAGAAATTTATTTTAACGACTGACGCTTCTAATAACGCTATAGCAGGCGTATTGACTCAAGAAGGAAAACCTATAACCTTCATTTCTAAAACTTTAAATAAGACGGAACAAAATTACGCTACAAATGAAAAAGAATTATACGCAATTGTGTGGTCATTGAAAAATTTAAGAAATTACCTTTACGGAGTTTCTGACCTAGAGATCCATACGGATCATCAACCTCTAACATTTGCGGTATCTGTACGAAACCCAAATGCAAAAATGAAAAGATGGCACGCATTCATTGAGGAGTTCGCTCCCAAAATAATATATAAGCCAGGATCTACAAATGTAGTTGCCGATGCTTTATCTCGACAATATCTTAATCAAATTTCAGACCAAGACGAAGACTCATTTAGTACTGCTACACAGCACTCTGCCGAGAGCAGCGACAATTTAGACATTAAAGAAACTACAAAACCATTAAATCAATTTAAACAACAAATCCTTTTAAGTCAAGGACAATTTACCGCTCACGAACAAATTAACAATTTTAACAAGACAAGACATTTAATAGAGTACGATACAACAGATAATCTTATTATAATTCTAAAACAATATTTACAACCCGGAACAGTTGCAATTCATTGCACACCGGAAGACTTATATAATATTAAACAAAAATTAAAAGAAACATTTAGTAATAATTTCCTATACACAAAGAACTTCCCCATCGATATTACAAATGAAGAAGACCAGAAAATAATTATAGAACAAACTCATGTTAGAGCACATCGAAGTTATCAGGAAAATTTAAAACAAATCTATAAAGCATATTATTGGCCACGAATGACCAAACAATTTAAAGAATATGTTAGAAACTGTGAAATATGTAACAGAAATAAATACGAGCGACACCCATTTAAAGCTCCAATTGGAGAGGCTCCAATTGCTAAGAAAGAGGGGGAGCAATTGCATTTAGACATTTTCTTCGCCCAAAAACTAAAATTCTTAACATGTATTGATTCATATTCAAAATTCTTAGTTATTAAACTAATCGAAGATAGAACAAAATTAGATGAAAAAGTCTTAGAACTTTTACAAAGCTTTCCAGAAGCTAAAAATTTATGCGTAGACAATGAACCAGGTTTTTCAACACCCCAATTTAAAACTTTGATGCAAAGATTGGGAATTCAAATATATTTCTGTGATCCAAAGCACAGTACTTCAAATGGACAAGTGGAAAGAGTACACTCCACTATAATAGAAATAGCAAGATGTATGAAGGAAGAATTTCATTTAATAAGTGATCTAGAATCAATATTCAGATCTGTACAACAGTATAACAAAACAATACATTCTGTAACAAATAAAAGACCTTTCGATGTCTTATTCAATAAATCAGAATACGAAGATTTACGACCAAAACTATTATTAGCTCAAGAAAAGATGTTAAAGAGAAATAAACCTGTAGAGGTTAAAACATATAAAAGAAATGAAATCGTTTATGAAAAAATAGCAGGAGTTAGAAATAAACTCCAACCTAGATATAAAAAACAGAAAGTCAAAGAAGACTTAGGAAATAAGATACGAATTTATAAAAACGACCGTATAATTCATAAAGATAATATTAAAATTTAATTTATTACAGGAAAATGAATCTACTAATTACATTAACTATACTTACACTATTAAACAACGGACAAGGACAGAGACTAGACGTTCAATATATAAATGATGGACAAGGATTCATTATGATTAAAAGCGAGGAATTAAACATTATCAATAATTATAAGAAAATATTATACAATATAAATATAGAAACATGGAGAGAAAATTTGAACCTTATCAAAAATAATATACAAAACTTAAGTAATTGTAATCATTACCCTTCCATGTTACATAATTTTAATTCACTAGAAGAAGAAATAAGTACACTTATACCCCATCACGCTAGGGAAAAAAGAGGCTTATTCAACATAATAGGAAAGGGACTTAAATTTATAGCAGGCACAATGGATGCCGATGATGAGTTAGAAATTAGGAAAAAATTAAATTTTAATGAAAAAAATAATGAAAATATAATAAATAATCTCAATGATCAAATTAAAATAAACGATCAATTTAATACTGCAATGAAAGCAGTGACTGATCACATTAACAATCAACAAAAATCCATAAACAATCAACTATCAAATCTGTTAGGAAGAACATCAAGAGATGTTACAATAGAGCATATGCAACATATCTTTCAAATTCAATACGACATACAACTTCTCAGAGAACAAATTCGAAAAGTTAAAGAAAATTTAATGATGTGCAGATTAGGCGTATTAGGAAGAGATATTTTAACCCCTAAAGATTTCAAAACATATAACATTACCTTGAAAGATTTAATTTTTATTAAAAGCTCCGCCATTTTACATAATAACGAAATAATTTTCATTATCATGATTCCAACTTATTGCAATCAAACCTATCATAAAATCATTATAGAGCCTATTCCGAATAAAAATAAATTAGAATTAGACATACCTTATAGACAACTTATATTAAGCAATGATACATGGTATCAATATACAAAAGAAAGAATTATTATAAAAAAACATTTAAAAATTATAAGAGATGAATGTATGGAAAACATACTGAAAGATAAACCAATATGTAACTTTATAATTAATGAATCCATAGAAATAAAGCAATTAACAAATAATATTGTCATAACAAAAAACATTCCACAAACAAAATTAACTCATAATTGCAACATGTACAATGTAACATTGTATGGAAATAATATAATCAATTTTGAAAACTGCAAAATTTATATTAACGATAACATTTATGAAAATATAATTGTAAATGAAAATTTTATCCTTCCAATTTTTAAAGATATAAAAATCAAGAACATTACTGTTAATTTCACTTTACCTGAACTTCATTACAAAAATATTGAAAATAGAAAAATTCTGGAAGAAATAAAAACAAATCATTTAATAACTAATAGCATAACTTTTAGCATAATTACAATAATAATAATTTTATTATTAATTGCATTCATATACCTCTCTTCAAAATCTAAGCCCATAAGGCAAATAATAAAAAAAGAAATATTCATAGATAAAATAAACAAAAATATTCAACAACTCTCCGAAGAAACGGAAACCCAAGATGCGGGACGCATCATTTAAGAAAGAGGGGAGTTATCATCATGCATCCGCAAAGAAAATCAAACCCGAAAGTGCTAATAACGCACTATAAAATATTTCATTGGATTTCATCATAAGATGAAGATATTAAATTACAGCACATCCGTGCATCCAAATACCGATCATCATATTATCATCGATTGCACCGCATCCAAATAATAGAATACCACAATGCAGCACCCATGACAATAGAATATCACAATGCAGCACCCACGCAAATATCCATCGATTCGGCGATTCAGCAGAACCTTTGTTGGCGATCGTCGCATCATTAGAATTAATTAGGTTACGTTATTTTAGAATTAATATTGTATCTTTAGATTTAAATTGAACTTGACTCGAATCACAACAAATAAAATCGTTTAGGATCTTTTTTAAAAGATCCTCCGACTAACCATTTGTTTAATTTACATACATAAATGAAACTGAGTTCTGTTTTATATTAATTTAACGATTATTTGAAAAGTTTTTATTAAATAAACTTGAAATGACCTTGCACAGTTGCCCATAAGATCACAAGAAAAAAGTTAAAATTCAATTAAAAAAAAAATTTTAAAAATCAACTCTCCACTGACAAAATAGGTATATTTACTAAATTTGTTTACATACATAAATATAGCAATTATTTCTAAAAACTTTTGTATTTCGCATTGTTAAAAGTTTAAAGTGAATCATGAATTCTAACCAATAATTTTGTTTTCATTTTATTTTATTTTTTGTACGTGCTATTTTCCATATTATCAATAAATTTTGTACGTGATGAAATAAGCTATACCTATTTTGGATGCAATTAATTTAAATTATTTTTTAGTTCAAAAACAAGAATTTGTATTTTCAAATGATATACTTTCTTTTATTATGGTTTGCCAAAAAAAAAAATTTAATTTCTTATTGAAAGCAAATAAATATTTGTTTTAATTCGGAGAAAATAAAAACTTTGTTTTTAAAAATGTTTTACATAAATTCCACCTAAATCAAAATGAGTATTTCACTAAGAATGCATAGAATATTCTATTTTTGGGGACACACCGTTCCGGTGACATATTTCCGTTTTTTTTTCTCTTCTTCATTTGAAAATGTTAAATGCAAACAAAATTTTTATTTATTTGTCTGTCGTTTGATACCGCCCCCAATAAACACACACTTATATATAAAAAAAAATTGGAATAGAATAAATTTATTTATTAATATACTTAATTTTTAATTTTTTTTTTTAGTAAAATCAATTCGCACCTTAGAAAAACCAAAACATAAATGTTGAAATTACACACACTTCTTCTCAATGAACACTATGCGAATTTATTAATATTTGTCACTTATTTACTTTAATTCGTTGGGCACCAAGAACGGTTTTCCAGTTATTGACACCTTCACTATTGAGAAGGTAAGTTTTCGAAAATTAATTAAAAACTACGAAAATATTATTTCTGAGTTTTTGACAACAATCGGTATTGTAGTCAATGGTAGACAAAAGGCAACTTTTGACTGACTGATTTGAATCGGTCGTCTGCGATGGTAGTGTTTCTGGCTGTTTTTGAAATTTTTTGGTTTTTGAGGAGTTTCTATAAAACCAACGATGAACAAAATAAATAATTAATGTGATGTATGTATAAATATATGTTTCGATGAACATTCTTCGTGTCCATAGCTAAGTGTGTTTTAGTTTGTATATTTTGTATGTTGGTTTTGTGTTGCTAGTGTTATTTGGGAGGAGAAATTGGGCAAATAATTATTTGGATTTCAGTTTTCAATGTATTTAAGGAAAGTGTAGGAGAGTGTGTGTGTGTTTTTTTTTGTTGTTTCTTCTAGAATTTTATATCATTTTCGATTTGGTTTTTTCTAGATTCTAGTTAAAAATAATTATTTAGGATGTGTTTAATATTGGCTCCTTCTAGGCTTGTTTTTTTCTATGTTTTTTTTTCTCCTTGGTTTTGACTTTTTTTGACTAGTAAAAGTGTGAACTTTAAGAACGATAAACAGTTTGTGGGTGGGGAAATATTAAAAAAAAAACTGTGTAAACATATCCAATTTTTAATCCATATTATATTGAAATATATGTAGGTACGTTATTAATTGTTTTTTTTTTTTAAATATATTTATATATATTTTTTAATTGTTGTTGAGTTTCTTTTAAATTTGCGCCAATCAACTATAGTATATTTTTGTATGTGAAACTGTAGAACGTATTTTAATTTATAAAGATTTGTTTATCGGATTCTATTTTTTAAAAAAATGGTAGGCACCTGTTTTTTTTATAGTGTAACATATTTAAACGATCAATCATTGTGGATTGATTCAATTTTAAAACAAATGTGATTCAGAATTAAAATGTTCTCAACAAAAATAATTATTTTAGTAATAGCTCATCTTACTGAAATAAATCCTTAAATAAGATTCAAATATTTTAACAACAAGGTATCAAATAGTGTACTCACTTTTGTACAGTTAAAAAAGTGTATCATATTATTTTTAAAATAATAATGAAAAAGAGCTATTTAAAAAAAAAACACATTTTCAAAAATTTTGTTGATTTTAACTTTAAATTTTTTTTTACTTTTGTTTTATATTTTGGTAATTTGTTTTCATATTATTCACAGCAAGAGCATGTAGAAAGTGTCAACGCAAGAAAACATCGTATACACTTCTCGAAACGGAAAAAATGCTATATTTTTTAATGTTATAAATTTAAAAAATTCTCCCTGTAACGCTATTATGTTTTACCTTTTAGTTTGCTTGATCTTAAATTCATAAGAAAAAAGAAACAAATAACACTAGTTTACAAAATTTTGGGTCACCGATGCTACCTAAAAAAAAACAACTTTTTTTTACTAATTCGGGGTCGCTGAAAACGAAAATGACATTAATTTTTTTTTTCAAAGAACCGTTTTCGAGATATGCTCAAAAAAAGGTTTTTTTGCTCCATTTTTTGAACACTGGCTTATATCTGTTAAATGATCTTTTTAATTTACATATCGTAAATATTTTTAGAAAGATAACACTTTTTGCTTTCCAACGGTATACGGTTTGTTATAATCGGATGCGAATTCATTAAGATACAAGCGATCAAAGATTATAAAAATCGATTTTTTCGAGCTTTTTTGAAAATATATCATTTTCAATTGAACCGTGTGGATAGAAAAAAAATATAAAAAATATTTTTTTGGACTCAAATAAAATGTATTTTTATAACAAAAATTTTAAGACCAAATTCATCAAAATTGAACGATAAATGTAGAAGCTATGAAATAATGAAGTCATTGTCTTAAACAGAAAATTTAGTATATTCTATGTAAATTTGTTTTTTTATAACATAAAGTAGTAATATGAAAACGATTTCGTATGAAAAAATGACTGACTTGTTTTTCTTATTTATTTCATAGCTTCTACATTTATCGTTCAATTTTGATGAATTTGGTCTTAAAATTTTTGTTATAAAAATACATTTTATTTGAGCCCAAAAAAATATTTTTTATATTTTTTTTCTATCCACACGGTTCAATTGAAAATGATAAATTTTCAAAAAAGCTCGAAAAAATCGATTTTTATAATCTTTGATCGCTTGTATCTTAATGAATTCGCATCCGATTATAACAAACCGTATACCGTTGGAAAGCAAAAAGTGTTATCTTTCTAAAAATATTTACGATATGTAAATTAAAAAGATCATTTAATAGATATAAGCCAGTGTTAAAAAAATGGAGCAAAAAAACCTTTTTTTGAGCATATCTCGAAAACGGTTCTTTGAAAAAAAAAATTAATGTCATTTTCGTTTTCAGCGACCCCGAATTAGTAAAAAAAAGTTGTTTTTTTTTAGGTAGCATCGGTGACCCAAAATTTTGTAAACTAGTGTAATTGGCATGTAGAAAAATGCACTTTAAAAGTTCAAAGTAAATTCTGATATTGATAGTAATACTGAATATTGTTTCTTTTTTTTGAAAATCAGTTTAAATATTTCCAATATTCTTTGAAATATCGGAGAACAAAAGAGATAATTTGATATAAACAATTATTCCAGATTATAACATTCTTCATATATAAGAATTTTTTTATGTCTAAAAAATCTGGTGTGAAAGATCATTTTATCGTTTTATCATTTTATAACATTTTGCAGAATTGAATTTGAGCATAAGTGGCTTCAGAATTAAGGGGCGTTTATTAACTACGTTCATTGGTAATCTATGCGAAAACTCATAAAATAAGGCGTACATACAGATATCGAAATGAATACCTACAGAGTTGTTCAAGGTCAAATCTTGCCACATGTTCTAACTATAAATTAATCATTAAGAAAATTAATTAAGAAATTATATGTAGGCATTTATTATCTGAAAATAGAATTGTTTTAAAAACTTTTATTTTTGTTGTAAATTATTTTTTGTTTTAATTCTTGGAATATTTTCATTACTCATTGGTTTAGAGTTTGAATTATTCGAAAAGTTAAAATATTAACTATTGTTTCGATTTAAGAATGTTATAAACTTATTTAAATGGATTTTTAATGCAGACTAAAACGAGATGAATGAGTAATTATCAACACTTTTAGAAATAATAAATTAGCAAATAGGTTGCAACAATTTCTTTAACTTAGTTCTTTGGTACTCACCTACCTAAAGGTTATAAAATATTTTGTTTAACAAATTAAAAAAAAAAAACAAAAATCATTCCGTTGGTGTACCTTAAATATGATAAGTAACAAAGTTTTCGAATCAAATAGACTTATTTATTTAACTTAATTATAATATAATTTAATTCAATGCATTATTATTTTTTTTTCAATTTAATTTTTGTTCTAGAAAAGTTCATACTCAGTGTTAGGAAAAAACTAACACAATTCCTATATTGTTTATTAATGTGGACATATAGAAATGTGTTTATATGATGAAATGAAACAAAAAGAAAATCTGAAAAATTTTATTTCATTATTTTATTAATAAAATAATTTCTTGCAAAAACACTGAGAAACAAGATGCCTTTCTACTACATTGTTTTTTTTTTTTGCAAATTTGTTTCAATTTGTCGGGTTTATCGTGTACTTTCATTTTGAAACATTATTTCAATATGCTCATAGTGTTTGTAGTGTTGAATAAATTTTTGCCACATGACTTATTATTCTGGCAAATATATTCAAAATATGATAGTGCCGTATAGTGCGATCTTTTGACAACCCTCTTCAATTTTAAGTGAAACATTAAGATTGTTTGGCTCATTAAACGCACGTTTAAGATTTATTGTTTTCATCAAAACGGTATATCACAACATATTATGAACGGCCATCTCATCGGCACATTAAGTGTCAAATTATAAAGTGAGAAAATTAATGTTATGCGAATTGTTTTTCTTTTTGCAGACACCCTTCACACTCGTATACCTACAATTCGTAACTCGGATATAATTATTTTATATTGTAGGTAATTGAAAAAGGTAAATCATTCAAAACAAAACTAAATATTGTTGGGCGATTTGCCATTATATACTTTTTCAAAAATATTTCTTTTTTTTTAAATTAATTTGAGTTGTAGGCATACAAAATGAACAATGTATTTCGGGAGTAGTTTTGAATTGATGCGTTTGTTGACACTTCATGAAAATTTGGCATATTAAAATAATATTTTCTTATGATTTTATTTTTGTGTTTATTTATGTAGTTTCAGGTACGCTTGATAGGTACGTATTGATAAGGATATGAATTGGATAATTAATATTTCATCTTCCATAGTGGGCCTAATACATTCTCGCATTCAACCTCCCTAAGAAATACATTAACTAACTCTGGTTTAACTCAGATAATGAAAATCTGGATCTTAAATTTTTTTTTATATTCCAATAAAAATTGCTAGTTTTATATAACCAATAAACCAATATTGAGTAATGAAAATCAAATTCAAATTAAAGTTAAACATTAAGGTTGAACTTAAATATATGTTTTTCTGAACTCATATGTAGTGTAGATTACAGTAAATGAAAGCGACAAAACAATACAACATCGAACTTTTGGAAAGCAGCTCCAAATTTTATGATTTTTATTTGCTATTGGTTTATATATTTGATTTCATGTATTATCTAAATTTCAAAAGGTTCTGAAAGTTTGAACCGGTTACACTTTGCTACACAAGAGGTTATGGTATAGCAACAAAGTACACCACTAGAAAAACTTTTTAACCCTCAAAATGTCATTTTTTTTTTAAAAAGGTCTCAATGATTTCTTACTCGGTAATTTTTCGACTAATTTTAGATTTTACAGTCTAAGAAAGATTGCCTGTTCTTTTTAAGAGAATAAACTTTTATTTTTTCGTACTGCCGACACTTCTCTTTTCGAAATTTTAAAAAGAAGTCAAATCAAATCTACATATGTCTGAAATTACAGTTGTAGATTTAAATTAACAAGCAAATACTTTGTCACAATAGTTACTAGATGATTGCTAAGGTAATTATTGGTACTTAATGCCTTGTTTAAAGTTAAGGAAACAGAAATTAGATAGAGTAAATTGGAACAACATTGATAAAAGAATGGTATATGTAAGGTGATACGAAAAAAATGTAGAGCGTGTAGATTAAATTAAGATAATAAAAAATCACTTTATTCATTAAATCATGAACGGAGATATAAAAACAAAAGAAATGTGAACAATAATGTGCAGTAGTTTTTTACTATGCCAAGAAACCCAACATTTTAAATTCAAAGTAAAAATGTCAAAATTTGTGAAAATTTTAAATAAGTACTAAATTTCCTTTCGTAATTCAATGTTCTTACAAATTTTCAATCGAATGCAAACAAATTGATGTTTTTCTTTTATGATTTTAAAAAAATATGAAGACAAGCATTTTTCAAAAAAAATCATAAAAATGGGAGCTGCTCTTGAAAAGTTCGAATTAAAAATTTTATTTATTGGACTATCACTAATGAAAAAAAAAATATTTTAATAGAAGATAATAAGAAATATATAACTAGCATATTTTTTTATTGCATTTTAAACTTAGGTACTCGGATATAGTATTTCAAAGCAAACTAAATAGCACACAAAATCGTTTAATTCGTTAAAAATGCATATCCCTTGTTGATCAGCCTTCAATATTGTTCAACTGTTAATATGAATGTGAATTCTTTTTTTTAAAACGATATTTCTTGTAAGATTTGAGCAGTTAAATCAAAATATTAAACATTTTGGTAATAGAGAGAGGTGAAATAATTATTGACTGTGTCGTATACGTATTTTTTTGCTACACTATTTTTTACTTCTATTTTTTACATAATTTATTGACTCGAGTCTTAATACGTTTTCATTATGCCAAAACTTTATTCTGAATACATAAATGTTTTCAGCAATTCATATAATGAATTTTATGCTTTTTTATATTTTTCTCTAAAATACTTCAACATCTTTTTAAGGATTTTCTAAAATGTTAATTCTTGATTTCATGTGCTGATCAATTAACGTTTATTCAGTTTTCTTAGCTCAATATCTGTCAAATTTTGTATAAGAAAAAACATAAATGGTAAAATTTGAAAAGCGCATGAAAATGTAATTTTACCAAAGCAACGCGAGCACCGTTTCTATTTTCTTTAAAAGTTGTAATAGTTTTTGTTATACGGTTTTAAAAATTTGTACAAATAGGTATGGGAACATAAAAATGGAAATAATGCTACTTACGGAGCACCGATATAGAATTGATTTTTATAAAAATGAAGACGTTTATTTTAAAACTTCGATTCGTAAGACTTTATAATTCAAAAAACCTTTTCGAATCACATTTGAGTGTTATCAATTTTTTCCCTGCAACACTTTTTCACTTAAGGCGAGGTTCAATTTTCCCTCTGTATCTATTAATTAACTGCGAAATGGTAAATATGCATAAAATTCACACAAACATTATTTGATTCAGGATCTGTGTGAAAAATTGAAATCAAACCTCATAGTTAACAAACAAAATCATTAAACTTCGTGATTCATTTTCATTTTTTTACACATTAAAAAAAAATTTAGTCGCTGACATTGAATGTTCAGTTTTATGATTTAAAACTGTCACTCAATATCGTTTTGAAAAATGCACATATGTATGTATATATATACGTATTTGTTATAAAGCTTTTTTTTAATAGCTTTTTTCTTAAGCAAAAACACACAAACAAACTGTTAAATTAAAGTTAAAATATAAGCGAAATTTATGGTTATATAAATAAATTATTGCAAGTTATATTAATATTAATTTTTGTTTTGAAAAAGCTTAAAATTAAATTTTGTTTAATTTTTTTTTAAAGCCAAACTTCATGCCAAATGAAAGAATAAATTTGGGTCATGTTTATTTTTCTGTAACTGCATTGTTTTATTTTGTAATTTTGTAATTTATGTTTAGATAAAATTTTATAATTTATGAACATTTATAATAATTTAAATGACATTTTTAAACTTACAATAAAATTTATGAACAGTTTTATGATATTTTATTTTTTCTATTGTTTGTGTATTTTTGTAAAGGAATTGAATTTACAAAATGCATGTCCTTTTCAACATGAAACAATGTTTGATTTTTTTTTTAAATAAATAAATAAATAAGGATCGAAAATAAGGACTGCACAACAAATACAAATATATATATATATATGCATATGATTTTTTTTAAAATTTAAAATAATAATTTTCTTTAAAAAAATCGAATAAAGAATTTTTTTTCACTAATGACAATGTGACAACATTATACATAAAGAGATTACATTTTTGAAACTACCTTAATTGAGAAGCTACCATTTGGTATATTCTGTCCACCAAATTTAACATTGATATCGTATTCGCCAGGATCCTTGAGTGCATAGTAGATGTCAAAGAGACCGTCCTTTTCAATCACATCAATGTCAACAATTTCCCTATAAATGAGTTTAATTTTATGAAAAATCTTACATGAATCATTTTAAAGCCAAACTTACTTTCCACTCTTTGATGTCACTTTACATGTTACAGCGCCATCGCCAGCATCTCTAGCATCCACACTAAGATGACTCTTGCTGCCAGATGGTTGAATTTTAGGTGCTTCAGCAATGAGTTTACATTTCTTGGCCTCACCAGTGGCAAATGCTTGCATGGTAAATGGAGATCCATGGATGTGTTTCTCGCCATAGAGGACGCTAATGTGA
This sequence comes from Syrphus vitripennis, assembly GCA_958431115.1. NCBI lineage: Eukaryota > Metazoa > Arthropoda > Insecta > Diptera > Syrphidae > Syrphus > Syrphus vitripennis. Next base: position 30,924,013 of record OY288108.1, read on the forward strand.
TACGTTCCACATTCGTCGGGGATGAAGGAAAGAATATATGTGTCTTTGTCGATTTTTTCCAAGATCGGATGAATTGGTTTGCCTTTGGGATTTTTAATTTCAACATTTATTTCATCTTCTCCAGCTGATTTTGTGTCAATTTGGAATTTAGCTGGCAGGGAAGCTGGCAGCTTCTTCTTTTCAGTGCTGCCAACAATTTTTACATTTTCGGGCTCAGACTTGGGACCGACAGTCATAACGAAGGGACTAAATAAATTAAATAATTATATAGACACAATAAACGTTGAATGCATCAAAAAGACTTACCTGCATGGCACTTCAACGTCAGAGAACTTAACCTGGCATGTTAGAACTGATCCCTGCTTTGGTGGAACATAATGCACAGCATACACTCCATTGCCCTTTTCTTCAACATTCAAATTATCCACGGGGATACCTTCAGAATTTGTCAATTTAACAGCAATTCGACCAGGACCAGCTTTAGCTACATCAACATTGAAATATGTTGGTACACCTTCTCTCACTTGACCATGTTCGATGCCAGGTCCGTAGACAACAACCTTGCTGGGATCAACAGTCTCTTCAACAACCACTCTGAATGGTGATCCAGGAATATGTTTGTCAGCAAAACGAATAGTGATGTCATATTCTCCTGGATCAGTTGCCAAATATTCAACGTCGCAGCTGCCATCGCGATTGTCGATGCAGCTCATCTTAGCCTCAGAAGGTCCTTCGATGGCCAACGAAAGGCCACCAGTTCCGGCACCCTTGGTTTCCACAGTGAATTTGTTGTTTTTGTTGGTGAATCCTTTCTCCAGACCCGGACCATATGCCTTACAGCGTGATGGATCACAACCACTCTTCACATGAACAACAAATGGCGATCCAGGGATTGGAACATTATCGTACATCAGCTCAATAGTGTGTCGTCCAGCTTCGAATGGAGTGTACATAATCCGGAAGATGTCATCCTTTTGTCCTTGAACAACCTTGCTTGGTAGAACATTGCCCTTTGGATCAAAGATGGCACAGGTCAGTTTCTTTGAATCGATATCATTCCCGACCTTACTCATGTCAATCGAAAAGTCAACTGGAGCATTCATTATGACACCTAAAAGATTTGAGGAAGAAACCGTTAGTTACATATTTCCAACAATATATTTATCACATCGAATAAAAATGTTATCAAATGAAAACGAAATAAAAAAGAAATGCATGCGGTGGGCGTGTTTTGTGGTTAGCAATAAAGTGTTAGAATATTTTTTTTTATAATTGAAAGCTGTGCCTTAGACAAAGTGCAGCAGTACTCAGTGGGCAGGTTATTTAAGCAGGCGGTTTTTTTTTATTGTCTCCTCTCTAGCACGATCGCTTCATTTTGGGCACACACAGAAAAACGTAAAATCAAAATCAACGTAAATCCCTCTTCTTCGTACCGTGTGGCTGAATTCCTATTCCAGTCACTCGGATCTTGTTTAAATTTGGCAGTGGAACTATAATTGGCTGGAAAGGTGATCCATTCACATGTCGATCATTGAATGTTACATTAACAGTATAGTCTCCGATTTCTGTTGGCAAATAGGCAACATTACAAGTACCATCACCATTGTCACGGCAATTAATAGCCGCTTCACAAGGTCCTTCTACGGTGACTCCAAGTCCTCCTTGGCCGGCACCTCTGGTGTCAATAATAAACTCAGCCGGCTGGCCTATGATTCCACGTTCTAGACCTGGTCCGAAAGCTCGCACTTTTTTCGAATCACTGCCAACAAGACATTGCAATCTGAACGGCCGTGGAGTGATGGGACTTCCGCCAAAACAAATACTCAGAAGGTACTCCCCGAGCTGAGTTGGTGTGAAATTCACCAGAAAACCTTCAGCTGTTGGTATAATATGGGCCTTGACCCGATTTCCAGATGGACTTGTGATTGTTACCGTTAGATCCGCCCTCGGAAGGCCATTGGTAATGACCCGGAACTGCTGTAGACTATTCAATGGTGCAGCTTGTGAGTTTGTAATAAATTTCTTAAATGACCTTTTCTTGTTTTCAATAATGAACAATATGCAAAGAATGAAAGAGAGAGTGTGAGTTTGGGGTTAGGGTACTTACTTGGTTCTAGACCGTCCACTTTGATCTTGGAAACGTCAACGGTATGTTGAACCACAACTTTGGGGCCAAGAGGTACTCGTAGTCCACCATAGGTCATTGAAGTGGTGTAAGCACCATTTGCTGGAGGGATGACTTCAACAGTGTACGTGCTGTCTTCATTGTCGATCACACGGCATGGAACCTCAGCTTTTGTTTCCTCGTGGATGATCTTGACTTGGAGTTCGGCTTCACCAGCTTCACGAGCGTCAACATTGAAATGGGTGGCAACATTTGGACGTACTCCGGGCTCCAACCATGGTCCGAAGGCTTGAACCTTTGTTGGATCGATTGGAACACCAACGTAGACACGATGTGGGGAGTTGGGTGTTGCGACACATCCGTAGTTCACTGAATGTAAAAGAAATTGATTAATACTTGTTTAATGCAGATTTTTTTTTTTTTGATTTTTACCTTCCACTGTATGAGGAACACCAGAAACTGGAGTATAAGTGCACAGTTTTGTACCATCGGGCTTCTCTTTAACAGTAACTGGAATTTTGTTCGCATATACATCTTCCACAATAACTTCCAGCGGTGCATTTCCAGCCTTTGATGTGTCGACTGTAAATGATGTTGGCTCACCAATAGTGATACCATTTTTCTCCAAACCAGGACCTGATGACTTTACAAGTTCAGGATGGAAATCGGTTCTTGGAAGAATCTGAGCAATGAAGGGGCTCTTGGGGATGTCTTCGTTATCGCAAAGAATATGCACAGCATACTCTCCTACTGCAGTTGGATGGTATTTGACCAAAGCTGATCCATCACCGTTATCGTGACATTCAATTTCTGCTTGTGATGGTCCAGCAACAGTAAAACCTAGCGCACCGGTTTCACCATTGGTCTCAACTACAAAAGCAGCTGGGTATCCAATAACACCACCAGTTAAGCCAGGTCCATAGGCAACAATTGAGGATTCCTTCTTGGGTCCAACTTTCACTTCGAATGGACTCTTGGGGACTTCCTGTCCTCCGAATGTAACCATAACTACATACCTGCCTTCCTTAGTCGGGAAGTAGTGTGCTTCATATGTTGTTGGATCAATTTTAGTGAGAGCCACATTTTGATTTGATCCACCGGGCCCAATAACCCTAACTTCTGGTATTCCCTCACCAGCTCCATCTGTGTATACCTTAAAATCAGCATCATCTCCACACCTAACACCAGTACTCTGAAGACCACGTCCACTTGCACGAACCTTTCGAGCATCGGATAATGGTGACACCTTAACTGGGAAGGGACTATTGGGAATTGGAGTTCCAGCATAGAAAACATTAATCGAATGTAGACCAGTAAGTGGGGTGACATATTCACAACGCCAAACATCATCTTCAACCTGTCTGACCTTAGCTGGAACAGATGTCTTATGATTTGCCGGATCGATGATAATAACTTCTGGTACTCCACGACCAGCTCCTTTAGTATGAATATCAAAGAATGTTGGTTTATTGATGAAAACACCACTTGGCTGAAGTCCAGGACCGGTTGCTTTAACCTTTGAAGCATCACCAGCATGACCCTCGACTTTGACAGAGAAGGGACTCTTTGGGATATCACGACCGGAATACTTGACAAAGACTTTGTGTTCACCTTCCATTTTGGGGATGTATGAAATGGAATAGGTAAGATTTTTGTCATTGTTGAAACGGACTTCAGCTTTTTCCGGTTGACCATTTGGACCAATGATCTCAACTTCAACGTTTCCTAGATAAATTTTTAGATTTGTATTTATGAATCAAATTTATGGCAGTCGATAGATAGATAGTATTACCTTTTCCAGCGGAGAACGTTTCTACGGTGAAGTTGGCTGGAGCAGCAACAACTGGACCAATTGGTTCAATTCCTGGACCATAAGCACGTACTCTGAAGTGTAAAAAATGATCCAATAATAATAAAATTGGAATAGGAATATGTTATGCATAAAAATATATAAATATAGCAGGATAAAATATTTTTTAGAAAAAAAGGTAAAAAACACATAGCGCAGGAAGGAAGCATTTATGTATATATAAGGCATAAGGGTGAATACTTCAAACATTTAAATCTTTGAATTCCCTAAAATTTTTTTTTCTTTAACAAAAATTCTTTCTACAATTTCAAGAAACTCTAGAAGCGTGTATGGCAACTAGAAGCAGTTTGAGAAACAAAAAATTAACCCTCCTTAATAAACTGTTGATTAATGTTTATGTCCTAAATTAAGTAAATTTTGTATAAGTTTTTCAATCAAATTATTATTTTTGAGTCTCCTGTAAGATTAAAATAAAAACATAAAACGAGTCCAAAACAACAAGTGAATATTTTTTTTATCACTGGAATACTTCAATTTTATTTTTGAGCAGAATTTTACAGATATTTACGAGTTTTATACTAAACAAACGGTTGGAAACTTTTGAACAAAATATTAAAAAAAAATATTGTACAAGAAAATTAAGACGTAAAAATATTTGTTGTTAAAAAAAGACAAAAAACTTCATTCGGATTGAGTTTTGAAAAATTTTAGGGGCGGGCTAGCTAAACCACAAAACTTAGACAAATGATTGCAATTACATATCCGTCTAACTCTAAAATTGTCGGGGCCAACGACACAAAAACCTACAACTAATATTTTTTTTATACGCGTTCAATTTTTTTTTTTAAATTGGTTATAATGGCTATAAAAAATTGATGCCCGTAAATTAATTTTTTTAAATTTCTGATAAAGCATTTTAGCTTTGAATATATTTTATCGGAAAATCCGTAATGTTGCATTTTTTTTAATTTGTGAAATGTTAGACCACCAATTTTTTTTTTTAATCCTGATTCTCAATTTTTTCAATGTATATAGTTCCTGAACTACATTCTTTTAAACTATATAAAACCCTGAAAATTTTTGTTGTTGTATCAAAATTTAGGCAAACATTTTTGCATAAAATTCCGATATAATAAATTTCAGCCTATTATAAAGTGCTGCCAATCAAAAAATCACTCCGCTATAAAAAGATGTATTGCAAAACTAATAAAAGCATTTACAATTTTTAGTGTAGGGCAAAAATGTTTAAGCTTTTTCAAATGCTATTTTTTTACCAAAGCATTTATGGAATCGCAGTATGTCTCTTGCTTTTATGTATCTAAAAAAAAATTTACTGAAATTTTGTAAATACAAAATTGCTAAAAAAAACAATGCAAAATCTAAGGTATTTAAAAAGAAAAAATTCATAGTTAATAAGCTTTTCAATAACTCCTGAATTTTTCCCATTTGCAATACTGCTTACAATGCATATTATAAATGGAGCAGTAATATCAAAACGAAATAATTCAGTAACGCTTGTGTTCATAATTAATGCGGGAATTCGGCCTCAGAATTCTAAGGTTGCAAAGTACGGAAAAAAATATACAAAAAAAATAAACTCAAAAATAATTGGCTTAAAAACATTTAACACGAGCAAAAAGTAGGAAAAACACTTATTTGCATTCCAGACTTACCGGGGAGGAGGAATGCTGAGAGAATTTGTTTGTAATTAAATAAAAGAAGAAGAATATTAATTTTTTATTAATTTTCTTTTTTAGTTTAAACAAAACTAAGAATGCTTTTTTTTGTTTTATTTAATTTTTTTTTTAACAAAATCAAATGTAATTTTAAACATTCAGTTAAAAATTATTAACGAATTAATACGTGCGATAGTTTTAACAAAAAAAAAAAAATTAACAATGAACAATGGGAAATTTTTAAACGAAAACAATAATATTTTTTTGACGAAATGAATAAATTTAAATAATTATTGCTGTTTTAATACTTCCAAATCACTTACCTATTTGGATTTGTCTTTGGCCTTAATGGAGCACCTGTCTTCAATTTTGCATTTGGATATTGTGATAAGTATGTCATCATTGATTGTTCATCTACTTGAGGATTGACTAATTCTTCTGGTTTGATCAATTGGCGAACATTAAGCCAGTCATCGGCCAAGCCCATAGCTTCGGATGCATTTTGTACAGCATCCTTTGGATCCCACATATCCCAATCGGGGCAAAGACCTGGTGCACAAGCATCAACCAGGGCACCAACAGCCTTGCCGCTGGTCCAGTCGTTTGTGAAATTGTTGATTGGCATTTCTGGGATTCTCGTGTGGATCCAGTTGAGAAGTCTTTGGAAATAAATGTATGTATCAAAATTATCCGTTATGTGATGATAACTAGAATTTGAAATTTATTTACCTTTGTTTTGGTGTTGCACCTGTACCGTTCATTTCTTCTTCTCCCTCCCACGCTGGCATAGAAATGGAATAATGAAGAATTAAAGTCCATATTAAACCAAGAATCAGTTTCAATTTGCAGTCTACAATATCTGAGGAATCTGAAAATTAAAAAAAAATAAATTTAAATTGATTCATAAAATAAAACAATGTATGTACATATATACGCATACATAATGTTCATATATATTCAAAATATGTGAAAATTTATATGTTTAGATTTTCGTTATTTAATCACTATGAAATATTTAGACGGATTCTTTAAAAATTAAAGAACTCATATTCTAGACTTTCATAAATCTCTAATAGGCTGTTAAACAAAATAAAAATGCTAATAAAAATCAGTAGTATGGTTCTGAGAGAATGGTCATACTGATCACTTCTCAATATTTTAAGTATAACCTGAAAACTTATCCAAATGTGAGAATTAACTTAAAAGACTTTTTTAAAAAAACAGATTTTGTGTCAAAATAGATGATTTAAAAGTTTCACAAACACAATTCTAAAAAAATCGAAAAACCAAACATTTTGATTTTTTTGGAAATCTTACATAACCGGTTCTTGAAAAAATTCTTATGAGAAATTGGAGGCTAAAGTTTTTAATTTGAACTTTTTTAAACATTAACAGAAATATTACCTTTGCTAATACTACTCTGCCATACAACCGTTTGGACAAAACTTATTTATCTCAAAAACAGCTCATAAGATTTTTAAAGTTATTGAAATTATTTGGTCAAAAATTATTAAATATATTAACTTTGTCTGTCTGCCATAGAAACGTATTTTTAATTTTCCATTTTATGTTAAACGGTTCAACGACTCCAACCAATATTTTTACGAAAGATTTTCGTTGTAATCTTTAATATTGCATATCAAAATGTTTGTAAAAAAAAATCAATTTTGTTTGGTTGATTTTTGATAAATTTTTCTACTCAAATATTTTTATAAAAATTTAAAATCATCTTTTTTGATAAAACAATTATTTTCTACAAGAAAGAATACCTACTTGAATTAATTTGGTAGCATTTTTAGTCCCACATAAACATTATTAACTATAAAAACCCTTGAACGCAATTATTGTTCCTTTCTTTGCCTAATTTTCCGGTCTATTCAATATCATATAAATACTTTAATTACCTCATAATAATAATTTTATTCCCGGCTTGAAATAAATGTAACTGATATTTTGAAGACCAACATAAGTAGTAAGTATGGTAACAAAATATCTTCATCAAGTTTAAGAGAAGTCTCAGTAAAAATGATAGGGGTTCAATAACAATTCTCATATTACAAGTTTTTTTCTTTAAATCTTTATTAGTTTCAACAATAATAATAATTAAATAAATCAAGAAGATTGCTTACTTATTACATTGCTTGACTAATCCATTTCAAGTATATCTTCATCAAACAATCCTACATAAAGTGTGGCATGGCGCCTTGTTCTTGTGCTCACAAACTGCATCCATTAAAATCTTTCATTTGGTCTTATCTGACCGACCGACACGACACCACGACAACAACGACAACATCAATGACAACAAAAATTATAATAAAAACAGCAACAACAAATCAATTAAAAAAAAAAAAGAGAAAAAACAACAAACCAATATGTTTGCACGCATGGATAGAGATTTACCAAGTCTATCTGAATCCACACATTGTAATGATTGCACAATCTATCAGATATTGTTATTTGTCCTCAAAATGATTTTTTTTCCCTTGGTGTTTGCTATTTTGCATTGTCAAGCGAAAGTGATATTCTATTTTTAGAATCGACGACGAAGAGTCGTCTTATAAAAATATGCACCTATATAAAGGTATAGATTAATTTAGTTGGAACATTCTAAAGTTCCTATCTCTGGAGAGAAGTTATTTTTTTTTTGCACTTAAACATCTTAGTTTAGTGCGTCTAAGGAGAATATCTATACACCTATGTACTACAAAACTAAGTGCTTGATGTTGATTTATTTATAAAATTATTGCATGAGATGCAACAATTGCAGAAGAATGTTGACTGATTTTATAGACCATGAAACAGCAGAATAAACAGTCTGACTGAGTCTACATGTATAATTTACATGATACATTATAGAGAAGAAGGGGCAAGAACGCGCCCGAGCATACCAACCAATGCTGTCGAATGTGTTTCTATAAAATGTTGATACTTTTTTTGATTGTATACAATTATGTATATCTGAAATCCTGGCTTTATATTCTTAATTCTTTTTAATACATACATACATATTTACTAATATTTCAAGAACATTTAATTAATTTTTTAGCCCTCAAAGACGATTGAAGATTTTTACGACAATGTATGAATATTTATTTTTGGCATAAGAAAAACCTTAATGCTACAAGGTAACTTTGCAAAATCTTGCTTGAATACAACTTTCTTCAATTTGAAATTCATAAAAATGACGATTTCTCGAAAAATGTTGAAAATGAATTTCTATGAATATAAAAAATATTTTCAATTGCAGTAATTAGTGCTTTTAAAGAAAAACATAACTCCAAAAATACCTTTAACAAACCGTTTTTTTTTAAACTTTATTGCTGAGACCCGGACGTGATGGGATAATTCTAAGGACGGATAAATGCCAATTTTTATCTGGTATTTCTCTAGTATCAATAAAAAGTTTCAATTGTTTTAAATACCATCTATGTGTTTTACGAAAAAAATTTAAGATTGAACAACTAATGAAAAATTTCGGAAATGAATATTTATATAAAAATTTTAAGATATACTCGTAACAAACAAATTTTAAAAATCCAATCAAAAAGCTTTTTTAAATGTTTCTCAGTTGTATAATGGAAATTTCAAAAAAAAAAACTTTCCGCAAAACACTACATCGTAATGAATGAGCCATACCGAAAATGACAGCACTGATCACTAAATGCTTCTATACATTTTCCCACGTTCTTGAAAGATAAAAATAGTTGATAATTTAATAATATGCTGTAAGCTTGTAATAAGAATAGCTATGTTTTTAGTTTTTCAATAAAATTGTTAAAAAGCAATTACTGTTGGTGGAGCTTTGCACCTCACTTATTTGACAACTGAGTAAACAGTTAATTTATTAACTACAGATTTGTTCGTATAAAATAATATTGAAATGTATTATGTATTACCTAATTGGTTAAGTAAATATTTTTGGTAGCATATTAAGTATTATAAGACGATCTAATCAAGGTTAATTACTCAGCTAATTCAATGATTTTTTTAGACAAATCTATCAATCATGATTCATGAATAATAATTTTTTTTTATTTTTCTACCTTATAGATAAAGAATTAATTCACAAGGTCAGCAAAAAAAAAAACACCAAAATTAAAAATTTCGTGCAAATAAAAATAAGATTAATTTTGTTCGTACATAGATGGGTATTTATTTGAAAAGGTATTTTTAATTATTTTTATTTGTGTGCTATCTGGTACCTACTCACCATTAAAATAGGTGAAATATCACTTTCGTTGATGATATCATTTTTAAATCTTAAGTATTAATTTAACTTGATCGTTTTTGTTTTTCAAATGAAATTCAATATTTTTGATATTATATTTTTTTATTATCTTGGAGCTGTGCATTTTTTGTTTGGCCATGAAGAGCTATAAGAGTGCTAGGTAGATAAATTGAATGTTTTGTTTTATTGTTGTTACCTGATATTGATAAAGTATATCCAAAGTGATAATTAACGTACATATGTATGTACATAGGTACTATACGAGTATAGAAAAAAATCATATTTACTTTTTCGTAGGAAAAAGAACCATATGTCTTGGCTCTTTACTTAGTTATTGCAATTTTTAAGATAATTCTGTTTCAATTTTTTGCAGTAAATTCTCTTATTAATATTTACTTTTAATAGAAAAACAATATTTAAAAACAAATGCGGAGAAGATGCATTTTGTTTTATCTCATTTCAAATGCAAATTTTTATATTTTCTATATTTTATATTCACATTTAATGGAAGTTTTGAATGGTGATTTATGTAAATACACTCTTTCAAAATTTTTTATTGATTTTCAATACTATTAAGTACTAATGGGAGTAATGCTTAGTGCTGCGGGATACACAGAATAAAAAAATAAAATATTATTTTCTAAAAACCAATAAAACAAATAGTTTTTCCAAATATTTCTATAGAGGAATCGATTCGTTTTAATGAAGAAAAACTTATTGAAATTTAATAAGATTTTTGTATAGTTTTAAAAATAATACTATACTTAAAATATACATTACGAAAAACTTGTTGTTTTAAGAAGTTTACTTATTAAAATATAATTCTTACAATTAAAAATTCAAACGTCAGGCACAGTCAGAAAAATCTTTCTTTTGTCCTTAGTTTTACGTGATTAGCATTGGAAGTTTCTGAATTTTCACTCAATTAGTTTTGAGCCCACAAATATAATATAGTACACTCGTATAATGATGTGAATTTGGTTTAAGAATTTCAAAATCTTCTATTTTTCTTTTACATTGATTAAAATTTTGCAACGCACTTCGCATAACTCGTTGCTCGATAAATGCAGAAACAAACCCAATTTTGGAACTATTCTTAGTTTTGATTGTGGTTTTCTTATAAAATTTGCAATTATCTTATTTTTTTCAATATAACCCGCTTGAATTGCTAATGGAATGTTTTTTTGTTTTGCCCGTTCTGAAAAAATGTTTTCCCTGCTAGGCCCTATAGCAAATATTGATGCAAATTGATCTTGTTGGCATTAAAAAAAAAAACAACGTAGCAGAGTGTTGTTGTTTATTTGTTTTAATAATAGGATGAAATATTAAAACAACATTTGAAAAAAAAAACAAAATTAAATAAATTAAATCATACAAACATATGTACATAATGTTTAAATTTTAAAATATTATGAAATTTGCCCACTCTATAGCCAACCCCATATGGGCATACCATTTTCTATACCTCTCCTCCTCAAATGACAAAAAGAATGTGGTTTCCTTGGAATAAATATGTACGTATGTACTTGTACGCTGTTGATACCTATCGATCTATCACCATCATATTCATCGTAAAACCTTAACTGCAAAACATGAAATTTGCGTTACATTTTTTCCATATATAGATAACTATACTTGTAGTTAAATGCCATGAAACTTTAAGAAGTATTTTTTGCTGTGCGGCTATAAAGCTGACTGCTGACTCTGCAGCAAAAAAAAACCTACATCAAGCAAGAAATAGTAGGTATTCTTGATGTTCTTGGAGAAAAAATACTGCGCGTAGGTTATACTGACGCCAGAAATTTAAACCGATTGGGTATAGGTACTTGGGCTTGCTAACGCTGCCGCTGTCGCTGCCGTTGCCGCTGCCGTCTGTCTGATTGCATTGCATTTTGCATTCATGAATGAGGAAGGAATTGCATAATATGTACACACAACCCAATAGCAGCGCCTCTGTCGGCGTGATGTGACACCAACGCGCCGCCAAGTCACACTACTTCTTAACCTTAAGGGCAATGAACTACTTAATACGCAAGTAAAAATTATAGGGTGTTTTGTGATTGGATGTATAAATTTTTTATAAAAACTGAGCTAAATTTTTATTAAAAATTTTATGGGTGCCTTCATTTTATTCGTCTTTGGTGTAAGTTTCAGATTTCAATTTAAGAACTATAGACAATAACCGCAGAACAGGCCCTGGTTTGGAAGAGCGACGAAAGTCGAAACATGATTAAAAAATAATTACTTTCGGAATTCTGTAAGCTACATTACTCATTGTCATCAATTTCAGCAGAAACACCCTGCATCGAATATTGAACTGCCAGCATGGTTGTCCCGCTTCTGTTTGTTAAAAAGTTAAACTGTCTGCATGCAATCAACAGCTAGCAGCAGTTCAATTTTTATAACGTTGTTTTTTTTCTTCTTACAGCCGTTAAATGAAATTAACAACTCATACTGTATGTTTTGTATAGTTTGTCAAGGCTTTAGTAATTAACGAAAGAGTTTGTGGTCTTTGTTGGCATAAATTGAAGTCATGCTTCGTCTGAAAGCCCGAAATAGTATAATATAAGAATTCTCGTTAAGTTGTTGGATTGCATTGTTGAACCCACGCAGATAATAAAAACCAGCCAATTGATTTCGTTTTGTTTTCATCTTATTTGGCACAAATATTATTCTAAGCGAAAAAAAAGATGGGCGTGGGTTTTGGGCCAATAGGATGTGTAGATAGATAGATAGATCGTAGGTTCCCGATCTGGCACGCTTATGATAATTATTGTGAAACGAAACGCAATAAAATCTGTTAATGTATTTCATAAATGTATTTATTTCGATAAATGCGTAGTCATGGATTGGAGACTTTTTTCCATAAATGGACAATAAACATGTTGACGTCTAGACTTTTTGTACCTACATTTAAATATTTTTGATTGATTATTTTGGAAACTTTCTAAACCCGTTAGCCATCTGTTTGAGGAGGTATTTTAATTTTTTTGAATACGCAGCCTTAAACAACTCGGAGCAAATTTTGGTTTCTTATTGTTATCTATTAAAATAATTGATCCTTATTATTTATTGATGCATCTAATTTTATATCCTTACAGTCAGGAAATTTAGGATTTGACCCTGAACAATCGAGAATTCTTTCGTAGTGTTGTTGATTTACGAGTGCCAAAAATTTAATAACATCAAAATTCGAAAAAACCACCAATTGGAATCTGTTCGAAATTGACATCACAAGAACGGATTAAGATTGTACTAAAGATATTTTGCATTATAGAGCTCAAGAAAAAAATTTATAGCAAAACAATAAAAAAAAAGAAAAACAATTCCAGCAGTTAGAAAATCAAACAATTCTTTTTTTTCAGCCAAAAATAGATTCTTCATTTTTTTTTTAATAAAGCTGTTTTTTTGTTTTGTGAAAAATAAATGTGAAGTTTGAACTAAACAGAAGCCGTAAAGTAAAGTGAGAAAATGTAATACAGTCTTAGAAATTCAAGATGTACAAAATTGCTCCAAAAATCGTATTTTTAAAAACTCTAATCTAAATCCCATGCTATTGATATAAGAAAAAATTAGTTGTAACTTTTTTGTCTGAATATTAATATATGGATTTTTCGAAAATTTTGAAGAATGTTATAAAGTAATTGATAACAAAATTTTGCAAATGGTAATAAATTTAATCCAAAATTTTCAAAATCGCATATTTTCAATATAAATATAAGACTCATTTGTATAGAATATGAAAAATGAAATGAAAATAACTATTATTTTACATAAGCCACGTTTAGTCCTGAATTTTTAATTTAATATTCATTCCAATTAAATAGAAGTACTTTTTTTTTGAAAATATTATTTCAATAAATATGTATGCGCCCTACTGTACCAAGTATTTTTGTTGTTTGAATTCACACAATTTTTTGGAAGTGTGAGCCGTTCATGGATTTTCATTATTAACTCTCAACCAAACATTCCAAATGTGAGCTATTTTGGGAAACAATTGTTAAAGTTTTCATTTCAAAATCAACCTATCGAAATTCGAGATAATAGTAGCCAAGTTTTTCTAAATTATTTGCAACGTACTTTTTGACGTTGTATAGTAGTATTTTACATACATACTACTAAACAACGACAAAAAGTACTCCATCTTTTGTTTCGATTTTTCAGCTGTTTTATATTTTTTTTGTATTTGCAACTTTGCAATGGGGGTTTTTCAATATTTCTAAAATTCTTACTTTCATATTGACATAATATTCTTTAAAAAACATAAAGTAGAGCTCTATCTCTTTCCAAATTCCCATCTTCAACAACTAGGTATCTACCGGTTATTAAGAGGATTCAAAACAAACAAACTTTACAAAACTGGTCTCTACATTTATACTTCTGTATATCCCTGAATGAAAAAAAAAGAACTAAAAAAAGAATCCAAATACTTAGATATTTTCTATAAAAAAAAGTATTTTATTCTTGTTTTATGAGACAATGAAGCGTGTCACATCAATTGGGATAGTATCGGGAAAAAAAGGGAAAAACAACAAAACACAGAATTAAAGACCTTCAAACAGATCCGAACCCAAAATGAATGATTGTGTCGGTCGGTTCCATAGCTAGACAATATATAATAGCCAGAGCTCTTCTGGAATGTTGGGTGTGCCTTTTTTTCAGAAAAGAAGAGTCCAAAAAAGAGATAATCAAGTATAAAAGAAAGAACAAAAAAGAGGGCGAATTTTTCAGTGATTCTGAACTGAACTGAACTGCGTTCTGCGTCTCCATCAGCTCGAGAATCCCCAAAAGGCACCAGAAAGTCAAGAAATGATGCTGATCACGTGGCTATGCCCACACACGGACTCATCTCAAAAAGGCAAGACCATGACTGCTATCGCGTTAACCTAATTGCATTCACACACAGTCAAGCCAGGCATCCCATCAAGAGTTATATTGTTAAGTACGATATATGTATCTAGCCGCGATTGTGATATTTTTCTGCTGCCGCAATGTTGGAGCTCCGATTCAGAGGCCGGAGCTGATGGGTGACACAATTAACTTCGATTCTTCTTTTTTTTCTTTTCCTTCCATTACCAGAGTGACCTTCAGACGGTTATTCAATTATTTTTAAGCGAGTCTAATCAACAGCTCTGCTGATGATGTTGATGACGTTCTTATTTCTTTTTTTTTATTTTCTATAATAAAACTCTAATTTAATATGATTAATGCAAAACCACTTTATATAAATTTAAAACAAAGATAATTTTAAATGAACTACTCGTTCTCGTATTCCGGATGTTTGGTGAAGTTTTTCAATTTCACGAATTGATGTTCGTCATGGTTCATGTCATGATGCCATCAGTGTCATTGTAATGCAAATGTCAAAATTTTAAAGTAAAAGTGTTGAGTTCATCCTGGTTTCTTTTACGCCCGCTCAGTACAATAAACCCAGAGTGAGTTTTCTTTGTTTGAACCTATTTTTAAAAAATTGACCGACTTGATGGCTAAACAAGGACAAGACATAAGTCTGCGAAAAAAATGCGAGGTATTTCAGTGTTGAAATTTTGTATTCTGAAATAGCAATGACCACAATATGATTGGATGAATTTCTTAGAAAGCTAAAGATATAGAATATAGACGCCAACCAAGTCGGGAAGTAAGTAAAATCAATTTTGAGAATCACAAGTGATGTCATGACGAGGATTCCGTGTTGCTTTTTAAAATAAATTAGATGATGACTGTAAGTTTGATAAACTTTTTTGTAGGTAAACTCATCAATTAATTCAATTGAAACTTAAACTGACGTTTGGTTCAAGAGGAATTAAAAAAATGTTAATTTTTTCAGTTTTTTTTTTTGTGCCAACGTTTCAGAACCTAATTCTTTCCTCAGATTTTAAGGCATTATTTGCATTCGTATTTTGTCAATAACTCCAATTTTTTTTTTACATATTTCATTTTCGGTATTCTTCCATTGAACAAAAAAAATATTCATATTTTCCTAAAACTATTAAAAAATTGCTCAATATATTTTCAATTAATGTACATAATATATGTAAATTGTTTTTGTCAGCTTGGGTGAAAGCTACGTAATTGATTGATATTTTCAAAGTGAAATGCTAATGAAGGTGATATTTCCAAATTGGTTTGTGGTGCTTTTTTAGTGGGTGGTATTGACTAACGCTGCTTATGAAATACGAATTTTTAACATTTTAAAAATCTGTTCAAACAATCGTACAAAAATGTTCGATTTTTGAAAATTTTAAAATTCCTATCTATCTTTAAAAATCAATTATTATCTATTATCACTGATATTTGAAGTGTCAATATTCGGCTATTCTGAAATACTGAAAAAAAATTAACTTCAAAAACTAAGCACCCATTTTAATGATCATTCTAGCCAAAATAGCAACACAATTTAAAGATAAAGTATATGAATAAATAGCATAAAATTTAACAAAAAAAACTCTTGAATTGGGATACTACCCAGTTTTTTAACATTTATAGCTACTGCCGGCATTTGAAACAAAAATGATTACATACATGAAATGATTGCTAACAAGGGTTTGGACAAGGTCAAGCATTTACCATGCAAAAATGTTGATACACACAAATTCTTGTTCTAAAGTTATTATAGCACTAAAATTTTATTTTGCAAATTTGTTTTCTCCACACCTATTATTATTCATTCAAATATGTACTCGTATATAAGTTTGCAGCTGCTCAAATATCAGCAATATCATCATACACATACCTATTTTCCTTATCATGTTACCAATTTGACTTTTTCAAATTGTGTATAATTAACAAAAATATAACATGATTCATATTTAGGTAAAATTTGTACTCCAATTAGTTTTTTTGTGATTTTTTTTCCTAGAATTGCAGTTTCCGTTATACATTTTTTTTTTGCTGTGGCATATTATGTTTTAACAAATGTGTACATACATTATGTAGGAATGTACTTTATAATAACTTATGCATTAATCATTCGAATTCCATATCTTTATTAAATTTAAAATTACGATAGTAGGTAATGCTGCTAATAGTTTTTTTTTCCGGCTGTCTTTCTGCTGTCCCGGCCAGAATTTTGAAATACAGAATTTCGTCCAAAAAATGTTTGTCCAGACAGAATTTAAGAACAAAAACAAAATTTTGACTAAACTTGAAAACTAAAAGCCTCATTTTCATTTTCAAAGAATGACCGATGTGAAAAATATTCTTTTAAAATTCCTTTAACTCAACAAATATTTTTCTTATTGGTCATCTTTCAAAAACAATGTTGATCAATTTTAAACAATGTTTTAATGATGAGCAATTTACAACAAAAAAAATTTTTTTAAATTACTTTTTTTTTCAAAAATCAAAAACAATAGTTCCGGGAGTGATAAAAAAACAATTAGTGTTCAAAGATTCATAAATGGAAGACATGAAAAATATATGGAAAAATTCAAACTAATTTTCACCCCCATTATTTTTAAATCAATTCTTTCGAAAACTGTAGGTTAAATAAAAATAGTTGATAGGTTGCCATCTAAATGGCGAGCTTTTATCTCAGGAATACTTGATTGATACTTGGCAATCTTGCGAAGCTTAATATACATACATATGTATCTAATAGGTGTAAGGTGTGAAGCCTTAAGTTTAAGTTTTTTTCTTTTCTTTCAAAGCAAAGAGAAAATTAAGAAAATTATTTAATTATGTATACCTAAGTAATTGTGACGGGTCTAAAATGTGAACTAGCTCAGCCTACATATTGTTGAAATAAACATTAAAGGCAATCTTATTATTTAAATTTTTATTTCTAAGTCATATTTATTATTGCCATCAATGCTAAATAAATTTAAAAAAAAAAACAGAAATCGGATAAAACATCTGCGTGTGTTTTGCAAATGAAAGTAAAATTGAACATCTACGTGAATAAGAGATTAATTAGCTTGAAAAGAAAGCCGTTATGAGGTTATTTGCCAACTTGTCTAGGCTTACATTAAGTGAAGTGCTGAGCACACATTACGATTACGATGGAAAATCTAAATAGATAATAATGTGGATATATGAAGTACAAAAATATAGATATTAGTTTAAGTTTCAAAATTAAAGATTTTCGAAACCGATGAACATAGATACAGATAGTTGGTTCTAAATTCTAATATGTCATTAGAGAGAATTAAAAGTTTTTTTTTTAACCCAGTTTTTCAAGATCAAACATTTTTCAATTCTAGAAATTTATTGAGTTAGTTCAAAATACAATATCAACCTCAAATATTTAAAACATTCTTTCCATTAAGGTAAATAAAAAAAATACATAAAAATCATTTAACAATAAAAATTAATTACCCTCGTGATTGTTTCAATTCAAATACAATAAAAAAAAATCCCATAAAAGAGAGTTGTTCTCATTCCAATTATCCATATAGAAATTGATACTTAAAACTAAATCAACAATGCGTAGATCCATAAAATTAAACAACAACAAAATGAAGAAAACATGTGTAGTACAATAAGGCATTGATAGAAAAAAAAAAAAAAAAACAATATCCACAAAGTAAAGTATTGCTCAGTATATAGTCAAGTGACGATACTTGAATATTTGACAACTACTCCAACCAGCATGATGTCTTCTATACATTATTCGTTAACATAGTACCATTATACCAATTCAATTTGTCTAAATTCAAACTTTCGAAATGCTTCGACTTCATATAGTAAATAAGTAAAGAGATGTATGAAGAATGTATAGATATTTCCATTGTAAGTAAAAATACAAGAAAGTCCAATTGTGATATAATATACACTACTGTCCTTTGAATATTGCTTTTAAAATAAAAAATCTATTAAAAACAATAAGATTCACATATTAAACTATTTTATTGTGAATTTTTTTATAATACACATTGTAAATGAGTAGTATTTTCCGAATTTAAGGTTAATAAAATAAGTTATGAAGAAAAACTAATTTAATTTTAAGAAGGATTTGTTATTATTTTAAGAAGAATACCATTTTTACTTGACATGTCCATCAGTACTATGTAATACATAAGGCTTCAAAAAGTTTACTTACTAAAATGCAATCCTTACAAATGCAAAGTTTAGGCACAGCTGGAGAAATGTTACTTTACTTTTAACATTGAAATTTCTCGGAAAGTTCCAGGTTTAAACTTCAAAGAAAATTATAAAATGAAAGAACTGACACCATGGAAAAAATAATGAAACAAAAAGTTGAAGTAATAAAATTTATTAGCATTTGTCGGTGGTCATTTTTTATAGAATGGTCAGTAAGATTTTCTCTATTCATTTGAAAAGTCATTCATCTTGAATGAAGAGGAAAATCAAATCCTGTTGGGCTTCTTCTTTTTTTTTGTGAATTTTCGGTTCTTACAAAATTTGATCCGGAAAATAATCAATTCATTTATTAAAGTGCTAAATTCTAATATTCATAAAAAAAAAATGAAATATAAGAGACCATAATCAAGTGACATGTAGTGTAAATGTAATTGTTTGTCGCCTCGATCTTGACCAGCGAAGCCGGCTGATGATGGCGCTCTCCACTACACAAGCTCCACAAAAATTCCACGACCACTTTAAAAATTATTTTATTTTTTTGTTTCTTTCAGTAATACACATTATTTTTATTTGGTATTAAAAAAAATTTGCACACAAATACAGAAATAATTTTTTTCCCTTTCATATGCGAAATATAACTCTACCAACAATGATGTCATATTGTTGTTATTATTATTTGAAAATCGTTGCTAACGAATATAATATTTCTGCCGCTGTTTTTTTGTTGTTGTTATTGACATTTTGTGTTTAAGATAAATTTGAAATCCTAGCGACCGTTAAGTTTTAGCCTAGAGACTTTTCAACCACATTTCCGAGGGAAGGTAAGTAGGTACATGTAATTAAAAACCCTGATCTTTTGAAACTTGAAGACTAACATGCAGTTTTGTCGTGAAGTCATGCTATGATCGTAGGTATGCATATGGCTTTTATCGTATCAGTCAGCCCCCATAAATGGTAAATGACGTCACTTTCAAAGCACTCCAGACAATAATATAATGACTTTATTTCAATTCGTAACGAAGTAGTAACATTTATTATTAGACAAAAAAAAAAAGAAGATAAATAGGAAACAACTATCAGGCGGGTATAGCAATATTAGACCCTGAATTCTACTTAATAAATGATGTTGCAGGTAGAAAATGTTAGTCAGACTTCAGACATAGATTCAAATGAACTTATGTATGTATGTATGAACCATGATAAATTCATGAAAAATTTTACATTCAAATGCTCTGTTTTTTATGCTGTCAAATATTTGTATACTTCCGGTGATGGTGGTGAATCATGGTCACAATCAATGATTAATCTTAAATAGCAGTGAATCATTTTTTTAAAGAAGGTCTTGCAACCAAACAAAAAAGTCTAAGGTCCAAATGAGCAGGTATCTGTTTAAATAAAGCTTATATCTTATTTTTGATAGCTAGCAATCATATTGATGTATTATCTTTATTAAACGATTGCATTATGATTAAAAAATATAGGAAAGATATTGGAATTAAGATGAGTAATACCTGATATTTTTAAAGAAAAATGTTAAAATGGTAATACATACAATATTATGCTGTAGCTAAAACTTAGTTCTTTGTTAAAATCTCTTTTTAACATGCATGAATTTTCCATAAAGTTGTTTTAATAAAAATTATTTTTTTTTATATTGAAACTATAATTGTGATAAAAATATTTAGAAAAATTGAAATTTGAACACTAAAAAAAAACAACAGCAAACAAAAAATAAATTCGGAACGGTTTGACGACAAACATTTTTTAATTAAAGAGTAGATTATACATTATTTTAAATTAAAACTTTAAAAATTAATTTTTGATTTATAAATTTTATTGTTGGCGCTAAGTAGTTTTTTGGTTTTGATTTTTCGTTGATTTTTCAGGAAACATATGTTTTATAATTTTTTTCTCAGATTTATTAAATAAAAATGTTTCAACATAGTAAGTAACCTGACTTTGAAATGTTGAATTTAAAAAAAAAATATGTTTTAAGTTATTTTAAAAATGAATTAAAAATTAAAAAAATAATGAATTAAAAATTAAATTAAAAAATTTCGGACTTAAATTATACAAAGGAATGTAAAGAAACCGTTGAAGAAAGAAAATCTGAAATTTCTCGAAAACGGCTCAAAAAATTTTGACATAAAATTTAGTTGTACAAGTATTATAACAGAATTATAATTTAACACTTTATTTAAGACCTTATGGAATAGATTTTTTGCTTTTTATTTTTTTTATTCAGTTTCGATATTTTTTTTTGCGGAAGATCTAAACAAGGTCGTCTTATTGCGTATAAAAACTTAAAAAACGATTTGTTTTGATTTTTCAAAAAAATTAAAACTTATATTTTTTAAATTTTTTTAAATTTTGAAAATTCCAAATGGAATAGGAAATATTCATATTGAAAGAAGAGGGTTCTATTCAACCAATTTGGTGAGCTTAGAGAGATGCTCTAGAAAAAAGTAAATGCATAATTTCGTAAAAAATATTCAAAACTACTTAAACATATGTAAATGCCTTAGCTTTTTAAAAGGCCCATATCTTAAATTTATTATTTGTTTAACTAACTGTTTTAATTTTTTGAAAATGGAGAGAAAAAATGCCTTTCTTCTACAAGTGTCATTTGTACATGTTTTTTTTTTTTGAAAATTCATTTTTGATTTTTAAATTCACTGAAAAGTGAACGTTTTGTGTTTTTTATTTTCGATGACAAACTAAATTACATATTTATAATTAATCACATCACGTTCAAAGTACATTTTTCATTCATGCTCTATCGCACCTTCTACACTTGTACATGTATACTTCCTAAAAAGTTTTTAAGTTTTTTTTGTTTGTTTCTTATCTCTTTGTTTTTGCATAATTTGCATCGTCAACATCAACATGTACTGTGTTTATTTGGTTTTTATTCTATTCAAATATGTACTTATGTGCTATAAGTGTTAAATTCGAACATGTATCAACTCTAAGCAACATCATTACATGGCCTACTTAATTTGTAGTTTTAGAAAGTATTCTACTTGTATATATTGTTAATCTCAAAGAAATGATGTTAACAACACGTCCAACAATAATAACAACGCCATTTTTAAACAAATGACTTCATTCAATATGGAACATTAATGCACTTAATTTAAAACGGTTAATAGGAATCACCATTAGTTTATTTTTTTTTCCATCATATATAATGTATATACGTTAACTAACGTATACGCACAGTGCAGTTCCTGTGCTTAGACACATTCAAAACAAATTAACCTACTAGTCAAACACAAACAAAGACATCTTTTAATTTAGGGTAGAGGTCTAAAGGAGGAATTGTTCAAACTTACTAAAGAACATTTTTAATTATTTCCATTTAAATTTTAAATGTTTTCTATCATCTTACCACAGACGAATTTAACAACATTTGACTAAGCTATTGCAATAAAACATATCTTACATTTTTGCTTTACACATATGGTCGAGTGTATGCATTAATTCGAAGTAAAACTGTCAAAACTGAAACTTTCGACGCACAAATTATTGATATATGTATCATTTCAAATTTGATTACACTTTGAATGAAAAAAATTATGTTTTTTAAATAGGTAAAGTGTATATAATTTGGCGAACTGTACTGTGGTTATGTAGCGTTCATCTCAATTCAAGTATCTTGTTGAAATAAAGAATTTGCAACTTCTTAGCCTTATCAAAAGAAGAAGTCAGCTAAATTATACTTTTTCTTATATTTGGTATAAGGAATTTAAATTTTCACTCTTTTCAGAATAACATGCACTCATGCCACTTGTTATCAAATTCCCAATAAGAAAGATTAAGAATATTTGTGTCATTTTCTCAATTTTTACAGCAAGTAAGTATTTCATGTCACTTATGTATATGCATTGAACGTTTAACTTTGATATATCATGTACATTTATATACCTGTCTATACCTACATTATCTTGTATACGTTTCTATCTAAATAAAGAAAACTACCGCTAATGAAGCATCTTCAATTTTCTAACATAAAGTCATTTGAGAGTTATTTTTTTCTTGTTTCTTGCTTCTTTTTTTTTTTTTTTGAAAGAGGACTAGAATCCCAGGTGTCAATAAAATACTTAATTATAGACAACCGGCATTATTTTCCATAAGCAAATACTTAAAGTTTTTACTGTTGTTGTATGTCATTTATGTGACTGGTTTCCAAGTGGTCTGTCAATATTATTAGTTGATAGATAGAACAAGCTTGTATAGCAGTGTGCATCAGTGTTGCCGAAGAATGTTTTATTTGTTACTTTAACTTGTGGAGATAGTGGGTCATTTTTCAAAGCACCAAATTCAAATTCGGCGAAGTATTTATTCAGTAGCTTTTAAACAATCAATAAATATAAATATGTAGTGTGGAAAAATTTATTATTTTGAATGATTTTCATTTTATTTATTTTCCATAAAATTCAATATGGCGGTGGCCAACGCAAATGGGATAGAAGTTGTTGGCGGTTAAGATTACTATCAGATCAGAACAGAAAATGAGAAGCGTAACTATATAGTATACATACGTATAGTAAAAGTACTGTATTAATATTTATATTTACACGAAAAAAAGGTTGGGGTACGCCATAATGCCTATAAAATAAATAATTTTCCGAAATATTGACGATAAACTATAGAATACACCATGTTTAATAGCAAGTTTGAAATTCGTAAGAAATTGCAATGAAATTCCAGATTTTGATCAACACCAAAATACTTGCAGGTAACGATAATGGAAATACCCAGAAAAACAATGGCAATCACCGTTCTATATATTCACATGTTTCAGCTTTTACGAATGGTCAAAAAAAAAATAATAAAAAAGTTCTCTTGTCCATCAGATTGTATAAAATGAAATAAACAGTTCTTTTTTTTTAAACTTAAAATTTAATCAAATGGAACGAAACAAACCAATATTGTAAGTATTCGTTATCGTTCTAATTTGTATTTTTTTATCGTACTACTGAAAAAATGTAGGAAAAAACCAATGAACCAGTTGGTATTTTTTGTGGTTTTTTCAAAAATATAGAACAGTTTCATGTTATAAATAAAACAATGTAGTCAGAAATTTCTCAAACAATTAAACAAATAATATCTTAAAATTACATATGTACATAACTAAATATTGTTTTTCAATGAGAATGCGAAATATTTGTAGCTTTTGCTTCGCTTTTTATCGCTGATTTTTTTTTTTGTCAAAAAAAGTAGTTAAACTTTGTTGTTATCAAAAATTTCAACACGTATATACATACATTGAAATAATACATTATTAAGTGCACAAGTTTACCTAATTTTCTTTTTGAATTCCCATTAAAAGCCACTTGTATTTTACATAAATTAAAAATGACATAATTATAAATATATCATGATAATTTAATTATTCCGAATAATTTTAGAACATTGTTGGCGCGATGAACACTCCAAAGAAGTAAATTGATAAACTGGTTTAGGTCGTACATTTATGTTCTGTCTAAAAAGCACACGTCTTTCCTACTATTTTAAGATTTCGTAATAAGAAATTATTTAAATAAAATGAAATTAATGATACAGATTCGAGAGGTTTTAATTATGGATAAAATGGATAGATTTTGATTTTCAAATTAATACTAAAAGAAAAAAATTATAACAACCCATTTGTTAGACAAATTTTATAATAGTTGAATGACCTTTCAAATATCTAAAATATATGCAAAGGAGGTACCGACCAGTGGCGAAATTAGAACATTTGCCGCCTGAGGAAAAAATAATGCTTTCTTTGCTTTCTTTCATTCATTGCCCAAACAAATTAAATTTCTCAATGCAATTTTTAAGTTAGGATTTGCATTTGTCGAGTATTTAAAAAAAAAGCTAAAGAAGAACGAATTTTGATCTAAAAACAACCATGTCATCTGATGACAAAAATATTAATTGAAAAATTGTTAAGCCGTTTAAAAAAAAAATAAATATTAAATTTTTTTAATTTTCAAATTATTGTATTTGAATAAAATAAATAATTTTACAGTTTATAAGAAAATCAAAAATACGTTTCTACGTTTATAACATTATTGTTTTTGTGTTTGGTTTACGAGTCCAAAACTTGCCCTGCAATACATTACATTAACCTAAGTATGTATGTAAGTCAAAATAGTATGCGCCCGCAAATCTAAATATTTAAAGTAGGGCGTTTAAAAATTCCGTACACTTGGGTACATACAAATTTATATTTAAATACTTTCATAATTATACTGATAACGACTACAAAAACAATAAAAAAAAACATTTTTAAAACAAAAATATTAAAACTTCAATCAAAGTCTTAAAAGATTTATTGTCAATAGTGATTTTAAATTTTTTTATTGTATCGTCCTTGACTTTTGCTTAAAATTTGTGAATATATGTACATACGTACGACATACTTTAAACAGAACCATCAAAAGTATTTGCATCGCTTGCGCAAATTGTACTGACAGGGTTGCCACTCATCAAAAAAAATATGTCTAGATTGACAAAAAAAAAAAATCAATAAATAGCATAATCTTCCAATTGAACAAAAAAATTAATAGTTAATTCCATAAGCTTTTTCGTTACCAAATCTTATGAAAGGCCAAAAAATTACGAGCTCAAAATAACAACAATAATAGTTAATTTTATAAAAAAAAAATTCAACTAAAGTTTTTTTGAAAATTTTGTTATTATTTAGCTCAAATTAATATTACCAGTCCAGCTAAGCTAAGCTGGGAGATCAACGTTCGCCGTTCGAAAAGCTCTATGATGATTAATTTTCTGATCAAGACAAATAAGATTTTAATTAGCTGTGACATTTTTTTATTTTAAATGTAAAAACATTTAATATTTAAAAATGCATTCCAAAACAAACATTTTAATTATCACAACTAATTAACGGTAAATTATCCTCTTAACCAATTTTCAACGTCAAATATTGCTTCGGTAGCATGCAGTTTGTAACCTTATTTTAAATGAACGAGAATTACTAAAATTTTTGATAAACAAATAAAAAAACAAAGTGGTAACAATATGAATCCAGTATATACATAGTTGACACCAACAATTAGAGAATCGGTGAAAGAAACTCAAGTATATTGTAGAAATTCAAGTTTAAGGTTAAATTTCAAGACTCAAACAGAAAGCCAGCAATATTAAACGATTGCCAAAGCAAGTATGGAAAGAAAAACAAGCCTTAATGACGTAAATTCCACAATGCCACGACCACGACGACGATCACACCGGAACACCAACCGACAACGCATGGATCGAAGAACGACGACGACGGCTCCGAGGCTGCGCTGCCTGACGATCAGTATGATCCAAGAAGTGTATACTTAACTTAAACTTTTAACAAAGGTATCTCATGAACCCGTTTCCATCAAAGCAATCAAAAAGCCGGTGCTAGTTGTTTGGTTAGATGGAGTTTCTTTAAAAAAAAAAAAAAAAAAAAACACGAGCTAAGAGCTGATGATAAATAATGTTACTTAAATCTTAGAGATGCTTCCGATGACGATGTTGGCAAGATATGTATATAGTTTGGTTTTAGAAAGATGGTAGGTAACATATTTTCTACGATCAACACACACATGACAACCGGTTAACAATTTAATGAACTTCTTTTAAAATAATATGTTTAATGGAAGATTGGTTTTGGTCAGGAGAGTCAGAGAGAGGAGAGGCAAAAACAGCATAAATACTTTTGTATAGTGAATGGAACTGTTGTTAAAACGCATTTAATTGTTTTGCATCATCTGGTTTGTTAAAATGTATTTAAAATTCTAGAAAATGTAATCTGTAAAAAAGAACATGTACATATGTATATTGTACGAGGACATAGCCTGGTTTTACGTATGACTTTCATAATGTTAAAGAAAAGCTACAGAAATATTTACTTTTAAACTTTATAGATAGTTGAAAAGTTTTGGCTCGCATCGGTCCAAAGATTTCATGGAAAAAATCTCGGTCCTCGGAATGGAGGTGTATCCTTTCCTTTTGATTTGAAATTTTTTTTGAAAATCGAATCTAATCTTAATTCAAATCTTAATTCGTTTATTCCTCAAGGCCTTTGGCTTCAAATTCAGAAGGCGAACTTAAAGTGAATGATACTTGATATTACGATAATTAGGAACGCGAAATTGTTCCATCAATCTGTCTGTCGGTCTGTCGGTCTGTCTCTCTGAATCTTGGTCTACAGTCAAAGCTGCTTTGTATGTAGATTTACACCAAACTTTAGACTTCTTAATATATGCATGTATTTGTTAATTCTAAAAATATTGTACCTGCTATATGTACAGAGCATATTTATCTCTAAAACAGCTCTAAAGATTTTAATGTAATTCAAATAATTTTTGGACGCTTCAAGTGCGTATTATTAAAAACAATTTTGAAAATAAAAATATTACAGTATAGTTTTGCATTAGAAGGGTTTAAATCAATAAAATAAACATACGAGTAAATTTTAATATTTGTTTGTTTTACCCTATGCTAGTCAATAAATTCATTAATAAACCTCTTCTGTGCGATGTAAAATGGAATCAATGACTGATAATAGACATTTACCCTCAAAAACCGGAATTGTAGATATAATGTATCTTCTACCGTAAAATAATGTAAAACATAAATTGGATTCTTATCGGAGCATTTCTTACTGTGAGTTGATTTATTTGTTTTGTGTGTGCTTGATAAGCTTCATTCGACTTTATTTTCAGAAACAAATATAATGCATACAAACTGATAAGTTTCAAATGTCGACGTGCTTAGGTGGTTTCAATTAAAAAAAAAGATACCTCGTCAAACCTTGATATATTCATAGTACATCCGGCTTTAGTCATTTTGGCAGTTGTTATAGTGGACAAATGGACACAATTATAAATTGAAAGGTAAACCTTAAACTTAAAAAGAAATATCTCAAAAACCTAAGAAAATGATGTTAGAATTATCATCAGCACGCAACATGAAGTTTAAGCTTATTAACTAATATTAATTACTAGTACAATCCAGAATTCTTAAGTCCCGAATCCCAGGATTCCGAATTTTAAGATTCTAATCTCAAATTTCATTTGATAATAATTTCGGTGGAAAAATGGATAAACCTCAGAAATCAGATAATTTCATCTCCGCAGAAACTAGTTGTCAAAATTTGTATGGGAAAAATATTCTACGAAACAGATAAATTTATCTCACAGATTTGACGTAGAAAGAGAAGAAATAAACCTCATAAGGTTTCGAGAAGTAATTTGTGACGTTTAGTTGTGACAGCTGATTATTTCTCACATTTTTGCAAGAATTCTTATTGGGTGCTCATGCAAACGTTTAGTGGAAAATTATATCTTTCTGCAAAGCGGAAAATTACCTTTTTGCATGAATACTCTTATTACATTTTAAATAGACATACTCGTTTCAGCATCTTTTTTTGAAAGTAGGTTTTTGATTTAATTACCTACATACGTACGTTAAAAAAATATAAATTTTTCATTTTGAATACATTGTTTTTTTGCAAATTTTAAAATGCATTCTTCAAAAAAAAAAAATTCTTATTTTTTCAAATGTAAAAATCTTAAAAATAACTGACGACTTGTAGGTATAGTAAAAACTAAGACCAAATGCGTTGGCGTCTTTTTTTCTAAAGTAGCTCCTATTAATAAATTGAAAACTCAGCTGACTCAGATTATAAGTCTACAAACAAACAAAAAACTTATTAATAAATAGTAACTAGGTAATCCTATTTCTATGAAGTCTCAAATTACTCATCATCCATTCACCGAGACGTGACAGTCAGTTTCCGAAATGAAAAAAAAAATTACTTTATCACTTGCATTCCACGAATAAAAGTGAAATCAAATGAGACATACACCTTAAATATGACGTAATGCCATATTAAAAACATCATTGAGAGGGTCGTCGTCATAATATAATCATACAGTCATAGTCACAAGGTAGTCTGCATGATCTCACAACTCCTCCTACCCTTTTTCACAAGGTTAATTGAACAATATAACTCATTAATGATTTATAAAGCAAACAACAATTAGGAACATATTTAAAAAAAAATAAATATCTCACACTTACCAATATTAACAATTTTAATTCCTTCATCTTCGAGAAACTTCAACGCCACCGATACATTCTCCAATTTCTGACTACGGAATGTGGGTCGTTTGTTATACTTCGGCATGCGTTTCTGGGACAGAACTTCGATAAGAGCAATTAAACGCAATCCATCGGATAGATCTGTTTCGAGACTTGAAATCGAACGATCGATTGTTTTTAGATGTTCATTCGCCCAGCGAGTGAATGTATTCTGTTGGATTTTCTTCCATTGGGCATCTTCGGCCAGATCACGTTCTGCTTCCATGTCTTCGTCGAAATTCTCGTCCTGTTGTTGTTGATAGTAATCAGCACTGCTGCTACTACCGATCGATTGCTATTTTTTTTTTTTTTTGTAACGAAGAAATTTGATTTAGTTTTGAAATTTAAAATATTTTTAAGAAGGAAAATACAATTTGGCAAGTTTATCTTCACAAATCACACTCTCATTCACACAAATAATAATTTTATCCATTCATTACAGAGATTGAACAAAAAAAAAACAAATTTGCGATAAAGCAATTTAAAAAAAAAGTGAATTAATTGTTTCGGGTCACTACTGTAGATATGATGACACTTGTTGATTCTTCCCTTCAACACCCTCGCGCACCACTATTATTTTTTTTTCTTCATTTTCTTTGGTATTTCCTTTCAAATTCTCCATGAGAAACTGTCAGTGTCAAATTTGACAAGCGGTACGTGTGGGCGGAAGGAAGAACCTGATTAGGGAGTTTTATTAACAACAAACACGATTTCTCGGTTCACAGTCAAGGGATTAAAAAAGAAAGAAAGAAAGAAAATCCGATCTCTTTTTCGAAATTTTTTTAATCTTGTTTTTTTTTTATTATTTATTTTGATCAAACAAACGCCCTCTCACAAGCACGCAACGCAGACACACCTGTTGATATAGTTTCTGCTTTAGCTGTTGGCTCTGTTGCGGGTGGTGATAGAGCTGTTGTTGTTGTTGCTGATCGTGCACAGGATACTGATAATATCCTTGTGGCTCGAGATTTGGTGTATTAATTTGATTATTATTACTTTTTGTGTAAATATTTAATTGGCTAAAACCAAAGCCGCTATTTGTGTTATTTCTACTATTATTATTATTTTGAATTAAATGACGGTCAATATTATTTGCCGTTACATCCGTACGCGCACGCGGTCCACCTTCAACTGGTTGAAAGGAATTTGGTGCTCCACCAGCCATGACGTAGCCGGTATTATCCCCACCAGTACCGCCAGCACCAACACCACTGCGGCTTGGCTTCATTTTCATTGTCGTTGAGTTTCGAGTATACATATTGATTGGCACTTTTTTTATTCAACTATTCTTTTATTGTTATTTTGTTATCTTTTTTTTTTCTTTTCTTGTACTTCTTTTTTTTTTTGTCTATTATTGTAATTCCCTTTTGATGGAGTATTTCGTTGAGTAGGTACCTCAACTTAGACTGTGGTGAAAATACCGATCTTTTTCAACACATTTTAGTCTCTGTCAGTGATCTTGGGAGAAAATTAAGAAAGCTTTGAATAAATTTAACAATTGTTGTTTATTTTTTCTATTTTTTTAAAGATTTGTACTCCACTGTCATAAATGTTTTTTATTGTAATTTAAGAAGAGAAAACAAAGTTTGTTTGTTCTTCCTCTACAACAACTCTAATTCAAAGCTTTTGAATGAACTTCAGCCGCAACCTAAAAGTATGCTTTAGTATTTACTTGCTTTTTTAGATGGTGAGTTGTCATTTATTTCTATTTTTTGTTTGGTAGAAATGCAATGGCGGACGGAAGCTATGATTTAAACGTTATTTTTTGAATATTTTTTTCTTTAGGAAGAAGTAGTATTTGATCAACCTTCCACGATATATCTTTTTATAGGTAAGTTACATATTAAGATACATAATTATATAATAATTTGTTTGTTGTTTATTTTTATGCTCAAACAAATTAAAAAGGCTAAAAACTTTTAAGATTTCGGATCAATAAATGGTAGGTATCAAAAAGTACATGGAAATGTTACAATTTCAAAATGGTAAATCCTATGTTTATTATATTATTTTTAATTCTTGTTCTTAAGTTACTTATTTTGACTAGAAATAAATTACACCAAAAAAAAATAAAATAACAAAGAAAAATAACTCCGGTTACAGCGTTGAAGTTGCACAAGTTTCAATTTTTTTAAACCAGATACTATGGACAGAATAAGCATTTTAATGTTAAATGACCAAAATCTTAAAAGCAAATCCTGAAGAAAGCTTCCTTTGCAATGCTTTTAAATTCCAGAAAATAACGGTTTCTACCTTCGCAAATAAATCATCAACCTCGAAACAGCTCTAACAATTTTTTTAATTTTTTGTTTTGTTTTTTGAAAAATATTTCTGTTTAAATAATTTTTATTGTTTTAAAAAAACCTACAGAAACATTTTCATCAAAATCAAATTTGGAATTTAAAAAAATTCCATTTTTCTTCTAGTCGAGTCACCTAAAAACCTTAACTTTCAAGTTTGAAGAAAATTGCAAAAGCAATTTAGACTTTAGGTCAAGGTACAGATAGACACACCGACAGACAGAATTATGGGACCCCCTAATTTCTCGTTCTCTACTATTTTGATTAGATTTTGACACATTATTTTTTTTTGTCAAATCTGTACAAACAAATAGCACTTCTCAAAATAAAACTTCAAAATTGTAGCACTAAAATTAATGAATATATTTTCCTTAATCAAATAAACATTGAAAATGCTCAATGGTGAAACATGATTCTGTCCATACTCAACTATCCCTATATTCCCTTACTGTGCTTTTCGACGGACGGTTTGAAGATAACCATTTTTTTAAATGTTATATTTGAGGGAATCTTTGAATTTTGTTTATACAAAACCATTGAGCAAACAAAAAATAATGAATAAGCAGAAGATTGAAGAAAATACAACAAAATTGTTGTGGTTTTCGTATTATTTATAGAAGGAGCAGAGCGTACGGCAGGAATGTTGATAAATGCTTTTTTATTTACTTTATTTGTATTATCAAGAAACAAATTAAGAATTGCTGAATCGATTACGTCAGATGGAAAATCCCTTTTATTGGCAAGAATATAACGAACAAAATTAATATTAGGGAGACCGAGACCTCCCAAAAAAAAATATCAAATCAAATATTGTTGTGTCAAAAATCTCATACAAAAAAGAATTTTAAGAAGATTACTTTTTTCCAAAAACACAAATTGTTTTTTTTTTCTTTTTTTATTGCTATCAGTTTGATTATTGTTGTGTTGAAAATGTTATCAAAGTCAGTAAAATTTTCAGTTCTTATCGCTGTCAAGATTTTTTTACAACCATTGACTATTTTATAAATACACTTAAATCTGAAGAATTATTTAAGCACAAGATTAAAAACAAAAATATGAATATCGTGACTACAAAAGCTGTTAATAAACAAATGTCATTGACGCGTATGTAAACTATTTCAGAACCATTTACAAATTTTCGGGCTCTGTGTTTTGAATTTTGAAAAAATGTCCACATCCAATCTCGTTATTCAGTTTTAAAATATGTACCAGTTTAGTAAAGCAGATGAACAGTAATTGCTTAAACCTTAATCCATAATCCATATCCATATTAAAACTTAAGACCTGCTATGTTAATATGGGATATCTCATGGGCTACATACAAAAGCTGCAATTGATAAATCCATTAAGAAATGGTAGTAAAAACTTAGTTTGTTGAACGCTTCTTGAATCTAGAAGATTCTTAGTGCCATTGATTGTATTTGAATTTTTACTCAATCAAAACTTACTGACCAGATTTGATTTGATCTTGAATAAAAAAAAATTAGTAGGATATGTACATACATAGCATAATAATATAGGTAGCTCAATTATTTTAATATTAATTATTGCAAAATCAAAACAATCTGTTACGTTTAATTAGAAATCACATGTGCTAGTAGTATTAAAAGTGACAAACATTAGGTCAAATAAAATGTCTAAGACAATTAAAAAATAATTTGGCATAATGCCGGCCGAGCGAAGGAAAATCAGAAAAACAAATTAAAAATAAATAAAAATCTTAAGATTCCTTCCTCGTACTCAAAGAATTTTTTTTCCTCTGATCAAACTATTTATTAGGTATTTTAATTGTAAAAATGTATGTAAAATAAAAAAAAATAACTACACCTTATTGGGATGCGCTTTGCATTCAATGTTGTTTCTATTGTTTTCCTTAAAATAGAATTTGTATTAAAGTATTATTCATTCGAGTTTTCAATAATAATAGTCGTATGATTAAGGTTTTTATATTTTATTGTAGCTTTTATTTTATTTGTTGTTTAAATAGACCTGGTATGAATAAAAAAAACTAATTAAAAATCAAATTAATTGGTCTTATATGCATTACTCGAAAGTCGGAAACTATGAATTTTAAAAAAAATAATATTTTTGCATGTCAAAAGTAAGTTCAACTTTTGTTGGTGCAAAAGTTCTAAATTGCAATCTAAGGTTTTTCAATCCCAAGTCAATGATGATTGTTGTCGGGATCTCATGAATGGGCCAAAGATGTGTTAACTTGTAGTGAAAAAAAAAAACTATTGTTGAGATAAAAACAAATTTCCCGACAAAATATATAAAAACAAGGATACACAAAATTTTTTTTGACGAAATCACAAAAAAAAATACCAAAAATGGAACAACGTATAATAATCAAAAATTTCTCGAAGGATTGGCGCCAACGACGAAAATTTAAAAAAAATTAAATTTTTGAAAATTTTAATTTTATTGAAAAACACTTTAAAATTATTTAAATTCCACTTTAATTTTAAAATTTTTGTCATTGGCACCAAATCGGTCCGAAATTTTTTGTTGGTTTCTTTTTCAGTGAAAAAATCTCAGATCCACAGTGAGTTAATGCTATGCTTTCAGCTTATAAGTGCCTTTACTCATCACATATAGATCTATCCATATAATACTTAAATAATCATTATATGTAATTTTTACATAAATATGCGATGCATTCAGGATAATGTACTAAGCACAAAAAATTAGTATTCAGCAAGAATCAATAAGAAAAAAATCCGTGCTTGTATTAATCACATCTTTTCCTGTGATGACTGTTGTAGTCAACTGTAGCCTCTATTTTCAAAAAAAAAAAATAAAGACTGTAAATGTTGCAAAAGTTACTTGTACATTAAACATAATATGATTTAATGAGTGCAGCAGTTTTTATTTGTATGGCTTGAATCATTGTAAAGGGCCTATAGTTATGGACCGAGTGCATTTCATTCATCTGTATCAATTTTTTATGGACTCAATAAGTACTCGTTGATGATAGATTTTTTTTGGAACATTAATTGAAATGTAACCAGTACAAGTAAATATTACTCAGCTTTATTATCAACATGTCTTTACTGACTGCATACATGTTGTCTTCATTAATGAGCAGCAATTTACAGATTTTGGACAGTTAGTTCATATTTCATGAATCATTTGTTTTGTTTTTTTTTTAAGATTATTGGATTATTCTACTAATTCAATTTGTTAAAAATGTCTAGCCAAAATTGAGTTTCTTAATTAATTGCACTTTTATATTATGATGACTCAAGATCTAAAGACGGCAACACAAGAAAAGTATCAAAAAATATTTTGGTGTCACGCAATAAATTTTTTTTCAATATCAATACTCATGTATCAATCATATAGATTACATCATCGCAGTTTTATTTTTTTTTTATTCAATTAGAATCCAAAACCATCTTTAAAATGACACACCTTAAATCTTCCCCGTTCCATCAGACAATTTTTTTAAAAATCAAATTGGGTGGGGTACACAGGAATACAGATTCATAAATCTTTCACTTCAACCCATCTTAAATATTTTTTTTTTTTTCATTTTTCTATTTAATAAATAGGAACGAATAAGTTAATGACCCCATAATGCCTCTATTCACACCACAGACACATCATCCTTTCAATATCAATTAAAAAATTCTTTTTCATTCACACTTTGCCACATTTTTTTTTTCAAAAACTTTTCGAAAGAAATCACACAAATTCGAATAAGACAATACACAGGAAAATTAGTTAAAAATGAAGAACTCACTTTCGACATTTTGCCAGCTATTTTTTTTTTTTGTACAAATCCTCACGAAATTAGTTCAAATAAATCGAACACTTTTGAGTGCCAAAACAAAGCAAACAAAAATTTTAATATTGTACGTATTTTGTATCGGAACCGCACACGCAAAATAAGTTCGCAATATTTTTTTGCGAAATTTAAATATACGCAATATTTCACAAGTCACTATAGTCAACTAAATGACAAACGATAAATAAATTTAAATTTTGCTTCAACCAGCTAAACCGAAAAATTATTATGTTAACACGGAACAAACAAAATTATAAGATTTATATGTAGTTTGTTTTTTTAATTCTTTTTTAATAAATAAAAAAAAATTGTATTGTTTTTTTTTTTGCAACACAAAAAATGATATTTTGCAACTTAAAAGCGTTTTTATTCCTCGATTGTCTTGGTTCGAATGCCTATGAGAGAATGTTTCGACTTATTTATGATTTATATGCACTTGGTTCTTATGGTTTGGCGACGACGACGACGTTGTTGTCGTTCAGTAAATTGCTACCCGATTCGGTGTTAAAATGACCCACAGCCGGCGACTGATCACTACTAAATGCTCTTGGGTTAGTCATCGCGATAAAAAAAGGAAGGAAAATAAGAATATAAGAATTCAAGAAACTTAAAAAAATTGTTACAAACGCAAACAAAAATAAATCGCTAAAGCAGCAAGCTGAATACAACAAGTCGACAGGTAAACCAAATGGGCAAGTGGTCAAAACAATTTGACTTGTAATTTATTTTAGATCGCCGCGCACATCACTTCATCCACGTTCAAGTCATGTATCATTGATTGGGATTGTTAGCGGTATAGAAAATGGTCATCATCAGCTGAAGAGAAAACATCATCAACAATATTCAGCATCAGCGAGCAAGCATCTTTGGCAAACAAAATTTTGAAGGTTAACAAGTTAAAGAACAATGATGCATTTTGCGTAGAAGATATTATTCTACAAAGAGAGAGGAAAGATATACAATCCAGGCCACAAGAAAAGGCACTGTTTGGAAAATAAGTTTTATAAGGTGTTGGGCAGATAAGAGATTAGTTTTAAACAAAAAGGATGAAATTTCATTAAAAAAACAAGTTCACCTTGGCGTATACGCACTTTTTTGATTTTTTGAGTTCAACAAACTATTGTTCTTCCGTATTTGTTTTTGCCTGTTTTTAATTGATGGACCAAGGATTGCTTGTTTATTTGTCCATCAATCATGCTCAAACTACTAGAGGGCATTATTGGCATTAACCAGCGAAGCGGTAAAAATTGAGTAAAAACATTCTTAAAAAATAAATGTATGATTTCGAATATCAGGTGGAATATATTGTTAAATAAATTGATAATATGAATTTTTGAATTTTTTAAATCCCATTTGCCAATACAGGAATTGAAATTTCTTACAAATGGGTTTTGACAATGTTTGATTTTAAAAAAAATTGATATGATAGTGATTTAAAAGCAATGTGATTTTTTAACGATTATCTTTTAAGATCCTCAAAATTAAAAAAAAAAACACATGTTGTCAACGCTGGGATTAAGATATTTCAAAATGTTTATAATTAGTCTAATATCTAAAATTTTTCAACAAGAAGATATTTTGAAACATCTGAGTCCAATGTTGGCAGTATTGAATTTTCAAAACTTTGAAAAATGATGAGAAAATCGTACAAAAATCTGTCAATTTAAAATATTCAAAAACTCACATTTTTTAACTGTTTTATATTTTCTGGGGGAAAATTTTAATTTAGTTTCTGAAACAACAACAAATAGGAAAACTTTTTTTGACCAGCGTTTTCGAAGCAAGAAATAAAATTATTTGCATTTTTTTTAAATTTGTAAGTTATCAGAAAAAGTTAAACAAGTAATTTTTCTTAATATTTCTTTTT
This sequence comes from Syrphus vitripennis, assembly GCA_958431115.1. Taxonomy (NCBI): domain Eukaryota; kingdom Metazoa; phylum Arthropoda; class Insecta; order Diptera; family Syrphidae; genus Syrphus; species Syrphus vitripennis. Next base: position 30,960,985 of record OY288108.1, read on the forward strand.
CATAATGTTTAATCAACCGCATTCAATTTATCAATGTGATAAAAATGAAGACAAGGATTGGTTGTTTTGTTTGTTTTTGAAGTACTGGAAACATTGTTAAAGGATTGTAATATACAATGTTTGTTTTACATACATTTTTTATCAATCGGCTTTTGAGGCTTTTGGAAAACCGGCAAATACAAGTTTCTTAATTTCCATCTGTCGTGGATCAATTTTAACATAATTTCTAAACAAATTTAATTTATAGTTTCTACATTTGTTGAATGCTTCATTGTAATATACCTAAACGAGTATTTACTGAAATTTAAAATAATTTTTCTTTTATTTTACATTTATTAATTTGGTTTTAAGAGCAAGTTTTTATGTGAAACTCGTTATTTATGCTCAATTAAAATAACATGAGTAATAAACTTCAATTTTATCTTTTAACAATTATTAAAATGCCGTGATTCCGTTAAGTGTATTTTTATAGGATGATCACGTAGTGCATTTTTTTAATTTATTTATTTTAAATACATATGTACCTATAGTTTTGTATGTTAAACATTCAACTTGAACTGAAAACATATATTCTTTTATCTTAAATCAAAACTTAGTCGAAATCTTTTTTTAGATTCGTTTATGGCGTCATTGTTTTGTTGTTTCAATAAATGTATGACGGGAGATGTGGTATTAATTTATTAATGAGTGAGAGGCGCTTATGCGGATGTGGTGTGGATAATGTTGAAGTTGACCACATCATTTTATTATTTATCTTATTATTTTATAAGAGTAAATTTGAATTTTTTTGCTTTTTAAATATTTCACCCAATCATTTGCCCAGAAGTTTAAGTTTAAGGCCTAACAGTACCCATAATCCAAGCTTAAGTATGTGTTGATTATTTTATTACTTTTTTAAATCTTCAATATTTTTTTTTTTTTCAATTGAGCAATTTGTTTGGATTTTGTTTACTTTAATTGACCTTGAGATATTTTTAATGATCGCATCGGAAGAATACTTGCAAAACATCAAAAGCTTAACCGGCTTTTAAGTTTTAATTCAATTCACGATTTCTTTTGACATCTTCAATTTATATTGTTAATAGAAGATGAATGATGTTTGCACTTACTTTCTTGAACAAAAATAGAAACGAAGCTATAGTAATACGCGTCGTATTAAGAGTAAGAAAATATCAAATAAATGGTAAGGAAAAATAATAAGAATTAATTCCATATTCTAAGATGGTATTTATGAATGCGTAACTTAAATTTTAAACTTGTAGTTTAAAATTGTAGTTTCAAAACTAAGAACTTAAAGGATAATTAAATAAACAATAAATAAATAAATAAATAAATAAATAAACAAATAAACAATACGTCCGTATATGTCCGTACGTTCTGGTAACATTTTTCGTCGTCGATATCTCAAGAATGAGTAGAGATATCGACTTGAAATAAATTTTGTTTTACAGATAATAACTTCGAAAGAAGCTGAAAGGGCGTTTATTAATATTCAATCAGTTGTTTTTTTACTATAGCAGTTTGAAAAAGAAGTGAAAATTTTGGTTGGGCTCAAATATCTCACGAACAAATAATGCTATTGACTTGAAATAAATTTTATTCGACACATTTTGACGTCATACAAATTTTATATGAATTTGGAAAAAAATCAATATACCGTTATTTTTCAAAATCAAAAAAACTAAAAAAAAAAAATTATAACTCGAGTATCCTTAGATGGAAAAACGATATTAACTTTAAAATTATTTTATTTTACGAAAAATGTTGTTTTTGACTACTGGTGAAAATTTCAAAAAAATTCAATGGAGAGTTTTTTTACAACAAATTAAAAACTACAAAAAATTCTACCAAAAATTGGTATAAATTGTCTTTCGACTCAAATTTCTCAAAAACGGGTAACGGTATTGACTTCTTGTTTGTTTTATTTTCTATTTAACATAATTGTTAGCAACTGATAAAATGTTGACAAATATTGAATGGGCAGTTTTTTAACAAAAAATCAAAAACTGTTTAAAATTCTAAAGAAAAGTAGTTACAGTTGTATTTCAGCTCGAATATCCTGAGAACGACCAACGACTGTGCCTTCTAAAATATTTAATTTTATACATAGTACAATTTTTTATGAAAGGTTAAATTTTGACAAATATCTAATTGACAGTTTTTGACAAAAAATATAAAAAAAAATAAACTAAAAAGTGGTAAAATTGGGTTTTCGACTCGAATATCTTGAGAACGAGCAATGATATTGACTTTGCCATTAGGTATTTCATTTTATACATAATAAAATTTTTTACAGCGGGTATATATTTGACATATACTTAACTGACATTTTAAACAAAAATTTAAACAGAACTAAGAAAATTCCACAAATAACTGGAAAATATTGTTTTTCGAAGTTTAAAAACTACACCCAAACAAATAACAGCCTTATAAATAATAAATTAAAATTGTTTTAGGATGTGTTGTACATTATGAAAATGGAATGAAAACCTTTTTAAGGAAAAAAACAAACAGGCACAATATGATGATATCTAATTTAAGAGCGGATATATTATTGAAGTACCCTTGATTCAATAACCAAACCATATCATTTATATGTATGTGAATATTTAATTTTAAAAATTTTTCAATTAAAATGTCTGGAACCGAAATAATTAATAATTATAATATTATAATTTAATATTATAATTTAATAATAATTTAAATATAAAGTTTTCAAGATCACAAATGGGATGTTATCAGTGTGGGTCGCACCCAGCCTCTTTTTTTTCATGTTCTCTTAAGCCGTTTGATGTATGACAATCAATTTTAATGTTATCTTCCTTTGAAACTATTTACTTCCTTTCCCATTTTTCCAGAAAATTTTTTTGACTAAATCCTACCTAAATCATCTCGTTTATAAGTAAAATGATTCTTTTCTAGTAAAAGTCAGAACAAATCACGCTTTGTTTACAATTCAAACAAACAAATAAAATCTCTTATTTACCCTCTCTTTGGGAGCACAGTACGCTACTAAAAAAAAAATTAATTGCTTCATATATCCGTTTTTTTAGCGCCCGCCATTGCATTTCCCACAATTTCAACCACTGTTCACCGCTATGCAGGCGGATAAACATACATAAACACAAAAATACGTTTGTAGTCTCACAATAAGAGAGCTTTGTAAACAAATTCAAAAGCAGGACTCTCTTACTCTTAAATTACAAACTTACAATTTACTCAAAATACAAATTAAATTTTATTAACCAATAAAAATAAAAATGTATTTTTCAAATAAAATAATTTCTCTATTTTCTCAACAAAAATAAAAATATCGCCGAAAACAACAACAAAAAAAAAATTATGAAGTACGTGCATTGGAAAATATGTAGGTATGTACATCAAACAACGTCCAAGTTTTCCACACATGTTTTGTCCCAGTGTGGTGTGTTAGTACTCAAGTTTTCAATATTTAAGTTTTTCTTTTTTGTTTAAATTTTATTTTTAGAAGGTATAAATTAGCCGCGGAGTGAATATACTTAAATATTTATTTTTTCTTTGATTTTCATTTCTATCTCGTGGTTTTGTACATTATGACACATACAATTTTCCATGCGTTTTTGACTCATCGACTTTTTACCTTTGTCATTTTAGTAAATTTTTTTCTCAGTTTTTTTTTGTTCTTTAAATTTTTTTTTTTAGGTTGCGAAATATTTCGAAATATTTTGCCTATGGAGACACACTTGACACATATAATTTGAGGTTTTTTTGGTTAAATTTAATGTACACGTAATTTTTTTCAGTTATAGAAAACACCTCTTAATGAACATATGTATAAAAACCGCTTTTCCAAAAACGATTTTTTAAAACATCACGTTTTCAAAGAGTTTTTCTTTTTTTTAAATTATTTTAAACTCATGTTGGAAATAAACACTTTAGCACATAATATCTAATAAATCGATTCGGTTGGAAAAAAAATATCTAAAAGTATTTTTCTTTTGTTTCCCGAAAACCGTTCTAGACCGTTCACGAAATTGCTCCAAACGCAACTGAAGAGAATTGAAATCTTGAATGTATCCAAAAGACACACGACGGGAAAATATCTTTTAAAAACCAATTTGGCGGCGAAACGCGAAAAAGCCTCTTCTTAGCCCAAACACAAATGCAGCTATATAGCACGCTCTCCACAGATAATTATGGTGAATATAATGTCTGACAGAAGATTCAAGTTCGACAAGAAGCATAATAGTTCTTGTTGTATTCGAATTGTCTTTTCATGATCTCCGTAAAGATATGTTAGAATAATTAAATTTTTATAATTGTCAATTAAATTGTTGGCCGACGATAAAATTTTATTGTTCTAGGAATGCATTTCAGATTGTTTGCTTGCGGCCAAAGGGGAAGTTTTATTACCATAAAATGTTACACCTATTAGGCCCATAGCAAAAATGTCCCCGAATTTTAGGTGACATATTACTCAATGGCACAACCTGTACAATTTCACTGGGACAAGATCAACTCCATATTGGTATGTTTATGGCGAGACAGTTAATATGGGAATAGGCTTTGACATGAAGTTTCTTACCATCTTTGGAGAAACCAGTAGCAACAGGTAGTAATGCATTAGAGTTGCTTAACTAGAGGTAAGATATATCATAGATATTATGTATGGGAACCCTGATGTGTCCAAACGTGCACTTCAATCGACATGAACTTGAAAGCGTGTATAAGTACTGTTGCATTATTGTTGGCAACTGGAGATTTGTATTGGGTCTATTGCATGTTAAAGTTAGCTTATTATTGACGTAAGCATTGCAGTGTAGTTATAGATCTATTCAGCTTTGAATACAGCCTAGACCTTTAAAATAAAGATGGCCTATTCCGAGTTTTTATTTCTTTTTACGGTGTCATTTTGATTTTCCTATTTTTGTTTTCAATTTAAAAAAAGTGTGTTTAAGGGGAGGATACATAAAAATGGCTACAACAAAAATTGCCCCAAATGAAAAATAAAAAATGGGCCAAAAATTTACATGTAAACCAATAACAATAAAAAAATATATAGTTTTGTAATCTGGAATGATTTTTCATAATTTTGGGGCTATTTTTCATTTTTAATTTCTGGATGGCTCTACATTTTGTATGTTCCAGTATTCAGGTTAGGTGTGCGATGTTGGCTTAAAGAAAAATCCAACCCCACTTCTTCGGAACACCAGAGGATTTGAGGATGGTGCGAGGGTTGAATTTTTGGGGCATTTTTTTTATTTTCGAAAATATGAATGTTTCATCATGAAAAAATGTCATGATTTCGGTTCCTACTTTTAAGTTTTCGTTTAGGGTCATATTTCAGCTAGCCTTACACATAATGTACTAGGATAACCTATACGCCCTTTTTTGAAAAAAATATTTTTCTACATTTTTTGTTTGTACAGTTAGATTTTGTCAGTTTATTATTATTCAAAATAGAAATTGAAAAATTTCTGCCACCAATTAAATTAAGCAAATGTAAGTATAGGTCACCAAAAAGCTTTATAGTCTTTTTAATACAAATTTAATTTAATTATTGACGGATTTTGGCTAAACAACCAATTTCGGATCACAATCGACAAGTTTTATTTACAAAACCTGATCATTTGTTCCGATTTGTTTACCACTTACCAATTTATCAATAGATTTTGACCTCATTCAATATTCAACTTTTAAGCTAGTTGGTCATAGGGTAAATCTAAAACTCTAATATTTAATTTTTTCTTTGCATTCAAAGGGTTAAACTTTTTTACTGAAGATTTTTGGATTCGTACACATAATCGGATTGGATCATACATAAAATAGTTTTATTCTGGAAAATTTCAGTTGTTTACTATTTACTTTTTTTTTGATAAAAAATTGTAAGCTGCAATTGTTCCCCATTTGATTCTACGCAAAACAGATTGAGACTTTTTTCGTACAATGAATTGATTTTAAGAAAAGTGGCCCAAAGCACATTTAGTGATATTTATTTTAAAAAATACGTTTTTCTATTTCCATTATTACTTTTTTCATTAAAATTTTCTATTTTTTTATAAAAACCAAGTCATCTTGAAAAGATTGAAACTTTTATATTGTTCAATAACACCTGTCAGTAGTTTGTTTATGTTTTTTTTTTGTACACAAAATCTTGCCATTGTGTGCTATTATTTCTTATTTTTATTTTATTGTTTTTTCTTTTTAAATTAAAATTAACGATTTTTAAAAACCTTTTTCTTAAAAATATTACTATAACAACATAATTAAATAACTGATTTTCCTTTTTTTTCAATTACATTGATACTACCTGTAATACATAGTAAATGCTTCAGTCCTGGGTGAAAATGAACCCCAAAGCGATACTCACGGTTTTCTTCCGCGGCTATGATTGTTAGACACCTTTTATAGTTTTATAAACTTAAAAATTAAAAAAAATAATTGGCTTCAATACTTTTCTAAAAAAAAGTCAAAACAATTTGGGGCCTTATTTCATTTATTTCTGGAGCACTTTTTCATTTTGGTGGGGCCTAGTTTCATTATGAAAAATTACTCCTATTGGAGCCTTATTTTCCCGGGGCCTTATTTGGCGGAGCCCGAAAATTCTTGGGACCTGGGGTCTTCCAGCTATGTTTATTACAGGCTTAAGTTAGTTAAATGCGTCAATTTCTCTGTTTTTTTTTTTAAATTAAAAACATGAAGTTTATTACATTCAAATTAAAATCAGAATTTATTTTAAGAAAATTACATTTTAATTCTTCAGACTTAATTTGAAGCAAAATATTCGATCCGTTTAGTAAGGTAAAAATAAATTTTTTTTTTATGCTGATTCTGTTGCATGGATGCCTTTAAATGCTTACAACAACCCATGGTATACGTAAATATCAATTTTTCACCCAAAATTATCCAATGTTCTGATTAAAACATTAACTTTTCATTCAGTGCAATGCTTTAAGTTAAATTCTTTGGAGTCAGGTTTAAATGTACATTACATAAAACATAATAATATATGGTTTTAATGTATGACCATTGTCAACAATTGAATGACGAATGTTTAAAATTGCATCTTAAAATATAAAAAAAGAACATAAATTTATTTGTAGGCCAGACGATACTCACACATCACACAGAGGCGCCTTCCACCCGACCAATATATGATTAATAATCATTTCAGGTTATTGAATTTGGCGCGAAGCTATTACACTGTCTCGCATCAATGCGACGACGCGTCGTTGACTACTGAAAAATTAATGAGCACGCACTCCAAGTTTGTTTGAATTTCTTCTTTTTTTTTTTCTTTTTATTCTCTCTATCTTTGTGCATTCAATTAAAAATTTTAAATCACATAAAAGGTAAAAACAAATCAAATCAACTATTCTCTTCTTTTTTAGCAACTAAAAATTTATTGAAACATTCTAAAGATTATATTTTAAAAGTTATTTCAACAGTCATTTTTTTTTTAAAGGTAGCTCTAGAGTGATTACTTTTTTCGCTTTCTCCGTGGTTTTTTTAGCGAATCACCATCGTCGTCACTATCATCTGAAGGACTACTAACTCTTTCTCTATTTTGTTGTTGTCCCCATTCTTTGCGCAACTCACTTAGCATCCCAGGTGTAAGAAGACCTTGAGCCAGCAGTCTTTCAGTTAACCTACCTCTCGCACTAACTGGTATCCGAGGTTCTGCAAAGTAAAATAAATATGAGTTGTTTTTGCCTTTGGTGGTAATGTTTTCTTACCTTTGGTAAAAGTTGATCTTCTAACGGGATACGAAGCCTCATTGTCACCAGCTTGTTGGCTGGCTTCAGTATTTTTGAGCAAACGAGTAATTTGAAATACACCCTGTTGGATTATTTCATCGAGTTCTTTTTGGGATTCTCGAACTTGGGCAGCATGTGGGAACATGTCCGTAAAACGATAGCTACAAATTAACTTTGTTTTCATTACACATTCTATGGATTGAAACTTGAACTAACTAACTCACCTCAACCAAAGATACAAATCCATAACATCAAAAACTGACTCTAGATGAACTAAATCTAAAATTGTTCTTGGCAATCCCAGAGGCCAGCCACAATGATTAGCAATAAATTCATATGAGATTGGTTCACTTTTACTATACTGCCTGGCAATCTGTGAATTAAGGATTAGATAAAAGGACTTGTTTTTATAAATTTCAATTATCCTACCTTTAGGAACATGGAACACACGAATGCCATTTTTTTGTTTATTGGTGCACAACAAAAGACATAGCGAGCCCTCAACGGCAGAGGTACATGTTGAATCATTTCAGCTAAGAATTTAAAATCTTCTATATTACACATGAAATATAAGGAATCATCAACAGTGCAAAGAGTCACAAAGATGTCCTTAAAAAGAAATCAAAAGATCAAGATTAATTTAGTTTGAGAGTGAAATCGATAAACTCACCATTAAATTACTTAACGTCGAGTTTGGCAAATGATATGCATATAACTCGATTTGATCAGCAGTTGGATGTAATCCAGCTTTCTTCAAGGGATCCGGACTTTGGGTAAGGATATTTTTCAGAGTCACCAAATCGTCAGCTTTGTATGTCGTCACATATCCATGTTCCCATTGAGTCCTGAATCGACCAGCTCGTCCGGCAATTTGCAGAGCTTGAGATATTGAAATGGTATCGATCTCCCGCTCACCCTTCTCGTTCATTGTGGGTTTGATGATTGAGAAGAAAATTATCCGACGAATACTCCTAGAAAAGGAAAAGAGACAATAATGAAAAAATTCTCTTAGGAAGTCGAGGAGCAACCTACAAGTTCAATCCCATTCCGATGGCATCTGTTGCAACCATAACCTTACAACTGTTTTCGGGATCATTAAATTTAGCTGCCTGTGCAAGTTTTGTTCCTGGAGGGAGACCTCCATAAATCACAGCCACTTCTTTGCCCCTGTTTAAACTCTGGGTAAGAAAATTTATTTGACTAAGCCATCGAATCTTCTTACCTCGCTTCTATTTCTCTAGATACCGAGTAGATGTCATTTTTATTGAAGCACACTATACAATCTCCCGGTTGGACATTGTCGAGGGTTACCAGAGCCGAGTCCTCGATTGTCAGTTCGGTAAGACGACTATATGTGTGAACTTCAACTGTTTCATGAGTTGTTTCGCAAATCTTTTGCAGAAGTTCCAGGGAACCAGCTTCACCACAAACATGAACTTCATCAGCAATGAGACCAAGAAACGCTCTAGTCCATGCCCATCCTCGTTGGGGGTCTTTAAGCAATTGAATCTCATCTATTACAGCAACTTCATCTAAAATGAGTTTCCGAGTAAATAACAACTTTAAGTAAAAAAATTTTCAATTCTTACAAGGAGTTGTAACGGAAGTCATTTCGACAGTGCAGGCTACATGTGCGGCGGGTGTATTTTCATTGATTCCGAACTTTCGTTCCTCTCCCGTCACCAGATCGCATGGAGTTCCCTAGAATCAATCAATTTTTATTAGAACCACGATAATATTTCCCACTAAACTCACTCTTTCATTTGATTTGTTGAACACTTCGGTGGCAAGGAGTTTCAATGGACCACAATAGACACCAGATTTGGCTGTGAGAAACCTCTCCATGGCATGATAGGTCTTCCCCGAATTTGTTGGTCCAGCATGGAAGACTATTTTTCTTGTAATCGCTCTGGCACTGGGATACCAATTGGCTGGAGTTCTCAAATCCGAAATCTTTTTCAGATCATCCATGCAGTCCAGATGGGGGAATATTGTTTTGGCGTGACGCAGGAAATATGGAAAAATGTCGTCAATGTGACCGGCTCCATGGAGGATATCACTTATCGTGATATGAAGGTCAACAGGGAGGTTTTCTGCTTCGATGCAATATCTTCGAAATGAGGCGAATGCTTGTTGCTGTAAGTAAGCTTTGAACAAAATATATGAATCCATATATTTTCCTAATGTCAGTCAAACAATAGTTGACTTACCATCCAATCCATTTTCGAGACATAATAATTTAATTTCACGTTTCTGTGTAAATTTATTCAATGTATTCAATAAATCTGTTTTGTCTAACTTTCCCACAAGTTCAGCTCCAACATTTAGTTTATCATCATCAGTGGGACGAACGAAGACAGGCTTAAATAAAGCAGAAACATTATTGGGACCTGGTTTTTTACCACCACGAGCCTGATGATAGCCGGTGAGATGGACACATTTTGAAAAAATATACGGTTGTCGCGGGAGGGAGATTTTTGAAATGGATAAACGATGTGTGGCTGAACATATTAGACCTATGCCGCGACGTGAATTTAACATTATATCACGAGAATTTAAGAAATAAAAATACCGAAAACTTTTTCTCCATATAAATAGAAATTAAAAATATTTTTTTTTTTAATATTTTACATCACAACGGCGTGTGATGAGGAGAGATGTCAGTTGTCAGAAGAGGGAGAAATGTCAAATTGACAATTGAATGAATTGGAATGAATCAAATGAATTTCTGTCTTTTCTACACTAGTGTACTTAAGGCCAAATGCACACTATCAACTTTTCCGTTTTATATTAATTTCTTTTGTATTATACTTTGTTTTTTTTTTTACACAAAATCTTAACAACGATAAGGAATTTGGAAAAGTTGAAAAAAATCGTATACTTCTTAAACATTTACAATTTATTACAATTACTCAACTCTATTTTTCATTATAAATACAAATATAAAAAATATAAAGGAATTAAATGTTTCCGAATATATTACGCTGACTTTACGTTTACTTTAATAATAAGGGTATTCATGCAACGAGGGGCCTATTTCTCCGCTACTACACCAGCTACATCACTTACATCATACAACAACATTCTACAACTACATCAACTACATTTTGCTGTTCCATAACTACAACTGGAAGTGTTGTATGATGCAGCTCGTTGATGTAGTGGATGTGTTGTTTGTTGTATGATGTAGCTCGTTGATGCAGTGGATGTGATTTCATTTGACATTTGTGTTTTGTTGGTTTAGCCTTTTGCAATTTGGATTTTGGAATAATAAAAGTAAATTAATAATAAATGTAGTTCGATATAAATATTTTCGACGATGATTTTGAATTTAATATATGTGTTGAAAGAAGACCAAAAATATATTTACAACAAATCAATTTTAATTTGGACGACCCTTATTTTCTTGAAAAATTCAGAATGCCGAAAATTTGTATTTGAATTGAAAATCATGCAATGTTTGAATTTATAACGTTTAAATTTAAAATAAAAATACTTACGCTGTTGAATTTCCTTTTATAGCTCGCCATAATTTAATATTGATAGTTTTTTAATATGCTTTTACATCAATAACATCAAAAATTTTTGATGTGAAAATGTAGCAAGAATTTACAGTTATTTGTAGTACAACAATGTAGTATCAAAAGCTGTGAAACAGAATCATACATTTTTCCAATATTTCCAGTTGATTCTCCATAGATACATTGATGTACTACAACTGAAAAACTGATGTATGTTTGAAACAGAAATGATGTAATACAACTTTTATTCTGCTACATTGTAGTTGATGTAGTAGCGGAGAAATAGGCCCCAGATAATTTTCCGCTTTGCAGAAAAATATAATTTTCCGCTTTACGTTTGCATGAGCACCCCATAAAAATTCTTGCATAAATGTGAGAAATAATCAGCTGTCACAACTAAACGTCACAAATTACGTTTCGAAACCTTATGGGGTTTATTTCTTCGCTTTCTGCATCAATTCTGTGAGATAAATTTATCTGTTTTGCAGAATATTTTCCCATACAAATTTAAACAGCTCGTTTCTGCGGAGACAAAATTATTTGGTTTCCGAGGTTTATCCGAGTATTCCACCGTTGCATGAATATCCCTAACAAAAAATTTATTGGAGCAAACTTCTGTAAATATATCAAAAAAGCGTCAAGCTTTACTATAACAATGATTGTCTTGTTGAAGCAAACAAATTCTTACTATATAAGCACTTTAGCACAGAATAACTACTATTAAACTTGTAAATCAAAAGTGAAATTTTTAGTGAGCATACTAATCACTAATCAGCAAAATTATGGACCCTATCACTTGGGATTCACTTATGAATTCAAAAAAAAAAAAATAGTGTTTCACGCACACTTATTTAGGATTGTTTGCGTTTATACGAATTTTGTATTTTTTTCCCAAACTTTTTTAAACACATTCAGCCAAAAAAATATTTGGATTCGATTATAAACCAACCATGAACTTAAAATGTCTGTATGAGACAGAAAGAGGAAACAACAATGAGCTGTCAAACAAAATTGCCTCATTTGTAATGTAAACTCTCTTTTGTAATTTGCGAAATTTCTTCATTTCGCCTCTTATCATAACGCAGTATATGAAATTTTGGGTTTAATGATTTTGGTTCCGTTTTACGTTCCGTTTGCGAATCTAAAATGGAGTCGCTGGCTTGAAAGGTAGTTATCCATTTCTTTCAAAAATTTTATTGTGATTTGGAAAAAAACACACCTAAGTTTCCATCAAACAGATCTTTCACCATGACAACCCTGTGTCATACACTTGTCAATTGATTTTGACACACACAACAAATCTCTTGCACATCCCATACCATTGGAAAATATAATTTTTTATGAGTCATTTTTTGTAAACATCGCAAATTGTTATTAAAAATTACATAGAAATAATGGGTTTATTCGGAAAAACAGCTTCAAAAGATCCTAAAGAACAAGTAAATAAAACATTTACAAAATAATAAAGCCAATGTAAAAACCTCTTCAATTCTAGGTCAACGAATGGACACATAAAATCCGAAAGGAGGGCAACCAACTGGATCGACAAATTCGCAGCATTCAACGGGAAGAGGAAAAGGTCAAGCGGGCTCTAAAGCAAGCCGCAACCAAGGGTGACCGTGACACTTGTGTAATATTGGCCAAGGAAATCGTTGGTGCACGCAAGGCCATCAACAGAATTTACACGAGCAAGGCGCACCTTAATTCAGTGCAATTGCAAATGAAGACTCAATTAGGTGAGTTGCTTAAATAGATTCGTTTCAATAATAATTACAACTACGGGCATTTCAGCTACCCTCCGAGTTGCTGGTTCATTGCAAAAGTCCACCGAAGTCATGCAAGCCATGCAGAATCTGGTTAGGTATCCCGAATTGGCCGGAATCATGCGGGACATGTCGAAAGAGATGATGAAGGCCGGCATTATCGATGAAATGCTCGACGAGACCATGGACAGCCTTGAAGATTCAGAGGAGCTAGAGGAGGAGGCACAGAAGGAAGTCGACAAAGTTCTGTGGGAAATAACCGAAGGCAAACTGGGTGAAGCACCTCTGCCTCCAGAAGGAGCAGCTGTCGAAAAAGCCCAACCACCTCCAGTGGCTGTCGAAGAAGATGAAGACGACGAGGAAGAATTGCAGGAAATGCAACACCGTTTGACTTCGTTGAGGTCGTAAGCACATTCGAAAAGCTTAAAAACGAGTCTCTAGGAATCGAGAAAGTACCCAATTTAAGTTAAGCTAATCCGAGATATAAGAAATCTGTGTTAGCGCGTATACTTAACTCGTAAGCTCTCGGTGATTATGCATTATTTTTATTTGTTTAATAATTTCTGTCCAAAATACCGCTATTTTTATACTAAAACTAAACCTAGTCGCTTCATTGTAAATTTAGTTCTTTCTTCTTCTATCACTTCTTGGAAATTATTAATCTCTTGGTTCACTTTTGGGCCGTTATGAAATCAAAAAAAGAACATTTTGCGAATATTAAATGTTGAACCAGTCTGAAACATCAATTTATACAAATAACATTTACATGACGTAAAAATGTATGGTGTATTATATGTAAACCAAGAATGTACACTTCAAACTTTTATTTATGTTCTCTAGGCTTTAGTGAAAAGAAAGAAAAAAAAACAAAAATGATTAAAATAACAATTTAATATATTTCAATAAACATAAGCGCTTAAACAAAAAAAAGCGTAAAATTTAATTTAAAGCCAAACGAGATTTTATTTCCCAAAATTGTTCGAATGAAAGATTAGTTCGTGAAGCGGTTTTTTTTTTAAATAAATAACTCCTATTAGCTTGGGATATAAAACAAATAGAACTCCATCTCTACAATATCTTTACCGTGAATTTATCGAAACTATCAAGCCTTTGAGAACATTATACACCGACGGATCCTTTAGGGACAGCAACTCGACTTATGCAGTTATCGAACTAAACTCAAACAACGAAGAAATCATCATTTTTCAAAGCATCTTTCCTAACGCAGCCGGGAGTTATATAGTAGAAGTTACAGCTTTATTAAATGCTCTTTCTATGGCACAAACATGGGGAGTAAGAACTTTGATACTTACTGACAATCTAAACATCCTTACTGGAATTAAAAGCAGCACAAATAATTGTTTTACACTCAATCTTATTCGAAACATTCTTCATAATAATGCCAACATATCTCTAGCATGGATTCCTGGCCATACTGGCATTAAAAGAAATGAGGCTGCCGATACTGCAGCAAAAGAAGCGACTCGTTATCCGTTCTTAATTGAACTCCCAAACATCCTCCAGCTCATCCGGAAAGTTTTCATTACCAATGAAAATGAAGAACTCAAAATCTCCTGGCTAGGTGAACAGAACTTTCTTCGACAACATCACTCAACACATTTCCGAATTCCTTACAACAAAAACCTTTCCAGAGAAGAATGTACACGATATTTCGGATCAGAGTAGGAAAAACAACATTTACTAGTCGTCACTACTTTAATAACGATCCCTCTGAAGAGTTGAAGAGTGCGCAAATTGTAGAGAAGTCCTCTCAATTTGGCATATATTTGCCGTTTGTCCAATTTCTCACCTAATCACAAATAACGATTCAATGGAAGGTATGCAGAAAGAGTTAGCTGAAGTACTAAACCCATCTGATGTTCGATTATTTCAACGCATTAAAGAAGCCACAGTATTGCGTCACAAGTTTAAAGAAATATGAACTATGTTTAATTTAATGTATATCTTTATTAAAAAATAATAATTTTTCCTTTTTTTTTAAGTAAATTTTCTTTTGTAAAAATAAGTATAAAATTATCCCTTCAAAAGTATTTAAATCTTAAATAAAATAATAACTTATTTACGACATATGTTATGGTCTTGTTGCCCTGATGTCTTCTTTATAAATAATTTTACAAATTTATTTTTGTAAGTTATTTTCAATAATTAAATAAATAAAACAAATAGAAGAATGTATGTTGTAGGTATCATACAAAGTCCCTCCAAAGGAGTTTTTTCTATTTGTTCGCCAAAATTTGTAGGGATAATCATGGTCCTTACTGAATATGATAGTAGGCTAGGTCATGACCTTTCAGAATATGGTACTTCTTAATACTGAATCATTTTCTTAAAATTTGTAAAAACAAATCCTACTTTGAACTGTTTTTTTCTACGGAGATCGTTATTGGTTTTTAATTTTGAAAAAATCGAACATGGTTCTAAATCATATTCCAATATTTCAAAAAATCTTATAAAATTAGAATTTCAATGAATTTTGGTAGGAGTTATATTTTTAGGTCTCAAGCTGCTTTTGAAAAAGGACCGTTAGTTTGGATTAGTACTATTGATTTTCAGGGTTAAAATAGAGCGAAATATAAAGCTCTAAAGTTCTCTGAATGCGTTGATTTTTTTTTTGAAAAAACATCAGACTAATGAATGGTGTTTCCAATTTGCAATCTGGAAGCAGAAAAAAGCAGTCTGAATGTGTTCAATTGGGCAAAAGTGACAGTTCTCATTCTGAAAGAGATCAGAAGCAAAATCCGAATATTAAACCAATTCCGGATTGCCAATTGAAGCTTGCAGAAAGAAAAGAAAAACGTGAAAAAACAACAACATGCAATAGTTTTTAGTTTATTGGAAAACATTCCATATCTTGAGCCGGCGCATGTTCTTTCTGAATCTATCTGCATAAATGTCTTGTTTAAAGTCTCTGGTGGAGTAAGAATAGATCTAGCTTCATTGAATCTGTTGCGATCTACTTTGGATTGAATGGCACAATCTATGATTACTCGCATAGGTATTTTAAGTTTTGTACCGAGACGTATCTATTAGGAGTAATTTTTGTTTCTGTTAGTCGACTTTTGAATCTTTGTGCAGAATAAGGAAAATTAAATTGGATTCGGTTGCCTTATGATGTTATGTTTAATGTTACTTTCTATAAATTTGAACTGAGGCACATTTGCTTAGTAATTTCGTCGATTTAAGAAAATCCCAGACCCAATATTGAGGCTTTTATAAAAAAAGAGTTTAATAATATTTTATATAAAAAATTGTTAGTTTTTGTTAAATTAATCATCGTAATTAAATGAGGCATTCAATAAATATGTCTGTTTATGCTTTAGAGAAGAGTTTTAGCGAATAGAAAAATGAACCGCCAAACATTTTCTGACCATTTACGATAAATTCTACGAGTGAATGAAAACCAAATCCAAACACATAAGTCGCAGTTGGTCACTTTAATAATTTAATTAGAAAAATTTCATTGGTCAACAACTTTTTGATAAGCTGATTTCAATTTGGAGAAGTGTTCAATCATATCAGTTTTTTGAGATGTTCCAACAAAATTATGTAAGTATCAATGATTTCTGAAAGTACTAAATTTCTAGTTCAACTCTTTCTTCAAAAATTCCCTTTTGCCGCTTAAAATGAGGTTAAAGGAATTCATAACATATAATATGTTAAATATAACACAAAGTTTAAATAATTATTTTATTAAAATGTTGGCAATAAAGAGTGTGCCTCAAGGAAAGACAAGTTTTCCTATTCGCCAATAATTGAAACCTTCCAAAAATAATATAAAATGACATACTTAAGTCTTCCTACACCTAACATATAATGTTAAGCGCTAAAATTTCAAAAAACAATTAAAAACTAATTTGATGCTAGTACGAGTATACGATTATTTTACTATATCTACCTAGCATTTTTCTTCTTCGCTCTTTTAAGTCTTTTACTTCATTTCCATGACTTTTCTTCGACTTTATCTTGTACTTTGTACTCAACCAACTGAATGATATTACACCTTGTTATCTACGCACAGCGCCCCATTTACAAAATGCAACACTATTCATCCTTTTAACGAACATTATAATAAATATATAGAAGGGAAACACCACCTCCCCAGCGCCTTTCATTTTTGTTCGAACCATAATAATGTTGTAAGATGAACAAGAAACATTTTGCCATTGTCAGAGAAAGGTGCAAAAGCCAGATACTTCCATCAGCAGGTTCTTTTTCTTTTTCTTATTTTTTTTTTTATTATGTAAAGCAATGCCATTACTATGGTGGCATGCTTTCCATTTTTCATATCTTTTAGAAACGAGGAAAGACATGACACACACTACTAGTACACGGACATTGTTAAGGGAAGGATATTGGGAGGTTAGGGAAGCATAGTGCTTCGCAGCCTTTTTGGCTAAATGGCAAAAAGAACCTGAAGTGAAAATAAATAAAAAAATAGATATCTTAGGCGTAATTGCTTTTATTGAAATTTAGCTAAAGGTTACAAAATATTAGGGGGCGCCAAAAAATTTCAATTGAAAGTTTGACCAAATCTCAAAAGGTGTTGAAAAACCTAGTTGTTCCTAGTAAGAGGGTGTGTTTATGAACTCAGACTTAATTTAAATTCCAAAAAATATCAATGCGTGTTTGTCACAATATCCAAGTTTGAGCCAATTAGCTCTTTTATTTAGTCTTGATGAAAATAGTACAAATTTGAAAATTGAGAGTTAATTTTTGAAAAAAAAATCCATTTTTCGGCCCAATGTGCGGCGTTCAATTAAGAAAAAGACTGCAGTTACATGAACCGCGATGTTGTCATTCCAATAACATTAAACAACAAAATATTATTCAAATCACAAATCAGAGAGCCATCTCTTAGAAGGAAGAAAACACTATGGTGCACTTGGGCGTATACGCACTTTTTTTTCGGGTATCAAACTTGTCGTACCACCTACTCCGAAAACTCTACACCAATTAAACTCAAACTTTGAGGAAATCCTCGGTTCTAGTCCAATAGTGTTAAGGGTAAGGCGAAAAGGTATAGGCGAAAGGACTAGACGGGTTAAAGAACTTTGGTAGCTTAGGTTAATATCAGACAGAGACCAAATTTCATATGTTAATAATTTTGTTTGAAAATTAATACTTTTTACTATTTCAAAACTTACTGTTCATAGGGTATGGTAACCCATTTTGAAATTGTTTGTCGATTTTGTTAGGTTATTGTTTTTTAATTAGGTATCTTATTTATAAGATGAAATGGGGAGAAACGGGCGTCCTTGTCTACGCCATCACTCCAGCGCAAACATGGTCAACCACGCTGCCGTCTACCATAAAATGTACCACCGAGCCGGTTCCTCTTCACTCATGCGATCTAGGTGCCCTGCCCACCGGAGTCTACCGAGCCTAATTTTTGTCACTATGTCTGCTTCCTGGTAGATTGCGTACAATTCATTGGGGCGAATAATTCTTCTTAAGACTTTTCTCTCGAACGCGGCTAAGAGGTCGGAGTGTCTTTTGCTAAGCACCCAAGTCTCGGATCCATACGTGAGTACTGGCAGGACCATTGTCTTGTACAGCAGCAGTTTTGAAGTTATGGTGAGATTTCTGGATTTGAATAGCTTTGACAGACTGTAGTAGGCTCTGTTGGAATTGAGCAGGCGCCTGCGTATTTCTTCTTCTATGTTGTTATCGGCTGCTACTATTGACCCAAGGTATTTTAAGGACTGCACCGCTTCAAATTCGTGCTCCGCTTCCTTGACCAACTGTTCTTCTCGCATTCGACGTTAAATGATGGCTGGATAAATATTGTTCAACATTTTATGCTATTTACGAGTATGTGAAGAAGGAGTAAAATAAAAAGTGTTAGGTGTCCGATAGAATAAATTGAAATGAACTCTTTCAACAGATAGTAAACTTTTGTTTTGTGTTGCCACCAAAGAAAATGTAGGCACCAGTTAACATTCGAAATAAAGTTAATATCACACCAAAATATATTATTGTTCTAAATTTTTCTTCAAACGATATATTATTATATTGATGCAAGATTCGCAACTGATGCATGGTGCCCCACTTGTTGTTTAAATACAGCCCTGTTTATTATTGGTAAAACGGAAGGACTACCATTAAACGATGTGACGCTTATAATGTCACACTGTCTTCCTTTTGGCACTGACATTTTAACCCATCGCCACCCGTTGTATACTCCTCCAAGCCCGCTCCTTAAAGTATACAGTGACATAAAATGTATGTTAAAGTGGAATAGGGTAACTCGTAGTTGAAACCATGAATGGGTCACCCAGAAAGGAGCAAGGACTCTATTTATGCTATGTTGTAAAAGCCGTCATCTTGACACGTTGTTAAGGGCTATGGTACTTTCCCCCCCAATTGATAGACTTCATTCTCAAAACGGTTGTTGGCGTTATTGTCTTCGTTGGCTGCTTTCTAGCAATAGACCAAATTTAAGCTGCTCCATCTTCTATACAAACAATATAATGTTTGAGATGTCATGTTTTTTTTTTTTTCATTCAAGGTGAACACAAAACTGTTTTATGCAATTTTTGCAGTTTATTTTTATTCGTATACATATAGAACCTTCTTGTATCCTGTTGTCGGCTCCTATATCATCGATAACCCTTTCCTGCTGCCGCTGCTAGTTCACACAATTCTTGCAGAGCAAATTGTCTGTAGAAATTTTATTATATAAAATGAGAAAATCATAAATAGCAAAAAGATACAAAAGAAGAAAAACGTGTGAAAGATGCTGTATCCTTCTTGAGTGATGGTAAAATGTAGAACCCAAAAAAAAAAGAACGTACGTATAGTTAGGAAATTTCATATAAATATAGTGTATGTGTGTTTATGGACGTTGACGAAATTGCTCGCAATTTCAAAAGTAAATGGAAAATCAAAATTGAAATCAATTTGCTAGGGTATACCTACAATCCTACATATACGTGTGTACCTATAGATATGTGTAATATATTTTTTGCTGCCATTTTTTTTCAGATAGATAAAATGCACGACTCGGTCTCACGTAGTTGCTCCTATGTGCGATCACTTTGTCGCTTAATTTAGATGCTTTCGCATAAAAATTTTGATCATGCTCAGATGAACCGCTTTTGAGAAAATCAAATAAATGATTCTATGGGAGGTAGCGCTAAATCCCACATATTTTTTAAAATTTAAAGTGACCCAATATCTAGATAATTTTTGAGAAATATCTGTTTTTCAAAAAATAAATAAGAAACGTGTGAAAATACTGCTCAAAAACCCCTTCAAATGAATTAAATAGAATATATTAAAAAAATTCTATGACCAGTGGTCAACCTCTTTCCACTCTTCTCCCTCCCTGTATGAACAACGAATTATTGTCTTACAATCAGAGTCCGGAGAAAAAAGAAAGAAACAGAATGAACAACAACAGACTTGTGTGAGTTAATAAAAATGCTAGTCGGTTCAAGTGGGGTTATGAATTCACAAGTGGCAGCGGTGGTGCGATGCGTAGTGCGTTGGTCTCTCAATCGCTAGAGTTCAAGCACCACTGAAAGGAGTCTGATGATCGGGTTGGTCCCCGTGAAATAGCTAAAACTCCAGCCATTGAACTTGGTGGTAACACACACAAGTTGTTGTTTTTCATTCAAAAACCTTCAATATATAAATTAAATCTCACAGGCAGCAAGCTGCAAGTATGACAAGCCATACAAAAACCCCTTCAACTAGAACAAGTGTTTTTCAAATTTTCAAGAATTTTCAAAAAAAATTTCAAATTTTTTTCACGAATCCAAAAATTGCCCTATAGTATCAATAATTCCAAGTAAAAAAAGAGTAGGTAAAAAATATAACATTCGGTATACATACTTCCACGTAACTTTTGGCAGAAAGGAATATTTACCCATAATATCTAACATGTTGTGAAATTTTTTCAATATAGGTATCTTTTCGGTTGGAAAAGATATGAAAGTTTTCTATGATTGGAAAGACCTTTTACTTTATTTACCTACTTCTTTTTGTTCTGGGAAAACGAAATTGGTCATACCTATTTTTATCTTCTTTTTTTTTCTACTGGAAAGGGTTTTTATTTGGCATTTTTAAATTACATATTCATAAATAAAAAAAGCTTGTATCTCTACCTGTAAAAAACTCATTGAATGTTACAGTTGTGAACTTTTATCAACCTTCTTATGTAAACCACCCAAAAATGCGAAATTCGAACTTTTTATTTGAATAAATATTGTAAAATAACAGAAGGCTTAAGCATCAGCATCATCTAAAGGATTATTGCTAACAACTAATCAATGAAAACAAATAGTTTGCTTAAGAATTTTTTAAAGATTTTTTCTTGTTAAGAGTTCAACTTCTACCTCTATCGCACACACCTTTGTTTACCTTAATTATATGAACATGGTTTTATTTCAGAGCTGATAGATCTTACAGATTGTAGCGTTGCCTTTGATAAAAATTAATCAACTTACACAACCTGTGTCCTGTGAAATGAGATGACTCACCTTTCTCGACGACTCAATTCACTTCACTTGGGAAAGCTTACTCGCTCGCTCGTTTACCTGCCTTCGTGAGAGACTCGCAATACACTTGTTACCCTTATGAAGCGTCTTCGTATAATAGAGTGAATGGATCCTTGATCACAATCAGCCCTCGTATGAAGTTCATCATTGGTGATGCGGTGTGGCCAGAAAATTCTCAAGATTTTGCTCAAAAATCTATTTACAAACGTTTGCAGCTTTCTTGTGAAGAACTGATTCAACATCGGAGCAGAACAATCATTGGGCCATATGCATAAAAAGAAATAAATGCTTTTACTTGGAAATGTCTGCAGTAGTTAATGCAAATTTCCCACTAACTAGCACACCAATTTACAAGTAAAAGCATTTACTTTTGTTTATGCATATGGCTAATTGTTTGGCATTCGAGCTTATGGAACTATTTCTTCATATTTTGGACAGCATTCTAAACGCAGCATTTGCTTTTCCGATTCGGCTGGAATATCTACTATGGTTCTACCATCAAAAGACAATACTTCCAAGATACTAAAATTTTTCCAAAATCTCAACTGGTAGGCCAGAAAGATTTGCTTGAGAAGATGAGGAAGTTCAAAGGCTGATCTTTCACCAAACGATTTCAGCTTCTCTCTCCACCATTTCTTGTTTATTTGATGGAGATCCACGATCCTATGATAGATTAAGCTTACTTGCGTCGTCTGCGAAATCCAAGTGTTTAAGGCATGATTGCATGGTCCACTAAATTCCTTCATTTCCAGTCGATAATGCTGCAGTGCAGTGGTGCCGTGCACTGGAAATCGCCAATATAAACAGTAATGGTGACGGTATACAACCTTGCCTAACTCCAGCTTGGATTTTAAACTCTTCTGGCAGCCTTGATAACATCAAACCATATGTTGGAGATACCCCTGTACAAAGTAAGCCAGATAAATTCTCTATTCACACTATCGAAGTCATTATCGGAGTAGATGAGCACCAGGTAAAGTCTTCGAGGTTGTTTTTTATTCGTTCCAGAATGGTTTTGGCTATAATCTTGGTAGTACGCAAATCTCTCTCTCTAGTTTTTGCATTGCATAATGACAGCCATAGCAAATACCTAAAATGTGAATTTAAAAATAAAAATATTTATTTTACTTTGTCCTTTGTGGAAGAAAAGTATTTTTTAAATTTCCTCGCTTTTCGTTCATTTTGAAACATTTTCTAAAAAATTTCTATCCACTTCCTATTGGTATTGCTTCCACGGCCCTTCTAGTTTTTTTTTGTCTACAAGAAAAAAGTTTCACGAGTCAGGAAGTTTTTTCTCGTCTTCAAGAACTTTCTCATGACGAAGGAAAACATAGTTGAAAAAAAAAGTAAATATAAATAAATTCCTTTGAGCTCATTGTATCAATTGATGCTTGATGCAAATCAAATACGGTATACCCTTTCAGTAACATCTTATAGGTATCTACTTTTGCTGGTTATCAACACAATCCATGATGAGGAAATTAAATCCATTCATTTTAAAAATTATATGTATGTATATAGCTATAGGTGTATAACATACATATTGTGCGGAAATTGTCATCAAGCATTCACTTTCACATCTTATTTCAGTAGACATATTATGTAACTAAGGGAAATTAATTAAAAAATTTCATCGCTTTAAACTGATACATGCTATGCCGAGTAACATTTTGCGAAAGATTCATTTGGACAGAAGTCTACCATCATAACAAGAGCTTTTGTCAGGAGTGTGGTCTTTGGAAAACATTCGCATTGGATAAACAGCCATTACGAGCACATGCACCGTTGATTATATTTTTTGGAAATTTAATCCTTTTGAAGGGAATTTATTTACTATATTGTAAATTTTGGTTTTTCTTGTTTCGGTTCTGCAGAGCAACGTTGTTACAATTGTCAAATTGTTAACGAAAATCTTTGTATTTGAAATGAAATCAAGCTAACTAAACGAGGATATATTTGATGTAACGCAATAGTTGTGACACTCTATAAGGATGTCCATTACATTACATTATTTTTCCCACAGTGAAACAACATTTTTAACAAAACATTATATTGCAAAGTAATTAAATATTAAATATTGCAATGGGATTTATTAACTAGCGAATGTTTGTTATTTGAGATTTTGAAATGTAAGATATACAAATTTCGATGTGAAAGAAGAACGATGATTTTGTTGAATCATAAAATGGAGAAAAAAAAGTTTGCCAAATAAAAATTAACAAACAATCAAATGCGAAATGGTGTAATTTGCTAAGTAAGAAACGACAAAAATTTTTTATTTTTCCTAAAAAACGGCTCTAACTATTTAAAAGAAATTTTGTCTGAGACTATTGTGAGTATATTGAATTATTTGTGGAATTTTTTTTTAAACTTTTTCATTTTGCTTTTCTAAAAAACCGTTGAGAAATGTTGATTAACAGTTCTTTATTATTATTCGCTTAAAATTGGAAAAAAAATTCCATTTCAAAATTTTGAAAAAGATTTTGGATTAAAAAAAAATATTTATTTTTCGAAAATACAATATTTTAAAAATGTTTGGATACCATTTAATATTTTAAAACTTGATTTCAATTGTATCCTACTATTAAAACTTGCGCACACGTTAAAAATACTTCAGAAATAGAACTTGTTGTTTACTAGAGTGATAGTTATTCAATTTTGTTTTGGTGAATTGTTTTGGTTAAGAAAAAATGTTTTTCTTGATTAGCATTTTAAAAATTATGAAATAATTGAAGTTACCTTTCTCGTACCTAACTTTTTTATTTTTTTCTGTTCAACTAAATCAGCTATTATTATTTATTGTCGTTGATTCTTGTTGAATAATATTTTTTTTTTTCAAAAAAACCAGTAAAAAAATTTATTAAAAAAGAAATCGTCAACAATTTTTTTTAAAATTAGTTAGTTAGCTTTAGGTTTTAACACTTTTTTACTCTAATAGTATCTTTCCCATGAAATGCTTGTTCTTGTTTTATTGAATTTTGTTGTACAACGTCTTCTTAAAATAATAATTCAAAAACTAATTTAAAAGTGAATATAACTAATTTATTTTGATTTTTTTAGATAATTTAATATTAAATAATTTCAAATTAATTTTAAAAAGACTATAAATAATTTATTTTGGTTCTTAAACATTTTTAAATATTTGTACTTTTTAATCTTTGTTTTTTTTTAATTTGAGTCGTGAAAAGGAATGATTTTGTTGAAAAATGTCTTTAAAAAATTTATGATTATGAATAATTTATTTTGATTTTTAGAATCAGTTAAGTTTCAAAAGTTTTTCTTAACATATAACACTTTACAAAACAGTTTTTTTCACAAAGATCTTTACCCTTTACATTCTTTTTAAAATAATACGAAAATCTTATTAAATTTAAATAATATTTAGATCAATCTGATTTTTTATAGAAAGATTTTTAAAGCATTTCATAGTAAATAACTCGAAAAGGTCGACCTAGAATAATTTCTTAAATTATTGGCGCTAAACAGTGAAACACCTTGCAGCTTATACTGCACTTTTTATTTGTGTTAACAAAATTCATGGAAAGAACAGAACAAAAAACAAGAGTATTCCATTGAGAAAGACAGTATTCTAATATCACACGACACCTTCTTTGTACTTCTAATAAAGATTTTGAATTATGATTTTTAGAATTTATATTTGAAAATACCCCCAGACACAATTCAATATTGTTGGTACTTTGTTCAAAGCCAAAAACTTCCATCGTGCGTCGTCGAAAAGAAACTATAGGAATATAGAAAACAGTATAGGTTACCTCTACTACCTCCTACATGAAGTGGCACAAACGAAGAAACATTTTGCAAATTGAATTTATGTGTACTTAAAAGAGGAAAACATCACCCTCTGTTGCAAAAGGATCTTCTTCCTTGCTTATAGTTAAAACTATAGTATAGGTAATATATAGGCAAGGTATACATGTATGAGGTGTAGAGCACAAAAATATAGAACTGCACAGCACTAAAGAGGTAAAATTCCTGATTTTATTTTAACATATTTAAATTAAAATGTGTTTCACGTTGGAGGACGTTTCGTATTTTGTTGTGCCATGGAGTTGCTCTATACCCACTTGCACATGCACGTTTTACACAAGAATGTCCTTTTTATTTGTTTTTTGTTTATTTTTCTACCTAACAGCTCTCTTAACATTTAAAAAGGATCTTCTGCAATGCAATGCATTCGTGCATTCAGATGAAGGATGATGATAAAACATTATTTTTTTTATATTTTAATTCCCTTTTATTTTATTTTTTAGTTTTCGTATACTTGACAACCCTGCAGATCCTGAAAATAGATTTCCGTTAGTGGAGAAGAACTATGGAACTACAGGAAGTGAAGTTGGTTTTCTGTTTTTCGCTTCCTTTTATTTTTCTTTCTGTTCGTTTCGTCTCAAATCAAATAGGTATAGAGCTGAAAAAGAAACCAACTCAGGGATGCACGTAATAATATCAGGCAAAAAGAGGACATAGCTAGTAAATGAGGACACGTTGAGTAATTTTAATTAATCGTTAATGAAAGAATATGATGGGAATTGAGAAGAAGCAATGCCAAACGGAAACTTGTTAATTTCCTGGTTTGGACAATTTTCCAAGCTGGTTCTTCACAAAGGGATTTGGATCATCTTTATAAATTTAGGTAAGGTTTAGTCCTTACGGAGCGGTGAAGTTTCATTCAATTTTATTTGTTTTTTTTGCATAGAATACTTAGTTCAAGAAATTCAACAAAATTAAGAGAAATTAAGATTTTGGGCATGTCTCCTCTGTCAGGACATAAGTGGGCAATCCAACAATAAAGTTGAAAAGTACTACTAGAACTTTGTTTGTTGTTTCATTGCCACTTAATCAGTGAATATAAAAAGCCACTGAAAGAATAAACTTCTCATCTATTTTTTTATTTTCTTCATCACTATGTAACAGCATGAAGGCAATTTCAAATAGTAAACTCAAATCATATTTTCACAAAAAGATTTCCTTTGTTGAGCAAAAAAATTTCAACGACTAAAAATGAAGATAAATATTGAACATTTTTATTTACAAACCCATTCAAATAAAATCCATATGCACAATTTTGAGAAGTGGATGTTGAATCCAAAACGCTTAATCTACATATGTATATGTACATAAGTATGCAAGAAGATTTTACCATACAACGAATTGGACAAAAAAAATACACTCAGTGAAAAAATTGAGGGATCAAAAACTTTTCTTGCGAATTTCGTTTTTGAAAGGCTGCAACTTCGTATTGAGATATAATACCAGGGATATTTAGTTTAATGTATATCTCTTTGGGAAATTTTTAAATCCGAAATTAATAATGGGGAAAATGTTTTCCATTAATAAATAAAAACTCTGCCGTAATTTTAAAAACTATTCTTCTTTTTAATGAGTGATTGCTAGATTCTGAGATGTAGATGATCAAAAAAAGTGGTGAAAAGGGGTCACACAGAGATAAACTTAAAACCATGTAAAGATTAGATATTTTTTCAGCTTAATAACACATGGCTACGTTTAAAAAATGCCAAAAAATATGTTTTTTAATGGTTTTTTTTTCATTCGGCCAAGTGCAAACTCCATAAAAATTGTTTATTTTAATAAAACAAGAAGACGTTTTAATTGAAGTTCATGATCTAAAAAATTGGAAAGAAACTGTTTGATCCCTTATTTTTTTAACTGGGTGTAGCTAAGAGTTGAAAATAAAAAAAATAAAGCTTTAAGCTACATACCTACATATTTCTAGGATAAGTATCATAGATATTATTACATTATATTGCATAACATTATTTTTAGTAAAGAATTTCGACATCAGATTGATAGAACATTTATAGGGTTTTGTTTGGAGATCCTTGGAAAATTAAAAAAAGACCAAATAGCTCAATCTCACAAGTCTCAGAGAACTTGGAGGCGTAGAATATGTATTCAAGTTTTTTTTTAATATGCTAGACTGTAGTTTGTAAGATTAATACAATTTTATGAACATTAATTTCGATACTCTTCGATCGTTCTTAAGCTTAAGAGATTCTTAATTAAAAACACCATCCCTCATTAGCTCCATGAAAAAAAAATTGTATGACTTCTGTGATTTGTGATTTAAGAGTCTCTTTAACTCAAAAGTGCTCGTTGAAATACCCTACACCAGATTCAACCTAGTGATCTTAAGGTAGTTATCTACATAAGTCGTGGGGGCCACTTTGTCGTAAAAGAGATCAAGTCTTTGATCTTTATTTAAGAAAATTCGCTAAGGTCGGTTATAAAATTCAATAACACCATGTCCCGCAACCACAATAAAATTAAAAAAAAAAATTTAATTTTTTCACATGCATTAAGATAATATTTAATTATTTTTTTAATTTGCCTTATTCTTTTTTTTTTGAAAACTACCCCAACACCTTCCCATTTTTTCCATAAGAAATACTGCTGGCTTAAAAAAAGATTATTTTTAAATACATATGTAATATCTTTCATTCTAAATATACTTTAATTGGAGAATAGATGATTTAAATACAAATAATGTTTGAATTCTTAAATCCACAGTCAATCGTTTACTCAAAACATATAAAATTGATAAAATCAACTAATAAGTAAGCTATTTTATTTAATTAGCAACAATAATTACTATGTGAAAGCGTCTTTTGGCTTAAACACAAAATTCCATTTACGAAATAAAAGAATTTCAATATCGTTCAGAGAGAAAAATTCCATGGTAACAAACTGTCGGTAGCACAAACATTTTCCATTAACAAATGCCACTCATCATTGTGCTCTTTTTCCCCCCAATAACACACCCTAACCCTATTTCGAGTCGAGTAGTAGTTATCAGCAAAAGCAAAAAAATAAAAAAAAACAGAATTTCGAAGTAAGAACGATAGCAATCAAAGAAAGAGCTTTTGAAAGAATAAAAAATTAAATACCTAAATGTACGACTATCTACATATAAATATAAATACAAAACATAGATTTTAATCTATATATTGAAGGGCGAAGACCAAAATCATTTAAAAAAAAAAAAACCAACAAGAAAAGTGGAAGCAGAACCTCAAGAATAAGAAAGAAACCCTCTTGAGAGTGACAAAAGGAAACCTCGAACAGACAACAGCTTCCAGTTCGTCCATTGACGAATGTGATTTAAAGTAGATTCATTTTTTTTTCTATTGCCACTCACAAAAACACAATCTCAACCAATAGGTAGTGGAAAATAGTGTGGAATATAAGGCGAACAAATAGCCCATCATCCTCTCATTGAGTTGAAGAATACACGCTTCCGCAATTTATTTTTCCACAAGATTTGCCATCCAATCAACTTGTCTATTACAGAAATATTGGAATTTTTCTTGATTCTTTTAGTCTTTTTTTTTTTGTATAAATGTTCCTACCTCATGCCTACTTCTTGTCTTTCTACAATTCCGCACTCAACTTTTTCTTAAGCCATCTGGAAAGTGTGAACAAAAACGAGCCTTAACCAATTTGCACTGATATGGCGGGAGGGCGCTGCGGTGGGTTGCAAACAAAGTCCAAAGTTAAATGAAAATGAACTAAAAAGAACTCAAGTGAACTGAAAAAATGCGGATTTCTCCAAAGATTGTTGTAGTTAGGGTTTTGTGATATTTGTCTCTGGGTCCTTAAGTGCCAAACCAAACTAACAAATTCGAACGTTTCCTTCGCATTTGACCACCATCGTCACTACGACTACCTAATACTACTAACAACATCCAGATGAATGCCTCCGAAGGAATCTCGTCCTTTTAACACGTCAATATCGAACAGAGTTCTTGAGATCCTTTTAACCAGAGCCGTTGACAGTGAAAGAAATGACGCTAACCCCATTTTCCTCCCGCAGTCCTATTTCAACTTAACTCAGCATGGGCCATGGGCCACCCTCTTAAGTCTTTCATCAATTATTTATGGCTTTGCGAGGAAAGAATGAGAACAAGAATGTTGTGTGTGTTTTGTTTGTGTGTGAGCGCACTTAAGGACGTTTCCTTTGAATTCTTTCCTCTTTTTTTTTCATTGGTATTGCCTTCTTCGGCATCCACTTCACTTCATCGCCCTTCTTCAATTCAATAATGGTCCTTAATTTCTTCTTTCTTTCTTTTTTTTTTTTTTAAATTCTGTCTTCATTTTTCTTCGCACAATATTTGTAGGAGGGTTGATGAATATTGGGAAGAATTTAGGTGATGGTTTATTGTACCGAAGGAGTTGAATTACATTAATTAATAGAAAAAAGCTGTTGTTTTTGTAGCTATGGACATCGAAGTAAAGTGGACCAAGATGTTGGACTTCATTTAGTGAGGAAGTACTAGATTACGGTTCAATACTTTTTGGAAAAGAGGTTTCATAAAATTGCTTCTGTCGGGTCCAGAGAAAAGAATAAGAAGAAGCTCATGTCTTCTTTGAAGACGTATCATTGATTGTGCGGCCGAATTCGAGATTCTTTTGGAAGGCAGTCCACTAACTTATATCACGACTTAGCAGTCCAATGGCAACTAACAAAAATCTTCTATGAACGATTGAATATAAAGCAAGCAATTGCTCTTTATCGAGTGATTTCTTCAATCTTGTTCTGCAACAAGAGTAAGAGCTTTAGCGCAGGGGCCACTGCCCCGTGCTGGGGTGGATTCACAATATCTCAGAAATGAATCCTTCTTGTCGTATGAGGCGACTAAGGAATAAATCACATCTATCATCAACATTAAAGTGAACCTAGCTTGCGATAAAGCGTGCATTCTTTTGTTAATGCGCCTAGAGATCACCTCACCGGTATTGTAAAAGAAAAAGATCATACAATAAAAACGATATCATGTCAGTGTGGAAAACTTGAGGACACATTTTGCAGTATTAATTTTTTTTTTTTAATTTGTATTTATTACTCTGGAAGTTCTTGCTAATACAAGAAGCACTATCCCGTTTGGCAGTTCCACTGCTATGCATGGTACTGATCCTGGACCGATCAGAAATGACCGGGTCAGAGCTGTACGGATTCCAGGTCTAGCAAAGTAATGCAAAAAATTGGTAGAAATTTAAGGTTGGCAAGTTGTAACGTTCGAATTATTTGAATTATGGCCGGTTTAAGTTCTGAGCTGGATGAAACAATGAAAAGAAAAGAGAATGGATATCTTCATCGTTCAAAAAAAAAAAAAAATGCCGAAGCATAGATTTTCTATTACGGAGAAGAATACACCAAAAGGGAATCGGTATCATCCATGGCTACTTCGAAGGCCATTGACTTTTGATGTCTCTAAAATTGGTAATGCAAGAACATTTTAGAATATTGTCAGCGCGAAAAAGATGCGTTTTAGTTGGACTTTTATAATCTTGACATTTTGGGAAATCTAAGAGGGCTGTATGGTGGCTTAAGATAGGAACTAGGAACCTCTTGGTACAATCTGCAAGCATTAGTTGACTTTGAGAAAGCATTCAACAGATCACCACGAGATCTGATATATGTAGGTTCCGCTTAGGGAACGGGGAGTACAGGAAGTCTACGTGCTGATGATCATTAACATTTACGATCAAGTCAAAGCAAAGGCAAGATACCCCGCAGGAATTACCGAATAGTTCCCAATTAAAGTAGGTGTGCATCAGGTAAGCGTTTTTAGTCCTTTGCTCTTTATTACAACCCTCGGCTGTCCAAGATCTAAAAGTGAATTAGAAATGGATTATTTCGAGGAAAATGGAAAAATTATGCTATATATTCTGTTCAATAAAGCTAACAGTTTATCAATAAATAAAATTAGTTTCTAGATTGTTGTCCCCAAAATTTTGTGCTCAGAGGCTCTTATATTACTCAAGTAGGGCTTGACTCACCTCAGAATAAACCACATTTCAGGGATAGTTTTGATACTGTAGTTGCAGAACTTCTTTACATTTTTAAATATCAGCCCTTCTAAAATGTTTCTTTGGGTTCTTTGGGGAAGCCCGCCACCCACTAGGAGGGTTTGGAACGAGGATTTTTGCCGGGCTTGGGGAAGCATACTGGCCACCCAGATTTTTTTTTCAGTTTTCCTTTTTCGCGTATGGGAAAAGATCTGTATTCAGCTTAAATTTGACATTTTTTTGTCCTACATCTTGAATGAAAAAACAGCGGTTTTTCTTTAATTATTAATATGTCAGTATAAATATTGATCACACTCAAAATTTAAAGGCAGTTTTGAAAATTTTTAAAAATCATCAGAAATAATTTTTGCTACCTTTGTATGTAGTTAAAAAAAAGCGGGTTTTCCTGAGTCTTTCAGTAAATTTTGTATTTTACCTATGTATGTACGTATTAAGGTATACTTTTGAAAGTACCTACAATACATATTTATGTTTTCAATATATTCAAAATATGAATACATTTGCACATGCCATAAAAACTGCCATAAGAACATGTGAATTGTGTTTAATCTCTTTATTCTCTTACCCAGCCTATAAATACTCCCAACTTTTCAGCACATACAAAATAATCCATTCAAATATCCCAAATCCAGTCTTAAATATCAGATCTGCAAAGTCTTGCTATTTTATTTTTCCATAGAATTGGGCAATAAATCCCAACAAATTTGAATCCTCCTATTAAACCAACTGAATCTGTCGACAAATCCCAAAACCCAAACCCATAGTATTTCTCCCAGTAGAATTACTATAAAAACACACATTGAAAATATTGTGTGCATCTGAGGTCTACTTTCAAAATAATATTTTATGTTCTTTCTCTCTGCCTCTGCAAATGAACCAAAGGTCTAGAATCAAAATCTACGAGTACGAGACCATATATGATTACTTTGGCACGTATCGTCCATTCACTGTGTCTCCATATATAGACGTCGTCGTCGGTCGTTACCATTGTCGTCCTTGTATCTTCATCGAATCCCCAAACCCTGGCTATTGAAATGAAGATTTCCATAGGATATGTGTGTACACATCCAGAACATTAAAACTAGACGTCCCACTGATTCCATTGAGCCAATTGAATCCTTTGCCAGCGCAATAATGCTTCCACCCCACACTCCTTCCTACATCCAATAATTTTTCATTTAAAACATTTATTCACAAATTTGTATCTAAAATACAGTCTTCTTGTGATGGCGCTGAAGGCGCGGCGGCGGCGTGGTGGGTTACGGCGGGCATGAACAATAAAAAAAAACGTGATCAAATTAGCGTTTCAAATTTATTATAGACAATTCCTGCGGGATTTCTTTAAAGCTCTTCCTTTTTCCTTACATTTGTTTTTTTTTGTCTCTTCCTTTGGCTGCTGATGCTGATGGCGGAGTCTTAATGAAATGATTGTATACATACCAGATATAGTCGACATTAATTTTTATTTACATTTATTTGGTATTCCCTTTTAATTTAATTTTTTTTTTTTGTGAATAAATTTAACCCTGACCGGGTTAACGAGAATCGATGACTGTGGGTTGCTCGGGTTCATGGGATTAAAAAAAAATCTCTCTCTCTCTAATGAGATCCAACAAACAAGCTGCCAATAAAAATAAATTTTCTCACAATATTACTCCAATTTGGCATAGATTATTATCTTGATTTCTTTTCTTTTTCTTGCTTTCCTTTTACATTTCATTTATACAAAATAAAAAAACAACGGTTTTTGTTATACTATTGGTCATGTAGTGTTTAATATGCCAGCAGGGTTTTCAAGTACATACATAGGATAAAATTGAAGAAGATGTGAGAAAAGTATCCTTTTGGGAAGTAGGTATTTCTGAATTGATATTGCACACAAGCCTTACAATTTCATCGATTTTACCTAATAACAAGTACAATTCCAACAAAGAGTTAAAGTGCACAGTTTGAGAAATTGAAGGATATTTGAATGGATATGGATAGGCAGAAGTAGTTGAGAAGGAAGTTTGAATTTCTAGTTGTAAGTGGTACGAATGTTGCATTGCTTGTTAGGTTTTTTTATCCGAGTAAAGATAATTTTTTTAATAAGGAATTGACCATAAACTATATATATGGTAAGAAAGCCCTTCATATGTTTCTTCTACTTCGGCTTCTTCTTCTTCTTCTTCTTCTTCTTCTTCTTCTTCTTCTTCTTCTTCTTCTTCTTCTTCTTCTTCTTCTTCTTCTTCTTCTTCTTCTTCTTCTTCTTCTTCTTCTTCTTCTTCTTCTTCTGGAGAATCCCTTCCACTTTCACGCTTCAGCTATTTTCAACAAGTAGCGTACCTTCACGATGGCGTTTGTTGTTGACTTACCTGAAAGAAACGCACGCTTCTAGCCGTACTATCTTTCTCAACAATTTCCATAGTGTTTGATATCAGATTTATTGAATCACCCTTTCTCTATTTCCTTTGTGGATTGGGTGAAGGTAACTTACCTTCCCACCACTGATTAAGCATTTGGTAGCTTGCCATTGCTAATGATAAGTTTTGAGATGAGAATTGATTTCCAGAACTCTCGTCTGTCCCAATTGCTTTTCCTTTTTTTGAAGTTTTCACCGCAGCACTAAATTCTTCGAATATGATGTCGGCGGCTTCTTCGTGCAGATATTGGAAAGTTAAGCCTGGAAAACGAAGCTTTCTTAATTCTTTGTATAGCACACTTTTTCTTTGCTTCTTTTTTGCAATTTCTGCATCTTTAATTATGCACTAATTTTTTTGTCAATTTTGTCGCCCCTAGGTAGTGCCATCCAAGTCTTTGTCTCCTTCAAATTAACTGTTGTATAAATGAGGTAAATATTTGAAACTTTAAATATGGCGAATAAAACAAAGCAAAGCAATAGCAACTGGATAGTTACGGGTAAATTGAAAGCCAAAGTACCTACTAAATTGGTAGTCTTGCTTCTGATGAACATGAATTGGTATTCCAATCCAAACATCTCGGACAGAGAACATACAAACTTAAGCGAACGCTTGATTGTTCAAAGGAATATTTAAAGTGTCAAATGTGTGGTTTGTAGCATTTAATTGCAAAAAGAATCAAAGAATGGTGTTCGAGTAATCAAGTGGGTTAGTTGATTAAAATAAAAAAAAGACTTTGACATCAACATATCTAAACTTTAAACATCTTTGTCGATTTTGAAATGAGGCAAATGGCAAAATAGAGGTCTGAGAATATATTTATTATAAATCATTGTGACGGTTTACTAAAATGCATTTTATGTTGTTCGAAAGTGATTAAAAAAAAAAAAAACTTTTAGGTATCTACAAACATTTGATTTTATCTTGGACTAGGTTCTTTAGAAAAGTACCAACTCAAGTGGGTTAGTTGATTAAAATAAAAAAAGACTTTGACATCAACATCTAACCTTTAAACATCTTTGTCGATTTTGAAATGAGGCAAATGGCAAAATGTTCGAGAAAATATTTTTTTTATAAATCATTGTGACGTTTTACTAAAATGCATTTTATATTGTTCGAAAAGTGATTTAAAAAAACTTTTAGGTATCTACAAACATTTGATTTTATCTTGGACTAGGTTCTTTAGAAAAGTACCAACTCTCGCGATAAAATTTACTATGTTAAACAACTAAATATTAACAATATTAAGTACGTATGTTTGTATGTCGTTATTAAAAAAAACTGCAAATTATAATAACTATGAAAAAAGAATTTCTTCAAGAGTGATTCCATGCAGCTTTGTTGATCTTTGCGTCCATTCTTCTAAAGTTTCTATTATATCACTGTTAAGCTCTTCTTTGTAGGATCCAACTTTACCCTTACGAACAAATACTCTGTGAATTTGGGGATGTAGTATTGATATTAAATTGAAATAAATTAAATACAGGTAAATACCTACCCCGTAGGGTTTTCTTTGACTCCATTACGCTTCTGAACATATCCAACCACATCTTTATTATTGCACGATTGATTTTCTTAAAAAAAATTGATAGATAGATAGATAGATAAATAGATAGATAGATAGATAGATAGATAGATAGATAGATAGATAGATAGATAGATAGATAGATAGATAGATAGATAGATAGATAGATAGATAGATAGATAGATAGATAGATAGATAGATAGATAGATAGATAGATGGATAGACAGATAGATAGATAGATAGATAGATAGATAGATAGATAGATAGATAGATAGATAGATAGATAGATAGATAGATAGATAGATAGATAGATAGATAGATAGATAGATAGATAGATAGATAGATAGATAGATAGATAGATAGATAGATAGATAGATAGATAGATAGATAGATAGATAGATAGATAGATAGATAGATAGATAGATAGATAGATGGATAGACAGATAGATAGATAGATAGATAGATAGATAGATAGATAGATAGATAGATAGATAGATAGATAGATAGATAGATAGATAGATAGATAGATAGATAGATAGATAGATAGATAGATAGATAGATAGATAGATAGATAGATAGATAGATAGATAGATAGATAGATAGATAGACAGATAGATAGATAGATAGATAGATAGATAGATAGATAGATAGATAGATAGATAGATAGATAGATAGATAGATAGATAGATAGATAGATAGATAGACAGATAGATAGATAGATAGATAGATAGATAGATAGATAGATAGATAGATAGATAGATAGATAGATAGATAGATAGATAGATAGATAGATAGATAGATAGATAGATAGATAGATAGATAGATAGATAGATAGATAGATAGATAGATAGATAGATAGATAGATAGATAGATAGATAGATAGATAGATAGATAGATAGATAGATAGATAGATAGATAGATAGATAGATAGATAGATAGATAGATAGATAGATAGATAGATAGATAGATAGATAGATAGATAGATAGATAGATAGATAGATAGATAGATAGATAGATAGATAGATAGATAGATAGATAGATAGATAGATAGATAGATAGATAGATAGATAGATAGATAGATAGATAGATAGATAGATAGATAGATAGATAGATAGATAGATAGATAGATAGACAGATAGATAGATAGATAGATAGATAGATAGATAGATAGATAGATAGATAGATAGATAGATAGATAGATAGATAGATAGATAGGTACTTACTTTTCATTTGATCGAACGACAAATGCTTATCAAGTTCATTTAACTGATCCGTGTTTACTTTTTTTTCCAGGAACTTGCTTACTTTTACAATTTCCCCTCTTAAATCTTTTTTCATTCGTTCGAAACTTGTAAAATATACATTGGATTCATTGCGGAGTTTCCAAAATTCTGCAATATGAGTCCAATATGGTGCGTACATAATTTTATCATTAACAGCTTCGTTAACAAAAGCGTCCAAGCTTAAAGAATTCAATCCCAAGCCACTGTGAAAGTGATAGTATGAAACGATTGCATCTTTTGGATATCTTACAACATAAATAATCTTTAATTTTAAATTAAATTTATCATTTTTTATAATTTTTTTTGAATTGCATAATACCTTACCTTGGGCTTGACTGTCCAGAGATCTTTAGGCAACATATGAATAGGTAAATGTGATTTTAAGACCCTTGGTGATTTCATATTTTTCGCATCTTCTATTGTATTGGTTGATGGATTGATGGCAAACCATCTTATTAAAAAAAAATTGTTATTTTCACGTGTTCTTCGTGTTGTTCTTTTGATTAGTATGTATTTATTTAATTATCATTTAGACAATAAACTGTTGCCTTGTGTTTTAATTCACACAGGGAGAAAATTTTTAAAATTTTTCAAATTTTCTTTTGAAGTTGACATCCCTACTTTTTGCAAATTCAGTTTATTATAAAATTTTAGTTTCTGAACAATTTAGAAAAAAAACTATTTTTCGTTTGCGCCAAATCTTTAATATTTTATATTTTTTTTCTCAGTGTCAGTAGTTTACTTACTCTAAACAACAGCAGCGATCCACTTGTTCCTTTGTTTTTGCTGTTTCAAAATCGAGATTATTTGACAACAGCCAAACCATTTCCAACATCCATGTTGTGCCACACTTTGGCATTCCTAAAAGCCAAATGTCATCTTTTCGAACTTCGAAATTTTTAAGTTCTTCCACATATTTTTCACCTTCCGAATAGAAAACCCCAAATCTATTTTCAACATCAATATCGAATGGTAGTTGCTCGTTGGTATTCAAAAAAAATTTAATACATTTTTTCGTAGCTCCATCAATTCCTTTTGTTTTTTCAATTTGCTCAGTTCGAAAGTTTCTCATTATTGTCTTGGTGAAGAGTCCTAAGCACAACTTATCCACTTGAATTTTAAATTCACAACTGATGTGATTATGTTTGAAGTAAGATTCTGAAGACATCTTACTTCAAAAACATAAAAAATTAGGTTAAGAGAATACACTTAATACAAAATAATACAAAAATAACTCTTTTAATTTATTAGTCAAGATTAAAAAAAGCCATAAAAAAGCTAAGTGTTTGGTTGCGTGTGTACCTTTAATTTTTTTTTTTTTTTTTTTTCAAAGGTTCTGCAAACGATCGAGCTTTCTTAAGCAGACAAATATCTTAGTATTTTTTCTCTAGCAAGCTGAAAAATTAAAAAAGAAAAAAAATTATCAATAAGACTTTTGCTTACTTACTAAATTTATGGGCTCAAAATCATTAATGAGACTCTGACTGAATAACGGTAGCTTTTAATTTCAAGCACACTACTTCTAGTTAGTGCAGTTAACCAGACTTGTTTATTAACAACAGTTTTGTTTCATATTGCCTCACACCTGGAGATGTCGCTCCTTCTTAGAAGAAACTGTCAAAAGATTTTACGACTCCAGTTTCCAGTTATAATACTGTCAGTGTATCTCTAAATCTTGTGACAGTTTCTTCTTAGAAGCTGCGACATCTGTTCAATTGACGGGTTTTGCTTTCTGAAATTTATCCACGTCTTTAAAAAAGTCAATTTTGTCCCCTTAACAGTGGGATTGTACCATCTTTCATCCATTCTGCCTTCGCCCACATGGCACTCAGCAAAAAATATCCGTACAGATAGAAGAATTATTTCTTTTGAAAAACTCAGTAACTCTCACTCTTTGTAATTAAAATTTTGGCGGTTTGTGCCTACATACATATGTACATAATATGCGTAAGAAAAATTTGTATATCTTGGTGGCTTAAAGTATTTCTAAATGGCTTTTACATAGTCGATAGATACAATGATTGTATGAAACGTCTATTTTCTAAGCGCTTCATTTCAATTTTAATAAATAAATGTTTTTTTTTTTTTGAATGGTTCTTGTAGAAATTTTTCGATATCTTTTTTTTTCGGTTATCCAATTTGGTACAAGTATGTAAATAGTACTAGCTCGTGTGGAACCTGGTTCCGATATAAAGGATTAAGTAATATACCATAAAAATATTTTGATAGCGTCATATTCTAAGAACAAAAAATTAATCTTATCAAATAAAAGTAAACTAGATAACGTCAATAAGATGTTTTTTCGTACAAAATATAAGCATACTATGTATGAATTTTTCCTTCAATAAATTATGTGATAAATGGATTATTATTTTTTTGCGGGATTTGTACGAGTATATTATTCTTTTGGAGGAAAATATTTACATATT
The DNA here is from genome assembly GCA_958431115.1 of Syrphus vitripennis. Taxonomy (NCBI): domain Eukaryota; kingdom Metazoa; phylum Arthropoda; class Insecta; order Diptera; family Syrphidae; genus Syrphus; species Syrphus vitripennis. Next base: position 31,000,009 of record OY288108.1, read on the forward strand.
TACAGATTCATTTGTTGTGAAACTTTAATTTCAATTAATGAATTTACTTCATTTATCTGGAGATATAACAACTCCTAGTGTAGTCAATTGAAAAAAAAAATTCCAAATAAAACTTTCTTAGTATTTTTTTTTACAAATAAAGGGTGTCCCAACAAGAACGCAAGATTTAAATTTTAAATAAAACGCAGATATTTAAAAAAAAAAATCGCGAATTCTTTATTATATCGTAAAGTAGACAGGATGAGGTTATGTATGGAACAACACATGGGGCATATGGCCGCCGCTAATTGGGTATTGGAGAGACAACATAAAAATTCTGACTTTGCCGATAAAATCATCTTTAGTGACGAGGCCCATTTCCATCTTGATGGTCAATAATCAGAATTGTCGCATTTGGGGCGGGGAAAATCCTCGAGTGATTCACGAGAAGCAAATGCAACCTCAACGTGTCACTTTGTGGTGTGGATTTTGGGCTGGAGGAATCATTGGACCTTCTTTTTTATGATAATGAGTCAGGTCAAGCGCAAACAGTCAATGGTGTTCGGTATCGTGAAATGGTAACCAATTTTTTCGTGCCTAGAATTGAAGAAATGAATGTGGAGGGGATGTGGTTTCAACAAGACGGCGCCACGTCTCATACAGCCAGAGAAACAATTCAATTGCTGCATCAGTCATTTCCCGGTCGTGTTATTTCGCGTTTTGGAGACCAGAATTAGCCGCCTAGATCGTGCAATTTAACACCATTGGACTTTTTTCTTTGGGGTTTCTCGAAGTCGATGGTTTAAGCGAATAAGCCGACGACAACTCAAAGAGGAAATTGGACGCTGTATTAATGAAATACAGCAGCATTTATGCAAAATGGTCATTAAAAATTTCACTAAAAGATGGCGTATGTGCCAGCAAAGCCGCGGCGGCCATCTGCCCGATGTGTTGTTCCATACATAACCTCATCCTGTCTATTTTACGATATAATAAAGAATTCGCGATTTTTTTTAATATCTGCGTTTTATTTAAAATTTAAATCTTGCGTTCGTAACGGAAACGAAACTTATTAAGATTTATCTACATATGAAATAATGAAAATCCTGCTGTTAAAATAAATTGCAATAGTAGATTTGTAATTTTATATTCTTTTTATGAAAAATATCTAGAGCCAATACATGAGTTTCAGGTTCAAGGTGACACAGTAAAAATTGTAAACGTGAAACTTTTTACCAGTGACCAGTCAAATTTTATGAAAAATGTTAAATAAATTTAAATGCTTATAAATTTATCGGACTAATACATATATGCATAATATGTTTCAAGAACTTAACAAACAAATTTCTCTAGTGCAAGTGAGATAGCAAAATGATAGATTCCAAATTTAACTGAAGCTCCATTCCACATCATCCTACTGAGTATTAACACAATGTCAAAAAAGTATGAGAGAATTATGAGTGTGATAATATAAAATGTATTTGTAAAAAAGTGGCATTTTAGTTTGTTTGGCCTTCAGAGCTATGTAAAATTGCTTAGTGAAACAGGAAAATGTTACTTTAAAATTTATCGAAGCAATAAATATTTCGTTCAACCGGAAATTAGTCCCAAGATTTTACAAAATAATTCTTAAACATACTTCTCTTGATTTAGATACCAGTGACTTTTTTCAAACTCATGATTCAAACAATTGAAGCAATAAGCAACTAAAAGCATTTCGTGCAACTGACTATAAGGCTCAAGTTTTTCAATCTCAATTAAATTTAAGTCCGACATTAAAATGGATAAGCTACTATTTTTTTTAAGACTTTGCACAATTTTACCCAAAGACCGTCCAACTTCCATATACATCTACACATAGAGGCATATTCATAGTCGTCTGACAAGTTGCTTCTTTGCCTCTTCTAAGCTAACCTGGAGTTCATGTTATTCATAGACAATTTAGACCCGGGTCCAAAAGATAAACTGGAGCTCAATTCTTAAAAACGGTTGGCTCTTTGACTAAGTTGTTTTTTTTTTCTATCTGTCAAAAAATGGATTGGATTTAAAGGGATCGACAGGCAATAGTACTAAAATTGTAGTTGAATTCTGTTTTTTACAGAGCTGCCAAATTCTTTATGATTAGCAGCTGTTGTACAGTTTTTTTTGTTGCAACGAAAACAAAGCAGACACTCGAAACCAAGCGAGGAAGAATTTCTAAAAAATCGAAACTCTCCAACTGAAATATTTTTTATAAATTCCAAAAACTAAACCTAATTTTTTTTTTTTAATTTAAGTTTTCAAAAAATAAATTGAACATTAAAAGTTGGTAAAAATTCCTTTAACATTCATATTTCATATAAAAATAAAACATTAAGTACACTAAGATTCTTTAAACATTTTTTTTATTGCTTTAACAATTTTAAATAAATAAATATTTGTAAGAAATTACAAAAATTCTTAACAATTCTGTAGGTATTACATACTAAATTTTCAAATATAAAAGACTTCTTTAAAAACTATTGGAGTATTATTTATTCAAGTAAAATGTATTTTAAAAATAAATTTTTTAAATGTTTAGGGTCAAGAGGGGCAATTGTGAACACACTTTATTCCCTTAAAACCGCTTATAATTTGAATCACCAATGACATTATTTGAAAAGACATTATAAATTATCAATATGTTGACACACGGAAGGCGTTATCTATTAAAGGGTTATTTGTGTTTTGTTCGTTGACGTGAGTCATTCGTTCTTAAGTTTTTCAGTGCTCATTAAAATTGTTTCAAAACAAATGCGATATTAATTAAGAAAGTGAAATATGAGTGTTAATGAATGCCAAATATTTTTATTCTTCTTGATGACAAAATTTTAAAGTTATTGGCTGTTTACAATTGCCGCATTGTTTTTCTCTCATGGCTAAATGTTAACACCGAAATGGGATAAAAGAAAATTTTGGCATAATTGTGAACATCCATTTTGAATGTCTTTGGTGTTGCTTTAACAATATTTTATATCGCAAAGATGCCACGTCATACACGTCAGAAGATATCCTCCATGCTGTAAAAGATGTTTGCAACAAAAACAAAACCTATGGACATGCAGCAGAAGCGTTTTTTATAATCGAATCGGTGGTAGAAAAAATCCTAGTGCCATTATATCTCGAGGCTGAAAACCTGCACTCTCGTCAAACGTGGAACACACCATAGCAAGGTGCCTTATTTTAAGATCTCGTGCTGGGATACCTTTGCGATAAGAATAATCTTCTTGATTTATTTTCATTGTTTTGATTTATTTTCTTTATCATGTGATTTAGTTTTTATTTTGTTCACTTTTATACCAATTTATTTTATTCTACCTGGCTAAGATACCAAGTTCTATATGTTTTCATTTACCCCATTTTTCTCGTTTATCCAAAAAAGATGGGGGTAAATGTAAATACCCAATTTTATGGTAAATAATAAACACACACGTTTAAAATTTAATAGATGATATCTACAATCCAAATTTAAGTTGCATCTCAACAAAAATGTAAGGCTGTTATAAACACTACAAATTACAAAAAAAATGCAAAATCGTTTAAATCACCCCATTTGAGCCTAATAAATTACATAAGTCTCAAGGGGTAAAATTTGAAAAATTAGAATTTTATGAAACTTTTTAAAAATATCTTAACTTGGAGCGGATGAACAATAAATCATATAAGAAATATTCTACACTTTAAGTACGAGAATGCTCATCAGTTTACTCTTGAACCCAATTTCGGTCGTACTGTCAAGTACAGGGATTCGTTTTTAAGCCGTACTACGCGAATGTGGAATACCCTTCCACGCTCTGTTTTTCCCTCTCATTGTGATGAACTGAAATTCAAGACTAATGTTCACCGACATCTCCTTCCAAATCCCCTCCTACTTACCTAAAGCTCGCACTGTGTCTCTAACAAGTAAAGGGTACATAAAATACCATTTAGTTCGCGCTAAATATAAAAAAAATATAAGTTCTAAGTTGTTTTTGTTCAAAATGTTTTTTTTTTTTAATATTCAATGTTACCAATTTTAATTCAAAAACTAAAAACTGAATGGTTTAAGGACTTAAACTCTCAAACAAATTAGGTTTAGATATTTGTTTATGGCAGTTTAATGATTTTTTAATCTTAAGTCATTTTTTAAATACAAAATTGCCCATCCCACCTTTAGGTAGAGTAGACCTCAGTGACCCCTTTTGCCTTTTGTCAAATGCAAAAATCATAAAAAATCATACAAACGAAAACATAATAAATCTCTGTTAGCTTCAAAATTTAAAACCAAAATTCAAAATAAGGGGTACACTGTGTTATAACAAAATTATGAATAAAAAATCTTTTCAGAGTCGACACCATAATTATCCATCTGCTTTTTATTCCATCTCTCCAATTCTTCTTTGATTTCGTCATTAAGTTCAGTTTTATATGAATTTATTTGGCCTCTTCTTACAAATCTGGAAACATAATAAGGATTATTTTAAGTAAATAAATTAAAAAGTCCAAAATCCTTACTTAACTTGGGTAGTATCATCAAAGCCGAAATATTTGTGATACATACTGGTCAACTTTTTGTGGCTAACTGAAGAATTTTCTATAAGAAACAAAATCAAGTAAAATTGATTTTTAATTAAACAAACAGTTTTTAATTATAATGAACAAAGATGATATTCATATTCGAAGTATGAAGATCGTTCAAAATAGATAAATACGTTTTCGACAAAATAAATGAAATCAAACTTTTGTTAGAGTTAAAACAAAAATATAAAAACATTTATTAAAAATACCTTTCATCTTTTCAAATGACAAATGATCAAGAAGCATAACCATTTGGTTGTCATTAACCTTTTTTTGAAGAAATTCACTGAGTTTCACAATAACTGCACGTAAGTCCATCTTCATACGCTCATAACTCGTAAAGAAAACATTAGATAAATTTCGAATCTGCCAAAACTCATAAGCCTGTACTCCATATGGAGCATGTCGCATTTTGTTGTTAATCATTGATGTTACGTATTCCTCTTTGGTACCCTTAAACCATCCCATACAAGCAATATGGTGGTAATAAGATACTATTGCATCTTTAGGATCTCTGGCGACAAAAACTATCTAAAAAATAAAAATATTAGGATTACATATTATTATTTAAAATGCACCTTAGGTTTGACTATCCACAACTGTTTAGGAAGCAAATGTATTGAAAGATGCGTCTTAATAATACGTGGTGATGGCATGTTTGCAACTTTGTCAAGTGAATTTGGACGTTCTTTGGGAACAATAGTACAAAATCTAAAAAAACACAATTGAATTTTAGTGGTTCAAATTTTATTACGTTTACGATAATTAAGTCCTGTAAAAGAAAAGCTATGAGTTAGATGATTTTTTTTTCTAAATACTCGTCCATAACATACTAGCTGATCTTGTAAACTTTGTTGTCAGTAGTAGGTCAGTTGTGAGAGGTAATTGATAAATGGGTCAACCCCAAGTTCAAAATAAAATGATGTAGCTGTAAGTTGTGCGTTGGCGGCCATTTTGAAAAAAGCGTTTTAACACATATTTCAAACACGGCTGGTGGTATATATTTTTCAAAAAATTGTTTCTATTTAAATAACTTTGTTTTTTGATATTATAATTTTCGATGGGATAAGGCTTACTTAAAACAATGCGAAAACGATTGGAAGCGCAATAGTCGAGTGACTAAAAACAATAACAACAAATTTTTGTTGTTAATCATAGTAACGTGTTGATATTGTTGTTTTACAAAAGTATACTATTTTCAGTTTCTTTGTTTATATCTCGCTAATAAATAACATTAAGTAAAAAACAGTGTTTTGGCTTTTTTCATTAGAAAAAAAAACTGTAAAAGGTATAGTTTTAGGCGCTTTAAATTTGAAAGTAGAGGTCCTATGAAAAAATGTTGCATACAAAGAAGAAAATTTTCAACAAATTTCGACGAGTGACATGTCAGCTATTACCATATATGTTGTGTATGTATGTACATACACATACATACATTTTGTTTTTGAACAATCAACTTACCATCTTTTAATTTTAATCATTAAATTAGAAAAAACCTTTGCCGACTGACCTATAGTATTGCATGACTCTTTGTCTAAATTAATTATGTTTTTGAAGAAGGTTTTTTTTTTCCAACAAACACACTAGGTACTTTTTTTCAACGGTTCTTAAAATAAATCATATATTTATATTTATTTTACTTTAACTAGATAACAACACTCTAAGAACTTACTCAAAAAATGGAGTCCGATCTTCCTGGTCGATTTTCAAAGCTGTTTCAAAATCAAGATCATTTTGCAAAAGCCACACTAGCTCCAACATCCATGTGGTTCCACTTTTTGGTTGAGTTATTACCCAAATATCGTCACTTCGAACTTCAAATTCATGTATCGGCTCTAAATACTCTTTAAACAAAGGAAAAACATTAAGAAATCTATCATTGCAATTTATTTTTATGGGAAGATTTTCATTATTTCGTGGGTAAATCTTAATAAATTCTGTCCCTTCGACTGGTTCAATTCGAAAATTATGAACCATTTTTTATAAATTGTTATAGAAAAAAAAACTACAATTCACTCTGAGAAAACTTTTTAACTAAACGTCGTTTTATATACTCGCATCTAACAACAAACTTAGATTTTTGAAGTAGATAACATTTATATATCATAATAATTTTTGGAACAATTCTAAAGTAAATTAAGATATTTGATAAGAATAAGTTTACATAAGTATAAATAACAAAATGAACTAAAGTCTATTTACCTAAAGTTGTGTCATTTTAACTCAAATCGAAATGGGAAAAAAAATTTTAAATGTGTAAATATTTCTGGTGTGGTGAGTTTACAATATTTTATTTCATCAGTGCGGAATCTGTAAGTTAATTCCTATTTTTGTTTACATTTTCTGATGATTTTAATTCTTTATTTTTTGAAACAAAAAAGTGTTAAAAATTATGTACTCATACAACATTTATCATTATTTGGCTTTGTTTATCAGTAATTCAAGCTTAATTATGACAAAGCTACAGATATTATTTTATTTTAACAAATCTGGAACATTTTTGCTCAAATGAAGATAAGATATAATAAATTGTTCGTTTTGAAAATAGGTTAATTATATCTGGGTATGATTTATTTCTTTTTATCCAGTGATATATGCTCTGTTATATGTTATAACCTTCTGTTATAGACTTTAAAGGTTAAAAAACGGTGAAATGTTTAATTTTGTTTTGTATCTTAAAATTAAAATTTCATTTTTTGTCAGATATTTCCTTGATATTTGTTTCTGTAGCAAAGTAAGGTTTTGATAATAAAATAAGATAGAGACTTTTATTTTATGTTTATACAAATTGGAGAATTTATTCGGAATGAAAAAATAATTATTTGATATAAAGTATATCACAATCTAGATATAGTTATAATATTCAAAGTTATTTTTTCAGCAAAGTTATTTTAACTAAACAAACATTTATATAAAGCAAATATGCGTTGTTAACACATTATAAAACTAACACAACCCCTCAACGCAATATGATATTAAACAAAAGAAAAAAAAAATAATTAAGAATTATGTTATTGGAATACCACATAAAGCTGAAAATTTCTGATGTTTGATTCTTGCTAAGTTCTTTGTAAAGATATCTGCAGCCATGTTGTTTGTACTTAAATATTCGAGTTTGATAACACCTTCTTCATAAAGTTCACGGATTTGATGGTAACGAATATCTATGTGTTTACTTCTTGGATGGTACACAGGGTTCTTCACTAGTTGTTGAGCACTAAGGTTGTCATTGTACAAAACAATTGGATTTTTAACTGGAGTTTGAGTTTCTAACTCATGAATTAGGTTGCGCAAATAAACAGCTTCTTTGCTGGCTTGAGAAAGGGCCATATACTCAGCTTCCGTACTGCTCAGAGCCACAGATGTTTGTTTCTTCGATTCCCAAGAGATTGCTCCCTCAGCTAACATAAATACGAAACCTGTATATGATTTGCGGTCATCTACACTGCTTGCCCAATCTGCATCCACAAAGCCTTTGATTTTGTCAGATGATTTCTTGAAAATCAAACTTGCACCACTAGTCGTGTTGATGTATCGTATCAGATGTTTTATTGCAGTAAAGTGTTCTTGATGCGGATCAACATTAAACTGTGACAATTTGCTGATAGTATGCATTATGTCGGGTCTTGTAGATATGGCTAAGTACATCAATGCTCCCACTATGGATTGATATTCAGTCGGGTCTTCTTTTTTGCATAATGAGCTTGTACATTTCATTAATTTTGTACCAGGATCAAGTGGAGTATAAGTTGGTTTGCAGGTTTCCATTTGATGCTTTCTCAAAAAATCGGATATGTATCGCTGCTGATGAATGGCTATCTGATGTCTGGAATCACTTCGTTCAATTTGAATTCCAAGGAAGTACTTTAGTTCACCTTTATCTTCACAATCGAACCTTGCCATTATCTTCGCTTTTATTTCTGTCATCGACGATTCTTTTGAGCACGCAATCATCATGTCATCCACGTAAACTGCTAGTATGTTGAAACATTCATCTTTATTCATCACATAAACGCAGTTATCACCGTTGCACCTTGTGAAACCAATTTCTAGAAGACAAGTATTAAGTTTCTTATTCCACTCCCTCCCGGCTTGTTTCAGTCCATAAAGTGATCTCTTCAACTTGCATACTTTTTCAGGATTTGCAGGATCAACAAAGCCTTCAGGTTGCTTCATGTATACTGTCTCTGTTAAATCACCATTTAAGTAAGCGGTCTTAACGTCAAGGTGATGTAAGAACAGATCGTGGTTCACTGCTAACGCCAAGATTAATCTTATGGTGGAGTAACGCACTACGGGAGAAAAAGTTTCACAGTAATTTACCATATACCTCTGAGCGAATCCTTTGGCAACAAGTCGGCACTTATATCGAGAAATTGTTCCATCTGGATTTTTCTTGATGTTAAAAATCCACTTGCACCCAATGACAGATTCATTCTTTGGTCGGTCTACAAGTTCCCATGTTTGGTTTGAAATTAAAGCACTGTACTCTTTTTCCATTGCGTTTTTCCAGTTTTCTGCATCTTTGGTCGTCATAGCTTCGGTAACAGTAACAGGTGTATCGAAAAAATTTTCAATTACATTTATTGTTTCAATTGTCTTATATTCTTTTCTTGGTCGGCCTCTTTGACCAGTTCTCAAAATTTTAGGGCGCCCGGGACCACGCTTCGTAGATTTCTTATCTTCGACGTCTTCATCTGTATCTTTGATGTCTTCAAGTTCAGGTATATCTTCGTTCCGGGTTGCAGCTGGGGTTAACTGTTCAATGAAATTATCAGGGTTGGTAACTGTATTTTCTGGATCACTATTTTGGCTATCGTTTTCTTGCGATGATGTAAACTTCAATTCGGTGAAAAAATAATCGTTTTCTTTAACTTCTCGACAATTTTCAAAGAATCGAACATCTCGAGCTTTTTCAATTTTTCTTGTAACAGGATCAAACAATCTATAGCCTTTTGACTCTTCAGAATACCCTACCATATACAATTCTTTCCCCTTGGCAGCAAATTTGGAACGTCCTTGCTTCTTATCTAACATAATAGCCTTCGAACCAAAAATCTTGAAGTAAGAAATGTTCGGTTTCTGCCCTGACCAACTTTCGATAGGTGTGACGTTTTCTAAAATTTTCGTGGGTGATCTGTTGCGAACGTACGCTGCTGTGTTGATAGCTTCTGCCCACAAAAATTCTGGAAGACCAGAGTCTAAAAGCATACACCTAGCCATATCGACTAAGGTTCGGTTAGCTCTTTCGGCAACACCGTTCTGTTGAGGTGTATATTCTATCGTTAGTTGTCGCTTTATGCCATGATTACCCAAATATTCATCAAAAGATTTATTGAGATATTCTCGACCATTATCGCTTCTCAATCTTTTAATCTTGAAACCTGTCTCTAGTTCTACTTCAGACTTAAAATTCTTGAACACACTAAGAACTTGGTCTTTGGTCTGGATAAAGTAAACTTTGGTATATCGAGACTTATCATCGATAAAAGTTACAAAGTATCGAGCACCTCCTGCGGACTGAACTCGCATCGGGCCACACACATCCGTGTGCACTAACTCAAGTATATCTGTGCATTTTGAAATGGATTGTTTCGGAAATGGCTGAACTGTTATCTTTCCCTTTACACATACTTCACAATCTGGAATTTCATTTGAAAAATTCAAATCTAGCCCCACAACCATACTTTCTTGATGAAGTTGTTGTAAACTTTTCATATTCAGGTGACCATAACGTCTGTGCCAAATGTTCAAATCAACAGAATTGGATTTAGAACCCAATAGAAGCGTCCACAATATATAAATCATTTCTTTGATATGCTTTAAAAATAAATTTGTTCTGAGGATTTCTCACAATAGCCATATTTTTAACAAAATTGACAGTGTACTTGTGTTGAGTTATCTTGCTAACAGATAGGAAATTACCTCGAAGTTCAGGAACAAATAATACGTTATTAAGTAAAATTAGTTCTGAGCCTATTCTCAATCTTGCGGATCCTATTCCACTGGAGACAACAAAATTATCATCTGCTAATTGAACTATTTCTCCTTTCTCTTTATGCAACTCTACGAAATAATCTAATTCCCAACACATATGAGATGTGGCACCACTATCTAAGCACCACTCATTACGATTTATGATCTTCTTGTCAGCACAGAATATACCAAATGAATGAGCTTGCTTGGTTTTAGGAACATGACAATCTGAAGCGAAATGTCCCCTCTTGCCACATGTAAAACATTTGCCTCTTGTCTTCGTCTTTGAGTTATTGCTATTTTTATTAGTATAAGTCTTTTTGTTTGATTTAGCTGCGAAAATTTGTTGGTTGCCTGAGCTGGTAGTGAGGTCCTTATTTACTCTTCGTTGTTCTTCCTCAAGAAGTTTTACACGACTCTCAATGGCAATTGTAAAATTTTCATAACAATCTGGTAGACTACACAATAAAAGAATAACCAAAAATTCTTCTTCTATCTTCAGATCAATCTCACTCAACTTCTCTGTGATACTACTAAATGCGTTTATATGACTGGCAATGGACTGACCATCGTGCATCTTAGTCTGTAGTAATTTTTTAAAAAGACTCACCATACGAGCAGGACCCTTTGGTTGATGAATTTCTTTTAATTTCTCCCAAGCTTCTTTTGATGTTTCACAATTCTTCACATTCAAAAGTTCTGTTGTTCTAATACTAAGGATGATTGTTGCAAAAGCTTTTCCGTCAGCAGTTTCCCAAGCTAATTTTTCTGCTGCATTCGCATCACTCTTCAATTCTTTTGAACCATCGACATAGCACCACATATCAGAATGTTTTAATATACTTCTCATTTGTATCGTCCATGATGCATAATTTTCTCCATCTAGCTTATCAATTTGATACAGCGAACTAATCGTGAAATAATTCTTTCTAAAAGATAAATGCAATTATATATATATATCGATGCAACTTATTTCAGTTATGTCCTGGGCCCATAACCTGTAGCAAAGTAAGGTTTTGATAATAAAATAAGATAGAGACTTTTATTTTATGTTTATACAAATTGGAGAATTTATTCGGAATGAAAAAATAATTATTTGATATAAAGTATATCACAATCTAGATATATGTAGTTATAATATTCAAAGTTATTTTTTCAGCAAAGTTATTTTAACTAAACAAACATTTATATAAAGCAAATATGCGTTGTTAACACATTATAAAACTAACAGTTTCTTATATGTACCTACACAAAAATTTGACGTTAAACCTTTTTTTTTTTTAGTTTTTTTTTTATAATTTCTTGTTTCAAGGAAAAAGGTTGATACTGCAAATATTTGATAATTGTCTTTTCTCGAAAAAAAAAGTTAAGTTTGGTTTTTTTTTTATTTTAATAAAAAAAAAAAAAATGTGGAAATGTGTTAGGGGCAATTTTAAAAGTTCCTCTTTTTTTAAATAAATTTCCCATAGAATTGTTTTCATACCAAAATCCATTTTGCTTTATTAGACATCGCAAAAATTAATTCTGATTGATATAATCCTGCAAATAGTTTAAACCAGAGTTAACTCAGAAGTAGGTTTTCCCTGGAGTATAAACTTCAACTTGTATTTGTCAAAAATCTATCGAATCTATATGGAAATCACACTTTCACTATCATTTTTGTGATGGCAACACTATGTAAATCACCATATCCAAAGTGCCAAACATATATTTTTCCTAAAAAACATTTTAGAAATATCTATAAATGAAATACTCCTAATTAACTCTCGATGACCCTAAAATGTTACAAAATTTCAATCCCATTATCAAAGTGCACAAGGTTGCTGGGTTACTATAAAACATATAAGGACGTATGTATACATATATACCTCCCATCTCTAATGATATACATACCTATAGAAACAAATCTTTTGAAAAATAGTTTGTTGTTCTCAAAACGGACCATTTCAATTATGCAAATGGCATCCCTTCTAATTGCCTGTCATAATAATCCTTTGCTTATAATTCCATTTACTCTGGGGTTTAAAATTTCAATTGCTTTGACCATCATCGTCGCCATCATCATCATCAGCATAGCTAGCAGGAAATCGAATATCCTGAATAGTTGGAAATTACTTATTCTAGGTACATATACTTATATGAATTTAATACCAATAGATATCTCTTTTAAGCTCTCGTTCTCCGCCTCTATTCGTAGGTAGTTCAATTTACCTGTTTTGAATTATTGGAATATGTGCAACTCCACCAATTGCCTTGAGTTTTTGAAAGACTGTTTGTATTTTGAAAATATTACTTTCTGATTAATAGGATTTAATCAATTAACGCATGGACTTATTCATTCAATACTACCTATACATCATAAGCCTTTCTTTTGCCAATAATACCAAACTACTTTTGGTATTATGTATTTTGAATTTATGCGGCAGTTGGTATCGGACTTAGGATATTAATGCAATTAGTTTATTGAATTGAACCAATATTATTCTATTCCCTTGACTATAACTATGCTGTCATGGTAGATACATTCTGGAGGAAAAACCATTAAAAATATTATAAGAAAATTGTGGTTTCTTGTATTTATGGGCAGAAAAAATTTAAAAAAATATTAAAATCTAGTTTCTTTTAAATCAGATTCAGTGCTCTGGTAAATGCTATCAAAAAGTATGCCATTTAAAAGTTATAGAGAATATAATTCTCTAAATAAAGTTACAACTATCTTCTCTCTTCGACAAATGGCTAAAATGACCGATTTTTCGCGTGTAACTGTAAATTGATTTTCAAATCCTTCATAATATTTTTCATTGCAATACGTCAAAAAGTTTTTGAGAAAATCGAAACCCAAAAGTTTTTTTGGAAAATAATTTTGATCAAATTTGTAAAATCTTTCAAGATAAATAATTTTTTTCGTACGATTTTTTTTTCAATTTTGCCTTTACATAATCGCCTAAAAACATGAGTTTAAAAAATCGCTTAATTAGTTTTTAATGTGGTTATAGCTTATACGTAAAAATAGACAGAACAACAGATAGAATTGTGTGATTAATATATCGACTTTAATTTTATTACGAATCCAAAACTTGCTTTTTATAGTATCATTCTATATTTGCAAGTAGAAGTACAAAATCAAAATAAATCGCATTTCAAGTTTTTATAGAAAGAATAAGCATTGATGGGATTTAATTTCACTACCTCTTTCGATTAACATTCAAAGTGAAAGTATGTTTAAAATGTACGATTAAATCAAAACCATTATAGCCGTTTTAGAGTAACCGAATATGAGAAATGTTTGTGAGGTGATTTTTTTAATTTAAATGTGAAACACACTCGTACTTTCCTTGCCTATGTAATTAAATTTTTTTTCTTAAAATAAAAAAATGAAATTTACATGAAAATCGTTAGAGCCGTTTTCGAAAAAAAAAACAAATGTAAATAAGTATAAATATAACAGAAACTGATTGAAAGTATCAGGATTTGTTAAGAACAAAATTCTATATTCTTTTAATATCTCTTCGAAAAATTGTAATTTATTGAAAACAATTAAAATTCTTAAATCTTATAAAAATAATTTTGAAACACTCTGCATAAATAATAATAACACTGAAGAATAGAATATTTAATTATTGGAAAAAAAAAATCCAAATTAACTTCCATACCTACTTTAATTATTACAAACCTTTCTCAAATACAATCAGGAAAACTATTGCAATATTTTTGTTATTAATTGCTTGCCCATGAACCATGAAGTTTTGATTTTAATTAAAATTATTTTCCACGTAATAAGCAAATGAAACTTTCCCAACTGTAAAATGGAAAATTAAATAAATAATATTTTCGTTGGTAGAATGCGGTCAAGGTGTACTTGAAAATCAAATTGGAATTTGATTTCAACTAAATTTTATTCGAGTAGGTTTGTACACCAAATACACAAAATGCATTCATTGTAAACGTAAAACCTGAAAATCCGTTTGTAATTTTGCTGATATTGGGATACTTAATATTCAATGAATTTGTTTGTTAGATAATATTAGTTGATCGTACTCAGCCTGTAAAAAAAAAAAAAAACAATGGTAAACTAAATTGCAACGGAAGGAAGTGCATTTTAAAATCAAATGAATCCGTTATTCAATTACCTAACTATGTAAAGGAAATGATGTCAACAAAAATCTGGTTTTGTTTGAATATTTTAAGTGGCGGCTTTCACTGTGGATAAAATAACAAAGCAAAACTTTCGTCATTTAAAACTATACTCGGGTTATACTTCAACGAATATTAGAACCTCATTTAATAACAATAACTCCTCAGAGAAAAAAAGAGAAAGATGTTTCATTTGAAAAAACTTAAACTAACTATGTATGTACATAAATATCAAACAAAATGTCAAAATAATAAATACAGTTCTTGCTAGCTGTCATTTTATAGACTGGTCAATAAGATTGTCTGAATTATTTTAATACGATTTTCTTCTTGGATAAAAACTATAGAAAAAGTTTATTGTTTTTCATCTACATATTTTATGAAATAACGGTATCTCCCATATTTTGGATTTTTCTTTCGTTCAAAGTGAGTGAACAAATATTTAAATTAAATAAATTGAATTCTCCAAAGAGTTAAAAAATTATTTTTGGTTTAAGAAAAATTAAAATTACGGTCGGAGATAAGCTCCAAAAATGTTTACTTATCTTTTCATTTGGTAGTTCGATAGACAGACAGTTTTTTTTACTGCGCTGTCATAGTATCTAATGTTAATTTTAATCAAATTCCCGAATGCAAAATCAAAATTCAAAACTTGTTCTATTGCACTTATAGCCGCAATTATAATATTAAGTTTTTAAAAAGGGTATTTGCTTATTTCTGGCCTCAAATTTCAGATGAAACGATGGATTCATTAACAAATTTATTGTAGTTATGATGGAATGATTTTTAATAATTTACAAATTTCGAAAATAGTTCCTAACAATTTTTTTTTTACATTTCTGTTATCTTTTCCACAGACATTTTTTTTGTAATTTATGTTTAACAATTTTTTTTCGACATTATTTGCCACCATTTTTTTTTTAATTTTTTGACGAACTTTGTGTGTTTGTTTTTAAATTATAAACGATTTTTTTTTTGAAAAAAATGTTTTCCATTTTTCAGATTAATTTTTTTACTTTTTAAAATTTTCTTGCTGAATGTGAGAATTTTGTGTTTTTGAAATAATTTTTCGATTTTTCGAGAGTTCAATTTCAACTATGCTGCTTAATGAAGCATGCAGTTTTTTTGTGAATAATATCAAGGGTTGCCAGGCTCTGCTTACAATAGAAATACAAACTAGAGTAAATTATAAAAGTCGAAATCAAATATCAAATTGTCAAAAAAGTATTATTAAATATTATTTTAAAACAAGATAACTATATCATTTATTAAACAACAAATAAGAATTTAAAAACTAACAAATTCAAATATAAATAAAAAAAATTTATACATGCATACAAGTATATCAGTTACTAGCATTCAGGTTTATTTAAGCAGTTTGCTCAGGAGATAAACATTTGGTTTTCTACAAATTTAGATAAGAAAATTGCCAACCAAAGTAAGCGACACGTTCCATTTTCTACTAAGAGTCGTTTTCTTCACTATCAGTCAACTTGTCGCAAACTCTCAATTTCGAATTCGAGACCTTGCGTTCCCAACCGTTGCCGAAGGTAATTGATATTCCCTTGTGGATGGAACATTCGTATTACGCAACATATCGTCGAATCCGGCATCTCTGGTGGAGTTTGTGGTTCCATTTCATCAATTGCTATGTTATCAAGGACAACACAAGCAATTATAATCAAATGGAGGGTTTGAACTCTGCATCTTAACCATAGGAACGCTCGGCACAATTTCGAGTGCGAATTTGAGACTCGTTATATAAATTTTCAACAGAGTTTTGAAGAGGTGCCAAGTAATTTGCGTTTGAGTAACTAGAGTCACCAATAATAATAAAGTACTCAAATTCACCGTCTTCAAATAGTTGCCTCAAAGTTGACGAATTGAAAATACGTTGAAGCTGTCTACAGATGCCACGGTCTGATCGTTTATAGACCCTTGAGGTTTCTAAAAAGCTTTGCATCGTTTCCACCAGGCGAATTAATTGAAAAATCATGTTCGTCCCATTTATATTGTCTTCTTCTTCTTATATTGTCTTCTTTCAATTGGCAACAATTCTTCCTCTTCTTCATCTTCGCTTTTGGAAGCAGACGATGGATGATTTTCCCAATAATAATTTTCCCAGAATATTTTATTTAAAAAAAATATTTGTATTCAAACCGAAACCGAGAATAATTTTTCACAGAAGATGAAGCAAAATGTATTACAAATGTGAATTTGACAGCAAACTTCTACAACTTTCGGAAGCTGAGAAAACCAGAAGTTGATCAACTCGAGAGTTGAAAATCGAAAGTTGAAACGGTCCTCAAGTTCAGTTCATAACAGATTTTTCTATGTTAAAGAATTTTTTTATGATTTAGGGAAATTGTAAAGTTCAGTTTTTGTTAGTTTTTGAGTTTAAGGGATCTTCAGAAATCTTAAGAAGTAATGCAAATGTATGATCATGATTTAAGAGCTTGAATTTACGGGAATATGTTTGGCACCATAAAATATTTCAGCAAAAAATATTTTAAAAATTTATCTCAGTTTGTGCCTCAGAATAAAAGCAGCAAAGTAATTACGTGCGACTAAGTTGTTAACTTTATTTTGTTACTCCTTTCTATTTCTAAACATGACAGTTTGTACAGTTACCTCTACTAACAAACAGCTCTGAAAGGACTTTCGTCTCGCAAAAAGTAATTAAGGGTAAAAACTTTTCTAGTCAAAGATTTTTCAAAAGAACACAAGAAGAGTATAGTTTTACAGTTTGCACCACCCATTGGTTTGGTGTGCTTGGCGGTGGTGTGCAGTTTGCTTTCATCTGGTTAGGTAGATACTGCAAAAAGGAGTGGCTGCTAAAAGAGAAAAAGTGTTGAAAAATAATAAACTTTCATACACTTTACTAATAGTTGCATCAAACGATAGATAGAGTTTCCTGCGAAACTCTATTCATGTTAAGCGAATTAGAGTTGCAAATGCTGTTAATGCTAAGAAAAAAGAATCCTGTTTTTCGTATTTTTCATTTTTCGAAGAACAAAATTTATATACGATAGAGCTATAGAGGAAGAATGTGGTTTGATAATAAATTAGAAAGAGGTTATTTTCTGCTCGCTGTCTATACCTTAAAAAGTAGTAGATATTCTATAGAGAGAGAGCTTATGATTATGATCTCAAGGGTTAAAGTGGGTTATGATGGGGGAAAAACTGAGTGCTCATTTTGTGTACACAAACAAATTTCATACTAGACAAGATGTTTTTAGGTGTTTGTTAGCTAATTTACTGATGTTGTTCTTAATTAAATGTATCTTCATACAGTTGAACCATTTTTCCATTGAGTAGTTGAATATTTTCATTCCCAAGTATGAGAGATATTTGTAAAGAACTAATTATATCATCTTCTACTTATTTTTTAGAAGGTCGATGAACAGAATTTAAAACATTTTGTAATAAAATAAAATTTTACTTTAAACGTTGAATTAGATATTTGGTTGCAGCCAAGGCCAATTCGAAGAAAATTATATTAATACAGTGGTGGTCCAGTATAATGAATGCCGATATAAGGAATGATCGATATTACGAACACTTTTTTAAGCCAATTAAGTATTCTATATAACGAACAAATAACGAATTTCAGAAAATGAAAAAAAAAAATATTGTAAATGTTTTAATATCTACTAACATGTAAATAAACAATTTCCCATTACACAAGTGTTTGTATGTGCTATTTATGTACATAATTTGAACAAAACTAATAAGTCTATTCCATAAATGTTTCGTTATATGTAAATGAAGTTAAATATGGTTTGTTTAATTAAGTGAAGTATGCATTTATTTTTTTATACAGTATGAAATAAAATAATGAAAAATAAAATTGTACTCTCTATTTAACTTAAGATTTGCTTAAAAAAAAAGGTTGGATATAACGAATTTTCGATATATCGTCCGTTATACTGGACCACTACTGTATATTAAAAATTATTTAGAAATTGTAATGAACATGGTGGATCTTAATATCAAGACTTTTAGTGTTAAAGCAGCTATATTATTAAATTATACAAATATTTTGAAATTTAGAATTAAAACAACAACAAAAACTATTTATAACGTTTAAATATATTCATATTTTTAACACCATTGATCAAAATCGTAAATATGAGATTAAAAAAAATTTAACAAGTAACTTAACTCAAAAAGGTGTTCACAACATATTAAAGCATGTCAATGTCTTTGTGAATATGTTTGTTAAAAAGTAAGTAAAAAAAACTTAATTTTTGTGTATTAAAAAGATGAAAAAATACATTAAATTTAACACCAATATAATTTCACAGCGCCATAAACAATTTTGGTAGCTTATGGCGAATTTTTTTTATAGAGAAACCCTTGGAATTACCGCCATATTCTCGGATTCTATTTAGACACAAGAATTGTTCACAACCATTTTTACTAAAAACAAGACAACATTTTTTAAAATCTGCCCAACGTTAGTTTGAGTGAAACGAAAAATAAGTATTCATCATTTTTATAGAGTCCAAAATTTCCTACAATTTGGTTTATTTTTTTCCTTACTTTTCAAAAGGTAAAACTTAAAATACAGCCTGATAAAGTTTTGAGAGAAGTGTGTAAGATAATAAAAATGCAATAGTAGTTTACAGGCTCAGTATGCCACTTAGTCTCGGTTCGAAACCTGGTGACGGCAAAATTAAATAATAATTATTGCAATAAAATTTAAAAATTAGGTTTGTTGAAAGGTGATAAATTAAGTGTTTTGTAATTTACTCGAAAACTGTAAATTTCCTTGAAAAATTTGTAGATACCAATTATTGTTCTTCATTATCTATATCTATATATTCTACACAAAAAAAAAGATTCAGTGACTTTTTTTCGTACCTAAAATCAATAGATTTTGGGAAAAATGGTCCCAAAATATGGGGCGCAGCACATTTAGTCAATCAAAACCAAACATTTTTGCTGAAATTTTTTGTTGAAACAACCGTATTTACAGAAAGTGAGTTATTTTTTGGTTTTGATAAACTTTTAATAAGCTACAAAGCTAAAGAGAAACACAAGACCATACGGCAAGGAAAAGTAGGTGCTATTGCCAGAGGACATAATATCGACTATCAAAAAGTGTTTGTTGGAGGAGTTAAGCGATTTTGCACCAATCCAGTGATGTTTCGCCCATGGGTGAACAAATAAATTGGTTGGCAGTGAGAAGAGGATATCGTTCTATTTTCATCAAAATAACAACAAAGATTTTATGTATTTCCAGAAATGATTCCGTTTATATTATTTTGGCTTCAACAGAGCAAGAAAAAAAAAAACAAGTAGATATTATCAAATTGTTTATTTATGGAACTGCTTATTATAGAAGTGTTCATTCCACTGATGGGAATTATATATTTCACATATTTTTTTAAGTTTGTTACACTTTTCATAAAACAAGTAGATATGTAGGTGTAGTTGCAAGTTATAAGTAATTAAAAAAACCTGTAGGTTCTAGAGAAACATTTTGAAAACGATGTCAACACGTCAATAAAAAATACTATAATAATCAATTTGTACTCTATTATTAGGTGTTTTGATTCTATCATAGCTAGTTTCAATTAACCTATGGATTGGATATTGTTTCTAAGTGCAATGAAACATGCAATATCGTCACGCGATTTGATATACACAGTGAACATTACTTCGAAAATAATTATCTTATCCTAAATGTATACCCCAGAATAATGAAGAGTCATTTTTAATTCTCTTAATGAGAAATAGAAAACAAATTAGTACAACATAAAAAAAATAAAAAAAAAAACATGGTTCGACATTTTTATAAATTTATTTAAAATATGAATGGAACAGTCTCAACTTGTGTTAATTTTTGGGAGCAATCATTTGTTCAGTTTTTAAAAATGATTATTCAAAGGTTACTGAGTGAAGAATACATTTCCTACCTTTTCGTCAGAATTAAAGAGTAAACACGGCATAATGAATTATGAGAAATCTACATATATAGAAAAATGAATGTTTGATTGCACGAAACCTCTAGACTGCGACCATCAGAGATCAGAAATAATTGTCAACCTTTATTTTCAATTGGTTTTTCTCAGAGAGTAACTAATTTCTTTAAAAAGAATTTGGTTACGGTTTGAGATTTATTTAAAATCGGTTGACCTTTATTTTTTATTTTCAAAAATATCTCTCAATGGTTGAGTTTTATACGAAAAAATTAATGGAAAAGGTCAACCTTTAACCTTTTTCGCTGAAAATAAATCATAAATGGTTAATGCAAAAACAAATTCGAATTTGATGAGAAGGTGTTTATTTTTGAAATCGATGACTAAAAATAAAAAGCCTAATAACCTGCATATCCGCATGAATCATGGCTTACAAAATACTAACGGTTGTACTAACGGTCATTCTGATTGATGAAATTGCTGATAAAATAAATGAGTTTTAATTGATGAGTTTTATTTTTTTCTCTCAAAAATAACCTAAAAAAAAATAAAAATAAAGCTTACATAGACCTTGACCGATATTTTTTTTTTAACTAAAGGTTATTGAATGAGCATTTATGAAAAGCTCATCAAATAACAGTTATAAGAGAACCCATCAAAAGGTTGAGTTTTACTTCTGAATGTTCTGATCTCTGCTTTTGACCGATCAATATGAAAGATGGCGAACTTGTGGCCATAAGGTAGTGACTTCACATATTCCCACAGAAAATAACCTAACGGCGTTAAATAGCACGAGCATGGAGGTCCAAAACGTGAAACAATGCGGTTACCAATTGTTTCCTTAAATAAATCAATTGTGGCACGAGCTATGTGACATGTTGCGCCATCTTGTTGAAGCCACACCTCCTGCTCCTGTTGTCCAATTGGTGAACGAAAAACTCAGTAATCATGGATTTATAGCGGTCACCATTGACTGTAAAGTTCTGGACCAGCATAGTTTTTAAAGAAGTACTTCATCGCTTAACGAAGTTCTCTTATGAAAATCGGGATAAGCGGCAATCATGTTTCGCTGCTTAGCATTTTAGAAATTTTTCATATATTATTTCAAGAATGTAATACGACGGGACACTGAAAAACTGAATTTTTGAAAAATAGAATTTTGAAAAAACAGAAATTTTAAAAGCATCAGAATTTTGAAAGAAAAATGTTATAAAGCGGAATTTTGATTAAAATCAACATTCTTTTGTTAGAAGGTTGGACAGAAAAATGTTTGGGGAGAGTATGATAACCGGGGCGCCGAGAAATGATAACGGATTTTTGTAGAACACGGCAATACAAGCATTTTTTACTATAGAAGGGGGGTCTATCTCCCCCCGTTTAGGCGGTAGGGGCAATTTAAAATATATGTACGTTAAATGGAAAAAAATTAATTAAAAAATAACGGTAATACTTACAACTAAGTTTTATACATTTTTTTAAAGCCAACACATCTGTCTATCAGCCAGTCAAGTCAAAACTATGCATAGTTTTTCAAAAAAATTGTTTTAAACTCAAAATTTGGGCAAAAAATAGTTAAAAATAAGGTTTAAAGTGTAATTTTTCAAAACTTTAACATTACCTACTGTTATTTTTTTTTTAGAATTCATTGCTTTAATTTATTTTTGATAAAAAACTGAAAACTAGATGATTTTATGTCTTCTAGTTCTTGAGAAAATTGAAAATTACCAAAAAAAAATATTTTAATTAAATTATTTTTTCCTTGCTTGAGTATTTACGTAGTCTTATTTTGATAGTAATTATCAAATATGGATTAAGATATACCTAGGAAAAATTAATTTTTCTCCAGCTTATCTAAATGCAAAAGAAACTTTGCATGGACCCCACCCCACCTTGCACCCACCCCAAATCCTATAGTGAGCCCAAGCAGGGGGGTTGCATCACCCATTAACACCTCGGTGTGGCATACACCCAACCTCGCACCTACCCCAAATCTTACAGTTGGCCCAAGCAGGGGGGTTACACACCCCACTGTTGCATACATAAAAACTCGCACACACCCCACTGTTGCATATACCCAAACTTGCACCTACCATTATTACTATCATAATAAGACCACTCAAGCAAAAAAAAAAACATAAATAAATTTAAATAGTACTTGTGCTTATTTTCAATTTTCTCAAAAACTAAAAGGCATGAAATCATCTAGTTTTCAGTTTTTGATTGAAAATTAATAAGAGCAACAAATTATTAAAAAAAAAATTATTTATAAACTTATGGTTTTGGAATATTGAAATTAAAAATTTTTTTTTTAACTTTTTTTAACTCAAATTTTGGTTTAAAATTAAATTTTTCAAAAACTATACATAGTTTTGACTTGATTGATGAAACTGGCTAAGAGAATAGAATGTTGGCTTTAAAAAAATGTATAATTCTTGATTGTAAGTATTAGCGTTATTTTTTAATTAATTTTTTTCCATTTAACGTACATATTTTTTAAATTGCCCCTACCGCCTAAACGGGGGGAGATAGACCCCCCCCTCCCATAGTAAAAAATGCTTGTATTGCCGTGTTCTACAAAAATCCGTTATCATTTCTCGGCGCCCCGGTTATCATACTCTTGCCAAATGTTTTAAGTTTCTTATTTAATAGAACTTAAAATGATAATGAGAACTTAAAAAAAAATAATTTCCTTATTTCATGATTTGTTCAGACATTGGGAACCCTTTAATTTTTAAGTTTAATTTAGAAAATGCTGAACGTAAGTTAGCAGTTTTACACTTCAAGCTGAAAAAATATATTTTTTTGTTCAAATGGTATTACTTAATTTGAGAGCTTTGCGAAAACGCAACGTAGTACTTTCATCTTAACTGTCATATAAATTGCGTTATTTTAAAATATGATTTTTAATTTTGATGATATTTTAAAACACCTTGCAACGATAGTTGACAGGCGGATGAAGTCAAACGATACATAAATCTACTCATGACGATTCTGACTTTAAACACAGACAATTTGAAAACTCTTTCAACCATCACTAATAACTTGGCTTACTGACAGACAGACGGTTAAAAAACGTTGAAATGACCTGCCACCGAGCCACAAAAGCCAATATACGAAAAACTGAACTGATATAAAGTTGTTGGTTTGGTCCATGGTTTAATATGAAGACAAAACCGACTTAAAAAAAAAACAAACTTAAAAACCAACAAGAATGACAATGAAAAGCTAATGCAAAGTCTTTAAGCCCTTAGGTCACTTTTATATGGTCGAGAGAGGATGTCATGTGTGTAGTGTATACCGGTTGATGTAGCCTGATTAAGGCAATGTGAAACATTATATAAGCGTACGATATAGTTTGATGCGATGATGATGATGTGGGAGTGGGTGAGCAAGGATATATTACATGCGATCCCTGAACAGTATACGGAGGAGCATAGAGCATGGATAGCACAGAGGATGTAAAGTTTGTTGTTGCAGATAATGCAAATCACCTTTGGTGTAAATTCTGTGTGTGAAATAAAGTGTTCTTTAGGGTTTCGGCAATGTTACAAACAGGCAAAGTACTTTATGCTCGTATAGTAGGTACAACATCGAGCCACTAAACGTCCATAGTAATGAAGTGGTTCATTGTCGTTGGGCTGCGAAAAGCAGAGCTAAGCACATTATGTGCTGGAAAATTAAGAATCCCAGCATTCAATGATTAAAATATACATATATAGGGTTATGAGTGGATAAAAAGCTTTTGTGTGAAAAAGGATTGAAAAAGGTTTTTCGTTGGATTCAAATCAAGCTGGCTGTTTTTTTTTTGTTCATAGAATTTTATGGGATGGCTTGAATTTTATAAATAGAATACCTTAAAGGAAGTCTTTTCTAAATGGAAAGTACCTAATTTTGCAAATAATGTTCCTCAACCCTAGTGAAGTGTTGATAGTTTTAATATAAGAAATTGATAACATTTAGGAGGTAATACTTTCCGTCATTATTAAGGACCTCAATAATAAGATTCATTCTGGTTAACTTGAACAACAAAAATTTCAAGCTACCCATGTTTTTAAATTTAGAATAAATTACAATGACTCCCTATGGGAAGTTAAAAATATATATAATATACATAAATCCCTTTTTAATTTAATGCAAATAAAAACAAGCAATGTCCTTGGTACGAAATTATAATTCCCAAAAAAATTACCAAATATCTTTATTTCTGGGCATGTTCTTCCTTCGCCATCATATCAAATAACAGAAAAAAAAAATATTCCAACAATCTCCACACATACATTAAGCTATAGAATTAAAAAAGAAGAAAATCTTTATGACAACAACAAAACAAGGATGATTTTAATACTTCCCTCAGACTCCGGACTCCCACATTTGACAATCATGTTCTGTCTTTAGTCCAGCTTAGCATTTACCCACTTAGGACAACACTAATTTATTTAAGCGAATTCCCCTATCGCATCACGTTTTTTTCTTTCTACTATTTTTTTTCTTCTTAAATTGGCTTTACCCAAAAGTCGACCCCGCAGGAGACTAAAAAAAAAAAGAATAATATCTTCCACCAAAGACGACAACAAAATTGAAAAGGAAAAAGCACAGTTCAGATTTAAAATTTAATGAGCTTACAAAAGCATAAACAAAAGACTCTTTTCTATGCAAAAAAAAAAAAATAAAAAATAAAAATAATATAAAATGCAAATTTAAACGAACCCTTAATATTTACAGATGGGCCACAGTAGCCGGAGCAGCAGCAATACTCATACTATTTAGAAGACATTTTTGCTTAGGCAGGCTTTTGAGGTCCATAAGACGATAAAATTAAAGGAAATTGATATTAAACTGAAGTTTATTGCCCAGGATATGGCATATCCTTTCAATATGATGGTTGTGGACAACATTTTATTTTTGTACGAAAGATTATAAGGGGATGGCAACATTCAATGCTTCTTTATAAAAAATAGAAATAAAAACTTTCATATTGGTTTCAGGGTTTAAGTAAAGAATCAAAAAAATATATGGGTATAACATTTCATCGATAAGGGTAAATTTAAACGTTTTTAATAATTTCAATTTATCGACGATAAAAACACTATATTGTTGCCATACATTATGGGACATTTAGGCTAAACAGCAAACCAAGACAAGACAAGAGAAGTTTTTTTCAAATTTTCTTGTAGTACAATGGTTAGTAGGGGCAGAGGTCTAGGTTCGATTCCCAGCCTCGCCTATCTAAGAAAAGAAATGTTTTTTGACGGGCTTCTGCCACTTGTCAACAATAAAGTGCCCTCCATCCCATAAAACGCAGACAGGAATGGTTGAAAGTTGTGAGTAACATGGACTGTCGCCCCACTAAATTTATTAATTTTATTTTTTATTTATTCAAAAAAAGGATAGTTGCATTTTGCTTTTCAGGAAATTATGTTTCTAGTATTATGTCCTTCAAGAGGGATCATCGACAGGTCCAGCGAGATACTGGCTTACGCAGATGAAATCGACACCTTCGGAAGAACAGAACAAGGTGTACACGATTCCTTCATCAATAGAAGCAGCCGATAACATTATAGAAGAAGTACCCGGGCGGCTTCTCAAATCCTACTGGGCTTACTGTAGTCTGTCAAAGCTCTTCAAATCCATAAATCATACCATAACTTCAAAAATGCTGCTGTACAAGACAATGGTCCTGCCAGTACTCACGTATGGATCCGAGACTTGGGTGCTTAGCAATAGACACTCTGACCTCTTAGCCGTTGGCCCCATATGTGAGGAAGCACGATTCCAGAGACGGTACAATCATGAATTGTACGCAATCTACCCTGAAGCAGACATAGTGACAAAAATTAAGCTCGGTAGACCCTGGTGGGCAGGGTACTTAGCTCGCATGAGCAAAGAGAAACCGGCCTGGAAAGTCTTGTGTGGTACATTATATGGTAGACGACAGCGTGGTAGACCATGCTTGCGCTTGAGAGATAGCGTAGACCAGGATGCCTGAAGCTTTGGGATGCGCAACTGGATGGCGTCGGCTTGAGACCAGAATAGGTGGAGAGACTTGTTGAAAGGGGCCAGAACTGGACCCTTTAAGATTTTCTTAACACTCCGAATGCAAAACAAAATACATTTTTAAAATAATTCTTTACTTGCTTTTTGGATTCTGTATAACATGTATAGCCAGGCTTATTCATAGGGTGTATCTATTTTCTTAATTACTATTAACATAGGTCCTCGGACTTATTATGTAAGTTATTTTCCCCTCACGGAACACAGGGACTCTAGTACTCATACGGGCCATCGTGTTCGGTTTCTGGAGATGCATTTCAGCATTTCTCAAGTTCTTCTAGGTCGGCCACGTAGTCTGCCTGTCTGATTGAAAGAGTTCCATTGCATCACTTGACTCGTAATCCGTTATGCTTTCAAGAGTATGACCAATCCACTGCCACTTACGTCTTCGTATTATAGAGTCAATGGGTTCCTGTCCTGTTCTCCCATGAAGTTCATCATAAGAGTTCATCAGGAAGAGAAAATCTTGAAGATGCTTTGCAGGGATCTATTTGCGAGGGTTTGCAGCATTCTAGTGACAGCTTGTTGTTACTTTCCAAGCCCTGCACTCGTATCAAACCACGAATTCAATATTGGAATGGAAGTGTATTAGCTTGCTATAAAAGCAGACGTCCTGCGAGATGTTCCAACAAAACCGAGCGAGTTATCCCACCCACTCATAGTTAGAGCTTGGGAAACAGAAAGCTTTCATGAAGAGTACAAAAAAGGAATGCCAGTCAAGATAATTGCAATATGATGGATCCAAATGTCACTTACTAAATTAAGGAAGGCTGTCAGGCTATGAGAAGGCTATGAGTTCGTTGACCAAAGATCCATTAAGCAAAAACCTAAAAGGATCAGTTTTGGTACTTCCTCATCGGCTCAACTAAATATTTCTGGACACATAAATTCCCCATTGACACTTCCGAACACATTTGGCCGAGCTATGGTATCGAATAACAAGATCAAGTTCGTGTTTCTCAACCGCACATTTAACTTGTATAATATTCTCATCCTGACATGACATCATTGGATTTATGTAAAATAAAAAGTATATTTTGATGAAGGGTTATAAACCAAACCAGCAAAATAAGCTTGTTCCATCTAAAATTTTTAAAGTTCATTCTAAAACATAACTTTTCTTCAGAACACACATATTTGTATTCCATTGTACAGATGAGTCAAAAGCAAGCAACTTTTATCATCTAGGGACTTTCGATTCTGTTAAATATATGTGCATACACTTCTTCCAGTTTATTTTCGCACTCAATTCAATTTTCTAATAGCTCTGTTCTTATCCTCCTGCTAAACATACACAGAATACCGTCTCTCAAGGAAACAAATTTAACCCATTTTTCATTGCAACAGCTTACGGCACATTCCCTTTATCATCATCCTGCGTCCACCTTACCTCTTCAAATCGCTCGGATAACAATAATAGTAATTGTTCCCGTATAAACCGGGCGCTCACCAGATGGCGAGAACTATTCAATACCCCTTGAAGTTTCATACTTAAGCTGGTGATGGTGAGTATCCTCCTCTGTCACATCCAAAGAATTCTCCCCATCATCGCATCACCTAGTTTCTTCGAACTCAATGCAATAATCTTTCATCTGCAATCTTCTGCTCGCATTCGTTCGAGTTCGTTCGCATCCAGTGATTTCCCTCCTGAATTTATATCTTCCTATAGCTAGCTATAAAAATATTTGTTGTTGTATCACTTGCAATTCATGGAAAATTTTTACTCACCAAATGCTTGATGGCGATATGGAGAAACAGGAAATAGACAAGCGAGTGAAGCTAACATCCCTCATGCATAGCAGCATAGCTTTATTCACATTACACACTTGAATTGCAAATCAGAAAATAGAGCATAAAGCATCACAAAGGGAAAGGACACACTTTTGGTATATTTATAGAAGATGGATATGGATATATAAAAGTTCACACATCTCATACTTCCTCCACCTATTGAATGTTCCCAAGTTGTTGAGCAAGTATTCCGACTTCCTCCCCTCAATTCTTTATCCTTGAATACACAAAATGAAGAATGGCCTTTTAACGCGATTTGGGGAGTTCTTCACGCAGCTATTACAATATATAAGTGAAATCAGTGTTGTTAACAATATTCATATACCTCTTTAATGTATATATATGTGCGTTAATGGGGGAGGAAGTAATTTCGGGGTATGTGTGTATATGTATACTGTATATTATGAATGTTAATATTCTAGAAGTTATCTTTTAGGCTGTTCAAGGATTCTAGTGATTAAATTGAAATGCACTCAACAGATAAGCAGTAAATAAGAAAATTCAATGAATTAGTCTAATTCGCACCTCCAACTGAATGAGTTAGATAATAATTATACCGAGCGTTCGTCTGTCGGTTTGACGACGAAGCGACGGCACACTTCACAGGATGAAGATATGAAGAAGTCGAAAAAAATGAAGAAGCATCAAAGCCAACTTTAGAAGTGAACCTGGGGTATTTAACTTTAATAAATTTCGCTACATCGAATTGTATAATTTAATAAAATACAAGACTTGTTTACACGTACCTACCTATAGGTACTTGCTTTTCTGTATCTTGAAAATGGCAGAATCAGAAATTAGTTTCCATAATGTAAAAGATGTGTCTCAAATGTTATGATTGGAATTAATATATTGTTCAATTCTTATCTCAAAATAAAAATGATGAGGCTGTAAATGTTGTGCGTTATTTTGCCGCCATTTTGAAAAATGTATTTGAAAAATACGAGAAAGCTTCATTTTACAAAACTACTGGTGTTTTTGCGGTGACACTTTTGGAAAAAGCATAAGCGTTACTTTTGTAAAAGAACGTTTGTCTAAGAATTTTGATCCGTTCTTTTTGTCTTATTCTTGTGAAAGAGCCCAAGTGAACCGAAGTTGTTGCGTTTGTTTTCGTCAGTAGATATAACCTGACCCCAGACAGAATTTTCCTTCTTTAAGTGTGAGATTGCATACAAGAGCCTAGATTTTTTATTTGCCTTTCGAATTAATGGCTTCTTTGCTTATTTTTTGCTGCCAATATTGTTTCCTTAGCTGAAAAAGATATATTTTTTAACAGAAATATTATTAAAAATGCTAAAACTTACCAAAAAAAAAAACATGTTATCATTAACATTTCATTGCCAACTACTAATAACATGAAAATGAGACCTGTACGGAAACTTTTTTTTGTCTATTTTTAAAAAACTCGGCGTTATAAAATACATAACGGTATCCTTCATTCACATAGATTGTTGGAATTTGGTTTAAAAGCGAGAACACGTGCTATCATCAGTGTTCCCACTTTAGCTTTAACTATGTGAAGTTCTCGATACATACATAGGCCAATCCATATGCATGTATAGTATTTTTGTAACCCTCCTCAGAGTCTGACAGTGTTGCCTCTTAAGCAACCTTAGGTTAGGTTAGGTTGATTGGGCTGACAGTTGGTTTTCTTACCGTCACACTTAGATCAATGTAGATCCATTGTGATACCCTGAAGTGTTATAACTTCTTGAAGTGTTAACCTATGAATCCAATGGTTCGTCTAGTCATTTGGAGGTCTTGACTTAGTTTAGTAAGCTCTTGCTTCAGAGTTCTGATAGTTTTTCTAATTCGTTAAAGAAGTAGTTGCCTAGGGTTTTTTTTCCTAGTGCGGCAGATGGTCAATGAAAAAGAAAGTGAGCCGTGTCTTCATGCTCATCTTCGTCGCCACAACCTCTGCAGAGATCGTCGGTATTGAGCCCTATTTTCTTTTAATGGTAGCCAAGTAGGTTATGTTTATTAAGAATTATAATTCTATCGGACCTTTTCTTATCGTTTCTAGGAGGTTCCATCTTTCGTTGGATTTTTGTTACCGACGTTTTGCTTCAGTTCACATAGTGGGATTCCTATGTTGTGATCTATAGGAGAAGGTTCAAGTGTTGAGCCTTCCTTTGCGAGCTCATCTGCTTTTTCGTTTCCTGGCACACCACTAAGGCCGGGTACCCAGCAGAGTCTTACATTATGCTGTATACCAAGCAACTAAGAACCCCTTAGTACTTGGAACGTTAATATACAAAAATTCAACACGTCAGGTTGAAATGAAATATAAATCTCGCTTAAGACCCAATTTTAGTAGGGTACTTACCAACTCCCCGCCCTTTCCACAGTGTTGAACACTCGTGAGAACACTCCTCATAATCTTAAAAAAAATTATTATAAGTGTACTTAAGCTCAACACGTCAGGTCAAAATGCAAGCTTTGCAAAAATAACATTCCTTAACGTCACTACTGATTTAA
Source organism: Syrphus vitripennis (assembly GCA_958431115.1). Taxonomy (NCBI): domain Eukaryota; kingdom Metazoa; phylum Arthropoda; class Insecta; order Diptera; family Syrphidae; genus Syrphus; species Syrphus vitripennis. Next base: position 31,030,920 of record OY288108.1, read on the forward strand.
ATAAACACAAATGTTACATAGTATCAAATATTATACATGGCACAAATTGATATGATATAAAGTTCGCAGATGTCCATTTGTCCATGCATCAAAAACTACCCCAAAACCAAATTCCGTTTTAAACTGCAGTTTCGAATTATTTACTTAACCAACCATAATATTTTAAATTACTTTGTATAGGGACAGTTAAGGTGATAATAAAATAACTAATAAAAGGAGAAAGGAAACACTGGCCCACCCTATTTTTTATTTTCCCCATCTTCAATAAATCGTTGAAAGTAAGCAAACTTCTTCCAAACAACACAAATATTACAGTATCCTCCATTATTGGCATAGAACATACAAAAAGTTTGTAGCTATCTCAAGTCTGATATCTTTGTATCTATATAATGTTCTATGTACACATTTGCCTATATCCTTTTATTAGATCCTTAATGTTCTCATGAATGAGTTTCTTGAAATGTACTTACGAATTCTATTGTATGTGGCAACAGCAGCTTTATTATACGTTTCTTTGGGATAAATACACACATTTTACCCTTTGTGGATGATCAAAGGAGCACTTCTCTTCAAGTAATTATAGCCTTGGAAGGACCCTTATTAACATTATCCAACCAGCTGTCCATAATTAGTTGCAGTATTTGTGACAGGTATAAAAATAAACTTGGATCCATTTCAATGTACTGCTACATCGGTATCACTGAGTTTGAGTGTGCACAGGAACACTCTTTCTGAAGGAAGATTTAAAAGGACGAACGGCTAATTGGAGAAACTAGAATATAAGATTATGCCAAGTCATAGTGCGACTGACCTTTTTCGTTATGCAGCCGCAAGTGTAATTTAAGATTTCAAGCAATTCTGTTTGGGTCCAACTTTTCCTCCTCCTTCTCCTCCTACTTTATATCTGTGTTGTGTCTCTCTGGAGATTGGGAGAAACCTTTTTAACTGTTTCTAATTGAATTTTGGTATGAGTTAAGTTATTGGGTGGAATGAAGTACCCTCTGTGTTAAAAGTTTCTTGGACCAAAAACTGGAGGTAGACATCATAACGCAATTAACCCGAAGGAAGTATACCAAACTCAATGAAGACCAACGACGAAGGAAACGACCTTGGGGCATATTTTGGAAAAGATTGCTTCTCCGTTATAATAATAATTCGTTCAGTTGTCCTTTCATCATTTTTGTGCTCATCATGCTCACTGGTCCTTGTAAATCTTTTTATGCTGAATGTTCCGTCTTATGGCTGACTTGAATACAAAATTTAAATAAAGAATACGAAGGAACATGGCCATCAGTTTTCTTTACTCCTTCTATATTTAAAAAAAGACAAATAGGTATAGGTCTATGTAGGTGTAGGTAAGTATCCTGGAAGAAGAAGTCAGGTATTTTTAATTAGACAGACAGATTAAACAAATTTACAAGGAAGAGTTGGTTATCTTCTTTATGTCTCTTTGGCCATCATCAGGAGGACAAGAGTTGAGTTCTGAGTCGAGAGTTAACGGTAGAGTTGCTCCAAAGCCGAAGGTCCTTGTTGACGAAAAGTTCATCAAATTAACTCAAATATTTTGTTTAAAAAAGGTCAGAGGCCAACCAGGCGAATGAAAGACTATGGATGATTTGAAATACAAACTTTTACCCGGATTTGAGTTCATCGTCGTCAGAAGGAGAAGGACGACGACGATCGACAAAGGTTTAGCGGTAACGACGACGAAGAGGATACCCACAAAAGGTGATGTTTTTTTTGGGATACTTTGAGGATGGCGCTCATTATTATAGGACTGAGAAGTATCATCTCCAAATTTGAAGGGATTATGTGTAAAATTTAATTTATAATTTCATGGAAAGGACCACCGTCATCGTTGTTGTCGGTTGCTCGAGGGGAATGGGGGGGGGGGAGAGTTGTGGGTAAAATGGGGGATGATTTTGATGAAAATGAGAGTTTTGACTTGTTTCTAAATATTGTTTGTTTTAAAAAGGTAATTTTATATTGATTTGAGAATTAACCAAAAGAACCATTAGTTAAAAAGGAACGTGGTCTTCTTAATTTCTTATATATATAGAGCTACCTAACCTACTTTTGAATACATTACATATATTGTTATGAATTTGTAACTTTGCACGAATGGGATGGTTTTGTGCGAAAGTGTATATAGGTAATTTACATAGGTATAGAGTTTCCTTTTATAATTTTGTTAAAAAAGTGGGTTTTTGGCAACACCGCAATTTCTGTTAAATTGAAGTTGTTAAAAAATAATTTGGGCATTATTTAATCTTGGATATACATAAGAAGGATTACCCTTTTTAATTTTTCTAAACAATAATTGGAAAAATAAAAAAGATTTTTATTTCAGGTATACAAAACATTATTTTAAAACTTATTTATAATCAAAAAGTAGGAACCTAAGGGACAAATAATTGAAGCTGTACCTTATTCGGGAGTGTTCTTCAAATCTCAAGACAAATGAAATTTAAGTGAATGAAATGACACCTCGTTGCCATACCGGAGCTCCGATATTTATCATCTCTTTGACATTACATCTTGATTTTTTCCGCAATAACACGAAAAACTACGTTTGATTAAAAGAAATGCAAAAAAAAACAGTTCTGCCTGACCGTACTTCGTTCTACAGTCAAAACTATTGAAGCGCATTTCTTAAAACTTGGAACTTAAGGTTTTTTGATGATTCTCTTCTGTCATATAACAATAAAGACACAAACGACTCTAAAGATTTTTCTGAAATCATTGGTCCAACAAATTTTGTTCAAGAAATCTGTTAACGGGACCTGTCATGGGACTGGATTATTGGTTTTCAATTTTCTCTAAATTGCTCTCAAAATTTTTATGAAACAGGTGTCTATTAAATAATATGACATAAAGAGGCATAACCTTATATATGCAATGCCACTTCAAAAATTAAAAAAAAAAATTGCATTTCAGTATGGAGTATTTAGTATTTAGTATTCTCTGTTACTTAAATAGGAGCAAACTTGTATAATCTAGTCGTTGCATTTAACACTTGGTTTCGGTCTAATAAAACTTATTCTCGTCTCGGTACCGTCTCAAAATCTTTTCCGTCTCGTCTTTTTTATGAGAAAAGTGAAAAACAACAATTTAAATTTAGAGGCTGTCTAGTATTAACATTTAAAATTTTCTAATTATTTTCTTTAATGGAAATATAACAAAAACTCTCGGCAAGTCTCGGTCTAAAAATACGATCCAATCTTGGATATCTGGGGTTTGGTCTCGTTTCATTTTTCTAGCCGAGACCGAGAGTAATAAATATCGAAGTCCAAGATATTTATATATGTCTTCTCTAGGGCTTGCAATTTTATTTTTATAGACGCTATAGTTTCGTTAACTGCTTCCTTAACGACCCATGAGTAATATGAAGATAAATTTATTCCAGCTAGTACATATCTTTATTTTTCTAATAAACCTATGTTATTGCAATTATATTATCAAGAACAAATTTCATAAAGTTTGAACTGATTAATCTTATACTAGAAGCTGTCAGGAAGTTATTAAAAGTTGTCTGTTACTATTTTCTAGAAGCCTTACCGAGTACTTCCGTGACATTTACCAGATATTAGTAACGAACCTTAGTTAAAACTCTCTCGTTCGGGAAACAATATCCGACTGTCTCTAAAACGCGGGGAATATCCATCAATTACAGAAGCTTAAATTTCTATAATAATATTACGGAAGCTTTTAAAAGCTACACATTTAGATAAAACAAACTGAAATGACTGACGAGATTTCTTATATTAAAAGTTAAATTGGTAATGCTCATTCTTACATGATTATTATGCTCAATTTGTTTTCCAGTTTTAAAATTATATAACAAGTCTAAACGAGCTTAAGTAGAAACTTTATCGAAGCTTAAGTCTTGATATGTAGCTTCTTGAATGCTTGAATGATGTTAGCTGGACATATTTCAGCAGTTGTGTAAGTATGATACCAATGTTGAATGTTCATAGCCAACCTAATTTCCTTTCTCTTTCAGAATTTTTTGTACTCACAAATTTGTCAAAGTACGGATAATAAAAATTAGTTTAATATCAGAGTGATCCTTCATCAAAAAACAGATTTTTTATAAATCTTGTATTTCATTGAACCAACGAATCTTTCACTGATTCCACGAAAAGCCGATTTAAATAACTAGCTACAAAGAACACTGTTTTCGGTGCATTTTATCCATTCTAGTAATATATACTAGACACAGCTATTTCATAATGTGTGTGTGTGTAAAAATAAACGTTTAATCACTCAAGATACCTAGTAAAAGGTTTTATTTTTAATTGTCTACAAGGTTTATATAATACCCCTTTAGTAATAACACTTAATATTCTATCTACAGGATATTAAACACCTTCGCTGCAAGCAAGAAAAAAAATAGAGAACTGTACAATCCCTATGAAAGTATACACCATTCCACTACACTTCATCACAATTTACATGACCAACTTAAACAGGTAAAAATAAAAGTGCATTTTCCACAAAACGACACGTTAACTAAGTCCTTTGCTCTTCTTTGTGTGAATCCTTTGGTGAAGAGGACTAAAATTAAATAGCTCCTTTGCTTCCTGCAAAACTGCTGCTGCTGGCGCGAATATCCTGTTAATACTTTTTTTTTCCAGCAAATTACAAAGTGTATATCCAGAGGAAAAGATTTTTCACATTAAAATAAAATGAATGACCAAGAAAATAGACAACGAATAAAAATACAAAAAAAAAAAAAACTTCCAAGGAGATGATAGCAGTCCAGGCGTCTTAAGAGCTTAAGGATATTCGATTCGAGTGAATATTCTCGATGTAATTTCTTGAGTGGTATAGCTAAATGCACTTTGACCAGATTTATTAAGTACTTTTCGCCAGCTTAAACCAAGTTGCTTGCTGCGGATTATTTTTATAACATCGGACATAGACATAAAGTTGCATTATAAGACATCCCCTTGATGTAGCTATAATATATCCTTTCAACCCTGGAAGAGTGGATATCAAAGTGGTCGTCGACGACGTATTCCACTCTCACACGAAACAAAAAAATAAACTTTAAGTAAAGAAATTTATTTGTTTATGTGTTGATTTATTTTAGGTAGCTACTGTACTCTACTTACGCGGCCTAAACACTCTTTTTGGGTGGAGGATATTTTTTTTTAAAATCTACCTAGCTATGGTGAAAAGTTGGCGAAAAGAATAAAGATTTATGTAGGTATCTGAACCAACTAAGTAAGTAAGTGAAAAGTTGAAGTTTCGTGCTGGGAAGCTAAAAGTTGTGCTTAGTTTGTATGGATTTTGAAGAAACTTTATGAAAATAATACCTACCTACCCAGATATCTACTTAGCGAAGAAAATTTTGGGTGAAGGTTTTATGTTGGTAAACCACCGCGCCAACAAGAATGAGTATGAATGAATGAAAGTAAAACGTATTGGGAAGTTTCGAAAGCAACAAATAATGATTCTTGTTGTGCAAGCAATTGAAATGGAAAATTGGATTAGAGTCTGAGAAAGATTTTGCATTTCAATAAATTATATATACTTTTCACAAATGCATTCATCACTCATCATTGCGCGGGTTAGTTCATGAATGAATTAGTGGAATGAACTAGTTCCTTCAAGTCAACGAGGTGAACTAGTTCATTTTGTTCGTTTGGTTCTGCAGTTTGTATTTTTGTTTGATCAACTAATTATACAAAAGTCGAGCTTACATATTCTTCCATATTAAAAACAGAGAACAAAGAAGAGCCAAAACCGCACGTAAATATACCTACGTATTGTTACAAAGATACCAACAACCAACAAGTGAGCTGGGTGGTGAATCTGCATCGTTTAAAACCAGTTTTCTAGTTCTAGTTCATTCGCGAACTAATGAACTATTACCAATTGCACTACAGAAGAAAAAAATTTATTTAGTACAGGATGTATCGGAAAAATAATCTTACTTGTTCCGTGAGTGATTCCAATAAATTTGCTAAAATGCACATAAATTTAAAAGAACAAAGTAAAAGGTGATGATTCGCAAAAATCAACTTTTTTCTTGAAAGCTTATTACTGGTTCATAATTTTATCCTGTGTCAATTTGATTGAAATCACTCAAGGAACAACAAAATTGAAAATACCCAAATTTTTCTCCACAAACATTTTGAAAATTTGACACAAAAGTATTTAGGGAAACCAGCTAGCGCAACTCCGGTTGGTATGCATCAGCCATTATAAACATTTTTTTTTATTAAAAGCATTTTGCGGGTCCCAAAAAAAAATTTGATACTACAAAATACGCATGGTGCTAAATGTCGAAATAAAGATTGGCAAAAAACAGTGTTGATGAAAATTTTCGAGAGCGAAAAAAAATTTATTTTTAGAAACAAATAGAAAATAAATTTTTTGAAAACAAAGTTTGTCGAAAAATATTTCGTTTGTTAGAATAATTATTATGTAATTATTACATATGTCAAAATTTCTGTCAAAAAAAAATGACGGCGTTTTGTGACCTCTTCGGGGTTTTCAGTGTCTTTGACGTTTTCAGTGTATTTAGAGTCTTGGGAGTCTTCGGTTTCTTGCGCTTCTCGGTAACTTTAGCATCTTCGACGTCTTCGGATTCTTGTGCATCTTCGGCATACTAGGCGTCTTCCATGTCTTAAGAGTCTTGAGTATCTTCGGCATCTTGAGCGTGTGCTTGTTTATAGCCCACCGATGCAATGCATACCAGCGTTTAAAGCCTTAGTGCCCACATTTAAAGGGTTAACTATAATAGTCTTAGTGCCGTTACTAACACCAAAAGCAATCGAAAACAGCTTTCCCAAAGAGAAGTCAAGTACTAAATGCAACATTTTTCTCTTTTTTTTCATCTCGGGAACTTACTAATCAGGCTTCCGACCCATGAAGGATCTCTGCCTGCGACACGATGGCTCACGATGATCTTCTAAGCCGAGCGCTCTGGCGTCCGCGATGGCTTGGTCTTTAAACCCTCAGGTTCGGTCTTCTTTGTCGTCTCGAACCTGGGGGCTTGGAGTCAAAGACTCTCTTGACTGGGGCATTTTGTCCATTCGCTTTATGTGACCGAGCCAATGTAGTAGTCTACGAGTTTTGACTTTCTACACTACATCCAAATCTTTGTACAGCTCATATAGTTCGCGATTATATCTTTTCCTCCATTCGCCCTCCTCGCACACTGGACCAAATATCCGTCGAAGAATTTTTCTTTCGAAAGAGCCCAGAGCCCAGGAACGCTTTTCACTTATCAAAGCGCAATCATTATGGTATAAAATCCTTCCTTCCTCAAATTTTCCCCCGGCCTCTTCAGTGTGCTTCCATTTTGGCCTTAAGGGCGGAGTTAAAGCAGACAGTAATTGCTACACCGCATGTTATCGATAGGCGACCTCAGCCATCTTGGATTTGGTGCTAGCAACTTTAAACAACAGTGATATTATATGGACCAATCTCAACAGAGAATCTTTTGGTTAGGGTCCAGGCCCACCCTATCAAGCAAATATACCGAAATGCAACATATTTGCATATAGATAAAGAAAAACATCGTCGGCCAGAGGGTGACACTTACATACAATGGAGCATGACATTAATAAATTAAATAAGAATTATTAAATTACCACCTTGTTACGCTTCGTACGTTGTGTCAAGAATGTTGTCCATACACACATTTACATAACATATGTATGTTCATATGTACATATGTATATGTTATGTAAATACATATATGAATATTATTTTCCATTTCTCAAAGCTTCAAATAATTTCCTGTTTGACATGTCACGGTGACATTTTAATATCCGCAGATGTATAATATCCATTGTCTCTGGTCTCACTGTTGATATGCTAGCAGCATATTTCTCTGAAAATTCCAAAATTATCATTGAACAATTATGTTTCTGAGTAGGTATCTCTATCAACATACTCGTGTACGTACGTGAATTTTATATTCTCTTCTTCGAGGCGTTATATGTACTCCAGTCCACACTCTTCTTCAATTTACCATACATTGCTCTGTTGTGCTTCTGCTTCAAAATGGGGTTTCACAACTTGACAGTCTTCTTTACATTCCTACAATTACTGTACGTAAATTGTTATATGTTTGTAGTTAATTTTTGACATTTACGAATAAATAACTTTCAATTGAAAACCTCACAGAACTAAAAAAAAAGGGAAGATAAAGCACCCAGAACACCTCACTCCTCTCTGTCACTGACATAATTTCCCCAACAGCTCCGTTACCGGAGAGTTTGCTCTATAACGCTGGCAATAATGGGTATTTCTATGTACATATGCAAGTGACTACAATGTTCATGAGAGGGAAGGGTAAGGGGGGCGCAGAAAAGTTGTCACAGGGGGTTGTATTGTGTCCTTGTTGTTTCTGGCACATTTAATTAATTTTTAAATATCACAAATAACATGGCGATATCATACAAAGGACACGAGATTCCATTGCTGTATGAATGAATGAATGAATGACTGACTGACACAAAAGAATAAGGATGACAAAAAATGTGAATTGCTGCTGGGAAACATATCCTTGTGCAAGCGTTTGGTAGGATAATATGAGGGACCATTGTTCCAACAGCTATATGTACACTCTATGTCTGTTATCTTACACTGCACATAAAATGGATGAGCTGAGCATGTGTGACAGGATATTTTATCAACTTCTCTCCTTTAGTAATATAGTACATAAGTAGGTACACTCTTGAAAGGAACACCCACCATTGCCGAGTTAATATATATAAAACGTTCGCGTTTTGTGTACACACATTATAACGACCGCAGGGGTCCTTTGACGACCGACGATGATGATGATGATGATGCAACTCTAATGTGGCTGAGCTTCTATACCACTCTGCCGCAGTCTTTATAAATAATTACTTGAATACCAACCAAGTGCAAAAGAAAACTATTATCTTGTGAAAGGATGTACTTTACTATAGGTACTTTCCTGGACATCGTGCATGCACATACAGTGCTGTTAAAAAAATTTATTCCAACAAAGTTCTCATGGAAAACAGAGTTTCTTAATTAAATTGATGAAATTAAGGTTGTAGTACTCGTACTGCATTGTCTTGGCAGCAGAGTTTATCAGATCTTCCAAAATTCTGGATGGTGCCGTCAAGTCCATCTCTATTGTGAATCCCTGTATGTATATAAATATGTGATAAACTGTTTACACCTTGGCTTCGTGAAATATGCCCTTATATACTTAGGTCCTCGGACCTTATAATTCCCGAGAGATTGTGGTCCAGCTCTCTCCAACTCTTTCCCAGTTTTACTGATTCCTTTTCAACCGTCCTGCGCCACAAGTGCTTCTAGGTCGAACCCTCGACTGGGTGTTGTTTTTTAAGCGTCAATAACTACAACTTCCAAAAAGGCTACTATTCATCAAACCTGGGAGCCGATGAAAATTCAAAGAAACCGAAATCTTCTTCTTCTTCAAGGGATTGATGAATTTCTGTTCCGCAGCGTTTTTTCCACGAACCTGAAATTGTTAAGGCCACATTTCGGTCAATGTAGATCCATTGTGATACCTTAAGGATTTAATAAGCAGAAAACTAGGTGATAAATCCTATGACTTAGCTCTTTAACAGCGTGAGCTATTTGCCCTAATGTCGGAGGTTGCATTCAAGTTAGTTGAATTGAGAAGCCTCTGTCGGAAAATGATCACCTATTGGGAAGAGATTAACGTTTTTAGGTATGCTTCCCTCTTTTGCCTTTACAGCGAGTAAAACAAAGCTCCACCAGGCCTGTAGGAGCGTGTGGCTCCATACAACGTCTAGTTGATGGGTTTGTTGCATAATTGGCTAAATAAACCGATTGGGCTTTAGTCCCTTCCTCAAAACGATTTTACCAATCTTGGAAAGAGGGGGCCCAAATGTTTGTAAGAACGTGTCGCTCCATGAAATCCACTCTTTCCAAAAGCTTCTAAAGGCTAAAGATGTACTCAATGTTAGCAGTTGATTATCATAATGCAAGTGAAGAAATACACTTTGAACTACTTTCTTTGTTAGGAAACTGTAAAGCTTTAATTTCTGAACCAAAGTTGGTCAAGTCGTATATAATAGTCATTGCAAAACATTGCAAAACACCGCGTCTTCCAAGCTGAGATCTTGGCAGTAAAAAACGCTGCTATTCACACATCACTTTTTTGATTGATAGCCATAGCATAATGTAAGACTTTGCTGGGTTCCTGGCCATAGCGGTGTGCCAGGTAACGAAAAAGCAGATGAACTGGCGAGAGTAGGTTCAGCACTTGATCCCTCTCTTATAGACCATAGCATAGGAATACCACTATGCGAACTGAAACGAGACGTCGATAACATTGTTGTCCAAAAATCCAACGAAAGATGGAATCTCCTAGAAACCTGTGTTAATACCAGGAAACTATGGCCTAGATACGAAAAGAAAAGGTCCGATAGGATTTTAACTCTTAGAAAAACTTCTTTAAGTTATAGGCATTATAACGGGACATAACCTTCTTGGTTACCACAAAAAGAAAATGGGACCCAGTACCGATGATATTTGCAGAGGCTGTGGTGACGAGCATGAAAACCCTGCTCACTTTCTCACTAGAAAACCCTAGGAAATTACTTCTTCAACGAATTGGAGAACTATCGTCAAAACCTCCAAATGGTTAGACGAACCAAAGGACTCATACGTTAATATTTCAAGTAGTTTACAACACTTCAGGGTACCACAATGGATCTAAATATTAATCTAAGTGTGACGGTATCAAGACCAACTGTCAGCCCATAAAACCTAACCTAACCTAAAACACCGCCAATGGATTAAAGAAAGCTTTGAGATTTTAAATGACACGTTTTTTTTTATGAGGAAATCGCAATGCCATATTTGGCCAACGACAAAATAGTCACCCTATTTGAAATTTTCAGCAGCTTTGAAGTAGAATCTTAATAGTTGGAAACAGTCAGCAGCTTAACAACAGAACGAAGTTTTTCGAGCAATCAAGAAGTGAAGTCAGATAAATTGTATACAAATGAAATGAATAAACTCTCCCTTACTACTTCCTACTTCACCAAATGTCATGTGACACTTCCATTTATGATGAAATCAGCAGCGTATTGCAGTGTATAAGATATGTGGTTTGTGCCCCCTCAGTAATAAAAACAAAATTGTTCTATTAAATTTTTTTAAGCAGCTCTAAAGTTTTGCTCAGCACTGTATACCTACATTTAGATAAGTATGCAGCCATACATAGCAGAACCGCTTCAATTACTAGTGGGACATGCTATAATGACTGGGCGTTGAATTGTCACTGCAGCTCAGGCAACATGGGTCGTCAAAAAAACGGATAGCTACCACACATAATAGCCGTTTGCTTGTTCGACACAAATTTTAGTGCAGGTCCTTGATTTACCAAACCTTTTCATATAAATCGGTTTCACCCAAATTTGCAAATGAGAGTAGCTACTATAGCTACTCTTTGAGAAGATTTGTGTTAAATCCAGTTCTTTCTTTCGATTCACTTTCGACCAAGGTGGATCTTTCTCCTACATGAATCTGATAGCTAGAGAGATTACTTCATACCACATATTGGAATGGTTATTAGGAATTCTAACGTCGCTTAGTGCCAAACGATTCATTATGCTCGACTCTAAGGATTTCGCAAGCGAATGATTATCTCACATGCATACTTGATGAGACAAAGTGTGTGTGTGCTTTATTTTTTTTTGTTCCCAACCGCAGAGTATGGTGGAAGAGAGCTTTGATGGCTTGTTGGTGCGGTACCATGATGAACAATCTCCACATCGCAGGAGAAATGGGATCTATTTTCGATGTCATAGGTACTATGTCATGTGAATAATAAAAAATGTATGCAAAACTTCACTGGCACTCTGGCAACTGGGTGCGCTACTGGGGTTTGATGTGTGTTAATGTGAACGCTAGTTTCAAGTGGCATTTTAAATCAGTCAAAACTGACATTTATTCAGGTAACTGTAACTTACCTACATACAAATCTCATATAACGGATAGGTATAAATGTATGTTTAAGAATGATTTATGTACAAATGGGCATTGAAGTTGCATTGGTATTGATTTAAGACATTAAGTTGCCACTTAAGTGCGGCAATTAATGTGTTCAGTGTGCACTTATCAAATATTGATATCAGGTCACCGAGAATGTACAAAAATTTATTTATGTACGTATACCTAGTTGCATATAATTAAGCTAATTGAAGCAGTGACGTTGTTTTTTATTCAACTTTTTTAATTAATATATTAATCTAGACTTTCAGTCTGAGGGAAATTTGTGGGTGTGAAAGTTAAACAAATATTTATTATTCGAAAAGTAAGGCTTATGTTAGAAATGAAAGCCTTGTACTTCTCAGTTTCTTTTGTCACGGTTTCAATTACGTAACAAATCTAATTAACAAAAGCGTTTGAAAATTCGGATATCCCAAACTATCCTGATCCAAGATCAAAGATCGAAACCAGACTAGGCTTTCAGCATCCGCGAGACGAGACAAAGATGAGACATGTTTTGGATCGAGACCTACCAAAAGCCTTAGTTGGGCATTCCAGTGAACAAAGCATTCGACAATTGTTTTCCAAAAACATGCTTATATATCTACAAGTACAACCTACTTTTCTCGACCGAAGACGGTGGTTATTGTCCAAAGTTTCCTGTCTAGAAGACTGGGAAAATAATTATTCCACGTCACTGCTTCACTTGAGGGGTTTGCCGGTTTGACCTAGAAACCATCGACAGACCTCTTGGTTTTGGATTGTTCCATGTCTGATAGGCTACCCGATTTTGGATTGTTCCATGTCTGAGGCCAGCTAAATGCGGGTGTCGTTGCATTTGATTCATCCGTTGGAACGTAATATAAGAAAATATAAAAAATATCAGGTTAGTCGGTCATACAGTGCTTTCCCCCAGATGTCATTTTTGGCTTGAAGACTTCCTGGGATTTTCATGCATCTTATTCAATCACGCTTTGTAACTCCTACTGTCATGAGAAGCATCTTCATTTCAGTTGCCGTCAATTTACTCCTATACTTCTTTTACATTGTCCAACACTGTTAACCATGAGCGCTGAACGAACAATTACTAACCTTTCAGCTTAGGAGGCATTTTCCGATCATCCAACGCTTTCTGGATTTTTTATGTCGTCATCACAGGATCCTTCGCTATTGATCACAAATCCAAGATATTTAAAATTTTCAGTCTTTACATTTAAATAGTGACCTATGTGGATCAGAAAATGGGAAGCATGGGTATTCGGTCTCCTAAGCGCTAATGATGGATACCGGATGATGTTTCTCCATACATCAAGGGCTACTTGCAAAAAGGAAGGATCTTCACTTTTAATGGCTCCATCGTAAGCCAGCAAAGAACAACTGATTCATTTTGTAATCTTCATGCTAGAAAAAAAAACTTGGACAAACTCAAAACTCAAATGGGTAAAATCTAATTCCAAGTACAATATGTCATTAATTAAATAAAATTGCTCCTAAGCAAGGTGAACTATAACAGTGTCAATTGTTCGTCCTTATTTTTTAATTTTTATTTTTTTACAGAAGATTTGCTTAAAGGATATTTTGCAATCTTCACTTTAATATTCCATGTCTATTTTGATTTTATTAATGTCAAATTTTAAACCGCAGCACATCTCCATGGTAAAGTTAAGTCGTGAAATAAGCATTTTTTAATTTGTGTGTCTGTCAAAGTTTATTTACTTAAATTATTTTTTTTGTTGATTTTTTTGTGCCAATCTGGTGACAAATGATTTCCAATTAAAAAAAAATTGATGTGTATAAAAAAACATTGTAAATAATTAAATATTTTAAAAAACACTTATTATTCACTGATTAATTATACCTAATAGTTAATTCAATAATAAGCGGTATAGGTACACATTACAAAATGACCTACCGGATACAGTTTTAATGGAAAAAATTGCTTGTTATTTGTTTTTAATCCTGCAAAACAACAACTGTGTATCGCATATATGTAAGTACGATGGCAAAATACTTTGTGATTTTATCACATCGTTCAATTAAATTTATTGCATTAACCAACCTCAATCAAATAAAAAAAAAAATAATAATAATAATATAAAATAACTATCTTGTTAAGTTTTTTTTTTTAAATTATCACATTTTATTAATTTAAGTAGAATTAATTAAAATTTTAATTCAATAAAAACACAAGCAGCCTTTTGTGGGATATTTATGGTGAGTTGCAATAACAATTAACAATATTTTCAATTTATTTATTTTTTTTTGTCAGAGTTATAGGCGATATGTGTATAGGAAAAATCGAATTATTTATTTTTCATTACAAAATAAAAATTATCTACGTATGTATTTTTAAATTGAAATTGCCTGGAATTGAAACAAAGGACCTTTGAGTTTGCTTTGAAAAACCCAGTACAAAGCCACTTACAACACACACAAAAAAAAAAAAATCTTCCCTGAATATTCCTCTTGCAACAATCTCCTGCCTCCTCCACCCCTATAGCCAATATTATACCTTTCATCGACCCGAAAACAAAATACAAAGTAATTTCCAATTTGTCGCCTGAACTAACTTCAATATTTTTTTCCCTCGATACTTTATGTTTTTTTTCGTCTATTTGTCTCTCTTTATACCTCACGTTCGTATTCGTACTGAATGAATTAGCCATGTTTATCTAATGCTGATGTTATTTGGTTAACGGTTGGGTGATGACAATTTATTGGGTAAAAATAAAGTACACGATTGGATCGCATGTAGATGTACCGTTAAGAGCTTAAAGTGACTATTTTGAACTTCGTAAAGACAATTTTTCTTTTTTGAAGATTCAAAAATCCTACTGTTAAAAAACAACAAGGTTGTTTAAAAATGTTTATCAACCTCACCATCGCATCGGAAGTATATAGAATTAAATAAATAAATATTTATTTTTTGATTTGTGGTGTTAATTTTGCCCAAGGTTTTAATATTCATGGTCGAAATACCTGTAAGCCTTAACTTTGATTACCGCATTGAATAAATCGACAAAATTATAAATACTTCCGGCAATTTTCATCGGATATCGAATTTCTGGATATTTTGTCCTTGTGGCTTTTTTGAAATTTCCCCCCCTTTTTTAATCAGCAAAATTTATCTATACTTCTATAACGGAATTCTAAATATAATATAGAAGAAATTATTTCCATGGTTTCGTTGTTGTCGCATTAATTTAATGAAATATCAAAATATTTGCCTACATTTTGGTTGCAAGTAAATTGATACTTTTGGTGGAGGATGATAAATGGTGCGAGTAACATTTTTTCGCACTGAATTTTGTTTTACAGCTGAAGGTCATTTTTAAAGTTTACACAATTTTTTGATGATTACACCGTTAAATAAATTATAATCATTGAAATGGGGTTGTTCTGAATTTTGATTGATGGGATTGAAAATATCGACAAGTTAATATTTTTCTAGGTTCGTGAAGATATCACCGCCGCTGACTTATTGTTGCCTATTTGTGGCTGCAATCTTGGCTGACAACAAATTAGCACCTCCACAAAAACAATTTAAAAATCTGAAAATGCAGAAGTAACGAGTTGAGAAACAAATTCCCTTGCACTATTACCGATTTCACAAAGAAGAATTTATACGGTGATTTAAGTGCTACCAAACGAAAGGTATAACCAAGTCATTTTCAAAAAGGTTCCTCATGTCCACAAGAGCATTATGGAACATGTGTAGCTTGTTGTTGTCCTTACTTGATGTCAAGATAGTACTGAAACTAAAATCTAATGATGCTGAAGTAAACACGTATTTTGTTGCTAATAGTATTTTGCTGCAATAGTTACTGAGCAAAAAATTGCCTTGAACCCTCAAGAAGGTTAGGTTAGGTTAGGTAAGTGGGCTGGCACTTGATCTTATTTCCGTCGCACTTAGATCACTATAGATCCATTGTTAAAACCTTAATTGAGTAACCTATGACAAATCCTATGAAAGAATTTATTTGTGGTGTATGTAAATGAATTTTTAGCGAGCTATAGACCGAAAGGTCAAGAAGTGCCTACAAGTCAGTTGAATTTAGGTTTCTGTAGTCGCAATCACCTTGGTTAGGAGAGGTTTACGCGTCAAGATTATTCTTGGGTGTGTTCCTGTTCTTTACACCTTCCAGGTAAGATCAGCCCTCCCCTAGACCCGTAGAGGCAGTGGCCTCATGCAAACGACTAGTAGATGGGTTTGATAGAGGGTTGAGATTGTTTAATTTTCAAGCCATTTAGTGGCTTTAGTGAAATCTAGCAGGATTTTACTTGGTATAAAGGAGTTTCTCAGATGGCAAAGCGCAGGACAGTGGCAGAGGAAATGAGTAGTTTCCTCATGTGTATCCTCATCACCACATCCTCTGCATAAGTCATCCATACTGAGCTTCATCTTCTTCCTGTGGTAACCCAGTTGGTTATGCCCTGTGGTAATGCTCACGAGAAGAGAGAGAGAGAGAGAGATTTTTTGTTTAGTCGGTTAATTCTATCAGTCTTTTGTTTACTGAAGTTAGGCCAGAGTTTTTTAGTTGTAACACAGGTATCAAGTGAGCTCCATCTTTTGTCTGTCAAGTGTCAAAGATAGAAATTTACTTTCAATTGCCTGTATTAGGTTACAGGGTGGGATCTGTACAGTTGGATCTGCCTGATTAAGATCAAGTGTTGATCCTATTCTTGCCAATTCTTCAGCGCTTTCGTTTCCAGGGACACCGCTGTGACCAGGAACCTTCAAGAAACGAATTAACCTTAAAAAAAAAATGTCTACGAAGATCAAGATAGAAGTCATTTACAATAAAAAGTAGAGTCGAGGCCTTTTCAAAAAGTTTAATTTTACGTAGTCCTGTTGGCTCGTGAACTCGTACTGGTGAAGCTTACTTCTTCAAGATAATACAAATTTAAGAATACAATAATGCAAAAACATTAATGAGTAAGTTTCACCAGCACGAGCTCCACAAGCTTACAAGACTATTTGGACATAAAGTAGCGGGAGTTAAAAAATGAATTTTGCTTTTTTGAAAAGGTTTCGACAATATTTTTTATTTGACATGACATTTAACTCTGTAGACATTTTTTTAGGTCTATTCGGTTTTTTGAAGGAAGGAGGCAATTTGCTGCTTCGCCAATATTGCAACAACTAATTAGCAACAAATTGATGTAAGAATAGATTTTGGACGGTGTTATCTTTGTTTCTATAGAAACGAGAACACGATGAGACTAACTGAAAGGCATCTCGCACGAAAAAGTATTTCTTAGGCCGAGACTTACCAAGAATCTCGTGGCCAGCCAAAAGACTAAGTTTTACGAGACCGATACTGATACGAGACTGAAATTTTATTTCTTGTAGTTGGCAAAAAACTGTTCAAAGATTGCGACAGCGTTTTGAGAAAATTTTCAAAAATAGTTACCGATGATGTTTTTACATATTTATATTTCAATTTAGTCCTGTGATGAAAAACCACAAAAAAAGTAAAAGCGCTTGGAGCAGACAAGATGCAAGCAATTTAAGTTTAAAAAAATGGAAGCATTGAGTCTGTATAGCTCACCATTCTGATCTCCAAGCTTATCTGCTCCTCCCAATCTACAAGAGGAAGAATGATGCACAAATAGCTACCGTTCCAAAAAAAGCAATTAAGATTTAAGAAACAACACTGAGACAAGACTAGGCATCCAAGAAGACCCCGAGACATTAACCTTTTGTTTTGGAACGAGGTTTACAGAGTTCCATGGTCTTTTCCGTAAAGAAAATCATTTCAAAAATTTGTGTTTTTAAAAGAAAAAAAATGAATACTTGGATGATCTTTAAAATTATTATTGGTATTAATATTTATCATTTTTTCCCGCAAATACCTGATTCTGTAGCGAGACAAAGTTGAAACGACTGAAATTCTTTGCTTTTGACAAGATTGAGACGAAAAAAGTCTCGACCAGTCTCGTACTCGTCCCATGGCCAGCCCCACTCTAACGGCTAAACAAATATTTTCTTGTCCTTTTTTATATTTTATTATGCGAAATACGATCTGAAATGCAACCATCAGCATTTTGTCATACTGCTTCTGCTACACCAAAAAAATTATCATAAAATGTTTGGGACGCTTAAAATAACATCACAAAAATTAAGAATGTGCAACTAAAGTTGATTTTTTTAAAAATGTATTTTTTTTGTGGTCTCGTCCTTGCTAAAGTTGAAACACAAACACACCAAACACGACACCCGCACATCAGCATATCCATATAGCAATCACCTCTCAGCATCTAGCTTCCAAAGGGATGATACAAAGATGGATAGATGGCAGATGCTAGAGGTTATCTGGACAAACATTATGTGCAGTACTTGGGGCTCTTAACTAAAGTGGACGACGAGGTAACATTAACCATTCCTGGTTCCTGGACCTTATTCTCTTATTGCTTTTCATTACCTATCTACCTTTACATTATAATGGTGTTGGTGTTGTAGAGGGGGTTGTAGGGGGCGGGAGGGGTGTTGTTGCACGTTTCGTTCGTTCTATTAAGCCGGAGGAGAAGCAGTGTGGGAGGAGGATGATGGGATGCTGTATTGGCCATAGGGCGGAATTTTTATGACAGGAATTTGTTATGTGCTACGGTGGACGCGTAGAGGATTTGAATAATTTATAAGGACAACTACCCAGTTAAGGCAACGAACGGTGACAACGGTAGGTAGCAGCGGTTGGTTGGTTCGTTGGTTGGTTGAACGTTATACGTTCGTTGTTCTTGTTCGCCTGTGGGCCATGTTTACATGGTAATTGAAAACATTCTCACATGTGGACAGGACATTCTTTAATGTTGATCAGATGAACATATATCTACTTATGTATGTAGGTCGTTTGTTTTTGTTGTTCTTTGGTGACAAGGCAAAATGTTGGATTTAAGTTGATCGAATAAGTAAGTCGAGAATATGTTGGCATAAACGGAAGAATTGTATAAGAGGTTTTCAAGGAAGCATAACCTAAGATAAATGTACAATAGATCATGAAAATGAGGCTGTTGGGCAATGAGATGTTTGTTCAAGTATCATGCAAGAAAACATTATTTTGCTAGGAGGAGGATATCATCATTTTGACTTGGAGATGTTGGTTTATACTTACCCTATATTTGTTGAATAGCATAAAGGGTAAATTATGTATACTCGTATAAGTAATTTTTTCTGGGGAGCTTATGTCTTTTTTAGCTCAATAAATGTATAGGTAAGTATTTAGGGAGGTGCTAGTAAGGACACTTTTTACTTGGTATCTCATAAATTTTCACCCACCAACAATTTGATTACAATTTCTTAAATCGAATAGAAGAAGAAATTTTTAACCAAATCTACTCTCGGAACACCAATCGAGCATCAGCGATATTTGATGTATTTGCTCCACTAGTATTTTTTTGTTGGAGTATGTACTCCAATAATTCAATCTTCGTTGTAGTATTTGCTCTTATCGTAATTCCTTACTGTTTTTTTCTCTCCTAGTAGTCAGTCGTTATTGAAGTATCTACTTCAATAGCAAGTCGTTATTGGAGTATTTGCTTCAATAGTCAGTCGTTCTTGAAAGATTTGCTTCAATATAGTTCTTTGTAATTGAAAAACATATACTTCAGTTGTAATTTTTTAATAGAGTATTTGCTCTAATAGTGAGTATTTGCTCTAATATTGAGTCGTTACAGCTTTTGCCATTTAGAGTATTTTCTCTAATAGTTAATCAACATTAAATATTTGCCTGAATAGTAGTTCTTTACGTTAGTATTTGTTCTATTTCCAAACCCTATTGAAGTATTTGCTCCAATAGTCAATGATTTTTTTTACTATTTACTCTAATAGGAATTTTTACTGGAGTAGTTGATCTAATAGGCAATCAGTGCTGAAGTATTTGTTTGCTTCGTTTTATATATTCACTTGAATAATCAAATATGGTGAACCTATGTCGTGGGCGCCGTTTTATGATTATTATGATGCCATTTTATATCATTTATTTTTAGTCCCACTTTTATAAATAAAGTGAAGATTAATTGAAATGAGATTCCAGTAAATGAGTTTTATAACTTGTTATACGCTTCCTTGATTTTAATATTACAACATTTCAACATATTCATAATTGTCTTATATTAAGGGATACCCACAGTACCAAGATGTGGCCCAGACGTGACGAAATGTACTTTTAGACATCCGAGATGAGGCTTAGACAAGAGTCTAGTTTTTGGATCGAGAGTTATCGAGAGTCTCGGTCGTGTTTCAATTAAACAAAATCATTCAAAGTTTTGTTTTTAAAACATATAATTGAATACGAGTATTTCCATGTAAATATTAGAAATGTTCTTATTCTTCTGATTATTTCATATTTTTATCAGAAAAAAATTAGTTCTGAGTTTGTACCAGGGCGAGAAGAGATTGATGCAAACGAAACTGAGTCAAATGAAAAAAAAACTAGGAGATTAACATTTTTCAACTTCAACGAGACCGAGACGAGGTTTCAAAAGCCTCTTCTTGGCTTAGTATCATTGCCGGCCTTACTTATGTTCATTTTTTTTTATAAGTTTTTAAAAATTAAATTTGAATATTTTTTTTAACCTTTATTTTTAATGCTCCAAGACACCAGTTTTTCTATTGTATTAAAAGAGCTCATGTTGATTTTACATCTTTGTCAAAGAGCATATAAAAAAAAATACGAATTCTTAGTAATACGTTTCGAAACATCTTCAGTTGAAAAACCCGGTCCATTTGCGTCTTCAATGGCGATCTTAGTTTTGAACCATTCCTTTGAGTGAAGTACAGTAAGTGTTTGCCAGTGTAACTGAATTTACCCCATAAAGGTGCTAAAAAAAGTCATTCTTGCTTCAATAGTGCTTGGTTCGATGGATTTCATTCAACTCATTTAGTTGTACGTTTTGAATTTGAATTTTGATGGTCTTAAAACAATTTTCACTGAGTTACCCATTCCTCTTACCCATCTCTGGTTCATTTAAATCGACTCATTTATTTAACATATCTTAAGTCTGGCTTATCATCTCCTCTGTTGGCTGAGCAATTTTTCAATTTAATTCGACATCTAATCCCTATTCATCGTGTTTTTTACGACACTTTGCTTCTTTTATTTTTGTTTTATTTTTTTAATGCAAAAGAAAATTTAAAAAAAGCAAAAAAAAAAAACAAACACCTACCATAAAGTAATGAATAAATTAAAATTTCACTCGCTTTTTACACTAATTTATTATTCCCCATATAAATCCTGATACCTCAAACTGCCGAAAAACTTATTTACCGAGGAGAATGAGTCTGAGATAATAAAACACCCTCAGGACATAATATAAATAAAAACACAACACAGCACAGGAGAGGAAATAAGAATAAACTGCAAATTTTCACGCATCTCAATTCTACCTACCCTACCTTTTTACTTACCTTGTGTCTCACACCTGCCACATGGGTATGCTCAATCAAAGTTGATGTCTAAAAGGATATCTTCTAAATACCAAAAAAAAAATGTAAAAAAAAAAAACATTAGTATACGAGTATTTCCGCTGCGTGGATAAAAAAATGCCGCCAGATTATATCAGCCCCTTGCGATCTCTTTGGAGCTGTGGGGGTGTTCTTAATCCGGATTACCTACTGGTATAGCATACCTGTTCCTACTTAAAATGGAGGATGATTTAAAAAACAATTTGTTTGAATAAAAATTATGTACAATTGTACATAAAGTATTTTTACATATATATCAGCCAAGTCGGCAAGGTGTCTGTCTGTCTTTTTATTTTTCAATTTTATATAAATAAGTGAATTTTTAAGCATTTTCCAATGCTCGGAAATGCTGAAATGTCTGAAGTAGAAAATGATAAGTATTCCTACATATGTAATTCATAAAAAATGTAAAAAAATTAAATTTAATTAAAATTGCTATAAAATAGTTTTAGAAATATTAAATTTTCAAAAAAATTTGATTCGAAAAGTAATTACCTACCTACCTTTTTTTTTGAAAATGTCGGCGTTGAAAACTATGTATGTATTTATAATTTTTAGATACCTTCAGACATTTTTCCCAAAAATTGCATTCATTTAAACTAAGAGACAGACAGACATACTTCTCAGGGGGTCCCTAATTGTTTTGAACACATTTTTTAAAAAGTTCTTGAAAATGGGTAGGTATTTGGTTTTTCTTTCTCGAAAATCAAATGGTTGGCATCATCTTTGGGGTTGGCCGTGGCGCGATGGTATGCGTGGTCGCCTGTCAACCAAATGGTCACAGGTTCGATCCCAGCCGTAGTTCTATGTCTTGTTTTTTTCCCATTATCATTGATCATTGTTGGGCCGCTGGTTTACTCATTACATATTGTTCAGGCATAACACTAACAACATGTGATTGAGTAAATACTTGTATGCCCAACAAATATGACAATGAACAAAATAATGCGAATTATAAAGGGACATAGATATAAGACACGGAAATTTCTCCGCTTTAGCCCAGCCGCCAACCCTGGAGATAAAATCTGAGACAACCACCACCTTCAGTCTCAGTACCTCGCGCCACACACCTTTCCCTTCCCATCCTATCGTATCCTTCACGCCCGCGCTGTGTTGATACATATAAAGGGTAAAACAAAAATCCCTTGAGCGCGCGCATATTATTAAAAAAAAAAAAAAATCTGTAAGGGTCATGAATATGTAAAATTTTTTTTTCGATATTTTTTTGACAAAATTTCCAATGGTCACTGGCATTTTTATTTACAATTTTTAAAAAGAACTTTTGTGTGTCCAATTTTTTTCACCAGCACTTTGTTTTTAAAGACGAACATTTTTTTTTCGAAAAAAATTTTTTTTCTACAAATGCATAAATGTATCATAAGTTTGAATGTTTCTTGTTTGTTACTTTTTTTAGCAAATTTTTTCCGACATTCTCCAATTCTTTCAATTTCTTCCAATTTTCCTTTTACAGTTATTTCATCATCATAAAAACACTTTTCTATTTAAAAATTCCTAACCTAAATACTAACTGTAAGGTTCTGGACCTAAATATTCTATAGGCGTCATTGCGAATTGTTCCTGGAAATGTATTTCAACTTTTTCCAACTCTTCCCCAGTTGTGCTGATTTTTCTTCGACCGTTCTTCGCCAAAATGAACGGGTTTTCAAAGCGTACGCCCAATTTACTGCCATTAACGTCTTCGTATCATAGAGTCAATTGATTCCTGATCAGTTCTCGGAACCCGAAAAATGTATTAAATAAAAAAAAATTCAAATTTGCGTGCCTCGTGGTATTCGTGATCGGGACCGTCTCTCCGAAAAGTGAGGTAATGTTAGACATCATTGTAAGACATCAAGATATGAAATATCTAAAATTCGTCGGTTCCCAAAACTTTTAACTCCTAGCTCCCTACCTTCCTCACGCAAGTCCATTGCTTTCCTATTATTTTTTTTTATTGTCTGACCGTTATGCGGGTTCCAAAGGATTTTCAGAAAAAACATTAATACATTTAAATTTATCATTTTTTTTTTTAATATTTAGCGCGCACTCAAGGGGATTTTATGTACCTTTTATATGTCAGAGACACAGTCCGAGCTTTAGGTAAGTAGGAGGGGATTTGAAAGGAGATGTTGGTGAACATTAGTCTTGAATTTCGTCACATCACAATGAAAGGGAAAGACAGAGCGTGGAAGGGTATTCCACATTCGCGTAGTACGGCTGAAGAACGAATCCCTGTACTTGACAGTACGACCGAAATTGGGTTCAAGAGTGAACTGATGAGCATTCCTGGAAGCGCAAGTATTACGGTTGAATCGTTTAAGGAGAGGAATGCAACTGGCTATTTCATTAGAGCACTTACCCTAAAAGTAACGATAAAAGAGTAAGAGACAGGAAACGTTACGCCGCGCCGCGACGGTGTTCGAGTGACGTAAAAGTATCGATGATGTTCCTATCTCCGATCATTTTGAAGGCTCGTCTTTGTATACTGTCCAAGAGGCCCAAGTAAGTTGCTGGGGCACCAGTCCAGGCTTTGGACGTATGTAACTTTTATTAATAATAGCCAGATCAGAAGGGGAAAAATTCAAAAACGCAATGCATGGTAATAAAAGTAGATACCTACGGAACGAATTCCGAAAACAATATACATTTCCAATTTTTAACATAATTTTGCTGAAATTTTTGAATTTTTATTTCAAGATTTTACAGTAACCTGTTAAGTTTTCAGGAAACTCAAATTTCTCTAACATACTTTTTAGGCCAATTCATATAATAAGAATTGGTCCTTCTTCTCTAACCCTCTTGTCATTTTGAGCTGTAACTATAACATTAAAACTTTGCCCTAGATGCAGACGTCTAAACCTCTTGGTCTTGGCAAGATACCAGAAAACACGACTTTACATCTTACACACACATGTGACTGTGAATGTGGAATTGGTAAGGACGAAACTATATCCAACCAACGATAGAATACAGGACCATTATAAATGAATATGATGACTGTATGCTATGAGGACTGGAATATTGGGAAGATTTTTAAACCAAAGATAAATTGAATAGTGTTTAGGTGTGGCAATTCTTTGGAATAAATCTTTGTCCTTTAGTTGAAAATGAAACTTGAAATTGTCAGAGTTCGAGGAGAGTCAAGTCAAGTTGAGTCCTTTCCCAGAAAGCCATTCCACAATATAGTTGATTTTATTAGGGGGTGAGGAATTTGTAGAAAGGGTAACCCTAACGGGTTTTTTGGTAATATTTTGCTAGATTACTCAGAGATTAGAAAATGATTTTGAAGTTGGTTTGTTAGATTTAGTTTCAAAATTTAGAAGATTGGCTCTGCTCTAATAAGTTTAGAGTGTGGTATGTGGTTAATTTGCATTTTAATTTTTAGAATTTTGTCTAGATAGAGATACTAAGGAAAGTCATCAAGGAAGAAAGATAAAAATAATTAATTTCCTTTTTATTATCTATTGTAGTTGAATTGTTTTTCATTTTGGAGAGGATATGGAAATACAGGGTGTGGCATTTGCCTCATTTATTAATAACCATTAATAAACAAATAAATTTGAATGTACGACAGTCCATGAAGAACCAGGGCCTAAGTGGCTTACAATTCTCAACCAATCCTTTGTGCGTGTTATTGCAGGAATTTGGATTTTTTTGCTGAATCCAAACGGCTAGGGTGAGAGGCACTCTATTCTTGACACGTGATATTCTTTTAGAATTTGTCAATTTCTCGCAAGAGACAGCAGTCCGTGAATAAACCATTTAGGAGGCTGGGAATCGAACCCACAACTTCGACATGACAGTCCTACGTACTAACTCTTACTCCACGGGCTTCTTCCCGTTGGAATTAACGAATAAAATACCGCTCATAAGCTTTTAAGGGCCGGTTATCAACTCATCATTTTTAAATCATTTATTTTTGCAGCAATTAAAAAAAAAGTAATCAAAAGCGTTTCTTGTACAGAATTTTGAAGTGCCTTGCAATCTTTGAAAATCAAATGAAATTTGGCCTTTGAAATATAAATGTGCAACGCGCTTTGGAACTGAAGGATGTAACAAGCTATCAATCTTTGTGTGTCCTTTTCAATTTTTTTTGTACTTCTCTCAAACAAAACAAAAGATTCGGGCGAATGTTAGGTTAGCTGCTTTGTACCTTTATCAAAGGATTAATATTTCATCTCCATAGATGCGATAAATTCCAATACATATATCAAAATTTAAAAAAAATCGTTTTCCAAAATGTTTTGTATCTTTTATTTTATTTTAGATATTATTTATAGATTTAAAACTTTGTTGGATTGTGGTTCTGTATGTTTTATTTAAATATGGTGTTGAAATCAGATTTACCCAAAAGTTGAAAGTTCGTTGGATTTTTTTTTTGTATATGGAATACATTTCAGCTCTTCTACATGGAAACAAGGCTTAAGAGAACGTAAAGCATTTATAAGCTGAGAAGGGTTATTTTTATCTTTAAAGAATTTTTGTTGATAAAGTATTTTAACCTTTTTTTTTATTTGAAATATTTTTTGTTGTTGTTGTTTTGTATGTAACTAATTTACATTTAAAAACGATTATGTTAATAGTTTGGGGTGTTATTTCGACTTTATTTAGTGGTAAGATCGATTAAGTTGAAATTTAGTTAGATTTAGGGATTTTAACTATTACCTTTTGTAAATTTAATTGAAGAACAATTGAATGAGTTTTTTTAGGGTTTGATTTAATTCGTTCAATCAGTATGTAGCTACAGGCTACACCTGTATGGACAAAGATTTTTTATTTTCGTGCATATTCTTAGGGCTCCAAGATCCTTAGGGTATTAGCAAACAAAACATATTTTTTCTTAGATGAGTAATAGAACAACAAAAGTCATCTAGTTTCAGGAACTGTTAAAGTGTTTCTTCAGGAGCGGCCAACATTTTAGAGTATTAGATGGTTGAAAATATTTTAATCAAAGGTTTTTTATCAAATTTCAAAAACAAGTAAATATGTTTGGAAAGTTACTTAATTCATACAAAACGTTAACTTTTTTCAGTAAATTTTTCGGATATTATTTTTTTTTTATTGAATTTCAAAGATTTTTTTTGAGTTCACTGTATAAGACACTTTAGCACCTCATTACTTAAATTTAAAACAAAAAAGTATTCTATAAATGAAGTGCTAGAAGTCTTATTCTGTTATTTAGAGACAAAAAATTATAAATAGAATAAGAGAATAAAAGGAAATATGGCTGACCAAAGGATTTAGTAGCCCTTCAGATGGTATAAACATTTTGAGAATGTACATTGAAGAGCTAAAAATAGCTTGAAACCTTGAAAAACTTTATTTATTTGCAGAAAACAATTTTTGTGTGACCAATTTTTGAAAGAAGTTGAACTTTTTGAACATTTTCTGGCGTTTCGATTAAATTTTTTTTTTTTTTATGTAAAAACATCACATGTTAAGAGTCTTATACTGTGACCTTAAAAAACACTTTAAAAATCAAATATACCTATGGCTGATTAATTTTTGAAACTAGCTGAGCTAAAGGTTATTTAAATAAACTATTTCTGACCTAAAAAATAGTACATTTTATTTCGCGAATATGCCAAAATTAAGTCAAATCAGTGATGATCTTAAAAAACTTTAACCCTTGATTCAAAATTTTCTATATAGTTGACGGACGTTGAAATATTACTGACGTAGGAGAAGAAATAACTATTTTTGCGAATAATCAAAAATTAAGGTCTCCGAGTCCGTTTTTTGAATATAAAATAGTCGTGGCCAACGCCACCGTTCCAGAATGTCTGAAAACCCGTTATAAACCAACAACATGGTATAGTTGGAACTTTAACCTAAGTTTTTATAAGCCAACCGAAAATTCATAGATTGAATCAGAACTAGAAAATAAGCACATCAGAAGGGCGGGGGGGTCCGTGTCCCCTCGCTTACAGAGGATAGAGGCGAATTTCTAATAAAATTAAGTTAAATTAAAACAGACAAAAAACAAAAAAGTTTTTTTTTTATTTTGAATTTGAAAATCATTTTTTCAAAAACTATGTAGGTGACGAAAAAATTCAATTTTAAAATCCAATCTTTACATTCACCAGTTTACTGTTTAATAGTCAAACATGGAGCTCAATATTTGAAAACGAGTTAATCGATTTTCTTAAGTTTATTTTATCAGGCCGATATGACTTACTTTTTCTAAAACTTTACTTTTAACTAAAATTATTCCAACACATAATATCCCCTCAAATTAGAACTGAAGTCCTTAATTCTTTTTTTTTAATCAGATTTTTGTATAAATTAACTAAATCCTGGCGGAACTAACTTCGAAATGATTGAAAAAAAAAAAATTGGGTCAAACACAAAGAACTGAAGCGGTTATTTCAACATCTTGCGATAGTCACGGTCAGTGGTTTTGGTGGATTGATTGTTTTATATTTCCCTACTACAGTAGTTTATATAAAAAGAAAGTGACCCAAAAGTATCTAATCGTAATCAGATTTGTAAGAAACCCCATTCCTTAAGTGTCCTCCTGTTTCTCGTTGTGCTCTTTGATGGCTCTTTTAAGTCAAAGGACTTATTTTTCTTTAAAACGTTTCGTAAATATTTTGTGTGTACTTAAGGCAAGAGTAGGTATAGATATAATTTTGTATCTTCTTTATTTTTGGGGGGTAGTTAGGATAATGAAATTATTCTTTGTTGAGCTAAAATAATCCCTGAAGAGAGCATTGACGATGAAAAAGGCTTTTACATTCTTTCTCGCTTGGATGAAAATATGGCAATGCCATTGTATAATAATTTATATGTAAAAGCGCAAAAGAAACAAAAAAAGGAATTTACATTTAAATAATAATTAGGTAGCGGTGTATGTATACATTATACTTTCAACGAAATAATTACCTTTTTCCCCAGTAGATAAGCTAATTCAGCATTGAGCATGGAAAGGGTTAATTTAAAAATTCAAATAATTTTTTTTTTAACTTTTCTTAAAAAAATATTTCTATGAAAATCGCAGTTAATTAAAGGGTTTCGGTTACTCAATTAGAGAGTTGAATAAATATAAAATAAGGAATAGTGAACCGTGAACGAGATTTACCAATTCATTATAAAATTTTGGAAAAGGAAAACAATTTTTTTTTTGTGTATAAGTTATTATAATGAAATGTATAACGATATATATTTTTTAGTCAATTTGTTGTGACTGAGTTTTGAAATATTCTGTTTGTATGTTGCTTTTATAATTTGGTGCCAAGGTTAGGAAAGTAGCCCATGCAAAAGTCGTCAGAAATTGTTATAGAGAATTGTTGAAGATTTCAGAATTTACGTTTATTATTATTTACTTATTTCCTTAACTGACGGACATTTAATGTCAATTAAATAAAATAAGATCACATTGAAAATTAATTTTTGTTCACAAAATATTCGAATTTAAAAATATAACTAAACCATTTTTTTGCAGCTTGTTTCTTTAATTGAATTTTATGAATTTTTGAAGACATTATCAGTTGTTGAAAAAAATTGGCCGGATTCGAAGTCAGTATTTGTTTTTTTTTTTTATTACTATGTCGATTCTTCGATATGTCTAGAATAAAATTCGTCCAAAGTCTTTACTCTCCAGATAAAGTACGCAAAAAAGAATATCACGAAAAATGACGAATTCTAATTCTAGATATGATGAAGTTATGTTAAAATGTTCAGTTCGAGCTATGTCGAATTTTTTTTTCAATGCTAAATTTTGTTTGGAACATGTTACTGTAGACAGCTTTTGATTTTAAACTATATTTTTTTTAAATTACAAATATTCTCCTCATATGAGACCTACAGCACATACTTTGCTTAATAATCTGGTGGATATATATGTAGTAATTTTTACCATACCACAAAAAATAACGTTGGCACAATTTTTAGGATTTTCGCATTTTGATGCCAAGCGACGATATCCATGATATACTCCAAACAGCCTCATGGTTATAATTGAAAGCTAAACATGAATTATTTAATGTTATGTATATTTTGCAGACAATTAAATAATTTTAAATAAAGCTTTAACTCACTAATTTAACTGCCGACGTATAAATGAAAAATATTGGATTTTTTAAAAACCTTTATTAAAAAACTTTAAAACCTTTTGAAATGTGGAAAAATAATAGAATCTTATAATTAACTATTACTAAGAATTTTTTGTACAAAATGTCACAAGAATAGGTTGAGCCGTTATCGAGAAATTTAGAAATAAAATATTGGTTGTATGGCAGTCACCTTTATTTTTAGTGCTAACACAAACAATTTCTGAGCCATTTTGTTTTTTTTTTTATGTTAATCCATTACTGAGTTAAGTCTGCAGATCAGGGTCCGGTCCTAGCCTCTTTCAACAAGTCTTTCCACCTATCCTGGTTTCGAGCAAACGACGCCATCCAGTTACGTCAATGCTTCGGGTGTCCTGGTCTACGCCATCTTTCCAGCGCAAGCATGGTCTACCACGCATAGAAGGACTTCTCCGGGAAGCCGGGTTCTCTTCGCTCATGCCAGCTAGGTGCCCAGCCCACCGGAGTCTACAATTCTCCCTAAGACTTTTCTCTCGCACGCGACTAAAGGGTCGGAGTGTCTTTGCTAAGCACTGCTAAGTCTGGGATTCATACGTGAGTATTCTAGCAGGACCATGGTCCTGTACAGCAGCAGTTTTGAAGTTGTGGTGAGATTTCTTGATTTGAAGAGTTTGACAGACCATAGTAGGCTCTGTTGGATTTGAGAAGGCGCTCGCGTATTTCTTCTTTTCTTCTATTTATATTGTTATCGGCTGTTTTTATTGACCCAAGGTGCCGCTGCTTGATCTGGATGAGGAATCGTGTACAGCTTGATAGGTTCTTCCGATTATGTCGATGTCGTCTGCGTAAGCCAGTATCTGGCTGGACCTGTTGACGATGGTCCCTCTTGTTGCCGTGCCAGAGTCATGGCACCGCAACATAAAATAAAATCTTCAGCTGACTATTAAACTGCATAGGTCCCATTTATGGTGGACATTTGAACCAAATCTCTTACATTTTTACCCATTCTCCTTAGTCCTTCTGATTTTATAAAACATCTTTTCTAAAAATGTTTATACATACATATTCCTCTGTAGGTATACGGTTACATAAAAACTTTTATTTTCCAAAAAGATATACATGCCCTACATTTGTCTACATTAACAACATTAAACAATGTATGGTATGTAAAATAAGTACCTTACCAATATTAAACTCCGACATTTATTTTTCAGCCAAAAATTACTACCATCACATTATTAAAAAAAAAAAAAAATACAAAAAAATAAACTCCCAACAAAATATAACACGCACACATTTCAAAGCCATTTAATACTGATATGACGGAGAGGGTGGGCTTAAATCAAAAACTAATTTATATACAATGCCAGCGGCAGCATATCATTCATATAAAATTAAGATATCTGCATCCTTTGCGAAACCACCCAGGTTATCCTTACAACGGTGACTGTAAAAAGGACTGGAAAAACCTCGACGATATCCAATATTGTGGTTTCGCTTCGCGTCGTTGCACGGAGCGCTGTTCCATTCACAACATTATTGGGGGAAAGGATTTAATACAGACATATCATCTCTTATGGACTTTAACACCCCATATACCTTACCTGCTTTATATACATATGTATATGACCTCAACACAATGTTTGTGCAGTGTGTAGGGAAGATTATACTTTTTGAGCCAACCAAAAAAAATTACTGTAAATTACAAAATGATGATGAACGACAATGTCTTTTGTTCATATATGAAACTTTTGTTTTTTATGCGGATTTGTATGCATCACATGATGCGTCAGAGTATTACATAATTGGGTTTCCTTAAAATGGCTTTTAAATCCATTCACGTTTCATGGGTTCTTCTTCTTTTCACAAAAGTTATAGTAGTCAGAGCTGCACTTTTCTTTATTGATGACTTTGAGTCCCACCTGGAGTCTTACAGAAATTTTATTGTTTTGACTACTTTGAAGTATTATTCATTTCATAATTTTAGTTATATTTTTTTTTCAACACAGTCAAAATAATAAAACAATATGGTGCACTTAGGCGTATACGTACCTTGCCCCGTTTTCGTCAAAATTGAAAAATTTCAAAAAAATCAGTACGTATATTTATCTCCGAATGACTGTGAGAAAAATAAGAAACAAACATTTTATTCCATTGAAATAATTAATTCTTTGTTTTAAAAATACAATTTTGAATGATTTACTTTACTAGAATATCCCGGTCCAAAAATTTGATTTTCGGCTCAGCCTGGCTCTTATATGCCTAGGAATTAATCTTGTCCCGGTTTCGTCTTATTTCTCGTGAGGAGACCGAGGCTGGTCTGGGCATCCTAAAACTTCCTTCCAACCTAGCGTTCATAGTTTTTTTTTTTAAACCACCTCTGTCTGTCAACTCCTACTCAGCGGTCAACATGTGTTGCCTGGTATCAAGATTGGGTCGCAACCCCAGTGGAAGATTGTGGTAGCAGTTACCATGGAGGTATAGTATGCAAAATAAGTACCTTACCAATCTTAAACTCCGACATTTATTTTTCAGCCAAAAATTACTACCATCACATTATTAAAAAAAAAAAAGACGTCTTGAGTTGAACTAGTTGAACTACTTAGTGACTTAGGGCTACTACCATATATTCGGAGCTCCAACCTATAAAAAGTAGTTTATCTGGCACCCCACCTTTGCAGTTGTATACTAAGAACCTGACCTTCCAAGTTGGGGGTCGTGCTGCCCAGCCACGTTAGGCTACTTAGTTGATAAGCACCAGCAAGTTTTACACTCAGTCAAAAAAATAAAGGCTCAAAAATTTTTCTCGTATTTGTGATTTTTGAAAAGCTTCGACTACGACTACAAAATATTGAAATCAAAAAATTGTATGAATATCATACACAGCAAAGCAAAAAAGCATAAGAATAATAATAGAAGTAACTATTTTTTCAATATTTCAAAATTTTGGTAAAAAAAAGCAGAAAAAAG
This sequence comes from Syrphus vitripennis, assembly GCA_958431115.1. Lineage (NCBI taxonomy): Eukaryota > Metazoa > Arthropoda > Insecta > Diptera > Syrphidae > Syrphus > Syrphus vitripennis. Next base: position 31,063,368 of record OY288108.1, read on the forward strand.
TATTTTTTTTAGTACTTTTTTTTAGATTCAGATTTAGAAGATTTAGATTTAGAAGATTCCAGTCTTCAAAACTGCTTTTTATTTTGTAGTGTGGTTATCAAATTCTGGGATATCAATGACCAAATATATCGGTGATAAGAGATAGCTAAAGCCAAATTAAAAAAGATCAGTTTTAAGACCAGGAATTTAAATTGATAAAAAAATATTTTTTTGTATCCCGGTATTTTTACTTGCGACTATATCTTGCATTCGTATTCGAGATTTCGAAGAAAAAAGACAACCTAAACGAGTGGCTGGATTGTCTTCAAAGCGTGGCCCCAGGATTTAAAATAACGGTACTTCTTCTACAAATTTTTCGGGTCATTGGAAAATCTTATTTTTTTCAAAAATCTCGTCACAGGTTTTTTTTTTCAATAATTAATATTTTTTATTTGATGTTGACTGTCTCTTTATTTAATGCTTTTTTTTTCACAAAATGAAGGGGTTTTTGATTTTCGTTGTTTGAAAATTTAATTTTTTGAAAACCGCTTTATCGATTTTATTTGATATTTGGAACCTAACAATTTTATGAAATGTAGGATATGTACTGTATGGCCACCTTAAAGGCATAATGGCCAAGTTGTTAACTTCAACTATAATTTTAAGAAAGACCGTGAAGTTTTAAAATTCACACATATGGTTTTATCCCCCTATTTAAAAATCAAAATTAACATATTTGACGAATAGCTATAACTATTTCGCTCATCACCAAAATAACAAGCGTCTAGCTACTGCCAATGACAAAACATTTCAAATGAATCCTTCCCTTTTCCTGTCAAATATAGAAAAAGCACACAAGCACATTCAGATTTAAATTTGTTCGAAATGTCATCGTCGTCATCGTCTCGTCAACAAAACCCTTAACTGGTACCTTTCTAATATTATATTTGCATCCGCTGCATCATCCGTATTGATCGCAGTCAATGCCAAGTCTATGAATTCGTCCATACGATGATGTTGTTGATGGATGATGTAGCTAAAGATGTTTTTGTCTGCCATCATCGCGACATCTCTCATCTTCCATCGTCAAGGGAATCTAACACATTTTAGCATTGATTGGTTATTCGAAGAGTTGCCGCGTCAGGTTGCATCTTCTATGTATTTTTTTTGAAAACGCAATTCAACGAGTCAAAGAATGAGTCGAAGGACGAGAGAAAGACATCACAATCATTCCTTATTCAAACTCAATCCCCAAAGGGAATCAAAACTTTTATGACAATTAAACAGAAAGGCACACAACACACCATCATGGCTGAATGACTTCAATCAACAAAAAAAAAAAAACAGTCTGTTCCTTTTCTATCGCTAACTGTGAAGATATGCTGTTGTACAACACGATTAATTTCTCAGACTTCTTTTCTATTTTGTGACTCCTTCAAGCTGAAATGCTAACTTTTCCTCAGCTTGTTTGCATATAGATTCGAGTATATATGAACATTATTCTCGGCTAAAGTATACCTAAGGAAAAGTTTGGCATTTCGTTTAAAATTCTGTTTTGAGTTCATCGTATTTTGCATTAAAACAAATTATGCATAGCTTTTGAAAAGTTTATAATCCCAAACAGAGCTGTTTCTGTATGGGCTTTTAAACTTTAAGGAGACAAGTTGAGTATCTAAAAAAGAATAGGTCATAATAATAGTCGTAGGTATGAGTACCTACTGAAAAAAATGGAGACTTTACAAAATCACGGGGAGCAATTATTTCTCTTATTTTCAAAAGAAAAAAAAAGTTGTAATGATAGGAATACAAATATAGTAACAACGACAGCACTGGTTCCTGGTTTTTGCAGTACTTAAAATATTTTTTCTTCATTTTGCTCCCATGTGGCATAATTCTTTTGTCATTTGAGCGAGCTGTGAAGGTTTGAATTTATTTTTAAAGGCAATACAAGTAGTCAACATTTTTTCTTATTATAGTATTGTCATCCCACAGGGTTTCATTGGCTTAATTACAAATGGTTGACGCAGCATTTATATATCTACCTTGAGACAGAATATTAAAAAGTTTTTAGGAAAAGTAAGGCATTTCTATTAGGTAGATTTTTTCTGCTTTCAGCTACAAACTTTAATTTATTCTAGTCCCGCTGGATTTAAAATAAAAAAATCTTGTTAAAAATTATTCAAACATTTTGGTTCATAGTATATTTAGTATATTTTCAAAAATGTGCAATGCATAGATTTGGTTTTTCTATGATCTATTTTTTATTTTTCGTGAAAACTTCAAAAGCATCGCAGAAAAGTGGCATCCCTGTAAAAGTCACATTACATTAATGCCTTTTCACACTTTACATTGACCGCGTTCAAATTTTCTACTAAAGAAGTTTTTTTTCTTTTTAGAGATGTAGGATTTTGAAAAGGAATAAAACAAAGATGATTTTTTTAAATTGACTCTATTCAAAATATAGCGAAAAATTCAGTAATCATGGCTATATAGCTGTCACCATTGACTCCGTTTTGGACAGCATCGTTTTTGAAGAAGTACCGACCAATGATTCCATAAAGCACACCAAACTATCAGTTTTTCTAGATGCAACGGTTTCTCAACATACCCTTGCGGATTATCTTCATTCCAAATACGGCAGTTTTCTTTAAAAACGTAGCCATCCAACCAAAAGTAAGATTCATTGCTGAACGAAATTCTCTTATAAAAATCGGAATCGGGATAAATTTGCACAATTTGGAAGCATTGTTTAGGCGTCAGTCTATTCATGTTTAAAATGTCAAACCAAACTAAACAGAAATCAGTGACAGCTGCTAAAATGGCCGCCAGTTAAAAAAGTGTTGCCAACTTTCACATAAACCTTGTGCACTTTAAAACAATGATATCGAGGTATCAATGGAATGGTCTCGACCTAAGAACAATATTTTATGGAAGAGGTGGAAAAATATTCCATCCACCGGTTAAATTTCTAAAAAAAAATAATTTCTCTTCGCAATGAATGAATAAGGCAAAGTACATATCGCAAATTCTGTAATCATTTAAAGCATTTACTATTCATGAATTTGCAGCCTTTCAAAAATCACTTAAAACATTTGTTGATCTTTTAATTTTTTGAGTAATCCCCTGAAGCTGGAACCATAAGGTTTGACTCCTTTGTGTTCTCTTCAGAGCATATGTCAATAATATTGTGAATCTCCAATTCCAGGTCCTGAAATTGTGGAAATTGTTCAAAGAATCCTCAATGGAAAGAAAATAATCGATTCAATGTCATTTTGTAAAGTGACTTCGCCCTAAATGGATACTCCAGTTGAACACAAAGTTTTGTTCGATGCAAAATGATACCGCAGGCCTTAGATAGTGTATATTCAACGAGCATCTGCCATGCCATTTGACCATAGTAACATTATAGCATACATTTGTGCATCGGACACTGAGTTAGGGACTGGAGGGTTGGTTATAGCAAGAATAGTTCAGAGGTCAAAAACTGCTACATACCGTTCTATAGCTTCAAGCTTATCATGATAGCAGTTTCCTGGAAAAAAGAACTAATGTTCTAGTTTTCACAAAATAAAAAAAAAACTTGAAATTTTCCTACTTTTTCAATAATTTCAAATTCAACCATGAAATTTTTTTTTTTTTTTTGACTTTAAATTATATCCCAAGGTAGCCTAAATTGCTTCAGCTTGGGCTACATAAAATTTCTTTCTTTAGAGTTCAATTAAAGTACTTCAGCATTTTTCGAAATATTGCAGCAAAAAATGATAATTAGTACAAGATAATGATGATTAGTAGGAATTGACAGAATATTAAAAATTCAGGCTTTTTCCATAAGACAAAACAAACTGCTAGAACTTGTAGATATGATTAAAAGAAGAAGGGATTTTTAATCCATTATTGTTTAGGAGAGGAAATTTTCTAAAAAAAAAAATTACTCAAGATAGATAGATAGAGTTTGCACTCAGAAAGAGATAATAAAGGTTTTTCTAAAACCTGAAACCTGTTCTTGATTTTTGAAAAAAAAATTAAATTTTGAAAAAAAACAATTTTTTTTTTTAAATTTAAGTAATTTTCTTCAAAGTTTTATCTTATTGATTTTAATGTCTATTTTCTATTGCTTTTATCAAAAATGAAAATCAGAAACTTAAATGTCTTTAAATTTTTGAGAAAACTGAAGATAAAAAGATCTTGATATGTTTTGGAAAATATTTCGTCTGCAAAAATAGATTTGGGATCAATCCAATGCTCCAATCTCCAATAAGTGAAAACTGTTCAAATTTTTTTAATTTTTTTGGATATTTAACAATGCACCGTGATTCCGTTGGCCTGAATTCCAAATAAATATTGAATAACTCTTTTTATATATAAAACCATTTAAATTAGCTGAGAACATCCCAAACTAATTATAAATCAAAAAAATAAATACCGTTAGTAAATTCAAATCAAAAAAGTTGTCCGTAGTGTGATTTAATTTGTTTCTTGGGTTTCCGGACTTCTTTTATTTTGAAGCGAGGGGTAAGTATTGAGTAACTCCAGCTATTATTGCTCTCTAAAAATATTCCAATTTATTCAATTCGGTTATGAAACGGCATAAAAGGTTACTCAAACTCCCACAAATTTCTTCAAAAGTTTTAAATCCACTCTAGTTAACAATATTATGCAGTCCAAAAGAAGCGTCTCCAGCCAGATTTTTAATTCTTAAGTCACTTACTTTCTTATGAATTAATTTTTTTGTTGTTGCTATTTTTACTTTTAACAAAAATAGCTATCTCAAATTTGAATTTGATATAATTAAATTGAAAAAAAAGTTTTGTAAAGTTCTAAATGAAAAGTGTGTTTCTGAAGAGAATTTAAAAAATTGGAAATCCAGTAACCTAGTTATGGTACTCAGGGGGCGATATTTTATTTCTTTTTTATGTTTTACGTATACATACGTATGTATTTTAATACACCCTTTAGTTATATGTGATGAATAAAGCTTTATGTCTATCTCTCTATCCTATCTATCGACTTTCAAAGTTTTCCTTTTCCATTAATGGGATTTTGGGTTGTTTTGTTTTTCTTAGAACTGAATTGCAAATGCAATTAAACACCAAAACTGTTTTTTCATTTTTTTTTTTTTAGTTGTGCATACCTACATACCTATATTATAATGTATATTTATGTAGATACGAGTATATACTAGGAATGTTTTATTTATATTTATTTATGAGGTTTTGTTTTTAGTAAAACGATTCAAAAATTCTTCACAGGTATAGTTTGTTCAGAGGAACACAAATTTAAGTTTTTGATTTCCATTATTTGTCTGTCCAAACCATTTTAGAATTTTGCATTTTATGCAGGGTAGAGATAGAATATCGCATTTATAGTTTGGCATTTTTTATTTTTCCTACAGATCATTATTACCTTTAGATTAATTGAATTTTTTTTTTGCGTAAATGAAAATTTGCCAATTTTTACGGTCTTGACCTTTAACTAAATTTGAAATGTTTTGCTTCCAATGAATCCAACGGTATCTAATATTTGAGACGCAATTGACGAATTTGTCTTAATTTGACGAAAATAAATGTTCGTTAAAAAACATGCAAAAAAGAAAGATCTTGGAGATGCGGGGCATCGATCCCCGTACCTCTCACATGCTAAGCGAGCGCTCTACCATCTGAGCTACATCCCCTTCGAAAAATGACGTGTGAGAAATTTTGGTGGTCAAGTGATCAGTGATTTTATCTTAAAATAAAAAAAAAATAGCTGCAGGAAGATTGAAAATTTTAGTATTAAATTATGTAAGCTATTTTATGAAAAGCTATTTTTTTTTTGATGGATGAAGTTTTGAGACAAAAATTTTTAATAAGTGAATAATTTTGTCTTGTGATTGATTTTTTTTTTAATCATGTGTTTGAAAAAAATCTCTGAAAAATATAAAAACAATTCAAACCACACAAAGTCACGTCAAGCCAACAACTGAAAAAATCAATTGCCTCCAAAACAATTTTGGAAAGAATATTACTAATTTTTATCTTGCCTTGCATCAAATCAATCAAATAATCAAGCGTCTATCACACAGGGTCTCAAGTCCAAATCTCTATCCTCAGAAAAAATAGATGTACAAAAATGAACTTGAAATTAAGTGTTTTAAAAAAGTATTCTCAATTTTCAAATCATGCCATTACTGTGTAACAAATATTTTATCATTTCTGTTTCGGTTATGTTTGTAAACATTTCCGAACTTTATTTAACAGAATTTGTTTCCTATCCTAAAAACTGAAAAAAAACGAACTTTGATCTTATAGCCATGAATTTTATCAAAAGTCTTAAACAAAATTTTACATTCTTCTATTTTACTTAAACTTAAAAGTCTTGGATTTCCTCTGGTTTCGTTCAATGTATGGAATCATAGTTATCGGATCGTAAATATCCGGTCTTGTTTAGATATTCAATTTAGCTTGTTGCTAAATCAGGCGTACCACAAGGCAGTCATATGGGACCCTTTATTTTTATTCCTACAATAATTGAACCGAAATATCTGAATGAACGTTCCGAACTTTCTACTACAGAGTAACGACCATTCCGGATTAAGGTTTCATTTGCGATAATTTCAAATTATCGGCCCTCTAATATTCGGCCACCTATTTGCAACAAGAAATTTGGGGGCCAAATACAAGGCACATATGTATGTGCCCTAATTTAAGGTCTTACCATGTTAACTGTAATAATGTGCGCTCAGTTTATGGTGGCCTAGCTCAGGAGTATCGGTATCGGTGGATCGCCTTAGGAAACTGGGAGCCGAAAATAAGCAAATTTTTTTTTTCATACAAAAATAAATAAATAAAACTATTATTTCATGTTTGTTAATTAATCAATTCAGAAAATGATAGGACAGATGATCTATTAAAAAAGAAAAGGTAATAAAAGGTTTTATTTCTTACTCCCCATCTAAAGCCACACTAACCCATAAAATTTTTATTAACATTCATTCCATGGGAGGGACGAAAAAGTTGCATTTGTATTACAGTACAGTACAGTAACAAAAATTAAATAACCTGTCGCAGCATCAATTTCAAAGAGATGTTTTTACATCTGCACTAATTAGATCGCTAAAAAAACCTCTAAATGAAATGTATGCAAGAGTTTAAAGACTTTTTTTTTTTGTTGGAGCATCACAAGACTTTACAAAAGATAATACTTTACCATCTTCCACCATAGCAGCGCACTAACAACCTGTGGCAAGGATTATGTCAACTTACCTTTTGACTGACGCTAGGTGAATAATGATGCCCTCCAAGGACTTCAGCATCAACGACACAACAACTATAAGACAGCCACAGCTCTGGTGCGATGCGGTGGTGGTGGCGTCAACTTCGAAGTCTATAAAACTTTTATTTTTTTTGGTACGGTACACCGGATCGTCAACATCACCACTAGGTATATAAAAAAAAGAAACCGCACTCTCTTGGCAGCTGATGGCGCACTGATGCTAGGGCTAGGGCCTAATTGTAATCCTTGCAGTGAAAAAGCAATTAGAGGTCGACCCAAGACAATAGAACGTGACTTTTAAGGAAATCCTGATACAAAATTTCTTAACGGTACTTTTTCTTCCTTTTCTCCTTTTAACAGATCCCATATATATTTTTTTTGTTTTGTTTTAGTTTAATTATTTTTTTTTCTTTTACTTGAAAATCATCTTCATAGTTTTAATTTTATTTTATTTCTGTGTTGGAAATTTAAAATTCAAAAAACGTTAGTTGGGTTCTCTGGTTGGGTTTCCTAATGGGGCGGGAGGGTACTTGGTGCACTTGGTAAGTGTACAAAACTCAACTGTCTGAAAAGTGAGAAGATTTTCTTAAAGGAATTCTTTTTACAATGAAGAACTTCCTCTATGCGGTTATGCGCTAGGTTTTTTTTTTATCAAGGACCTTTTCTAAGTTTTTAATTATTCCACCAATGTAGAGGGACATTTATTTATTTTTTTAGCATGCCTTAAATTTTTACCAGTGTTCTTTTATGTATCCTGAGGAAATCCTCATGAAAATGATGGCACTTTTTTTTTTCTATTGTCAGTACTTTGCCAAGGACAGGTAAAATTATTTCAATAAACCTTGGTGTCGGATTAAGTGAGTGTTGAAATTTCTTAGATTATCGTCTTTAGTTTTTTTTTAAGATTGAAGATTAAGAAGACAAGCGCAAAAAAAAAAATTCAGATTTAACAAAGAATTAATATAACGTTGTTGTTTCAAAAAAAAAAAATTTGTTTTTCATTTTGTTGTTGTCAGTATGTTTTTGATATTTGTATACATACAAAAAACCATCTGTATAGTACCTAATTCTAGCTTTAGGTTTTCCAGTCACGCATTTTATTTTCGCTAAAATCCAATTAAAATATAATTTTAAAAAAATATATGAACATAATATCACAACATAATACCTTTTTCAGGGTAATGCATTTTCTAAAAAAAAAAATAAACTGTTTAACATGGTCGCGTATTAATGCTCCTATTTTCTATACCAGGAGCAAAATGCTGTACCTATGTCAAAGTTCTTTACAGCAAAGTTTTGGTTCTGTAAAAATGCTGTTGACACTACTGATTGAGAAGATATTTCTTATACAACATTTTTATAGAACTTTGAAATGCAGATTATTTATTAGAGGTTTTATAATGACGTTATATCCAGCTGCATTCTTCCCTTCAAACAATTCCGACGTAATACTCGCACGGGTAAGACTGCCCATAAGTTAAACCTTGGGCCCAACTTCGGACGCACTGTTAAGTAAAGAGAATCTTTCTTTAGCCTCACCACACGAATGTGGAATGTTTTAAATGCTCAGGCATTCAAAATCAATGTCCATCCTCTAAATCCTATCGCACTTCCCTAAATGCTCCTACCGTCTTAAAACATTTTAAGGGTAGTCATTTCCCAATCGTTGATAAGTGTAGGAAAGGAACCTACTTAGGACCTAAGGAGACAGAAGGAGAGAGAAAACAAAATTCTACACTTATGTATTTATTTGCCTCTAAAGTTATTTCTGGTTTTTTTTTTGTTCATACCGTCAAAGTTCATACCAATTTACACCATACCAAGACCACCATACTAAGGGACACTTCATACTCGGGGACAGTTCAAACCAAAAGAAAAAAAAAAAATTTAATGCAAAAGTGAGATATGCATGCAAACTTCTGCTTAAGCATACTATAGGATTTGGGGTAACGTGCGAGGTTGGCTGTGTTCAACACATTGGTATGAAGTGTCTCTGGGTATGAAGAAAATTATTGAAAATTCAGTTCTTTGCGTACAGAAATTAACAACACAGGATTTTTGAAGTCAGTATTTTGTTCATACATCATTTTGATGTAAGTACAGCATTTTGTGTTTAAAGTATGATGACAGAATTATGATCACACAGTATTTGAACACACAGAATTTTGTCATGCACAGTTTTGGAAAACAAAAAAAAAATAATTAATTTATTTCAATAATATTCATCTTTATTGAAATAAATTAATTATTAATTAAAGGCTTCCGAGAGTCTTTTGGTGGGTTTTATACAGTTTTTCATTTCGCAATGATTCTTTGTCAATTGTTGGTTTCACCACTTTAACATACCAGAATAAAAACTATTCAAGAATGGTTGCGATTAACATTTTGGCCAACTAGAAACGATTTGCTGACTGATGATAGTTTTTTTTCTATTTTTGTTAATTTATTAAAAAAGGAAAAAAATGAAAACTTAAAAAAAAACTATGAAAATTACATAAAGAAAATGAGAAAATTTGAAAACCATCAAAGCATTACAAATATAAAAAAATTGTCTGAAATGTTTTGTGATTTTTGAAAACTAGGATATTTCTACAAAAAAAAAAACATGGACAAGGGACCATGGACACCTTCAAAACTCTCCTACAGTGATGAAAAATATGTCGTATAAAAGTTCATGGAAAATTATCTTTTATTTTATTTATGTTGTTGGATAGTTTTCTGTGAAATTTTGTCGTATTATTTAAAAATAATTACAAAAATTATTTACCTTACAATATAAGCGTACATCATTCATTTTTTTCTGTAGTGTGTGTTCGTCATCCGTTAAATACTTATAATTGATATTGAATTCCAGAGTAATTCCTTAATGCATGCACAAACAAAATGAAATTAACAATGAACAAAATTAAAGCCAGAATTAAGCATTGACATACATTGCATAGCTCACACAGAGACTATGGTTGCAATTAAAAAATTTTTCAATATTATGGTATACAACATACATATTTGGATTTATATTTTTTTTTTGCTCTTTCATCATCAGCAAAGGAAAACATAAAATTCCACGTCCACCTACCAGAAGGTATATGGCAGCGTATGCAATACAGTTTATGTAGATACCTTTGTTGGAACCAAATAAAAAAAAGTATCGAATTGAAAATCCTTCGTTCAATCATCCCAGGAACATATTTTATCCATTTTGGTTGAATTCACCCGCAAATCGAAAGCAGAGATGAAAAATTCGAGATCTGCACGCTAACGTTAACCAAGTCCAAAATGAAATGAACAAAAAAATGAAAATGTATCAAAAAGATACATCCTGAGGCTTTTGATTGGGGTCAGATCTTTCCCGTGACAACTTTTGATTTCGATTTCAGAAATCGGTTTCAATTCTTTAAGGAAAAAATTTTCAAACATCCAATCTTGCATATAAAATAAAAGGGTCTATGAAATAACTCCCACGAAATAAGTCCCACTTTGAAAAACGAAATAAGTCCCACCAAAATGAAATGATTTAAAAATTTACTTGAAATGAAATAACTCCCACTCAAAATGAAATAACTCCCCTTGAATAATATATTTCTTAAATGAATTAAGTCCCACTTTCATAAACGAAATAAGTCCCACTTTTTCATTGTTTAATGCGATTTCAAATAAGAAGTATTTGGCTCTTCGAAAAAAGGGTCTATGAAATAACTCCCACGAAATAACTCCCACTTTACAAAACGAATTTATTCCCACTCAAAACGAAATAAGTCCCATTTAAAATAAAAACGCGTAACGTGTAACCAATTTACGAAGTAAGTCCCACTTTTAAAAACGAAATAACTCCCACTTTCAAAATAGCAATTTTTGGTGGGACTTATTTCGTTTTTAAAAGTGGGACTTATTTCGTGGGAGTTATTTCATAGACCCAAAATAAAATTCAATTGATATGTTGAAACAAAGATGAATTTTTAAAATTGATATTAACTTGACTTTATTCGAAATTTTGGGATTATAATTTAAATACGATTCTTGACATATGATCGCCACAGCGTTATTTAATCTGGTGGTCCAATTTCGATACATTCATATTAAGCTGTGTATCGGCGATTGTTGTCCTCCGAGTGGTCGATCGTTTCGGCTTATCGGCGTAGGCTAGCGACTTCACAGTCTAACGGCGCGGTGTTGAATCCCACAGTTCTGGAGGACTATTCATGGGTCGGAAACATGAAACTATTGGGTTACCAAACGTTTCCTTCAATAAATCAACTGTGGCATCAGCTGTGTGAGATGGTTGTTCAATTGATGAATGAAAAAGACGGCAATCATGATTCTATAGCGGTTACCATTGACTGTAACGTTCTGATGCTCGCAAGAACGTTGCAGTCAATGATTCCATCAGTAGCCCATAAAGCACACCAAATATTCAGATTTTCTGGATGTTACGGTGCATCAACATACACTTCACTCCAAATAAGGCGATTTTGTTTATTGACGTTGCCATTCAATCAAAAATTGAGTTTCATCGCTAAACAAAATTCTGTTATGAAAAACAGGATCGGCGTCAGTCTATTCATGTTGAAATGCCAAACCAAACTAAACAGAAATCACTTAACAACTGTTAAAACGGCCGCCTTCGCCAGTTAAAAAGCTTTGCTAATTTCTAAATATTAAAAATTTCTAAAGTTCTACACCTCCGAAAATACACAGCATACAGCTGTGCCATCCAGAAACTCACTCCATAATTCTGTACATAAACACCCATAAACCCAAGAGTGTGCAGTTTTTTTTCTTGCGCAATTTTTAAATTTTAAATATTCCCTTTCAACTTTCAACTTCTATGATATTTTTTGAATTAGTTTCTCATTGTTCCACATCAAAAATTTACGACTTTTCAAGTCAAACAGAGTGTATACAATAACAACACCAACTAGCAATGATCACATTCCAGCGAATAAACGAAAACTTCGATGGGGAAACAAAGTATAGCTGAAAATTCCAATCAAATAATTAAAACCAGGAAAATGGATAAAGCATCAGCCAGCTTGCTCCACTCCTATTTGGAACTTATGCATATGTATGTACATTTGTTCGCATACCTGTAACGAACTGTTGTGTCCTGTTCAAGGACGTAGTACAATCGACTCTATTTTATAGATAGATACATTTTGGAGCTTCTGCGGCAGTAAAAGCTGAGCATTAGCCAGCTACACTGTAGATGGTGTTTGTTTCGTGCACGAAATTCTTCATTGGCAAGTAATTAATTTCGTCCCGTAGATGCAAAAAGATGCACGAAATCCGTAGCTATTCTGATTTTGATAGTAACTTCTCTGGACAATATAAACGATAAATCGAAAGCGTATTCGTTTTTACCGCATTCCACTTGGAACTGGCTTATCAATGAAATGTTTTATACCTTGTTCACTGATTTCTGATGGAAGCCGTGCTCCGCTTCGCGGTTATTTTTGATCATTGTTGATTTATTTTAATTGTAGGTAGGTATGCATCATCAGTGGGTAATGGGATGATTCGATTTGGGAAGATTGTTTCTTTTGAATTTTGCGGAATTGTTTTCATCTCAAACAATAATGGCACATGAGTTTCGGATTGAATTAGTCTTTTTGAAAGATTAATTAGTAGGTAGGTAGTCATCGACGAATTGATAGACTTTCGGAAATTTGGAACTTCTAGTAGTTCAATAAATTTATTCTTTCTAGTTTCTGATGTAATTAAATATTTTCGTTTTCACAGAGAAGTTGAAGGTAAGAACATAAGTCTAACAAGGAAGTTATTTTGCCAAATTTACACTAAACTTATTTAAAGTAGGAAAAGCTCAATTCAAGGTAGCGGAGCAAGAATTTGAAGTGGTGCAATCCTTTAAATACCTTGGGTCAATAAAAGCAGCCGATAATAATATAGAAGAAGAAATACGCGGGCGGCTGCTCAATTCCAACAGAGCCTACTATAATCTGTCAAAGCTCTTCAAATCCAGAAATCTCAATATAACTTCAAAACTGCTGCTGTACAGGACCATGGTCCTTCCAGTACTCACGTATGGATCCGAGGCTTGGGTACTAAGCAAAAGACACTCCGACCTCTTAGCCGCGTTCGAGAGAAAAGTCTTAAGGCGAATTGTTGGTCCCATATGTGAGGAAGGACGATTCCGGAGACGGCACAAACATGAATTGTACGCAATTTACCTTGAAGCAGACATGTGACAAAAATTAAGCTCGGTAGACTCTGGTGGGCAGGGCACCTAGCTCGCATGAGCAAAGAGGAACAGGCTCGGAAAGTCCTTTGTGGTACATTCTATGGTAGACGGCAGCGTGGTAGAGATGGCGTAGACGCCCGAAGCGTTGGGGTGCGCAACTGGATGGCGTGGCGTTGGCTCAAGACCGGGATATGTGGAAAGACTTGTTGAAGGAGGCCAGGACCGGACCCCGGTTGTCGAGCCGATGATTTTGATGAAAAGCTCAATTCATTTCTTAGCTTAAATTTGACTTAAATTCACAAGCTAACGGCAGCCTTACAAATTTAAAAAATATGGTCAGTAAATAGTTTTTTTTTAAAGTTTTCATACTTCAAGAATATTTTGCTCATCTATTTTTCAACCATTTTCAGATTTAAAGTTTCGAAGTATCTTATGAATTTACTTATTAGCTTATGAATTAAATATGTATGTCAGCTATTATTTTCTTTAAAATTCATAAGTCATAAACTCGCTGATGTATTCCGATTTAATGCAAAACTGAATTATTGAAGTTCATCAACAAAAATAACATAGCTTCCTTTTATTCCGACAAGATTTTATTTCTTCACTAAATCCAATCAATATTCTTAAATTTTTTGAAAAATATAAATAACAAAAACGTTCGTCTTAATCCATCATCCCTAATCATCAAGTTCACCTCAATAACCAATATCATGATGAAAATTCATAAAATGGGTACCAACATCCTTTAAAAATGTTCATCAAATAAACAAAATGAAATCTCATCCCTTTATATAAATTAAAAAAAAAAACTTGTACTCAAAATAAGAAAACCAACGGATTCTGTCAAATTCTTTCCTTTTACCTGAATTTAAACTTTATCCGATTAGCATAGTAATTGGAGCATAAATTGTTCATACCCATTACCTTCTGGTTGAGTACCCCCTTACCCAGGCTACAACCATTACAGCCGCCGACGCCGTTCCTTTTGGAAGTGATTCCGGGTCTTTATACATATTATTCAACCCATATATACTCGTACATGCTTGGCCACTAAGGGTGATGGACCGTGTATTTTGTGTGGAGCTGGGTTTTTGTTCGCTAACTGTGCACAGCGGGGGCAGTCAGTTTGAATCAAATTCACCCCAGGGGTGTGTTTCAAAATCGGCTTTTCATATAAATACTTATAAATTTTCATACTTATGCCATACTTTCAATGGTTTTGGTTAACCATGGTAACCATTCTTCGGTTAAACCAATTTGATGGACTGCACTGCTAGGCAACGACCAAAATAAGTATTAGATATTTTTGATTATAGAATATATGTATGTCAGTGCATTAGGGTGTAGTAGTAGTAGGGGAGTATGGAATTTATTTGGTAAGTTGTGTAATTTGCATGTTTCTGTTGCCTTGGTCTCTCCTGGCATTTTATTTAAGTGATTCCAAACAAGATGAAAGCAAAACAGTGTTATAGTATAGAACCGCCAGGTCTATACGTTTAAACCTGCGTTGAACCATAATTTAACTATCAAAATATTTCAAATTCGGCAGGTTTAGTTGAGGTTTAGCTCTGGTTTAAGTGTCTAGTGTATGATAGCAGCCATTTCCATGCTTGAACCAGGGTTGAATCGTAGCTTAGCTGTCAAAATCTTCCAAAATCGGCAGGTTAGTTAAGGTTTAGCTCTGGTTTAAGGTTCATGTGAGTGTTAGCAACCAATTCAATTGTTAAATCTGACTTGAACCATAGATAAATTGACAAAATCTTCCAAATTTGCTAGGTTAGTTAAAGTTTTTCTCTGGTTTAAGGTCCTAGTGTGTGATAGTACCCAATTCCATGCTTAAACCAGCGTTGAATTGTAGCTTAACTGCCAAAACTTTCCAAATTCAGCAGGTTAGTTGGGGCTTAGCTCCAGTTTTAGGTTCTACTAAGTGATAGCAGCCAATTCCATGCTTAGACGAGCGTTCAAGGATATATTATCTGCCAAAATCGGTAAATTACGGTTTTAAGCAAAGGTTGAACCCAAATTGTACAACTGGCCATCAGTTGACCCAAACTTTTCAATGCATATTTTAATCGACTAACCCGGAAATTCATTACGGAAATGTCAAAAGTCAGCTTAAGAGATGATATTTGGATTGATATCGATACCCCAATTTGACAAAATCGGGTATGTGCATATGGAATTTTTGGCTTATTGAAAATTAAAAAACCCACTATTTTTGAACTTGCGATAACATCTAACTCTGTTGCAAAGTTAATTTTAAATTCAAATCAAAACAAAGCTATTTGTTCTGAATCGATTAGCTCTCATATATTATTTCTTACCCCTTTTTTTTTTAAATTAAAAGCACTTTGCAAAATAATTTATTTAAACAGATTCGAATGCAAATATATGAAAAAAAAGTAAAACGGTCCTTTGACTCTGGGATTTCGTTAGCCACAGTTGTTGTTGTTGTACAAAAAGACCAATATCCATAGAATCTGTCTGTCGCCCCTTACAGAAGCTAACTGAATACCAATTATAAAACATGTAGCATAGGAATTGGGTACCTATATCTACCAAACCGCAATTGTTTATTAGAAAACCGTAATTGTATTGAAATAACGCGTACTGAATAAATTAGAAATAATCGCGTTCCGCCTTTGTTCGATGCTCTCTGTATTTTGTGTGTACTGACCTAAATTAGTTCAGAACGAATAAATCTTTTTCGAAAAAGGGAACATTGTAGTGCTCATTGTTGCGTGTCTATGTCGATGTTGATGTTGAATTCAACCCAAACCCAGGAGCAGGAGCAGGAGCTAAAAATAATATCAAGCGAATAACGTACAAATATTTTCAACCTGATAATTTAATGCATTATATTGTATTGCCAGCCTACCTATACCTATTTCTATGCTACATATATATTTTATTGGAATCATTAAGAATGAAAATCGATTCAAGGACGATAACGGAATACATAAGTACCTAGAACTTATTTCTATATCATCAGGAAAGACACAATTTATTCGATAAATTAACCCAGAGAGAGAGAGAGAGAGATGGAGAGAGAGAGGGAATTTAATTTGAAGTGGAATGTGAAGGTTCCTGCAAAGATATTTTATTCTATAGAAGTGAAAAGTATGTCTATAGGTAAAGATGGAAATTAGTGGTAAAATATATTTGGAAAAGGAATAATTAATACTACAAATATTCTACCAATGGCAATTAGATTGATGGGCAGTATTGAATTAACTTTAATCATTAATTCATTTCAAAGTCTATTTCTGTTTGTTAATTGCTTAGTTTAATTCTTTAGATAATTGTTCGCATTGTTGGTTATTTTTTTTTTTTTGAAACTGATATCAAAGATCTTTTAAGTGTTGAAAATTTGATTGAAAATTCTTAAGATATGGAACTCTTTAATGTAATTTTTATATTACATTATATGTATCTATACAATAGTGGGCACAAAGGGGGGTGAGAGGGGAACACGTTTTCTGCGGAAGTAATTGATTGCTATTTTTTGATGGCTTTAATTGGAATCCACGCTTGGAATTTCAAGATTGTTTCAGGCTGTCAAGATATCCTTTTCTTAATCCGTCTTTTAAGTTGAGTTCAATCCCCAACTTATTTTATTTTCCGTTACGGATTTTGAAAGTTCTAAACTTCTCCCTAAATTATTAACTTTTCTTACTTCTATCTTCGAAAACTATTTTTAATAGCTTCACTCTATTTGGTTACCGAAAACTTTTCTCAAATTTATTATATAGTCCAAACACGCTCTAAGATATTTCGCAACGCTGGCTGGCCGAAAATGAATTGGAATATGATTGTGACAAGCTGTTGGAAAGGTTGGAAAGAGAAAGAATGTATTTTATTTTGTAATTATGATTTGTGAAATAAGAGGGTAAATTAATAATTGACATCATATTCAATTTTTAATAGAATTATTCTGTTGTAATAAAATTTTCAATTTACATTTTTTTTCTATAATTGACGCTCATTAAAAATTCAAAATACCCTTTGAATTTTTTAAAACACACTTGTCACTTGTCTTAAATATTTGGATATAGGGAGGAAAAACAGTGTTAGGTAAGGGAATCCACATTCATGTGGTGCGGTTAAAGAAGGATTCTTGGCCATACGTCAGAAGTTATCGAAGGTAGGTACGGCTGTTCTGCTCCAATGTTCAATCTGTGATTTTTTTTTGTGAATGCATCAAAGTAAGAGGTAACGAGTTTAAAGAAAGCGGACGTTTTATTTATCCCATAGGTTCCTATAGGTGGCAGACATAGGTTATTTTATAACAGTTGAATTTTTTTGTGTAAATAGTTACCATAGTATGTACGAACGAATGGTGATTACAAATTTTGAATCCATGAGCGTTTTAAAATAGTTTCAAGGCAACATTGTCTCCAAATTTTTCTGAGACTTAACACACACCTACAGTGGGGCCCAAATTCAGCCATTTACTTAAAAGCTGCATAAATAATTGGTATCAAGATCCCATTTACGTTAAAAGTATCAAGGCTGATTGGTATATATGTTCTTCGGGCAACTATTAAACAATATTTCACAAGCATGCATGCAAATACAGTGGGGCCTGCATTTATTCAGATATTAGGTATCTGGCGCAATAATTTTGACAGGTTTTATAGGAACTTGGCCTGACCCACTGTAGTTGTCTGCCTGTTTTTAAATAATTTTCCGAATTATTTTTTTGAAGAAATATGTAATGCTTGTGTTGAATAATGAAGTAATTAAATATTGGGGATTGTTGCAACCTAGAGATCTAATATGTCCCCATTATTATTGCATGAGCTAGTTCATTTTTTAATCGTACATAGTTCTCCTTGAGATGTATTACTCTAAACAATTTGAGTATTTGGAGGCCTTGAGAGAGGGTAGATATTTTTTGCATGAACCAAAGCTCAAACCAACCTGAGACCAGTTTTTTGAAAAATAACATCTCAAGATTTTGACAAAAAAATTTCAATTTTTTTTTTTTCATTCAAATCTTACTTTTATTTTTTTGTTTCAAATACTCAATGGATTTATCTATTTAAAAACAAACATTGAAAGCCAGATAAGGTAAATTGACTAATAGTATTAAATATTTAAAACAACTCCCAGTTAATAATGGGTCAGTTCAGTTTTGCCTTCTCTTTTAAACTATAAGTTTTTTAAGACATTTGCTTAATTATTTAAAAGTTTAACTACGCAGTTCAGTTGCTTTTCAGCGTTTCACTTAAATTTGATGACAGCATTGAACGTAAAATTTTAAAAAATAATTAATTTTGGTTCTGTTCCAAATAATTTTTTTTATAAATTGCCCCTATCATCCTAAACGGGGGAAAATAGAGACCCTTTACAATTTTTTCTTGCTTTGAGCTAAGTTATGTATACATATCCTAATTTTTTGAAAAAAAATATCGGTTTGATTGTATCTTCAGGTATATGCTTTCGTCAAAAAAACCTACCAACAACTTTTTTAGTATAGTTCAGTGATAATTTTTCCTGTTCTACATTTATCTTAGATCTTCTTCTTCATTGATCTAGCTATTTTGAGTTATCATTTTGAAATTTGAGTTAACCCAAAGGGGAAACCAAAAACCGCGTAAAATTTAATGCTTCTAAAACTCAATGCTGCTTACTGTCGTTAAAGCGAAATTCATCTCCCATGCCACTATCCATGAGTGGCACTTGCATCAAGGAAACTGAACACATTTCAGTTCTCGGTATGTGCATCACAGACCACCTTTTGTTTAATGATCACATATCCGAGATCTCCAAAAACGCTGCTAAGTGTTCAGGGTTTCTTCGTCGATGCAAGAAATTTTTCTCCCCTTCTTCTAATCTACCTTGAGTACAACTCGCATATTTGGCCGAGCGCACTTAAATGTTTTGGATAGAATCTAAAATAGAGCGTTGAAAATGATAGGTGAAACAACTATAACAGAAACATTCCCATCCTCGGAACATCGACGCAATGTTTCTTGTCTTTCACTTTTTTATCGCTACTTTCATAAGCATTATTCTAGTGAAATAGCCAGTTGCATTCCTCCCCATAAACAATTCCACCGTAATACTTGCACTGCCAGGACTGCCCATCATTTCACCCTTGAGCCCAACTTCGGACGCACTGTTAAGTACAGAGAATCTTTCTTTAGCCGCACCACACGAATGTGGATTGCTTTCTATGCTTAGCCATTAAAAACCAATGTGCATCGGTAACTCCTATCCCATTTCCCTTAACGCTCGTACTGTGTTTAAACATTTTAAGGGTATTCATATCCTCTTTAGTACGCGCTTAATATAAAAAAACTTACCTTTTAGTTTAAAATATTTGAAAAAAAATCCATTTAAATAAAAAACAATTCATATTCTTTGTCAATTCATTTTATGCAATTTTATTCGTTATTTTTGTTTTCAATGTCTTTTCATTTTTTATAATATATATTTCAACAGTAATACACATTTAAACTTGTGTATTAAACTACATAAATTAATTCATTTTTGTTTTTAAATCAATGTTTTTTTTTTTATTTTTCTTATTAACATTTCGTTAATATAATCATTTATATATATTAATTTTATTAATATGCGTCTAATCTCTTAAGTTATGAATTTTGAAATAATAAATCTCATTATTCAAAACTTTTATTTTTTATTTTTTTGTCATTGTTTTATGTATATATATATCGTTTGTATATATATATAGATATTTATATATAATATGTCTATATACATCTTAGACGTATATAAATTTGTTTTTATTTTTTTTTATGAATGTTTATGTAAATGTGTATAGTATATATATATAATAGTATTATTACATTTTGTTGTTTATTTTTATTATTATTTACTTTTATCGCTGGACATTACACCAGAAAAGTGTAATATATATATATATAAATAATAACTCAGCAGTTTTCCGTAAGTGTGTGTTGGTATTTTCAACTTCTAAAACTCTATTTTCAATAACTGAACAATATTTATTATCTATAGATTAGACAGCGATAGTATATGATTTGAAAAATATGAAAATTATAATAATAATTATTATTGAGAAACAACAATATGAAATTTAAATTTAGTATTATTTATTTTTATTTTTATTCTGTTCATATAAGAAGTCTGGAATTTAACTTTTGTTTTTTTTTGTTATTATTATTTTTTTAACTTTTACAAGTTCAATAAATTTAAATGGTAATAATATATTATATACTGTTATATAAATTGATTACATCAATAAACAACTCACAAAAATTAAAATTTTTTTAACAATAATTTCAGTCGGTCACTATTTAAGCTTTTTATATAGACCATTTAGGTATTTCCAGTTTAAAAATGTATATATATATATTCAATACTTTTTTTTTTATTTATATTTATGTATATATTTTTGTATTCTAAAATAAGTTCTTTCTACCATTTTTTTTTAAATTTTTTTTGTTAGATTTTTATTAATACAACCAAAAACATTTTTTTTCTTTTTTCAATTCAAACAAATTATGAAACTTAAAAATTGAATTTCAGAAGAAATATGTGTATTTTGTTTTTGATAAAAATTTTATTTTTCAATTATCCTATCTGCTAATTATAATATGAAAGGTATATAAATGTACTAGAGTCGTTGTATCATGAATTATCCGTTTTATTTAATCGTTTTGCCTTTACTATTAGGTATTTTATGGAAATTGGAAATATTTTTATTTTTATTTCTTATTACGATTAGAATTTTTTTTTTTGTAAAGAGTTATTCAATGGAAATTAATATTTTAAGGATAATTTTTATTGATTAAGGTTAAGATTAAGATTGATGCTTAAGAGCATTGTTTTAAATTAAAATTGTAAGTATTAAAAAAAATATTAGATATAAGTTGAATAAATAGGTCTTATTTTTAATTTTAAATAAAAATCGAATAGAAAATTGAATTAAACTAGTAGTTTTTATTTTAATTGTAAACAAAATATATATCTTTGAAATATTAATTTCTTTGAAATAAATAATACTTTTTTTTTTGTTGTATTTTTTTTTAGAACGAACACATTATGAAAAATTTAAAAACTTTATACATTGAATAATATTATTATCCAGACAACGTTAATAACCCCTTCTTACAAAAATAAAGAAGGAAATGATTTCCTGATTTCACAATAAACACTTAATTTTATTATTTATGTTGATTTTTTTTTTGTTTTGGTTTAAATAACTTTACTAACCACATACACATATAAATTATTATTAACTTGTGTTTTTGTTTAACTAATTGTATTAATATATATATATTTGCAGTTTATCTTAAGTTTTTTTTTATCAAAGGCATTTTATTTTATTTTCATTTATTTTTTTAATAAAACAACATTATAAATATTTATTATGTGAATTTTTAAGACCTATATTTATTATATAATTATAAACTGAACTGAAAAGATTTTTAATTTTTTAAAAATTTTAAATTAAAATTATAAATTTAACTTATAGAACTGCATTTTTTTTAAATTGATTGCTTATTTATTGCGTTTTGTTTAAATTATTAAAATTAAAATTATTATAAGTTTTTTCTTGTTTATTTAGATGGGAGTATTATGATTTTATATAATGTTGTAGGTATGTATATATTTGTTGGGAATGTTGCTGATGAATTTTATTGTTGTTGTTGTTGTTAATTTGAATATTGGAACTGTCAAAGAACTGCGGTGAAACCGGATTCCGATATTGAATTATTGGATAAAAGTAGGTAGTGTTTAAAAGTTAAAACATTTTTTAAGCTGAAATATAATTTAAATTATTTTAATTAAAAAAATATATATATATTTTTGTAACAGTCATGTTTATATTAAAAATAAGTAAAAATATTAAAAAGATACAATTTAATGAAAACAAAAATTAATGTGTTTGTATTTTGTTTAAGTTTCGAATTGTGAGATTTTTAATAGAAGTTGACATTTAAGTAAAAAAATTAAAAAAATACTTCAAAATTACAACTTACCTTTAGAATTTATGAATATTATTTAAATTGGGTTTTGAAAATATTTTAATTTGTTATTAGAAATTATTCGAGTAAATCATCCATTTCTTATTTAGTAGCTCTTTGAAAATAAATATGTGTTTGGGCAACACTTACATATCAATAAAGTTGAAAATAAAAAAAAAATTAAGGAAGGCAAACCATCTTTCTTTTTCAGAAATTGGTTTTGAAATTTTTAACCTTTTCTACAATTCATGGGAAAGGCTGAACAGCAACACTTTTCTTTTAAGAACTGTATAAAGAAATTTAAATTGTTTTCGAAATTTGTTGAAGACAAGAAGGAATATTTTGAATGTTGATTTTTTGCATAAAATCGAGACCCGCTATAAAAAACGAAGTAATTTTTTCTTTAAGAATTCCCTTAGAAAATTTAACCACGAAGCGGCGGGAGTTTGCAATAAGTAATGTTTCGATGTAATTTTTGAAGATTTAAACTCCATGTCTTGATATGCTTTTTTAAATAAAGATTTTTAATCAAATAGTTTTTGAAAAATTTATAATCAAACTTAAAATTTTCAAATTCAATTTGCAAAATATTCTAGGAAATAATCCCTTTGTCGAAGCATAAAAGTGTATATTTCAACTTAATAAAATTGAATTATTTTGGTAGAAGATAAAAATAAAAAAAAGCGATAAAAATTGTTTTTCGCATTTTTATCAAAAACTTTCGAAATACAAGTTAATGCTTTTGTTTTTCAATAGAATTTTATTTAACCAGAAATTGTAAGAACACCGTTGTTGCACCCCGCTCTACCTTTTTGCATCCTCACCCCACTTCCGAACATCTGAATGAAAAATGGAATATTTTCAATCCCTATAAATTGTGTTCCAATTTCAAAAAATTTAATGTTAATTTGACCCCGACGAGCCAATTTGGATTTTCAAAAAATCAAAAATTTTGGTAATAAATCGTCTTTCAGCTATTTCTATCAGACGTACATAGTATTATGGTGAGCCTTTTTCATTTTCATTTATTTCTTTATCTTTAGCTTAAACTTAACCAAGCATAATACTTACTTTTCTTGTTTTGTCTTATTCTCAAAGCACAATAATTATTTTTAACCAATTATTATTTTCACATCTAAAAGCAAAAATTGACAATCGAGCAAATAACTTCAATGCATTTTTAAATGCACAAAATATTCACGATATTTATGTTCAAGTCATATCTATATAAAGTGTACGTAATAATTTAAAATTTTTTGTATTAAAAAAAAAAATTATTCAAAGATAATATTAAATGCAGTGTTTATTGTCTTGTGTTTCAAAGTCAAGTAAATATTTATATAGATTTTAGTTCCACAGAGATAGAGATGAGATAGAGAAAAATATAGAGAAAAAGACAAATAAATTTTGAAGAATCAGATTTACAAAAAAAAAAATTCAGAAAACACCAAAAGCAGCAGATCATTATTGTTGTTTAAAGGTTGTTTATCATATATTTTTAGTTTTCTCTCAAAACATTAAAATGTGTTAATCATTTTTGTTTCTATTTTATGCCAAGTTAAAGAACATAAAATAAACAAACAACGCACATTCAAAATAAATAAGAAAAGAAACAGAGATTTTTTGTTTTATAGTTTTTTTTTAAGTTTATTTGTTTTATTTTCAAGTTTTTTTTTATTTATTAATATTTGGTTTTAAAATTATTTCTGGTTTGTTTTTTTTTCTTAGTGTTTTTGTATTGGTTTTTCTCAAAGTAACAATAATTCATTTATTTAACATTTATCATTTTTTTTTGTTTTCACATCACTTTTATTGTTTATATAATATAATTTTCTTTGTTTTTGTTTCATTTAAATATTCAATAGTAGTCTGTGTATATTCATTTTTCATGTTTACAATGTTTTTTTGTGTTTTTTTTTTTTAAATTAGAATTTTTAGTATTCATGTCCCTATTATGTTTCGATACACACGCAATACAATTTTTATATAATATACATATGTATGCATTTTTAATATTCTACAAAACTAAAAATATGCAATAAAATTAGGAAAAAAATAAATAAAAATTCTTTTGTTTTTTATATAATTATTTAAATTTTTTCGCTGGCATGAATGTTGTTGTTGATTTTCTGAAGAAACCTTTGAATTTTGTTCCATACAGATCCTGTAGGTTAAGACATTCAATATAAGTGTATAAAGATCGCCTCCAGTTACGCCCACACATATACCATGGTACGAATTTGTTGTTAGCTTTTTGAAATTTCAAACATTTAAGAAAAAAAGTAAAAATTATAAAAACAAAAAATGCAAATTAAACAAATAAATTTTTTTTCTAATAACTTGGGTATAATTATTTATTTTTATTTATTACAAATATTTAACAAGCAATATAAATTTATACATTAATTAATAGATTTCTTATGAATAAATTGCTTTAACATTTTATTAGGTCTTGGGATCACTTTTTTAATACAAGCAATACAATGTAGGGCTAAAAGGCTAAGAAGGAAATGCCCAAAAACATTTTTTTTTAGTTTAAATCAGATTACAAAATCTGCAAGGGTTCTCATATAATTCATGTTACTGCTGAACAATAAAATTATTATTTTGGACAAAACAAGAATTAGAAGAGTGTTTTACCTATAATTTTTCATATACATAGTTTTGGAACTACATTATATTACTTAACGTATACGTATGTTTTCATCGAAGTAGCTACTAAACTGAGATTTAATTTTTCGAACTCTAAGGCCCAATTTTTTCACTCTCCGTTTAATTTAAAATCGCTATTAAAAATGGAAAATTTGTAAGATATCGCACTAATTTTTAAAATTTTCTAGTTTTAAATGTGAAAAAAATGAGCCTAAGAAGCTTCACTTCAAACGTAATAAAATTCAACTCTTGACCATATTTTGCGATATTTATCATAAAAATCGATAATAAGAAAACTTTTATTGATAATCGCTATCAGAACAGAAGACTGAATCTCAAGTTTAACAAAATTGCCCTTAATCTTCTTTTAATCTGAGGATTTAGCAAAGTATACCTCGACTTGGTTTAGCTCGTGAAGAATACTTTTAACAAAATTCAAATTTTTGATGCAATTTTTGTTTACAAACAATTATTTCATTATCAATAAGGCCGGTATTCACAGTCCGCTCATAAACTTATAAGACTTATAACTCAAAAATTTGCAGCCCATTGAATACCTAGCTAATTAAGAATCTTATGTAGATTTAAACGGTTGTCTAATTTTACAGTAAAATGTCAATTTAGTCTAGAACTGATCCAGTGTTTAATTTAAACACACGCTAGGCAACAATGAAAAAATGTTTATATCTTTAACCTTTATTCACATTTTAAGTTAGACCAATATTAATATTTATATTGAAATATAAGCCTAAGAGTCGATCTTACAGCTTACTTAAGTGCCATTAAAAATTCAAAAATACTAGATTAAATAGTTTTTGAAAATTTGGGCATTTTATATCATCAATTGGCCAACAATTGGGCCATAGAATATTCGAAGAATATATCATCATATATTTAAGTCTAACTGTTTTAGGGTAACATGGCTCTGAACAAATTGGCCCTTATAGAATTTTAGGTAAATATCCGTTTGAATAATGGCTCTCTTCTAAGCTTGGTATACAGTTTTGTAAGTCATGAAAAAGAAATATTGGTAAGGACTTCATTCCATATCTTGAAAACCACTCAAGATAATAACTCTACATTTTGAATTGTTTAAAAATATAAAAATTCATTAAATCAATCGTATTGATCTTTTATCATATACATAGGTAGGTACTATAAAACATGAAAAGTGATTTAATTTTTTTTTTTAATCTACAGTTTTAACAAATTCCCTTACAACTCTAATATTTTTTTAACAAATTGTTCTAAGTTTTGTTTCTTTTTTTTTGTTAAATTCAATTAATTAATAAAAAATATGATTTTAATTAATATTTCATTGAAAATTCTTCTAAAATGTAAAACTTGTGGAACAAAAACCCGAAAATCAGAAATCAGTAAAATATTTATTTAAAAATTAACTGACACACATATATATTTTTGGTTTTATTATTGTTTTATCTATTTTAAAAAATATTTTATTTATATTCGGTTTTGTTGTTGATTAAAATGTTTATTTTATTTTATTGTTGCTATTTTTTTTTTACTTAAAACACAATACAAGAGAAGTTTTTTTTTAAGGTGTATATCGAATATACGACGAAGGAATGTTTCAATATTTTGTTTATTATTGTTTTTTTTTTATTTTTAAATTAATTTTTACTGCTTGAGATATAGATACATAAATACATAATTATAATAATATAAACTGTTTACTGTTGTAGTTGGTTGTCATGGTGGTAATAATATAGTAAATATAATTATGGTGATGTTCTGTACTGTTCTATAAATGTTTTGATGATTAAGTAGTAGTAGTGATGTTGTAGGTTTGGATTTTTAATTTATTATTTTTTTGTTAATGTAGATTTTTAGATTTGGTTTTATTTTTTAAAGTTGTTTTTTTGTTTGTTTTAAGTTAACAGATAGAAGATACACACATAATACTTATATGCATATTATATATTAGGATGCATTTGAATATATAGAAGATAGGAAGAGAAGCGCTTATTTTTTAGTTATAGATATCGTTAGCATAACTGTTTTTTTTTTAAATTATATATATTTGAGTTATATAATTCATATACTCCAGCTAAACAACAAGAAAAGGAAAAAAAAGAAGACATTGAAATGTATAAGTATTTGGTGTATTGTAAGAAGTTTAAGGCTTTTAAAATAAGTGCTTATATAGAAATAATTTTTTTTTTTTTTTTAAAAAAAGCATTACATGCAAAATTTATGTAGAACAAAAAATTACGATATAATAAATAGTATTCACAAGATAAACAATTCGTATATTTATTTATAAACAAGCATAATATACAAGAAGTATCTGTCTATATTTACAGAGTTTGGTTTTTTTGGTTAAAATATTAAAAGAAAGATATGTTGTTGTCAATGATTACGTTATATGGTTATTGTTATAATAATATTTAAATGTAAAAATTAATTATACCTACTCTCTAAATGTAAACTACTTTTTAATAAATTCTCATTCGATGCTCGGTTATAAGTTTTTATTTTGGACTTTTACAAAACCTAAAAAAAACAATTTAATGGCTACATAATATTTAAAAATGTAAACTCTATTAAATAAAACTATAGAATTAGTTCAGTTGACTCAATCTATTTCAAACAGAAATTTGCGATGGTAGTTTTATTTTTGGGCAAGCGGTATTTTCTCTTTAGCGAAATCAATTAATTTTTTAAATGCTAGGCTTTAAGTTATATTCTAAATTTCCGTCAAGGATTTCCGGTAAGGGTGTGATTTTAATTTTTTTCTTCTAATTTTTCAGGGTTCGCAAACTGAACTGATAATAACTTTAGACAAACTCAACAAAGAATTTGAGAGCTATGTCTGGATTTTATTACAAAAAAAAATGATTCGTTTTGTTTTTGCAACTGCAAATATGAAGTTTTTAAAAATTTGAAGTAGAATTTTTGAAATATTGAAAAATTTCATCAAAATTATAATTTCTCAAAATAATATTAAGAATGGCCTTTCTCACAGGTTAGAAAGCCCTATGTTGCGTGTTCACAACGTTTGCCTAGTGTAATAGCAGAAAGAATGGTTTTCCTAAAGATAAAGCATTTTTACAGTTAGTTGTTTTTTTTTTTCATTGAAAATGATAAATAATTTTAAAATTCTTTGAATTTTTATTCTTTACAAATAAAGTATAAAAAATTGTTTTTGGAACAATTTTTTTAGCGGTACCTATAGAAATTAAAGTTGACAACACTTTTTTTAATGGCGGCCATTTTTACAACTGTTAAGTGATTTGTGTTCGGTTGGTTTTGCATTCAAACATGAAATTGTGTAAATTAATGCCGATCCCGATTTTCATAAGAGAATTTTGTTTAGCGATGAAGCTCACTTTTGGCTAGGTCAATAAACAAAATTACCGTATTTGGAGTGAAAATAATTCTCAAGTGTACATATGTTGATGCACCTTTACATCCACAATTGATTTATTAAAGGAAACGTTTAGTAACCGCATAGTTTCACGTTTTGGACCCGTGAATTGGCTTTCAAGATCGTTCGATTTAACGCCGCTTGAGTATTTTCTATTGGGACCTTAAGAAAAGCTTGTTTTAGTTTTTGTAACAAAACTTTTTTGACATCTGTTAGTTTTTCATATTATCTGCAACTATTACGAGTTAAGAGCTTAAAACCATTATTTTTGATTTATTTTAACTTTGTTTATAGACTTCTTTTAAGCGAGGATTCCTCCTCATCACCTTCTTAAAAAGTATAAAAGAAAAAACAATATTTTCGATATTTGAAGTTTTTTGTGAGGACAAAACAATGCACATAAATGTTTTTCAATATAATTTTGCGTTAAGCATTAAAAAATAACAAATTCACAAAATTTTGTACTGCCTACGTAATAAAAGCTTTTATTTTTGAAATACTTCACTCTATGAGCTATGGATTATTTCAATACAATATTATAATGATATTAACCTTTTCAAAATTCTAATTTTTAGTATAATTTTATAATTAGGCATAACATTAGTGGATTAATATCGTAGCTATAAAATATGGAATTTAATTGATAAACAAATTGAATCTATCACAGTCATTTTGTTTTCAATAGTACGATGCATGATGATTAACAGATTTTTAATTTATCTATGCTATAGGTTAACGTCGTGAATTATTGTGATAATTATGGTTAGTAGTTGTTTAAGAAAATGGTGCATTTTATGGTCAGATTGGTTTTATTTGCAATAGTTTTGTTATGTTTTTGTTTATCACAAATACGCTTTAATCTTGTTCAACAAGGAATTCCTACAAATCTAAAAAAATGCCTAAATTCGCCTGATTTTGTTATTTTTTTTTCCTAATTTTCTATATTTATATTCTATCATGTTTGTTTTTATTTTAAAGAGTATTTTACGGTACATTTTTATACTAGTGCCTACCAAAAAACTGCTGAGTATAAGTTTAAATAAAAGATTAAAAAATAAATGTTTATTTATATAGTGTTTGCGGTTATATTTTTAAAATTAAAAAAAAAATTTAATAACAAATAATGCAAAATAATAGAAAAATTAAATTTTAATTATATTATTATATATTTTAAATAATTTAATTGAATTAATTTTATACTTACATTTAGTTACGTTCTTCTTCTATTTTTTATATATTTTGGGGATGAAAGAAATATATTTATTTATATATTCTCTATAGTAACAAAATACGGAACAACAATTTTCTGTAGATTTAGTGGTTGGTGGTTGATTTGGTTTAAGTTTGGAATTGCTTGGCTAAATGTCTATGTTTTATTTTTAATTAATTTTTTATGTTTTTTTTTTGTATTAATTTTTTCGTTACACTTGTTTTGCTACATGTTTCATCGCTAATTTAGAAAAAAAAACTTAGGTTTTTTTTTATTGGTTTTGGTTAAGAAGTTCAAATTTTGGTTTGTTTTCGAATATGTTCCAATGCGCTTATATTCCGTAGGAGTTTTTTTGTTTTAAGTTAAGAGAGGAAAATATGTGTGTGATTGAATGATTTAGAAAGAGTATAGGTATGAATAATTTTTTGACGAATTTACTAAACAAAATGTCGGCCGAATGATTCAACCCGTTTGCCCTTTATTTTTCGAACTATGCTTCCAATTTGTTGAGATTTTTGAAATTATTATTTTTTTTTCAATTGTTGATTTTTTTTTTGTAAAATTTTGACGATTGGCAGCTATGGTAGAAATTTTGGGTTTAAAATTTGGGCTTTTGAATGTGTTTTCTCTTCTGTTTTAATCGATTGTTGATTTTGTAGTGCTTCATGAACTCTGATTTAATTTAATTTCGTTTTGTTTTTTTTTTTTACTTTTTTTGCTTCTACTGTTCTTTATTTTCAAATTTAATTCTGCAGTTTAATTCTTTTATAATACATGTATATATGGTTTTTTTTTTGTATATATATATTTATATGGTTTTTTTTTGGGGGATTTGTTTTGTTAAATAAATATATATATATATATGTGTGGATTTGAATTCATTTTTTTTGTTAATTTTTTTTGTTTTTTTTTATGTTTTTTGTTTTCTTTTTAAATAATTTTTTTTATTATGATGACATATCACTGCATGACACATTTTCCCTCTATTTGAGTTTTTAGCTCATTTACTTGCGTTTCTATTTGATTTTTCAGTTCTGTAAAAAGAAATTGAGTAATGGAAACAGCAATAAATAAGCGTGTTATTGTAGGATAAACTACAATAGTTTAAATTTTAATATTTTATTATTATATTAAAAGTTTGTATAGTGTTTTTTTTTTATTATTTAAATATACCATACATTTATGCTAGTTAACATATATAGTATACACCTAGAAAGGATCACAATTTTTATAATTTTTATAGTGGTTTTAAAAAATTTATAAATAAACCATTCTATTTTATTTAAAAAAAAAGATTAACTCTTTTTTAAGATAAATTTAATTGAAAACTTTATGACTCTCATTTAGTCTAAGGGTAGCCGAAACTAGGATTTGATTATTATTTTTTTTAATGACTGAGTTTTTCAACTTAAATTCTAACTCGGATTTTTGAAAATTCCATTCTATATAAGCTCGATTTTATTATGGGTTATTTTTAAAGTTTTAGGTCAGTTGTATTTTTTAAAGACTTTATGAGACTTGCAAAATCAAATTATTCACAAAAAGAATAATAATGTCATTAAAGTTATATAGGTACTTCAGCTGAAAACTTTAGTATTAAGTTCCAAAGCTTAAGAAAAAATGTACACTTTAACTTTAACATGTTTACATGTTAAATATTGCGTTTCATTTATTTGCCATGAAATTTCATTTACCTTTAAAATTGTTTGTATAAAAAAAAATTATTCACCACGTATAAAAATCATAGAACTTGTGATTCCAACTTTTGGACATGAAGGATAGTTTTTTTCAGTTAAGAGGGAAAAAGCATTTTCTATTCAATAGCACACATAATGACATGGAAAATTTGTATGATAGAAAATAAAATTAAGTGCGAATAAAAATATTTAAAACATAAAATAAAAGTTAAATAAAAAATTCAAAAATGCAAATGCAATAAAGAATAAAAGTGAAAATTAATTGAGCATCAAAAGGAAAAATTACTTAGAGGTAAAGGAGAAAAGGAAGAGAAAGGAAGTGATTTATATTTAGTTTTTTTTTTATTTACATTTATTTCTTTTTTTTTTCATCAAAGACATGATGAATTTGTATAAAGGAAAGAAAATTTAATTTTTGCTGCTTTTTTAATTTTTCTTTGCCTTTTTATATTTCATTTTTTGATTGGATTATTAATTGATATTTTTTTTTTTCATTTCTTTTTATATTTTTTTTATTATGTTGGAAAAATTAAACTCAAAGTAAAAGAATATTTTTTTTTGTTATTTAAAAAGGGAAAAATAGTCAATTTATTTAAAATATTTTTTTTTTCTTTTTTCTTTTTGCTTGTGTGTGTAAGAATATTGCAAATTAATTTTAGCTGGGAAAAAGTTTGCCACTTTTTACAGTCATCATCATCATCATCACCATTGGAATAATATTTTACCGATTTTCAAATGACTTCGCCTTCTACCCAAATATCTAATATTGTTTTAAAAAAAGTTTTTAGTTTTAGTTCGATGTATACAGTCAAACATTTTTGATAAAAGTTAAACAAAATTGCCAAGGTTTCATTTTCACCATACTAGAACTTGTTCAATGTTTCTTATAATAACATTTTTTTGTGTTCTCTAGATTTATGAACCAAATTAATTTATGACTTATTTGAAGCTTGAAAAAATTTTTGAGTAGTAGAACAAAATGCATATTTTTTTTTAAAGAACAGAAACCGTGCTTTAAACTTCTTTATTTTATTTTTTTTAAATGTGAGTCTCAAAATTACTTTGAATTAATGGAAGGGCCAAAAACCCATATACAGAAATGGCAGAGTATATTTGTTTAAGAAGAGCTACGTTTGTTTTCGAACAAATATTTTGAATTTCTGTTCGAAATAAATTTAGAAAATTGCTGTACCTTAATCTCTTAATTACATGATTTTTTTGTTTTCAAAATCGTACCTGGGAAAAAAGATTGAAATAAAATTGAAGAGACTATTTATTCATCCAAGAAGAAGGTCGTATTAAGACAATGAATAAAATCTTATTGACCAAATAAAAATTAGTTGACATTTAGTTTTATTTGTTTTTCCAAGAGTGTCAGTTCTTTTTTCTCTCTGATTATTATTGAAGAAGGAAGCATTAGAAAATATTCCTTGGCGGTGTCTCAACTTTGCATTTTTTATTATTATTAAATTAAAACAAAAGTTCTTACAAAAAAAAAATTGGCAAAAATAAAATAAATAAAACCCCAATCATCAACTAATCATAAGATCAGTCCGATAGTATAGTTTTGCTAATATTTTTGGCCATACAGAATTGAGGGTCTTATAAACTCGTATATAATAGTTGAAATATATTAAAATGCAAATGTTATTTGCGAGATTTTTCTACTCAACTCTTTGAATGATGCAAATCATTGTTAAGTAGATTGCTGTGTTGAGCTAAATATTTATCTCTTCTTAAACTTTTAAATAAGTCTTGAAATTAAATTAAAATTTAATTTCACATTTAAGACCAACAATTTAAATAATTTTCAATAACATACCAGCATCAATATTTTCAACAACAAAAAAGAAACTCATGAATTACATTAAATGTCCTCCATTAATGCAAAATCGACAAAAAAAAAAGATCCAAACCAAAACTACCTATTTTATATCATTTAATGGTATATCGCATGCTGTCCAAGTACTTTTCAATATTTATTCCATATAAGAGCAAAATTATATCACTTGTTATATGGACACTAAATTCTGGAAAAATTATAGCCATTATCCAATAATAATCACATCAGACGACCATAATGTACCATAAAAAAGTATTATGTTAATAAAACCATCAGTTCAGCAAATAAATAAATTTATATTGAATATAAAAAAGGTTGGTATTATAACCAACATCCCGACTGACCCAATTTGAATATTACAAAAAAAAAACGAAATAAAATTGTATTTATTACTAATTGCCCCTTAATTACGAATCGCTCGTTAAATGTTAAAAAAAAATAAAAAAAAGCGATATTTCTGCGCGCAGAATAAAATGAATACTTTATTATATTGGTCTATGCATAGCTACATATTTCGCAATGAACATTAAGTTCTTAAACGAGGAACACCATCAGCTAGAGTTCAAAATTAAGGTCGAAACATTTTTGCAAAAGGAGGCATGCCCCGGGAAGGTTTTGTATATTATATAGAGTTTCTTTGTGAATATTGTAATGTCCTTATGGTATTTTTCCCTTTAATTAACCAAACAACGGCTACTGGTGGTACTGGGTCATGAAAAGGTGAATAATGTATTTCCACTCTCAAATTGTGCCATTCAAATAAAAAAATAAAAAAAAAACCACAGCAGCAGGTACCATCACGGTACTGTTACCCTTTTTCTCATTTATTTCTTTTATTTTTCTTATACAAATATTTCATTAATGTCCTTTAAGGGGCGGATGAAATGTACCAACTCCAACCCTCAGAGGTATATTTAAACAAATTATAGTGCTGCTGTTGTTCAATTTTAAAGTACATCCTAATCATATTTAACCCATTTAATTTAAAGGCAAGAAAGAGTTGGTAAAGTAAGGAACAACCCTAGGGCAAAAATCAGTTAAAACAAAAATCATTTAAAAAATATGTCTTTGTCGTTTGTTCTGCTGCTGCTATATTGCCAGTCCTTATGGCGAAATGTTATAATTAAGCGCCAACGTTTTACATGTCAAAAAGAAATTAAAACCATGAAATAACACGGTGGAGTGACCATATTCTTTAGTTTTTTTTTTTTAATTTCCTAGTTTGTTAGAATTTGTATGTTAGATTTTATGTGCTATTAACGTGTTTTCGAAACATCAAATATTAACAAATACTCCAATAAAAGAGGAAAGCGTTACATCAGCAATTACTCCAATAACAATTTGACTATTGTACCTTTACTAACATAAATTCGAATATTGCAAACATTCCTGCCTTCATTATAATTGGAGCAAATACTGCAATAAATATTTGAGGAGAGCATTCTATCAGATCTTACATCAATAACAATTTTGTTATTGGAGCAAATACTTTCGGCTTCTATAATATTGGAGTTAATGCTTCCTTTTCTTTTTAGTATGAATATAGTGAGCAACACTTGCAGCAGCAATATTTTTTAACTACATTACTATGATTCACAGGTCTCAAATTTTTTCACAACTTTATCAATTGCTTCCGTAGTTCGACTGACTACGGAAGCAATCGATAAAATTGTGAAGAAATTTGAATTACGACTATAATCTTCACGTAGTTTGCAAAAAGAGTCTGCGTTTGAATCACCACTTTTGTAAATAATTTGAAAGCGTTGTTCGATTGCTAAGTAAATCGCAGACATTCTAATATTACTTATGTCACTTCAGATGACAGCTGAGTTTGACAGATATCAAATGTCAGTGCTACTAACCACAAAATATCAATATTTTAAGCAGTTTTTAAGATTAACAAGCAAACGACTTTCTTTGAAAGCTAAGAAAAAATTCTTTGACAGTTACTTTTATTTTTTATCTTCGTTTTGAGTTCAATGCAAGTGCTTTTGACAACCAACTGTTCGCTCCTTTATAACAAATAAAACAACCGTATTTTTTGAATACGGTCACACCATTTTTATAAATGATATATACAACATTTTTAAAGGTTATAAATTTAAATTGAAAATAACTTTTTGTTCTGACTTTGAACAATCATGGGAGTTCAATCTGATATTCACTTCGAGTTTAAGTCCAAAAATTTAACTACCTACTTAATTAAGTCGAATTGATATTTAAATTGAAATCAATTCATCTTAATCCCAACATACCTCAACCTCCGGAAGGATAGAATTTCCTAAAAAACTAAAGTTACTTAATTAACATGAAGTAAATTATTATTCTTGTCCCAATGAATGTTGTAAATTCTCTTTGATAATCAAGTTATGTTGTTTAAGTAGGCAATTAATAAGGATTAACGAACTGAGATTATGCGTTTTAAATTAGGTACACCAAACTTAAAAGCAAAGCGGATAGATAGCCCCAATTACCCTTTGGCTAAAATGTTTCCCCTCTTCTCTCGTGAGAATTATTATAAAGCTCCCCAAGTCAAATGGTTTGAATTTAACTTCCTTAAATTTATACTTTATTAATTTAACTTTTCTATGATTCAAAATACAAAGTTATTTATTTGGATTTAAGAATTTTATTTATGTGTTATGTTAAAATGGCTGAAGTATGTAATTAATAAAATTTTTTGTTCATTTTGGAATTTAAGGGATTCAATGAAAATATATTATAATGTTACTTGCTTAATAAAATGTTATAAAAAAGGTTAGAGAAAGTACCTAATAAAATAAATTGAGTAACAATTAATTTAAATGGACTTATGTATCTCAAAAGATTATTAGAACAATTTGTGTGAAGATTCTTTATTTTTTTCGAACTGATCTTTGACTTATTCAGCTCTGTAGGATGATTTACGATTATTAAAATGATTTTATTTTCATATTTGTGGATCAGCATTTTAGACGTCCGAAACAGTAGAGGTTTAGTTAATAGTTGCTAACGCGAGATTAAGATAGCTGATAGTTCGGAACGAAAAAAAACTTAGGAATGTCTATGTTTAATTCCGGTAGACTAAAAAACTAGATCAAGATGTGATAGGACCTATTTAAAGGGGGTTTAAAATACGTTTTTGACAGGAAAGTGAACCCAAGGCTCAGTTAACAATTTGCCCAGTACAAAAAGAAGGTAGTAATACCTCTCAAAATTTTCACAAAGTTGCAACTTCTTATCATTACAATTTTTTAGAATACTGCGGATTCTAACGAATTTCAGTTAAGAGATTTTTAAAAACCACCATTTTGTTTTTCGGTGATAATACAGTTTTGAAGTATAATAATGTTAGAACAAGAGTTTTGTATTTAAAAATATTGAATATTTTTCAACTATGTATGTGTTTATTTCAAATAGCGTCCTAAGCACCAAGATTTTTAATAAAGTGTCAAAAACTACTATTTTTAAAAATAGCTTACGAATGAGCCAAACGGAAACCCGTTGTAAAGCTCTCAATATTAAACACTTTAAATAAAGCTGGATAGAAATTTGAGAGTTATCTGCAGTTGCCAAGGTACTACCAAGAATCGTCCTTTAGCCTCTTGGTGTCCCACTAAATAGGCATATACAATGGATTTTGAATCTCCGTTTTTGTATAAAGATGAGCTTTTAGAGAAATCCAAAGTGGGATCACTTAAGGTTTTACTTTGTCACCAAAACTGTTTCTCTTGGTAACGTGCATACTTTGTCAACTATTAGTGGGAAATTCAATGGACTCACTTCTCAAACACCTTGATTACACGGACAACGCGTTTGCTCAGTCTCATAAATCAATACGACAAATACTTGAAACTTCCCCATTTATCCAAGAAGATATATTTTTGAAAAACCACTAAAGATGGTGGAAAATTTTCTTTATCATGAGAACATTGCCTGAACTGATGGTGAAACCGGGTTTGATATAAATATAGATAACTCGAGAAAACAAATTTTGCTGTCTTAAAACCCCATCTACGACAGTTCCAGGATACGTGCTTCTTAAGGGTGCAACATTTGAAAGGTCACATATGCTTTCACAAAAAAGCTGCAAATGTTCGTAAAGACATCTACAAAACATCTCTTGAGAATTTTCAACCGTATTTTCAATCATAAACTTCATGCGGAAACCCATTGACTCAAGCGATACAATGGAAACCTCTCACGCAGGCAGCCAGACAAGCGGGAAAACTTAGAAGTACTTGGAAAAGAACGGTTAAAGAAGAATCAACGCATTTTGGGCAGAGTTTTGGATGGATCCGAAGTTCTGGATTTATTTAAAGATCGCATTTTTTTTTTAAATAAACATCTCAAAAAAATTCTTCTTACTTTTTTTCCACCGTTAATTCCATAGCCCCATAAAATTTTAAACCTCAATTTTTAGTTTTTGATATAACTAGCCACTCCAATGGAATATTCCTGACACGAAGTTTAATTTTTTCGAGACCTTTACCGAGATTGCCTAAAAGTCGTCATAATCAGAAAAAGCATCAATTTTTACATTTCCGTTGCAAACAATTTTTACAACCCCATAATGAAGTCAATGAGACACTAATGAGCGTAAATTACAATCATATACCTACTCGTATAATTTACCAACAAAATATTATGTCAATTAGAATTTTTGACATTAATTTTGTTTTGAAAAGTTTTTTTTTGTTTTGCCTTCCGAATATAAATACATTATTTATAAAATGCTATTCTATAAATTACATACATACATACATCTCTGTAAACGAGCGAATTTGAAAAGCTGTCATAATATAGATATGTAGATAGAAAATTACCCAAAATTAAAATGGTCGAATGAATTTTCTTTGTTTCTAACATAAAATTTAATTTTTCAGATTTACATACTGCTGACTACATTCTCGTATAATTTTGGTAATTTTGTTCAAATCTCCTGAGGGCATAATATACTCGTATATGTATGTAGAATAAAACAACGACACGCAATTCCC
This sequence comes from Syrphus vitripennis, assembly GCA_958431115.1. Classification (NCBI taxonomy): domain Eukaryota; kingdom Metazoa; phylum Arthropoda; class Insecta; order Diptera; family Syrphidae; genus Syrphus; species Syrphus vitripennis. Next base: position 31,101,529 of record OY288108.1, read on the forward strand.
TATTTATTATATAAATCCCTTCTTATCTTGATGGTTCATTTAAATTCACTTGAACATAATACTTTTTGATTCAAATCTTAGATTATTTAGCATAAAATGTAGGGAATGGATCAAAGTGAAAGATAGACATCTATGTTTCTAACATTTTCAAAAGTTGTATACATATCTTCAATTCTCTGAATAATTATTTTAACCAGTATATCTACAGCTATAATTAAAGTCCTTTTTTGAAATTCAGTATTATGTGTTCTGAACTTAAAGCAGAGGTGAATTTCTGTTTTTGCATTATTGTCACTTGAGTTTCAGATAAGATTTAATTGTTATTTAATAAGTTGCTTCAATAAATCGTTTTGAAAATTTTATAAGGACACTTATTTATTTTACTGGACGATGATGACGTTTTAATTTGTTCTCCCACACACAATAAATAAAATCAAAATGAAAACAGAAAAAAAATATTTAAAAGTAGATAATCAGATATCGTTAATAATAAAAAAAAACTTAAATATTTAATAAGAAGATTATGTACTCGTATAAAAAATGAATCTGATAGATTTAGATAGATATAGATAGATTTCATTTCAAAGATTCACAATAGCACTACATAGATTTGCGAAGATAGAGATAGTCACACACATATATGTACACATTGTTAGAAAAAAAAAATGGAAGATAGAGAATAAGATAGATAATATAGAGTGATAGATTTTTTTTTTATTTGACGCGACTGCGGAAACATAGATACATTTAGCCATCATCATGATTTTTCTTTTATTGCACGAAGATCTTTATCCTTTTATATTTTTTAAAAATGTATAGTTGGATAATATAATTTATTTAAGTGCGCGAGGATTTATTTTTTTTTTTCCTTTAGATGATGATTATAATTCTTTCTGGTACTTATATTTGAACGACGTACTTTTATGGATGGCTTTTAAGATTGTGTCATTATTTATTATTTCCATTTCGCAGAATGCTTTCAAATTTGAATTTAACTTTTCAGGAGAAAAGTCAAATTCAAAATATTTTTTTTTTAAAGTACAGTCATATTTTAATTTGAGTTAAGAAATACATATAAGTGGGTGAATATACAAAAATGCATATTTTAATTTATTTTTATTTAAATTTATCTACCTCATTTCCATTTACAACTCGCTTATTTTTCCAGCATCTTTATGATTTTCGCTTAGTATTTTAAATATTTTGATAGTAACATTTTTGAAATAAGTCAAATTATGAGAGACTGCAAGAAAAACCATTTCATTGTACGATTATTGTATTTCTACTTTTTTGTAAAAAAGATTAAGTTCACATAAAGTTAACAAAACATAAATATTTGTAATGATTTGTGTCAAATTGATAGTAACTCCATTTTTTAATGGCATACTCCAGCACCAGTAACAGCTACAATGTCATTGTTTTGAGTAGGACTAACCACGATACCGAGAACAGTATGAATTCTATCGGTCATCGAGATTGACTTCGAGACAGTCAAAACGAAACCAAGGCACGAACGTTTTTCTTGGGCAAAGACAGTTGGTTTCTGTGGGCTTTCCAGCAAGTAAATCATTCGAAATTGTATTTTGAAAAGGTTCATGTTGTTGTTTCTATTTTTTTCTAAACAAAAGACGAAATCGAAAAGACCTTGAGAAATGTTAGACATGCTGAAACTACATTGAGTAGAAAAAAATAGAGGTTCTATACAAATTTTGATGACATATTTTATTGTGAGTTTTGGTAAATAGCTTAAATTAGTTGGGCAAGAAATTTTTTTTTCAAAAAACTGTTTTTTTGGTTTTGATCTTCTCATAAGCGGTTTAACGGATTCCAATCAAAATTTTTATGCATATCGATATTTTAAAGAAAGTTTTTTTTTTAATTTCAAAAATGAATTGTTATTGGAAAACGGAATATTTTTTTAAAACGGGTTAATATTTTTGTTCGAAAATATTAAAAACTTGCAAACCAATTTTTATTTCTAAAGATTTTTAAGAAATTTTATTTATAATTGGTGGTAGTGCCTTTAAGTTGTTGTTCACAAAAAAATTCAATGAAATTGACGGAATAAAGAATGGTCAAGTCTAATAAACTGACATTCTATGTACAAGTGTACACTTAAAAATAAAATATAAATTTATAAGAACATATTTTTTGAAAAAAAAACAAATACGATTTTTGAAAATAAGAAAAATAAAAATTCGTATTTTTTTGTTTATTTTAAACTACCTAATGCATGTTTTATATTTAATTTTTGACTTAATATTGATAAGAACATTGAATATGAAAAACAAAAATATTTAGTATTTATTACCTAATATAATATTTAAAAAAACTGTCGTTGAAACCATTTTGTCAATTTTATGTACTTAGATCTTTCTTTTGAAAAAGATTTGTTTGAAATTTGTGAAGTTAAGTGTTAAAATTTAAGTTTAATTAGTTTGAATTAAAAAGCATTTCGTTATGCTGAACATTCAAAGATCGAGATGGTTTAAAAAAAACGTTTTTTTAATTTTTAAGTTCTTAACTTTTTTAAACTTTGTTTTTTCTTTTCTATTGTGGTATTTAATAATAAATAATTAATAGTTGTTTTGTGAAATGTGAAAAATTAAACGAGGTCCGTTAAGTGTTTTGAATTCGTATTGTATATCTTTGTCAAGTAAATAATATTTCTAACATATTTATACATCATTAAAGTTAGTTGACTAAATATAAAATATGTATTTTTGTTTACTTTTTCTTATATACATATTTTTTTCAAAACTTTTATATAATATGACTGTACTTCGTTGAAATTATTATTAAAATTGTAGTGAAGATAGTAACATCAAAAAGGTAGTGCACAATTAGTATAGTAGATTGTTATTTAAAAAAAAGAAGACATATCGAAGAACCGATAGACGACACAACAAAAAAAAATTAAATTAATTTAAAACTTACTTGTAAAGTCATCTAACTCTTCCTGTTCGGCTTCGGCAGCCAATTCTTCAGGCGTTTTCTTTTTCCGCATTAAAGGATTTGGTTCTTCCTGCGGCATTTGCTCTACGATTTCTTCCTTCTTCTTGATGTTATACTAAAAAAAAAAAGCAGAAAAGAAAAACAAAAATTAGAGACATTTTTATCACACAATACGCCAAATTAACTGATTGATGATTGACATATTGATGAATGGGATGCATGACTGGATAAGCGATGTAAATAGACTAACAAAAACCAAACGAGAAATATTTATCCTTTCATGAATTTTTCATCCTTTGCGGATTTTCCCTTAATTTTTTTTTTCATTTTTTTTTTTAGTGAGAATTGAAGGATTTTTTTTTATCTGCGTACAGATGTGCTATGCAGCATTATATTGTAGTTTATGGTTTACTACTATTATACTTGAATGAAGTGGAATTATTGATGAGCTTTCTCTCCTTGCAACGGTTGGGATAAGAAAAAAAAAATATAACTTTGAAGAGCGATTTCATTGAACTCGGGCGTTTTTTTCTTTTTATTTTTGAGAAATTGTTGAAAAAGGATATTTTTCATGGCGCAATCGATTGACTGTGGGTAACTGCTGCTGCTTCGTCTCGTTGCTGATTTTTTTACTTGACTAAAGGATAAACTTAAATTGAATGGGAAAAGGATGAGTTTATAGTTTTTCTTTAACAACCAAAAGGGTAGAGTTTTCTTTTCTTTTTGTTTTTTGTTCGTTGTTGTCCTCTCTTGAGATCTTGATAGTTCGTCAGTTGAAGTTGATGGTAACCGAAGGGATTCTGTTTCATTTCTTTTTTTTTTTCTATTTATTTACTTTGACTTTGTTGGGGTTTATTGGGATGATTAAGTTAGAGGAGTTTTCATTCTTTCTTCTTTTTCTTCTGCTTATAAAGTGTGTGGATTGAAAAGTCGTTTATTAAATTAAAACGGACGTTGGAAATCAAATTCTTTTTTTTTATTCGTTATTTCTTTGTATTTCTAAGAAGATTACATTTGAAACTTTATTTAAAACAGAACTTTACAATGAAAGATAGTGTTTTTTTGTCAACTATAATAATGAAACACAGCACTACTTAAATGTATGTAGGTGTCTCAATAAGAAGAAACTTTACGTTGTATCATTGATTTTGTGGAACTAAACAACATTTAATTTTAATAACTGTAAGGTTATGAATTAATGTAATACTGAGAAATGGTGAGACAGAAGTCCCAAATGAAGAAGGATACATTCCTCAAAAATTAAAGTACCTAACGTTAGACAGAACAAATACTGTCTAATTCTTTTAAATGGAAGAAGTAAGAGCGTTAGAGATTGTAGATTCACATATTGTTAAGGCTATTAGAACTTTTTCAACCATTGAATTCTATCTTCGTCTTCTTCTTCTAATTTAAGGTTTTGGTCATGGTCCAAAACCTGTTGTCTATAAGACTGAACCTCAACTCTTCCACTTCACTGATTCACACTCAGCCTCCACTTTTGGGTTTCGCCGGGTTGACCTCAGCAAACGTCGTAAGCCATTTGGTTTTGGATTGTTCAATTTCAAGAACAATTTTGAACAAGAAGCCTGTCAACTGTGAACTGGGTTCTCAGATTTTCCAGCTTCTTAGCCGATCACAGGAGTCAAACCTGTGAAGGATCTTCATTCCGCCTGCTTTTTCATGTACATATACATATTCTTATAGAGGTGCATTGACCAAGCATTGAAAGTAGTATTTTCATAGTTATCATTGCTTTAGCTTCATCGTTTCACAATTACGGTTTCTTAGTCACGTTGACAGTACCATTTGATACAGTTCCTTGCATTAATTTCACATTCTGCAGTAAGTTCACAGAGAGTATCGCACATCATCATAATCATCATCATCGGCTCGACAACCGGGGTCCGGTCCTGGCTCCTTCAAAAAGTCTCTCCACCTATCCCGGTCTTGAGCCGACGCCATCCAGTTGCGCACCCTAAGGCTATCGCACATACTTTTTATTAATTTTCCTGTCTGTTGATGGTCCCGCGTCCCGCCTTTTTCTTTATGCAGGTTATTTCACTTGATTATCTCATGGATTTTTTTTTAGATTAGATTTTAACATAAATTTTAACAATAATTTGGTTAATACAATCAATGTGTTGCATGGCATTGCCGTCTGCCTGATTATCTGGGATATTAGCATATCAGTTAAAAAGTTTCGCTTGATTCAAAATACATTCAATAAAAATCAAATTGAGGCATTAATTGAATCTCGGATATCAAACTGATTCAATACTTCTTCGGAAGTTAAACATTGGAATCAATAACTTAGTACACTTATATATACTCTATTTCTTAGAAATATTCTCCAATTCTTTTCAGGATTAATAACATTTAAGTTTGAAGAAATTTGTTGCTGTAAGTTGAAGTACAGACAGGCTGACCGAAAGATTGATCAACCACTCTATCATCGTAATGTAAGATCTAATTAATATCTCGAGTTCGATTTTTTCACGAATACAAAGATTAGCCTATAGTTTTTTTTACATAATCGCTTCTTAGCTTACTCTGTTAACCAAATTTTTAATTCTGAAGTGCCCAGTTTTGCGATCATATTCAAATTAAATGCATAAAAATATCTTGGAGAAGAAATACCTTACTAATATTTGGTTTGAAGAAAGAAAAAAAAGTTGAAATTTCCAGCCCAGTGTTATTAAATTTCGATACTCTGATCTATTGCCAATCCTTAAATTTCGATTTGGCCATTTTTATGAATTCCACACAATCAATCTCGAAGTACAACGAAACCATATTAAAACCATATGTCTATTTGAAGTACCGCAATATTATCTTAAATTTATCATATTTAAAATCAATCCTCTAAAAATTATACCAAGTAGCTACCACCCTCTACAAGAAAATAACCAGGGACTTTATTCCAATTATTCTTTGCCGTCACACTCAAAAGTATTTTTGGCAAATTTTTGGGCAGCCTATAGACAAATAATCCCCAGCTTACACATTTTCAAGTACCTACGGTACATATATATACTTATACCAATACCTACTTATGAAAGCAACTCAGGAGAAGAAAATAAAAAAAAGGAAAAACATTTTCAAATTCTAACTTAAATAATTTTTACTCTAACTGCTGACTGTCAAGTCCAATGAAATGAAATCCTTCTTATTTTCTTGTGTGCTAAACTTTCATTCCATTAAAACATCCTTCAACCAGTAATCCGCTTTGTCTATCAGATTCAGAATGTCTTACATGGTATAGGGTTTGTTTAATGTGTGTCTGCCTCTGCCTCTGCCTCTGCCTGCCTGCCTATTTCTGAAGCCTTGAAATAAAGTTTTTCGTTTTTCGTTCATATTTACATGAACCTTTACTTCCTTTTGCCATCGAAGGTAATTTTTTTCCCCTTTTTCACGAAAACGTTTAACTTTTTGTAAGTCCTTTTTGAGCTCTTTTTTTAGGCATTTTTGCGTCAAAGAAGATCAAACTGACTTAATTATTGAAGACATAAGTCTTATGTATGTATGTATAATATTTTTGTTATGGGTTTATGTACCCATTACCAACCCTACATAATAATAAGGGTTCATTCAGAGTGATGTGAATGAAAATACTATTTCTATTTTTTTTTGTTTTGTATATTACCCTTTTCTTTTCATGTGAGCTTAAAGTTATGGAAGCGAAAGCAGCATTCAACCATAAAATATAGAATAAGTATGTACATATGTATGTATGTAGGCAGCTACATACATACATAAAAAAAAAATAGTATAAAAGCCTTTCATTGATTTATGATTACTACCATCAACTAAGAATGTCGAGAATTTGCACACACAAAAATATGTATAAAATGTTAAGGGTTTGTTATTATGGTTGTGGAACATTAAATATGTTTAGTTGTCACGCTTAGGAAATAAAACAAAAACAACCTGTATTTGGCATATTAATCAAGGATGTTATAAATATTTTAATCATTTAAGGATAATGGAGGTGGAAACAAATAAAATGATTTGTTTTGGATATAATAATAAAATACTCACAGAAAATTCTACTGAGGTTTTTTTTTGTAGTTTTTCATTACAGATTTTATTTGATGATGAAATGTTTTTTTTTTTTTTTAATATAAAGGAAAAGAATTGAGGTAACAAAAGTAGGAATGCAAAATAATATTCTTCAAAATAATTTTCTCTTTGGAAAATCTTGATTCCCTCATGAATGGTTTTTGTTAAAAAAAAAAATAGTAGCGACCCTTAAAAATGTTTGTTTCGAAAAAATAGGAGTTGCCATTACCTAAAATATTAATTTTTTTATTTTGATTTCCAATTTTTTTAAAAACTTAAAAAAAAACAAAAATAATTCTGGAAAATTCATTAATTTGATTAAAATTAAAATTTATATTGATATTTTTTTTCTTAAAAATGTTTTGTCAAGCGCGCTGCCAAGAGATCGAGACTAACTCCTAAACATCCGAGACAAGACTAAGACCGAAGCGAGACTGTAATTTTGTAACGAGACTTACCAACAGATAGCATCTAAAATAAAATGATTGATTGTTTCTGATTTCTTCCAAAAAAAAAAAAATGAATCGGACCAATTCTGAGTTGATACCAGGACGTGGCCAAGACGAGGTTAAATTATAGAAGCGAAAAACAGTCAAAGGAAATATCAAATTCACATTTCTTCCGAATTATAAAATTGAAATATCGCACAAATATTTTCAATGTAAAATTGTTTCTGTAATATTTTTGGCTTTAATTTTTCAATTCTCGCCTGAAAATATGTTAAAATTTAAATGTGGGTTTTTGAAAGTTATAATAAATCTAAATTTTCAAAATCCCATTACTGTTAATATTTGGTTCATTTTTCCAAATGATTTCTGAAAAATATTAAAACAACTGAAGCAAAATTAACTTATTTGGTTAAAATTTTGGTTACTTCAAAGCTTTTATCGTTTGTTCCTTGGATTTGGGCTTTCAAAGGGAGAATTCGACAACACTTTTTACTATTCCCGAAAGTTTTATCAAAATCGATTAGGTGTTTTGAATTTGATTGAACTCTGATGTCCTCTCAATACAAAATATTAATTGTGCACTAGGGCGTATACGAACTCTTTTTATTTTATTCAGTTAAATTTTCCCCATTTTTTGTTATACTTTTGCTTATGTCAGTTTAAAAATTAATATTTAAAATTAAAATTTGAAAAAATGTCTACCAACAACACTTAAATTAAAATGTTGTGGGTGAATTAAAAGCTCTTGCATATATTTTTATTTAAATAATTTTGACTTATTTCAGCTTTTGTAGGTCTGATTTTAGCTTTATTCATTATTAATAGCTTCTTAATGGCTTTATTTGTGTTGCCTCATCTAGGATATGTTTGGCCAATTCAAAAGCTTGTTAAATGTTGAATTAAGCTTTTTAACTTGTTAATAAAAACAAATAAAAATTTCTTGCAATTTAAATGCAAAAGCAGAAACTGACTAAATCTCGAGTTTTGTTTGAGTTCCTTTTTTGTCAAACTGCCTGAAAACTTAATCGAAATGTCAAATGGTCCAACCCACTCATCAGCTTTCAAACAATTTTCCCTAATTGCAGAAGTTGTTTAAAATGTCAAACAAAATTTAACCGAAGCGGCTAATTCAAAGTCAAATTCCTTACAAAGAACATCAGTGACGATAATATAAATTATATCCTTGCCATTAACAATCTTGATTTCTGCATCCTTTAAAAATTAGTTGTTTTTCCTTAAATTAAAAAAAAAGTACACATTTCTTTATTCGTATTTTAACCTTTAAGCAATTGAAATGTTCAAATAGAATTTTTATGCAGTGTGTCTGTGTAGGTTGTGCGAACAAGAGGTATTTTATTAAAATATCCACACAACATGGGTACATATAAAATAAGGATAATCAAATTTGATTTAGAGTGATGCACCTCGAGGGGTGATGTTGAGGATAACATCTTCAAAACATATGCCAGTTCAAGGCATCTTCCATATGAGTGGCGAGAAAATGGAATATGAATATCATTTTTTATGTTTCACTTTTTGAACCCAGGAGGATGAACGAAAAAAAAACAACATTCATGAACCATTTTTGAAATATCAAAGGAAAAAAAAAGAAAATATCCCACGGCACTATATGTAGGTATGTTGTTTTTAGGCATAATATCTCAAGGATATTGATTTTAAGTGAGCTTAAGGGGTAATGGCAAGGTGCTGTGTGATGCGGGTGTAGGCATTAGGATGAATCAAATGATTCTGTGTTTTATTATTAACATTTCAGCTCAGTTTGCGTGAACCGTCATCACTGCCACTGCTGCCGCCAACAAAGATGCCGCCACCATCGTCGACGACATTCCACCGACACCAAGATAGACGCCCGCCCCTAAATCCCCCAAAGTGGTTGAATGTTCATGGGATCTTTGTGTGTGTTTTGATAGCAACTTGACGATAAATAATGACTATGTTTATTTTCGAAAGTTTATGTCAAGGTTTTTGGTGTAGGCATACTTTTGGAAATTGAAATCTTTTGGGGAATGTGTTTTCTTTCTGTTGTTGTTCTTATTATTATTATTGTTGTTGGTTTGTTTTATTATTTACTGCGATTTTGATGATGGGAAGTTTTAAATTTAAAGAAGATTTATTGTTATCATGTTTTACTTAAATTTTACTGTAGACATCTTCTTTATTTTTTTTTCTACAGTATGGCGGAGAAGGTCTCTAGAGTAATTTCTATTAATATTGAATGCAAACAAATTAAACATAATGTTCCTTTTTATGTGAGTACAGCACTTTATCTAAATTAGTTAAATGACGAGAAGCTAAGAAATTTTTTCAATGTCTTTCTATTATATGAAAAGGTTAAAGCCAAAAATAAAAATAAACATTTGGTCGCATAAACTTTTTGTTGGTTTTTTTTATATTTTTAGCTTGTCATTACAAAAAGACGTAAAACGCTTGGTTTAGTTAATTATTTAATCATTGACAAAAAAAAACAACGTTAAACAATAGATAATAATATTTCTTTTGCAAAGGTCACTGACGGTGTTCGGTGGCGTATGTGGAACAATTTTTTTTATTATTTAATAAATTACAGTAAAGCAAGTCATATTTCAATGGGAACCTATTCAATGTATTATTCAAAAACAAATTTTGTTATTTTCTAAACATTTAGGGTAGGTATAATAGACAAAGCAAATTATAACTTTGCCCTTGACTGTGTTCACTTAAAGTTCAACCTGGTTTTATTAATTATTTAAGTAAAAATTATACTTTTTTTTGGTAGTCCATTAAGTATTTTCAATAATTATATTGTATTAAAAATGACTGACTGATGGCTTAAAAAATTTCAATTTGGTTGTATCCGACATTTTTTTTGTCGGTTGTTTTTTTGAAAATTTTCTCTCAAACAGAACCTCATTTTGATTTTTTTAAGGTTTTTTGGTGACAAATTTTGGAATATTTTTATAAGAAAAATATTAAAAAAAAAAAAATTTGTGACGAAACCGGTTTCAAAGATTTTTTTAAAATTTTTATTTCGACATTTTTGTATTATTAAAATATTTAGACTTCCTGGTGACTGAACATATCCAAGGCGGAGCAATGTCAATAATGGAAAGCGGCTCAATCGATAAAGCATTGATAGTATTCTCAATTTTTCAAAGTTCGTCAAATTTTGGAAAAAAGAATTAAACAAACAAAATATAGTTTTACAAACTAACCCTCCTTGGTTGTGTGATCGTTTGACACTGAGATATCGATGATCAAAGAAACTTTATTTTGCTTAAAAGAGACAAACCAAAATATAACCGTGACGATTAGGAATTCAGTTAAATTCCATGGTTTAAGTTGGATAACTTTTCAAAAATCATTTAAAAAATTCCCAAAAAATGTTGATTCCTTAGTTTTTTTTCTGAGTGTACATTGGGATGGGGCTTATTTTGTCAAAGTCGGAATTTCTTTCATACCCGGGCCTAAAAATGTTAAGGTTAATTAATAAAAAATCTGTGAAAAATTTCATTGAAATCGGTGTGCCACCGAGTACTTAACTATAAAAATTCGTGAGGGCGTAATAGTTGATACAAGCTTAGCAAAGATCTTAAATATAATGTAAGGTATAAAAAAATATTTTCATATTTTATTAAAAAATACCCAATAAAAAACAACAATATTTTTAAAATTTTTTTTTTCATATTATTCATTTCAAGCCTTTTTGTGAAAAAAAATATTAAATTGAAGGTGTAACGGTATATTTTGCATTTTTTTTAAATTACTTAGTAAGCTTTTCAACAGTTATTTATAAATTTGAGGAAAAAAAAAAACAAAATGGAATATTATTTAATGCAGATTGGTTGGTTTTAAAAAATTATTGAGTAATAATTTAAAAAAAAAATAAACTTAAAACATTTATGACACTAAAAATAATTGGGCATTAAAAATGTACATTACAAAGTTTGAAAAAGGATAGGTAACCGAAGTATTTCCTGCCCAGTCATAGGAAAGATGCTATTTTTTTTAAGATTACATTTGATTAAATTTATTAATTTTACTAATTTAATTCAGGTTATTTTAATTATTTTACTTATTTTATTTATTTTATTTAAATTAATTTAAATTTTGATAAAGAAATGATAAATAATAAATTTATGTCAATAACTCATAAATATTCAACAAAATATAAAAATAAAAAAACACTGAAGCACTTACACAATTTAATTGATTTTTTTTTTGAATAAGATAAATACAATTTTCACTTTTAAGCACTATCTACATATTTAAATAAGATGTTGATTTTTTGTTTTAAGGTTGAACTACCTTATAGGAATCAATCTGACTCCGTTAGGGAGTCGCTTATAAAAACGGACTCCCTACTAGAGTCAATTTGATCCCCCATAAGGACGATAATATGCGAATCCATGTTTTCTAGCTTTTTTTTTTCTTTTGTTTTTCTATGCACTAAAAATTTATTTAAATAAAATAATAACTGATAAACAATACATGAAGAACTAATTGATATAAGCAATTAAATGATTTCTTAATTAAAACAAATGAATCATAAATTATATTAAATGATTATTATTTACTGTTATTTAGCCATATTAACATTAATTGGTTTCATGATATAACCATTTCGATGAGAATCAAATCATCGGTTTATATGTATAACTGAAGGACAAGCATCAAAAAAAAAAATACACTAAAGGCAAAATTTCACGGTTCTTTTCCCCAAAAACCCAACAAAAAAAATCCAATTATAATTCTGACATTGCCCATCTATAAATAAAATGGGTTAATTTAAAAATTAAAATGCCAATCACATCAAAGCCTTTATACACATTAAACCTACCGAAAGCATTTAAATTTATTTTTAGAGAAATCTTTTAGTGTCCCATTTTATTTCACCTTGTACGCTTCCCTTATTTTTCAATAAATCCTTGACAAAAAAGGTGACTCTTAATTTGCACTAAATTAAAGGACTTCAATAAATCTTACACTACCTTAAAAAAAAAAAAACCTTCAAAAGGTGGCCATGGTGGTTGGGTGAAAATGAATCTTTCTGGTTTTTTTTTTTTTTTTTGGGGTGAATTATTAAGGGTAATTAAGTGAAAAGCCTTTGGGACACAATTGACACCAGGGATACGACAAGGACGATTTTTTTTTTTGATTGGCTGAAGAATAATCTACAGGGAGAAAAATGGCAGATGTCTGGGAATTTTGTTTGTTATTTAAATTAGTGTTCCTTTGCGAACAATATTATAGAAGGTATATTATATAAGCCCAGGTAAATTGGGTATTATGATTTGAAGACGTTGATGTAACAAAATGTTCAATAGAATTTCTATTGAAATTTCCCAAGTGTAAAGTTATTGATTTAAGGTGTTGTTCACAGACAAAAATGACAAAAATTAATTTTTCCTTTTTTATATTGGCATTAGATATTTTAATTCAATTTTATTTGATGTATGGTTATTTTGAACCCTTAGACCTGCTAATGTACCGTGAACATTTAAGGTATTTTGTTAAAGTTTTTTGGGGTAAGATCAGAAAATTTTTAAAAGTAGGTATGAGAATATTAATATTGATTTTATAAAATGATCGCTTGAGCTGTTTGAAGTCATAAAGTATTTTAAATTTCTCCAGAAATCTGATGTATAACAGTAAAGTGATGGTAATAAAACAACTTGCATTGACATATATTTTGATTCTACATATATACGTTAACCATAACTTTGAATACTTTGAATGATATGAGTTAGTTCATTTGAAAAATAAACAAACAAACAAAAAACAATTTTAACCCTATTTTTAAAAATATTTGGGTCATGATACCCACATACCTTTTCCTTCTACAAATCTTCAACAACAACCTAGAAAATAAACTTTCCCCTACTTTTTTTTCCTTCTATTCATTTTCTTCTATATCATTTCTCTTTGGTAACTCTTTAATACAATATGTTGTCCTGATGTCCAGTGTGTCAATTCTAATGGAAAAACTAGAATAAACACATAATACTATGCTCATGTACACCTCGTGTAAACATGGGTAATATGCTGGAAAACACTGTGTCAACACCATTAAAATTAGTAGGGGAAAACGTCCTGGTTTTTGTTCAGCAGAATGCTTTTTCTCCATATATTTTTTCAATTTTGTTTGGATAATTAAGTTTAAGTCTGCTAAAAGAACAGTTGGTCAAACAATCAACGTAGCGGAGCACGAATTTGAAGTGGTGCAATCCTTTAAATACCTTGGGTCAATAGTAGCAGCCGATAATAATAAAGAAGAAGTAATATGCGGGCGGCTTCTCAAATCCAACAGAGCCTACTTAAGTCTGTCAAAGCTCTTCAAAGACAGAAATCTCACCATAACTTCAAAATTGCTGCTGTACAGGACGATGGTCCTGCCAGTACTCACGTATGGATACTAGACTTGGGTGCTTAGCAAAAGACACTCCGAACACTTAGCCGCGTTCGGAAGAAAAGTCTTAAGGAGAATTGTTGGCCCCATATGTGAGGAAGGACGATTCCGGAAACGGTACAATCATGAATTGTACGCAATCTACCATGAAGCAGACATAGTGACAAAAATTAGGCTCGCTAGACTTCGGTGGGCAGGGCACCTAGCTCTCATGAGCGAAGAGGAACCGGCTCGGAAAGACCTTTGTGGTATATTATATGGTAGACGGCAGCAGCCAGGATGCCCGAAGCCTTGGGGTGCGCAACTGGATGGCGTCGGCTTGAGACCGGGATAGGTGGAGAGACTTGTTGAAAGAAGCTAGGACCAAACCCCGTTTGTCCAGCCGATGATTATGACGATGAAGTCTCGTCGGTGCTGGCACCAAATCGGAAAAATACGGTTTTATAGCAGAGACTGTTTATAATTGTTTTTTGATTAATATATAAACTCATCTTTTTATTGAAATATTTTTAAAAAAACCTTTCAATAACCACTCAAAAAAAAAAATTGTTACTCTTTGATTTTGCAGCCTTAGTGTACATGTATAAACGAAAAACCAATATTATCAACTGAAGTTTTTGCAATTATAGGTATATCAGTTTTTAAAATTTTGTAAATACGTTGTTGAAAAAGCTATTGGTTTTGATAGAATTTTAACAATTACTTTCAGAAGGAGCAGGGTTTTAGAGGGGCATTTTAAAAACCTGAATTTTGATCCAGTCAAAATTTTGAGCCAAAGTTGTTTGTCGTCTACTAAAAACGAATTACCAGTATGTCTCGTCGGTCTATATAAAATACATTCTTGTGTCGCTTTTAACTTGAGGCCGAGTCGAAACCGGGTATAGTTTTGTTCTCATGGCCAAGGCAAGTAGCTATACCCACTTCTCCTTGTTAAAAATAAATTAGTGTGAAAAAGTTAAACAAAAAGTTTTTTCAAAAAGCTAATCAAACAACCAACTGGTTTTACATTGCAGGTTAGTTAAAGGCCTTGTGTGTGTAGTATTGAAATCATCAGTATATTGTTATAAATTCATATTTCAAATGCTCACATTCGTCGTATAAAACATACTCGCAATAAAATAATATATCGCGTGTTAGTTTATTTGTGTCAATTCAAATCTGTCACGAGATGTCTCCTTGCCGCTTGTCGCGCCACCACCGTTCGACGACAATGACGACGCTGCGAAAATAAAATGCTAAAATTAGTAGTTCAAGTTCTTCCTGTCATTCTAAACATTAATAACATTTACATTTTATGGTAAGAGTGAACAGTGAATATATGGCACATTTAGCACCCCAACAATAAACCTATTCCAAGTTCTACACCATATAGGGTACACTTCAGTTCCTGTGTTGTTTTTCTTTTTCTTTTTTATTTTATTTGGGTGCCAAACAACTCCAACTTCTACCCCAATTCTGCTTTTTACATTAAAAGAGAATTTGTTGTTATAATGTTTTTGGGCTGGAGTCATGCTATTTGGCAATAAATCATGAAGTTCGTGTTTAGGATAGGTACCTATATATGTATATTCCGGAGGATTTCTATTTCCAGCAGGTCAAATAAATTCGCATTTACCACTATTTGGTAGATGTGGTATCTTCATGTTTTATAAACTTGAGATTTTTCGTAGACTTTTATCAATGGCGTGACGTCATGGTGGTTTTAGTAGGGTTATATCATACTCAAATTGAAGATAATTCCTTTAAGAAATTTAAAAAAATTCAAAAATCAGTCTCGTTCCTTAACAGTTCTTCATTTGTAATACTCGAATTGCAAAGAAAGTTCAGAAATCCAGAATATTTCGAATCTGGAAATCAAAAGAAAAGATCAAAGAACGAAAACTGGTGTATATCAGTGTCGAAAACTTGCGGCTACATTTTGCAGTTTTTAAATTTTTCGAAAAAAATTAGAGAACAAGTAGTACAGTGTGAGAGTTGTTGTCCCAGTCGAGATCACGACAATCACCGGTAAATGCAGAAGAATATTCGCAGGCTATAAAATTGATGGATTAACAATTTTCTGGACTTAATTGCTGTCTGCTCTGATTTAGTTCAAAAAATATTTAATCCATGGATTAGTTAATCTGAGAATAAAATTTCCAGATCCAGAATAATGTTATGTCCCTCCACTTCTGTCATGAAGTCACTGGAGTGAAGAATTAATTTATCATTCAATTCGTTACCGCCATCGGCCATTTGCAACATAAATTTCCTCACTTTTCCCCAAAAGTATAAAAAACATTAAATAAAATTCCCTCATTAAATTAAAAATCTAAAATATCCTTTAAAATCCATCAGAGAAAAAAAATATCTCGAAAATGCGTTTAAAGAAATTTGATTAAGTTCAATGCTGATTATAATTTTAACTCACCTTATCACGAATGTCCTGTCTCATTTTTTCTCGCTCCTCTTCCAATTTACGATGCTTCTCTTTTCGTCGTTCTTCAGCCTCTCTGATGGCCTCTTGACGCTCCCTCTCCTCCTCCTCTGCCTTCTCTTTGTCATCTCCATCACCACCTTCACTATCGCCACCAACTGCGCCTGGAAAAAATACAAAACAAATAAAATCAATAAATTATCCTTCAAAAAAACGCACCTCAATCAAACTATAATAAAACTTCGGACAGAGGAGAAATTTTACTGTGTGAAACTTTATGACGGCCATTATTATAGTCTGGGAAAATAACCTACTGACGGCTAGTCAAAACCAATAATTACTACCACCTCTTGGGATCGAATATTTTACCCAACTGCCACAATTTAATGCAAGACCACAAATCAAATTTTGCGAATATACCCTTTTCAAGCCAAGCCAAGCCAGAAACCATCAACTTCAACCAAATTCTATTATCCATTTAACTCCTCTGTTTGCTATGCATTTTGAACTTTGACATGATTGTCAGTTAAGTCTTATGGGGAACTTTTCTCCCATTTCTATTTACTTGTACCTACATCCATGCATAAGTTTTTAATTAAATTTGCTCAGAATATTTGAGATTTTGCATCTTTTCATTCGTTCACCGAACTGGAATAGAAACTAAAAACCATAACGAACTAGTACAATTTTGTACGAACGAAAAATATTTATTGTGACAAAGAAAAAAAAAGTTTTCAAATTAAGTTGAAGTTTCGTCTTCTATACAAATTGATGAGAAAATTTTGTTAGGTTCATATTTCTTCAGGACCTTCGCATGGTACACCTTTTTTCAAAAACTAAAAAAAAAAAAATAAACTATAGTAGGTAAGCTATGTTGATTTGAAATTTAATTATTTTATGAAAATACAAAAAGGTCGAAGGTATGGGTATGGGTACACCTCAAACTGCTGTAAGTTCGAAAGGACTTTCTTTTAATTGAGAGTTTTGAAATTGTTCACTCGGACTTTTCACTCTCTTGATGATGATGATGATGGTGATGGCTGATGGTGATTGGCTTGACATGGTACATTAACTTTTCTGTTTCATGATGGCTGTTAACTTAATGGTTTCAGAAAATTAGACTACCATAGTTACTTTTGGTTACTTTTATTAGTAAAGTTTAAAAATAGATGAACTCGACTATGGGACTGCTAAGAAGTAGACAGTAATTATTGTAACTTTAAATCGGTTTTTTTTTTGTGTGTTTAAATTAAAAGTTCAAAAACGAAAGTTTGTTAACCTATATGATTTTTTTTTGTATTACAAAAGACTTATTCTACTATATAAATGGAAAAAGGACAAAACTGATATTTCAGGAAGATAGAAACTTTTGATTGGCTTCGATATTTGTTTAAGGTTTTTTTTTGCTCAAAAGGACCACACCAAGAAAATGTTAAAGCGGTACCAAAATGAGACTGAGAAATGGCTTAGTTTTGAAGATCGAGACCGATAGAAGACGAGACTAAAATGTGTTGACGACAATTCTTTTTTATATACTACATATGTATGTTTTGAAATATTGAAAAATAAAGTTGGAAAAGCTTCTAAATTTTTTCGAGAATATTTGTAACGTTTTCCAAAGTTAGCAAAAGGGGTGTCAAAATTATTTAAATAAAATCTTCTAAAATAAGTATCAACTAGAACTCGAGATAAAAATCAGGTCTAACATTTCGATAGATGCGAAAAAAGAGGGTTTCGAAATTTTATCTGTCTTCATACCAGTCTGCCCGTCTTGACCACAACCTACAACCCATACTACTGGAACAATTTTCTTCAAACTTGGAACTTAAGGATTTTTAACTATTCCGGACATCTACGTGAATGGATGCTTCCCAAGTGCGAAAAGTTCAAATATCTTGGATCTATTATCAACAACAAATCATCTTGTGATGACGACAACCATCGTATAAGTGTGGGGTGGATGAAGTGGCGAGAAAAATCTGCCATCTTCTGTGACCGAAAAATGCCCCCTAGACTGAAAGGAAGGCTATACACTGCGGTTGTCCGACCAGCCCTTACATACGGTTCACAATGCTGGACAATGTACAAAACGTATGAGAGTGAACTGATCGCAGCCGAGATGAAGATGTTTCGCATGAAAGTGGGAGTAACAAAGCTTGATCGAATCAGATGCAAGAAAATCCGTAGAAGCCTTAAAGTCAAAAATAAAATCTTGGATAAAATACAGCACGACCGACTAAACTGGTACTGTCATGTACAAAGAAGAAACCCTGAGAACCCAGTTTGAAAACCGATAGCATGCGATGTTCCAACACAATCGCGAAGAAGAGGCAGGCCCAAGAACTCATCGAGAAAGCAAAAGCAACGACAATTGCATTCAGTTGGCCTTAGACATGGAACAATTCAGAACCGGGAGGCCTGCCGCCATTTCCTCAAGTCAAACCGGCGAACCCCACATGTGGAGCCATAATGTGAAGCAGCAAAGTGGGAGAGTTGTGATCCCATCCGAGATCATGACTGTAGTCGTTTAATTTTGCTTTTAAGTGTATATCATTAAAAACTCTCAAGCATATGTTAATACTAAAAACTTTCGTACCAATTATTTTTTGAGAAAAAAAAGGCACTGACGATTTTTGAAATTTTTCTTCAAAAATTCGTATTTTAATGATACATTAGATGACATCTTTACTTTTGAGATCAAACTTCTTTTTTGGTTTACTCTAGCCATATTACAATACGTTATTTTTAATTCTTAAAATTTTCGCTTTTTGCAAATTTAAAAATCTAGAAAAAATAAACAATTCCGTGAAGAAAATAATATTAGCTAGAGAAAAAAGAACCTAGATATATGTGGTAGAAGAAAAACAGTAAGATTCAAGAAATAGGTCGTATTATAACAATGGTGAACATATTTTTGACTTTTTCTGAGTATTGAACGTGAAACTTTTTAATTTCCAGCGAAGCACTCTACCCAATCTTTGCATTTGAGCTTTTGTAAATATTAAATCTTAATAGATAGGTAAACTTTTTAAAACAAAATGCGAATCTTATTGTTTTTTTTAAATAGTTCCAGTTTGTTAATTTTGTAAGTATGAGAACTTTTTAATTTCAGATTTTTAAGTTTCATTATCACTGTTAAACAAATCATTCGTAAGTTATGCTAATAGTGGAATCCCACTCAATTGTTAGAATTTAAAGATATGCGTATAGTTTTTTGGCAAGCTGAAATTTTGAATATATTTGCGATACAAAAGTGGGTACTAATCTACATAAAATTACTATGGAATGAAGGTACCCACCTATTAACAAAAAATTATTTTTAATCTTAATCTAAGTCCATTTGAAAAACAATTCCAAACAATTACAACAAATTCATTGTAGAAAGGCGTATTTTTTTCAATCAAGATATTTGCAGTTTGTATTCCTTAAAACACTTCCTTTTACGCCTACTGAGCTATTAATAGACTAACTGTTACTCGTGTGTCCTACCTACATTTTCTTGCTATTATAAAACAATTGACTACATTTTCTATTTTCTACCCCACCAGCCACCAGTCATGCTTAATCAATCAACAAAATTCAAGGACACACAAACCATATCATCGTATAGCTCAAAACAAAAACAACAACAAAAAAAAAAAACAAATAACACGTCACACCCTAGTGCCTACTTCAATACTATACAAGAATCATGTTAATCGGAGCCGCACAAATCTTCCTCCGCTAGGTCTACTCGTATATCCATTTAGCTTAAAGTGTTGCCCACTTGAACTAGGCCTATACCTACCTACGGACAGTGTTACAGAGTAGTGTAGTATTTTCACCAAAAATCAGATAAATTACCAACAAAGCACTACTCTACTTGAATAGCTTTTGTGTCACCCAACTTAATATACAAAGTCTTTCATATAAAATAACATAAGAGGGGCGATGTTAAAGGTACACTTTGTCAACCTACCTCCTTTTGATATAAAGGAATGCCCCCCAGGGTATAATCACTCACATAACATTACAGAAAAGTTAACACAGATAAAATATAAAGTAGAACAATGTCGTCCATGTCCAATGAGACAACAAAATGAGAAAAATACAAAATTGACTCCTGGATTTTTCTTCATTTTTGTTTGAAGTTCTTTTGTCATTTTTAATGTTGTCAACGTCGACAACAAAAAATCAAAAAAAAAAAAATAAAAGAAGTCCTTGTGTGCTTCTGTCAGGTTAAAAAGTGGATACCCTATTCCTACAATAGATAAGAAAAAAAACTGTCCCGTGTAATGTGCGTTTGACATCGACATCAGAAAAGCGTAGAATTCGTGCGTCGTCGTTTTGTGCTTGGCAACAATTTCATGGTCCAATAACTTCAAAGCGATGAAATTCTTCATCTTCTTCTTCTTCTTCTTGATCAATGTTTACTTTAATTAAGTTCAAGTGAACAAAAAATAATTCATTTCATGAAAAGGACAGTTGAAAATTGAAATTTAGCAAAAGAGCGCCGAGATAGAAGTTTTGCGAGAGTCTTTTCAATCATTAAATTAAATTAACTGTCTGGAAGTTTTACTGAGTCGTTATGTTTAATTACAAAGAAACAACTTGACCATTTTATATTGAAAATGTGTGTACCTACCTACAATTAAACGAGAAAAAAAAATGTTTTGTAATCACAAAAATGATCTTTCTTCTCTTTTTATAAGAACATCATCATCATCGGAGAAGAATATTCTGTCAAATGGGAAATGATTAAATGTTTTGTGACTTAAATATTTTTTGGAAAAAATGAATAAATTATTTAACATTTTACATTTAATATACATTTTCAAATAAAATTAATTTGGTGTGTAAAACGTTTCAAGAAGAACTTTTGGTTCTAGTTTTATGAAGGAAAATAAATTAAAATTGTGACGGGGGTTACAAAGTGCTGAGTGGTATCACACAAAAACCAAAACTAAATTTAGAATGAGTTAAGAAATAATAAAATTGAGTTTGAAAATCCTAACATGTTACGTTTGCGACATCATCATTTTTAATTCAATTAAGTTTTTTTTTTAAACAAATCCAAATTTAGGTTCTGCCGAAATAAAATATTTGTTACGATTGTGACACTTTCGACAGACTTTGATAAAACGATATCAGATCTTAGTTAAATTTCAAATTGACTTAAAGAAAATTAAATTTTGAAATGCTAAATACTACCGGGTGTGGCATCGATGAATAACTGTTTATTAATGTTGGCTTAGTAGAAATGCTAAATTTTAAATAAATAAATAAATTAACGAAATTTAACCTTCTTATTTTCCTAAACCAAGAGTGTCTTAAATTTTTTTGTAAGAAATAATGAACTTACAATATTGTTACGTGTATGACACTTAACTTTTCGAATCAACTCCACCTAAACTTAGTTTTTCATTCCATAACAAACATACAACACATTTTTTTAACAATAAAAGAAAAAAATATCAAATTTTCAAACTGTTACGTATGTGACATCGACTTAAAACTATTAATTTTAGCCCTGAAGTCTTGTAGGATTATATGTGACTTTCTGAATTAAATGACCATTAACTTAAGTTTGAATTCATAATACTCTAACGAAATTTCAAATTGAGTTGTTAAAAATAATAATACAATTTGAATTTGTTACGATTGTGACATTGACTTTAAACTAATAATTTTTGCTAAGGAAACATTTCAAATTCCATGAAATCTCAAACTGGAAGCTTGAATGGAAAATACACAAACAATTTTGTTACGCATGTGACACGTATCATTTTTGTGTCAGCTGAGCATAGACTTCAATCAAAATTGAATTGAAAACAAATTTTTAAATTTTAAAATTATTACAGTTGTGACGTTGACAAAAAAACCAATAATGTTGGCATTGCAGACATTTGTAAAATTCCATGAACCATCTGTCTTCTTAAAAAATTGTGTCTCTTTAAGACTTCAATCGGCATTTAATTTTGTTACGTATGTGATACTCATCACACAGTGTGTATCTAAAATTCTTTAGCAAAGTTCCAATATTAAATTTTGATTTCTTAACTATTAACTTTAGTTTAAAAAACATAAAAAATTTCTGAAATTTTGTCATCAAGCTGCTTTAAGTAACAGATTTCATAAAAACCTAGTTCTTGTAGAAGAAGAGATATTATACAATTTCGTTATCAGTGTGACTCTAATTACCTTTTGAATCAATTGAGCATAAACTAAGTTTGTCCTCACATTACGATATTAACATTTCAAATTGAAATGCAAACTCTTAAAATTGTTACTAGTGTGACATCGACTTTAAGCTAGTCGACGTATATGTTTATCATTTCATTCAAAAATTTACTGTTTTGTTCATTAAACTTTTAAAAGAAAGTCTTTACAACAAGCTGTGTTTGTTTTTATTTACTAAACGGAACTGAATAACATTTTCAAACTAAAATCTAATTTAACTTAGAAATAGAACAGAACAATGACCATAAAAACAATATGGTGGAGCTACTGAAAAACAAAACTTTTTTCTACATAAAATCGCGATTAAAAATTGTTCTTCATCCTGCACAACCTTCATAATAATCATTAAGTGGTGTAACCTGGGTGAAAGTTTGACTGGCATTAGCAAGCCAAAACGAAACTTTTAACGGATGAAATGGTTGTTTTGTTGAAAACATAGGATACCTACAACATTGTGCTTCCTTTATGCTTCCGTTTATATTTTACAACAACAACAATAACAACTACATAAAATTGTGTGTTGGAAAAACAAAAACTAAATTGTCGCGTCGTCGTTGTAACCGGAATGGCTCATCCATTGATTACCTACGCTAGCTGCTGGGTGCTGCAGGTAAACCTTTATTCCGGACGGATAAAGTGATATACAAAAATGTAAAGGTATACAACATGCGGAGATGGCAGATTCAGTTTTCTGGGACAGAAACTATATGAAGTTTGAGTGAAGGCTAATTGGTTTGCAATTATAGCACCATCCATGCGTTGCATATTGCATAAAGAGTATGCGGTTTGGAAAATAGAGGAAGTATGTTTTTTGTTATACAGACAGTATTTGAATTTGATGTTTAAATTGTCACAACATCGTTTCATCACTAACTGGCTTTTAGAAAACAAAAACTTGTAATTATTGTGATGGGACTTTATGTGTGGGTCATTATTATGGGAATTGAGAAATTTGTGTTGAAGTGGTTATAAAGATCTAAATGTTATTTTAAGTATTATCAATGAGTTTGTATATTTTTTTGAGTGTTTTTGATTTAAAACTAAAAATATTCTGGTTACCATACAATATACAATTCATTATTGTTTGGACAGTGGGATGAGGTTTGTTGTTGTTGAAATGTAATAAGATTATCGTATTATTCTAAGGAGAATACTACTTAAATAACATATATATTTCAAAAAATTATTTCTACAAACTCCAGGCACAGACGGCTTATGAGAAAATCTAAAACAAAAAAAACCTGTTTCTTGGAATAATAACGTTAATAACGGTGTTTGAAAAAAATATTTTTTGGCGACAAAAGCTTATAGAAAACAAAATCATAAAAATTGTCATAAATTTTTGGACCTCTAGGAAATAACCCAAGATCCTAAGGTTTAAGTTAGGCAGACTTTTGAAAAACAGAATTTCGCAAAGCAGAATGGAAAAAGCTAAATATTTGTGTGTAGGACAGAATTTTGAAAACCTGAAGTATGAATCTGAAATTTGGACCAACCCCAGTGGCCACAAATAAAAATGTTTCGTTTTAAAAGAGTTGTTTAGTTGAAAACCACAAAATATAGAAACATTGTTTTAAGACACAGAAGTTTTTAGTAAAAATTGTTTGGCACAATATTCCAAGTGACTTTTGTCACATTATTTTTTTTTTCAAAATTACAATATATAAAAAAATAATTTTTGAAAGCCAACAAAAATTAAGTTAGAATAGATAAACGAAGAAAATCGATTTGAAGTCAAGCTTCCAGTGGTATGTTGAAGATATTCAAAACAGCAAAAAAAATTTTTTAAATAAATAAAAAGTATTTTTTATGAAAAAGTGTCGTTTTGAATGAAACTCACAAAAGTGTCATACCGAAAAGAAATAATATTTGAAAAGTATTCGAAAATTTTTCAAAAAAGCTCCCTCATTACCTCATGAAAGGGAAATTTGTTGCTGTTTTTTCGGCTCTTGCATCCTTGGACACTCCTTGTAGCTCTTCTAAAGTTCTAAAAAAAAAAACAATTATTTCTTGTTGTAGAGAATTTATCGCCTTACAACTGTTGCCAATGACAAGTTTTTACGTCCGATTTATAATTTCGTTAAAAAATTAAAATCTTTGAACGCTTTATTCTCAATATTTTCAGTATTGGTCTAGCTTTTCTGATTGTGAAACTGAAGAGGGTAAATAGGACTGTATTTTCACGTTGACTTGAATAGCATTCGGTTTGTTGCTCCTCATTATTTTTTAAATGTTATTTTTGACATGTGTTTACAACTTGGTGAGAAGTTGTGCAAGAAATTCTAGGCATTCGAATATTCTGTTAAACTTTTCCCTAAATAATGTAGAGACGCATATTAACTAAAAAACATCTTAAACTTCTTTTCCAAGCCATAAACACAGTACACATTTGCATATACATGCCAAAAGCGATTATACCTATCAGTATATTCTCCTCCGGTATACCAAAATGTTAGCGAAAACTTAGGCAGCACAACCTTTTCTCATGAGCGGTTGTTGCTGTAGCTAGTTTCTAAGAAAACAAAAAAACAGCTTTTCTGACGTTGATCTCTGACAATAACACGAGGGGTTGAATAGAGCAGGCTCTGTTACGTAATTTCCAACAGTCAACACACACTACACTACCTGAATACGAGTATCCAACATCATACACAATTTACAAACACCGATTTACAGAAAAAAAAGTTCCTCAAATTAGCATTTAGCTACCTATGTTGTTTAAAGCAACCTTGAGCTTTCTTCATGCATTCAGGAATGCCTGTGTAGTTGTTTAAGCATTTTGTTGTTGTTGTTGTACATAGCTGCTATTCAGCTTTATGTTATCCTTTTGTTCGGTCTCTTGGTGCAGAAAAAATGTAGGCCTTGTTTTTTTTTTTTTTTGCACAGGCCGGGTGAATGATATAAAATCGATTTTTTGGTTTGTTTCACTCACCAATAATATTGTTTGCCACCCTATTAATA
The DNA here is from genome assembly GCA_958431115.1 of Syrphus vitripennis. Taxonomy (NCBI): domain Eukaryota; kingdom Metazoa; phylum Arthropoda; class Insecta; order Diptera; family Syrphidae; genus Syrphus; species Syrphus vitripennis. The sequence goes on from OY288108.1 coordinate 31,126,994, forward strand.
TGCAGCACTCAAAAATTCAACCTCTCAAAGAGCGTTGCTTTGAGTAAAAAAAAAAAAACCACAAGAAAAGATGTAGAAAAAAAAACACTGTGCCGGCTCTTATGTTCGCACACACGATACGTACTGCTAACCGTTAGTTGTTTTGCGAATGTTAAAGTGTGTATGAAGAATGAGAAGCATTTAAATGAGCGTTAAAATGCTTCATGCATTGCATATGTATAGTACAGGATTTGTGCATTGTTTGCTGTCTTAAGACCATATACCTTCATAACTGCGTCCCCATCCATTCCATGTCTATAATGATATAATGATATAATGATATAATATATAATGAGGCCGCCATATCTAACCTAGTTTTAGAGTCTCTTATTTTGCATTCACACGCATCATGTGAATGGCATGAATTATGAATGCAGCAAACTATGTGGACGTTATTAAATGTATTAGCATAGGCAGGTTTTAAGAAAAAAAAAAGTAGTAGATACCAGGGCTGTCAACTGAAAATTGAAGTCAATTTTTTTGCGTTTGATTTGGATAGATGAGCTTAATATCACCATATTTTGTTACAGATATGTAAATATTATATTTTCCTTTAATATTGGAGTAGATACTCCGATAAATAAATAGGGTAAATGTTATATCAGCGTTTACTCCAATAAAGTGTTTTTCATTGGAACAAATATTCCATGTTTCTTTTTTTTTGGAAAAAATATTCCAATAAATAATAACAACAACAATGCTCTTATTTTAACAAATACTTTCTACTCATTTTATATTATTTCTGTAATCTAAAGCCAAAGAAATTATCTAAGAAATTTACTCTAATAATAATTTCTATTCTAAGATTCAGAAGAACTATAAGCACTTTAGCAAATAATGACTTTTGAACTAAGAAATCTAGAGTGAATTACATATCCGAGGTGGAATTTATATCAGTGTTCACTCCAACAACGATTTTCTTATTCGATTTTATACGCCGACTTCTCAAAGAAATGCAATATCTACAAAGGATTAAGTGTTATATTAATGTTTACTCCATTAACGTTTTTCTATAGGACCAAAAATAATTCCGGTTTCACCATTATTGGAGCAAATACTCTCTGCTTCCTCCCTGTTGGTGGAAATAAATATCCAATAAATATCTGAGGAAAAAGTTGTAACAACGTTTACTTCATTAAAGATATTTTAATAAAAATAAAAAAAAAAAACTATTCACTTCGACAGCCCTGCTTTGGACGCAATCATCCAGTCCGCATACAGCAAAAATTATTATTCCGACCTAAATAGCCACTCTTTGCGTTCATAGAGCCTAAATAATGCAAAATACCATAATTGCCCGAATGTATATTTATACTTTGATGTTCTTTGAAGTTGAAACGAACATATTTTTTGTTTGTTTGCTTCAAAAAGTAGGAGAAGTACGGCAAACGTATTACGAATGGTAAGACGTAGAACATTTCTTCTTTGAACTTGAAAATTTCCAAGACATTTCAAAAGCTAATTTAAAAATGTATTTATGTAGGTAAAATGTTTGCATAGCTTAAATGTGTTTGTCCATTATCTGAAACTGAAACCCAAAATATAAAATGATCCTTAATGTTAAAACACACAAATTCAAAAAAAATTGAGTGAGATGGACATTACAATATTGTTGGAAAATGTTGCCTTCTATCTGTTCGTTAAAATTAAAGAAAATTGGATTTAATGGTCCGAGATAACGAACGAAAATTCTTCTTTTTTATTTTTTTGTAAGAGAAAAATTGAAAGTAGCCTTTTTTATATGGTTTTTTGTGGGGTTAAATTTTTATCATTATTTAAATAATCTTACTTGACGTGACAGCATGCTTATGAGACTCAACGGAGCCATAAGCACACAAATGTAATACATCAACATCCACCACATTTTCATGACAGTTTTTTTTTTATCCCACACAGTGGTCCAAATTAGTTTTTCGTTGCTAAATTATGATTTTTGAACACATGAAGACATTGCTATTATTTTTATCCTAAATACTACTTGATTAAAAAATGATATGAGTGTCGTGTTCCGCAAAAAGGAAAGTGTTCAAAAGACTTTGAAGTGCAATGTGGGGTTAAGCAAGGCTGTATACTGTCACCCATACTGTTTCTGTTGGTAACTCTGATTAGTGACACAGCTTTGGTGACTGCAAAGGGAAGAATTCAGTAGAATGTGTAATTGTACCTAACACCTGTACTACGTAAAAGACGTAAACTCAGTATCTCATAGGATCATGAATCTCCATCAAATGAGAACGTGGATTGAAAAAGAAGCTGATATAGTTGGGGCAAAGATCAATACGACGGAAGCAAAAAGATTCATCCTTTATATTTTATCATATTATGTTTAAGTAGAACAACTAGTCAAAATCGCAGAAAGTTTTTATCATTTTGGAATTATTTTTGTCTCTATTGTATCTAATATAAGGAAAACAACGTCTGCGTTCGGTCTCAAATATGAAAAAACAGCTCTTTAACTAAGACCTTTCTACCTCTTCCGGGTGCAGCACTTGAAAAGCCATAAATTGTCACAAAAAAGCTGCAAACATTCGTAAATTGAAACGAAACAGAATATTCTTTTTACTTCCAAAAATATTACCCCTTTAACAAAACATTTTTTTTTCTCAAAAATGGCTGTAACGATTTTGATAAAATTTTAAATTTTTGTAAATAATCTGAACCAGATTTTTGAATTTCTAAAAAAAAATTGATTTTTAAAAGTTATTGTTTATATTAAATTTTTTCAAATGCTTAATTTTATTCCCAAAAAAAAACTATGGGTACATAATTTTTTTTTTGAGTAAAATCGTTTTAACGACTTTTAAAAATTTTGTTTTCATTTTTTAAAATTTTTCCGATACTACAGATGGCATCATTTTGAGCTCAAACCAGATAATCTTACAACTTACACTTTTAAGAACAAAAAAAGTTTTAAAGAAAACTCAAAAAATCATATTGATTTTGGATTCACAAAGTAATTTCAAAGAATATCTAATAGGTACTCAAATAAATGCTTATTCTATATTCACAGCATTTTTAATCACTTTTATGTTAAACTTTTATTTCAAAATAATGACGTGTTCTGATTCTATTTTAATTATTCAAAAATAAACACAAACATAACATCTAGTATAGACACGTAATATAAATAGAACAAAATTCTCTTCTAACAAACCGTACCTCGTTTTTTATTCACGCTAAAAATCTATTTAAACTTAAAATAAGGCTAATTGGGGTTAAAGAAGGCCAATCATACCTACCCTTTCGTTTACACACATTGTTTCATTTTCATCGCCTTAAAAAAAACTCTCAAAATGTGATTAATTACATTTTTCTTTTTGTTAACTTTTATTTTTTGTGGAAAATTCTTTTAGCATTGGTTAATGTTTGAGTGGAAAAAGTTGTTGCTTTGCGCAAAGAAGAAAAAATACTTTGCTTCTTTTTCCATACTTTCTAACGGCATTATTCCTTCAGCGCCTGTACTGTATTTTTTTTTTCTTGAGTAAAATATCAAATAAATTGCAAACTTTTCCATTATTTTTTTTTTATCTTGAAAAGAAGTTTTTGTCAAGGGAGTGAGGAAAAGGGGAGGACCAGTCATCCCAAATATAGGATAGAAGCTGCAGGAAACTCTATCAAAAGGAACGCGCGCGCAAAAAAAAATGAAGGAAACCTAATTCAAGTTGAACACTTTTTATTATGCACATTATTATTATTTTTTTTTTGTACATATATTTTTAAGTCAGAGTTTCTATGTGTTTTTATTTTTTTTAAACCACTAGCACACCGAACTAAATTCAATGCAGCACATCTAAGGAGCAAGAAGGGGATGCAAAAGGGGTTGCAAAATTGTGGTTTATGCTGTTCAAAAAGCTATGACTGTGGATGAATGGATGGATGAAGTATTTATGCTTTCTCCATAGGCTTGAAAGAAAAAAAGAAATATCCTCTAGCCTTGTTTTCTGTATCAGCACTTTATATATATACTCAGTTATATAGAAGATTCTATTTTTAGATATAATAAGAAAATAGTTAGAACACCGGTTGTATAGGTGGGTAGGGTATATACTAAAATAGTTTACGTTTTCTTTTCAGTTAGTAAGTGAAACGTGAACAATCTAGATATGTTTATTATAATTTATATGTTTGTAATTTTAGGGACAAGTTATGGATTTATTGAAATTGTAGAAACAGAAAATTCGAAAACGACTCCGACACGAATCTTGATAAAAACACTCAATCTAGATTTTTCAAAAACATTTCTTTTCAAAATTTGACATGTTGTCAGTATTTTCTTACATCAGCGTGGTGTAAAAATATGGATATAGCTCATTCCTTAAATATTGTTATTGGAGTTAACGCTGATATCATAATTTTTCAGATATTTCCATAGGAATAAACGCTGGCATTCTTCAGCAGACATCTTAATTGGAGTAAATTCTGATATAACAAGTTTCTAAGACATTTTTATTGGAGTCAACGCTGGTATAATCATTCTCCAGATATCACTATTGGAGTAAACGCTGATATAAATATTTCTCAGATATCATTAGTTTAGTAGTTTTTTTATTTTTATTTTTATTTTTCAAAAACTTTTTTATTGAGTCTTCAGAAAGATGCAAAATGAGTTAAAAGAGTTCTCTTTTTTGATGTATTATGAAATACTTTTATGATTGCTCAAAATGGTGAAGTGAGGCTTCTTTGGTTCAATTAGAATTTTATTTTAAAATTGCGCTTATTTTATAATTATTGAAATCAAAGAAAGACATAAACTTGCGACCAAGAAGTATGCCTTTCTCTTTCCTTCTTTTAAAAATATTACATATAAAAATAGGAATTGAAAAATAAAAGCATTCAAAAGGATCCTTAACTTTGTTATTTTTTTTTATTTCTCATTTCAACCAACCAAAAATTGTGAAGTCCAAGAGAGAAAGAGAGGGAGAGAAAAAAAATCTCAAAGTAAGATAATGGTTCTTATTCTGATATCTTGAATTCTGAAGAGATTTTATTTTTAACCTGATGGCAGGCGACAGAAAAAAGTCATAATATTTCCGGATTTTAAGCGACTTGTCTCGAATAAGTTGAAATGAAGAATTGTGAAGAAAATAAGAAGTGCAGGTTAGGTATATGTATGTATATACGCAATACTAAGATATTTATATTTTCCTATATATGTATGTATAAGGATAAGGATAATACTGAAAGTTTTTTTTTTTTTGTTGTTGTGCTACTTTCTTGTTTATTCGTCCTGAAATGGTTGCAAATTGTCTGTCTGTCTATTTATCTGTCTGCTTGTCTGTTCCGGTGAGTGGTGTCTTAAGAGTGAGAGAGAACAAAGTTTTAATGAACTTATTTGCAAAAGATTTCATCTAACGATTGTTGTTTTTTTACGTTGTATAATTTGTTTAAATTTTGTTTATTCAAGTTATGAGGGATTGTGAGATGCTGAAGGAATGATACAAAAAAAAAACATACAAATTGTATTTTTTAAAGATTATGAAATAATTAAGAACGATTTTTTATGTACTGTTTTTGTAGTGGTGAATTAAACTAGAATAAGTTAATTTTTTGATTGATCACACCCAGTTAACTATTTTTTAGGGAATAAATGTGAAAAAGCCTAAAAAATACACAAGATACAAAAACAACAAATTGTTTGACTTAATCCAGGGTTAATCCAAAAGATTTGGGGACTTCACTTTAGTCTAAGGCTAAAACAACTGGGCCTTAGTAAGTATCTGAGTTTCTACCTTCAACTTGTAAAGCAGCTATTTTGTGTTGTTTTTAAATTTCGTAAATTTCGATTCATTTTCTAAACCACAAAAAACACACTTTTCTTAAAAAAAATTCTTTCAATAGACAAAAAAGCTACTTCACGATTAATATTACGGTTGATCCGAAATGTCAGTTTTTCTTTGAATGATGGTGGTGGGATTTTTTGAACGATTAAACATATCGAGTGATGGGATTAGTTTAAATTTAAACCCCTCTCCCCCTGGCGAAATCCTGGATCCGCCACTGCTGAATGCTAACTTTCTACTGATAACTTCTTCACATCCGTGGGTTTGGCCTTGATGTTGCTCGATAAAAAATATTACGATACTTGACACAATTCGGGAAAAGGAAACAGTTCTGCCAAAACTTTTTGTAGAAAAGGAGTTTCCTCATGACCATAATAACCCCGTAAAAGTCAGTAACACAAAGCAGTGTTGCCCAGTCCAGACGGACCTCTGTATTTGGATATTTCAGAAAAAAAAAATTGGTGAGTTATGTTTTAAAATCAAGCAAGTAACTGGTTTTGATATCTATGCAAATTTTCAATTTTGGCTTTCAAAATAAACCGGCGACGATACTTGACTGCAACCACACCAAAGTTGAAGTCGATTTATTCGACCAAATAATATTCATTTGCTCTTGCATAAGTTAAACGTGGCAACCGTTTGTTTTCGAAACTTCAGTCCATTTAGAAGTGATAAAAATTTATTCCGAAACGATAACGATAAGAGCTAATGGAGACGGAACTAAGTGAGTGTTCATAACCTATACATCATGAGACACATGAGAAGAAGTCTTACGAATAGTTCCCTGAGGCTTCCTTGTAAGAGGGCAAAAGAACAGAAGGCGAGAAAGGAAGGAACCTACATTGCGATTGCAAAAATACTAAAATTACTGACCAGCAGTTTTTTTTTTTAATTCAAATAATTTTCGAAATGAAAAACCAAAATATTAAGGTCACGATGCATTCATGGTTAAAAATATTAAATTTTTCAACTACAAGCCTTGTATGCAATAAGTTGCCAAAGTGCAAACTTTTTCAGTGCAAAAATCGCCCATCCATATATCACCAACAAAATTTAAAGTGAAAGAGCTTTTAATCTTGTATAGAAATAGTATATAGAATAAAACTTACATACATATAGTTGTTTGTTTACATGTTAAATGTTCCACCATTGAAGAATGAGTTCCGACAATGTTAGGTTTTGATTAAAAACTCTTTAATCAAAAGTTGAAAATTAATCTTACGTCTGACCCTGATTCTGCTTGGTTTGATAATGTACCCACATAACATTCCAACATGTAAATAACACCACTTCTTTCAAATTAAAAAAAAAAAACTCATCAACGAGAAACTGCTCAGAATGTTTGTTTTTAGTCCAATCTGATAAGTTGATGTGACTTTGGCAGAGAATGGCGACAGTAAGGTTTTGAAAAAATCATGATATTATGGAAGCCTCTAAGGGCCATCGTTTCTCTATCTTCTGACTTAAGACGGACTGGAAAATTGGAATCTCAAAAATTATTAGGTACAACAGCTTTATTTTAAGTTTTTTAGAAAAGCAAATAAAGGGTTTCCAAATAAGTGTTAATTTGAATAGCCCGCTATTTCGGTAGTTGTCACTTTTGAAGTTGTAATTTTTTCACATTTGACAACTTGACCAAAACATCTTTTGATCATCGTGAATCCGACAAGTTGGACCGCGATTCAGAAATTGGTGAAAAATTTGAGCTTTGGGGACATGTAAGCGGTGTGAAGAATAAAACACGTGCACGTTGCTCAAGAACAACTGAGAATATTGCTGCTGTAGCCTAAAGTGTAGAAGAAAACTCAGTCTTGTCCATGTCCATTCCTCGTTGTTCTTTGGAATTGGGTATTCCATAAACGTCATGGTATTGATCTGGACAACTTTCATTAAGATGACGCTACGTGCCGCACAAGCAACGAAACCATCGATCTTTTACGGGAAAAGTTTCCGGACCGTGTTATCTCTCAAATTGAATTCATGAAGCTATTGAGTGAAACAGCAGCCACTTTGCGATTTGGTGAAAATGATATTGCTGTGGAAGCGTAGCCTTGGCGGCCATTTGGCGAATGTTGTTTTCCATTATTATTAATGGCATACTTTCCTTTTTATATTGAAACAAACATCCGATCTTCTATCTCAAAAAATGGCATTTTTCATCACATCGAAAATAACACCTCGTATTGAAAAACCCTATATGTACTTCCAAATGCTCAAAATGATTTACAATCATGCTTCTGGAATTGGAAAAGTATATACAGTTTGTAGTAGGAAACCACCGTTTTTTTTTCTTTCAAGATCTCAGAAACATTTGACTCAAGCCTGACATAATCATACGCAATTTATTTAATTTGTTTAAACAAATATTTACCTTGCCTTGAACTACAAGTTTTTAATTGATGCAAGAAATATCAGTTCTTATCTTCTTTCGAGGAGATGTCTAAGCATATGGGTCATTTTGTTGTTGTTGTTGAATTTGAGAAGTTGTCTGGTCTTATCGCCTGACAAATATTAATCTCAAATCAATTCAAAGTATATTAGTTGTTAGTTTTACTTGAAATAGTTTGTTTGAAAAAAAGAGAAAATAAAACTCTAAGCTAGTTGTGTTGAGTGCAGGAGAAAAAAACGGTTCGATCTACTTTGGAAATGCAACGGACGGACGAACGTTTTAGGTTCAAACTACTTTAGGCGAGCGTTTTAAAAATGCAACTTGGTTCTTTCATCAAATATTTCAGGAAACTCAAATAAATTTTGAAAAATTAAAATATTGATGAGATTTTTCAAACATTTCAAAAAATGTTAGTTTGCAAATTTCTTATCCATTTTTAAGCTTCAGGTGCAACAACGTGACAATTCTTTATTTATTTTATCTATATTTATGAACATTTAAGCACCAGTCGTCAGGAATGACGTTGCTTCATCACAACGCTAGCCGGGAATGAGTCAAACCCCAATTTTTTTTATTACAGTATTTCTTACTGCTTAAATATCTATGGTTTTTGATATAACCCGTAGGCCAATTTGCATTATATTTGGTACAAATTTGAATTGAACTCAAAATAAACTACTCAATCATTTTTGGAAGTCATTTTACAACGTTTAAATAAAAATTTAAATACTTTTAAAAATATTGAAAAGTGACCAGTATGACCATTCTCCCCAACTAACTAATTTAATACTATCCTACTATTCACTTAAAATCCAAAAGATAAGATTTTATTTAATTACTTAAATATATTACTGGTCAGTACGTAGACACTGATAATTGTATTACCCTTCTCAATTAAAAAGTAACAAAAGTAACTTTTCAATCCAACACACTTTCCACACAACAAAGTTCAGCCTTCCACTTCGATTTTCAGCTAATTTGACCCAAGTCACCTCCCTATCTCTTCATAGAACCAAAATAGGAGCGAACAATAATCACCAAATGAAAACTCAGCCATTTGAGAAATGTTTGTGTTTTGCTTTTTGTTTCCATACTCGGGGAAGAACAAAATTATCTGTCGCCTATTAATCTATATTTGAGTTTCGGTATTTATTGTGTGCACAACAACGGTGTCGTCCTCTGCAATTTGAAAACTTTTTCAAACCACATGTTTTTTTTTTTATTACCAAAAAACAGATACATAAAAAAATAAATAAGAAAACCCAAATACGTTAGACAAAAAAAAAAAAAAAACTTTTTGAAATCAAATGACATTTCCACATTTAACCCAAAACCCAAAAAATCGTTAGGTACATGTGAATGTGAATTTTTGTGTTGAATAATTAAAAAGTTTCGAAACATCTAAAGGTACTCACCGCAGATCACGTTGTTTTTTTTTCTTTTTGTTGTCCCTGACCGGTTGAGTTTTTGAATTAAATAAAAAAAAAAAAACGTGGAGATAGAATAAAAAACAAAAAAAGCCAAAAAAAAAACGAAACTTTTTCGATAGCGTTGGTAACATGTGTTTCGGGACTTCTTCCAGTCAAATTGGACTTTTTTCATTTGGTATTCTTTTTGTGTTGGCATTTTGTGGTGATGGCAGCGTCGCCATTGATGTCGCTTCATGGAATTCAACAATAGAGGAAGCCACCAGCCAGTTTGTTCAGAATTTGCTAGCAAGTGTCGATACCAGAGAATCCCCATGTGACGATTTTCATGGCTTCATTTGCAACAAACAAAAAAATTCAACCCACTTCGTTCAACGTTTAAGCGAGGAGGAGATATTTCAAAAGTTTATTCAAAATGTCGACAATGAAGACCAACTTATGGACGCTGAATTGATGGTAAAAAATTTCTACGAATCATGTCAAAATGGCCGCACTCTTGATCATTTGAGGAAATCCGACCTATTTCGCCAAACCAAAGGTTGGCCGTTGATAACGGGGAGTAGCAATCGAGATACACCGTCGTGGATGAATATTGTTGTGGCATTTCATGATATCGGTGTGGATCATTTCTTCAGCCATCGCGTTGAGATACAAAGCAACCGAAGGACTGTCGAGCTGAAGGCGAACTCCAATATTAAATACACTTTGAGAAGGATCACTCATTTGGCTGAGAAACTTCTTCAAAGCTTCGGAATGAGTTTTTCGGAAGCGCACTTGAAAGCTCTGGATTTTGTTGGACTCGAAGGATACCGACGGCAAATTGTAGGCGAGCCAGGCAATGGAATCCCAACATCCATGACCTATGGCGAATTCAAAGCAAGGTTTGCTAATGCCGATTGGGATGTTTACTTCCGTCGCGTGTTGGGCAAGCCCCTCAAGGATACCGATGGAGTCCGCCTCGAAGACGAACAAACACTTGAACGAGTGTTCAACATGCTTGCCACCACACCCAACACCAAAATTCTCAACTACGTGTGGATAAATTATCTCATGGATAAAAGCACAACGAATTGTTTGGACTTGGTTTGGGAATACTTTCAACCCCTTTATCGGTACATCGTTCAATTTACCACAATCGACAGACGTCGCATGGCAAATATGTTTTCCGAAATAGGCAGTGTCTATCAGTCGCTACTTCCCAACTCCATTTGGATTGATGAGATTGCAAACCAAAAGTCAAAATTGTATTTGGGAAAAATGATTCATACAACTTTGAATGGCAACGAAGAGCTAAATGCGGATTATGCTGGTTTGAAGCTGACAAAGGACAATTTCTATCGTAACTTTGAAAAGGTTCAAAAATTCATTGATGCCATGAAAGATTCTACCGGAGGAGGTGCTCTTCGTACACCATCAGGACTATCCTCTTCGGCGGCGGCGTCTTTGAGCGATTTGTATGAATATTTCATGGGACCCATGTACAATGAATTGCTGCCACAGCCATTGTATTATGGATCGATTGGGGAGGCATTTGCCGAGAAGATGATCGATGGAGGTGGCAGTTTAACACCCGGCAGTTGGCGTAGCAGTGATTCAGATGAAAAGTTTGAAGAATTCGAGGGGTGCCTCAGGGAGCAGAATGCTAATTTTGTATTAACTACAGCTATAGGGAATAATCTGGCACGAAGGATATTAGCAGAGCGACAGACTTATGAAGCTCTAAGGAATTGGATAGCTGGCAATGCGGATGCAGCAAATCGGATTCGTGGTCTCTTGGAATCATTGAGCGGCAATGGTGATGGGAATGGAAAGTTGAATTTGGAGAAGTTGTATTTCTTTATTTCCGTTTATACACATTGTCCCGAGGGCAAGGAGTTTGTTAATACATATTTAAAGAACTCAAGGGATTTCGCTGAGACGTTTGGATGTCCGAGTAAAAGTCAGTTAAAGCCACTTAAGGTCTGTAGTATATTGTAAGGTATGATGGAAGATGATGTTTTTTTAATAAAAAAAGAAAAGAAAAATTTATATTTAAATAAGATGGTATTTATTTTGTTTTGGTTTAGTTCTTATGTACTAAAATATTCACAGGGGATGGATTAATTTGGTAAGTTATATGAAAGGAATCTGCTTTTATCCAGAAGATTGATGGCGATTAAGGATGCATATAGATACGCTATGGTAGAGATGTAGCATATTGAAAATGAAATTTTGGTTTTGATAGGTCTTATTTGCAAAAAGAATCTTGGTATTAAAAAGCAATATTTTACTCAGAAGATGGATTGTTTTTTCTTATAGTGAAACTGGTGGAATGTGTGTTTATCAGACGAAACTGTTATTTAGGAATGATATACATATGTATATTTGGGTAATATATATTTTTGAATTTAATAAAGCTTTGAAAATTTAGCGCTTTTATTTCGCTTTCATAAAACTAAATACTGAAAGTCCAGCTAGCTTTACAAGAATAAGAAAAAAATTTATGATTCGTTCTTTTTTTTTAATTTTTGAGGAGACAACATTTTTTTAAGTTAAATTTGCTTACAGTTTCTAAATTTTATTTTTAGAAACTTCAAATTATTTATATAAATTATTTATTTTGAAAACAATAAATAAATTAAATGAATGAATATGAAATATATAATTTTTTTTTTGCTAATTTTCATCTTTAAATATATGTCTCAGCGTAGACTTTTGTTAAAAAAAAATCAGTTTAAAAAAAAATATTTTTTTGACTCTAATTAATATTTTTGTTTGACAGTTTTTTTTTTAATTTTCAGTATTTTTTTTAGAGGTCAGTGATAATTAGTTCATTATTCAAAACGTATACAAATAAAATTGACGATATTCCATAATGTGTGTAAAGAAAATTTTATTTCAATAATTTTCTAGAAACACAGAAGTTTTCCCAAATTTATTTTGAAAATATCCTTTAATTTCAAGTTTTCAATTCGACTAGAACTGATGATCACGAAAAATGGGTTAAGTATTGTAGTTTTTGAAAACAATGAAGACTACACAAACTGCTTCTCACTTTTTCTTAGACAAAAACACGATTAAGGAAAAAAGTTTTTTTTAAAGTTATACTAGTAATAGGTACTAGAAAAATATTATAAAATTTTTTGTACCAAAATTTCTGTAGTTGATTTTGAAAAATGTAAAATTTTTCTTAAAATACTTAAACATTCTTGGTAGCATTACATTTTTCGTCTCGATAGTTTTCACAATTTAATTTTTTTTAAAATCAATTAGCTTGAAAATGACGATCTGAATCTTATTTGATTTTTAACTGAACTAATCTAAAATGGTTCTACGCTCTAAGCAATTTGTAGATTAACCTTAAATAAAAAGATAAGCATAAGAAAATGTCACAAGTTCATGTTGGATTGGGTTTCTTATGATGCATCATCATCAGTAAAGTAATATAAATATTATGTAAAATTTTGCTAGCGTATAAATTCTTTGATGAAATGAATGAAAATTTGAGGATGAATTGCTACGGTACATCATTTGTCCTAGCTTTGTGTATTTTTTTTCTATTACAAACTTTCCGAAGCAAAGCCACCGGGGGTCTGCTAGTTATTTAAATATTTTATCACATTTATCGAAGTATCAAAAACACGGGTTAAAATTATCAAATAAAATTTGCAGTAGATAAAAACTATAATTTTCTATAAATACTTATTTTTTTCACTTTTTATATTTTTTCAAGAAAATGGAAAATCAATATTATTTTCACTTTAATATTTTATGGTGAAATTATAAATTCACTGATTATTTTTTTTTAATATATTTTTAACGTACGACTTATGAAGTAATTTTATTTTATTTTATAAACTATACACCGATCATAAATAATTAACACACAGTTTTTTTGAATATTATTAAATTTTTCCTTGACTTACTTTCTTCTTGCGGAAAAATCATCCGTTTGCAAAATAATCTACCGAGTAACTGAAAACTAAATAAAAACCTAAAATAAAATATAAAATCCTGCTTCTGCTGCTGCAAAAAAAAAAATACAAAAAATAACAACACCATGTCATAAAGCCAATTTAATTTAGCTACCTTATACAATCAACCTTATTTATTCACTAATTAATTCAAAAAATGAAAAACTATACCCACTATCATCTATGAGTGCCTTATTAGTTTGTCACAATACAAAACATGTACATATATGCAACTTATGTAGGTAAACACAGTTTTGATATTGGATGTATCTAAAGGTATATATACTTGTGTTTCTCTTCTATGTGCTTAGACGTATTCCGACGAAGGAAACTTTTTAATTAATTTATAATATGAAGACAAAAGTTTAAAAATCAATACCTATATCCTGTCTTTTATAGTGCGATCGACCGGACCATTCAATCCATGGATGACGATGACTACGATGACGATGGACATTGGAAGCCTGATGGTAGTTAAGTCAATGTGTGTAAATAAAATAAAACTGCTAATAAAATATTCAACATCACTGTTATAAAGGACGATGCGATGGTGAAAAAGGACGGACAAAAAAAAAATCCTTGTGTTTGAAGAAAAGTAATTATTTGGTGTATCAAAGACATCGACTGGTAGTAGATACATGGAAGTAATTGACATCTGAGAAATATGAACGCATAATATGCAGCAGGACCATCCTCTGAATACTGTTAGAAGAATTAAGTAGTAAAAACTTTTTATATACATAAGTGCGTGTGTCTAATATTCACTATGAAAGGATGTCTTTTTCATCCTTTGGGATGTTCAGATTCAGTGGTAATTGGAAGGAAATAAAATTGAAGATTACCAAGCAAATCGTATTAAGATATTATTTCCCTGTAAATGAAAGTCTATACACATCATACCTATCATAGCCTGCTGCCATCTCCATCAGATAGATTCTGTGTGTATCTTTACATAAAGTTACTTTTTCCCCAGAGACAACCGATATGAAGTTGAAATACCAGTACCAGTATAAGCTCTTCTCTGGCCTAAGATAGGAATATTGACTTTAAAATCACTTTCCCAGGAGATATAGGATTTTCAATTATTTACAGATTTTTAGCTCTGCAAGGAGCAAGTCTCTAGAAAGTATGAAGTTGTTTTTTTTTCGTCTCTAAACTCTCTTGGTGTTGAAGTTTTTTTTTTCTTCTCTTTTCTCCTGAGGCTTTGGGTAAACGGAAATTTAATATCACAACGTCCGGTCGTTGGATATAGAGTACGATGAAGAAAAAGCAGCATCCACAAAAATTGAGACAAAATAATAATTGGCAAAATGTACAAAAAAACATCATAGAAAAATAGGCAAAAGGCATCAGTATGAAAATTGTTATTCGTTGATAAAAAAAATAGATATTAAATTAAATTTCAAATAAAAAAAAAGTTCAAATTGCGTGTTTCGCATTTTTTTTTTCAAAACCATTTGGTGGTATAGTCGGCTGCTTAGAGATAATTGAAAAAATATTGGATTTTTTTTTCTGGTAAGCAAAAGTTGATTGTAGATAAAATATACAAATTGAATAAATTTTCTATTTTTCATATTTTGGAAATGGGAAAAAATTTATAAAAACCTTTTAACTTATAGACTTAAATGCTTTTGAAGTACACAATAAGTTTTCTTGTTTCATTTGATGTTACAATAAAAGAAACCCATTTTTTTCCAACAAGAAATATATTTAACTAAATTTTTATAATCTTTGCAAAAATTTCTCAAGTGTTCAAAAATAACTAGGTAGATAGATTATATTTTTTGACACTTCAGTAATTTAAAAATCTCACATGAATTAAAAAAAGGTAAATTCATTAAAAAGTGGGAACTTTTTTCTTTAAAAATACGAAATCTACAAAATTATAAAACATATTTATAATTTGGTTGAAAAAAACGCCAATAGTTCTAACTGCTGTTTTTTTATTTAAAAAAAAATGTTTTAAATTATTGAAACACAGTTATTGATATAAAAAAATGAAAAGGACTTCATAAAATCCCAACAAAAAAGTTAGTACTAAAAAAAAAGAAAAAATCTTACTGGCTAAATCAAAATGGAAATCGGCAAAAACAAACATTGCTGGAAAGTCAGAGTTCCATAAGCCGAAAAACATAGGGGCATATTCATAGTCGTCTGACAAGTTGTTTTTTGTCTCTTCTAAGCTAACCTGATGGAACTTATGTTATTCATAGACAATTTAGACCTGGGTCCAAAAGATAAACTGGAGCTCAAACTTTAAAAATGGCTGACTCTTTGACTAAGTTGTTTTTGTTGTATCTGTTAAAAAATGGATTGGATTTCAAGGGATTGACACGCAATAGTACTAAAATTGTAGTACAATTCCGAGCTGCGAATTTCTTTATGAATAGCAGCTGTTTCTGACATGTGTGTTAACTTTAGACTCGAGGCCAGATTGGACTTGGGTCTAAAGTTTGACTTTGAATATGCCCCATAGTCTTTTAGACAGTGAAAAAACAAATTTATTCCGAATAAAAGTGAAAATCAAAAAGCCGTAGAGTTAAAAACTCTCCGTGTTTTTCTTTAAGTTAGTGATATATTAAAGTTATTGAAAACAGCGATTTACAAAAAATGTTCGTTTTCTATCCAGGAAGCTATATTTCAAACATGTTCGAGTTTTTTTTCGAAAGACCATGATATGAATGTATTGCTTTGAAAAGACCAGGGAATTTCCACTCAACACCGAATGACTCCAGCCAGCTGAAGAGCTGGGTTTGAAAATAATTATTTTTGTTTGCTCTTCCTTCTATACCAACTCAAAACATCAATATTTCGACTTATGACAATTTTTTAAAGTCGAATGTAATTTCTTATTTTTTTTCTTTCTTTGAGTAATGATCCTCTATGATCCTTTTCTTACGTTTAATATGATTTGTTAGTAAAGTTGCTTAGTATGTGAATTTTATTGTTAACTACGTTCACAGTTATTATTTCACTCATGGGTAGTTGGTGTTGTATGTAAATTTATATTCAATAACTTACCGATCAATTAATATGT
Organism: Syrphus vitripennis; assembly: GCA_958431115.1. Lineage (NCBI taxonomy): Eukaryota > Metazoa > Arthropoda > Insecta > Diptera > Syrphidae > Syrphus > Syrphus vitripennis. The sequence goes on from OY288108.1 coordinate 31,143,619, forward strand.
TTTTTGTTTTCAAGTAAAGTAACTCGCTTACCTGAAAAGATAAAAATAATTAAACAATTAGTATAATTTTCCATCGTGACATGTATATCAAAAATTATAGGTAGATATAATTAAAAAGAAAAGAAATTTAGTCCCAAAAAAATTAATGATCCCTATTTGAACAAATCTTTAAAAACAAACCGCACAACATTGATAGAAAAATGAAGTGATGGACTAAATATCTCAATGACTCAATAGGCGGTTTAATTATCTGACAGAACTTTCTCAAACTATTTTTTTTTTTTTTTTTGATGACGAACACTTTTTTTTGACAAAACGTATTTTTCACAATTATAATTTTTTTTTCATTTTTGTTTAATTTCTTCTTTCTTAAAATAGCAAAATTGATTAAAAAATTAATAGAATTGAATTTTGTTTTCATCCTAAAAAAATTTTTCCTTTAATTCTAATAACTCGTAAAATAATTTAATTTGGTAAATTTAAGGATTTGAATAATTTTTCTTTAATGTGCTTTCCTCCAAAAAAAAATGTCGGAAATGTTACTACAAATACTTTGTATGAATTTCAAAAAAAAAATCTTACTTTTAAGTATGTAACTTTGACCCTTATACAAATAAAATTAAACAAAATGGAACAACATTGAAATATTTGTCACCACTTATGGTGACAAATAGGATTTTCATCAACACCTTCCACATAAAACTTTAACGAGCAACACCAAAACTATATTTTAATTTTCTAAAAACAATAAAAAATATTTTCAAATATTTTCAGTTTTTGACTATAAACGAACCTTCATAATATATTTTGTTTTTGTTTTTATGAACCATTACTTTTGTTCTACCTCAGCTTAAATAAACTTTTATGACATTCGCAATTAGCAGCAAAATTTAAAAAAATAGCATTCTAAATTATTTTTAAAACTCATAATTTTTCGACACACATTTACCTACAGTTTTAATAAATTGAAGTTTTGAATGACAAAAAATCTTTTTGAAACAAATTGAATGGCAGAAATGAAAAATCCTTTTCAATGCGAAAATATAAAAAATATAAAAAAACACACGCTTAAACATTTTGAAGGACGCATTGATGATGACCAACATAAGGTACACATACATAAATATAATATAAAAAAGATCTTTTTTTTTATATTTGTTATTTTTGCCATCCTGGTTAAAAAATAACGGATGAAAAGTTCAGAAACGAGGTCCGATTTATTTTATATGTTATCTGTATTTTTTTTTGTCTGTGGACAAAATAAATAAAAAAAAATGGCCAGGTAATGGTGCTTAGTTTGAAGAGGGCCAGGGGGCAATTAGGTTATATTTTTGGTTGAATACATTTTGAGTTGTTTCCCACAGTGAATTTGGGTCATATTGCATTGACAACGTCAACGTATAGTGTATGTGAGGGTGATACACCTGAAAGCAGATGATGGCTGTTAAAATGAATGTTCGTTATTTTTTTTTTTCTTATTTTTATAGAAAAAGTTGAAAATGGTTTATTTTTTGAGGATTTTAAGTGGGATTGGGTTCTGAAAAAAATTGTCGAATACGGTAGTATTAAAAATAAAGAGAAATGTGTTCGTATACATATATGTGTAAAGGTTGATTCATTAAAATTTGTGTTTTTTTTTTTTCTTGTGAGTTAGAGATAATAAACGTCGTAAAAATGACGGGAATGTAATAAATTCGTCGTAATTTGAAGCTTAAAAACTTTGATACCTATTCAACCAACATAAAAGCTAAAGTACCTTTTATCAAAGTTTTTTTTATGCATCGTAAAAATAATTGCTGATGAGATGAAAATACTGCGGAAATATACTTATTATGTTTTTCTAATTAAACGAGCAATTTTTTTAGAAAGTTTGAAGAAAATTAGAAAAAAGCATTCAAACAAACGGAAACGGAAAACAAACAGTTTTTTTTTGCATTCCAAATTTCATTCATTTTATGGATTCAAGTTTGCAAAACTGGCATTTGACAGCTGTCAAACTCAGCTTTCATCTGAAGTGTCATAATATAAGTTTAATGCTTGAAATTTACGATAATGGATGGACGCAAGTAATTGGTAAAATTGTGGAGAAATTTGAAGAGAGTAGAAGCATTACTGATGCTGCAAGACCTGTCATAGTGAAAGCTATTCCAAATATATTGCTGCCGCAAATGCAAGTGTTCCTGATGATCCAAATTTATCGATGTACCGATTTTTCCAGGACTTTTTTAAATTCCGACTTTAATTATGCCTACTAAGACATTTTTCTCAGTACTACTTTGAGATCTAGAAAAGGTTTCCAGTAGAGTAAGGGCTGTCATTTACCGACTTACATTCAAGCAATTTTTTAGATTTGATATTTTATTTTTATGAATACTGTTTTTCTGAAACCAGGTTGAAATGTTTAGACCGACCAATATTCAGGTTCTGTAAGTTTTTAAGGATTTTTTTTTTGATAATGAATTTTCTTCTTCTTCTTTATCATTTACAGAACTCTGGAATACAAAATTTTGGAATACAGAATTATACTGTTGATAGAATTTTGTGTTTTTTTTAGAATACGGAATTTATGATTCACAGAATTTTGAAATACAAATTTTTTTAAGCTGAATAATTTTTGGAACGTTCATTCAGAGAATTTTAAAATACATAATTTTGGAAACTGAATTTTAGATTTTGGATTTACAATCTGATTTTAGAAATACAGAACAATATAGTAAAATAATTTTTTCAGAATTCTAGAGTTCAGAATTTAAGATTCATAGAATTTTGAAATACAGATTTGTTTACTAAGCTTTGGACACGTAAGGAATTATTATTTCAGAGAATTTTAAAATGTTAAATTTTTTCACCAGAATTTCTGCAACCCAAAAAACAAACACTTATTTCACTCGATTTGTTTGTTTATAATGTCTGTGCTATTTTTTTTATATATTCCAGAACGATTCATTGAACTACAAGAGGGTGTGTATGTTTTTAACAGCAACTAAACATTTGAATCACATTTTTTTTTACTTCTTTTTTACAGTCCATGTATCTTATCTAATGCGATGGATATAAAATAGACATGTGTGCTTTGTCAATCTGAAGTCATGTTTTTCAACCTAAAATCAAATCTAGGTTAAGAGTCGTGTATATCCATCCATACATGGCTCTAACCTACTCGAGCTTTTAAGTACTCAATTCAATCCACCCCAAGGGTACTTGAATCTTCCTACTTTTCAATCCAATTCTGACAGATAGATAATTTTTTGTTTGCACAAAAAAAAAAATATAAAAATAATAGATTTTCTCAATTTTGTCATTTATAACACTCAATATCACAGCAAAGCAAAAACATACAAGCACTAGGAACATTTGTATTAGAAGGTACATGTTGTATGAACAAGAAAAAAAAAATATCTAGTCCTGGTGAATCACATCAGAAAATACATATAATGCTGCTGTAAGGAACGTATAGGTGAGTACCTATTTGTGAAGGGGGTTTGTAAGGGGTAAAAATGTGATGACAGGAATAGGTAAATCCAACAATGGCTTTGTTTTAACCCTTTTTTTTGCACATTGACATGACATGATATTATTAAATTGACAAAAATAGACATTGAAGATTTTTTTTTTGTTTTTCTTCCGGATGAAAGATACAAGGTTGTATTGATTTTGTTTTAAGGGATAAATATGAATACATGTATATATAAATTTAGGGGATGTTCTCATCAAGAAAAGATATTATTTTTGTTAGAAATGAAATAAACATAAATGTTCAATGTTCATGTTCAATGTACCGAAAAAATAATATTTTTTTTTGTATTTGAAAAAGAAAAACATTTTTGCTTTTAATTCATATTTTTTTAAAGAATCACAATAAATCAAAATATATTCATTTAAAAACAAACCAAATCAAAATGAAAATTTTCACAACAAAAGCATCTAGCAAAGCAGGGTAAAATAAATTATTGTTTATTGGTTTTAAATTAGCCACAAAAATCTATGGCAATTAGGGAATTATAAAACAAATTAATTCACAGTATATTTTGAATATGAAATACTTTTGAATCAACCACAATTTCCAAATAAATAATTTTAAATGTGTGAGCTGCAATAAAATATTAACACCACATAAGGAATCGGTTTAAATAATGCGTGTGGTTTTTAAAAATTTAATAATAGCAGTTTAATTATAATTTAATGGTTTTGATAATTTTGGTTCTTCTGTTTTTATTTTGTGTTGAATAAAAATTTAATATTTGATAAAATTTTGAAGTTTCTTTTTCATGTGATTGTTCTTGAATTGGTCTAGCTGAGGTTGTAGTTTTGACTTAGTAGAACTTTTTATGTCATGAAAATTATTTCACAGAATCTTTATATAACTTTTATTTTGATATTTAGGATTTTTTCACTTTTCATTTTAAATTTGGAAAAGTTTTTTTGTTTATTTAAATACCGTTATTTAAATGTAATCGTTTGATAACTTATACATAAGTTACTCCTAAAGCTTTTGGTTCTTTAATTTTTTAATGCTTTCTTATCGTTATTTTATAAACAAAAAAAAAAAAAGTTCACTATGGCGTATACGTATTCCTTTGACTCAGTTAACTTTCTATAATTATGTTCTATGCAATACCTTAAGAATTTTTAAAAAAATTTTAGGAATACCAATAATATTTAAAATTCATTTTAACTTGATTGTATTTTTATTTATAAAGGATTCATTACCAACAGCCTTGGTCATTAAAAATATTGTTAACATTTACATATAAATAAAATAAAATAAAATAAAACGTTAGCGAAAATCATTCATGTATGCTATGGGAATACATTTAATTACAATATTCATTTTTATGATGATTTTTTTTTTTTGAAATATTTGCTTGGATTGGTGCATTGATTATATTATTTAAATAAATATTCAAGGATATACTCTGTTTATTCATTCAACAGAATCGAATCGTTGGAATATCATAAATTTGGTCAATTTATTTTATATCAGTTGCAACACTCATGCCAAGGTGATTTTTCAAGGGAAAAACATTTTTTTTAATGGAATATTGAAATTCAGTTTAACTTCAATTTACGTTTTTATAAAAATAATGTTATTCTTTTTTTTAAATAATATGGAGAGTAATTAATTTTCAGTCAAAATTGTCTAACTATCTAACATGTTGCAGGAATAAGTGACATGAAATAAATTGCCTGATATATTTCTTCTTTAATAAAAATGTTGTGAATCCAGATTGAAAATATTATTTTGTGGTATGTGCCTACGCTTCTCGAATTTTCATTAGTCATTTTTTTTTCAAAAATATGTTGGAAACAATATTGCTTACAAAAATCGAAGCCATTTATAATAAAAAAGTATTTTTGCATCAGGTTCAATATTCAATTTCTTAAGCAATAACACAACGAAAAAAATGTAATTTTTAATTGAAATCTGATTTTAATAAAAGTTTGGCATATATGTATTTAATTTTCCCTGTTCTAACAAAACACAGGAGATTGTGTTGTACCTATAATAGTAGTCCAATGAAGATGTTTTTTACCAGGAAATTATTTTGTTCTGATTTAAATTGGTAGTCCGTACAATTTTCGAAATGCAATAAAAAGAAGATAATTATAGTTCTTTTCTACTTGTTTTTTAATTCCAAATTTTTTAATTTGAGATCTATTAAATTTGGAAATTTGTTTTCAAAATTGTCACTTAGGCCCAATTTATTTGCACCCTATTAAATTTTAGAGGGTAGAGCTAAGTCTTGAGAGTTTTACGGAGTGAACAAAATGAGTCTTTTGCTCGAGTGGAAAATCTGTTTCTATTTAAGTTTTATGGTTTTAAACTAAATTTAACTTTCAAATTAATTTTTAATCAAAAAGTATGAATTTCAAAAATGCACACATTTTTAAATTGAACATACATAATAGAAACTTACAAATATGTTTAAAAAATACTTATACGCCACAGTGCACAATAAAATGTTTTTGTTTATTTGTGCTTAAAAACTGATATATTTTTTACATATTTATTTTAAAGACTTTCGAGACATTTTCGGAAATATCATTTATTTTTGAAAAATATGCCAATCTATGCACTAAATGGTGGAATCGTATTTTTAAGGAAAATTCTTAATTTGGAAAACTATTTATTTTATACGGTTATCCAAAAAAAAAATGTATTGACATAAAATCCAGCCCTTCAACTGATTATTTTAACAAAAATGTGTTTTATACAAATTTGCCATTTATTATAAAAATGTTCAGTTTCTTGAATTCTTTTTAATTTAATGCCAATAGTTTTCAACAAAAAATTAAGTCTTAGGTTCTGCTCTTTCAGAATGAGTTTCTAAATAAAGTTGTATTTTTGCAGGGTTTTTTTTAGAAATTTTGTTAACTCTTGTTCACAAGGATATTTTTCAATTTTGTTTTTGAAAATTTATTAACCAAACATAGTTTTTTTTTCATAACTATGACATTGTTCTGACATTGTGATTTTCTTTTTGAATTCTTTATCAAATTAAACCTTTTTTTTTAATTACTTTATTAAAGTTCCAAGAAATTGTTAAATAAATCAACATACTTCTGCGTGTGTGTTTAAATTTTTAAATTCAACCTTGTTCTATTTAACAAAATAATAAATACTTAAAAAAAAAAACAAACAAACACACAGAACGATTTAAGTGTCCTCAAAGCATATCTTAAGAAGCCATGTTTAACGACATAAATATTTAATGCTTAAAAGTTCATATACACATTGTATGTGTAGTGTATATTAACTCACACACAAGCAATACAAAAAAAAAAACAGTAAAATCAAGTTCAACCCCTTTTCATACAAAAAAAAACTTTAAAAAAAAAGAAGACCGAATGTGCATGATGTGGTTTGACCTTTGATATTTGACCTACTAACAATGACCTAGTGACAAAGTTCTTAATTGTTTTTTTTTTTCTTTAATTTTATATTATTGAGGTTTTTATTTGTTTTTTATTAAAAAGAAATTCTTTAATCAATTTGTGAAAAAATCACACTAAAAGCACGTGGATATCGATTGAAAATAAAAAAAAAATTGACACAACATATTTTTTCCCTTCACTTAACATCTGATGGAGAATAACAACACAATCGCACACACACTGAAAAACCACCATAAAACCTCCCTTTTTCCACCCCTACGTAGTCACGTTTTACAAATCGACCGGAATTTCGTCATCGATGTCCGTTGTCGTTTCAAGAAATAAAAAGAAAATCCAATTCAAATGTCTCGTCATCGTTGTCAAATAGCCAAAACATATGTTTACGTAATTCGACATAAATTCACAGCACTTTTCAAAATAGTTTTATTTTTTAAAATATTTTCAAAAGAAAATTGCACACAAATTTTTAATAATTATTGTTTATTAATTACACTCAGAGAAATAATCCCATAATATCACAATAACACTCCCCACCATATGGCAGGATTCAAAAAGATAATTTTTTTTTTGTTTAAAATATTTTCGAAAAATAAATTTTTAAAAATTTAATTTTAAATTATTTATAAATTTTAACAAAGAAAAAAAAAACTTAAAATTTCATAACGTACCAATGAAATTCATATTCCGTTGGCGCTTTCACTTAATACTAGCTCGCCAAGAAGTCCGTCTTGATATGAAGGTTCGAAGGCAAATGTATTTCAAAAAATTTCGAAGAGCTTGTTGGTTCTCAGTAGAAGACCACACTTGCACTGACGCACTTTGTGCACTGAACTAGAATCCATCCTGGCCCGAATGTCGTGCTCTAGGTTCAATATAGAAGAACCACCATCCGTATAGCAGCGCCACAAACCATCAACCAACAGCGTAGTGTTGTTGTAGACCATGCTAGTACTACTACTATTACTGTTGGTTTGTGTTCTACAACTTGGTGTTTTTTTTTCTCGTTGTAAAGTCTTCTTTTTTGTTTTTGTTCTATTTGTTGTTGTTGTTTTATTATTTAACTTCGACAACAACTTCGTCCTGTTTTCTGGTGCTGGTGCTAGTGCTGGTGCTGGCGTGCGTCGTCGTCAACGTCAGTGGGACAAGTCGATCGACTAAACTAACCCAAAAACTCTGGAACTCGATGATAGCTATAATTCGAAGTAAGTATACTTTGGGATTCGTCCTTTTTTTGCGTTTAAAGGATCTTAAATGGACCAACACGGATGCCACGACGCGCGGATGTAACGATGTTTCGGAGTAAAGCTTTTACAGGAGAGTAGGAGTTTTCATTACTCCTAGCGGGGTTTTTATATTATTTCAGAGTTCGGCGTTTGAGAATCCTTTTTAGTTTTACACTTCTTGCTTCCGGTTGGAGAAAGAGAGGGAGCGAGATGTGCGAGGAATTCATATAAGGAAATCAGTGTGTAAAACTGCGAGATAGATGGGAATTCTTGAGGTTTAAGGGAGTCAAGGATATAGGATTCCTTCGCGTATTAAAGGAATGAGCACGGGTAATTCAGGAAGAAGAACTGACGCGTGAGAGTTGGCACATAGTAAAACAAAATGAGAGAACATTTATTACAAGCGCATGAACACTGGCAAAAAAAATTCTACGGGGTAGGAGGGGGGATGAAAATAATGCAGAGGCATTTGGCCTTAATTTAAAGATTTTCCCACATCATATAAGAAAACGTTAAAAATTAATGCGCAGAAGCTTGGCAGAACTGAAGCTTTCCCAATCAAATTAACATTATTCTCTCTCTGATAATGGATTTGTGAATCTTTGCGCAATTGCCAGCAATGTTGCCAACATTCAAAGTGCAAAAAAAAATATCATTTACTAATAGTCGGAAAATTGCGGGGAAGTTTATGAAGGGGAAGCTTTGTTCATTCTGCTACCCCAAGTTTACTGTGTTATAAACATAATGTACCAACTTTTAGAAAATGAAGGAAAATTAAAATTCCAAATGAATTCATTCACAAAGAGAGTGGGAAAGAGAAAGAGTGAATGAAAGAGTAACACAACAACAAAAGAGATTTTACGCTCTGTAAAATTTCAATAATATAGCACAACTGCCGCTGCCATGCCATGCCATCCATTTTATTTTGTACATAAGGAAGTTTGAGAAGCATACTTCTGCTGTCATCCATATTCCTTCCTTCTAATGGTCCTTGTCCTTTTTAACCTAATCACATGATGTACTTGGTGATTATTTTCCCACAGCATGCATCTGTCAGATTCACACACAGGCATAGCTTATAGTATACTAGATGAGGATATATGGTTGGGGGTTGATGGGGTGCAATTGGGGGAGAATTTTAACTTCCTGCTTTCAAGGAATATCAACTCTCTGTCTCTACATATATATAGAAGAAGAAGTTCTTTAAGGTTTAGTTTTTTTTTTTCTTTCTTTGTTTTTTTGTTTCCCATGATGTGATGGTATGACTGACTTTAGAGATTTTTATGCCTACGCACTTTGCATTTTATATATAGAGAGAAGTTGTATTAGTAAAATAGCAACAACAACAAAAAAAAAAAAAAAAAGGTTATCAATTTATGACCATTAAAATGGAGCCACATCGTCATTAGAAGGATTGTTAGTAGGAGATTATAAATGAGCAGGGTTGTTAAAACAATGTTGAGTTTGTGATATTTTGAATTGCTTTTTGGAAGAAAGTAATTAAATTTTGTTTAAATTTTTTTTTTTTGTGAAATTTAAATATTATTAATTTCATCACTTTTCTCGTGGTTGTTTTTAGGAGATATATTTCTGTGAAGAAGACTCATACTGTTAATCGATAGTGTTACATGAAAAATATATTTTTAAATAAAATTCATGAAATATAAGCAAAAAAAAGTTGTTCATATACATATACGAGGAAACAGCCAAAAAATTGATTTTTGAAAAACACTTATTTGAGATATAAGAGCCGTTCAAAACTTTGTGTTTTTTTTCTAGATATTCCTTTTGCTTTTAAGGTGTGTCGCATAAGTATATTTATTTAAAAACAAAATAAAAGATAACTAATATTTTTTGTCACAACATAAAAATGTGTTTATCACGAATGTTTTAAACATTTGCTCCAACATAAAAATCGTTTGCTACAAACACTAAATTAGTTCCCGAGACCCCATTGTTGCTTTTATAACAAACGATTAATTGGTATGTTCCTCAATTTGTTCCTTAATTTGAGGGAAAGATGTCATGATCATTTTTAATTCATTGTTGCTTCTATAATTTTGTTAAAATTAATAAAATTAAAATTAATAAAATTTCAATAAAATTAATTTAATGAGTGTTTTAAAAGGAAATGTCGATTTGTGGAATTCCTTAATTTTGCACCATTCCTCTAGTGTTTTACCAGTCATTGCCTTCAAGGGGGGTGAAATAACGACGAATAACACAACCAAACTCAGAGATTGGCTTTAAGTCAATTATCGAATCTCAAAATAAAACCAATTTGGAATTATTTGGTTTTCAAAATGCTAGAAAATGCTCGATATTCTTGAAAATCTAATTAAATTTCAATATGTTTCTCTCAATTAAATCAATCTGAAATATTTTGAACAACTGTTTGTTTTATTGTTTTTGAAAAATTTCAAAGTAAAATAATATGATAAGTGCACCTTATTGTTTTTAATTGCTTTTTTTTCATCTTTTTTGTGTCAATGGGGTTGGAATAAATCACATGTTTGGATATGGTTGGTCTGTTTTCTCTTATTCACCAAGAAAAACGAAAGAGTTATTAATCCTTGAAAATGCATTTTACATTTTACATATTCTCAATTTTAAGTCAGTGAAAATTTGACTTAAATTAAAAATGAATGAAATGAAGTATTCATTCTCAATTCTGAAATAAACTGCAGACTTCAAAAATACAATTTAATTTTTTTTGAAGAAAAATCTACTTCAAACAAGTTTCTGTATTTATTATAACTGTAGGTTATAGCTATAAATCATTATATATTTTATAAAGAATTGCATTATTTATTTTATTGAATGAGAAATCAAATAAGATACTCTCAAAAAGTTTATATACAAAGCTAGTTGCTGAAGAACTTTTTTTTTTCATTTGAAGGTATGTACATATTTCTTTCAAAAAAATAATAAGGAGTTTTTAGTAGGTAGGTATATTGTACAAAGTTTTGTTAAACTTAAACTCCTTAAAACCTTAATTTTGAGAAATCCATTTGAAAACTTTAAGAGTTATTTTCAAGGAATCGTACAGCAACCCGTTAAATAATATTGCTAGAACTATAATTCCGGAAGTCTGGGATTAATTCCCTGCCTTGTCCATCTAAAAAAAGAAAAACAGAACTGTTTTCTTCACGGACTGCTTCATCTTGCGAGAAATTGACAAATTCTCTTAACGTATCACAGCCCTCCATTCCTGCAATAACACACATACAGGAACGGTTGCGAGTTCTAAGTCAGTTAGGCCCTAGTTTTTTATGGATTGCCGCCTCCAGAAATCTCCATCCATGCGAGGGAAACAGTTGGTCAAACAATCAAGGTAGCGGAGCATGGATTTAAAGTGGTGCAATCCTATGAATGCCTTGGGTCAATTGTAGCAGCCAATAACAATATAGAAGAAGAAATACGAGGGCGGCTTCTCAAATCCTACTGGGCCTACTGTAGTCTGTCAAATCTTTTCAAATCCATAAATCATACCATAACTTCAATACTGCTGCTGTACAGGAACATGGTCCTGCCAGTACTCACGTATTGATCCGAGACTTGGGTGTTTAGCAATAGAAACTCTGACCTCTCTTAGCCCTTAGCCCCATATGTGAGGAAGGATGATTCTGAAGACAGTACAATCATGAACTGTAATCAATCTACCTTGAAGCAGAAAGGGTGACAAAAGTTAAGCTCGGTAGACTCTGGTGGGCAGGGCACCTAGCTCGCATAAGCGAAGAGGAACCTGCTCGGAAAGTCCTTTGTGGTACATTCTATGGTAGACTGCAGCGTAGTGAACCATGCTTGCGCTGGAGAGATGGTGTAGAGGCCCGAATGGTTGGCGTCGGCTCTAGACCGGGATAGGCGGAGAGACTTGTTGAAAGAAACCAGGACCGGAACCCGGTTGCCGACCCGATGATGATGAATCTAAATCCCAGCCAAACTTGTGTCAAATTCTTCCTCGTTTTAATCCCACTTCTGATTGTAACCTCAAAACCAATATACAAGTTACTAAAAAAATATATATCACATGTAGATAAGCACGTGTGAATTTTCTTTTTTGCCCAAACTAATCAAAAGTGGATGAACATTTAAATTTAATCTCAATAATAAAAGGTCTAAAGAAGACGTAGAAGAAGGTGAATTTTCCCCCAGGCATTTCACTATATCCAGCTTATAAGAAATCATATGACAGGAGACAGCTCTAGCATGGGATTATAATATTTCGGGTATAGAGCATAGCTATGTACGTTAAATTCCATCCTCTTATGAGAGAGGCATATCATCTGAGAAAAAAGGGACGAACATCCAAAGAATATTTTCTGATTTTAATTTGTTCGGAACTTATCGGACGTGAGTGGTGTAAATAACGGAAAGTGACTTATCAACTTCTCAAAGTAAATTTCCTACTTCTAGTTTTTCATCATTTTTTTTTTTTTTTAATTTGATTTCATCCCGCAACCCCAATGGATGGGATATGCCATCTAGTTGTTGGTCTTGTCATCATCTTTATTATTCGCATTTTTCATACTTATCTATCTCTCTCTCACTCTCACTCTATGAGTCCTCATAAAGGTTTATCTATTTAAAATTAGATCACGACAACAATTGGAAAATATTTCTGCCAGGGTTTTTGTGGAAATTCCTTGACAAAGTGCGGCGGTTGGGGAAGTAAGGGTAGTTTTTTTTTCATAATTTATCATTCATAATCGTTGAAATCCTTGTGGACATGAACACAAAATTCAGGACGACTTTTATCTGAAGATATAGATATGCATATAAGGACGAGGCTCACGTTTTGCGCATTAAATGCGTTGTGATGGGACGTGACTTTCTTGTGTAAAACAAAGTCAAACTCTAAATGGAATTCCGCAATTGCACAAAGTTATATAGCTTCCATTCGGTTATAAAGGACGACTTCAGAAGTTAGGATACCCTGCGGCTTCACTGATGTTGAAAGGAAATAAGGAATGCTCCTCTATACGCTGAACTTAAAGCGGTTCATCTCTTTGCAGTTCCGTTCCTGGTGGGACCGAGTTCTCGTTGTCGTTTTTTTTATGACTCTGCGCCACTTTTTGGTTTAGAAGCAATTGGTAACTTCATACATGATGATCTTTTTTTTTATGTATTATTTCCTTAAAATATCCTTACTGCGACATTTTTGCAAACAGAAAAAAAAAACACTCGTACAGAGAAACTAAAAATGATTTCATTACAACGTGCGATGAATCTTAAATGCTAAAATATTTCGCTTCTCCAAGAAGGATATATGGGTTATCCTTGTCTTCGTCCTTAGTCACATCTTTCTAGTCCTTGCAAGAATGCCCCAAAAACTTAAAATGTGTGAACAAGTGGGAGAGGATATGTGTGAGAAATCAGTTGACATTGCATAGTATCTGGCACTTAAGTGCAATATGTGTCTGGATATCATAAAGTGGAACATATAGCAAAAGAAATAAATGAAATAAAACATTGAATTTTGTGTGTTTGGGTGTGATGTGGTGTGGTGTGGTGGGAGGAAATAATAAATTGAGGCTTTTTGGTGCAGGAAATTGCTTTATTAAAATTCTGAACGCTCAGCAATGTTGGGTGATTTAGAGTGTTGAGAAAATAATAAAATGAAGAAGTTTTTTTTATTTTTTTTTATATAAATGTATAGATGTATAGAACTTTAATAATTTAAGAATACATCTATAAAGTAAAATCAAGGACATAAACTAAAAAGTTTCAGAAATAAAATTTACTATCTGTGACATGAGTCCCCGAGCAGTTTTATATGAGCAAAGCAGAAATGAGTGTCCTGCTATGTGTTTTTTTGTTATGCCATGGCAAACCAAGTTATTTTTAGATTGTTCGGTCATTAAACATAAAAAAAAAATTCTTAAACGTGCTTCTTTAAAGACAATCTATTTGCTCTTTTAGTAGACCCTAGTTTGGAGAACGTGTTGAATTCGTTTAGGGCTGGCAAAAAGACCGAGAAGAGACATACTTGAAGACACCCGTGACGAGACCGAGGGACCTAGGCTTACCGCGAGTCTCAGTCGTGTTTCAATTACAGAAAATCATTAAAAATTGGGTATTTTTTTATTTTGCAGGTTACTGTTTAGATTTATGAAAATAAATGCTTTTGGATACTGAAAAAAAAAAATGGATAATCCAACGCTATTTTTGCTTTGCAGTGCTTCATTTCCGTAGAAACTGAATTTAGGCCGACCATTATGACTGCTGGTGAACATGTTTGCTGAATCTGAGAGCATCGCACAAAGGTCGAGCGAGTTCCCAAAGTTCGGGTTCAGGCTACTATCGCACCTGGCAAATCCAAGTTTTTCGACTAGAAACTTATAGGGGTAAACTGGAGTTAGCAGACGGTCATTATGCTGACTTAAACTTGTTTCCGAACAAAATCCAAATTACAAGCAAGTTAAACCCTCAGGATTTGCCTGTTCGCGTGAAATGTTGGCAAAAAAAAAAAATAATTACAATGGCCGACAATGGGATGGAGTCCCATTTTGATTTAAACACGTCGTATATAAAGTGAATTTAATACTGAAATGCTCCTTGAGACGGAACCACACTCAGTATGGAGCGCAGTTCCATCAAAGTGTACTGTGGGGCCATACTTCTTCAAAGAATCAACGAAAACGGTGTAACAAAAAATGTTCATGGGAACCGTTATTTAAAGATGAGGAATGAGTTTTTTTTACCAAAAAGCTAGATGGAGCAACAGCGCCAGTTATAGCGGAGCTCCAACAAAAATCCACTCCTCGCTGGCCTAAAAGGTCACCTGACCTGATTGCAGCAGACTTTTTTCATGGTTTAATGTCAAGCAGGTGGTCTGTAAAACGACACCCAGGAATCCGACTTAATTGAAACAGTCCATTAAGACAATAATTGAGAAGTTCCCAACTTCAACCATTTTCCAAAATAAAAGTTATTTGAATTTCTTATTGCAGCACAATTGGTGCACCACCCTGTATGAGACAGCTGGTAGAATAAATAATTGTAGAAATTCTCATTCAATTCTGAGACTTAATCAAACGAGACCGAGACGAAATTGAGACGAGGCTAACATTTGTTTTTTTTTTTAATTTGAACAACACTGAGACAAGATTTCAAAAGTCTCGCCACACCATCTTGTCTCGTGGCCAGCCTTAAACTCGTTCCAAATAAAATAGCTACCTGTTTAAAAAATATTCAATTCAAATTTGAAAAATTAATTTTTTTTACTAAACAAATATAAATTAGAACCTACTCCTTGAATTCCCCTTATCAAAGTTCCCTTTGTTTAAGCTATAAGGTAAGATATTCTTGTGCTAATAGCCCAAAGGAAAATAAGTTTGCTCAAAAATAAAATATATATAAAATTCTTCTCCATTATGTAAAGCATATCAATTTGTGATGGGTTGCAGAGAAAAAAAAGAAGAAAATTCGAAAAGAATTTAGCTTATTCTGCCTAGAAGATTTTTTTTTTTTTAATCTTCTCATTTTCTTTTTCCTTAACAATTATTCAAGAATTTCTTGTGAAATACCAAAGTTCAAAGTAAAACTGCAAAAAAATAAAAAAAAGGATTTAAATTTAATTAAACATAGAAAAAAGATGAAAAAGAAAACATTCGTTAACAGTATAGAAAGGACGAATAGCGATAGAGGCTAGATATATTTACATTATGCTTATAGCTAACTAAATGATGTTGGAATACGTAGGTAAATATTTATTTTTGAAATATTTTCGTTATTTTAGCTTTGGAAGATTTTAAGTCTTCTCGCTGGTGGCTTAGGTTTTTTTTTTTTTTGTTTTACTTCAAACACCGAAATTCACAAAATTAATCCTTTTAAATGGTTAAATAATGATTACGCTACTTTTTAACTTTGTTTTTACTCCAAATTTCCTTTTGGACTTGTTATTAAGTTCGAATGACCGACAACCGACGGACGGCGAAGAAATAGTCAATTATGGTAGAAAAAAAGTGTTTCAACATTTGTACGGATTTTTGTAAGGATTTAAAATTTAATACTATACCTTTTTCAGTATATTTTGTACATTTAAGGTTCAAAAATTACTTAAAAATCGTTTTGAAGATACCTTTTAAAGATATCTATATAAAATTACCTAAGAATTATAGGTAACCTTAAGTTTTTTTTCTGTCAAACCATTCATACCCTCACAAGATGGTTCCCTGAATATTGGGACGCTCCTAAATGACGGTCTTCAAAATGTTCGACTCCTTTAGTATTGAAGATGTTCATGCGGTATACGATGGGCATCTTAGGGGATAGTGAAGTTGGGCTCGGGTAAGTTTAGGTCTGCAACTCTTAGCACTGTATAAATCTCAGCTAGAATGAAATCTGAAGGCCTTCGGTAGGCTGGTGTTGGATATTTTATTTCCAGTACAGCAAGCTGAAGCTTGATTTCGTAGGAGCCTTTAGGTGACACGTTCCGGACTAGAGTGCATCGTGTCACCATTATACAGTATTACGCCCCAGTGGAGCTCTCTTCTGATCAGGAGAAAGAGACCTTTTATAACCGGTTGAAATTAGATTGGAAGACTTGAATGCATGGGTTGGTGATCATAACGATGAGCTCAGTCATTATGTTGACAGCCGCAACGAAAATGGCGAACGCTTTCTTAAATTCTGCCATGACAACCATGTTTGAACACAAGATGTGTCAAAAAAGTCAGTTGAGTGTCTATGAAGATTCAAAGAATTTAAAACCAAATGTGACCACATCGAGATTAGTTGGCGATTAAGAAGTATTCTTAAGATTGTTGGAAACAAAGGTGCAGAAATGAAAATAGCTTGGGACGATCGGATGGTTGCTTTCAATAGATTATGTAGTTTCGAGGTACCAAGAAAAAACCAAAATACCTAAGTTTGATACCGATGAACTAAGGAGTTCACCAACAACTAGTGGACCACCTTTCACCACCGTCCGCCATTGTGGTGTGTTGTCAAAAAGGTTTTAATATCCAGTACTGAAACTATATTCTGTTGGTCACAAGGAAGCCTTGGTAATCCCATAAGACTTGGGAAAGGAACGAAGAGAGGGTCGAAGCTGGCAACGCACGTGTGTACTCCAGAAAGTAGAAACGAGCTGGAGCGTACATGAAGATGGTCGAAGTTTACTCTTGCGTGCGGCATGATAAGCGTAACCCCATCAATGCTTTGGTTACGGAAGCAGAAGAATGCGGAAGTAGGTGTCACAGTAGGAATGTCTACAGAATTACCAAAGAGTTGAGAGGTGATGGAAGCTCAGTACAACGAATAGTAAGAGACACAGACGGATCAATGCGGACGCATCAAATACGCAGGATTCCGCACTGGATCTTCATGTGTTAACCTCCTTAATACTTTGGGAATCAGCATTTAACAGAACGTTGAATACAGATCAAGACTTCAACTGCTGTTCATCTCTGAAAAAGCGTTTGACAGCTCCAACAGAAAATTTATCTGGGCTGTTTTGCGGTCATCCCAGATAAATTGATTGTTTTTGTCAAGGCTACATAGAATTGATCAAAATGTCAAGTTCTGCATAAAGGAAGGTTGTCATGGACTATGCAGACGACTTAAACTTACTCTCACTTACAATTTAGGATCACATGGTTACTTCGGCAAAAACAAAATTGATTAGAAATTTAGATTGGAACTTAAGCCAGTATAGAAATGGTAGAAAATGCTCAATTTCTTGGAGTTATTGTCTCTATTAACGGATGTACCGAGCGAAAGGAATCAGGCAAACCAAAGGCTTCGTTTGGAATGCTGTCCAAATTATAGAGAAACAACTCTTTATTCTCAAAGAACACGTTACGACTTTTTTACTCTAACCTTCTTAATAATTCCAGCACATCCACTGTCACACGAATCTACAAAAGTCTACAAAACATCTTGAAGATTTCCTGGACAAACCATATCCTCAATGATGAACTTCATAAGAGCACAGGGAAGGAACCCAATGATTCTATCATAAAGGGGGAAAGTGTAATGGATTGGTCATACGCTTATCAAAGATAACGAGTGCATTGCTAGTCAAGCAATGCATTGGAATTTTCTCAGCCAAGCATAAATAAAAGTTAAAAAACATACGGTCTCGTTTTGTTGTCGTCACAGATGCCTGAGATATAGTCTTATTTAATTCTCGACAAAATGAGATAAGACTGAGAAGAGTCACGTTCGGATGTAAATGAATGTTCCCATCATCATCATTTATGGTTTTTTTAAGTTTATATGACAAATCAGGTAAATCTATGGCCTTTCACATTTTAGCAAAACTCTGTAGCAGTCCAAACAAATTCTAGACAAGGAAGAAAGGTATATTTGAAAAAATGTGGAACGTGTGTACCTAACAATTATGAGCATAGGTACCTATACGTACAATATTTAGTTTCATTTTAAATACCTATCCCAACTTTACAAACTTTATAATATCACAATCTGCCCTGCAGTTAAATAATATACGAAAAGAATTTTTAATTAAGAAGCAATTTAAAAAAAAAAATCCACGACTTAAGGCGCATAATTATTGAACATTTATTTTTCTTTATTTTCAGCATTACCTACGCAAAAAAAAAGTTCCAATAAATTCACGAAAACTTTTAAAACATTTTACTAATTACACAATTTTTCCCATCAGGATTTCATCGTTATCCTTAAAATTTTACGATTAAAACATCATTAATGATGACCATGAAAATGTGCCTACAAAAAAAAATATAGGTAGGTGTAGGACATGATGTATTTGTGTCCTACTTTTCCTAAAAACTTCATCTATTGTAGATTGATGGAAAGATTAAAGGTTCAACTTGAATTTTTTTTTTTTTGTTTATTTCTTCAAAAAAATATCTAAATGGAACGGATAGAGAAGGAAAAGTTTGCAAACAAACCAAAAAAAATCTTAAAACAAATAAAAACTTCCTCCTTTGCGTGACCCGAAAAAAAAACACTCAAAAGTGAGATTCAACAAAAAAAAAAAAACACTCAGCACACACAGACTGCGACGCAGTGCCAGCGGCCAGCACATAGATACTCAAACCGATCTATAGATAGAATCAAACAAGGAACGACTAAATTTCAATCCAAATTCCATTAGTCTGATGATATGATGGGTTCCATGTTTTCTTCCTTTTTTTTTAAGCCATTTTTCAACCATCCCAAGGATTGAAACGTTGAGAATCATGCAACCGTTATCGATTTTTAATTTCTCAATTGCATTGGACTTCAAGGCCTTGACATTTAAGTGCTGTTATAGTTGAAGCAATGCATTATGTACCTATCTATCTATCTAGTTTTTTTTTTCATTCTTTTGCTCTAATGTGGAATTTTTATTTATGCACCTCACGGAATTTCCAGTTCTAATGGTGCTGTTGTAGAAAGGCATAAAGAACGGAGACAGAGATAAAAAAAAAAAATCCTTGTCCTTGCCGTTGTCGTGTATCCTTTGGGAATTTTGAAATAGGTTCGTGTTTTTACTTTTGGAACTCAAATTATTCATCATGCGTATATTAAGAAGAAATTTAAAAAAAAAAATGGCAACTGATGGGAAGCAAGGATGATAATTTGAGTATGTATTCTGCAATCAGTCAAAGTGGATGATATTAGAATCCTTGACATTTTGATATGGGACTGCATTGTTCTGGCGATGAATTTCTCAGTGTGCTTTTATGGATGGTTAACCTCAAGTCAAATAAAAGCCGTCTTTGGGTAGAAAAAAAATTACTAAAGGTCGTTACCTTAACTTGAAATCCAAACAACTATAACTGTGACTCAAATTAACAATAGACTTAGAAAATTTTTTTTTTTTTAATAAATATTTTCGGACTTGATACCGCACTTGTATTATTATATTGTCAAATTACTGAATATTTCAATTTTTTTCGAAAGAAAGAATGACAATGGGATGTCTTCAACTGGATATAATTGAAATGAAGGTACTGTCTGGACGAGCTTATTTTCTTATTTTTTTGTAGACAAAATTTTATTTCAATTAAAAAAGAATTTTCTGATATGAAATTTAAATGTTATCTTCATTCATAAATTACTAATAGATACATAATGTATAATAAAGAAAATAAAATGTTTGGTTTAAATAAGAAATGAAGACAGTTTTATTATTCCAACCGACATCAACCCGCAACGGTAGGTACAAAAAAATTAAGATTTTTTTAGTTTTTAAAAAAAAAGTGCGTATACGCCGAGTGTTAAAGTATTAAAAGTCATATTTTTGTGTGATTTGTTTTCCATTTATACTTTATAGACAGCGATAAACCTGAAATTTTGACCATAAATTCCTTGCACAGGGTTGCCAACCATCTTGATTTAAGGTGCAAAGTTACGTTTTTATTTTTTTTTAATCGAGAGAAATAGAAACGTGCAAAGAATTTTAAAAAAGTAGTGTTCATTTTTTTTTTTTGTATGTTTTAGGCGAAACCAAAAAGATAGTATTAAGTGCCATTAGAAATACATGAACAGGCCCGAAATTTATTGGCTCTGTCATTATGAAGACGCAACGACATAGAAGCGCTTGGCCCAGAGCAATAGAAGAGTGGAATCAGCAAAACCGGAGAAGACTTAGAAACCGCTAGCAAATTAAAAAAAAACACACAAATATATATTACATGTATGCCAGTAAGACCTAGGCTTTGATAAATAAGACATTGTTAGAAGGATTAGAAAGATAGGACATATTTTTTGTTGGCACAGTGGATTGAGAAATTAGGTTATGATTATATCATTAAATCCCAGGAGTTGCGTCCAGTTGAGGGAATATAGTATAAATTGCTGCCTAGACTGGGGATCGAACCCACACATCGAGGGTAGCAGTCAAGCACTACCTCCACTGCGCCGGGGCCACCCCCAAATTTTGCGATAACTTTTTTCTTATTTCAATGTCAGTTATCCCAAAATCTTGAAACAGTTTCTTTATGAGTTTGCACATCTTTATGGTTATAATCTGTAATCATCAATCATCACATATTGAAAATATTTTTATTGGTTGCTGACTAGATTTTGACGACGAACTAACACCATTTTTTGTTTTCATTGCGAGGCTGAGATGTTTGTGAAATTTTAAAATATTGAAGAAATGAATCAATGCAATCCTCGTTTTGTGTCATATTGCCGCCAGGCCAACTCTATTGCTTATAGGCCTAGCCAAAAAAACCAAGACCGAGACGAGAATAACTGATTGGCACTCGAAACCAGAACGCGGTGGTCCATTGAATATAATCATTCAAAAATTGTTTTTAAAACATTATATTGAATATTTCAATGAAAACATTAGGCCTTTAGTTTAAAACTGTTGTGTGTCATTTTTCCCACAAAAAAAACAGATGGGGCCAAAGTTGGTTCCGAGACGACCCTCAAAAGTCTCTCCTTTATACTCTTCTGGTGGCCAGCCTTTTTTGCTGCACGGAAATTATATATTTTTGCAGGTATTAAATTTGTTTATGATGTTAAATTTTATTTATGTGCATCTTGATGATGATTTATAGAAAGTACATCGTCTTATTGAAATATTTAATTAAGAGAATACGAACCTTTAAGTATCCAATAATGTAATATGTGATTAAGGAAGCATGCTTCAACGAAATGTAAGCAGTATTATTTATATGGGAACAATCATTGAATTTAATGTACCTAAATCCTGTTAAGGAGAAGAAACATATACAAATATAGAAATGTTTACAACGTACACTTCAAAATACGTATTTGTCCCTTATTCAATGATGCAATATGAATGCAAATGGAATACGGGCAGTATCATGCTATTTGATAACCGAGGAAAGCTGTATTTATTGCTTAAAGGTTTGTTTTCTAGGTAGAAACAAAATGGTTAAACCAAATAATTACATATCAGTTACAAAGCAAATAAATCAATCATGAGATAGAGAAGAAATCAGTTAAGACAACAAAGAATAAACAAATATTATAGCAAAGCATTAAATTTAAAGGGAAACTCTTCTTACTAAGTTAAGGTTTAGGAAAAATAGTGTATAGTGACGGAAATTGATAAATATTCCAAGAAAATAGTATCCATTTTCACAACGGCCGAAATGAAATTCAAATCATTTACTGCCAGTTAAACATTAAAAAGTCATTTTGGAGATACAATTTTTGATGTTCAAATAATCCTGGGGAAATAAAGGGTTTTCCAAAAAAAGATGTTATTTGAATATAGCCCACTTCTTTGTTGTCATTTTTGAAGCAGTAATTTTTTCACATTTGACAAGTAGAACGATACACGCTTCATCATTGCATGAAATTATTCATGGTGAACATTTGACAGAGATGGTTTGTAAACTAAAACATTTGTTGGTCGTCGTGAAGCACGTTTTGCACGAGAATATTGCTGCTGTAGTCCAAAGTGTTGAAGAAAACCAAGGTTTGTCCATTCCTTGTCGTTCTTTGGAATTTGGCATTCCACAAACGTCATTAAGGCTTATAAAGTACAGTTATCATAAGAAATCAAGCCGGCCGCCAACAGCCCAGAGTCGATTGAACACCTCAAAGATGGAAATCTTGAAGCTATTGAGGGCATACAGCAGCCACTTTGCGATTTGGTGAAAAGAATATTACTGTGTTATGTAGCCGTGGCGGCCATTTGACGGATGTTGTTTCCATTATTAATGGCATACTTTCCTCTTTATATTGAAATAAACAGCCGATCTCAGGAAATAGCTGAGAAATTGTCAAAAAACACTTCAATAACGACAAAGAAACATCATTCCACCACTAGATGAAGCCTTGGAGGGATTAACACAGACGTTGAAAGAAAGAAGCAAAAAGAAGTGTGTCCAACGTCAAGCAGCCAAGAGTATTTACAAATATCTGGAACAAACACATTTGCACCAGTCCTAGTAATGAACTGGTTTTCAGTTGATTTGACAACATTTCAAAAAATTCGTTCACCAAAGTGCATTATCAATGGCTAAAGCCAACTTCTTGTGAATGACGACAAAGTTATTCACAGGTGAAGAAATATTTTGAAAAAAATTTTAATTAACAATTTCCGATGCTATACTTTCCAATAGCTGCAACTAACATCTAAGAAGTCGCTGACAACAAATTCGAAGAAGTTAGTGCTTTTGTGAAAAATTCCAAGAAGAAAAATACAATTGGAACAGTTGAGTTACCTTCTGTTTTCTCGAAAAAATTAAGTGACAACTTTTTCGTCACTATATCAATTGTTTTCTCTGCTTCAGTGTTTGAAAATATACTCATATTCCTGACTTACCCATTTCACGAAATAGCTAAATCACTTTTGGGAGTTGAGTGATATGAGTCGGTGAGTTATCTTCTTTCACTTTTAAAAATGATTTAATAATCTCCAAAGTTGTATGTGGTGAAAAAAAGCTTATTCAGGAGAAAGGTGACATTCGGAATTGCGATAGCACCCCACCCGACCCTTTCAAACAAGCTGATGATGTCGCACAGCATGTAAATATATTTGAGCAACTATTAGGATGTTCTCCAAAACATAGGTAGGTCTGTTTCTGGTTAACCAAGAATAAATGCAATCTACAGTATGGAAAAAATTTCGGAATTCCTCAACCATGAGATCTGATGTGAGCTCCACTTAGGCAACGAGATAAATGACATTCACCGAGAGAATTACCGAAGAGTTCCCAATTAGATTAGACCAAGGAAGCGTTGTGAGTCCTTGACTTTCTGCTTAAGGATAATGTGATGGAGCTCAAAGTTAATCAGTTGTTCGGAATTAACGGAGCCATCATAATTATTGAAGATCCTGTGTACTGGCAACGAACACTTGATTTACGGGTGGATGCTCTTGAGGAAAATTGATATCGGATGCAAGTTCTTCATATAATTAAAAACAAATTAGGGGTATCAATATGAGAAAGTGGGTGGGTACCACGCTTGATGTTTTCTTCAACGCTTCTTTGCTTTGATAATCTGTCAATCATATACAAAAAATTGAAACTGTGTGAAATTCAAGTTTCTTAGTCAGCTGGAACCGCTAGCCACCGGAAACAAGTTGAAGGTCCTGTTAGTGAAATTAAAAATATTTATTGGGAATAATTTCAAGTTCGCTGATAGAGAAATAAAGAAAGTGCACTTAAAAATAAAGTTAAGAAAAGAGACAACTATATTTATTAAAATTAAAGCAACAAAGTTTATTTGAAAAAAAAGTCGTTAAACCTTTTATCTTGCCTTAACAAAAAAAAGCAGTTTCTTTGATGTGTTACTGACATTCGATTACCCTCGTTAAACATTCGAAAAATGTCATGAAAATAACTATTATATTATGTTGGTACTTCATTTTTATTATAAATAAAACCTATACAAAAGTTCTTCTCTTTTTTCTTATCTTCCATAAAATGCAAGTTTCTTATTATGTCATTGAGAAACGTAGGCAGATATTGACCATCACCCTTTATAACCCTTTCTTTTTTTTTTTTGTGTATGTGATAAACTACAAACGAAATTAATTCCAAAGCCTATCCCTCGTTAAATTGGATTTGAAAGATATAGAAACCCATCCAGAATCTAAGATATCCTTATAATATTGTTGCAAAAAAAAAACTCTCTATAGATGTTATCATAGGTATGTATATGAGTATTACTAACAATAACAAGAAAAAAAAAGTTTGTATCCTTTCACCGAGAATATGTCACTTGCATAACAAACTATTATCAAAATACATATACCTACAAAACATATACCAATCATCCCTTTTTTTTTTTTGTTATGTTGTAAAAATGTCCCTGATTTGACAATATACCCAGGCGCTAAACTAAATCGTCACCGCTTCAATCCTTCCTTGCCACCCACACGAATTCAACCACTCGTAAGTTTCATGACAATATATACCAATGTGAGTGAAAACTTAAAAAGGATATGTGTACTCCTCACATGTCATACAAAATAGAAAGTAGGTAGTAGGATGTGAGCGGGGAATATGGAAAGCCAAACTTTTGATCTCCCCTATGTGTGTTCAAGATGAATGACACTATCAATCGCAAACATTTATTAAGGACCCGTTTAATATAACTTTTTTTCTTCCTCGGAATAAAAAAAAAATTGATTTTTATTTTGTTCGTTAGGTATCCTTTTTTTTTTTGTTAACAGTGGGTATATGTCATTTTATTATTATGTTTCATATAGTGAGTTTTTTTTTTCTTCTATCCCATTGCACTCCACTTACCTAGACCCGTTTAGCAGCAAAAAATAGAAAACGAGGCTACATATAAAATGTATATGTCCGTCCCGGCTATGGCCAAGAGAACAAGGACAACTCTAAATGCCATGGACACTGGGTCTGGACACATGAAGAAGAAGAAGGAACGTCATCGAAATCATCATCATCACTATCACCCACACACCGGCAGCACCACCATCACCTAACCGAACAAAATGGGGCACAAAAGTATACCATCACCGTCATTTTGGAAGACATAAGGACAAAAGGCATCCTGTATGTCCTATCCTCGTATCCTGGTAGTTAAAACTTTTTTGGTGAGTTATCTTTTTTCCATTGAACCATAAAAAAAAAACACAAACAAAACTACCAACAAAAAGAAAGAAAGTTTTTGAAATGTGCTCAAGGGGTATAGATGCAGGGACTTTTGGTATGGTATGGTCACTGGTCAGTGCTGCCAATTTGATACAATCTACGAGTATGATAATTTCTCACCCACATGTTGTGAGAATGAGAATAAAATGCTAGTTCGTGGTTAGGTGGTATTATAGTTCCTGTGTGATGATGGACAAAAAGAACGAAAAGCTAACGGTAAGTGGCATTCATTTTTCATTCAATTTGATATGTTTTATGTTTTTGTCGCCATCTGCACTGATAGATGGTCAACATTGTTTGTGATATTCGAGCGAATGTCATTTAGAACTGACATTTGAGCAATCGGACGTTATAGTAAGAAATAAATAATGTTGTCTAAATTATTAAATTTCATTTTATTTTTTTTGTTATGTCAATAGCATTAGAAATTGATTTCAATTTCTCTTGGCTTTATTATTTATTTTAGGTTATATGACTTACAAAATGGCGTTATTATTAATAGCTTCAGCTAACAAAAAAACATCGCAAACATACCTGGAATGGAAGGAAAGAAAAGTGATAAATTAGTAAACTATTTTTGATTTATCAGATAAAATACAGTTTCAATATTATAGAAGAAAAAGAAACAAAAAAAATTGCCAATGATAAATCAAAATAATGTTAGCAAAAGTGTATATAGGGGCATGAGTTATAGAAAACCTGCCCACATAATTTGGTAAACAGGAAAGAGCTAAACATATATACCACCTAGGTTTTTGGTTTGGTTGGAATATAGAATGTGTTTCCAAGAACGGAATAGTGATAGGTTGAGGTATATTACTATGTGATAAACGGCCTATTCTCTCACTTCGAAGGAATATTAATCTCCTGCAATTATGAAAGGAAAGTTTTTTTTTGTGTTCGTAGATGGAATAATGAAATATGAGAGCTTAAATCGAGTAATTTTGGTATACTCGAAGTTGCTAGAACAATAGAAGAAATTTATGTGTGTTTAAAAATTATGGAATATTTTGTGCATCCTTAAAACACCGTATATTGTCTGTTTTAGTTGAGAGAATAAAGGAAAAAAAATTAAAATTCTTAACATTAAAATGAAAGATGGTTCAAACATTTTCAACTAAGTTCACAAGTGTATTTTCTAAAAAGGACAAATATTTAAGGCTGTGCTATGACACCGGCCCCATTTATCTTTTTATCTTAAAATGTGTCTAGGCTAGGTTGTCTAATTTGCTAAATTTTTGTTTGTTTTTTTTTTCTTGATCATTTAAACGCTTGGTTGTATCAATTTGCATTTTTGTGTTTTATTTATTTTGAAGATATTAAGGATTTTGATCGATATTTGCAAATCTAAAAAGGATTTAATAAAAATCCCTTCTTTTTGGTCTTTCTAATAATTAAGGTAGAACTTTCGCAATAAAATTAATTAAAAATCTCAAGATACGTTAAATGTAAAAATGAAAAGTGTTTCAAAATCCATTATTTTTCAAAATTCATAGAAAGAACAAAAATGAAAAAAATCATTGAATTTTTGTAAATATAAATAGTTAATAATTAATTTCTTCTCGTGCAATGATTGGATGCATTTTATTTGTGAAACATTCATTTTTGAACTTCTCACGATTTTTTCTTGAAAACGAGATTTTTCAAAATTCTATAGCCCACTTGTTGTCTGAAAGACATTTTCAAACAAAATAATTTTTATACCTTTTTCAATTCTTCTATGTTAAAAAATGTAAAAAAAATCCAATAGAACCTTATACGAAATAGTTTTTCAAAAGTGATGCTTAAGAAAAGTTTCAAAAATCCCCACTCTATAAAACGGCGGCGTTTGAATTTAATGTGTTTATTTATGTCAAGAATGACTTTGACGCCAATAATAAAAATGGAACCATACACCCTTTAACAACGCATTGAAATTATTAAAATTCGTGAATGGCAGAGATGGTTTGAAAAACATTTTTTGGTCGTCTTGGTGGAAAAATTTGAGCTGTCAGGGCAAGTAAGTTATCTGAAGAATAAAACCCGTGCTCGTCACTCAAAAACAACTGACCTGTTGCCAAAAGTGTTGAAAAAAACCCAAGTTTGTTCATTCCTTATCGTTCTTTGGAATTGGGCATTCCACAAACGTCATAACACCGTATTTTGCATAAAGGCTCAAGTCGGCCGATCATCAACAACGTCGTGTCTTTGCTGATGGGATCGTTGAAATGAATGAAAATGATCCGGAATTGGATTCAAGACCTTAAAGATGGAATTCATTATGCTGTTGAGGGTATACAGCAGTCATTTTGCGATTTGGTGATGGAAAATTTCATGAAACGGATATTGCTGTGGAAGCTTAGTCTTGGCGGCCATTTGGCGAATCTAGTTTTCCATTATAAATGCATAATTTCCTCTGATCTCTTATTTCAAAAATGGTATTTTTCTTTGAATATCAAAATAACACCTCTTATTGGAAGTCCCTGTATCAGTACCATATTTAATAGACATTAACAAGTGCTAAAGATATGTTGCTGTACTGAAATTATTGCGACAAAATATCAGGGAAAAAAAACCTGATTTAGTATTTTTTAGTTAAATTTAATTTTTTGATTTTTCTTTCTTTAAATTTTACTGATTCAAGTTAATGCAGGAGTTTTTTTTAAATTTCCTTGAAGATGTTCCCAAGGACTTTTTCAATACAGAGTACTCTTAACACTAAAAACGCGCAACCCAGTTGTGAACTTTTCCCAAATTTGTTAACTTAGATATCTGCAATCATAGTTTTTTCATCAAAGAAATATTACATTGATATTATGAAACACCTAAATTCCCAAATAATTAAAGAGAATCGGAAAGTGACTAATTGGATTTGTCAACAAAATATAATCTACATTCTTCAACTAAAACATCAACAACAACAACAAAAAATATTTAATTGTCCCATTTTATTAAAAAAAAAATTTTCAAGCAACATAAACAAAACTTCAAAAAAAAAAAAACTTTCTTTCGCAATTAGATAAATTTTGTATAAGAAAACCAAAGGAATTCGAAGATTCTTAAACACTCCTGTTTGCTGGGCCTAAGTCAATGTTGAAGCCAACAACAACTGCCCCAAACAAAACAAATGAACCCTGGACGTAAATAACGGACAAAAATGCTCATTATTACAGCCCCTCAGTGTTAGTTAAAAAGTTTGAAAAGAATTTTCTTCTATTCAAATCAAAATTCCAGACTCGCGCCATTTGTAGAAAACACTCCCCCAGTTTTTTTATTTTTTTTTTATAAGTCGTATAGAGGTTGAAGATTTTTTTTCCTTCAACTTTTTGGTGGCGTCTAATAAAATTTCATGGATTATATTGCTAGTATTTTGGCTTAAACCATTATTTTGCTCTTAAAACCCCCTCGCGCTGAGCTTAATTTCATGCCAATTTAAATGAAGAATTCGTCAAGAAAATATTATTCTTCTTACTTTTTTTTTTTATTAATTTGTAAAGCAAGTGGAAGTTTTTTTTTTTCTTTATGTTGTCTTCTTGATGATCTCCCTTATTTTTTCCAATTAATTTAATTTAAGAGGCGAAGACACACTTGGACACGAAGTGAATTTAATTGACGAATTTGACATTGTGACCCTCGAGTGAGTGAGCGAATTAGTTTGTGACAACTACACAGTCAAGTTGTCTATTATTCTATTAGAATTAATTAATACCAGGGTTTATTTTTTTTATGGGGGGGGGGGGGAGCACTTAATTATCTTGTCGAAATGTTATCTCTTTTTTTTTCCTGTTGTGTCAGATAAAAAAACAACATTGATGGTGTTATATTACCAAAGGTAAATTAGGTTTTGTACATATGCATGAATATAGAGTGTAAAAGTTGAAACTTACCCAAAATAGAATTCAAGCTTTTTGATTTGCCAATATCGAATAAAAATTTACTGACAGATGGCATATTGATTATTATATTATGTGAACTACTCTTAAGAGTACGTGGCGATAACACCTTTATGAACGGTAAACAATATGAATACTACTTGAAATGGAAGTGCGTACAAGTCGATAACAAGCAATTTGTTTACACCACCGGCTGCCACTCCGAAAGCGAACACAAGTGAGAATGATAGCACATTTTTTGTTACTGATATCGCTGGAAATTGTTGTTTTTAGATATGATAAAACGTTTTGACGTGATAAATAGAATGTAAACATTGATAATAGTCAGAGTCTATATTAATGGCTGACTTATTGGAAAGTTGCATTTTATTTACTAATAAACGACACTATTTATTTGAAGCCAAAAACTTTTGTTTATGATTTAAAAGCTATGTAGGAGCTTACAAAGATTTAAAGTTCAGAATTTCAAACGATTTCGATCAGATTCGATTTTGTGGCGAAATTGTAAATCGGAAGGGTAAAACAGTTTTGACTGAATGTATAAATTATGCACTAAATAAAATTCATTAATCAATTAATTATTAACAGTTTAAGACATTCTAGAAGGAGTTGCTAAATACCTAAGTAAATTGACATCTTTGAAAGATTTTTAAATATTCAAAATACTGAAAAAAGTCATTAAAAATTGTTGATAAACAATCCATAATTTTACTGACTATAACTGATCTCTCCATATTAAAATTCTGCGAAAATACAGCAAGGCCAACAGTCGAAACAACAATCATAACTGTTATTGATCTGGGCCCTGTTGTAGTTTAATTCTACAGCACTGCACTATTATCTTTTGCAATATTTTACCAATTGATTACTTTGGAAATATCGCCCATATTTAAAAAAAAATTGTTTTTGTAATTTTATTTTCATTTTGAATGCCCAAAATTTTATTATTTTGATTTTTATATTTTTAGAAAGAATGTGTGGAAGGAACCCGCAAATTTAAATATTTAAATTAATATGGGAAAGTTCAACCAACTTTAGAAAACCCAACTCAAAACCATATCAGAAGTTTTTTTCTGAAGCAACTCTGCTTTAATATAATTAAGTATATTTTTCTTCAGTGTACCAAGTACAAATTAAGATTTTCAAAAAATGAGGGCATGTGAACTTAGCAGATTTTTCCAAATTTTCAAAAAAACCTTACTCATTATCATGTCATGTATTAAGAGTTTTAATTATTTATATACACGAACATTGGCAGTATTTAATTTTTTTCGAAATCGTCTTTTTCAAAATTGAGGTTTTTCAAAATTTTAATATATAAAATAATCGTACAAAAATCGCTAGTAATTTTACAATTAATATTTTCTGAGCTGATATTTGCTGTGATGCTTCAGAATTCAGAATCTTTCGGAATACGCCCAAAATTTAGAAGAACAAAAATTCTCATTGGAAATATTTGCATCTATCGAAAATATGAATTTCTGTTATCCGTTCATTTTTTGACCGATACAATATGTCTATGCGATATTTTCAAATTTGTTTGGGTTCTTTTTCAGAATTTCAGAACTTAACCTACAAATCAACATCACATGGTCAAACTTGGAACGCACAAGTTAAGAGGCATCTAGTGGACAGAAGACTAAGTAAATAAGTATAAACAATAAAACAGAACTTTAATGCTTGATCCATTTTATAAAAAAGAGTGCCTCATTACCAACTTCTTCTTGTAGGTGCAATTAATGAGTTCTTGTTATTTGAATACTTAACATATAGGTATAGATGTTCTAAAAAAATCAAACAAAATAAACCTTCCAACCGGGGAACATTGAATCCTTATCAGGTATTTATTAGAAATTATCTACACAATATCAATTTGAAAATAATCGATTGATGGGTTGAAAGAAATAAAAAAAAATAACCAAATGTTATCATTTAATACTTCAGCTTAACACTTGCTTTACAACATTCAGCAATAGAAATATTTGGGTTATCGATAGAAGGGATAAAAGAATGTGTAATGAACAACATGGTTATCGTAAAATTTTAACAGCTGAATGTTTTCCGTTGAATAATTTTCAAACTACTTAAAGAAAAAATATATTTTTGGTCTTACGGGAATTATAATTTTACAGAATTATGGGTTTTTAAAATTATTAATTCCAGGATTTAATACAATTATTTTATTCGACTTGCTGAATTGTTTGCTTTCCCCCATTTTTATAAAAGTATATAATTCATATAATTTCCTTACAAAAGTTTAAGATTTTAAAACGTTATTAATTGCATCTCAAAAACAATTCCATTATATTCATGATTCTTTTTTATTTCCAAAAGAAAATAAGAATCATGCACAACAATTAGATAATAAAACATAATATACGACCACATACATAACACAAGTGGACATTATCGTGTTTGATAAATTATGCAAATATAATATCATCCTTCCTTTATGCATCTCCGTCTCCATTTAAATTCTAATTTCAGTAGATATAAATTCGCCTTCACATAAACATAGGTATAAGTATACGTTATATTTAATGTCATGAAATTTATCTCCAGCTGACTGATATTTCATGCATCTTTACATTCATATACCATTTATAGTCTAATGTCATGTTTAACCTTATCACCTATCACATATACAACATATAACACTCATGTTATTAGAACAGAAATGATAAAGAGGGGATCTCTTTTTTGAGCTCTTCCTTTAGTAAAATATTATATGATAAAGTGTTTCTAATGATTCCTAGATTTTTAGCCCAATCCTCAAATGCAAATATATGTAGATATTTGTAAGATAGATTGGTTGAAATGAACATTTTGAATATTTCTTAATTAATTTTCTGATAACTATTTAGGATACATATACATTTCCATAACCTTGAATCTATGCAGAATGTAGATGTGTTTTATATTTGAACAAGGATGAACATTTGAACATTATTTGAAACCGCAAAATGATTTTCTAAGTTACTTGAATGTGTTTGCAGATTTGGTTTTTGTCACGACCGCATATGGAGAGATACTATACAATTTACAGTACTGCTAAAATATTCGAGTCCGGGACAAAAAAAAAGAACTTAATAACGAAAGTTTTTAAAAAATAAATAATTAATCAATCAAAAATAGTTTTCAAAAATTCTAGTTTTTTTTCAACATTTTGGGTTTGTGTATTAGTTTTTAAAAAAAAACTTTAGGTTGGAAACACTTTTTTTGCTGGCGGCCATTTTTAAAATCTGTTCAGTGAGTTGTGTTTAGTTTTGTTCGGCATTGCAACACGAATATACAACAAAGCTTCCAATTTAAGCAAATTTATTTTGAATGGTCCCAAAACAAGACTGCCGTTGATTCCGTAAGAATATTTTGTTTGGCCATATAAATCTCTCTTTTGGTTGAATGGCTACGTCAATAAACCAAACCGCCGTATTCCAAGTGAAGATATAATTCTCAAGTGTATGATAAGATATACGGCCACAAATGTTGAAAAAAGTGGTCGAAAATTGAACCTCAAGATTGAATTACGTCTGCGCCAGCCCGTTTCAATTTTGAAAATTTATCTTTGTTTTATTCCATTTCAATATTATATACCTCTAAAAAACACCCTTTATAAGCTTAAACAATTTGAATTCGATAGAATATTGTATAATATATTTTTAGCTTTAAAAAATGCTATAGAATAATATATTTATTAATGGTGCCGTTTTGTTTCTACAATTTTTTTTTTCTTTGTCAATGTTTAACCAGTGTTTTAGAAAATTACACCTGTCGGATTAAAGATTCCCATTTGAAATGATTTGTTTTTTAGAATATATCAAAAAATCATATCTTTAAATAAATTAAACCAGTTACGGGGCACCCTGTATTTCGAAAGTATTGCTGTGTAAAGTAACACATGTCACCGGTCAAGGGATGTTATAATCTATGAGTTTCTTGTTGTTAATTTTATTCGTTAATTATTAATACTAAAAAAATAAAAGTCTGAGGCCCGTTATGCATAAAAATCAGTTAATTTAACCTGAAATTGCATTTCCAAATTTAATTACTCTCATAAATTTTATTTTGAAATCTTCTTCTTTCAAGAATTTTTCAAAAGTTTTTTTAAAACATTTTTCCAACAGCATTGTATAAAATATGCAAAAACCAAAAATGCCAACCACTTAAAATAAATAAAGCCAAGAAAGTTAAAGGGTGCAAAAGAAAATGGAAGGGGGAGGGGGATGAGTTCGCAAGGCTTGTATGATGGCGTTGAAATAAGGAACCATCATTAAAATTCCTTCAGCCAAAAACATTGCACCGCATAAATTGTGAGAGATTTTTCAAAAATCATATCCTTGCTATTAAAAGGAAGAAATTTTTCTAACCTCGCACCATCTCGCTCTTTTTACCAACATCTATGTACGAACAACGCGCTCCTTAGTTTGGCATTATAGTTACAAGGACTATATATTATTATATAGCAGGGAGAATGGAATTTGCAATGTCTTTATTCTGGAATTCTATGGTTTTGTATACGAGGTGGTCCATGGTATATGGAATGTGAGTCCTCGTACTTTCTACATGTTCATACACCTACGTAAGAATATCATGGTGCATTTTCATTCAAGGTTTATATTATGACAAAAAAAAAAAAAAAACTATTGTTGGGAGGAATTCAAAAGATGTTAAACTTGGATATGATGGAGTTAGTACAAGGATGCTTTTGCTAAAATCATGATGATGATGACGATGGTGAGGGAAGGGGGAGGGGAAGGGGATGTGAATTCAACACAAAATCCTTGTCATTTTCGACTTGAGAAAAGGCAGAAAGTATGAAGGATCCGGTGCTGAACTAGTTACTTGCATAACTAAGGACATTTCTAACTTCCATCTACATACCTTTATTCTAGTTAACTTACCTACAACCTAGAAATTCAAAAAAAAAAAATGTCTACTATAAAATTTTAGCAAAAACTAACAGAAAATTTTTTGTTTGTCTTCTTTTTAATGAAATGACTTTTTTTTTTTTGAGAAATTTACATGATGCCTCCATGTGTTACGCTCTAGCTCTATTCTAATGCTCTTTAAAATTACAAAACTTTTCCGCGTGCATATGTCATCTATAAAATGGCATTATTTTAGCATCGTCGTCGTCATCATCGTCATCAGCTGTCACAGTAAAAGGATTTTTTGTTCTTCCTTCTTATAAATTGTTCATATTATTATTAATGGCGGGATGGATGGCTTAAGTGATGTCTACCTTTTGTAGAGAAATTTGATGGCGCACTCATTTCTTTGTGATGCGTAGGTTTGAATCAAACTACGAGTACGGGAACACAACAATGGGAAGCAATGAATGGCCTATCAGACTGAGTACATCTTTGTTATAACAGTCAACAATAGAAATATAAGGCAGAGAAGTTTTTGGTGGTTTGTTTGTTTGTTTGAATAAATCCTTTCTAGACTCTAATTTATCCATTGCATAAAAGCCAAATTAGATTTTGGGTTCATTACTGTCGGTAGAAGAGAGGTTTTATGTTTGAGATAAAAGATGGATGCTCAGATTGCTATTTTCAGTTGGCATTTTATTGTTCTCTCTTGATGATGTTTTATTTTTAACACAAGAGTTTTCTTTTTTTTTCATCAAGGCTTGACCTAAAAGTCAAGGCATTCATCATTGAATAGAAAATATGTGTTTGGTATGAGTTGTAACAGATTGGTGTGTTGTAGCAACGCCAAGCGCCATTTCTTTAACACTTCTAATAAAATTAAAGAATTTTCAAAGTAGTTTATGCATAAAACAATATTAAACACAAGCGGGCCTTAGATAAATATTAAATAATAAAATTTATAGATTATTAGAATATCACTTGAATTAATATAGGAACTCTTAACTCTAAACATCTTTAAGAAAATTGGACATTTCTACTATTTTAAAGTGGCCATGCTACCATTCTAACAAAATACGTATAGGCAACAGCATTTGCACAGATTACATGACCCTGTGACAAACTGAACCAGTTCAACAACAGTTTATCAACGATGGCAACACTGATTGAGTAACAGAATTTGACATTTGTCAGCGTCAATGTGCTCTGCTTGTCACTTCACTTCATCTCTTATTCTTTTCGCTTCCGACGAGGCCAGTCACTAGCTTCACCCGCCTTCAGAGAATTAAGCGCGAAATATTATATTAATTGTTAAATTAAATAAAGTTATTTTAATTAGAGGAAATCTTCTTTTATTTAAGTTAAGAAAGCCTCTAAAACCCTTTACTTAGATTTCAACAAATCTTTTAGTACCAGCTTCCATAATTGATTAGATTGGACAAACAGTGGGTTCCACACTAATGAGACGACTTTTACCATCTTCACTGATGGCTCTAAAATGAATACTGGGGTAGGTATATGTTTTTTTCTCGAAAAACCTTAATATAGCCAATTTATTCAAGCTTCCTGACCATATAACCGTCTTCTAAGCTAAGATCTAGGCAGTAAAAACGCAACTAAACGGACATCACTTTTTTCATTGATAGAAAAGCAGTTAAAAAACCGATCTTTGCCATTCCAATCAAGTCAAAGATTATTTATTGCTGTCGCGGAAAGCTAAAGGTTCTTGGTATGCAGCATAATGTAAGACTCTGCTGGGTTCCTGGCCATAGTGGTGTGCGTGTCAGGTCACGAAAAAGCAAATGAACTGGCAAGGGTAAGCTCATCACTTAAACCCTCTCTCATAGACCATAGCATATAGGAATCCCATCCGATAAGATTTTAATTTCAAATAAACCTTCTTTAAGGTCCCTTATAAGCATTATATAACGGGACATAATTTACTTGGTTACCATTAAAAGAAATTGGGGTTTAGTACTGATGATATTTCTAGAGCCTGGCTCTGTCATTGTCCATCACTCTGTCACACTGGGAAGAAAACCCTAGGCAACTACATACTTCTTCATCGAATTGGAAGAACTATCAGAACTCTGAAGCAAAAGCTTACCGAACTTAATCCAAACCTCCAAATGGTTAGACGGAATAGGATTCATAGGTTAACATTTCAAGAAGTTACAATACTTCAGAGTATCACAATGGATCTACATTGATCTACGTGTCTCGGTAACAAAACCAACTGTCAGCCCATTAAAGCTAACCTAACCTATAATAGATATATTTTGTATAATAGAATAGGTATAAATAGCTTAAGAGGCAACAAGTCCAAAAATTTAATTTTATATTAAAAGAAAAAACTGAATAACCAAAACAAATAATAATTAAATAAAAATATTGTTTTGAGGTTATGAAAATTTTTTGAGGTACTCACAAAAACAGTACCTCCAATGACCTCCAGGTTGGGTGTGTTGGGAACAAATTATTTAAATTATTTTTTAGTATTTTCTTTCTGTTAAAAATTCTTACAGATAATTTGGGCGATAATTTTGTGAGATTTTGGAAAAAATGGACAGAAATAAAGCTTAAAATTTTTCCTTGAATTTTTGGTCGTCTGACTCCTTAGTTTACTCAAGCGAGAAACCTTAGAAAAGTTGACATTTCTACAAAGATTTTAAATGAAATAAATTTTTCTTAGTGACACCTCCTCTCTCTTCATACATATCAATCAATGATCCGTGGCATATGTTTAGATAATTTTTAGGGCAATCTTTATCTTTGGAACTCTAGATTCTAGACTTCTTTTATAGTAGTTCTAAGCCATTCACTGATCTTATATTTACATAAGAAAATTAATGGGCTGCTAGGTTTAATTATTTATTAAATATAAATTCGAAACTGGTTAGTTGGAGGCCACCTAATATGCCCTTATCATTCACCGTTTATCAACTTTTTATTCGCCGACAGGCACCATTATGAACATTTTTTTTGTATAAAATATTTTGCGAGTTCTAAGGAACAGGGAAAAAAAATTAATCTTTAAATATTTTTTAAATATGCCAAAAAAATTGTAAGTGAAAAATTTTTTTGAACAGCGAGAATAAACATTCTTTCGTGGAACAACGAGAATATTTTATTGAAGAAAAAATTTTTGTCTTCCAAAAAAAAATGGTTGAAAACTTTTTTTAAAAAATGATTCTCATCCTCCTGCAGGGTGCGGCTGTATTGAATTAAAAAGTGAACTAATTTTTAACGAATAATAAACATAATTTTGACCCAATCGAAAAATAAAAATTAATGCGTTTATTAAATTTGACAATAACATATTTCTCATATTGAATGAGCTAACCAGTTGTATGAAGACAAAAAGTTCATAATTTTGGTTACCTATAAATTGGTAAATTCAGTTTGTAGAGTGTCTATGTGAATTTTAAAAGAAGACAGCGAAGTAATTTTTGATAACTTTAGGACAATGAAATTTTCAAAAAAGCAACAAAAAAAGTTTAAAATTAACATTAACACTTTAAAGAGTTACATGAATGGTTTTCCATTTCTCTAATAATCGCAGTATTAGGTGGACACACTCAAGACCTTTTATTAAAATAATGACCACAAAAGGAAAGTATTTGAAGTTCCAACTTGACCTTTACTCAGCACTTAAAAGAAATAATTTACATTCTTTGAAAGATACAGAAAAGCAGTTCGAATAATTCTCTCTCATCTCTCTAAATAAAAATAAAATTAAAAACAAACTTTCAAAAGTCTTTGAAATCAAAAATAAAGCATTTGCAGTCAATAATAATGAGGTCACGAAAGATTTCACCAAGCAATAATTTATCAAAAAAAAAAAAATATCTTCAAAGAAAACCAAGTGGCAATTGTAAGGGGCACTGAGTGGAAGGGGCGACCAAGTAGAAGGTTAAAAGTAATAGACAACAAACGATGCTTCGATGTTAAAGGTTTTATTGCAACTGACTAGATCAAAGTTATAATTTACAATTTGGGTATTTTCATGTATGCATACGGTTATAGTTTCATGTTATACCAAACTGTAACAATCGAACGATCGGTGGATTAAGAACATAATAATTAAGTTAAGCTAAATCAGTAAATGAAATATTTAAATACAGGGTACTAAGTTAAAAGCAATTGAATTATATGAATCTCTTACAACTCCACTCCTCTTTGAGAAACGAATCGTCCTCGATTTTCTTACAGTTTGTTACATTCATTTAATTTATATATCAATTTTATATAATTTATATATTTTTTACATTTATACATTACTAATTAATAGATAATTTAGAACAAATTAAAATATTTTTTATTTGAATAGATTACAAAATGAAATCTTGTTTTTTTTTCTTCTTTTCGAATAGTACATAAAATACTTGACATTTTATTTAACCAAATAAATTTGATAACAAAAATTTGAACAATTTTAAACATATGTATACATAAATAGAAAACAATTTCCATATCTTAACATTGATACGTTGAAATAATTACTCAGCAAAGTATGGTTTCATGTTTTCAGGAGATGCAACTCCTTCGTATTGCTTTCGTGAAATTTGTAAGTTATCTAAATCTCTAATTAGATATCTGTCGTTTGGAAGTGCTTTTATTATTTCGAATGGGCCTTTATATTTGGCCAAAAGCTTTTTATTAACACCAGGTGTAGTAATTACATTTTTTATCAAAACAAAATCTCCTACTTTATAAGGATATGGCTTTTTGTGATGCTTGTCAAAATATACCTTGTTAGCTTCCTGGCTACGAACAGTCTTTTCTTGTGCTTGCTGTCTAATTGTGTCTAAATCTCTTGTATCTTCTGTGCATATATGCTCTTCAAGATATTCACGGATGTTATCATGAATATCACCCCTCTGTCGGATTCCAAAAAGCAGCATGCTCGGGGAGAAACCAGTACTTTTGTTCTCAAAATTGTTAAGTGCAAATTCAACTTTGCTTAAGTGTTTCGTCCAATCACGCGGTTTCAATTCATTTTCTTTGGCCAACATTGGAGTTAAACTCCTGTTTATACGCTCTACCTGGCCATTCGATTGAGGAGAACTAGTGGCTATTTTTATATGTTGTAAGCAATTATTTTTACAAAAATCAGAAAATTCTTCTGAGGTGAAACAGCTACCACGATCAGATACAATCCGTAAAGGCTTACTATAGCTTGAGAAATAAGACTGCAAACATTTTATCACCTCATTTGTGTTGGTTGTTCTCACTGGATATAGTTTTGAAAATTTTGAGAAACCATCCACCACCAAAAACACATGCTTTTTTATGTTACGATCCGAAGAAGGCAATGGACCATAATGGTCGATATGGATGGTATCAAAGGGCTTGTTACCTTTAGGAATATTGTGCAAAACACCTTCCTTTTTTCCTGTCGGTGGAGAAAAATGCATACATTTCAGACAATAGTTAATGTAATTTTTTATTTTAGATTTCATTGCAGGAAACCAATAAGTCTTTCTTAAGAAATCGTAGCATTTTTCAACACCCACATGACATAACGCATCATGGTGAGTCTGAATAACATTTCTTTCCATTTGCGATGGTACATAGAAAAAGATTTTTTTGTTTATTTTTCTATAAACGAGTCCATTAATTAGTTCATAAGAGGAACTTTCTCTCTCTTCTAACATCTTGACCAATCGCTGAATGGTTTTATCTTTTTGCTGTGATGCGGCTAATGCATTCTCAAATGAGTCTGCTTCTACAATCATCAAAACGTTGTGCACTCTGCTGAGAGCATCAACATGACCCATCTTATTACCATCCCTATGCTCTATTGAATAGTCGTATTCTTGGAGTTCCAAGGCCCATCGCGATATTCTGGGATTCAAAAGTTGTTTGTTAAGTGTCAAAGTAAGAGACTTACAATCAGTGACAATCTTAAATTTTATCCCAGTTAAGTATATATTAAAACGCCTTAAGGCATATATTATGGCTAAGGTCTCCAACTCATATGAGTGGTATTTTGACTCTTGCTCGGTGGCACGCTTAGAAAAAAAGAATATTGGATGAAACAACTTGTCTTCCTGACGTTGCAGTAATACTGCACCAAATCCAAGACTGCTCGCATCGCAGTGCAGTTCAGTTTCAGCATTTGGATTATAAATACTCAAAACTGGTGAGTCAATAAGTTTTTCTTTTAAAGTCTCAAAAACAAGAAGTTCTTCTTTGCCAAAAATAAATTTTGCATCTTTTTTAAGAATATCATATAAAGGCTTAGCAATGATTGAAAAATCTTGTATACATTTTCTAAAGTAGGAACATAATCCTAAAAAAGAATGTAACGCTTTACTATTTGAAGGTACTGGAAAATCCTTCACAGCACGTTTACCATCAGAATTTGGACGTATACCACTAAACGAAACCTCATAGCCTAAGTACGTAATTTTTTCATGCATAAACATGCATTTATCAAACCTAAATTCTAAATTATTTTTATGTGCTATTGAAAAAACTTCATTCAAAATTTGAAAATGTTCCGCTTTTGATTCAGTAGCGACTAATAAATCATCAAAATATATTCGGAGTTTTCCAGAACGAATAAGAGTTTTGAATTTTTGCTCAATAAATTGCTGAAAAATGGCTGGTCCATTTTTAAGCCCACACGGAACAACGAGATATTCAAATTGACCTAGAGGGGTCACAAAGGAAGTATATTTTATAGATTCCTCGGACATTTTAACATGTTGAAAACCGCTTTTCAAATCAAGCAATGAGAAAAACTTTTTCCGTCTCAAACCGTCTAACATATCTTCGATTAAAGGAATCGGGAAATTATTCTTTAATGTAATTTTATTTAATTGCCGAAAATCTATACATAATCGCAGCTCACCTGATTTCTTTTTAGCCAAAACTATCGGCGACGCATAATGTGAGTTACTCTCACGAATAATTTTCTTTTCTAAAAGATCGTCTAAAATTTTTTGAAGTTCGATTTTATGAGCATGCGGTAATCTTCTAGGTGCACAATTAAAAACACTGTTCGTATCCGTTAACGCGATTTTCATCTTAATTTCGTTTTCATTTGCATCAGTTAAAATTTTACTATAAGAAACATTTCCAAAAGCTAAATCTCTAATTTTATTTTTTTCTTCCAGGCTTAAATCTTCATTAATTTTCAAAGTAATTTTATCGTCACGATCATCAAACGTATCAATATTAAAAATTTCTTCACTAAAATCACACACATTAGAATTATTATCATTTTCATTCAAATTTAATATTTTATCTCCTAAAGTAAACTTTAAATTTGTCTTCTGTAAAAAATTTCTTCCTAAAATAATTATATTTTTCATTGTGTCATTTTTGACAACATATAAACATAAATTCGTAAAACATAAATTATTAATCTTAATGTTGCAATAAACCTTACCAAAAATAACTAATTTACTGTTGTTGATTCCCACGTAGTCATGCATTGTAGAGTCGATCGATGTCATCAAGTAAGGTGGTATATATTTTTGTTGGATGAAGCTGATTGGACTGCCAGTGTCAATCATTGTCTTGGCTTCGAGTTTTGTTGTAATTGACTCGCTGATGAATGTATACTCAAAGACTCCATGAAAATCGTCTAGGAACGTAGTCTGATGTTGTTGTTTGGGAATGTCGTCATCTTCAAGAACACACACGGCTGATTCTGGACAATTTTTTATGCCGTGTCCCATTTTGCCGCATCGAAAACATGAACCCTTGTCCCTGCGTGGCTTTGGGCAATTGGTGAGAACGTGACCAACATCATTGCAATTAAAGCACCTGAATCGGCTTTTGGAACTTGTGTTAGGAACTGGTTTGGGGTCAATTGTCACTTTTTTGTAGCCCGATGGTGCTGGCTGGAACTCTGCTACCTTCATTTTTTCATACCTTCTCAGAATTCTCTTGAGATCCGCAATACTGTTAGCTGTAAGTAAAATTTGTTTGTTAGACATTGTATCGGGTATACCTTTAATTATGTAATTCATAATGTCTTGCTCCTCGATATCAGCTGAGCTTGCGATCTCTTGCATGATGAGCACATATTGTTGGATGTTTTCGTCTTTGTGCTTTTTCCTATTTCGCAAAGTATGGTGAACATCTGACGCAGTTGCATGTTGTTGAAACTCGTTGATTAGAGCTGTCTTAAGTTCACTCCAAGAATGACATGACACAGATCTTAAAAAGAGTTTAGCTGTACCCTTTAGCAAGCGTTGAGCGTATATAAAACATTTGGAGTCATCAAATTTGTAGATCAGTTTGGATTCTTCGATGCTTTTGATCCATCTCGTCACAGGAAAATTGTCGTCTCCGGAAAAAGTTTGAAGGGAATCTTCAATGTCTCTAAAAGAAAAAACGGGATGATTCACCTCGGCAGGTTGGTTTAACTCAGCCAATTTTTTCTGAAGCAGACGAATTTCCTCCTTTCTTGCCACAATTTGCCGTAAACTATCCAGCCGCTGCAGCACCAATCTATTTTCCTCCTCCAGCTGCGAAGATTCCTCTGAATTCTCCTCATCAAGTTCATCATTCTGCGGAAAAAGTTCTTCGATTTGGGGCTCTCCAAGTTGTTCGATTCCTTGCTCCAAACGAATCTTCAAAGCAGTCTTAAGCCCATTAGTTGCCAGCCCAAGTTCGGCCAGCTTGTCTTTTAATTGTTGCACAGTAGCGATTTCAATAAATCGTGAAGCTCGTGTCGTCATTTTCGTAT
Source organism: Syrphus vitripennis (assembly GCA_958431115.1). Lineage (NCBI taxonomy): Eukaryota > Metazoa > Arthropoda > Insecta > Diptera > Syrphidae > Syrphus > Syrphus vitripennis. The sequence continues at coordinate 31,186,720 of OY288108.1, forward strand.
ATGTTTAGTATTTTATTAGATTACGTTTAAATCGCCAAATAAATATTTTTTTTTGCATAAAAGTTTCGTAAGATAAACTATCAAAAATTCATAAGGTTTTTTGGCGCATTTAACTTAAAAAAAATCTTTAAAAAAACTACGACGTGACTGTACTTTTATCCCACTTCTGAGGATGTAAGGGGCACTGAGTGGAAGGGGCGACCAAGTAGAAGGTTAAAAGTAATAGACAACAAACGATGCTTCGATGTTAAAGGTTTTATTGCAACTGACTAGATCAAAGTTATAATTTACAATTTGGGTATTTTCATGTATGCATACGGTTATAGTTTCATGTTATACCAAACTGTAACAATCGAACGATCGGTGGATTAAGAACATAATAATTAAGTTAAGCTAAATCAGTAAATGAAATATTTAAATACAGGGTACTAAGTTAAAAGCAATTGAATTATATGAATCTCTTACACAATTAGGTTATAATTTTTTTTTTTCAAAATCTAAACAAATTGAAAACCGAAAAAAAATCCTTTGGTCTGCAGAAACTTATGCTCTCCATCAACTGGAAGGGGAGATATCTCAAAGGATTTTATAAGTAAGTAGGTATAGGCTACTTTGGTGAAAGGATTTCTATAAATAATATCAAACCTCGTACTTATCTCCTTAATAACTTTTAAGAGTATTTTTTTTAGTCGACCAGACAAAATCTTTCCCAATTCATAAGTTGTCCGCTTTTCTGCGACCAAGAGCATTAACCTATTTATTTTTCTGCTGGGCAATTTAAATAAATTTTTGGAAAATGCTCAAAAAACTATAAGACCACCCCCATCAAATGGAAGCATAATTTCAACCAAATTAAAAAAAAAACATTTGGTTTTGTTTGATCCTTCAACCATGTCATGTAAATAAATTAAGTGATTATCTGTGAGCACTTCTTTGAAATGTCAACTCCAATAACTGTAAAACCACCCCTACTCCAATTTTTATACAAAGAGGTTAAGGTTATACGATACCTAACCTCACTATAACAATAATTGACAATCACATATGTACATATATACCTACTAAATATAATCGTTTTGGTACAAATCGACGTCATCGCAGTCTCATGCAGATACACATCCTGGGAGCATTAAAAGAAAAAAAAATTGTTTCAGAAGGACACACGCTTCTAAGATAAGCTAAATCTATTATTTTTTCCATCAAGAATGCATAAAAAATACAACAAAAAAAAAACGACAAAGAGAATTCGAGGTTTTAATTAAAATTAAAAAAAAAAAAAGAAATCACAAAACCACGATCCTGAATGTGTGTCGTAGAAATAGAGTGTAGGTATGAGGTTAGAAGAGAAAAATATTATGCAAAAGAAAAAAAAAACAAATACCACCATCGTCGTTCTGTACAATTGAAGGACATTTCTTTTTCTTTTAAAAAAGAAAGGTGAATAGCTAGTGGTGGAAAAACGAAAAAAGGAAAAAAAGAAAAAAAATGTGCAAAAGCAATGCCAACTTTTCTTTTTTTACTCATTCTCTATGCTATGCTGGCTGGTAAGAAATGAGGACATTTCAAAAAGCAATGTAGGTTGGAATCTGAACAACAACAAAAAAAAAAAATGGCTATCGCAATGGTGAACATCTGGGGGATAAAATGCAAAAGACGACGACGACGTAGATACTTTTACAATTTTTTGCCCTTTTCTATGCCCCCCACCCATGCCACTTCCGCATCATCAGAATCAGAGTGTATAGTTGCTGTGTTGCTGTATGTTAGTGGGAGGATGACTTTGCTCCTTTCAATGTAATCCTCGACCTAGGATATAATAGGATCAAAATGTATACACAGACACACCGCATCAGAGAAGACTATGAAAGACGTATGGCAGAGAAATGAGGAGCAAACTAGCGGAATATAATCGTCATGTTCTAAGTTGACTGCTGTTATTTTTTCCTAGTTCGTTTCTATACTTCTTCTCTTCCATTTTTTTTGTTGTGTTCATCTTCGATTCTGCACACTTTCATAGTCTTTAAAATGAAATACAAGATACAATATAGCAACAGAAATGAAGATGCAGCAGTTACAGTTAGGTATAGTGGGCAGGAAGAGAAGGAAGTTCAGCGGCGGATTTCCTTTTTTGTGGTAAAATTACAAACGCTGTCGTCGAGATGTCGTTGTCGTTCTCGACTTCTTCGTCATATAATATAGAACGAAGTTGAATGCTATGATATCCTCGGATATACCAAAGAGACTCTTCGTTTCGTTTCGTATATCCTTTCCTTACCTTGCTGCAGCTAAACAGTTATACTAGTATTTGCTGTTATTTAATTATCAGGATATATTTAGGGATTTGCAAAAGAAGTACAAGTTGATGCAATGAAGAATTGTTTCTTCATTCTGTTTAATTTGTGTTTTTTGGTTTCTTTTTTTTTGTATTTAATTTTTCGTTCTCATTCTTGTTAGCATTTGGTTTTAATAGCAAGCACAAGAAAGTTAAAACTTTGTTGGATGGAAGATTATAAGAAAGACTTTTTGATCCTTATTAAGATTTAACATTATACGACTTAGCATTTAATTTATCTCGATGAAAGACATGGATGAGTAGAAGGCACCTACACTGCAAGTTTTTTTTTTAGTGGAGGCAATCAAGTTGCAAGGAAAGATCACACGTACTTAATTAAAAAATTTAAAATGCTTATTCTTATTATTAAAGTGTAGATATAACAATTAATATTATGTAGGTGATACAAATTTGAGTTTTATAAAATTAAATTTTTTTGAAATACTTTTGCATCACATCAGATTTGCTTTGTTTAGAAACAAATATTCGCGGAATAAAACTAAACTAAACTTGGCATTAATTCATTTACAAAAAAATGTTCCTTTATCGTAACTAACAATTTAACGCTCTCCATGTTTGGTTATATAAGTGCTTGCTTCTATAAAGAGCTTCTTATCGTAACGAACTCCAATAAATAAATCAGAAAAGCGTTATACCAGCGTTTGCTCCAACAACGATTTTCTTATTGAAGCAAATATATTTTTATTTCATTCAGAAGGACTACTGAAGTAATCTAGCCAAGAGTAAGTCCTTAACTTAGAAATCAGAAGCAAAGTTGGATTTTTTTTAAATCAGGATTCACTCCGATAAATATATCTGAGAAATTATTATATTAGCTTTTACTCCAGTAACGATATCGTATGAGTAATTCGTCATATCAGCACATTTTCCAATCATTTTAAGCAACGATATTGTATCATCGTCTACCCCAATACCAACTTACAAAAAAATTGTTATATCAGCGTTTACTCCAATAAAAATATCTGTTGATTATTTATAGAAGAGGAAAAGACGTTTGTCCATGGAGTATCATTCCAATTGTTGTTCATTACAAATTTGGTGCATTTAATCACGAGGATTCAAGTGTTGGAATTAGATTGAGAATATTGCTAGAAGGTATATTTAAAATTCAAAAAGCAAAATCACTTTCGAAACAATTTTTTTTGAAAATGTAATTAAACAGAACATTTTTACAAAACATACGATCCCTAAAATATCAACAGTGTCCAAGAGAATAAAATACTATTTTTTTTTAATTGTACTTTAGGAATTTTTTTATTAAAAACTATTTCTAGAACGAATCTAATCAAATTTGATAGAAATTTGATAATTTTGAACATTCTGTTGAATTATTTTTGAACTCAAAATAATATTGAATTTTTCGGGTTCTGAGCCCTTACTTCTAATAAATCGGTTTTCAAGTTTTTTCTAGCTATGTAGCTGCTATTAGTTCAAACATCTTTCAAATAGTATAGCGCCATTCTCAAAAAAACCTTTTAATCAAGGTGGATTTAAATATGAAATTGGTGAATGAAAACTCAGCTATCGTTTTCAAGTTAAATTTATAATCTACGAATACGGAAAATCAAATTCATTGATGACATAAGCAATTAAATATCTGAATTCGTTATAGCGCTGTTATAGAAGCACTATAGATGCAAACGAATTTCAAATTCCTAAAATTTAGGGTGACAAATTTCACTCTCCATGTTCGTATTGATTACCAACCACATTCAACGACAAATTGCGTCAATTCCTTAGACATGAAACAGCATCAGCTTTGGTTCAAAATTTTTCTATGTACATACATGCATTTACTTATACGTACTGAGTTAATATATTTATCCCTCAGCTCTTTCTCAAAATAAACATTAATAAAATTAAATAAAATTCTAATCAAGAAATAGAAAAATAAGTGCAAAATTTATCATCTAAGCTCTAGAGATACAAGATATTGCAATAGAAAGAACAACAAGAAACCTTAACACACAAAAAATTTATTTCAACAAATTAGGAATACAAGTAGACACCATCAATTCCAATTGATCTGTGCTAACGAAGTTAATTCACTTTATCCCCAATGAATGATCCTTTCGGCTGGAAAGAAAAAGAAGTCGAAGAAATTTATATAAAATTCCCTATTCGTCGTTATTTGCCCTCTCTCTTTTCCATCACCTCACCATCATTGAATTGCAAATAAATACACACATTTACTTTATTCGTATAAAACTGTTATTCTACCACAACCCACCACCATGTTTGGTAGTGGTAGGTATGTATCGCGTGCCGTCACCTCCATCTCCATCTCCATCGCCATCTTTCTTTCTCGGCGAGCATCTATCACACAAAAACAGTGCAAGACTTTTACGATGATTGGAAGTGATGCTGAATAAATTGAAGTAACTGATTTACACAGGAAATCACTTTATTAAAATAAAAAGACCATGCTGTTCCTTGGAGGCAAATACAAAAAACAACAACAACAAAAAAAAAAAAAAAAATCGGGGAAATGTTCTGTTTCGTTGTAGGGGGTGGCTTAAGGGTTGGATGACGGGGTGATGGGGAATACGACATCTACCACAACGAATGATTGTCTGGATATATGGGCTTTCATCGTAAGGATTGTGATGCCTATGCTCGCACCATGTCCTTTATACAGAATTCTCATCCCCATCCATCAGCAATCACAGATCGAACAAAAATTTCTATAGGTTTATGAATATGTAAGAATATTTTTCCGAGAGTGTGATTTCTGCCAAAGTTAAGTAGGTAAACGACAAAAAAAATTGTTTTATTTGTTTCCAGAAGGGCACAGGACTATAAAAAGTACACGTAAAAACAAACAAACAAAAATACACAAACATTTTAATGCAGTGCGCATCTTATTTGTGCGGAGAGTGGAAGTCAAGGGGGAGGGGGGGCGGTAAATCCTGCGACAAGGACAAACACGTCGCATATAAATATATGTACGTACTTACATCCCCAAGGCGTGTGTGTCATATAACTGATTCAATATGTTATTTGCTTGTTGGAAATTTAAATCAAGGGATTTCTATAACACTCTGTCACATCAGGCTTACGACTCTAGAATGCCTTGTTCTTGTTTCGTTTCGTTTTTTTTTTTTTGTATACAATAAAATTGAAAATGTTATTTTTTTTTTTGTTTGGAATACATATGATGTGTATTTTGAACGGGTTGGTTGAGATTGGGGGTAAAATGGCAAAAGTTAAATACAAAAAATTTACACTTGGCTGTGTTCGCTTAAATCCATACCTACGAGTACATATGGAATCTGACTTTTTTTTGTGTTAAAAAGTCTTAAACCTTTTTCCATTTAATTTAATGGCATTGTCGTTGACTTAAGGAATTTAAGCTCAGCACGTTTTTATTTTCAAGAACATTAATACGATTTAATTTTTCTTTTAGAAAATCAGGAGCAATTCACAACAGCAATGAAGGAGGGGAATAAAACTTTTTTTGAAAAAATAACTTTTCTCAGTTTCAATAAACATTTTAACGTTTGATTGAAATCGGCAAATACCTTCGACTTTAAAAATGGAAAATTCAAAAAGCGACAGACAAGCAACTTCCAACCAAATTGACCACTTCGTGATCAGCGCGTGTTTTAGTAGCAGTCTCAGAAAGTCCGAATTAGAAAAAGAGGTGCAGATATGAGGTATGGCCCGGGACCACCATCTCATGGGTTGTACCGTAAGATTATCGAAGGCTGCAGTAGTTTGGCGATCCCATCGAAAAGTAACTAGAGGTCGTAATTCTGCAGACCGCGAACAACTAAGTGACCAGCTTTCACATGGATTGAAAACAATCAGTAGCACGGAATCCAAGAACCCTCCTTCATCGAAAATATTTTGTTTTTTTTCATTGTCCGTGCTGCTTCGATCGTAAACGAAAGCTATCCTACTTCCAAAGCAGGGAGAAATGTGCGGCACGATAAGCGGAACTATATCAAAACATTTGCTACAGAAGCAAAGGTGCTGGGAAGTAGGACTTTCTACAGAATTAACAAAGAGCTCAAAAGGTGAAGGATTACTTTTCTATATTTTTTAAATCACGTTTTTGACAATTAAGTGAATCGCGAATGTAGTGTCCCGAATAACTACTTTACAACGAGCAAAAAAGAAATGTTTGCCTTAATCCAAGCGTTTGAATTTGATGGTATCCCCGCAGAGTTCTTATTAGCAGCAGTAACAACATCGACTGAGCTATACTGCTCCCAATCATTAGAGGAGCTTGGAAAACAGATCGCTTTCCTGAAGAGTGGAATGATTGGCAAAGAAATAAGATCTTACGCAGTGCGAAAACGCATGAAGCGTCCAGCAAAGATCACTCCTAAGACACATTCAACGTCGAAAAAGCAGGATTTCGAACTGGATCTTCCACCTAGCTGATGATCAACAGTGTGTTTAATATTCAACTGATGTTCATCGAGTTTGAAAAGACGTTCCACAGTTGTGTCATATCTGGGTTGTGTTGCGCACGAGGGCCATGTGGGATGGCTTGACTGCTATTATGAAAGTGCCTATGATGGATTCAAATGTCGTATTCTACATAAATTATTCTATTGTATATTGCCAGAGGAGTTTGAAATCAAAAAAGACGTTAGGCAAGGCTACATACTGTCAACAATTTTGTTTTTATTGGTGCTAATTGAACGCTGCTTCAGTGGACTTGGCAATCACATCTCCAACACCTGGACTACGCGATTGAAAAAAGTTATAATAAATTATTCCGTTCAAATTTTGTATCCGTGCTGTTTTATGCAATCTTTTTCGTGCTGAATAACATGAGCAGCTATTTTTCATAAAAAATTATAATTTTTGAAGTCACCCCCTCTGTACCAGTCCAAAATTAGAATACTTTTTAGGAATTCCTACTTTAGTCTGTCAAAGCTCTTCAAAGGAACATGATCCTGCCAGTACTCACGTATGATTCCAAGACTTGGGTGCTTAGCAAACGACACTCCGAACTCTTAGCCACGTTGGAGCAAAAAGTCTTAAGGCAAATTGTCGGCCCCATATGTGAGGAAGGTCGTTTCTGGAGACGGTACAATCATGAATTGTACCCAATCTACCATGAAGCAGACATAGTGACAATTATTAAACTACTCCGGTGGACAGGGCACCTAGCTCGCATGAGCAAAGAGGAACCGGCTCGGAATGTCCTTTGTGGCACATTCTATGGTAGACGGCAGAGTGGTAGACCATGCTTACGCTAGAAGGATGGTGTAGACCAGGACACCCGAAGACTTCGGGTGCTCAACTGGATGGCGCCGGCTCGAGACCGGGATAGGTGGAGAGACTTCTTGAAGAAGGCCAGAACCGGACCCCGGTTGTCGAGCCGACTTCGAAAGAAAGCCAAATATATGTATCTTTGTCGGAATATTTTCGAAGTGAAAACTTAATTTTCCTGGAACTAAGGTCCTGTCAAAATCAAAAAATTCCAAACTATTAAGACATGCTTCGGTGCCCACCTCATCTAGTTTTTGGGGCACAAATGAGAAACAACAGTTTGAATATAGAAATTCCATGGCCACGGATACCAAAGAATAGGTCTCTTTTCGGTCTCGTGTCAGGCTTTAGGATATTACTTCCTTACAATTTAAAAGTTCTTCAAAAATGCTCTAAAAAAATGTATTTGCTTGCTTACATTAGTTCAAAAACAATTTTTCAAAATTTTCAAATAGTTGTCAGTGATTCATAATATCTAAAGACTTAAAATATGACAATGATTTAATTTGTTCTAAAACTCTCTCTATATTTACAAAAAATAGAAATGTATATTTATACCAAAATAAAAAAAAAAACAGATGCCATTAAAACACATGCAATGATATTACCACAATGATGGTCAGAAAAGTTTCATTAGACTTAAATTGACAAAAAATAAACAAAAAAATTTAAAAAAATAATCCTCACACCTAACAAAGACATCACCAATTCCCCAATATACATATTTTATGTTTCTTAAGTTTATGGGATGGTGCACCACAACAAAAGCGGAAGCAAATATTGTGGTGAAAATTTAGTTGAAAAATGTTTTTAATTTGCGGTCGTAGAAGAGTCCTTTCATTTGCAAATATGTATTTATGTATCAACACATAATGCAAACAATGTTCCCATTCACACTTTATTTTATTTTTTGGGTTTCTCAAAAAAAAAAAAAACACACAACAATAAGCAGAAGAACACTTAACGAGGTCCATTTGGGGATATCCTTTTGATATCCTGTGTATGGAAGAGGGATGGAAAAGAATGCTTTGCTCAGGACAATGATAAATTAGATTCTTCATTCGTTGATGTCTCTGGAAACTTTGTATTTTTCATTTCTATTTCATTGTCAGAAAAATTCTGTTTGCAAAAAAAAAAAAATTAAAACAAAATAACGGTATAAACTTAAGAAAATGCAAAGTATTTTTTGAAATTCATTTCATTTCAATGGCGTCGACTACAACGACGACGGCGATGGTGTACCTTACTTTGTCGTTGTTTTCAAGAAATATTATAAATTTATAGATAAATATATATTCATTCCAGAAGTGCCCTCATAAAGTGCAACATTGTTGAAAGCAAGAAGATTGTGTTTTACTTTTAGATTTTTTCTGGTTGTATGTCATTGTAGCGTGTCCTCTGGATTCATAGAGATAAATCTTAGTTGAGATATTAGTACACATCAGGTGAACATTTTTTGTTTTTTTTTTTAAATTCATTTCTTTAATTCAAGGTAATAGCTTTTTGTTGGTTAGAAAATTTATTTTAAATTTTTGTGATATGAAATGAATTTTTTTTTTAATTGAAATGATTCTATACGTAAATATAAAAAAAAACACTCAGGGGGCACCTATAACTTTAAATTTAAATAAATTGCTCATTTAAAACTCGCAAACATATTCTCAGTGCTTCGTATGTTACTAGGTGTTATTTAAAAATTTTAGAATGTAACGACGATGATAAGCCACAGTGGCACTCATCTCATGCAAAAATGCCATTGGTAATAAATGGAGTCTTCAACATCGTATAACGCACTGGATATACATTTCGGTCAATAGGCCGATTCTCACATATGGTGTGTCTGTATGGTGGATTGCTAAGCAAGGTCCAGCGATCAGCAAGTCTTTGCATAAGTGGATCGCTCCGCACAACTTCTTCCGCAGCCCTTGATGTACTGCTGATGACACCCCTAGATATATTCTGTGAACATACTGCTGCGAGCACTGCCATCCGTCTGAGAGCTTTCTCACATTGGATCAACAATGAAATTGGCAACTATGTCTTTCCGAACCTAATAGAAACAATCCCTAGGTACATGGACTACTCCATTCCGCGACTTCAGTTTGGCAAGAACTTTCAGGTGCCAATACCTTCCAGATCAGTCTGGGAGGATATGACATTCCTTGAAGATGATTGCGTTCATTTTTATACTGATGGAACAAAAACTGATGACGGGATGGGTTGTGGGATGTACTCTGACAAGCTTAAACTAAGCCAATTCTTCCGTCTTCCTAATCAATGTAGCGTTTTCCAGGCGGAAATTATAGCGATCAAGGAAGTTCTGTCTTGGCTTAAAGAAAACGTTATATCAACTACTGATATCCGCATTTTTTCCATTCTTTTGTGGAGATGGCGCAGCAGTTTAAAATTCACCTTTGTTAGGTTCTGGGCCACAGGAACATAAAAGGCAATTTTAAGGCTGATGAACTCGCTATAGAAAGGGAACTATCCTACCAATTGCACCATGGAATACTATCACCACTTGTGTGGCGACAAAGCAGATCTGGCCACTGATAAATCTTATTCTATCATTAACTCTGTAATTGGTGTCATTACAGGACACTGTCTAATTGGGAACCACGCAACAAGGCTAGGTGTCTTCTCTAACGACTTTTGCAGAAGCTGCATGGATGAAGAAGAGGAAGAAACAACTACTCATCTTCTCTGTACATTTACATGCCCTGCTTTATTCCAAAGACATAGTCTCCACTTGGGAGAATACTTTTTTAACGATCCCAGCGATCTTGTTAACAAAGACATAAACAGTCTATGAAGCTACATAAGAAGCTCCAAATGGTTCAACGAGTAGGAAGAAAATCTCTAGATGCATGTTTCACGATGGGCCCATCCTGGTATAAGTGTTCTTAGTGTGTCAGTTTATACTGACAGCTACGTAAACCTAACCTAACGGCAACGATTAATATTGGCACCCCCAAGGAAATCATAACTTGTATTATAGCAAACAAACAACCAAATAGAGGCTCTCTCACATAAATCTGTTTGTTTCACTTTATAAGCTTAAGGTTGCCCTAAACGACGATCATGCTCGCCGAACATGCTCGATTGCGTTTTCCTTTACACGGCGAACACATTTTGCGAAGATTCCGATTCTCCAAAGAAGAAACATCATGTGCGACAAAGAAACGCAACAACGAAGTTAACAAATTGAAATTGAAACGAGCCATTCGTGAACTAGCCTACACACGACGAATACATATAGCGTCGTTTAGGTCCACCTTTAGTGACGTTACTAACTTTAGACTAACAAACCTAATTATACGTTAAGCCCTGAAGTCACCCTGGGGTCGCCCTAAAGCGTTTTTTGAAAAACCTGAACTCACCCTGAAGTAGTACTAGTGCTGTGGGGAGTTGAGATAGAGAATAAACTGTCAAAGTGACACGAGTTTGAAGCATTTGTTTTGCTGTGGATTTACGTGTTGCAGGTAATTGTTTATTATTTGAGTACAAATAAATCGAATAAATAAATTTAGTTCAACAATAGTAGAAGCAGAAAATGAAACATTTGATGTTGTCAAAACAGAGTACACAATTCATGTTTTTCTGGTTTGAATGTCAAAAAGACAATTGTGTTTTAAGAACTGAAAACCCAAGAAAACCTGGGTAAACCAACCCTGGGTAAAGTTCAACGAGCTAACCTTTTAATTTTTAAGAATTAGAAATTGTTGGGTAAATCTTGAAAGGGTATGAGGTTAACGGTAAAGAGGGGTTTTGAGATTGTCCTTATTTATGGAAGTTGAATTAATGGGAGACGCTGTTTTAAGTACGTAGCATACGACTCATAAGTTCGTTGCAACCATAATAAATTGGTGCTACAGAACTTGATTTGAAAGAGAAGTAGGTATCGGAGATCATTGAAATTAGTTTGGAGGGAGATTTTTTGAAAGAAAGATAGTATCGATATTATCAGCTTAGAGAAGCCCTCAGACGGCAAAACGAAGAAATCTACATTGAATAGCATTCACTGCGCTGGGAGTGACCAAAAGGTAACTAGTATATTCGCAGAGTGGCCATACAAAAGTGGTATAAAGAGCTTTAGTGACGGGTCTCTTAGAAGGCGTATCAATGTGACAACAAAAGTTAAAATTTCCCGAGGGAACTGGCAAATTATTGATGAAATACGTTCTAGGGAAGAGTTGAAAGCGCGTTTGGGATTAGGTGATACCTTGACACTTGTTATAATTGAGTACAAGATGGGATGCCAGAAGTTGAAAGGCTGGTATCAGATTCAGAGGATCTCTTTACTAAGGATCTTATAAGTAAGGCTGAATCCAAATGAAATGGGGAGACTATATGCTTACAGTAGAAAAGCATTGTATCGTTGACTTAACTTTTAAGGATGATTTCACATTTTTAAGATTTATTATAGAAATGATAAGAAGTCCTAGAATTAATTTTTTTCTCATTTTAAAAATAGAAATGGAAAATGTCTTATTGTCCGGTTTGTAATGAAGCTAATGTTGCAAAATCAATTTTTCTTTTATTTTTTGCAAAATAAGTAAATATCTTTAGTTGAACTTCTGGGCTAAATCCTTGATCATCAACATCATCCACACCACACACATATTTTTAAAAATAAATTTAAATGTAGACTTTTTGGTAAAATGTATAACTTTTCCTTTTTTCCAACTCCTGTTTTATATTTTTTTTTCTCAAAATACCCTTTTCCTGGGATATTATTACATAATATAGAAAATAAATTTAAACTTTAAGATATTTCTTTGATTCTTTTTAACACCCTACAATTTTTTTCTTTTTTAAAGTGATGGTTTTTTTTTTTGTATATGCACAGGCATACTTTATCTCACATCGTTGGCGTTCAAAAGAAAAGGAATGTATTACAAAAAGGATTCAATTTAAAAGATATAGCGGTTAAAATAGATAAATTTATATATCGCTATATATCCTTTTCTAATGAAAGAGAATATGTAAATACACTTTGAAAGGGTCTATGTATTTTTAAACTAATTTTCTCCTATAAGGAATTTACAAAATAAAAAAAAAGAAAGGATTTTCTACTTTAATGCTTTTGTGATTTTTCTTTTCTTCTTCAAGGAATTTATTTTTATTTATGTAATTTTGGGTATAACAAAAATGGGAAAAGAAATTATTTTTGTACAACTGCTCAAGAATATTTATATCATCTTCGAACTCAAAGTCATCACTAACAGTTGCTTAGAATTGATTTTTTTTTTACCATCGCTGATGGTTGTCTGGTATTTAATTTAATATTTTTTTTTATTCATACTTTTATTAAAAACCAATGAAAATTTAGTACGTGTTTGGAAATCGACCAATATGAGTTAATGGTATGTATTAAATCTAAACGGTTTTTTTTATGACCCTGGAATATTACCCTTAACAAAAAAATATACGTTATTACGTACAACTTTAACATTTCCTTTTTTTTTCAAATTTGAAATCTGTAGCCATTTATCGTAATTTTTAGGATATATTAACTGATATAAATGGCTTTTGATGCCCAGCTGGATTTCAGCAATAAAAATACCTATAAATAGATTCTAAAAATACAAAGTAAAGTATTAGACTTCTTTTTTGAGGATATGGAGGGAAAATTTAAATTGCCTTCATTATAATGTATTTTGTATGAGGTATCATAATAAATAATGATGACTCAAGCTAGACAGAGAAAACTTTTGGTTAAAAATATGAACAAGTTTTCGAGAATTACACATAACCGATGGAATATCGATATCGTCCATCAAAATATGAAAGTAGGGAATATAAGGGAAGGACATTTATTAATCAGAAAAAATCAACTTTTTTTGTTTCAATTTTTTCATTTAAAACCGATGTGGTTATTATTTGATAGTTTCTCTGTGCTGTACCTATCTGTCACTTTTTGAATTTTTTGTTCACATTTTAACTTCTGTTTTCAGATAGGTAAGTACTTAAGTAATCAAATTTCTTTAATAACTCACTATGTTTTAATCTGGTGATTATTTTGTTGAATTAACTCACCTGAAAATAGAAAAACAAAAATCAAGTTTAGTACAATAAAAAACGTTTAAAATAAAATATTATTAAAAAATACTCTTAATTTAACAATAAGGGAAGCTTTTGGGGTTATTGTGTTATACATTTTTGACATGAAAATAATATTAACTCAAGAGTATTTGACACAAAATTTGCAGGTCATACAATTCTCTACTAATTCCGATACTTTTACGTAAAAGGCAAATTGATGAAAATATCGCTTTTTTTAGAGTGTAAATCATAAAAGGTGAAAGTTATCGAAACATTTGTAAAAGTTAGCGTTTAAATGGTAAATTTGATCAATTTTTATTTGAATTATTTTTTGGTTGCTTTCCAGAAAAAAGTTTTAATATTTTTTTCTAGAAGTAATAATTCAAAAGCAATTTTTATTTCCAAAAGTATTCAAAATATATCATACCAGTGTTTCGCTCCTTTTTCAAAAGTTACGAAGTTGTAGAAAAATAGTTTTTTTCATAATTTTTTTTTGCATACGACTGATGCTTTTTTAGGGCATTAGGGCTTCAAAAATTGTCAAATTTCAAGAATATTGGTTTTGAGTGCTATTTAACTCCATCTAATATTGTTCGCAGCTCTCATATCAATGAACGCTTTTCACAGAACGCTATGTCTAAGCTGTACTCGTATAAAAAATATGACTTTAAGGTGACCGTTTCCGCATATTGATTAAAGACCTCCCAAAAATAATTTCAAAATTTTACTTTAATGATTATATTGACTGGATTATTTTCAGTTTAAATACTTTTTATTAAAACAAATTAATAAGTTTAAAAATAAAAGCATTGGAAACAATTATTGGTGCTGAAAATAAAAGGTATTAAATTATATTATGATTTTACAAAAGTTTCCGTTGTGTTTTAAAAATGTGTCTCCTTTTTATAAAGTTTTAGTTATTTTTGAATGTGGACTTTTTAAGAGATTTGTGAATTCTTGAAAAAACATTAAAAAAAATTCAGAAATTTGGGCTGAAAAAATTCCTTGAATCTTGAAGTTTTGACTGGTCTTTAACTTACATTGAATCGTTTCTTATATGTACTTGGAATAGAAGTAAACTAAGTAATATTTAACACAAATCATTAAAGAAAAAAATATTTGCTCTTATTTTTATCAATTTCTCAGCTTTTTAAGCGCATAATTTTTAAATATTTGAATGAATCGTGTTCATTGATAAAAATTAAACAATTTTCAGAATAGCTGAACCCGTAAAGTGATAATCTTCAACATTTTCAAACTAAGCAACAATATATTTTCCATAAGGGTGTTCCAAAAAAATATTGTTTGCAGTTCTGAATAAAATTAAAGGACTAGGGCACTACAAAGGCTGAAAATCAATTTATTCCCAACATTATATTTTTAAAGAAATTTTTGATTTTTGCACATAATATAATTCACTAAAAAATTTGTAGAAAATTAAATATTCTACAATTGATATTGCTTAAAAGTTACAGCAGCTACATTTTGTTTAAAGTAAGAATATTTAAGTAAAGTTATACTACTTCAAATGACAGAGGTATGAAAAAGATTGCAATTTCTTTCATCTCCGTTGAGAAAGTGATGTTTTGAAGAGAGTTTCTAGGTACTGAGCTGAATTTCAACACATAAGCAATATCAAATTATTGACTTATTATATTGGACTGCTAGTCCTTTCCCCACAAAAACTCAAATAACTATGTTTCCTCCTCTCCCCATCGACATGAGCGCTAATTCTGCATTTGCGGTTAAAATAAATATTGAAATAACCTGTTTTCCATAGGAAGTAACGACATATTTCATTATTTCATAAAAACAAATACTGTCGTCTGTCTTAATTTTAATTAGTTTTAAGTTCTTTCTTATTGATTTTAATTTTTCTTTTATTAATACAATTTGTGTACCACAAAAGCTGCTCTCAAGATTAAAGAAAGAATTTTTCAGTCGACTGTTTGACATTGAAGTTAAATTCAGAAAACTTGCTTCTGTGTACTTACTCTCAACAAATTATTATATTTCCAGATAATTGATAGAATTTTTATTAGGAACGAATAGTTTGACGGTCATAATGTCACTAATAAGGCACACTCACACTTATAGGAATTATCAAAAATGTCAAATAATGACTGCAATATTTTTCCTTGAAATCATTAAAAATAAATTAACCTACTCATATCTCTCAAAACTTTCCCTCAGAAGTTGCCTAAAATATGAAAAAATATCCGAAGGCAACTCATTTTCTTGCGAAAATATTTTTCGAATGTGTGTTCATTAATTTCAACAAAACTTGACAGTAACTGTCAAGTTCAATAATTGACTATCTTTTCCACAATGCATAAATAGATACTTTCTGTTTGTTTTCTCTTTTTTTTATGAGAAAGAAAATAAACTTTCGAAAAACTTTTATTCAGAAAAAAAAAATATTTCTCTGACATTTTTGTTTACTTACCACCCACTTAAGTATGAAAAAAAAAAACCATTTATCTCCTGCAACGACAATACCTCGAAGCAATTTAGTCACCATATTATCTTTATCTTAATGCAATGATTTCAAATGGAATATGATTGATTATCCAAATGAAAGTATATTCTTCTTGATCGCAAAAACCACATTATTCAATTTTCATGTTGTTCAAGATTTATTTGCTTGTGTTTTTTTTTTGCATATACATAAATGTTCTTCGGATAGCTGAGTTTGGTATACAAAAAAAGAGTTTAACATAAAATATGCATTGTAAATGATTAATGGGACAGCTTGTGTCCTTGTTCCGAAAACTGTGCTTTAAACATGAAGAGTTCCTAAATGTCACTAACGTGGGTACCTACTAAAAATATCAAAGATTTAAAACCAGAGTAGTTAAGATTCTTCAAATTGCTTTTCACATTCAACAAACTTGAAATAAATTTCTGAAAATAACCTGGAATATAAGTCTTTAGTTTTGTATAGTAGTTGCATTTTAAATTGGATTTAAAAATCTAGAAAGTACGTATTGTGTCTAGTTTAGACTTTATCTGACTTAGTTTGCGCAAGAGAAGCATTTATTGCTATTACCAAGGCAATAAAAATTGTAAGGTTGACAGAGGAATTTGAAATCCAAAGTGAAGTCAGACAGGGCTGTATACTTTCACCACTATTGTACCTGTTGGTGATTAGTGATGTTGTGCTCGCTGCTTTGTCGAATGGAAATTGAGGAATTTAGTGGACTGTGCATTTAAACTTCAAACACTTTGAGTATGCGGATGACGTATACTTGCTCTTTCATAGGATAATGAATCTCCATCAAACGACATCAAGCTGAAATCGTTGGGCTTAGGATCAATTTGCCACAAACAAAAAGGATCAGCCTTGTAACTTCCTCATCTTCTCTAGAAGATACTTCTGCACAACCAGTTGAGATGAAAATTTTCAATATCTTGGAAGAAGTATATCTACCGAATCGAACTCGATAGGTATTAATAATCAGATTGGGAAACCAAAGGCTCCGTTTGGTACGCTGTCCAAAATATGGAGAAACAGCTCTATGAGCTTTGCAGCACTTGGAAAGTCACAACCGCTTTCACTAGAAAGCTGATTATGATCTTCATTCCTGAACAAGGCAGGAAGCCATTGACTCAAGTGGAAGTGGATTGGCCACAAGTGTCAGAAGGATAACGAGATAATTGCGAGCCTAGCAAAACTAGCAGACCAATCTAGAAGCACTTGGGGAAGAACGGTACAAAATGGAACCAGCACAACTGGGGAAGAGAAATAAAGAAACACACAAATATTTAGGGTCTTATAAATTAGGCATTGTTACAACTAATAAGGAATGGAAGGATAGGACAGATTTTTTGTTGGCATAATGTTTTAAGAAATTATCATTAAATCCCAGGAGTGGTGTTCAGTTGAGGGAATATAGAATAAATTCCTGCATAGACTGGGGATCGAACCCACACATCCAGGGTAGCAGAGAAGCACTATCTTCACTGCGCCGGGGCCAACCCAAGCTGGTGACAGCTGAAACGTATCTCAAGGAACCGTACACGATGCCGCGTAGAGGCAAACTAACGGACATAATAAGTCTGAAGATGTAAGTAAGTATTAAGTGTCTAAGCTCATATTTTGGAAAACTTTAATTTCCATTCCTAATTTCCTTACATTAAGAGCCCTGTCAAAAAATATAAGAAACAAATGAGCAAGAACCCTTCTTCCTTCTAGCCAATGCTAACACCTTTTTTTCTTTCATCTTTTAGTTGTACCTCAGAACGATATTAAAAATTACAATCTTGTCTTCTAAAAGGCACGTTCCATTTTTTTCATAACTTCATCCTGTTTGTTATCGTTCCTTTTTTTAAATACAATTTTTTGTTCTTGCTAGTATCAAGTAGGACGATAAACACCTTAAATCCCTTCCGTATCACACGAAGTCCTGATATTTTGTTTTCCCTAAATCCAGCCTGCTTAGTGGCCATTTTATTACACCACCCTAAAAAAAAAAAAGATAATGGATTGAAAAACAAGAAAATAGGAAAAAAAAGCGTCGAAGGATCCTTTTGAACACCTTTAACTTTATCAAAAGGCTTTTTATTTTCTATAATTTTACAAAAAAAATTCCTATACCTATACCTATCTATAGAAAAGTGAAACATTGAAGCGATTAACCGTGTTTATTTTGCAAATCGAAAAAAGCCTATGAAATATTGGTATTTGACACAACAACAACAAAAAAAATCCCTACCCGAAATAAAAGGATCTACATAGCTACATCTGATAAAAGCCATAGATACAAAGCCTGCGAGGAATGAAACATGAGCCAAAAGAAGAAAAGAGAATAACTCAAGGAAACAACTAAAAAGAAAAAAAAAACAACCAACTTGAAATATGTTTCAATTTGCATTAAAATGAAGGCATTGAAGCGAAAATCGCAAAGAAATAAATGGAACATCCACCTGACACATGACAATTTGCTATCTTTTTTTTTTTTGGAAAAATGATTGAAGATGGGGAGTATACGCGTAATAGGTTGAGAAATGGGCCAAGAAATTTGAATTTCGCGTTTATTTTACAACAAGGCAACAGCAACACAAATATTACTTTTGACTTAAATGACCTCAGGATTAGGGAGATACAAATACAATATTTTATGCAAACGCCCAGACGCCCACAAATAAGTTTTTTTTTTATATTTTTTTTTTTCTTTCAAAGATAAATTCAACCAAAAGTTTGACATTTTCTTATATAATGTAGGTACCTCGAAAAGAAAAAAATATGAAGTGAAAATATTTTCCATATAGACTGTGTGAAAATATTTCCATTTGAATGAAAATCAAAAACTTTGACAGAAACTTTTATATAAATCAATTATGAACTTATTTTTTTTTTGGTAGAGAAACTTTTGGCTCGACATTCATTTTTACTTTCCCTACAGGGGAATACAGTTGGTATTGGTTTTATATAAAAACAATGTTCAGGTTCTAAATCATACCTCAAGGTAAACTTAGGGAAAAGTTGGAAAAGAGACATGTGGTCAAATAAGACGGACTTAATAAATACATATAAATTTGTTTTGATCATTTGAATGTAAAAATCTTACACCAGAAGGAAAAATGATTGTTTCATTTTCAATGTTATATGCCACTTAATTATAAAGTTTTGTGGGTTCTTAAATAGATCAGAAAAATTCACGTTATTATTGGGAGATCTAAATAACAAGCAACAAAACAACATTTTAAAAAAATGTTATGGGTTTCTAATTTAGTTGAGATTAGAAATAACAATGGCGACGCAAGTACTTTCTTTATGGCGAACATTTCGATGAAACAGGGGAAAAGCGCCATCGAAATGGAGCTTGGTGCTAAGTTACAAGATCTAGGTGGCCAATTGTGATCACCTCTTCGAGAGATTAAACGGTCCGGAAACTTTTCTCGTAAAAGATCGATGGTTTCGTTGCTTGTGGCACTTAGCGCCACAGTCTTGTTGAAAGTTATCGCCCGATAGCGCAATCCATTCACAGTAGTTAATGCTCCAAACCATTTTCGAAAAAGTATAAGATCCAATGACCCAGCCGGACCATAACCCCCACCAAACAGTCTCTCGTTGAGGATGGAGGAGAAAACAATAAATCTTGGGTTTCCCGAGCCCCAGATGCGACAATATTGCTTCTTGACGTAGCCACCGAATTGGTCATCAGTCAAGATGATTTTTCGAAGAAATTACGGATCATTTTCATGCATTTCAAGAACCCAATCAGCAAAGACATGACATTGTTGATGATCGGCCGACTTGAAAAAAAGACCTAAGTCTTTATGCAAAATACGGTGTAATGACGATAATGGAATGCCGAATTCCAAAGAACGACGAGGAATGAACAAACCTGGGTTTTCTTCAACACTTTCGACTACAGGCTACAGCACAAATATGCTCAGTTGCTCTTGAGCAACGTGCACGGGTTTTATTCTTCACATTGCTTAACTGTCCTGACAGCTCAAATTTTTCCAACAATTTCTGAATCGCGTTTCAACCAGGTGCTTCTCGAAGATCAAAAACTGTTTGAGTTTTACGAACCGCCTTTGCCATATTCTTACCATTTTACCATGAATAATTTCAATGTATTGTTGAAGAGTGTATCGTTCCACTTTTATAAGTTGCGTAGTTTCTACTTGTCAAATGTGAAAAAATTACAGCTTCAAAGTGACAACTACCGAAATAGTGGTTGGAAAACCATTTAGACGAGTCAATTGTACATAAGACTTTTTAAAAAAAATTAAAATGACATATTTCTCTTTCACCAAACAATTTTAGATCTGAATAACCAATCAACTAAAATGCCATTTTTCTATAAATAAATTTCTAAAGCGAGTTTTCCTATCACAAACACTAAAGGGCACTGGTGCAACCAAGTAACTTTATTAACCCGATAAATTTTATGAGTATTTTAGCAAAGCCTTGTTTTAGTGGATTTTGCCATGCAACCGGCCATTAGTGGGAAAAATCAAATTAAAAGGTTTTTGGGCGATTTATAGGTCTATGGTAGATAATCAGAAAAAAAGGCCAATATCCGATTCAAAATATTGGAATTATTAGTGATTTTCAGCGGCGAAAAAAGAATTCCTCCCGCAGGCGGACTTCGGTAAATGTTTGTCCCACAAATTCTACAACTAGTAAAATTGAAACACTTTGGTAGAGTCGGCAAATATTTGAATTCAAAAGCTTTAAATATGAATTTTCTTTTCAAACGAAAGCTAGATTTTTTTTCAATTTCAAACTTAAAATGGAATTGTGTTAAAATTTAAGTTTAAATAATTTTGAAGAACTGCTATTGTTTACCCAAGAAAAAAGAGGTTTGGTTCATAAAAGGGAAGTGAGTATTTCTCATATTCATATTCACCGAACAATTAACCAAGATGGAGATAGCAAGAGATTTTCAAACATTCTTCTATATCAATCTAAATCAAACATACGCACAAAGTTTAACCGCGCAAATATTTACTTTAGAAACTACTTTGAAAATAATATCCACGCATCTAAGAGTCCTTTACTTAAAATGAATTATGATACAAACATATACTCAATACTCATACCTAACTCATAAGTTTCCGGTCCGCCCGAAACCATAATAATATGAAGTGTTGCGTTGCAAACTCTGTGTACACATAATTTCCGCGCCACCGAAACTTTATCTTCCTTGCTGAGAAAATCCAAACACACATCAACACAAACGAACACATAAAATAATCATTCATATCTCCTCTATACAAATACTTACATAATATTTCGAGGATGATAATATCTCCTTGAGTGTATGCTAATTGCCGTTTCGTGCTGTATGTGTCATAAGCATACAAAGTAAACTGTAACTAAGTTTAAAATAAATTTACGAAATTTACACATTACAATGGCGGCAAAACAAACATACACAGTTAGGTGGGTGATTTGGGGGTTTGAGTGTGTTTGTCAACCTTCACACTTTAGACATATTTAGCTAAGTTATTCATTCAGCTTCCAAAAAAAAAAAAAAAAAAAAAAAAAACAATAAACTCGTTTTGTGTTCGTTTTTAAAAGCAAACAGCAAGGAACATATAGCAGCGAAGCTGTAAGCCAAGCCAACCGAACGCCATGTTAATAATGCAGTTATTTCACAAACTAATGCAAATTGGATTACCCCAGAGAAAGGATATTAATTTATCAGTTTCAGTCCCTGTGTGTACACAAAATACATATATACACACATGGAGTTTCTGTTTGTTATTTACAAATATCCTTTCTACTCGTAGCTTGTGTTGGATTGTGCTTCTGATATTTCAACGGAAGGACTTAAACAGGATCTGCAGCACTCTTGAATTTGACAATTTTGTTAACTTAGATTTATGTTGTGCCAATTGAATTGGGAAGAAATGCGAGAGAGGCAACTAAATGGAATTATCATTATCCTGGAATTCAAGTTTGAAAGGATTTTTGTTTGGGGCAACGATTTCAATTAAAAACACAATCATGTTCAGGAATTTTCTGAATTTTTAATTGTTAGATGATGGAGGAAGTTTCTTATGAAAAACAATAACAAGTCAAGCCGATTCGAGTCCTGCTGTTGAATTTGTAATTGACCTCAGTAGATTAAACATTTTTTTTGGGAAATGTGTTAAGATTCCTTTCTTAGAATGAGAAAAACTATTCAATCAACAATTAGGCATCATTTAACCTCATGCATAAAATAAAAAGTCGGTGGAAATATTTTAGAAAGAATCGATCAGCAGCAGAATTCCAGCTTAGGACTGTCCATAAGACCGAGATCAGAATGGGACAAAGACGAGACTAACTTTAGCCATTCAAAATAAGGTTTTTAAAGCAGAAAATTGAATATTTCAATGTAGGTACTAGACAGCGGTTTCTCAATTTTTTTGGACGTTATGTAAAGAATTTTCCAATAAGAGGTGTTATTTTGAATAGCCCGCTATTTCGGTATAGTTGTCACTAATTGTTGATTATTAAACAGTTGATCAAACGACCAAGGCAACAGAGCACCAATTTGAAATGGTGCAATTCTTTACATACTTTGGGTCAATAGTAGCAGCCGATAACAATATCGAAGAAGAAATACGCGGGCGGCTGCTCAACTATAGTCTGTCAAAGGTCTTCAAATCCAGAAATCTCACCATAACTTCAAAACTGCAGCTGTACAAGATCATGGTCCTGCCAGTACTAACGTATGGACCCGACAATTGGGTGCTTAGCAAAAGATACTCCGAACTCTTAGCCGCGTCCGAGAGAAAAGTCTTAAGGAGAATTATTGGCCCCAATGAATTGTACGCAATCTACCATGAAGCAGACATAGTGACAAAAAATTAAGGTCGGTAGACTCCGGTTGGCACCTATCTCGCATTAGCGAAGAGGAACCGGCTCGGAGAGTAAGTCTTTTGTGGTATATTCTATCGTAGACGACAGCGCTGGAGAGATGGTGTAGACGCCCGAGGCCTTGGGGTGCACAAATGGATGGCGTATGTTCGAGGCCGGGATAGGCGGAGAGACTTGTTGAATGAGGCCAGGACCGGAGCCCGATTGTCGAGCGGAAGATGATGATGTCACTTTTGAAGCTGTAGTTTTTTCACATTTGACAAGTAGAAACTCTGCCATTAAAAAAATTGGAACAATATACGCTTTGAAATTATTAAAATTCACTATAAATTTGACAGAGACGGTTCGTAACACTAAAACATTTCTTGGTCATCGTGAAGCACCTTATTAGACCGAGATTAAGAAATTGTCGGAAGTCAATTCAAGACCTCAAAATGGAATTCATGAAGCCATTGGGGCATACAGCAGCCACTTTTCGATTTGGTGATGAAAAATTTCATGAGAAGTATATTGCTGTGTAAGCGTAGTTGTGGCGTACTTTCCTCTTTATATTGAAATAAAATTCGACCTTTTATCTCAAAAAATGGCATTTTTCTTTGAATATCAAGATAGCACCTCTTATTGGAAAACCCTGCAGAACATGTTCCATTGCCTTTTTAAGAAAATATTCTTTAGAAAATTAACTGAAAATCCATTTCTGAGGAGATCTTGGTTGAATTTGACAATTCAAACATTTTTGTCAAAAAGTATATATGATAGAAAAAACAATTTAACTAATAGACCACAATTAGATGAGCGAGTCGAAGATGTTCATATTTTTTAAAACAGCTAATTTGGGACAATTGTTGTGAATGCACCCGTATTAAAAATATCCAACGAGTGTTGACAATTAACAACTCTTTAATCTTAAAAACTAAGCTTCGACTATTCCGCTCCAAAGTCAAATCACATTCATCGTCACAAGGAAGCTGCAGAGTTTCGTAAATAGATGTCTGCAAAACATCTTGAAGATTTTCTGGCAAAACCCATTTTTGAAACAAACTAAACGATGAGAAATAGACTCCTCCTCCCGAATCGTTATATTGAAATTTTATCGTTTTTTTGTAAATTGCCAAATTCCTCAATCTCTTTAGTTTTTGAGATAGTTTGGTCAATGAAAGCACAGGCACCAGTTTGTCACAGAGACTTAAATTGCAAAAAGAAAGTTATGCTATCTTCTCAAGAGAAAGGTTAAATTGTAACGATTTTCTTGAAAAACTACATGAATACGAATTCAAACAAATAAGCTTATCAATAATTCATGTCCATATCTAGTATCTACATTAACTCATAAAAACTTAAGACATCAATTAGCTGCATTACATTACTTTTTCGAAACCACATTAAGCTCTTCTTCTATATACAGTAAAAGCCGTCTCAAAAAAACACAACAAAAGAAAAAAAAAAAAAGAAATGATTTACGATTTTCGATAAAAACCATCATCAACAGCACCAACAAAAGATGGCCCATTATATGAAAAGTATAAAAACGATTCTAGCTAGCTATATATTGATAATGTCCAACATCATTATTGATATCGTGTTATGTTACCAAAATCCATTGTCCAATAAAAATTAACCACTTAAAATACCAAATAATCTCACAGAGGATGAAGTCACGTCTTTTTTTTTTCGATACCATACAAAAATTGCCCCCAAAAGAATGAAAAATAACATTTTCGTTTACAATATTCTATAGAGATTTATATACTGTTATTCAGTTTAGTAGGTTGATATTGATATTGATATTGATGTGTATCTATTTCTATATAAATATACAGTTAAAAGAGATAGATAAGCAATGGAAGAGAACAAAATTCGCCAAATGAAAGAAGAATGATATCGATTCTCTTGATTTATTTAATCGAATAAATCGTCCTTTTTTTACACTCATACTCGTGCATCTATTTGAAATATTTTTTTTTTGTTTTCTTTTCGGCTCGGCTCCTACTGTTATTTAACATCCGGTTCGTATAGGTATCTATCTAAAGCTGTTCTGTCTGAAGTTTCTTTTAAATTTACACTCCTCCCTTTTGGATATATTTTTAAAGCATACACCGAGTATCCTTAAGGCGGACGGAAATAAGTGTATATTTATGTCATGAAAGAGATTTATCCTGGTTCTGGTTTATTGATTAATCTTAACACATTCGTATGTTAGGAGTTTTTTTTTTGTTTCTTGTTGAGGAATCCTGTGAGTGTGTGTGGAGAGTGTGAAATACGGTTTTTCAGAAAGTGCTTTGTTCGCAAAGATGTATGTTCATTACAATAAGGACTATAGTTTTCAACAGATCTAATATTGAATTATTATTGTATGGAATGAGGAGAAGGAGATAGTGTGTTTTATTGTATTTTGAGAAATAATTTTCGATGCGGTGACACCGGAAAGACTTCAACAGAGATTCTTGTTCAGTAGCTTTGGGTTTATAAAAGTAAGTGAATTGTGAGTGGACCTACTGATTTGTCCTTGGCTGTTTAATGTTGCTTGTGAAGATTCAATTGTTTCAAAAACGTGTTAAATAAGTGCACGATGTGCGATAAGCAGACACCAATATTTTTAAGAATAAAGCTTTAAGTTAAATTAAATAACAAAATTGATTTCAAACGATTTCAAAAACAATTATGTACATATGTAGTTACACGAGGCAAGTTATTACGATGAACGTGGGATTGATTTTAGATCATTAAAAATTCTAGGAACATCATATCGAAAATTGAACAAAATCGAACCATAGAAACATCCCCCAAAAATTCGAATTTTTTTTAGTGGTGGATGGATTTTTTGGCACTTGTGGGCTGGCCACGAGCCAATAAAAATCCATCCTTCAATTTATTTCTCAAATATTTTAAATACTGAAAACCGGATTGTACTAAAAATTTTACTTTCAAAATATGTATTATCAAGTATTTAAAACAACTTCGTAAAAAAAGAACAACTTTATTTAAAAAGTGAATTGAAGCATGAAGTTTTTGCTTTCAAAAACCCCATAGAACGAAAATGTAAGTGTTGCCGTTGTTAATTTAGTAATTTTTATTAATTTTAAGTAATTTTTTATTAAAACATTTTTAGAAAATTCTACCTTCATATGATTTTTTACATGGCATAGCCTTTTGTGACAATTTTTGTATTTCTTTTATGCAAATCAACTTAATCACGTGACATTAAAAAATACATCAGTAACGATAAAGAAAATTCATATTTTTCAAGCTAAGAATATGAAACTAAAGTTTTCAAAGACTATCGCTTCTTCTTAATTTTCCGGCGATTGTCATGATTTCAACTGGGACCACAACTTTCTCAGTCCACTGATTCACCCTAAGAATCCACTTAAGGGGTTCATTGGGTTGATCGCGGAAAACAACGGCAGGCCCTCCCGTTTGTATGATTGTTCCATTTCTCAGGGGCCTAGTTAAAAGAACTTTATTTAAGAAGTTAAGTAAGTAATAGGGTCTTGGCTTTCAAACAAAGCATAACATTGTACTAACTAAAATATGGGAAAAAATCCTCTTACCTCTTTGGTTCTATTGGTCCAACCTACACGACTTAACCTTTGTTAAACTTTTTGCAAATCAACTTGTAAGAAATATAAAGTAGGTACTCAAATTAAAAAATCACTACAAATGAGGCAATATTTTTTAATTGTCAGCATTCAAATCGTATTTCGAAAATTTTTTTATTAGGGGAGAGGGTGGCATATTGGGACTTTTTTTTTACCAAAATCCCTATAGATCACTTAAAAATTGGAGTATCCCTCTGATTTTTGAATTATATCATTGCTTGGAATATAGGAATATAAGTGTTACATATATTTATTTTTTTTTAAATCGTCCTTAAAGTGTCCTAATCTAGGGAGTAGCCTTGGATAGCTGGGGCAATTTGAGACATGTCATACAAAAACAAATAAAAGTAGGTATTCTTGCTTATGTATTTATCAAAAATAAATGATTTGAAAATGTTATTTTATCAATAAAAAATTAATAGAAATTAATTTTTTTATTTTAGTCCAGATTTACAATTTCAGTCTGCATCATGGTTAAGAAATAGAAATTGATTAAATATTATATTCCAACCAAGATTTAAGAGTTAAAATGGTTTACTTAGATTCAACAGCTTGCTTAATAATCACCAAAATAAATTGTTCCAAACGATGGAGAGCAGGTTGATTGTAATTTGAAATGAGTCCAAATGTGCCTCCGGAATTTTGTCCAAATCTGCCCTGAGAGGGTTCTTAAACTAAAAGCTTCATATTTTATAAAAAGATTTTTCAACTGTGAATATTTATGTTTAATTATATCACAACACGAATTAAAAAAAAAAAGAACTCGTTTTATCAAAAAAAAATTCCGTCTAAGAACAAAAAAATTACAATAGCTACCACAAAATACACATTTTTAATCTTTTTTCTTCAGTTGGTATCTTTCTAAATGTTATCAGATAAATATCTGAGTTGGAGATTCCATTGTAAAATTGTATTGCGGAAGTAATTTTTTTCCTTAATAGATTTGTTGCTGTTTTCCTAAACTGCCCCCGTACTAGACCGCCCCCCTCTCACCTATTTATAAACTAAATGTTCAGGACAATACTTAAAGCTAGTAGCTACCAGGGCTTTTAGCTAATATGTATCTACTATTGTGACACTCGACTTTTTTTTAATTTGTTTTGCTATTAAATGAGAGTGAAGCATATTTAAAGATAAAGGAAGGGGACTTTTCCTATAAGTAAGTGGATCCGAAAGGTGATTATCTCTGAAACTAATCTTAGTGTCTGCTAAAAAATTTTGGTATGATAAAAATAAAATACAAAAGTTTCCCATAATAGCCAAATATTCTAAAAGCCAAACTTTATGTGTATATTCAAATAAAAAATCATCTTAACAACTTCAACCTCCAATCTTGCTACATAGTTTTTCTAATAACATTGTTTCGAAGTGCTTTCATCTGGAAGAATTACCTAAATACCTCTACACTCCATATTACGAAAACATCAAAGACTTTCCTGGCATTTTCCTATTTCCTATCCTCAAACTATGTACCTTGTAGATTGTAGATACGAGCTCCACATACTATCTAATGCATACCAACTTTCATTTACAAAAAAACCCCTCCTGGTATCCGCCTATACTCTTATATAGCAAAAGTAATTGAAAACAATTGAATTACTTTTATGCACTGTTAACTTATGCGTATAATAAGATTTTTCCTTGACCCCAATAAAAATAAAACAAAACACAAACTTTTACTCAGTTCAGTCTTTAGTGTAGTGCGTGGATGTGTGTCTGATGTGTAGTGTATGGCAGCATCGCCTTAATTAGCTTTCAAGCTTAAATTTATCCTATTTGAAAGGGAGGCAGAAAAAAAATGTCTTACATTTTATCAACAATCCTTTCCAAGTCACCTACTCCATCCTTGATTCAGCCACTTAACTTAAACGAACAAATGACTACCTGCCGCACATTAAACTCAAACCCAAACCCAAACCTCGACTTGACAATAATTTACTCCAGCACTCGGTCTCGTATACTCACTTTGAGATGAATTTACTGCCAACACTTTAGCCTTAACACTTGAAAGAAAAGTATTTTCATTTTTAAATCCAAGAAAACGAAAAAAAAAAAACACCAAGCACTTTAGGGCAGTCAAGTCGAAGAGGGAATAAGCGAGAGAGAGAAAGATGTTCGATTCTAGAACGCATAGAATGAGACGTATGTATATAGCAATATTCCTAAGGCTGTATTGTACACCCTTAACAGCCCATTAAGCACGCGACGAATTATTGCGGCTTTATTCGAAGAACGGGCAACGTTTCCAATCGCATAAATATCCATTTCGGAATGGTAAACTGCCTTTTTGGATTGTGTGAGTTTTTTTTTTTTTTTGAAAAACATATTATAATGTCTTTTATTATACTGAACGAATGGAGTGTGACTTGAATTTCATATTGAGATTGTCGAATGACAATCCTTTTATGTCGAAACGATACTCTTTTGATAATTCAAGTATCGATTTGCAGTATAAATATACAATATTTTGTAGGGGCGCGCTTTGATTACCATTCGAAGTATCACTTAGTTACACAAGAGAGTTTGCCATTCGTGGTTCTGGAGACGTTAAAAAAAACGAAATAATAAAGGAGGGAATGTGGATTAAAAATAATGGCACCTCGGTGACAAGGTCATGAAAAAAAAGAACTCAAAAAAAAAATAGAAAGCACTGTGACAATCGAGAAGGTATTTTTAAGGGTACCTTTAGCAAGATACATTTTTAGTAAATAAAAACCATTCTGATAATGGCAACAATTACGTGCGTATAAAATGTCCTTCTGTATTTTGAGTTTTGCGTAAAAAAACCTTCCAAATCGTTCTCGTTAGTGCGTGGAGAGGGTTTTTTTTAGACTTTCATTATTGTACATTCTTCAAATGGTTTAATGCAATACCACCGCCATCTTTTAAATAGTTTTTTTTTGTAGAAAATCTTTTTTCAGATGTTTTAACTTTGGTTGTAGCTTCAGTAGGTAAAATAGTAAATATACATAAATCTAAAAATGGAAGTACAGTCGACTCCCTCTTAGTCGAACTCAATCTAGGTCGAAGTTCCCTCTAACTCGAACACATTCTCTCGATTCTTGGCCTATTTTCTTTCCCTCTAAGTCGAATTTTTTTCTTTTGCCGAAAAAAAAATAAAAAAAAATCATTCTCTCTCAAATCGCAACTCTTTATTGTTTTTAATTCTTATTAAAACATCAAGGCAAGCACACATCGAACACTTTGATTCTCTATTCGATTTGACAGCTAGACACAACATCCAACCATTTTGTGCTTTATTTGAAAACTTGTAAGTGTGTGTACTGTAATACGAGTATTATGAATTAATGAGCGAAAAAAAGCAAGAAGCTTAGCTTTATTTATTTTATTTATTTATTTATCTATGTTTAATTCAATAAATCAGAGTAAAAAAAAACTCTCGCTAACTCGAATTTTTCTAAAACTCCCTCTAACTCGAACTAGTTTTGATATCCCGTGAAAATTCGACTTAGAGGGAGTTCACTGTATGTACCGATTTTTTTCGAAAAATCAGTTTCAAGAATGTTTCTTTTACAGGAACAGCTTCGGTAAAAGATTTTCAAATATTTCAACGAAGCAGTTTTTTTTTAAGTAAAAACTTACTACTTACTCTTCTACTGGTTTCTTGAAGCGATCTTCTATACAAACACTTCTTTCGGAAAATTGCTTTTAAGGAGCTTTCGCTTTCGTTACAACTTCGGTAAAGTATGTTAGTTACTCTCAAAAAGTTAATGGCAAGAGTTGTTATGAAATTGCTCATAAGGTATTTTTTTGAGAACTCTTCAATTCTGTAACAGCTTCTGTAATGTATTTTTCTTATTTCTTTAATATTTACTGAAGACGTTAATGAAATTCGGAATCCGTAGAAACGATTTTATATTTCATTCTTCACACAAGACCCTATGTTCAGGCAAATCATTTAAAGGAAGGTCTTATTTCTTATACGAACTTCGAATAAATTATTAATTTTATTTCAACAGCTTCTAAGGTTCCTTGGGAAATCGATTTTAACAAGCCTTAATTTCATCAACAGCTTCGGTAAATATTTTATTCCATATCAAATAAACCAAGCATTTATTGCATTCAAGAATTTTTTTAAATTTGTTAACAGCTTCTGTAATGCATTATGAACTTATGAATGAAGCAGTTATCGAAGTTTGGACTTCTTAAGAAGGATTTTATGCTACGATCTTTTTAGAAGATTTTGTTGAGAAGTTCTGATTTGGGTAACAGCTTCGGTCAAATGCTAAATTTTATTTCATCATTTCTTAAATTTCCCGCTATTTTAATTAAAAATTTCAAGTTTCGTGAACTAAATATCAATCAATTCTAAGATTATTTATTTTGTATAAACGAAAAACCACAAAAACGCTTTAATGATTTATCAAATTTATGTGGGATTTAAGTCCGATAATGTGCTTGATTTTTTTTTAAAACAATGTTTGAAATTCCTCATTTGACGTAGCAATAACAGAATCTTAGGATTTCTTAAAGGTGATTTGTAACTTTTAGACTAATTATGTGTCACTATTTACTCACGTTGCTCAAGAGAAGCTCTAATGTTAGTTGAAGCTTCGGTAAAGTATTTCTTAAATATTTTGGTGAGATTCTTCAGAAAACATGTTTTTAGATACTCCAATTATCACTTTCGACATAATATTTAATTTAAGTGTAACATATTTCAACGAAGTAAGAATTTCCTAAACATGATTTTTATGAAAACGTGATTTCGACATGGAAGCTTTACCGAACTGTAGGCTATTTCTGTAGTACTTCATTCAAGAAATGAACAACTAAATGACTTAAATTATTCTTTATAGAAGCATATAGATCCACATGAGTGAATATTTTAAGGAAAATTATTTTTTTGTCAATATCTAGTTTTCTGATATTTTTATTGAAAGTGAAATAGTAAATTTAAATTGTTTCCTTTAACTACTGCTTTTACGAGAATGCTCAATACCTACTGATGGATTCAAGCTATTTTGTATCACTTGATGGTTCATTGTCGATACTTGGTCGATTGGATTCAGCAAGGATCCATGAATAAAACATAAACTTACATTCGCATACCCAGGTGAGGTTAAAAAAGGATGATAAGTAGACAACCAGAACCCTTGCCCTACCCAAAAACGGGGAAGAAAAGAGAATCTCGATTTTATTATTGTTCGCACACACTTTCTGCATACATCTACTATAAAATAGAAGAAGGCGACAACGTGACGAATAAAATAAAATAAAAAAAAATAGAAATGAAAACATCCTGCAGGACATTTATCTTTCTTCGATTTGTATTATTGGATGTTGTTTATATGAACTGTGTTGTGCCATCATTGGCGTCACCAACTACTGCTCTCCCACAGCACCATCGCATCGCCACCAGGCAAAAACTTCGATGATACTCCCAGTTGATCTGATGGAGAGATACCCATGTCAGATATCAAGAAAACAGTGTTCTCTATATTCGCATGAGTGCCAGAGGGTTTGCCTTGTCATACAGATACTTCCAATCTTCCATGAGTTGACATAATATTTGTATTTCTACATCCTGAACCCTCCTTTCTACTTTCTCCTTTCTCCTTTTTGATGCCAATGCCAACCCCTCTGGCCATATATACATACATACATATATTTAGCTTGTAATGCGTTTGTGTCTTGAGCTGATACTTTAGATGGGTGATGGTTGGTTAAGAGGTTGGTATGTATCGAAAAATGTTAATTTGGTATTATACAACTCATTGAATAAGTCAATTTATTATATAAGAGAACATTGATTATTTTATATATTGGATGGAACACCAAGTGGTTGATTGAGCGTTGGCAATAATGCTTCTTCAACACACCATAAAATTATTCAGTTTTGATAGAGTTAAACGAAACAGAGATAAATATAGGTAACGAAAGTCGAGAGGTAGGTATGTGAATATTTTGATAAAGGTAAGGAGGTATTTCAATTTCACGAAACTGTTTGTGGTTATGTGGAGGAGAAGGGGGGGGGGGGTTACTTTCGCAATTGAAGGATATGCAGTGAAGTGTAAGAAGTCTTATATAACAACATTGATGAGAGCCAATTAAAATAAATTATAGGGAATAATGCAAGCTAGTGATTCTGAAAGAAAGTTAAAGAAACAATAAATATTATGCTCGTAGGTTAATTAGATTAATCTTTTACTTTCTAATAATATCCACAAGCAAACATAGAAATTGTTTCTTAGCAGTTTTCTAAGTCGGTCAGAAAATTGTAACAATGCTTAAATGAAAGGTTTATTTTGAATCAGTAATAAAGTCTTTCACTTGAATGATTTACTTTAGTAGTTTGTTTTTCATTAAACTTTGTGTTTTATTAAACTTTGTACAGTTCAACAATGACAAATTAGGTTATGTTAGCGTGGCGTCCAGCGAAAGGTTGACCTACTAAGACCATTAAGATTGGTCCATTGTGATACCACAATGATCCTCCTTACTCGTTAAACCATTTTGAGCTCCTTCCTTATGAAGCGTGCGATTCTACTAATCTTAGTATTTGGTAGATCACTAGGATCGTTGTAGTAGAATTCTCCTAATTGGAGTCTACGTCTAAGGAATAGAGCAGGGCATGTTCATTTTACAAAGAAAGTAAAGAGAATTGTTTCCTCCTCCTCTTCATTCATGCAGCTTCAGCAAAAGTAGTATAAGACAGTGTCCAGTAATGACACCAACTATGGAGCTAATATGCAATCTGTTGAAGGATAGCCAACCTTTGGTTTTCTTCATATCAAGTTTTTGCCACATTAATTTTGTAGCCGCACAGGTGGTGATGTCATTCCACCTAAGATTTGTTCTCTCTTTGACATTTTACGTCAGCTCTGTGAGCTAAGATGGGTATTCTAGTTCCACTTTTGGCGACTTCATCAGCTTTACAGTTACCTATAATGTCCCTGTGCCCCTGGAACTGCTACGCCATCATCTCCACGAGAGATGAACGACAGCTTAGGACTGTTTTCGAGTTTGAGGAGACAGATTCCATAGATTTGATTGCCCTATTTACTACCGATGGCTTTCTCACAGGATACCTATAAGGACTACTGTAGCCTTCTTCACCCTTTCTTATTATATTAGGTTTCCAACTTAATTTCTTATTAAAAATTAGACCCAAGTATTTTGCTTGATCTGAAAATTTAAGTTGTATAGCGTTTATATCGTAGAAGGGGGGTCTCTATGCGGGATTTTGTATTTCCTAGTGAAGAGGACAAGATCTGTTTTATATGGGTTGACACCCAGTTCATCTGCTCTGTTCAATCTGCCCAACGTGTTAGCTTATTAAGAGCGTTTTCTAGAAGTTCCTTCAAGGTATTAAAATGCTTTCTGAGACATCGGCCGAATTTTTTGAGGATTTTTTAACCCTTACCCATAATTCAAATATAAAAGTTTTCTAAGATTTTTTAATTAATTTCAAAAAAAAAAAAAAATGGAAAAATGGGTTCTTGTGGCATTGTAGTATTTTTTTGGGAATTTTATAAAAAACTGTAATATCTTCTATTTGGCTCTAGAGCTGGGTCAATCGTTCATTTTGAAAGATCGAATCAATTAAGTATTGGTTGTTTGAAAGATTCGTTCCTTTCAATCAATCAATCTTTCAATCCAATGCATTTCATTCACTATTATTTCGATCTTTGGATCCTTTCTTTTTCCAAACTGTATCTTTCTTTTCTGTTCAAAGAACAAAATATACCTTCTACCCGTTTCGTTGACATAAGTTCTCATTCTGTTCCAATCATTTGATTGAGAATGAATGGGATGAACGAAATACAAGAAACCATAATACAACTTAACAATGGCGTTTCGTTTCGTTCGATCTTTTCGTTCACGTTCGATCTTTCAAGACCAGAGAACAGAGATTGACATTAGGATTGATTGGTTTGGCCCATTCTGATTGGCCGCGTTCACATTGCGCTGAGATATGCTATCTCAGATACTCGAGTATCCGTATATGTTTGTGAACGACTAAAACCGGATAGGTTAATTTAGCTGTTTGATTTGAATTCAAGTCAGCTGTTTTTGACATTTCTCTTCAGATAGCTGAATATACGAGAATTTTTTAGATCGGTTGAGATTTTTACTTTGAGAACAGATGTTTTATAATCAGCTGTTTTTTCTCAAGAGATTACAACAACACAAACCAATCTGGATTGCTTTAGATAACTTTGTGAACGTGGCCATTGACAGAGCCAAATTGGCTCCTGTTTAAACAGTTACGTACACCGTTATGATTCGATATGAGAAACAAGGACTACATTTTTAGAGTTCGTGCCACCATATTCATTTTAATTCATGATAACTGGAACACTCTGTACAGTAAAATGGTCATATAGTACAGAGTTAAATTATACAAATTTAAGGCATAAAGTAACCTATAACTCACAGGAAAATTATTTGAGAATACAGCAGTCAAAATTTCTTGTTGGATAAAACCATCTTCTACACAACCACAAAGCTTCAAATGTAAATATCATTTATTGTATCCAAATAATTTTGTAAACATCAAAATACAAAAACCTTAAAACAAACAATTAATAATATTAGATATTATATTAAATGCTTCCAGTCTCTCCAGAAAAAATAAAAACTTGTCCCCAAGTGCTAAAATGTTATCAATCTAATGAAAACAATTCACTTAAAACAGGAACTATTAAAATACAATATTCTGTCCCCAAGTGGGTATCTATCTGCAGATACCACTACTTGTCTTAACATAAACATATGCCAACGATTTACACCCCCAACCAACTATAGCACCACAGTTACATAAAAATTAATTATGTAGATGAGTCGAAGCGAGGGAAGGTTTTTATTTTTGCGTACTTCACAGTTGTTTTTATTTCTAAAAGTTGTTTAGCACAGCAATTCGAATAATAACGATGGTGATATGTCACAAGCGAGAGATCCAAGGGATAGGGTGCTAACGCTTCTATAAGTTTATTCTATTTTTATTGAATGAATGTATCTCTAATAAGGCTCGAGGACTCGAGGATGGACAATAATCTGTCTATCCAATCGATAAAATCGTGACTTCCTGTGGTTTTTATGGTTCTTTCTATTATTTTCTCCTTCTCTTCAACGACGACGATGATGAGTACGAGGACGAGGACGACATTCTCTTCTTAATTCAGCCTCCTGTGAGGGGTGCGGTTAGTGTACCTGGGTTTGTGGGTTAGAATTTGAGTGAATGGGAAAGAATTAAGTGTCAAGTAGTAGGTAGTAAGGAGGGCTTTTAGGAATGTGCTATTGTTGAAAGCATAATATCAAGTCTTTGCGGTTTAAAAGGATAAAGATTCCCAATGTCATCAGGATAGATGGGTATATGTATCACAAGAGAAATGTCGCCGTTCAGTGTGAATAATGTTGACAAGGATATTTTTTTTATTTTTTTTTTTTTAATTCCATTTGGTTTTGTTTTGAGATTTATATCGAAATGAAACCATTCGTTGGATGTTCAGGAGAAATGGACTTAAGAATTTTTCCAGTTGCCCACTCTATTAGAGTGATTGAAAATGTTGCGGGCGATGTATAGATGGTTGTTTTCCATCAGAATCCACTTTTCGTAGCCATCCTTTTTTGTGTATATATTTTGTGTTTAAGGGATATTCGTACCTACCTATTGTGTGTTGGGTCATACTTCGAATTCGATAAGATTTGTTACTTCTGCAACAGCTCTTTGGAAAGGAAAAAAAATGGGGACGAAGTAAAAGGTGAGAGAATAACAAATTCGCATTAAATATTCATTGATTTCTACTTTTATCGAACATTTGATACAGATGGCAGAGATTTTATGTGACCATTGTTCAGCTATTTCCACTTCTTTTTTTTTTAGAATTCAATGGAAAAATGCTAGTGCTTGGTACTTAAATTTAAATCTATACCTCTGATCCAAACTGAGTTTTTATATTTTTGTTCATATTTGAAACACTATTATTTTCAATGCTTAGTGTTTTGGAATAAATTCTCATTTTTTTTATTTCATTAAAGTTGCATTATGCCAAAAAGAAGAAGAAATAATTATTTTCAAGAAATCGATACTGCCCCAGATCATAAGACTGTGATATCACAAGACTTCGAAGAATAAGGGACACTTTGTTCATGGATTCTTCACCATAATAGAGAGTCTAAGGTATAAAATAGTTTTTTTTGACCTAGTAGCGTATGGTATCGATGAAACCCTTCTTCGTTGGATTAGTAACTTTCTTTGGAATCGCTCTATACGAGTAGTATTAGACGGATTTAAGTCTGAAACTCACAACATTAATGCTGGTGTGCCACAGGGTTCCATTTTGTCTCCCATCCTCTTTCTCATTTTCATTAATGATCTCCTGTCTGCAACTACTAATCTATTAAATTGTTTTGCTGACGATAGCACCCTTAGCTTTTCATATTCATTTCCAGATTCAAATCCCTGCTTTTCGGACGTAGAAAAGAAACGATGATAAGTACTTTAAATTCTGATTTAGAGAGCATTGTAAAATGGGGATTAAAAAATCGCGTAGAATTTAATACTTCGAAAACTCAATGCTGCCTTCTCCCCCCCCCCCTGCCATTATCTATGAGTGGCACTTGCATCGAAGAAACTAATCAGCTTGCGATTTTAGGTACATATGTGTATCACAAACCATCTTTTGTGGAATGATCACATACTTAACGTCGCCAAAAATGCCGCAAGATATTTAGGTTTCCTTTGGAGATGCAAGAAATTCTTTTCCCCTTCTGATCTGGCTATTATCTATAAAAGTTATATACGTCCAAAGCTTGAGTATAACTCCCATCTTTGGACTGGTGCTCCAGCAACTTACTTAAGTCTCTTGGAAAATATATAAAGACGAGCCTTCAAAATGATCAGAAACAGGAATATCATCCAAGGCCGTATTCAGGGGGGGGGGGTTCACAGGGGTCAAGTACAGGGATTCGTTCTTTAGCCGTACTACGCGAATGTGGAATACCCTTCCACGCTCAGTCTTTCCCTTTCATTGTGATGAACTGAAATTTAAGACTAATGTTCACCGACATCTCTTTTCAAATCCCCTCCTACTTACCTAAAGCTTGCACTTTGTGTCTGGACATACAAAGGGTACGTATCCCCTTGAGTGCACGCTAAATATTAAAGAAAAACCGAGTCTTAGCTTTTCCAAAAATCGTTCAAGCTAATCGTCAGTTCGGTTATCAAAATTATTCAAAAACTAAGAGTTTCTTTTTGCGGGACACCTGTTTACGTTTGCTGTAACATTGTGTACATTCGAAGTTTTGAAGCATAAATGATAAAAATATCAGTTAAGTCAAAAATGAACTCTCAAACGCACGTAACTCAAAAACGGTTGAAAAATGCAGGCGGAACAATCAGAAACATAAGATCCGGGGCTATGTTAGATACCATTTATAACGGCTTTTAAAAAATATTTATTTTCCAAATTAATTTTATTACTTAAAACACAAAAAAAAATTAATCAAAATCGTTAGAGCCATTTTCAAGACATGATATCGAGGAAGAAATTCAAGCTCAAAAACTCCTAGATGAAACAAGTGCAACTCCAACTACATCTTCATTGAGTTGAAATCAGACTTGAAATAATCCAAAACCGGTCAACCCGGCGAACCTTACAGTTGGAGCCTAAGATGTGAGCAGTCCCACTCGAGATCATAGCAAACCCTGATAAATGCAGAAAAAGAGAATTCGTATTGGATATTCATCCTTTGTTATCTTCCTTTCTCCCCTCTGTAGAATGTGAAGAAGTCATGGTAAAGGTAAGATCTTATATAACTTGTTCTTTTGTACCACAAGTTTTAAATCAAATATTTCTAAATTGAAAATAATTTCAAAAAATTGATTGTATAGTACGAGTAGTACTAGAAAAAAAGATCTATTACTTCAAATATATTTTAGAACATTGCAAGAGTACTTGAGAACACTTTTGTCAATTTCTGGTTCAAATTGTCTTTTATTTTTGGGGAAATGTGGTAAAACCTTTCTCAAATAATTAATTAAACTAAAAGCCTTGTGTATGTATGTTCTTCTCAATGGGAAACATAAAATTCCAATTAAATTCTGTTTTAATTTCTATGAAACTCTAAAATGTACAAACGAAATTTTCCAGATTATCGAATATACCAATATTTTATTGACCACAAAAGAATAGTTTCTCAAACTAGGTCGAAATACCCACCTACTTCATATATAGAAAATAACTTTGACAGCATCAACCCTTTTGTTCACCATTCACCTCATGTGGACAGACATTTTTTTTTTTATATATATTCTTTATCCCTCAAACATTACAATTTTATCGAATCTATAACCTTTTCGAAAGTAACCACAAAACAATGCAATTCATCTACCTATGTACATTGTACTTGCTTCCTTTTTTTAGATACGGACAAAGATTCAAATGGAAATATTTTAACATTTTCTATCTGACATAAGCACTGACACATGAGGGTAAAAAATAAATTGTATTTCTAATATCATCTGACCTAACTGTATTATCCTTCACCCAGAACGGAAACCATCAAACATGTCAAATCGATTTCGATAAAACTTCTTCGATAAAATGACGAACAGAACAACCATCAAAGGGTTGAGTAAAGTGTATTCGAAAATACCGATTTGCCAGCTTCCAGCCATTGCATCGATAAGGATCGGATACATGCCGGTTGTCGGTCGGTTGGTCTGTCGGTCGGTTGGTGCACGTTGCACATAATACAAGCAAAAGTTCAACAGTCAACACCTGCTTTGTTATATAAAGGTACATTGTTGTTAACTTCGGTGAAGACATCCGGATTGATTGTGAATGAATTTTGTTAGCATTGTCAGCTTTTTAGATTAAAAAATTTGTCAGCATCGTAAAACAAAAGGATATTGCTGTGCAAGAGATTGACACATTATTCAAAGAATGTATTTCATCAATGTGATGATAGTTATCTGTAATCGAATGACAAAGGATGTTGTTAAAGGTGAGTCATGGATAATTGATGCTTTGGGAAGAACTTTTAAAATTTTAATACAAAAATACAATGTATAGCATTAAGGGTGGTATTCACCGAACCTTTCAGAGGATTTTGATTCAAAGAATTATCTTTCGTTAAAGAGGATTAACTATTTGACGATACTGCTTTTCCTCAGTTTTCTGGGCAGATAAACAATTAACAATTTCACTGAAATCGAAATGCTTGCTAAAGATGCTTATATATAGAGTGCATAAAGTCCTGAAATGTAGAACAACACAAAACAGTTCAGGAATATTAATTTCAAATGCCGTGAAAAAAATTAAGTATTCAAAATGGCGGGAGGTCTTCTACAAAATTGAATTTGTAAAATGCATTTAAGAAAGTCTTGAGACACGCGAGTGTAAAAGCAAATGAGCCTATAGTGACATTTTGAATCCGAGAACCATCGAACTAGCGATAAATTTTAGAACTAATCGAATCAAGTGTCGCGTAGAAACTGTTTCTTTGCCGATAAGTTTTTTTTGTTTCAGTTTGTACAGGGGTTTTGAGATAAAAGATCGGATGTTTATTTCAATATAATGAGAAAAGTATGCCATTAATAATGGAAAACAACATCCGCCAAATGCCAGCCACGACTAAGCTTGCACAGCAATATATTTCTCAAGAAATTTTTCATCACAAAATCGAAGAGTGGGTGCTGTATGCCCTCAATAGCTTCATGAATTGCATTTTTGAGGTCTTGAATTGACGCGACGCAGGGTTGTTGGCGTGGACATTATCCATCAATACGACGTTGTTGTAGATCGGCCGGCTTGATCCCTTATGCAAAATACGGTGTAATGAAGTTTGTGGAATGGCTATTTTCAAAGAACGACAAGGAATTGACATACATGCGTCAAATTCAACACTTTGGGCTACAGCAGCATGAGTTTTATTCTTCACATTGTTTACTTGTCCCGACAGCTCAAATTTTTCCACCAAATTCTGAATCGCGGTTGACAAGGTGCTTCACGACGCGATGACCAAAAAATGTTTTAGTTTAACGAACCGTCTCTGCCAAATTTTCCCATCTCTATAGTTTGTATCGTTCCATTTTTATTAATGGCGTTGTATCTACTTGTTAAAAAATGTAACAAAAATTACAGCTTCAAAATTGACAACTACCGAATCGGCGGGTTATTTAAAATAACAGCTCTTTTTGGAAAACCCCTTACTTCAATTTAATTTTCTCTGACGTGTCCTTTTTCAATCATAATCTTCTGGACTCGAGTATCCATAATTTATTTTATAAAACTGTAAGGCGATATCATTTTATTTATTTTTTTTAGGATAAAGAAAAATAAGTAAAAATTACAAAATACAAGAATGTCATAAGAGAAAAAAATGGAAAAGCATACAATTCAATTTTTGAATTGGTTAAAAAACCCAAAAAAGATTTTTGAGCGCGAAACCGAAAGTGCCATTTTGTGTATCATAAAAATTCAAATTTTATGCCGTTTAAAAAAAAATTAATTTTAATAGTATATAATTTTTTAATAGTATTTTTATAATAAAAATGGTATGTGAGTTTTTAGTGTTTGATAATAATATCCAATTTGAAACAAAATTTCGAAAAAAAATATTAGCCCGTTTTCAAAAATTAAGTTTTCAGAGACAAATTTTAAAAATCGGTTAATTGACAGGTAACTTTGTTTTTTGGGCTAAAAAATATAAAATTTTGCCTCTAGAAAGTCCCTTCTGTATTTTAGACTGCATGTCTTTAAGCAAAGAGACAGGCAGACAGAACTGCGGGACCCACTTTTCTTTTTCTGTAGAATCGAAATATCAAGTTTGATCTGACCAGAAAAATCGCATTCATCAAAACTTTCCATCGAAACTTTTCATTTATTATTTTCAGAATTTTATACAATAGAATATTGTAAACCAGAAAAGCAGTATTCTTAAAAACAGGATTTTGAAAAGCAGAGTTTTGATAACAAAATTTTGAAATGCATAGTTTTGAACGCAGAATTTTGACCTTACTCCTATTATGTACATATTTTTAAAGTGATTAATGAAATACGCCAATAATTTGATTGATTCAAAAACCAATAGCTACGATAATCACAACATTGCTACAACTCTGATTTTTTTTTAATTAAAGGCTTAACAGGCTTAACAACATCATAGGTAGGTTTTTATTAAAATGAAGGTTATATGAAGATTGTTTATTAAGTTAATACTCATAGATAAGTGGAGCATAAACATTTGTAAGTACACCAGAGGGCTATTTTTATAATAAAATAAAATCGATGTTCTTGACAGAGGGATAATGCGTGCGCGACATTATATCATGAGCATGTTTTTTTTTTATAGTAATTATAGGATTAATCCATTATATAGTGTAACTACCTATAACCACATGTAAAGTTAAATTCAATGTAAAAATGCATACCTATACCCTTACATAGGGTTCTATATCCGATTAATTTTTGTATGTAAATTAAAAAAAAGTTGCTTTGGTTTCATTATAAATTATAATGAATAGCTGGATATCTAGATATGTAGTTGAAATACACCAGTATTAAGATTTATTCAATGTAAATCTATCTGGGAATGGGACAATAGTACTAATTAACCGTAACCCAAACCTTTCATTATAGTCTGAAAGTTAGTGTTAAGGCTACGTAGATACACTGATGTTTTTATCCTTACTTTAAATTGATAAGATAACAGCAAAATAGATAATTAGAAAATATCTAGAAAAGGACTCGAAAAGTCTTTCTAACGAAAAAAAATCAGAAGTTTTAAGTTTGGTCAAATTATCCACCACGAAACGAGACCCAGGGAGTAAAACATGACATTTTAAAGTTACAGCCAAATGTTAAAAAAAAATGTTTGCGAGTTAACAACAAAGTGTGATCCCCAAATCTGTCCGTTTGTCGCTCTTAAGGATGAACACGAAACAAGCCCGCAACAAGTCTCGGTTGTCAAAATTTTGGTCTTATCTGATATCAATTCAGAATTTATCCGATTAAGTGTTTTTTTTTTTTGAGAAAAGTGAGAAAAGTGAGCTTTTAATATTTACATAGAAGTATTCAATTTTTTGTTTTAATAGCACAACTTTGAATGATTTTCTTTACCGGAAACGCCATCGAGAGTCTTGGTAGGTCTCGTTCCAAAAATTACAGTCTTGGTCTAGTTTAAAATGCCTAGAAGTTATTCTTGTTTCGGTCTCCAATAACAATTTTCTTATTGGGTCAAATGCTCCCTTCTTCTTTATTATTGGAGCATATAACATTTGTTTCTTTTTTGCCATATATTTATGGCGTGATTACAGAAAAATCTATTTAAAGTGTCTGTAACCCTGGTATGTATGCTTCAGAAAATATAGAATTAATTATATCACTATTTAATCCAAAAACATGAAAAGGACTATGTAAGTATGTAATCCTTATTACAAAGAATAAATCATTGGCTTGATATTTAAGTGCGTCCAAAAAAAATTCAAATACATTTTTTTTTATTAAATATTACACGTCATTTTTATTTATGTTAAAAATTGAGAAGTCGATTAAATTTAACAAAATATTATGTTTATGCAAAAATGAAGCGGATTAATTTTCTTTCATATTCGCTGACAATTATTGCTTCCATTCACTTTGTGCAAAAACTGTATTACCGACCACCGAACAACCTTACAACTTCCACTGAAATTCATGTACTACATTTGTGTGTTCTTTATGGATTGGACAGCGAAAGAGATATCATTCAGTCTCTCGTACTTTTTTTTTTTTTTAATTCGAATCCACATCAAATGATA
The DNA here is from genome assembly GCA_958431115.1 of Syrphus vitripennis. Classification (NCBI taxonomy): domain Eukaryota; kingdom Metazoa; phylum Arthropoda; class Insecta; order Diptera; family Syrphidae; genus Syrphus; species Syrphus vitripennis. Next base: position 31,230,042 of record OY288108.1, read on the forward strand.
ACATTAAAGTTCTGACGTTTCGTTTCACTTTTTCGTAGAATTGGAATAAAATTATACGAGAAAACGTTTTCGATTCACTTTTTCACTGAACCAGAAACATGAAACATGAAAAACGTATGAGGAAGTGCATTTACATTGCAAATATTTGAAATGAATGAAGAGTAAAAATTTTTCATTACAAAATAGAAATATGTACATACATAAGTATATTTTGTTTTGGATTAAAGAGAACCGTCAATTTAATAGCAATATGTATGAAATTTTTTAGACATAGTCTTTTATTTCACAAGTTAAACAATTTGGCATTTCAAAACTTAAAATCCCGTGTTGCTTAACTCATAACACTAGTTTACAAAATTTTGGTTCATAATTTTTTGTACTAATTTGGGGTTACTGAAAACGAAAATGACATTATTTTTTTTTCTTCAAAGAACCGTTTTGGAGATATGCGCCAAAAAGGGTTTTTTGTTCTATTTTTCATACACTGGCTTATATCTCTTAACTGATCTTTTGTTTTTGATTTTCAATGGTATTCTCTTTGTTATAATCGGGTGCGAATTCGTTAAGACACGGGCGATCAAAAATTATAAAAATCGATTTTTTGGATCTTTTTTTGAAAATTTATCATTTTCAATTGAACCGTGTGGATGAAAAAAAATATAAAAAAAATGTTTGAGCTCAAATAAAATATATGTTTATAACAAAAATTTGAAGACCAAATTCATTAAAATTGAGCGATAAATGTGTTCGAAAAATAGACAAAAAAACCTTTTTTTTGCGTATATCTCGAAAACGGTTCTTTTTTTTAAATTAGTAAAAAAAAGTTTTTTTTTAGGTAGTATCGGTGACCCAAAATTTTGTAGAATAGTGTAATAATTGTTTAATTTGTTGTTTCCATATTTAGAAGTTGATATTAGCCGTGTTTTATGAACAATTGATAGCAACTCAGCAAAAAATTTTACACAAAAAACAATAACAAAAAAGTGATTATAAAAACTTTGTTATTGTTTCTAAGCAAAACAAAAAGTGAAAATAAATTTATTTGTTATTGTTTGTGTGTAAAAATTTTACTGAGTTGCTATCAATTGTTCATAAAACACGGCTATTATAAAATTGCTGATTTAGCTACTAACTAATATGAATTAAATAAAACCATTTCCTCAGTTTTCTGTATAACATGTCTAGTTCATTAAAAATTTTCCATAATTTCTGAATTTTGAGTAAACCATTTGCAAAGTTAATTCACAAACTATAATTGGAAAAAAAAATCACAATAAAAAAAAAGAAAATAAATTTAAAAAAAAAACAACACAGTCGAGCATAAATAAGTTTGTTTGACTTTTTTCTCATTGGGACTAATTATTTGTTTTTCTAATGGGAATTATTGATTTGTTGGTTAGCAAATACACTAATTATTCATTTTTGATTATGGATTTTTTTTTTGCATTATGAGTGGATTTAGTGATTTGAAAAAAAGAAAATCTTTCCCAAGGGAATGTCGGAAAATGAAAATATAAAATCAATGAATAAGCACAACAGGGAATATAAATTACCTCAATAATGAATTTTATTTTGCTTCAATTAGTAGCAATCTTTGCTTAAATGGAAAAATAAATCAAGCATTTGCTTTTTTTTGGGAAATAAAATTCGATTATGCAACAAAAATGTCTATTTTTTTATTGAGATTATAGGTAAGAAGGAATACAGCTTATGAGGAAATGTTTTCAGGACTCCTTGAATTATCATAACGGGAAAATTTGAATTTTGTGTTCTTAGAGTTTTGTATTTCGTCGAAAAACATAGTTTTTTATAAAATCGATTTGAAGCTTTTCGTCATTTTTCAATAAAATCGTTTTCATTTAAAATTTAAAAGAAAATCAAAAAGTCGAGGAGCCAAAAAGTTTGCTTTTTTTTAAGTAGTATAAATGGAATTTATTCAAAATAGCGCCAGCAGCTTAGATAAATTTTCGAAAAAAAATTAGTAGAAAATTCCCTGTAATGTATGAAGAAGTTTCGTTTTGATTTTATACGAAATTGACATTTGTGTCGTTTTGAAAAAAAAAATTGTTTAATTTTTAAAGTATAAGACGAAAGTATTAAATGAAAAATTTTAGCTTTGCTCAGAAACAAAACATTTGTTTCTCGTGAAATATAAAGCGATTCAAAAATTTCCAGCTTGTAATTAATGTAAGAGCTATACTTATGACGTTGGTTAGAAAAAAAGTATTTTTTTGCTCTTAACTCAATTTCACTTTGATTTTCTAACGACGACGCGACGGTGACGATTTTGAGGCGTATGGAACTTAAATGATGATAAATTGAGAGAGTTGAGTCAATCAACCTGATTTTTCTAAAAATAATGTTCAATGTTTATTTTAGAATCTTCAAAACACGAAATTTTAAAAATTTTATGGTTGTTGCAAAATCTTATTAAAAATATAATTTTTCAAAATATACAATGTCAACTAAAGAATGATCTCCTGGAAAGTGAGACGAAAGCACTACGTTACGTTTTCTAACTGTTCGCATAAAATAGTAGCACTTACTTAAAAAAAAAATTGAAAAAAATAACAATTTTTAAGAAAAGAGTGATTATTGAAAAGGTCAATTATTGGTTTACGTACAGTTTTTGCCTTTCGTTGTTTTTTTAAGTAATTTATGCAGCGAATAAAATATTTCAGTATATATTTAAAAAAAAAAAAAATTCAAAAGGTTTGTTTTGATTTTTGAAAATTAATTTATTTTTGCTACCATGCTGTAGCTACTTGTACCTACTCGTATATTGATATTTTTTTTCATAAAAGGATTCAAAGGATTTTAATTTTTCAATATCAAAAGAAAGTATTTTTTCAATAATTTGTATCCCTTTCGGCTAGCGTTGCAAGAACGAAACATTTTTTTCAGATTTTCTCCTATTACACAAAGATTAGACAGTATCATCATCATCATCGGCTCGACAACGGGGGTCCGGTCCTGGCCTCCTTCAACAAGTCTCTCCACCTATCCCGGTCTTGAGCCGACGCCATCCAGTTGCGCACCCCAAGGCTTCGGGCGTCCTACGCCATCTCTCCAGCGCAAGCATGGTCTACCACGCTGCCGTCTACCATAGAATGTACCACAAAGGACTTTCCGAGCAGGTTCCTCTTCACTCATGCGAGCTAGGTGCCCTGCCCACCGGAGTCTACCGAGCTTAATTTTTGTCACTATGTCTGCTTCAAGGTAGATTGCGTACAATTCATGATTGTACCGTCTCCGGAATCGCCCTTCCTCACATATGGGGCCAACAATTCTCCTTAAGACTTTTCTCTCGAACGCGGCTAAGAGGTCGGAGTGTCTTTTGCTAAGCACCCAAGTCTCGGATCCATACGTGAGTACTGGCAGGACCATGGTCCTGTACAGCAGCAGTTTTGAAGTTATGGTGAGATTTCTGGATTTGAAGAGCTTTGACAGACTATAGTAGGCTTTGTTGGAATTGAGCAGCCGCCCGCGTATTTCTTCTTCTATATTATTATCGGCTGCTACTATAGACCCAAGGTATTTAAAGGATTGCACCACTTCAAATTCGTGCTCCGCTACCTTGATTGGTTGACCAACTGTTCTTCTCGCATTCGACGCCACCATGTACTTTGTTTTACCTTCACTAATGTGCAGCCCCAGATTTTGTGCCGCCTGCTCGATCTGGATGAAGGAATCGTGTACAGCTTGTTCGGTTCTTCCGATGATGTCAATGTCGTCTGCGTAAGCCAGTATCTGGCTGGACCTGTTGACGATAGTCCCTCTTGTTGCCGTGCCAGAGTCACGGATTGCTTTCTCCAACGCCAGGTTGAAGAGGAGGCAGGCCAAACCATCCCCTTGTCGGAGTCCATTAAAGATGTTGATTGGTCTGGATAGCAATCCGGCTATTTTTACTTGGCTTGTTACGTTGGTCATGGTCAACCTACAAAGTCGTGTCAACTTATTTGGGATGCCGAATTCTCTCATGGCTTTGTAAAGTTCTACCCTGGCTATGCTATCATAGGCGGCCTTAAAGTCTATAAACAGATGGTATGTTGGGATGTTAAATTCTAGACATTTTTCCATCGCCTGCCTAAGGGTAAAGATCTGATCAGTTGTTGATTTGCCTGGAATGAAACCACACTGATATTGGCCGATTATGGTTTTAGCGTATGGGGCTATCCGTTCTTGTAGGATAGAGGAGAGTATCTGATAGGCGGTACTCAACAACGTGATACCTCTATAATTGCTGCACGTTGTGACATCTCCCTTCTTATGTATGGGGCAAATTATACCTTTTCACCAGTCTTCTGGCATTTCTTCCTGCTCCCATACGTGCACTATAATATCATGAATTGCTTGGCGTAAGGCTGGCCCGCCGTGGTGGAATAGTTCAGCTGGTATGCCATCGACTCCCGGGGCTTTGTTTTTCTTAAGCCGGGCTATAGCCTTCTCAACCTCTTCTATGCTTGGTGGCGGTAACATAGGGTAATCTTCTTGAAGTAGTGGAGCCTCTACTTCTGCAGTGAGCTGACCATTTAGCAATTCATTAAAGTACACTTCCCATCGCTCCAGTATGCTTTGGGGATCGGTGATCAGATTTCCCTCTCCGTCCTTGCAGTAAGTGCAGCGTGGTGTGTACTGCGTCATGTTTCGGACGGATTGGTAGAACTTCCGCGCCTGGTGCGGACCTCGCTCTCGGCTTCTTTCTAAATCACAGATGATGTTCTTCTCCTAGGCTGATTTTTTCTGTCTGTGAAGCCGTTTTTCTATTCTTCTGAGCTCTTTATATTCATCTTCGCGTGCCCGCGTTCTATGAGATTGTTGCATTGCTCGGTACGCAACATTCTTACGTTCAGTCGCTAGCTTGCATTCATCATCAAACCAGTCGTTCCGACTTCTACGACTGCTGCCTAAGATGGAATTGGCAGTACTAATGACAGTGTTTTTAAGGCGTGTCCACTTCTCATCTACGCCCAGCATACTGGCTCCAGGACTTACTCTCCCTGGATCGAGTGGTTCTAGGGCGAGTCCTAACGCAAGTCCAAAGGTGTTACTGGTGTTTTCATTGCGTAGTGCAGCCGTGTTGATTCGAACCTGATCGGCGGATGCAATACGTCTTCGCAAGGCAATCCGCCCTCGGAAAACCATACCAACAAGATAGTGATCCGAGTCGATATTGGCACCTCTGTACGTTCGTACCGTCATCAAGTTCGAGTAGTGGCGACGGTCTATCAACACGTGGTCAATTTGGTTACGAGTGGCTCCATCAGGTGATACCCAGGTGGCTTTGTAGATATCTTTACGCGGGTACCTGGTACTCGCAACGACCATGTTTTTCGATGCTGCCAATTCTAGGACTCGAAGTCCATTGTCATTAGTGTTCTCATGCAAACTATGGGTGCCTGCGTAATGCCTGAATACCGGCTCCCGACCTATTTTAGCGTTCAAATCCCCAAGGATGATTTTAACATCATACCTTGGACAGGCATGGAGGGCCCTCTCGACTTGTTCATAGTAAGTCTCTTTATCTTCGTCTGAGGACTCCTCCGTAGGTCCGTGAACGTTAATGAGGCTGATGTTCTTGAATTTGCCTCGCACGCGAAGGGTGCATAGCCTTTCGCTTATAGCGTTAAAGCCGATGACGGTAGACTTAATTTTTTCGCTGACCAGGAAGCCTACCCCGAGCAGTATAGGTATGAGTAATTTCAAGTTCAAATCAACTGGAACAGGCAATTCCCAGCAATGTAACACATGTATTTTTTTTTCGGTTTGTAATTTTTTTTTAGCATATTGAAAATTAACCAACACGCTGTATAACTTTGTTGCTTCTAAACGTCTTATAAGATAAAAATCAAAAACTTAGAAACAATATTGTTTTTTTTTACAACAGCTAATTGTTCCAAAAATGTAAACTAAAATTAAATAAAATCAAAACGTGGCAAAAATAAGTTTCTGTAAGTCTAACTAAGAGTTTCAGAAGAAAACAAATATATTTGAAAATATAGAAAACCAAGTCCATCACATAATTCTTTCTTTTTCACAATGCTTGTTCGAAATGGGTTTAATAATTCCTTGATGTTAAAAATAGGTTTTTTTGTAAAAAGGTACAATGCGTTTTTGAGAAATTTAAGATTGCTTAACAGATTCATATTCTTTTATTCAAAAAATATAACTATGAAGACATTTTTCAAAAATTAAATTTTCAAAAAGAAAATTTGAATGTTTTTTCAAACTTCGAAAAAAAAAATATTTTTATTATATTTAAATTTCTTAAATGCGTTTTTTTTAATTGTTCATTTTTATATAAAATCGAATTTCAAAAAAAAAGGGAAGTCAAATTGCAACTATCAACCACTTTAATTTTATTTCTTCGAACATTGCCCAATTTATAAGGCTGTTGGTCTAACTGGCGTTTTAAGTTTTTTTTTTTTTGTAGTTGCAAGAGTTACAAAATTAGATATTATTGATTTTTGTTTCGGAAAAACCGTTGTTGCAAACAGATAGGTTTTTTGAGACATGGTTCGATGTCTGGCTAGATCTAAGATTTCAAATTTAATATTTGGAAAATGTTTTTTAATTATATCAATTTGAGAAAAATTTGCGACCCTAGTAGTTAAAAATATTTGATCAAAATCTCCAGTTCGAAACCAATATTTTCTTTGAGTCAAAATTAAAAGATTTTAAATTATTTTAAAATGTTATTATTAATTCCCTTTCACAATTATTATTCATTCAATCGATTTTTAAACTACACATGTCTATCATTAAAACGTTAAATTAGTTGTAAGAAATCAGCTCCTGGCCTAAAGCAACCATGGCCATGGCCATGATCGTATATATATGGATTTATAAATCCATCACTCACAATCATTTGCCAATCGGTGCCAGCTTGAGCAAATAATTGGAATTCGTTCATTGCAGCGTTAAATCCGTTTTCCATCATTAATCGCACAAGTATACTTACAACAACTATAGGTAGGTACATCAGGGATGCCAATCAAACCAAAAAAAAAAGTCGATATGGCGAAAGAGGAAAAATATATGAAAAAGTCCAAACATTTACATGCAGGTCTGCAATTAAATTTTTTAATTATCTGGAATTAAAAAATGGCACACAACCAAAAGGGAAAAGAAACTCTCCACATAAGGAAGGAAGAATCGACATATTATTATTATATAATATATATATCCATCTTGTTTTAACTGGGACTAATTAGAGCAACAGCGGGAGAGGATGTTAACGATATTGGTTTTATAATATAGCAACAACAACAAAAGGAACGTAAACATTTTTTCTCGTTACAAATCAGTTGCTTTTGCCAATCACCAATTTTTTCTGGTTTTTCTTTCCACAAGGATATACGTAAGTTAAGAATTTTATTCCGATATAACCTACTCTACTTTTTAACACCCCGAAATTGATCCTTCAGGAAAGTATAAAAAAAAGTTCAGTTTCGATGACGAAGGTAGGTGTGTCTGTGTAATTACAGGAAATGAAATTAATCCCACGAATTATTCATTGATATCTAGAGGCGGATGTGATGTGGTTGTTGCGGCATTGGTAAAAACTATATTACAAGTACAACCCACAAACGAATAATTATGGTTGTTGAAAGTGTAATTCAGAATATCTATACTCAATTGATACTTTAAGCCAAACAAAAGATTTACCCATCGTCCTACCTCTTATACAACCAACCAAAATAATATCTCGTCTCGTCCTTAATATCACAGAAACCAATCCTCTACGAAGAAGAACAACAACAAATTATGGTTAAATGAATTTTGGTCTTTTGGGTAATTTAGGACAGAAATGTAATTTTTCCACTTTGGTAGTTTTTATTACACTTTATGTTGGCTTTGTGTGATGATGTTTTATTCCGATGGCCAAGACAAAAAAAAAAAAAAAAAGATTTAACAAAGCCAGTGACGTTCATAAGGCCCAGGATACCACACTAACGCCTCGCCTTCATGTACCTACACCTAACACCCAGCTGTTACTTTAGGCCATTATTATATTTTGTACCACTAGGCGTATATTGTGAATTGTTTTCTTTTATTGCTCCGCTCTCAACTAACAGCACACACTCCATTCTATAGTGCACCCACTATTTTTATATCTGTATATAGTATTAGTAAGTGTTTAATGGCAAAATGGCCACCAACGATGATATAGGTCCGTAATATCCGAGCATCATTTTGTGGCATGTGGTGACGACGAGATACCGTATTCTACCTACATTTATATGCCTATATACGTATACATATAAAATCCTGCTATATATGTATATAGGACACAATTTCAAAGAGAGGCTTTTACACATTTAATGGAATAAACGAGTTAGTTTCCTGGTCTGGCTTTTTCTTTTTGAATGACTGAGTTGAGTGAGCTGACGTAATCAGGGACACCCACTTAACTTAATGGAGTGCCGATATCATACCAACATACATATATGTAACTATATGCTTTTATGTAGGATTCTGAAATATGGCTTAAAAAGGTTAAAGTTTCTGCTGTGTGATTTTTATAAAAAAAAAAACTTTGGTATTTTTTTTTTAAGGACACTTTCAAGGAGCTCATAGCAAATCAAATGAAATTTCTAAAAAAAAAATATATACATCCTGTTCTTAGAAACTTTAATCCACTTTTATTTGTATGGTCTTTAATAGATTAAGGCCAAAGAAAAATATCTTTGGTTTTATTTTAAGTTTCAACTTTTCACAAAGATAACATTTAAAAAGACCAAAGTTTTTCTTTGTGGAATTTTGGAATTTGGAAGAACCACTAAGGATATGGAATTTAGAAGAACCACTAAGGATATGTACATAACCTATGATTAGATCATTTAAGAACTTTAGAACATTTAATTTTATGATTCTTTGGTAGGAGTGTTGTATTGGTTATGTGTGTGATGTGTGCCATCATCTTGGGGACTATCTACAATTGCAATAAATTTATTGAGAACTGCTTAGCAGGATTAGAAGAAGAAAGTGTTTAATTTTATTTCGTTGCAAAAGTTTGAAACAAATTGAACATTTCCGGAAAAAGGAAATGTTAAAAGCGATTTATTTTAATGATTTTATTCTTTGAATAATTTAAAAAAAAATGGTCTAGTCGATGAAGCTAAGAAGATGGGAAAGTTAAATACTAAGGGTTGAATAAAGTATTGCTTTATGAAATTCCTTCTACTTGTTTGTCCATCATCCCCCTTATGACATTAAGCAATTACAACACATTCGTTTATATTAACTATAGAGTAATGCAACTTCCCTTCTTGCTATTAACTACATTTTAATTCACCCCCATTTTATTTTTCTGTTACATCGTTGGTGGATCATTTTCTGTTTAGTGTCCAAGAAGCTAGAAGGAAAAAAATTGCACCCGAAAATGAAGTGTCGCCCTTTTACTTCTTTTTACTTGCGACTATGGGTACTATTGGGTAAGTTTTGGATTCGTGCAAAAAATCGAACTCGAGATATTAATCAGACCTAACATTACGATGATAGAAGTGGGTCTGTTTGTTTGTCTGTCTGTCGGTCTGTTTGTACCTCGACCTACAGCCTAAACTACTGAAGCGATTTTTTTCAAACTTTGGACATAAGGTTTTGGGGAGATTGCCTAGAGGGGAAATCAAAATCAAAATAACGGTACCTGTCATAGTACCTTTTAGGCAAAACATTTTTATCTCGAAAACGGCTCTAACAATTTTGATGAAATTTAAATCCGGTTTGTCAAGTAACATTTATAATTTAGTCAAAACATATTTTTGAAAAAATCGTAATTAACTGTACCTACTTGACACAGAACCGGATTTTTGGTTTTCTCGTAAACTATTGGATGGATTTTTCTAAATAAATGAAAAATTTTCGATAAATCTTACTAATATTGCATATCAAAAAAATATTTTTTGTATTTAAAAATAATTAAATTTTTTTTTTGAAAACTCAATACTTGAAAAAATAATAAATATTTTTTTAAATTTAGTTTTAAGTAAATGTTATCAAATAATAAAAATGTGCATACCAACTTTTTTTTATAAAAATACTTAAAAAATTAAGTTATACATACCTATGTATGTACCTATGTATGTATATATAAAAATAATTTTTTGAAAAAACAGCTCTACCGATTTTTGACTTTTTTTTCTAAAATTTGTATTTTTACGATACATAAGATGGCATCTTCAGTTTAATGATGAAACTTCTTATTTATTTCAATAATGAATTTCAGGGTAATATTGTATTTTTTTGATTAAAGCTGTGGAGTAGATTTGATTTTTTTTTCTTTTTTTATATTCAGAATTTAAAACCAAGATGTTATCGCACATAGGAGCAAGTACGTGCGACCCAGTCGTGCATTTTATTTATATAACTTTTTTGGCCGAAATGTGGTAGCTGCCTTCACATTGCCTAGAAAAATACCATTTAAGATCAATTAAAAACTACTTTTGGTTTCAATTTTTTGTATTGTATATTTAGTTACAAACTCAGCCGATAATTGCTGTGTGTGGTAATATTATAATGGTAAATATTTAAATTTCTATAAGCCAAGTTAATTTTTAACAACAAGCATGCAGGATTATTTTATATAGTGCGGGGGTCAATTAGACTTCCCGTACTTTAGTGTACTTTAGTGTCACTTGGCAGCCATTTTATTTTTAGTGGTCAGTTTGATTTTTACTTATACATCGCTCATTTTCTATTGACAATAAAATTATGGAATATAGACAAAACTCCTTTTCGTCACAATAAGCAAGTGAAAAGGGTAAGAATGTAATACATTTCAAGATCAATATTTTTTATCTTTAATCTTTGAAATCATTTTGTGGAAAACTGAAATTTCGGACTCAATTTCTATCCAGCAATCAAATAAGTTAAATAATCGGTTCATACATATAGTATTAGGTTTTTCTATCCTTGAAATAACAAATAAAACAATAGAATTTTGCTCGCAACACTCATGTATTGAAGATGTATTACTATGGGCACTGTGGCGTATACGCATTTTTATTGCATTTATTTTTTTTAAACAGATTGTCTCTTATTCCAAATCAAAAAATCTTTATAATTTTTCTATACACCCAATATACAAAATAAAATTATAACTCATTTTCTGCACAACACCTACTAATTATGTGAATTGACTTTATTATATATGTACAAAGAAAAAAAGTTTACTTGTATTGGTTGTAGAAGATTGCTTTCTTCCTATTCGTATAGATATTTAAATGTGAATAAACAAATATTATTTTATTAATTTTTTTGACCTAGTCCAAATACAATAAAGATTATCCATAAAATTTTTCCCAAACACTTAAAATTTTAACGTTCATTGAAACCCAAGAAACTATATATAACGCCTCGCCAGCCCCATATAATCCTCACCGTCTTCAAAGATTTTATTAACATTTATTTGCCTCTGCTATGTACCTCTATTCTATACACTTCATTTATTATCAGAAAATTGACTTCTGTGAAGTTGGAGTCAGGCTCGATCAAGGAAACAACATATCTTCATGAAAACATGAAAATGCGAAACGTCATTTTGGTCACATAACCATAATTGTTTGCTTTCGACGACAAAGATGACTACCTACGATGACGAACGACGATGATGCCAGAGGGTTTATACAATATTCAAAGACAAGGCTATATACTTCGTGTACCTATAACTAAATAAACCCACTACGGAGATAAATCCAAATATGAAAATATGTACCTCGAAATATACATATTACATACATTAGGGTGTCCTAAAAAAGTATTTAAAAAAATTACCCAAAAAAATTGGCATATATTTGAAGGTTTATTTTTCAAACCTGCGATTTTCCGATTCTATAACAAATGCGGTGAAAAGATTTTTACAGCGATGAGTCTCATTTTGGGATTCTAATTCTAAGTAGACGTAGAAATTTCTGTGAAGAAATACTCATCAACAGTCAAGAATTTGGTAAAAACATGAACAAAAATTGTATGGGATGGGGGTTTATGTCGTTAAAATCTATCCATCTGCTCTGATGTATCGAAAAAGTACGAATTTTTGAAAAAACATTGTTTCAGAATATGATAGACCCGGTTTTTCAGAAAACAATATTTTAAATATTAGATTTATTCAGATATTAAAAAAAATGGAATGCAAGTTTTTGAGTATATATTGTTATATACGATAAAAGAAAACAAAATTTCAAAAAATTGTACCTGCACCAATTTTCAAAATTCTGAGTTTTCAAATTTTTTTTTTAGAAAATTGGAATTCTTCCGATAATAAGCCACTGACAAGATTTCAATAAATTGATAGAGCCGTTTTCGAGTTTTTTTTTATCTTATCGGTTCTATGACCAAGGATAATTATTTTTGAAGTTCAAATATATTTGAAAACCCTTAAATTAAAAAAAAAAGTTTCAGTAGTTTAGGCTATAGGTTGAGGGATAGGCAAACAGACCAACAGGCAGACCCTTAGACCGACAGACAGACCGTCTTAAAGATTGCGGATCCCACTTTCTTCGCAATCTTTATCATCGTAAAGTTAGGTCTGACTAATTCTTCAGCTCGATTTTTTAGGAATCTAGAACTTGCGCCAAAATATTTTTTTTTCTGGACCATCCCAATACTTTAACCTTCATAAATAAAAATCTATTTTTTTTTTTTTGTTGAATGTGGACATTACAGATTTATTGTGAAAGATTTCCGGGCAATATTATGTCAAAAATGATATTTCGCCCACGTTTCTCCATTTTCATTTTTTTTTGTGTGTTCGTTCCTTGAGTAAGCGGATTTTGGGCAAAAGTTATTGAAATATAAAAGGTAGCAGGAGACTACTTATTTCTTGTTGGTGTAATACATCAAGAGGAAGAATGATTTTACTTATAAAAAAATCTAAGATTTAATAAAATTGTTAAAGCAAGAGAAGATATGACTTTTAAGGGATTATCTTTGAATTAAATTTTTTTTCAAAAACTAAGTAAAAATAATGAAACTTTTGCTTTAATCTAATAAAATCAATTTGAGAGATATTTTAAACATAATCTTAAATAAAATTAAATTAACTAAGGATAGGTAATGCTTGATGGCATTTCGTATTATTTCTGTCTGAAAGCTTACTGAAACCTATATTTACACAGTTTAACTTAATATCTAAATAAATATAAAGCCATCATGAACAAAAAATAAATAATAGCTTTTGATCTGTAACATTTTAAAATTTTACTTTGCCATTACTTCCACTCCAGCGAATTCCTTCTTCTTCGTCACCTTTTTTTCATCTAAAACATATTTTTCTGAGTGTAATGATTTTTCTCCAATTCTTCAACCAACAAAAAAAAAATCTTTTTTTGGGTTTTTGTATTATTGAATTTATTCTTTCATTGAAGCACTTTCATTTCAATCTCAGAATGATACCCTTCTCTTATTTCCTGACAACATCACTTTGATAAGAATTGCTTTATAGGTTAGGTTAGGGAATGGCATTTGTCTGGAAAGCATGAATCAGGGTCCTGTCATGTCAAAAGAGAGAGGGAAAGAGTGTTCTACTCAACTGTTTTTATATATATATTTTCTATCGCAAAACCTTAAACCTATTTATTAAATAAAATTGGGGCCATATGACCCCTCAACTCAAAGTCAATCCAACACACTTATCCAAAACGAATTGCTTGTTCATTAATTATTTATTCTTTTCTAAGAATTTTCCATACATAACCACCCCTATTTTTTTTTAAGTCATTAAAGGGAGAGTACCAGATTTTATATACAAAAAAAAACTAGCACATTTCCACTGCATAGTTTTAGGAATAAAAAGAAACTAAGTTTTTTAAAGGAACCAACCTTAAAACGAAGTCCAAAGACCCTCTTTAACCTCGGGCTTTCCGTTTTCTTTTCTCCTTTTTTTTTGGTTGCTGTTTATCTAGATTCTTTTATTTGACAAAAAAAATCTATCCACTCTAACTTAATAGAGTTTCCATGTTGTGCGTTGTATGTTGTATACTTTTAGGTGCTAAGCTAACGCTATCCTGACGCAATAGCCATAGAGAGAGCTTGAAATAGCAGGGATTAGCTGAAAGAGCGGAACCGGGTAAAAAAAAGTTAAGCACACAAAAGTAACAAAACCAATAGTCCCAAAGTTGAAGATGTGTGCTAGTATAATAGTGCTTCCATTTAGCGGAGGACTTAATTTGACTTATTTTCAATGTGTGCACTCTTTATTTTCATTTATTTACGGTTCGTTTTTTTCTTTCATTTTTTTTTTTTTTATTTTTTGGTTTCCTGATAGGTATTTTTATTTTGTTTGTTTGGTTATAACCTTGGGTTGGGCTAAAAAGTGCTTTCTGCCAAGCCGAATAAAGCTCAGATAAAATTTCTTCTTTATTTCTTTTTTTTTCCTTTCGTTTTTATTATGGAAACTTATCATCATTATTTACTTTATTATTTAAGTGGGGCTAGTTGTGTGTTGGATTTTCGGTGTATATTTTATAGGGAAGGACGAAATATTTTGTGACAATATGTCTAAGGAGAAGATATAGAAGACCAGAAGAATTTAAGCAGTTTTTGTTGTATTCTTTTTTTTTTTTGCTTTTTCCAAAAATAAGGGGGCTACGTTTTTATGAAGCTGTGATGACACATATTTTTTATAAACTCTGTTTTGTTAGTTATCATCATAAAAAAGGAGGAACATTAAAAATTGATAGAGTACAAATTATATAATTTTATTATACAAATATATATTCTAAGCAGAAAGGTAGCTTTTGTGTTTGAAGAAAGTGTGACCACTTATTTTGAGGATATGGAATTTTATGGACAACTTTGACTTTATTGTTAATTTTTAGGTCGTGTTGTCAATTATGTTTCCATTAAACATTAATAGATATTGACCTGAAAAAAAACCATTTCTAGCAGAAGACAAGATAACAATAAGGAACTATGTGAAGGCAGCAGGATTCCGTTCTGGATCTTCCTGTGTGAACCACATTGACACCTTGTGGATCATCATGAAACTGTGAGTTTAGATTTGGTCACCACTTTACTTATGATGGATCCAAAGGTCACGTTCTGTATGAAGGAAGGTCGTCAACCTAACCTAACCTAACCTATACCGCTACAGTTCATACCATACCAACCCACTTCATAGCAGGGGACACTTCATACCAAATTTAAAAAATTGTTAAATGCTTAAGTATGAAGTGCGATGACACGCCAATATTGTTCTTGTTGATAACCCCAAACACCTTGACCTCGATCTCCATCAAATGAAATCAAGGGTGGAGAAATCGGTGGGCTAATGATCAATACGGCAAAACCCAAAAATATAAGTCTTGAAACTTCCTCATCTGCTCAAGGAGATATTGCTGGACAACCAGTAGAGATAGTCGGAAACTTTCAATATCTTGGAAGTAATGTCTCTACTGATAGCGGAACTAAATTAGATATTAGCAGCCAAATCGGGAAAGCAGACACTGCGTTTGGTATGCTGTGCAAAATATGCAGAAGCAACTCTATAAGCTTAAAGACCAAGCTAAAATTGTTCCACTCCAATGTTGAATCCGTCCTTCTCTATGGGTGCAGTACTTTGAAAGTCACAACCACTGTCACTAGAAATCTGCAAACGCTCGGAAATACATAGATGTCTGCACAACATCTTGAGGACTTTCTGGCTAAATCGAATCTCAAATAATGAACTTCATGCGAGAACAAGGCTGGAAACTATTGACTCAATCGTACGAAGACATAAGTGGCAATTGAAAGGGTAACGAGTGCATTGCTATGCAATGGAACCCTTACACGCAGGCAGGTAGACGAACGAGCCATAGAATCACTTGGCGAAAAAAGGCAAAAAAACAAAAAATTGATTTTGACGCGACTGAGACCTGATGGTCACGTCTCGTGGCCAAGCCTTCTCTTCGTCTATCTGTCTGGTTTAAGTTTTTCTCACAAAAACATTTCTGTATTTAAGGTTAAGGATCAAACGCTATGCCTTCAGTGAGGTATCAGCCCCATGACGAATTATTCAAGAACCATCACCACCTAAAGCTTATGAAGTGAAAATAAAAAACAGTTTCTTTTTTTCTCACTTTTCGAAAAAAAATTTTATTTATATTTTCCATGATGAACAAGAATATAAAAAAAAAGAAATATTGGGAAATCAACTTTCAATTCATTTTAATTTCATATTGATACTTCCTGAGTATTTTTTCATATTATTTGTATTTTTTTATATATATTCACGAAAAACAAATAAAAACAATTGAATTATTATTTTATAATAAAATAAAAACTTTCTCGATTTTATTAAAATTTTTAATTCAATGTAAAATGTTTGATTTGCTTAAAATCAACAAAGCATTTCCAGCTTTTGCATATGCAAATAAAATTTTGTGCAGTCGAACAAAAAATTGAACAATCTACTCATCATAAAGTATACAAAAAAAAATTATTAAAATAATAGAAATGTTTGTTTGATATTAAGGCAATAATGTCAGCTGCAGGTTCAAATGATGTTAATTTCAACTAATTTTTTGCTTTGCCCTTATTGTGGATAGATAAATAACATTTCCAAATGTGTTTAATTAACATGGATTCGATTTGAAAAGTCAGATTTTTTTTTTTAATTTAATTAACATACCTATTATGGATAGTGACTAAAAATAGAATTAAATTTTAATAAAAATATGCCACATCATTAAACAAACGGTTTGTTGGCTATCGTATGGTTAATTATAAAACCTGACAAATTGGAGGCAAAAAAAAAATAGAATCCTTCCTGTTCAATTTTGTTTGCATTGTTTAATGTTCTATGGCAAGAAGACAGAACCGCTGAAGTCGACAGTCAATCGAGTTAACATCACCAGTACAAGTTCTTCAAGTTTACAAGACTTTTTGGACATAAAGGAGTGGGAGCATTAATTTCTGTTAGCAACAAAAATAGGAGTCTTTTATTCTGCCTACTTTTTAGTCTGCTGTCTTGATATCATGCTACGACCACCAAAAGTTTGGGGGCTCGTCCAAGATTGCAGCTACATACAAAGCAACAAATTATCGCATCAATATATTTTAGAATTTTCATTGTGTCATTGCCATCCTTTGACGGAATTAAAACCAGTTTAACGGAACTCGTTGAATATAAGAATTATCAATTGCTATTGGAATATGACTGAGAAGATGCCATTTTGTTTTAGAATTATTGAAATAATGAAGCATTCTCTATTTGAAGGTAATGCTTATAGCGAATTATTTCGTATGCAAAAAAGCGGTTGAGGTACAATTCTCATAAGATAGGAAATAGCAATCGACATTTTTATCGACTATTTGGATGTCAGTCGAGTCAAGAATGCCTAGATTTTGACAGTCAGTAAAATACAAGTATTTTAACTTTCCACAAAGTCGACATTTTGGCCATTATTATGTCGATAAAGTAGTAAGAACTATATATAATTCTTTTGAAGACTTACCGAATATAGAGTTGATGTTGTGTTATAATAATTTTTTTAAGTAAATGTAACTATTTCGCTTACCTGAAAAGATATAAAAATAAAAATTTAAAATGTATACATATCTAATAACATAAACAAGTAAAAAAGGCCCTACGAACTAACTCCCAATTGAACTAACTCCCAATGAACTAATTACGAATAAAATTGGAAATCATTCATTACTAACAACTAACTTCTAACAAAATGAACTAAGCCCCAATAGTGGGACTTAATTCTTTATGAATTAACTCAAATTAAAAAATGTATTAATAACGTAAAAATTACTCTTCAAATAAAAGTATGAAAGCAAAAGTGAGGTATGACTCCCCGCAACTTGCACTAAAGAATTTGGAGTACATATGCGAGTTGTGGTGTATGCAAAATACTATCCAATCTGGTTAAAGAAACTGTTGAGTGTGACAGTTCTACGAAGTAGTCATCAACTTGACAGTTTCGTCTTTCTGTCAAACGTCTATATGTCAAGTGAATTTCCGGAGACACACTAAAGGGTCATCACACTTCTAAGCCAGTCGACAACGTGTCCAGTCTTTTTCTACCTTAACATAACTTTATTTACTTATTTCTTATAATTAACTTACCTACGTATCTTCAATATTGTTTAGTTGAATTAATAAAGATTTTGTACATAAATTAAATAAATTGCAGTTAATTGTGTTTAACAAAAATTACATAAGAAACTTTGAATTTATCCTACTTATATCTCAATCCATGTTCAACTAATAAAAAGTGAACTAACTCGCACTTGGGACTTTTTTTTACAATGAACTAAATCGAAAGTGAACCAACTGCCGAACTTATGAACTAAGTCCTAACAAAATTTCAATGGTAGTTAGTTTATTTTGGCTTCTGGGAGTAAATTTATTTAAAATTAAATCAAATTTAATTTCTCCTTAATTACAATTTTAAAAAATTTTAAGTAAATAAATAAAATTTATAGGAAAAAATTTCTCCAACAATAATTCATTAATTCACCGAATTGATGCATGTTGCTTATACAACCATGCAAACTACGTGCCTTATCACATCAGCTTGTCAGTTTAGTAAAAACATACGTCAGTTATATTTTCGGAAAATTGAGCTTCCAAACAATTTGACAAATATTTACAATGAAATATACAAAAGTAGGTACCTATTCATGCTACATGCATCGTTCATTTCAATTTGCGTCCTCATCCGCCCAAAACCATCATCACACATCAATTCCTACAACATCATGTTTAGTTTTTTTTTTTTTTTTTCTTGGAAACGAAATAAATTCAGTTCACATTAAGTGCATCAAAGTTTTCTATTTCCAGGGTTTTATTATATTTTTTTTTTTTTTTTTGTATTTTCTTCAATGCATTTCTGTTACGTCAACATGACTGCTCCAATTTTTGTCCATGTTTTTTTTTCTTTTTGATTTTACAAATCCGACAACGGCAACCAAAACCAACCTCGTTGAATTTCTTTCAAAAACTCTCGATAATACCCAAATACATATATGTAGGTAGACAGGAACGAATATATATCGCCCCCAAAATTTTTTGTTGATGGATAAAAGCAAGGTAATACCGATACAACAATGCACTCGATTTCCATGGCTTGTCAAATTTTAGAAAGGGATTCAACCCTAACCCTGTAAGCTTTATTCCCCGAGCAAACAAACAAAAAAAAATTTTGGAATTTGGATAGAGCTAAAAATGTCTACTCTATTGAAAAGGGCAAACCAGAAGTTAGCGTTGGATGCAGCAGGGCTGTATTTAACTATTTGAGGAACTAACAACATTTTACTTTTTAGGGCCCACATAAATAAAAAAAAGTTTATGAGATAGGGCCCGTTTGAGAATTTGTTGGCAATAAATTTAAGTTTTATTTCATAGTCAAAAAGTTCACTTCCAACCAATAGATTATTAAAATTGTCGTTATCTTCAGTTTTAGAAAATTGTTGTACGCAAAATTTGCGAATGTTTCAGGAAGGAACACCTCAATACTTCGAATAATTTATTTGATTCCTTAAGCCTTGTATTTCCTTTGGGGACCATTATTTTGTTTGCTTATTTGAAATCCACTACTGGTTAGGTTAGTTCAAATGGTGGTGGCGCTTTGGTTTGTGTGGGAACCGACCGACGATGATATGGCAGCCAGCGCCAGTCAGCAGCGGCCTCAACAGTGAACAGCATCAAAACTTATCGAGGCAAACAAATTTGTATCTAGGACGCTCTCGTCTATAGATACATTGCCTGCTGGCGTGCGAACAAAAGCCATCAATCTTTGCCGAGTAAAAGTTTGTTTGTAATATTTTTGTTCCACAGAGAGAAAAAGAGAGAGTTTAAGTTCTTTGTCTAGTTACGCGATAGGGAAAGGAAAAACCGAAGAACCCTTGATCCTAGAGAGTCTCTGTGGCTCGACGAAGGAAAGTGTTTTCGAATAAAAGTTTTTGAATTTCCTCTCGAGGAAATGTTGGTTGTTGAAAAACAGCACTACATATATATAGAGAATTGTACAAAAGGAGCATTGTTGTATAAACAAAATAATGTACAAGTAGCTCCTATATCCATATCGGTATAAAGAAAATATGGGTAAGGATGTTCTGTATTTTTGTTCAGTTTTTAGTGAACTTTTGTTTGCTTTTTGTTTTTGGTTTTTTAAGGATTTTTTTTTTTTTTTTTTGTGAAGTTAAAGGGCAGATAGATGATACAGATCGAGTGGTGTTATTTTGGTCAAAACAAAAAGAGTTCACATAAAAATATCGAGTTAAGTCAATTACTTGTCTCAGAAACAGCGAGTGGGTGTATGTAGGTTAGATGTGGATTTGATAAAGTTTAGTTTGGTAATAATGGGCTAACCAAGTTGGGACGAAGAGTTGCTGTTTTCATTGGAGATTTTTGTGGTGAAGAGTTGTTTTGCAAAAGTGGGTAGAGTTTCTAAGAAAAGCAAGAACATAAAAAAGGTAGTTCTTTGGGCAAGTTTCGAGCTGGATTCAAATATGCTCAAAAGAAGGTCAACCCAGGGATCCCCATATTATGAGAAAATTGCATCTTTGGTTAAAGAAGAAGAAGGAAATCGTAATCGAAGGTATTATAGCCTACAAACTTATTATCTGGGTCAGAAGAAAACTAATTAGACAAAACAATTTCAATTTTCAAGACTTCTTGTGCCCGCGGTTCTTCAGCAATAGTATTCGAATGAAGTTTGCTATTGACATTTGAACAAAGTTTCAGTAGGCTCAACTTATGTTACAGAAGAAGACTCAAAGAACCGTTTGCTTTAATGTGATTGTAGTACAACATGAATAACTCAACACCGAATTCAACGTAATGCTAGGAAGGGAATATCGTATATTTAATTAAAAGATTGGTTGGTTCTCACTATACATCAAACAATGAGCTCATGGTGCTGTAAATGGGATTTTCCTAATATCTTATATGTCAAAAAGTTCAGATTCTGAGTGGATAATATAGAAAACTTGGAGAGCAGTAAATGCGTGGAGGTAAATAA
Organism: Syrphus vitripennis; assembly: GCA_958431115.1. Classification (NCBI taxonomy): domain Eukaryota; kingdom Metazoa; phylum Arthropoda; class Insecta; order Diptera; family Syrphidae; genus Syrphus; species Syrphus vitripennis. Next base: position 31,250,999 of record OY288108.1, read on the forward strand.
CATTACAACGCATAAACCGATACCGTGAAAAACTAGATTAAACCGAAGTTGAACCTCTTCCAGTATTTAACTGATAGCTTCGTTCTTAATATCTTAAGAAGTCCGCAAAACCAATTACAAATGATTGTTGAAAACACTGGCTACGTGCCATCAGACATTCCAATACTGATATCTTGTTTAACACATGAAGAGCGCAAAATGGTGTATGAACAAAGAAGCCCACCAGCTGATATTGTAGAATATGGGACTTGAGTTTCTGAGGGAGCGTTCCAAGAGTTCTACAGGAAAAAATCAAATACGAAAAGTGGGCCTAGGACTTTATCGAGACCGCATGCTTCATTGTCCAACAATCCAACAACTAACTTTGTAAAAAACATGGATTTTGCGTACATCCCATTTCTTACGAGTTTGAAAAACTGCGTTCTAAATTGGCTGGCCCTAATTAAGGAATTTCAAAGTGTTTTTGATATAGCTTGGCTGACTTTGGAAATAAAGAACTTTGATTGTTCCGGATCCTTACTTCTTTTTGGATGTAGCACTTCAATATTCACATCCATTGTCAACAAATTTGCAGAATCAGTTCAGGAACCGTTATTTCAAAGACTTAAGCTGTTTAAGGAAACTGTTCTACGAGTGAAGAAAGGATCAACAACAACAATTTTTATTTTACTGTGTTACCCAGGATGAACCGGAAAATTAAATATTTCTTCGGTGTACGAACTAACATTGTTTACTGTTAAAAATGGTAGAAAAATTTACTTTTGAAGCACTTTTGTATTGTGATGAATTTTTCCACCAGAAAAACAAAAAAACGATGTAACTCGTTAATGATTAATTTTCAACTAACAAGGTGCCTAGAAACTTTTCAGTTTAAGCCCGAAGCACACTAAAAAAAAATTCGTACTAAATTTAAACTATCATTTCAACGGTTTATTGGTATTATTTAAGTTTCTAATTAAATAACCCTTTGAGTGCTTAATCCTCCCGCATATGTGCACCTAGCTATATTTGATTCGCGCGAAATAATGCAAAAAATAAATAAATCTCATTTCACATTCAGTCTGATAGAAAAGTAATTTCTGCTTAGCGTGGTTGTAATGGAAAAATACAATTTTCAGATGATGCTATATCCAATCATCCTTAGGCAAGAAGCCCGCAATGGATTTATCATATCACACAAGCCCCACTAACAAAGGGTGTTATGATAGAGAGTGGGTATCATTCATTGCTGGGAAGCATGTGGTTCTATGCTGCTGGTTCTGATTGGTAAAAATGGTAACCATCAACATCACCATCACCATCACGTGAGCTTCGTTTTTCCTTCTTCATTTTTGTATCCTTTTTGTTGGGACGACATCGATGGAGTGTTGTACTATGATGAGTGAGAGCATGGTGTGGCTGGAAATTGGAGATTGAAATCTAGATTGACTTGGATGTGGATTTGGTATGGCATTTGAATGACTATAAAGTTCTTTCATTTCATTTCATTTTTTTTTATTTTTTTTTATTTTTTTTTATTTTGCTATTCATATTCTGTTCCAACATTTCTACTCCAGCCAACTGCGACACAGCCTGCTGGACGGGCTATATCGAAGGATCGATGAGAAGACTACTCCTTTTTTTTCAATAGCTCTCTTCATCATCGTTTTTAATTCATGGCACACTGAAAACGAGTCTGTCAATGTCCTATCTTCTTGCTGCTGATATGGTTGAAGTAGTCGCCATTTTATTATCTGGGTTTGTCATGGTGAAGTGCTTCATTCTGCTTAGGCATCAGATGTTCCCAATGGAATTAATGATAAAGTTGTTCTCGATTCCCTCTCTCATCAGAAATTAAAAAAAAAAAAGGAAAAGCAAAAAAAAAAACAACTTAAAATGAACAGCGAAAAGATAGGATAATAGTGGATTTGAGGTGGATTGTCAAACGGTGCGGTGCGGCGCGGCAGTGCTGTGGCGGGCATTCTTTTTTGATTGAGAATTTAATTTAATTTTCTCATCACATTTTATGTGGAAGAAATTGAAGATGTTGAGTGGGTTTGTGGGTATACTATTTTACTTATAAATGAAATCCTTGATTAAAGATAATAAATGAGCAAATTTTTAATACTTTGAGTGGATTTGACAATGATGGCTTACTTAAAAGAATGTGAGTTCGGTTTTTTATGTAGGAATAGGAATATCAAGGAATTAAGTGGGACAAATCATTAAATCAAATACTGTATTTTTATAGGGCATTCCACATCTGGAAATAGACTCCGGAAAAAACATTGATATTCACAAGCGAACTTGGCGTTTTCCAATAATCGAACATGAAATCAAATCAATCATGCAGCTATATCGTATTGATAGCAGGCATAGGTAATCCTCAAGCATACTGGTCATAGGTTACATGGTTGATGCTAAACTAAGCGTGCGAATATCCATGAAAGCTCTCAGGAGAGTAAGAAATGTTTTGGAATGTACCGCCATAACCTCAATCCAAAATAAGTATCACTAGAGCTTGCAAGTTCTAGGGTCTGAACTAACAAGATGAGTCCAGGATCCTCCAGATGAAATCATATTTGCAATGCTGAAAAGCTATCAGGACTTGTTAGGAATCTCACAGCCCCCTCCTATAGGAACGAATAGAATAGAAGAGATGCAACCACTTGTTCAGAAAAACTTTATCATGAGGAGCTTTGAAGTCAAGGAGGTACAGTGTCCAGAAAACATATTTCACACCTATGTATTTCTACACAGAAGAGTGAGTCAAGCAATGCACAATAGGATTAACTAGCTGCCCTGGATCCTGGAGGGATGAGGCGCGAAATACCATAGCAGAATCGCGATCGATGATACAAATCTGGAGAAATCACTTCAATCAGCACCGTAATGGCGATGAAGGCCAAGATCCCACCAACGAGCACCCCAACTTCAAGTTATGAACCATTTGGAGCTCCTTATGAAGCATTTGAAACTCTGTTTGTTTACAATGATTAGGTACTGAGATCGTTAAAAAAGAATCCTTCCAAGTGGGTCTAGGTATTTTTGATGGAACATAGCATAACAGAGACTATGAAGAACTGTTTCCTCCTCTTTCTTATTCTTTGTCACTCTGCAATTGCATACCTCAAACAACTGGACTACCAAGATCATATAGTGACTATAAAAGTGGAGAAACAAGCTGAACTCGTTGTTCTAATTATCAATACGGCAAACACAAAAAGGATCAACCATGGAACTTTCTCATCTGCTTAATTCATATCGAATTAATCAGCACAATCAGTTGAGATGGTGGAAAATATTCAATACCTTGAACTTGGATGTATTGTCTCTACTGATGGGTTGAATGGAACTAGTTATTAACAGTCGAATCGGAAAAGCTCGTTCAAAATGCTGACCAAAATATAAAGAAACCGCTCTATGAGCTTAAATACCAAGCAAGCTATGAATGTTTGAGTGTTAGTTCTGAACTTTTTATGGCTATAGCACTTGAAATGACATATTCCGCTGCGACAAGAAACGTTCGTAATTAAGTATCTGCGGAACATTTTAAGGATTTCCTTGCCCAGTAAACTTATGCGAGAGCAAGTCCAAATCAGGAATGACTGAGATATTCGAAGACGTAAGTGGCAATGGTAGCCAATCCAAAGGTTCGAAATTCTGACGAATACAAGCGATGCAATGAAAACTTTCTTGCTCAGGCAGCAGACGAGCGGCTTGACCTAAAACTACTTGGTGAAAAACAATCGAAGAGGAATCAGCACAAATGGTGAAGGGAAGGAGACAGGTGAAATACACATCTCCAAAAGAATCGTATCTCCAGCCTATATGCTATCCAAGTACAAAAATATGGAAGGGAAATAATAACAACGCCGCAAGCACATTGGAAATTGTTTTTTAAAAAAATAAAAACGTCGGATTAAAAAAAAAATGGATTATTGAAATATTGAATACATGAAATATGGTCAAATGCCACAAAAAAAAATATTACCCTTAAACAAGAAACAACTTATTATCTATTATTCTTTCGGATACCTATAAATACCCTTCTTAAATATTAAAAAGTTCTGATTAGTTAATTTTTTTTTTTTTATTTCAAACCCAAAACCCCAAAGGAATCGTAAATTTTTATTCACTTTCATTAGTATCAGTTTCATCAAGAAATAAAAAAAAAATTAATTCTTATGAAATGATAGCAAGTAGGCACAAGGTTAATATTTACCAAAAGATCAAACGTTGCCATTGGCATAAAATCATCTATATATCCCTTTAGTGCACACAACATTAAATAAAAGTCGAAATAGCAAAAACTCACAACATCAACAACAACAACAAAATAAAAACAAAATCTTATCCGTTGGTTAATTTGAAAATTGATTACAAGCCACTGGGGAGTAATCAATCCGACAAACTGGTAACCAATTTGCGTGCAGCTTGGCTTATGTAGTTTAATTGTGCTGCCGGTGGCAACCTTTGGTAATTAGCTGATGATTTGAGTTATTTTACATCCTTCGTCCCTCCCCCCAAAAAGGCTTAAAGGATGTAAAAACCTCCGAAGACTGTTAGTTTGCCTTCGCATTCCGGAAGATGACTCTCATTATACTTTTATGACGGTAGAATAGTCGGTTGGTCGGTCGTACGGTCGGTGTGGAGTTTCAGTGGATTTAAGGATGCTGATTTTGCACTGTTAAAAGTTTTTCATTTATCATCATCATCATCATCTCCTTCATCGTCATCGCCATCGCGAAAAATCAATTGGTTTTTTTTTTTTGTTTAATTTAGTGTAGAAAGAAAATAACTACTTCTTCCAAAAAAAAAGAAGCAAAATCATTACATCTCCAATCTTCTAAGAGGTTAAAAGTATATAGATTTTTTTTCCCAATCTTCAATTTTATTCGTCTTAAATTTCTATTCTTCTGTTTCATTTATTTTTGTGCTTTCATTTCCATTATTTGACATGCCAATGTTAAACGACGAACGGAATGTCATTATCAGCATTCCAATAAGAGTCCTTGTAGGTCCTTCGATGGGTAAAATTTCTACTTCGCTTCTTCCTTGAACTATCTATTATTATGGTGCTTAAGCTGGTCGATCTGAGTTTTTATTAAGAATACGAAATGATGACTGCAAACACTTAATTTTTTTTTTTTTTCTTTTTCAATAAAACAGATTGGGTGTTTGATGGAGTGAGAATGTATGATGAGGAATGTCCTTTATTATTTTCTTCTTATTTTGTTGAACTAATTTCTTTTATATTTATGTATGTATCTTTATATAGAGAACGCATCGTCTTTCAAGTTCAAGAATATTTTTTTTTTTGATGCTTTGCTTACCCCTCAGCTTTAAAAGAAATATAAATGCCCCCTTCTAGAAAATAGGCAAAAATTAATTTGAGAGAGAAGTCCCTGTGGCATGTTAGTAATATTTTTTTCTTTTTATGACAAGAAGGACACGTTCTTCGTTGTTGTTTTTTTTTTTATTTTTTTTTTTCATAATAAAATAATAATTTGAGTCGATTGCGGTTTGTGTGGTGGTCGTGTTCATGAATCATGAAAAAGGATGAATTCGATGCGACATCGACATCGGCATGAGGATGCAGATAATAATAATTGAGATTCCTGTTCGGTATTATAGTGTGGTAATTACGAAGACAGTACTATGTACAGAGCTTAAGGAGATTGTGTGTTGATGAAGATGAGTGGTGTATGATGTTGTTGATGTATAAATAGACTGTACTGGTACATTGTGCATTAGATGAGAAATAAGTTATAATTTATTTTATGATATAGAATCTCCTTGTCATTTTGTTAATGAGAAATAAATTTCAAATAAATTGCCAAAAGGATCATAGTATAGTCAATTTATGGTTATATTAAACAAGGATTTAGCAATAAAAGAAGTCACTTTAGAAATAACAGTACTTTTGATACAGATGTTTCGAGGTATTTGAATAAAATGCCAATCTAAGAAGTAAAAAAAGGAAGTTTTTTCGTTCTTATACCATATGTGTCAGTCTGCATTTCTATAAGCAAAGGAAATTACGGGCGTTTACTATAATCCAAACCGGAGTCTAAATGGCAAATCGATTTGTTACAAGGGATGTTTTTCTTAAAGATTAATTTAGTCCGGAGATCCAACTTTTGATCACATTTGTGGTCAATCGTTCCTCCATAGAGTCGATCGTTTGGGGCTTAGTGGCGTTAAATCGCACGAACCTGGAGGCCAATTCACGGTTCCGAAACATGAAACTATGCAGATACCAAACGTTTAATTCAATAAATCAATCGTTGCACGAGCTGTGGGATATGTTGTGCCGTCTTATTGAAACCACAGCTCCCGCACAATATGGTTGCTCTGTTCCGAAGTAATATATACATAAGTACTATATCTTGGACTTCGGAAGAAAAGTTTTCAGTTGGATGTCAAATGTGATCAAGATCTCGAGTTAGAATTTTTTTCTTACGGATCCAAAACATGTCTATAGGGCATATTGTCGTATATAAAAATCGCAAGTTATTCAAAAATTCGTCCCTTTTATATTTTTATACCAATCCTTCCCAAAATCGATTACTTAACAAACCATAAACAAAAATATCAATTTCTATTTAACCAAAAAACTTTCTACCTACCCTTTCAAGTTATTTTTAAAAGTCTTACTTAATCGCATTCAAACATATGGCTTATTTCAAAATACATAATGTATAAATATGTCCTAGTTCCTATAGTTAAGATACCTATTTATGTACACATATGTATGTAATGTATGTATAAGGAACAAATATTTAATGCTTTGAATTTATCTTAAAAAAATATATCTTTTGACAGTTTAATGGATCCCAAGAAAGCAAATGAAAAAAATAAAATATTTTCCAAGTAAATCCTTTTTAAGGATCAACATAGAAAATCACTCAGGCACATCATACCTTACCTATAGATATAGTCAAGTCATATCAATGTGAGTTCGACTATATCTTTTTTCGAAAAGGCTTTTAAAAAAAAATTAACAACTTCGAGAGAAAAAAAATTGTCCTGATTAGCTATACAGGTAGATAAAAAAAATAAATTAATTTATATAAATAACAAGATTAAAAGTTGAAAAATAAAATCCCTATCAATCTTCTCAATAAAGTCTAATGTTGGGTTATTAATTATCTACCAATACCTAAATTTTTACTTCCTCATTAATCCTGATACATGTTTTAATCTCTTAACATACAACATGTCCTTAATTGTATTACGTAAAGGAGTTTAAACATTATCCTATTTAAAAATCCCACCACACATTAATTTCCAATATTAATCTTGAACTCATTTCGAGATTATTATTGTTAAAACAAATGGATAATTTATGACATGACACCCACTCTGAATTGTTATGCAATCATATTTTAAAATTAAAAAAAAAAAATGAGAATATCCTTTATAGTTAAAAATCTTTCAAACCAAATGACCATCGACTTTGTGATGATACACCGATTGTGTGATAAAGCCCTTCATCACTCACAATCAATTCAATAAACTTGAAAAATAAATTTCATCACGCGCGCAGCTGTGTGATATTTTCCAGCGATAAGAAATACCACACATACATATATATAATAATCAGATTCACACGATTGGATAAATAAGGACCTCCTGCCATCACCATAATTTTTATATAATTTTTAATCGTTAAAAAAAAAAACAAAAAAGAGGAATCCTTTGCAGATGAATATAAATTAAAGGCTCTCGGTATCAATTTAATTTATATCATTTTGGAATTCGCAAGTCTCAGCAGGACATGCAGGATACAATTGATAACCAATTATCCGAATAGTCGATTTTGTATATTTTTCGTATATATCATCCCCTCAGCAACCCAACGGCAACACACGCCACCACCAAACTGAATCGATTCTGATGTTTTCTCAATGATTTTAAATATTTTTCCACCACAAAACGAGTACCGCACATCAGAGACCCAATGTCCTATAGACTATACACACTTACTGGGTGCTGGTGGGTTGTTTCCATGCTGACGATTATGGTCCAGAAATACTTAAAACAGTGAAGCATCAGGAATTCCACATCTGGCTTTCGCATTTACCCTTGCTTCCGTTTTCCTCTTATTCTATATTATTCTGACTGTTTTATTGATTTATGAAAATATTTTTTTATCCTATTTTGTATTTCCATATCCTTTTTCCGAACGATGTCCGAATAAAGTACGGGGGTGTCAGTGTGTGTGTGTGCTGAATTAGAAAATCCTGAAAGGCTTATGGTTTTAGTATTTTGTTTTGTTTAGATATATTTTTTTTTTTAATTTAATTTCGAAATGTATGTTTATGGTTTTATATCTGGACGAGGTGCCAATTCAATGGGTCCAGAGATAAACCCACAGCAGGATTTTGAAATGGATTTAACCAATAATTCTAAAAACCCTTAGAGCTTCTATATACGTGTAGGTAGAGTAGGGAACATACATTTGATGGGATTTATTTCATTTTATGCAATTTCATTATAAAAATGTAAATGAAAAACAATGGATGTGAGATTTATTTTTTTTTTGTTTCGTTTTGGTTGCCTTTGAAATGGATTTGGCACATGGAGTTAGAGTGTGATATTGGAAAACGATGTTGGGAGGTATCAGTGATTGGCAAAAAAAATTAAGGACTAGGTTGCACAAACTTTCTCCTATGTTGAAGTATTTTAGAAAAAAAAATAGACTTTTGAGCTCAAAACTGAAACTGCCATCTGATGAATCGCAAAAATATTAAAATTTTGAAAAAAATTAGAAAACTTTTAGTTCTAGAATAATAAATTGGTATGCAAGTTCGTAGAATTTAATAAAATAAAAATATTCAAAAAAACATACATATGTGTACCTAGCAGTTTACAAAATATTGGGTTTTTCAGAAAAAAAAAAATTCGATCGAAAAAATATTTTTTCGACAATTTTGATATTGGATATACTTTTTTTTTTGACAAAATCATTTTAATAATAACCTACCGAAAAAATTTCGTCCATATGACAGGTACCGTTAAGTTTGGAGCTAAGTCAATTTTTTAAAAGTTTGGGCTAACATAAGGACAAAATTGATTTAAACTGTATCGGGTGTAATTTTTAATTGAAAAAATCAACATGATTCGCCGAGTCTTGAACAAAAATATATTTTTTAAGTTATTGTAATACCACAATTACATTCGCTTGTTATAAAAAAAAAAAAACTTTTTATTTTAAATTAACTCAAAAAGCATTCCAGCCAAATATGTAATTCCAGCAAATAAAACAATGTTGAATTAAAGAAAAAGGAAACATGCCTTTTTGATTTTGTTTGCCCTAAAGTTTAATTTACTTGATCTTGACATCCACGGAATTAATTGTCATTAACCAGAGTTCAACGCAAAAAAAAAAAATAATCTTTCCAACAATAGACTGAAAATATTCTCAAGGACTTCAATTTATTATATCTTGTATCAAAATTCCTTTGATTGCTATAACGTACCTCCCTATTAGCCTCTCAAATTGGTCTAGCCAGCAGTTGTTTTCAAAACGAAAGAGAATATATTAAAATATGTGTATAGAAGATATACATAGCTTTTTTTTAAATCGAAAAATTATGTAAACATTATAATGGCCATATCTTGAGCCAGAAATCACTTCAGAAAAGCCTCAAAACAAATAAAAAAAAAAAAAACAAAAAAAAACAATTTAACTCAAATTCGAAAACTTTTCATGTTTACTTAAGTATTCAAGAAATTTAAGGCAGATTCTTCTTATTGTGTTTGTCCTTGGGTAAGCTTAAGCTAGGCATCCTTTTTTTCATAAAGGATCCTTATCCTATAAACTTTTTGCCAGTAGGTAGGTTGGTATACCTACATGGACAATATTCACCACCCTTTTTTTTTTTATTCATTTATAAAGTGGGAACAGCACCGTAAAATAAAATCCGATTGTCCCTCGGCAAAATCTCTTTTGACAAAAATAATTTGCTTTAAAAATAAAATCAAAAAAAAAAGAATGTGGAACGCTGCTAATGGTACACTAACACATAAATCAAATAATGTTTAAAATATGAACATCAATTTTCCTTATTTCTTCTTTTTTTTTTTTGCTGTAAATTCACCTCGCATCATTGAACACATAAACAACACTGACATAAGAACAACTTTGGAAAAAAGGATTCATATCCTTTGGCTTAAAACGATATCGTAGAACATTATTCAAAATTGATTTTTGTTGCCATTAAGCCCAAAGGTAGGTGGGGCAAAGGGGGTCACCTTTGTTCTCTCTATATAAGCCTGTTCCGCTCCCCTTCCCCACATACTCGTATACCGTATCTTTAGCTGAAGGGCCAACATTAAAGTGAAGAAACTGAAAGCAACCCACGAAGGTTACAATAAATGTCGCATCCACTTAATCTATCCTTTTGCACTCTCGAAGGACGACAACAACCAACAGGGGGGGGGGGGTGGTTTATATACCTACATTATATTTATATAGTATATGCGACACGTAGGGGATAAGTAAAGTGCTTATCCTTCATATTTCTCGGCTCTGCGCACCGCACAAACACAAAGTTGGCCAGTGTGGATAGCTGGCAAAGAAAACAAAAAATAAAAAAATAAACCAAGGCAAGGCAACATCAACATCAACAAAAAGTTCATCTTACAATAATAATTCAGCTTGAGAAATGCGCATTTTCTTATGTGTTGGTTTTTGCTGCAGAGAAAGATTCAAGAAAAAAAAAAAAAACCCTTAACACTTCTAGCCAAACCAAACCAACCAACAACCCACCCATTTAATGGTTTTTCTTATCGGAAGCTTGAAATTTCTGCACGAATGCATCAAAGAGTGGGTCCTTAAATCATTATTTCAACTAGAAAATGTTGCACTTAATTTTCTACACTTGAATTATTTCAGTTGACAATATTTTTTTTTTTTTTTTGAGAGTGAAGATTAAAAAACAAAATTGGGTTTCATGAAGTGGCAGGGAGCACGGTTGAGATATCATAAATTGCCATACTTCTGAACTTCTGTATGGTGAAACAAATTTCTTTTAAAAGAACAGCTAATGGAAGAAAAAGAATGAAACCTTTCTTTTGATTCAATGAAACTGGAAAATCCTTTGCAAGACTCAATGTCATACTGTTTGTTCATATTTTCAAAATTGCAATTTTAAATTCAAGACAACAATTGGAAACCCATTTCAATAGAAATTTAGCTCGTAAAAATTTAATACGATTTTTCTACCACAAGTGGAGTTACTTTATGTTTTTATTAGACGATTTTCTAAAGTGGTGATTTGAAATATGTTTTCCTTTTTATGTCTAGATGAAATAAATTGATTTTTAACAACGGCATTTTATTCATGAGGAACTGATGATTTTTTTTTGGTAATTTAAAAAAATTACATTAAAAAAATTGCTAACAATTCAAAAATCGAAGTTCGAAAAAGAAAAATTTTAAATAACATTTTTTTGTTTTATTTTTTAAATATTTTTTCATAAATAAGAACCATTATAAAATGTTATAAAGAAGTCTTATTTATTTTTATGTGTATTTAATATGTAATTTTAAACAAGTATTCAGTAAAACCAGTTTGTGGTCACAACAAAAAATATTTTATTTTTAAAATAATGAATGCTCCAAAAGTTGTTTTTTTAAACGTCTTTCATATTCGTATTAAATATTTTAATTTAAAAAAAAAGTACAGCAAAATACCAATTTAAATAATTTTTAGAAATTAAAAAAAAAATTGAGCACAAATATGGCGGTACTAAAAATAATTTAAAAAATCAGTCCTAAATGCGCCACGCATTTAAGATCCAGACACGAACACAATTTATTCTGAAACTAGCATAATTTTATTCGATTTAAAAAAAAATATAGTTTCAGAAACGTGGCAACACTTGAAATTATTTGGAGATAAGGCATAATCCACTCCTACTTTTGACATATCACATGCTTACTTTGGGCCACGCGTTTTTTTTTATAATTAGCGGGCACTCAAGGGATTTGGCTACCCTCTTAATGTTTTAACATAGTGCAAGCAGTGTTGGGAGGGTTTGAGAGGAGATACCGAATATTGATCTTGAATGCCTTCAGATTGTACTGGGTAAGGAATATCGAGTTTGGTTAAGCATTCAACATACGTGTGGAACGGCTAAAGAATGAATCCCTGTACTCGACAGTACGACCGAAGTTGGGTTCAAGAGTAAACTGATGGAAGCGCGAGTATTACGGTTGAATCGTTTAAGGGGAGGAATGCAACTGGCTATTTCATTAGAGCACTTACCGTAAAAGTAACGATAAGAGAGTGAGAGACAGGAAACGTTACGTTGGTGTTCGAGTGACGTAAAAGTATCGAAGATGTTCCTGTCTCCGATCATTTTGAAGGCTCGTCTTCGTATAATGTCCAAGAGGTTTAAGTAAGTTGCTGGAGCACCAGCCCAAAGATGGGAGTTATACTCAAGCTTTGGACGTATATAACTTTTATACATAATAGCAAGATCAGAAGGGGAAAAAAATTTCTTGCACCTCCAAAGGAAACCCAAACATCTTGCCGCATTTTTGGCTACGTTGTATATGTGATCATTCCACAAAAGATGGTTTGTGATACACATACACTTCGATGCAAGTGCCACTCATAGATAATGGCAGGGGGTACATCTCGCTTTAACGACAGAAGGCAGCATTGAGTTTTCGAAGCATTAAATTCTACGTGATCCCCATTGTACCATGCTCTCTAAGTCAGAATTTAATGTACTTACCATATTTTTAGCCGAATTTTTAATATGATATTTTAACGAATCAATTTAATGGATTCGTAGTTGCAGACAGGAGATCATTACTAAAAATGAGAAAGAAAGTCGGAGACACGACGGAACCCTGTGGCACACCAGCATTTATGTTTTGAGTTTAAACAGCTGCCTGTGCTTTTTCTCATAAAAAGTTTAAATATTAATTTTGATGTCTTAAACTGTTTAACTGATACGATACACGTGCTTTGAAAGTGGTTAAAATATTTATTTTCCAAGGTAAGTCAATGTTAAGTTTTTTTAGTTTCAGCTTAATTCATATAAAATATTATTTTAAAAACATATACCTACAAAAAATGGTAACATAACTGTCAAAAGCCATAAAAACTGAATAAAAATTTCCCGTCAAAACCTTCAAAAAGGATTCACTACTTTATACATATTTTATTTTAATTTTTAATTACCAACTTTTCAGCAACAAAAATAATAGGAATATAGACTATGTGGCGGCGAGCACACTTAAAACTTTCAACTTCAACTAGATATAACTAACAACATTATCCGCTCTTTACGACTATAACTATAATATAATTGCCACAACTGCATTATAGCTGCGTGGTATAATTATGTTGTATTAATGTCTTTGATATGTTTTTTTTTATTTCTTTAAGTGATACATATATGTACCTATACATCTCCCCAGTGAATTAAAAAAAAAATATTTTAGATAAATTAAAAAAAAAATGGTAACATACCTTTAACTGCACTCAGTTGATTGCCAACCATTTGTTTCGCAATAAACGCAGCCATATTGAAGCGGTTTGCTTTTTGGTTTTCTTAGTTGTTGTTTTTTTTTTTGGAAATAAAAACTATTTTAAAACTTCAGAAATAGATTTCAGAAGCTAAAAAAAAGTTAGTTTTATTTTTTGTTGTTGTTGAATCTGAAAAGAGAATAAAAAATAATTTATAATTAAAATTTTAATTTTTAGCAAATTGAAAATATTAGAACACATAGGGAAAATATTAAATATCAAGTTAAATTAACCAATGAACCCTAAGCTATACCATTTTTTTATGTAAAGGGTGTCCCAATAAGAACGCAAGATTTAAATTTTAAAAAAGAGGCTGGGTGCGACCCACACTGATAACTTCCCCTTTGAGATCTTGAAAACTTTACCACTTTTTAGTTTATTTTTTTTTTATATTTTTTGTCAAAAACTGTCATTTAGATATTTGTCAAAATTTAACCTTTCATAAAAAATTGTACTATGTATAAAATAAAATATTTTAGAAGGCGCAATCGTTGTTCGTTCTCAGGATATTCGAGCTGAAATACAATTGTAACTACTTTTCTTTAGAATTTTTAACAGTTTTTGATTTTTTGTTAAAAAACTGCCCATTCAATATTTGTCAAAATTTTATCAGTTGCTAACAATTATGTTATGTAGAAAATAAAATAAACAATACCAATTTTTGGTAGAATTTTTTGTAGTTTTTAATTTTTTGTAAAAAAAACTGTCCATTGAATTTTTTTGAAATTTTCACCAGTAGTCAAAACCAACATTTTTCGTAAAATAAAATTATTTTAAAGTTAATATCATTTTTCCATCTAAGGATATTCGAGTTATAAATTTTTTTTTTTAGTTTTTTTGATTTTTAAAAATAACGGTATATTAATTTTTTTCCAAATTCATATCAAATTTGTATGACGTCATAATGTGTCGAATAAAATTTATTTCAAGTCAATAGCATTATTTTTTCGTGAGATATTTGAGCCCAACCAAAATTTTCACTTCTTTTTTAAACTGCTATAGTAAAAAAACAACTGATTGAATATTATTAAACGCCCTTTCAACTTCTTTCGAAGTTATTATCTATAAAACAAAATTTATTTTAAGTCGATATCTCTCTTCGTTCTTGAGATATCGACGACGAAAAATGGTACCAGAACGTACGTACACACGCACACGCAGACATCTCTCTAAAAATGATTGAAATAGGCTCTAGGGACCTTGAAACGTCGAGAAATGTCAAAAATTTCAATTTGACAAATCGGACCGATTACAATAAAACGCAGATATTAAAAAAAAAATCGCGAATTCTTTATTATATCGTAAAGTAGAGAAAGAGCCGTGGCTTTGCTGGCACATACGCAATCTTTTAATGAAATTTTCAATTACCGTCTTACATAAATGCTGCGGTATTTCATTAATGCAGCGTCCAATTTCCTCTTTTAAGGCTTGAGTCGTCGTTGGCTTATTCGCATAAACCATCGACTTCAAAAAACCCGAAAGAAAAAAGTCCAATGGTGTTAAATCGGACGCAATGGGCCTCGTCACTAAAGATGATTTTATCGGCAAAATAATGCAATACTGGACCACCAGTAATGACAAAAGATTGTCTTTGGAATAAAGTCAAATCCATTTCAAAGTTATATACCTCTAATAAAACACCCTTCATTATGCATAACGTCTTTATATAATTTTGTTAAATAAATACACTTAAAAAATTTTACAAAAATGTCGATGTAGTTTTCGAGAAATTTGAGGTTTTTAAAAACGGTGTTTTAAGATTTATATAGAAAGTACCATTTAATACCACTTGAGCCGTTTGTGCACCAACTTTCAAGAAAATACATCCACCCACTTAGGCTGTACCTCAACGAACACACAGAATTGCGAGACCTACTTTTGCCCGAAAATCCCGAGATTTGAGTTATTTTAAGGATTCTGTCGAATTAATTTCTGTCAATTCCGATTTGGGGATTTTGGTTTTCTGTTTTTTTTTCTGGGGGGATTTTACAGTAACTGAAAATACGAATGTCCACAAATTAGGAAGCTCATAAAAGATATCCTTTGCTACTGTTCGAAGAATGTTTCGAAAACAAAACATTTTGTATGAAAGCAACATATTTTATTCAATCCCATCAAATCTTATGTGCCTACCTTAAATGAAACTTTCCGAAAGTAATGCATGTCTATATGAGCTTGGGCATTACAGAAGTTAAACCTTTTTATCATAAAAACCATGGTAATGATTCTTGATTTATATTTACGGTTTAATGAGAAAAGTTTTTTTTTTTTTGGATTTTATTGTTATTGAAAAATAAAAGTGTTTTTCACCACATGTTGGTACCGAAAAAGAAAACTTTTTTCAAACAAGCTGGTATAGCTATAAAAAACAAACTGGTTGTATGGCTTAAGCAACATAATGTTAGTCCGTAATAAGTTATTTATTAAATTTGTTTTTTTTTTCGTTGCTATAGTATCTAGGCTTGACTCTTTAGTTAATAAGGATAAAAATGGTCCAATTTTCAGTTATAGGTTGTTAAAACAAAAAAAAATTTGGTAACCTTGGTATAATGTTCGTACACGTATGCATTATTGTTATGCACACTCAACACTCATTTAGGACTGTTTTCAAGTGCAGAGGCTAATACAATTTCATATACCTACCATCAACCTAGCAATTTTTATGAAAGAGCCAAACCAATAACAATATCGTTATATTGAATTGCTTTCAAAATACGAGACACTCCAACAATAATTACAACCTATATCAAGCCCGTTTTGGTATATACTAATATCATGCCTAATAGGTACATGTAGAATATCCAACTTCTTCCTGTTGGTGTTGTCGTCAGGGGCGTAGCAAAAGTGGGGTGGTGGTGGGTGTGCTAACCCCCCACGCTTTTCAAGAGACGGCAAATTCAGGAAGCTAGATTTATTAATTCAGGCAATTGAAAAAAAAATTATAAAACTAAAATTTTAAAAATATTTTTTGGAAAAAGTTAAAAAATAGAAGTAAGTTTGTATTTTCATTTAACTAGTCTAGTTTAAGAAGTCGACATTTTTGCCGATTGCAGATTTTGGAAATTCAAGAGTCGGCATATAAACGAAGCTTCATTTGAATATTCATAATATTCATAATATTAATTTATTTATCCATCGTTAGATATTTATTATTCATCATCATCTGAAGGATTTCATTGAAAAATCTCCCATTTTTAAATCTCAAAAGTGTATGTGCCGAAGTGAAGATTTGCGCCAATATCAAACGGCCCCATCAAGAGTTTTTCCCGAATGTCATTCTTTTCCCTTATTTTGAGTTTCACCCGAAAAATGCTAGATCCCCACAGTTTGAACCCTCGCTACGCCACTGCTTGTCATTGTGAATATTGCTTGCCATATCTGCCCCCTTTATTTTTGCTTTCCGCACTCTTTTCGATGGCAATTCACATGCCATTAAGATACATACGAAGTCTTAAATGCGACATAATGTCTAGACATATGGCGCCATCTCTCCATGCATGAAGATTAGAAAAACAAAAAAACATCCTTCGACATTATAGAACCGAGTTTACTATCAAACCCATGCAAGAACATCTCTATAGAGGAGAGTATTATCCCCGCCTTTGGCTCGATGGAAAATCAGGAAATAAAAAAAGGAAATAATAAAATAAACAAATAAACATCATTTCCCCCTTTGGGGGAGGGTGCGGAATATATGTTGTATGAATGTATGTAGGCTCTTGACTGTTTTCGACATGATTCTGTATCTTTTGCTCTATAAAAGAGAAAACAAAAAAAAAATTGGTACAAGCTTAAATTAGGGCGAACATGAAAATCCTTGGCAGGGGATGAATTTGTCAGATTTTGTTTAACATTTTAAATTAATCATAAAACGTATCTAATATTTCTTTGGTCATATAAATAGTCTCGGCTAAGGCTTAGGGCGATTAAAATGAATGTCTTAGTCAAATAATATCTCTTGACTTATTTCAAAATTAATTTAAATCAAAATGAATTTATAGAAGTACACGTGGTTAAATATTTGATTTGAAACAATATTTAATTATGAGCGATATTGAAAATAAATGCTCACGTTCAAGGAGATTATTTTGGCTGATTTTTAAGCATTTGATATTTTTAACTTTGATGTTGCCGGTCAGTTCAAAGGTCCACACTTTTGAAGGAAATCGATCTATAATACTACATATTTCTGAATTTAAAAAATTGTTCAAATAAATTGGGATAAATATTGATGGCGACATAGGTTAATGGAAAGAAATGTCAGAGTTTATAAATGATGACTTAATTTTCTCTCATGAAAGAACACTATTTCACCATGCATCAATTTCTAGATTCCAGGATGCGTATACGTCATAGTGAACAAAAAATATTTAATTTTACAGGATGGGCCAAAACCAAAAGTCAAGTTTGGATTCGTGCAAAAAATCAAATCAGACCTAACATAACGATGATAGACAACGCGAAAAAGTGGGTCCCGCAATTCTGCATGTCTGTCGTTTTGTCTGTACCTCGACCTACACAGCCTAAACTACGGAAGCGATTTTCTTCAAACTTTGGACATAAGGTTTTGGGGGGAGATTGGCTACAGGGGAAATCGAAATTTTTCTTTAGCTCTAAAAATAACGGTACATGTCATAGTACCATTTAGACAAAATATTTTTATCTCGAAAACAGCTCTAATCTCAGTAATATTTTTCAAAATTCTTCTCTTTACCTTCTATTAAATGTGTTTGAAATAAACAGAATAATTCAAAATTATTTACATATTTAAAAAATCGGAAAATAAAATTTTACTATTTAAACCACAAATGTTATAACTTAAAATTCGATAATCATAATTTTTTACAGAATTTTTACTTAAAATTAACCTAGGCAGACGGAAATTTTCTAAAGCTGTTGTATAGAAGCAGCATCACTGGTATTTCCATTTTGTAATTGGTTCTTGTCCTAACTCCTAGATGGCGCTGGTGATGCATTCTAGTTTTTAGGCACGCCAGCTGATCCATTGACAGCTCAATGGTTGTTTACATTCTGGACGTTGCTTATAATCTGCTCTAACGTTGAGTTTCCTTCAAATTTTCCGCACTTTAATCCACAATTAAAACTCCACGTAATAATGTTCTCCCTTGAACCAAAAGTTGATCATCCCTGAGGAAAGCGTTAACATTTGGTTCCTTTTCTTAATAGACTTTCTGAATTCTAGTAACTTTGATCTTTTCTGTCGGATCGCTAAAGGATAGTCTCGATGAACAGCTACACCCGCCTCTCTTAAAATCTTTGATGCGCGAAGAATGTTTATCGCAGATGTTTTATCCTTTAATTGAATTAAAAAATTGGTGCTGGCTAGAGTGTTTGATCGAAGCGCAATGATGTTATTTTCGCTCACTCCCGATGAGAAAATACCATGGGTTCGGCAAATAGTTTGTATTAGCGGTCGAGGGTCTACAGCATTATCGTTCTTAAGGTGGAATATAAGATTCCCCTGTCCCCTCTAAACATCGCATTTCACTGGCCTCTATCCTTTCCTCTAGCAACTCACATTTATCTTCCAAAGCCATGACTTTTTCTCTCAATATTTGGTTGGTGTTTTGTAAATGTTTAATTTCTCCGTGTAGCTTTTCCAAGTCGGATAGTTTTACAACTTCGTTCAGGGTTACTCGTATATCTTTTAAATTCTCTTCAAACGCTTCCTGCATGATAGAACGGATCATAACACTGTTCATTGAGTTGGTTATACTTTTAATTTACTTGGATTTTGTTTAGCTGGTGACAGATATTCCGATTTCCTCTTGTTATCAGTCATCAGTACGTGAATTTTAAGTTAGTTTTTTTTATGCTTTTTTTTCTATTCCAATTTTAAGTATGAAATATAAAGAGCTTATGGAATTTTTTTAGTTGTGTTTGGTGGCCTACAAATAATGTTTTGTTCACAGCACTTTTTATAATTTTTTTCTAATTTTTTTCAACAAGATTAATAACTTTTTAAATTCAAACAATCTTTTTATGCTTTCAATCACTAGCCAGGGTTGCCAAACTTCTCCAATTCAAATAATGAATTTCAAGCTTTTTCATATTTTTACTTGTGACTATAATCGACAGTTTGATTCGACTTTAAAACCAAGATGTTATCGTACATAGGCGCAAGTACGTGCGACCCAGTCGTGCATTTTATTTCTAAATAATTTCCCCTTGCACCTAAACGGAAGAAATAGAACAAGTGAAGTTCGTGTCATCCATTTGTGTATTTTATTTTCAAAAGTAGTTTACTAATTGAGGTACCTACCTCTCTCTATAATTATGTAACTTTAATTCAAACAATTCTTAACCCAAAATTATTAACTTCCCCCTCTCAGCTTCATATAATTTTGTTGACATTGAAGCATAACTAATGACTACACATATGTTTTCTTCCGTTTTTAAAAGTTGTCAATAGTCATAAATATCATATTCGTGCTATTTATAACAAATAATGACTTATAAGTCTATTGTTTCACTATATCCCGCACCGTAATTCTGATTTATACATGTCATTAATTCCTTAAACACATTATAACCTCCTCCTTTACTTTCCATAGTTGCTACAAATCCATTTCTTCTATAAAACTAATGACACAAATTATTATTATCCTGAATATTACATTACCACTAATGACCTCTCCAATCGTGATCAGATTTCAAAAGCTATGAACAATATAAATACAATAAATAGCTATCCCAGTTGCTAACAATGACATGAAATAATTTTTTTTTTTTTTTTTTTTTGACAAAAATACACTTTTCTCTGTCAAAATATCAGATGCATATTGATATCAAATAAATGGTTGCTATTGGTAATACACGATGTGTAGCTACACATGAGATCTCAGTTATAGATATAGAACCGTTCTACATTTTTCCAGATGTTATGACAAATATAGAAAGTTAAATTATACTCCTTGGCCATATGTGTTGGGTAGAACAAGGACATGGAACATGACAGAAGAAAAAAAATGTTTGGTACTTTTCTTTATCGGAACTATACAAAACAAGAATTTCAATTAATGGCAAACATTTCAGTTTTTGAGATTTTCGTTTGGCAACATATTTTGGCCTTCGAACCGAAAACAGAAAACACACTCATACTACTTATTTCACATCCGAAATACAACATATTATCAGTTAACAGTTGTTGTTTTTTTTTCTGCTGGATCGTCCCAGGAAACTTTATCGTATTTTTCGGAAATACCCTTTGACGGAAAACGAAATGGTTTTCAATATAACTTTTTCGTCTGCCATACTTATGCTCTCCTATGAGTGGCTGCGTTTTATGTCCCTGGAAAATATTTTGGATTTATATGTGTGATTTATTGCTTCGCATATTACATGGAACGCTTGCTAAAAATGATGGAAAAAGCGAGGGCTTTTTCGGACCAGTAAGCAGAGTACAGAGTGGTTGGTCTTTTGTATGTCGGGCTTCCTGGTTTTATTATTATTTTTTCTCGATTCGGTTATTTTTGTTTCATGCATACTAAAAGCAATTTCTATAAATGTAGGTTATACTGTATGGTTACTGGATCATAAATTCCATATAATCGATGAATGTAATGCAAACCCCCAATTCCGAAAGAATGAAACGAGCATATTAACATACACAAAATGGAAGTCCAAAGGTTCAGGTTCTACGGAAAAATGTGTTACATATGGCAAAACGAAAAACGAACTGTAATATATGATGATATGGAGGTAGTGTTTTTCGGAATCGATTTCTTATTCGATGTCCTTTGATATTTTTTTTTTTGTTTTTTTTTTTCAAATTTATGGAAATTTATTTCGTTTCGTGCTGCATGCAAAGCGATTCAAGCGTTCTTTGAGAGCTACTCGCAGAAAACGAAATAAAGGAACACCAGTGTTGTGTAGTACCTGATTAAGTTGTGTCTAGAATTCCAATAGTTCAATAGGTAAGGGATGTAGTATAATGGAATTTATTGATGGTCCCGAAAATTCGTTTACCTAAGTGTTTCGAAAATAAATACCTAACTTAGGTGTTCGTTCAACAGTGATGCTTTCAAGTATTTTTTAATAAATTTTGGAAATCATCAAAGGTTTTTATTTTATATCAAATAAAATATGATTTAAGGCATTTTATAAGAATTTTATATGATTGGCTTTTTGGTAAAGTTTTCATGCGTAATATAGCCAGGTACCATTTGAAAATTATAACCAGCGGCTATTGGATTCGATTAAAAACCTAAATTTTACATATTACCAGATGATAGAGAACGCCAAAAAAGTGGGTTCCGCAATTATGTCTATCTGTCTGCCAGTACATCTGAAAATAACGGTACCTATACGTCCGTGCGTTCTGGTACCATTTTTCGTCGTCGATATCTCAAGAACGAGTAAAGATATCGACTTGAAATACATTTTGTTTTACAGATAATAACTTCAAAAGAAGAAGCTGAGAGGGCGTTTATTAATATTCGATCAGTTGTTTTTTTACTATAGCAGTTTAAAAAAGAAGTGAAAATTTTGGTTGGGCTCAAATATCTCATGAACAAATAATGCTATTGACTTGAAATAAATTTTATTCGACATATGACGTCATAATACAAATTTGTTATGAATTTGGAAAAAAATTAATATACCGTTGTTTTTTTAAATCAAAAAAACTAAAAAAAAATTTTATAACTCGAATATCCTTAGATGGAAAAACGATATTAACTTTAAAATAATTTTATTTTACGAAAAATGTTGTTTTTGACTACTGGTGAAAATTTCAAAAAAATTCAATGGACAGTTTTCTTACAAAAAATTAAAAACTACAAAAATTCTCCCAAAAATTGGTATAAATTGTCTTTGTCTAAAAAGTGGTATAGTTTTCAAGATCACAAATGGGAAGTTATCAGTGTGGGTCGCACCCAGCCTCTTTTTATAAAAGTGATTCGATCGAGTCGTACATATAATTGAGTTTTCCTTGTTTTTTTTTCCAAAAATGATGCTAAAGGGTCTTATGATTATATGTAAATATGATTTAAAACCAAATTTTCCAAAATTTAATTTTTTTTTAATTTTGAAAGACAATTCAATTTTTTTTTGAAAACTCAAGACTTTGAATAAGGAAAATTGATGTTTTTTAACACTTCCCTTTCGATTATTTTGTGCAACAAAGAAAATATCAAAATGTTCAAACTGTCTATATTTTTTTTGCAAATTTGATATTTCAAAAAAATGTTTTTTATTAAACATAAAACACATTCATTCATTTTTTAAATTATTTTAACTGCCGCACTTTTTTCTACAAAAATCGGTGTTTTGTCCAAGCACACTCACTTGGACTCTTCAATTTATCCTAATTTCAAAAATTGTTCGGTCACAATGTTCGTTATATTTTTCGTTGAATACACCACTCCGTTCCTAGACGATAGGACAATGCTACGACCAGTTCATTAATTTTATACCAGAGACACGTTAGTCCAGCACCACATAATGTTTGGAACTACTACTTTACATATACTCCACAGTTAATGACCCGCTCGCTACCTACTGATGTGAATGTAAAAATCCATACACTGGACATCTAGTGTACACATCATTACCATAAAATTATTATGACCAAAATTTTATTTCGTCCTGGTTGTCGTCCTAAAGTCAGTAAAATTTAACGTTCTATACTAAATGCACAATTATTATTATCCAGCAGTGTGTTCAGTTAATGTTCATGTGCCATGTCCTTTTTCGCTTCAATAATGTGGAAGGACCAGATTCGGGTATAATATATTCAAACCAATTATTACAGGTTTTTAGCAGGTACCATAAGGTAGATGTGAAAGGCTACTTATTGGCTTCATTTTGAAATTTTGTGGTCAATTTTAATTTATTGGTAAGTAGTGCAGAACTGCTATTTTAAATGTTCCTTATAAATTTTTTTAATTTGGGGAAATCATAGTTTGACAAGGATGTCGAAATAATGCTTCCCAAATGTGAACAATTTAAATGTCTTGGGTCTTTGATCAATCGGGAAGGATACTGTAATGAAGGTATCAAACACCAGTTGGGTAAGCGTAGGATGTATGAAGTAACGTCGGGAGCACTCTGCTTCCAAGTGGTCGATTGTTTCGGGCTTATCAACGACTTCTGACTTCAAATATCCTTACAGATATATCCAACTCACGGGTCCGAAAGGTTAAACTATCTTCACCATCATTATCGGCTCAACAACCGGGCTCCGGTCCTGCCCTCTTTCAACCAGTCTCTCCACCTAGCCGACGCCATACATCTACCACGCTATCGTCTACCATATAATGTACCACAGAGGACTTTCCGAGTCGGTTCCTCTTCGCACATGTGAGCTAGGCCCTGCCCACTGGAGTCTACCAAGCTTAATTTGCTACTATTGACCCAAGGTATTTGAAGGATTGTACCACTTCAAATTCCTTGACTGTTTGACCAACTGTTCTCGCATTCGACGCCACCATGTACTTTGTTTTACCTTCACTACAGTTCAGTCCCAGATTTTGTGCCGCCTGTTGGATCTGATTGAAGGAATCGTGTACAGCTTGGTCGGTTCCCTTCTTATGTGTGGGGCATATTATACCTTTTCGCCAGTCTTCTGGAATTTCTTCCTGCGTGCACTAAAATATTGTTAATTGCTTGACAAGACTGGCCCGCCGTGCCGTGATGAAATAATTCAGCTGGTATGCACTTCCGGCCTCTCAATCTCAATTGGTGGCGTGAAACTATAAGGTTACCAAACGTTTCCCTCCGTAATCAACCAACCAAACTAAACACAACTCACATATTAGCTGTTATAATGGCCGCCTGTTAAAAAGCGTTGCCAGCTCTAAAAAAAACGCCCTTTATTTCAACCCATTTATTTATTTTTTTTTTTTTTTGTATTTTAACGCATTTATAGTTTAAACTTTTAAGTGCGCTTCGACTTTGACGTATTTATGACTGGTTCATAGCCTTTATGTTTATATATTGTGTTTTAATTATTTTCCATTTTTGCAGCTGCATATAAAAATAAATCAAGAAGATAGAAAAAGGCAAGCTAAGGTAGGTAGGCATAATGAATTTTTAACCATAAAATACACCTACTATTTAATTAAACAATTTTTTTTACTTAGCTAAAAACACCAATTTCATTAATATATGTATAATTAATAATTCCACATAATAAATTATAACCTCAACGTCCATCATTTCAGTCTTTTTTTTAACTCCCAATTTTATACCCAATTTAATATTTAAAAATCCATACCAATCAATATTTATATATTTAATTTAACTACCTCAATCACCGTCAATCACATAAATTTAACATTCAAAACCAAAATTGCCTTCCCATTTATGTATCTACACATACATACATTTAACTTTAAAATTTACTAAACGACGACAATGAAAATTAATTAGATTTTCCTTATAGCCTTTTGAATATCATGAAATTTGATGGAAATTTACCCAAAAAACAAAGGAAATTCCCGCTGAGTTTAAGCCATAATTTTATGAGGATAAATATTTATTGCCTCATACCACCCTCAAAGAGTAACGCTCAAATTTAAGCAAAAAAAAAAAAAATAACTTTAAAATAATTATTTAGTGATCAAAGGGTTATGGACAAAATAATATTTCACCAGCATTTAGGTTTTCAAATATTTCACTGAGGGACGTTTTTTTATTATTAATATTTTTTCGATCACACTTTTCCATTACTATTGGTATTTATTTTTGGAAAATTCAAAACGTGAATATTGTAATGCTGAACAACGAAAGACGTTTATCCAAAGCAAAGACATCGTTCGAATTTGTTACTAATAATTTAGAAAATAAATTTTAAAAATTACAAAAACAATGATGTCATCAGAGCATACGATTCATTGTTAACATAATGCATTTCTAAGTTAAGCCAAAGAAAAGTTTGAGCTCAAAACTGCAAATGCCATCTAATCATCGCATGAGAATTGTTTTATTCCACACGCCATTTGTCAGTTTTGAAGTAGGAGTATGGCAATTCTGTATGCTTTTTTAAAATCTGTGATCTGCGCTAAGTCTTTCAAATCCCGAGGTATACAATTTTTATTCTGTCTTATACCCATAAAAATCCTAAGGTTTTGAAAATTGGTTTATCACATTAAACGTTTGAAAATTGAAAACTCCTTGTAAAAACGTTTATACGGTATATTTGAAATATTTCAACTCTTAGAAAGATTTTCAATAACATTTTTTTTAAGCATTTTTTTTGTTACACTCGAATCAAAGTTCAGAAATACTCTATCAGGTCGGGCTTTTGAGGTAGAAAAATTTGAAAACTAAAAAATCGTTACTTTTATTCAAATATTTTTTCTATATTTTATTTTATTCAAATTTTTTTTTCAAAAATTCAAAAAAAAACTTTTTTGAAAATATTGATTAACAGTATTATTAAGATTATAATGCTCTTTCATCAAATATCTGGTTCTAGGTTTTTTTTTTTATTGTCTTCTTTCTAAAGGGTCCTATCATATGACCCTTTATTCATAGACCTAAAACAATTTATTTTTGACATATAGGCACCTAAAGACCTGAAGTTCGAAGAAAATCGATTATGTAGTTTGGGCTGTAGAATTTGGAGATACACAAATATCTACAGAACCATTTTTTTTTTTTTTTTTTTTGTTGATGTTATTTTATGTAATTTTGATTTTTTTACAAATCAATAACTTGCTCTGTACTCAGTACCTGTACTTGGAAGTAAGAAATGCCAACTCAATGCCTTTTAGAAAACTAGTTATTCATCTAAAAAAGTTTTACATATATACTTTTGACGAGTATTTTGAAAATGAGTAAGATTTTCAACAAAACTAATTTTTTCCCAAAATTCGAAATGACGCTCAACACAAATATGCAAGAATCCTCAAAAGTATATCTTACTAAAAATTCCAAAAAAAATCTCCACCTCGAAACTTTTCAAAAAAGTGGAGTCATACGGTAGATATACGTACAAAATAAAATTAATTTGATGTTTTATATAAAACATTCATATTTTTTTTTGCAATACAGAATTAAGACACAAATTGGGTCAAACTTTCAAAAACAAAAAAAAAATAATTAAAAAAAAAAACAGGATTAAAATTCAAACAAAATTTACAAACTGAATTGATGGATATCTGTCTGGCTGATATCCTTACTGTCAAACATCAAAAACTTTATACGTTGCAGAATGTATTTTTAACCCTCAATCGCTAATATATTATTTCTGTATATAAATTCTGTTTTCATTACTTATATTTTAATGCAAACGCCAAAGGGAAATAAAACAAACTTCCATAAAATTACTCTTATTTTATAGAATATTTTTTTTTATTCAAACAAAATTTTTAACACAACCAACAAAAAAAAACAAAATCAACTTGTCGGGGATAACAATTTTTCACTCTGCCAACAATATTCGATGTAAAAACCTCTCGTTTTGTTTTTGTTTTATTGAAAAATGACATCCGTTTTAAAATAAAAGCCATGGGTTCAGAAATTATTATATTTTTATACAGCACGAAAACAAAATAAATAAAATGAAAAAAAAAAAAATATTTGAAAAACTGCTCACGTATGCAGGATGTTTGGTCACGATCTGTATACACACAGTTGTTTTCAAATTAACCCAAAACAAAAGGCAAACAATTGTAAAAGAACAAACAAGACTAATAAAAAAAAGAGGATGAAAAAAAAAGAAGTTATGGTCATTTATGAATGTAATATATGTATGTCTGTATTTGTGCAATTGACATATTACATCGTACGTACAGTTTTCACTTAGCTTACTATAGATCAGGTATTTGAATTGTAAATAATGTTTTTTAGCCTTTGTTTAATTTTTTCCTTATAAATATAAATATAACGGACTCATTCAGAAAAATCATTTTTATTAATATATATAGAACTTGTGGGAAACTACACGATTCAACTTTATGTAGGCCAACAATTTAGAAATACACACTTTACGTGTACGGGTTAGAAGTTCAGGTATTTTACTGAGTAACTTTTTCTTCAATTTTTTTTTCCAAAAAAATATTTTTTTTTAGAAAATTACAGAACAAATCAAAAACCTTAAATGATTTTTAATTTCCGACTAGAGGTACTAAAGGGCAAGTTTTGGATTCATTCAAAAAATCAAACTCGAGATATTAATCAGACCTAACATTAAGATGATAGAGAAAGCGAAAAAAGTGGGTCCGCAATTCTGTCTGTCTGTCTGTCTCTACCTCGACCTACAGTCTAAGCTACTGAAGTGATTTTCATCAAACTTTGGACATAAGGTTTTGGGGAGATTGCCGCCTAGAGCGGAAATCGATTTTTTTTAGCTCCAAAACGGTACCGTTTAGACAAAACGAAAACGGTTCTAACGTTTTTAATTAAATTTTTTAAATCGGGTTTGTCAAGTAACCTTAATAGTTTAGTCAAAAAATATTTTTGAAAAAACCGTTATTAACGGTACTTGCCATAGAACCGGATTTTTGGTTTTCGGTTTTTTCGTAAACTAAACTATTGCACGGATTTCTATGAAAATTTTTCTAAAGGAGGTCCTACATAATCTTTATAATATTGCATTTCAAAATTTTCCAAAAATTTTTTTTTGTATTTTAAAAAAAAATCAATTTTTTTTTTGAAAACTCGATACATATTTTGAAAACTAATAATTTTTTTCAATTTGGCTTTAAGTGTTTTTTTTTTATTAAAATACTTAAAAAATTATATGTATAAAGATAATAAAAAATTATTTTTTGAAAAAGCAGCTCTAACGATTTTTGAATTTTTTTTTCAAAAAATTGTGTTTTTATGATACATAAGTTGGCATCTTCAGTTTTAAGATTAAACTTCTTTTTCTTTAACAATTCAAATACATAATGAATTTCTGGGTTTTTTCATATTTTTACTTGTGACTATAATCGATAGTACGTAGTCGGTTAATATTGTAATTTTTTGATTTGAATTTAAAACCAAGATGTTATCGCACATAGGATCAAGTACGTGCGACCCAGTTATGCATTTTATTTAATATAATATGTTTTAAAATTAAGGGATTTAAAAGTAGGTAAAGGAGTATAAATAGGTACTCCAGAAATAGATAGTCTTATTGTTCTGAACCTAATCCCTTAAGTTAAAAAAAAAACTAATTCTTGCAACAAAATCCAGATTTTTGTTTGTCCAACTTCCACTAGACTAAGTCCATTTGAAAATTTTTAAGCTTATTCTCCGAGAAGAAAAAAAAAACTAAACCCCGACCTCGACCCACCAGCATCGGTGCACCATTTTAAAATACTCTCAAAAAGAATGCTGATGTTAAAAATCTCGATGACTCTGTTTATTTTTTTTTCTTCTTCTTGTTTGTCAGATTTGCTTACAAGCAAAGAGAAGAACGAAGAAGCGTGCATTCAACGCCGCTGCCGCCGCCGACGACGATGACAACGACAACGGAAGCACCATGTTATATGCTTGCTCATCATCGTGAACTTTAACACTCTCAGAATTCTGCTGAACCGTGCGAGATTGATATAACAAACGAAGTTTACACAGGATTAGAGGAGGCAAAAAAAAAATAAACTACCATATCTAGCCACACGCTCGCCTTCCACTTTCCACCCTTACCACCCGCCCACCAACTTATAAACAGCCCTCAAAGCTTAAACCCCTGCTCTAACACTAACCCATTTTCGCCATTTTGTGCGAATAGGTTTGTGTGTTTGGAATACTGATGTTTTCTGTCTAACAGAAAACCATCTGGTTGTAGAGGTACTGTTAGCCAGTTTTCCCTTATCGGGGTTGTAGAATTGTGTGTGGTTTTTGTGTTAAGGCGATAGGGCAAAAGATGCTGCTAGGGGTTATAGTACCTCTCTACTGCTATTAATGTATGTCCTGTCCGGAAAACGTGTGTAGTCCGCTGTTAACTTATATCACGACAAAGTGTAGTGATGATTGCTAGAGCAAATATTTGCTTCTAAGTTTATGGAATGTGAGAGGGAACAAAAAAAAGGGTTATGATTTTTTTTGGAAGACATGATGGCAGACAGTTTTCTTTTAAAAGCAGTGAAATATATGTCGGTAATATTGTTGAAATTGAAATATGAATACATTTTTGAAGTTGTTGTTTTATGTAGCTTATGGAAGTTTTCGTTGTAGAAGGTTTCAAGTTTATTAGAATTTTATAGGTTTTGCATAAGACATTGGTCTTGAAATATTATATACTTAAGGCCGTTAGATTTTATGCTTAATGACTTTGACTGAAGTTTATTTTAATTATCGTGGCTTTTGTCATAATTCCTAAGTATAGGTAGATATAAAATCTTCACATCACATATATCATCTCAAGTGTCTTCAAAGTAGTTTTGAATTTCATCATTTTTGTAGACATCATAAAGGCTTTCATAAAAGAAAAATATCTCTCAATAAAATGGAACAAGGACACTACCGCAAAAGTGCACATATAAATAAGTTTGTTAAGTTTCAACAATGATGTCTAGTCAGAGAACACGCATGATTTATGACATCATCACGTCACATTTGTAGTCTTGTGCAATAAATTAAATTAGAAGTATTTTCATATTTTAAAAGTTTTGTGATGTCGTAAACAAATGTAAAGCATCTGTTTTGTGAATATATTATGAACTTTTATTCTGGGTTTAGATAGATTCGACTAATGTTTCATTGAATAATTAAATATAATTTAATTTTAATTTAATCATCTTTTTATAAAATACATATTAAATAGACATACAAAATGATTTATAAAACAATTCCTAAAACTTTAAAATTTGAATAAGCCCTCTGAGGATAAAATTTCTCCGTGAATGTTTTCGATTTTATTTTTTTTGTTTTATATTTCTTAATCTATGATAATTAAATTCAAATTATACAATACACCAGAGAAATGTGTACACTTGGGAATAATTTAGATATTTTAAAATTCTAAGAAGCGGTAGCTATTTTGATTTTGTTTTTTGAATTGTCGAACAGATTTATTATTAGAATTACGAATGAATTGTTTTTTTTTTTTAATTAAAAATAAATAGAACAGTTTGATATTGAGAGTTTCGGCTCTTGTCCTGATATCCACCTTACTTATACAAAGATATAAACAAGTATATAAGGTTTGTTTTTATATTATAAACAAATTATATTATTCACTTTAACAAGGCATGCGATAAAATGCCTAGCAAAAAGAAGCAATTTTTTTTAATAAAAAAATGCGTATACGCCGTAGTGAACTAATGTCTCGTCATCATAATTTTGCAATTCGACTTAAGGTGAAGCTTTAACAAAATTATATTTGTTTATCATTTGTTCACAGCATCACCCAAATGTCACACATTTTGTTATTTGAAAATCTTTGTTATTTTCTAAAAAGGGAGTATTGCACAGTGCTGTTTTAAGGTTTTGATCAGGTTGGAATCAGCTCTCTTTTTTAGCCCTGTTAGTATATCTTTCAAGATCTTTAACTTAAGACATTCTTGTCAGTTTTAAGTATTTGTATTGATGTTGAATTGAAAATTAATTATCTATCCACAAATTGCTTTTTAAAAATTTAATTTATTTTAATTTACGGCGTTGAATTTGCTCAAAGTTTGAAGGCTGAAAAAAATCATAAATCATAAAACTCTAAATTTTGCTTTATATATAGCTAAAAACCTTTTGTATAGAAGAAGCCATTTCTTATAAAAAAGAGACCGTTTTCAAAAAAAGAGATGAGATTATTTTAAAGCTAATGGGCTCTAGCTATCCCTCGTATTTTTTTGGTATCTATAAGACAATTTTATTTTTGGAAGAATCTCTGTTCTGCTCACAGCTTTTGTGGAATGATTATAAAAATACATTTTAAATTAAACGTTTTTTTATTCTTGCAAATATTATTCTTTCCAATATCTTAAAAATATATTTTATCGCTTCGTGGACAAAATTAAAATATTGCCCAGCGAAAGAATTGAAAATATATTTCTTCTCTTATTTTTTTTTTTTTTTTGTTGTTGAAATTTTACCCCAGAGGCACAAGCCGCTAACAATGCTTTTCGAAGCACGAGCCACAACCTAAGCAAATATTGAAGGATAATAAAGCACACAAAGTATGAAAAATAAAATTCAAGCTGAAAAAAAAGGATAATATGAGTAACGACGAGCACAATCATAAATACTTTCACAAAAGCCACCATCATCATGATGAAGAAAAACAATGCCCACTGGAAAGAGAGCTTCACCAAACCACTTTCTATCAAACTTTTTTTTTTCCTATTTCTATAAGTATAAGCATAAGTACATAGTATAGAGATATATGAACATGTTCATAGTTATTTTTGTAGCCATTATCATTGTTGGTTATGGCGAAGGAAAAGAATATTTCTTGAGGGAAATCAATTTTATTGGTCTGATATAGCAATGCTGGGGCATTATTATTGGAGAATATTATTTTCAGTGCTTCTTAGCTTTTGTTCAAAACTTAAATTGTGATTGGTGGTATGATTGATACTTGAGAAGAAAAAGATGATGGAAGCAATTTTTGCTATGACGATATTTTATGACAGTTATAGATATTATGGCATGGGCAATGCAGCAGTATTTATAAACTGTTTTTCTTTTTTCAAGACTATGTCCGCTTTACACGACGACGACGGCTTATGAGTCATGACTTTTTTTTAGAACATCAATCGATAGTGAAGCAAAATGAAACGGAAAATAAACTGACCCCCGTAAGTCTTGGGGCAGAATGTAATTTCAAAGAGGAATTCGAAGAAGAGTCACGACTCAAAAGTCGTTGTGCAATAGTAGACTATGTATAATCTGTTCAATCAATAAGCTTTTACTTTTACAAAAATTCAATGTTGGTTATTTTTAAAATTTTTCTATCTTTTACCTATAAATCCCTAGAAT
Source organism: Syrphus vitripennis (assembly GCA_958431115.1). NCBI lineage: Eukaryota > Metazoa > Arthropoda > Insecta > Diptera > Syrphidae > Syrphus > Syrphus vitripennis. The sequence continues at coordinate 31,283,407 of OY288108.1, forward strand.
AGAAAAATATTCAGTTTAACTTTAACATTATAAAATAAATTTTATGGAGTTTTTTAAAAAAAAATTCAAAAACATTAAGAATTTGTATTTTTTTCAAAATTTAATTTTTTATTTAATATTCAGACCTTGTGGTCTAGATAATACCCTTTTTGTAGTAGCCCTTTGGATGATGGATAGAACGTAGGACTGTCATGCTGTAGGTCTGGGTTCGATTCCCATCCTCGTCCATCAAAAAACAGAAATGTTTATTTGAAGGGTTGCTGCCTCTTGCAAGAAATTGTGAAATTTCCAAGAGTATCACTTATCAGGAATAAAGTGCTTCACACTTTAGGCCTTGGTTCTTCATAAACTGTCGCTCCACCGAATTCATTTATTATTTTAAAACCTACGTTTTATAAGTAGGACAGAATGAGATTGAACTATATTCGGAAAAACTTTGATTCGAAAACGAAGCGAATCAAAGTATTTGTCTAGTTTCGAATGCTACTACGCATGTGAAAACGTGACGTAGTGGATTCGTCTCAGCTATCAGGCAAGCATATAATAAAATTGAGTAAAAATATTTAATAGTAATTTTTTCTGTAAGGGATAAAAATATATTGACTATCAAACTTCAAAAAAAAAAAAAATAATATTTTTGAATTTTTATAAAACAATCTAATTTTTTTTTAGAAAAGTCGATTTTTGAAATTTTGTTTTAAAGTGTATGAATTATATTAAAAAAATTGCATACAAATTTTTAAGTCCATCCTCAGATCAATACCTCTGATCATTTTTCAACCAAAACATAGTCTTTTAATCTGAATATGTACCTACATTTAAAAAAAAATAAATTTAAAAATCAATAACTCGTTTTTGTAAAACAAATTTACAGTACGGAACTAAAAAAAGAAAAACCCGCCAAAATCCACTTCAAGTTTTAGAACTTTATAAAACTTTCCACAAAGTTACCCCTTATCAAACCTTAACCATTTTTTCCCCCAAAAAAAAAATATTGTTAGCACTATACAAAACAGTATCTATATTTAATAAAAGGATTAACCTCATACCACATAATACATATCTATATATATAGAAATGTTTGGATGAGGTTACACCCTCGTTAATCTTATAGTCTGACAACAACAGCAACAATATAACAATCACTGTGATCCTTTTCAATGCATATGTTGACAGATCCTTTTCTAATTAATTCCAAACCCAATTATATTACATAACAGTGATAAGAAGTCGAAGAAATAGAGCGAGAGAGAAGGAGAGAGTATAAAAGAAGACAAAACATTCTATATACGAATTGTCACGAGGAAGTTTTAATTAATTCTCTATCCAATCATTGCTCAGTTTGATACTATACTACTTCCTTGGGAAGAACAAAAAAAAAAACTAAAGTCTTCATGTTCTAAAAAGCCAAGTCAATACAAATCAAAAGACGATGATGATGGAAGACAATACAGATAAAATATACAAGCATAGGTATAAGTATATAATATAAAACCAATTTAAACCTCTTGAAAGTCTGTACATCTAGCCATTTTCTGGCTTCGAATGGTTTTTTGGTTTTAATTTATATTTCAATTCATACAAGAACTACTATCGTATATGGTAAATGTAAGGAGCAGGGGGGAGGTATATCTTGTATCCTGAGAAACCACAAACAACCCCATAATACACAGTAATAGTTTTCGCATATTAAAACCCCAAAAACCCAACTCAAACAAAAACTCACACTCTGGTATTTGTGTTACTTAACAAAATGAATGTAACCATTATCCTTGCTGTTCCTGCTGTTGTTATTTTTTATTTTTTAGTGAAAAGTCACTTCAGTAAAATGTGGTTTAAATTCTAGAAGAAATTGATACTTTCACAAATGGGGTCAGCATCAGCACCCAGTCCTTTAACGAAGGATATAAATTATTTAGAAGAAAAGGATATTAATGGTTTTGTCATATTTTATATTTTAACCATTAATTTCTTTAAAATTGCTTTATTTTTAGAAAATAAAAACATCCATAAATATCCACATCTATACTTACTTATAGATATTTTTTCATAATCCTTTTGTGTCCTTTACATTACTTATGACAATTTTCAAAATTGGTAAATTTTCTACAAACTAATCCCATTTGACTAATGTAAATTAATTATTTATTAAACTCAACGATGCGCATTGTATATATGTATAACGGAAGTTTGTTTGCTATATATACATACATACATACATATGCATATAATTATATAAAACAACAAAAACACAGATCTGAGAACATAGAATGTAGCAACAGAAGGCACCTTCTTCACTTCAGGGTTTGTTTAATGATTAAATAATCCCGCAGCAGAGTCAATTGCAAAAGGTGTGCTGTGCATAGTATAAGATCCTTCTTCATTTAAATTGTTTAGAAAGTTAGCGAAACGTGACATCTTCTTATTTATTGTATAAATTAGTTTTCTGGTAATTGTGCGGTCTGGGATTGTTTACCTCGCATAAATGTCATGTTATGTAAATTTAAAGAAAACGCAAGGATTAAAATTTATACCAAAAAAGGATCTACATTCTTTATACGCAAACAAGAAGATTGTTTAATATTTGTTTCGACTCCTTTTTTAGGCAAGTTAGTAACGAAAATAAAAATGTGGGAGGATTTTCTTTGTCCTTCAATTTTTTTTTTGAATTCTTTTAAAGGACAATAATCTGATTTTACCTGCGAGTTAGCTCCCACCCATCATACAATTATTTTGTGACGGAATATTTTAAATTTAATCGTTTAAGCCTATTATCCTTTTAGAGAGCTAATCTCAAAGATTATTCGATATTCAAGTAACGCGATCTCCATAGTAACAAAACCAAAAGGGAGACATTTGACAAATTATTAACATAAGGTCAAGTATAACAAAATTTAAATGAACTCAAGGATGAATTTAAAACAGAAAAGTAACATTGATGTGAGGTTAGTCTTTATATCCTTGTATAGACTTTATTCCCTAGAAAGCTTTCTGTCATAATATTTTCGAATGATGACGCTGTCTCGGAGTTTTTTCGTCCTTGTCCTCATATCTGTATGTCTTCCAAAAAGAGATTCGCTTTCAAGTCGTAGCAAGGTTATACTTAGTAGATGGATTTATGTTGGTACTACCCATCCATCATACTCTGTCTCACTTCTTCTCGTTTTGTGTCTCCATGTGGATGAATTAATATTTCGATCCATAAATAAAAAGAAAAACACAAATTCTGACATCTACCTAGTTCCATCAGAAAAATAAGAAGATAATGAAAATATTCATTCATGTCTACGATATAATTATGTACATAGAAATTTGGCGACATTTTGTAACAGGACATTTATTATTTGATTTAAGATAAATTTCGAAAATTCAATAAAACTTTTTTTACTTTTAAACATTTTCTGAGCTTCTATTTAATTGTTTTTCAGAATTTAATAAAAAATAGCCTTTACTAATAAATATACTCACAAAATTTTTTTACCGGATTTGGAAAATATACTTTCAGTCGTTATTGAAATATGAAATTAATTCAAAATATTATTTTAAATTTTGTTTGAAAACTTAAGCATTGAAAACTTTTAACGATCTTAGATGCATGTGCATAGGAATTTTGATTAAAATCAGATGAACCGTTTCTGAGAAAACCGAAAATCAAAAAAAAAAAAAATGCTTCTATGACAGGTCCCACATTTTGGATTTTATTTTTACTTGCTAAGTTCTATAGGGCAAGTTTTGGATTCGTTCCAAAAATCAAACTTGAGATGTTAATCAGACCTAACCATTACGATGATAGAGACCGCGAAAAAGTGGGGTCCGCAATTTTGTCTGTCTGTCGTTCGACCTAAAGCCTAAACTACTGAAGCGATTTTCTTTAAACTTTAGACATAAAGGTTTTGGGGAGATTGCCTAGAGGGAAAATTGAATTTTTAAGCTCTTAAAATAACGGTACCTGTCATAGTACCGTTTGGACAAAACATTTTTATCTCGAAAACGTTTCTAACGATTTTTATGATTTTTTTTTAAATTGGGTTTGTCAAGTTACCTTAATAATTTAGTCAAAAAATATTTTTGAAAAAACCGTTATTAATGGTAGGTATTTTCCATAGAACCGGATTTTCGGTTTTCAGTTTTCTGGTAAACTATTCGACGGATTTCGATGAAAATTTTTCTTAAGGAGGTCCTATATACATAATTTTAATAATATTAAAAATCTAAATTTTCCAAAAAAAATATTTTTTGGATTTAAAATTTTGTAAAAAAAAATCCGTATTTTGAAAACTAATATATATTTTTCTTTTAATTTGGTTTTAAGTGATTATTATCAAATACTAAAAATGTGGATTTTGAAAAAAAAACGTTCTAACTATTTTTGAATTTTTTTTTCAAAAATTTGTATTTTTATGGTTTACATATGAGATGGCATCTTCAGTTTTAAGATAAATTGATAAATTGAATTGATTTTTTTCCTTTTAAATGCTTCTATGGGTTATAAATCCGAATATGTATTCAGTTTCCCAACAACTCACTAAGACTTTAAAACCAAATGATATCGTACATAATGAGAAAGTACGTGCGACCCAGTCGTACATTTTATTTCATTTAAAGTAAGGCAACATCTATTTAAATTCATGGTTTTTCTTTTGTGAAAATCTTTGAATAGTCGTTATTTTTTTTTTGACTTATTCCCTATCATAGTAATGTCAAATTTGATCAAAATTTCGAATTCGATTTTTTTTTCACGAATTCAGTAGTACCAGTATTCTCGAGTAAAAATATGAAAAAAATATTTAACTTTTATAGGTACACAATTTTATTTTCATTGTAAAGGACCTCTAACATTAAAAATAAATTTTGAAAGACATCTCAAAATCGGATTAAAATCCGGAACTAAAAGTAAAAACTTTTTTACTAAATAGTTAAATTATTTATTGACAACACTCCAAAAAAAATCATGGAACTCGTTAAATAATTTTTGAGATCAATAAATTTGGTCATAACAGTTGCAAGATAGGTACCGCTAATTTACACACCTATCTAGTGAATCATGACAATGCTAAAGAATCAAAAAATTTGGAATTGAACCTACATATTTAATTGCAACTTGAAAAAATGAAACAATTTTTTTTTTTTGATTTTGAAATATTTGTTTTCCCAAGGTTCTATGTTTGAAAAATTATAGTATTTTTTAACAACTAAAATTTTGCGCCTCATATTTTTATAGTTACATTTTTCTTAAAAATATTTAAATAATTTAATTTCCAAAAAAATACATATGTATATAAATTTCTTGAAATCAAAAAGGTTAAGAAATGATTTCTCAAAAAAAAAATTAAAATTCACTAAGAGAACATGTCATTCTTATTATTTCTCTTTTAGGGACTGTCACCTATTTTAATTTTCAATTTATTTTTTAAATTGACATCTTGACAACAGCACGTCACAAAAAACATGTTCCCAAATATGAAACAAAAAAAAAAATGTTGATAATAAACAAAATTAGTTCCCATGAAAAGTGCGTACCAGACTACCAAGAGGCCTAAATTATTTAGAAGAAAAAAAAAATTCAAGAAAAATTACAAATGGCACGTTTTGCTCAGTCTCATTTCCATGATGATCCGGCCTTTTTTTTTTTGGTTACATTTATTTTGTATGAATCTGGTTGAATTATAAATGATGTGAATTAACTCAGAAGAAACCAGGTAGGCACTGATGATCTATCTCTCACACCAACAACAACAACAACAAAAACAGTACCGTCATTTATTATTAAACCATCATTGTCATTGTAAGGATGGAAATCAAAAACATAACTTTTTTCTTCCCATGTTAATTGGAATGTTACTTCAGTGATGGCAAATGTGCCTAAGTGCTGGTGGTCATGGTAAATTGTTGAAACAAAAGTCTAAGCTGGATTAAAAGATTACTAAATCCGAAAATGCAATATGCTTCTTGAACTTCAGATAAGAAAAAAAAACCTCAGTTAATCGGATATAATGGGTTTAAGTTAAGCCCATGACATTTTTTTAAAAAATTAAAAACAATTTTGCATGTTTCATTTTTTTTTTCTGTTATCCTTATTCCATTACCTTGATTAAGGCTTAACCTTAAGTTTTATATAAAATGTAATAGGAGTATGTAGAACAGGTTTATAATATTTCACCACAGACTTTTTTTGTTTAAATTCATTTGGGGGACTGAACACACATAATTCAAATCCTTGCGGGAGTCATTGTGGTCGAGAAAACCACAGCAAAAGGAATATTACACCTTAAGGACTTGGAAAAAGTTTATATGAGTTTCTTATGAAACCTTATTATATTGTCCTTAGGTATGTAGGTATAGATGCCTTGTTTTGCGTTTTGATTTCATGGTTTGTGTTTTGAGGTTTTTTTTTCAGGTGCTTTCAAGAAATACGAGTATGTATATTAAATTTAAATTGCAAATAAATTTTTTTTAAAACTAATAATTAATGTTGCTTTTAGGGAAAGAAGATGATGAAATAAATTGTTGATATTATTAATTCCACTCGATCAGACCCTTTGCACTGCTTGCATTTTCAGTCCATTTATAAGTCCTTTGGGCTTAAATTGTGAGGCGGTATTGATTTTTACCGTACTGTATCGATTTCTGCATCCGAATCTAACAGAATTTCGTGACCCAAAATGGAAAAAAAATTACTAGAAAAGTATTTCAAAATTTTCTAGAAATTTATTTTAATTTTTTTTTGTTCTTCGATAAACCGTTCGTGATCAAGCGTGAGTCATCCTGAGTATTTTGGGAACTACTTTTATTTTCAACTTTATTTTAAATTTTTCAGACTTGACACATAAGTCAAACAAGTAAAGGGTGTCCTAACAAGAACGCAAGATTTAAATTTGGCGCCATTCGAAGTGTCATTGTTTGAATTTGAACAATTATTATTGTTTGTTAGTAGAAAGTATAAGAATAATAAAAATGGAGCCAGCTGACCATGCATGCACAGCAAAGGGAGTTCATTAATTGGGTATTGGAGAGACAACATGAAAATGCTGATTTTGCCTATAAAATCATCTTTAGTGACGAGACCCATTTCCATCTTGATGGCTTCATCAATAGGCAGAATTGTCGCATTTGGGGCAAAGATCCTCGAGTGATTCACTAGAAGCAAATGCATCCTCAACGTGTCACTGTGTGATGTGGATTTTGGGCTGGAGGAATCATTGGACCTTTTTTTTATGAAAATGAGTCAGGTCAAGCGCAAACAGTCAATGGTGTTCGGTGTCGTAAAATGATAACCAATTTTTTCGTGCCTAGAATTGAAGAAATGAATGTGGAGGGGATGTGGTTTCAACAAGACGGCGCCACATCTCATACAGCCAGAGAAACAATTCAATTGCTGCATCAGTCATTTCCCGGTCGTGTTATTTCGCGTTTTGGAGACCAGAATTAGCCGACTAGATCGTGCGATTTAACACCATTGGACTGGAAATGCCGCAGCATTTATGCACATCTGCCCGATGTGTTGTTCCATTCATAACCCCATCCTGTCTACTTTACGATATAATAAAGAATTCGCGATTTTTTTTAAATATATGCTTTTTATTTAAAATTTAAATCTTGCGTTCTTGTCGGGACACCCTTTATAAGTAAAGTTACGTACGTGAGACTTAGAGCAATGTTGTTTTTTATTTATTCATGAATTACTTAGATGTAATAAATTGCCAAAGCAAAAAATAGGAGAAATTCATTTATCCTTCATCCTTATAATGTTGATGCACCTGATGTGCCCTGTGGTACATTTAGTTTTTATTTTTTTGTACCATCTCATACATTTATGACTCACATGGGAAAAAAATGAGAAATGACAGAGGAAATGCATTTTTACAGGAAATTGTAGTCCCTGATAATTCAGGGAATATCATCCCGAGTTAAAATGAATATATGACTTTTGTGTATGGTATATTTTTCAAATGAAGAAGGAAAAGTTAAAACACAAATGGGAACACATTTTGTCACTTTAAAATAAAACGTACCAGTAGTTTTTTTTTCCTGTCCGAAAAATGCCCGAAAAATTTTATCTATCGCTCAGTCGGTTTGCGTTCCCGAGCTACAGCTAAAACATACTAAAGCGACTTTCTTCCACCGACCGTGGAACTTAAATTATTAGGTACGAATTTTACAATAGCTTGAAAAAAACTAATTTATCTCGAAAACAGCTCTTACGATTTTGGTTGTTAAAATTATTTATTTTGAAAAAAAAAAGTTATAGGTAATTATTTTTTGATTATTCTAAGGTACCATTGTATGGAAGCAAGTTTGTGTGATCTTGTCGTACATTTTAATATTTAAGTTGTTCCATTATTTCTTATACCTATTCAATACAAAAACTAATTCATAGTACAAATATTTTACATGATATTAATTTGAAAAATTTATTGTACAGTACTCATATTTGATTTAGCGTTATTATTGTTTATTTCAAATGCCAATTTTTGTGTAGTCAGTAGCATTTTATTTCGGAATTCTGCTTATTTCTGGGAATCTGCTATGATTTTCATTACAAAATGTATTTTATTGAAATTTCTTTAAATTGAAAGCAAACGTAAAAAAGATTTTTATAAATTTTTGAAATACAGTCGACTTCGAAGTTCCCTCTAACTCGAACACATTCTCTCGATTCTTGGCCTATTTTCTTTCCCTCTAGGTCGAATTTTTTTCTTTTGCCGAAAAAAACATTAAAAAAAAATCATTCTCTCTCAAATCGCAACTCTTAATTGTTTTTAATTCTTATTAAAGCATCAAAACAAGCACACACTCGAACAGTTTGATTTAATAATTTAGTTGAACAAATATTTTTTTAATATTATGAATTAATGAGCGAAAAGAAGCAAGAAGCTTAGCTTTATTTATTTTATTCATTTATTTATCTATGTTTAATTCAATAAATCAGTAAAAAAAACTCGCTAACTCGAATTTTTCTAAAACTCCCTTTAACTCGAACTAGTTTTGATATCCCGTGAAAATTCGACTTAGAGGGAGTTGACTGTATTAATTTTTATTTATTATTAATTTATTTTTTTGCAACAATTTTGTTTTATTTTAAGATTATTTAGTATACGATTTTTGTTTTTAACATTGAAAGCTAAAGCTGTTATCAATTTAAAGTCAAACACTAAAACACCATCTTGTTTGAAATAAAACATATAAAATACAGATGGTAGAATTTGTTGGTCTTGTCAAACTGAATATGTTTGTTTTTTGGTTAATTTTGAACATACTAGTCTAAAACTCCGCCATTTCTTTACCGAAAGTATTTTTTTTTTTATTTCAAAAAATATACCCTTTCAACCATAAATACTACATGTCTTGTCGAGAAAGAAAATCATGGTTTTTGAGTCAAAGAATTTTCGAATGTTTTTTTTCATTTCGTCATTTTTAACAACAATTTTATATTATTATATAAATTTATTTTTTTTGTTTCCATATTTCTGAAAGCTTATAATATTCCGTGTGTAATAATTTGTTTGAAGAAAAAATATTGAAAAATGACTGAGTTATTCAAATTTTGAGATTTCAATCCATTAATTAATATTTGTACGAGCAACTAAAATGACAGTTTTAAATAATTTTGGGGAGGGAGATGTGTGGGATTATTATTTAGCTTGCAGAAATCTTATAAACTAAAAACCCACTAAAATAAGGCTAGTTTTTGGACAATTTGACTCAAAAAAGACTTTTTGAAAGCAGAATTCAACATAGTTTGGAAAATTTAAAACAAAAAAATGAAGATTTAATGGTAATGATAACCAATATCAAAGTCAGAAAAATGTAAATGACAAACGTTCTGGTCTTGATTTTTGTAATTTTTTATTTTATTTTACTTTAAAAAGGTGTGTTTTTCCCCTTTCAGACGATAAAAAAAAACTTGAAAATCGAATAACAAACAACGAAAATATGAGTAAATCTTCACCTGACATAACCAAAAAGTAGTTTTTTCACTATGATGAGATTTTGGTTGTATATTGAAATTTTTTGCATGCCATTTTACGCAGTCTTACAAGGCCCACAAAATGTTCTAGTTCTCAGGAAAAGTATATCTAATTTTTTTGTAACAGTGAAATTTTCAAAATACGAGTATGTATACTGAATTTAAAAAAAAAGAAGATTTTTTTCAGAAAGTATTTTTTTTTCTAAATTTATCTACGCAATATTCTTTCGAATACATACTCGTAGGACAGCTCTTTCATAAAAATGTTGATCGTAATTAAAACTGTTTATGAGAAAATCAAACCAAAAATCGGACAGGTAACGGTTTTTCTAGAAATATTTTCTTACCAAATAATTTCAATTATTTACAAAACCCACCAGCCAAGGAAAACCGTTGGAGCCTTTTTTGAGGTAAATAAGTTTTTTCTTAATGGGGAATATGACAGGTCCCGTTATTTTTGATGCTTAAAAAATGTTCAATTTCGCTCGCTTCTAGGCAATTACTAAGGAACGTAAGTCGAGGTACAGACAGACAGATATTTCGTTAAACAGACCGGCACACACGATGTTACAGACTCAAGTAAAATGAAAATTCAAGTACGATTTATCAATGAGCTTGCTCTTCTTTTTATAAGAAATTCACTGGGGCGTATATGTACTCATTTTTATATAATTTAATGATTTTTTGGAGCAATGTTGTTGAAATGTTTCCAAAATTTTCGAATTTTATTTTTATTTTTTTGCATCTATTTGAGTTAAGGTATATACTAAAATAATATAATAACATGCATCTGTAATCAAACTCAATAAAAGAAATCCCAAATCCCATAGAAATTATCTGTGGATCCTTTCCATAGACACAAAAAAAAAAAAAGCAAAAACAATTACAGGCTGCTGTCCTGACAAAATTTGTTTACATAGAAAAGTTCGAAAACGATAACAAGGTCATAGACTGACACCAGCTCCATATCCACAGTCCCTAGAGTTTTAAGGTGTTTCAACCCCAAGAACGATTGAAGGACATCAACATGAATACTAATAGCCATACCCATTCAATATACCGGCTATACTATATAGCGTTGGTATATATATATTTTTTTTTATCAGGTCATTTATATATTTTTCGTCTACCTACACAAATTCACACATCAATGCTCCCTTTCTTCAATATTATATCTTTTGAGCCTTTCCATGTTCACCTCTCGGTCAAAAAAAATAAACCTTTCGTTTATTTGTTCGTCCTATTTCAGAGAGTTTGCTCCTTAATCCTTATGTTTTCATTGAAGATTCGATTTGAATCCTTTTCGGGTTTTACTTGAGTTTCTCTTATTTATTTCGATTTTGCTCAAAAAAGGACGATTTAACTCCAAGTTTATGAGAGTCTTACTGAAATCTCAACGAAACTTGTTAAGGAAAAATAATGCAACAACGTAAATTGTGGAAAAATTGTTGTTTACACTTTTTTTTTTCTTCTGCTGCAAAAAAAAACCCAATTCTCCCAATAATCCAAGTTTTCTTTTTTTCAAGTATAAGATTTTTTCAAAAAGAATCCAAGAGCTTCAAGATTTTCTAACTGCAAAGCTATAATGGGAAAGGGTATAGGTGGGTTGTAAGCTCGCCATGCTTAGATAAGACTGTTGCCGGCAAGTTGGGGTGCTCCTGCTCAATGATTTTGATGGCAACAGCGATTCGCCACAATTTGAGATCACCTAACACATTTGGACCAAGGACTTCTCGAAGACCAACGTATATATGAAGGTACATTGGCTATTCCTTTCCGGTTTGTTACATAATTCTGTATACTTTATTGAATGCCCCAAAAGATTAGTGACGTTAAATCCCTTTTTTATATATATATACTTTTCCTACTTCCCCATAGTGTTCTTTTTTTTGGTGATTTTCCCAAGTATCGCTTGGGCATGGTAATGAAAAACAAGAATTTATGAAAAAGGAACCAATTAGTTGAAGCAGACCTTTGGGTGTGGGAGGGTTTTATTTTTTTTTTTCCTTTCTTTGTTTTTTATTCATCATTTTCTTACTATGACTGTGGAAGGTTGAGAAGAAATCATTTTCTTTGGAAACCTAGAAGAAAATATGGCTGGGTGGGGGAAAAAAAGGGACAGGGGGATGAAAACGGTTTATTGCGAAAATAAGATTTTTTTTTTTCAAATCGGCTTAAGGAATTAATTTCGGTGACAGAATTAAGACAAAATTGGTTTATGTGGATGGATACTGCTGAACTTAAGTATATGCGGGGGCTTTGGTTTTTATTATAAATACCTACTCTTTCAGTTTGTTTATTGGTTTATTATTAAATTGCTGAATTTAAGCTTTTATAGAGATGATTAAATTTTTTTTTCTTTAATTAAAAAGAGTATTGTATAGACACTTTGTAATCTCTGCTTATTTATTGGAGGTTGAACAAACATATTTATTTTTTTTTTGCACCTTACTTAAGATGTTACACTTACATATATGCAGGTATATTTTGTACATACAAACATAAACAATATATAAAAGAAAAGATTAAATTTAACGAAGCGGCTCCGAAATCCTTAATGCAATCAGAAATTATTAGCTTGGAGATCTAAAATATATATTTACAGGGTGTCCAATCACGAGCTCCTGAGGTCATTTGTGTTTGATAATAAATTGCGAGAAAACCGTTAATAGCACAGGAAAAAAAAGAAAACTTAAAAAAAAATTTCGTTGAAGTTTTGCAAAGTTAGAGCCTGTCAAAGTAAATAAGACTGAAATTCATCAGAACCGTTATATCTCAAAGACAATTCGAATTAATCTTTTCTTCAGTGGCGGTGATTTTAGAGTATCTAACTTGTATAAAATGAGTATAAATAATTTTTTGAAATAATAATGTTTTTAAAAATATTGTTTAAGTAAAATTGGCCATTTAGAATATTGAAACAGCAACAGCAACAGTGAAACAACAGTTACAATATTAAGAGTTAAATTAATTTAGAGTAAGTTAAGAGTTATCCAGACCAATAAACATCTTTAATGGACTCCGACAAAGGGATAGTTTGGCCTGCCTCCTCTTCAACCTGACGTTGGAGAAAGCAATACGTGACTCTGGCATGACAACAAGAGGAACCATCGTCAACAGGTCCATCCAGATACTGACTCACGCAGACGACATGGACATCATCGGAAGCTGTACACGATTCCTTCACCCAGATCAAGCAGGCGGCACAAAATCTGGGGCTGCACATTAGTGAAGGTAAAACAAAGTACATGGTGGCGTCGAATGCGAGAAGAACAGTTGGTCAAACAATCAAAGTAATTTGAAGTGGTGCAATCCTTTAAATACCTTGGGTCAATAGTAGCAGCCGATAACAATATCGAAGAAGAAATACGCGGGATCTGCTCAATTCCAACAGAGCCAACTATAGTCTGTCAATGCCTTCAAATCCAGAAATCTCACCATAACTTCAAAATTGCTGCTGTACCAGACCATGGTCCTGCCAGTACTCACGTATGGATCCGAGACTTGGGTGCTTAGCAAAAGACACTCCGACCTCTTAGCCGCGATGGAGAGAAAAGTCTTAGCGAGAATTATTTGCCCGATATGTGAGGAAGAACTATTCCGGAGGCTGTACAATCACCTTGAAGCAGATATAGTGACAAAAATGAAGCTCGGTAGACTAACTCCGGTGGGATCAGCTCGCATGAACAAAGAGGAACCGGCTTGGCCTCGGAAAGTCCTTTGTGGTACATTCTATGGTAGACGGCAGCACGGTAGACCATATGCTTGCGTTGGAGAGATGGCATAGACCAGGACCTCCGAAGCCTTGGGGTGCGCAACTGGAAGGCGTCGGCTCGAGACCGGGATAGGTGGAGAGACTTGTTGAAGGAGGCCAGGACCGGACCCCGGTTGTCGAACCGATAATGATGATGATGAAGTTAAGAGTTAAGTTTGAAAAATGCCATTAACTGCCATTTTAACTGAACTTGATCTTAACCAACTACATACTTTGATAACTTATGTTATTACCGATTACAGTTTAAAAAAGAAAGCAAGTGTTGTGTCGAAGAATAAAAAAAAATATTTTGCAATCGAAAAACCCGAATGTTCGTGATTTTAATTTAGGGTCTTATAACCGCGTTAGCATTTTTCATATCGATGGGTTTTTAAATAGTTTCTTTAGCACACCTTTTTTTTGAAAAATATTTTTTGAAAATTAAAACTCAGCATTGTTTTCCCGGTCCTCAAGAAAAAAAAGCCCTCTAAACTGTACCCATTACAGCCTTCTTAACATCGCTTATTGGATCCTCTTCACCGTATCGTAAGCCGTTCGCCAACGGCCTGATAGATGCATATCAGTGCGGCTTTAGACCAGGAATGTAAACTTTCCCACTGTTGCAGATCTTGGAAAAAAATTAGAAAAAAGCATTTTTAAAAATGCTTGCGCTGAAATTAGCGATCCCTTGAAACCTCTTAACGGAGAGATTCTAGGTTTTTTCTGCAAAATTACATCGCCAATTACATCATAGTTTTGAACTTTTTTACTGTTCGTTATGATTTAAAATTATGGCCTGCAAAAAAAAAAGAAAAACAATTTATAACGATTGCATGTTTATATATACAAAGCAAAACGGCAGGAAATTAAACCGACCATATTTTCCTCTAAGGATTTTAAAACAATGAATATTTTTCTTTAGCGTTTTTTACCAATTTTTTATAAAAAAGTTATCGTTTAGTTTTTGTAGAGGGAGACATTTTTATCGAATTTTAAAGATTATTCATTCTGAGGTATTAAATTCAAACCATATTTAAAAATTTAGTTTATATAATTTAGTAAAACAGTTTGTCCAAAAATTACTATATAATAATCTTCTATCTTAACGCAAACAAAACCTCATTGCCTTATGGCTTATCTCTTTATCCGTAAGTCCCATAAAAGATGTCCTTTTGAAAATGCAATTTACTTTTGAATTCTTTAATACCGCTGTCATAACATACTTAGACTTACTTTTACAAAATCTCCTTCATTCATTACATTTGCATATGCGGCGTATACTTATCCTTTTGTTGAAGATAATTTACCAAAACAAAAGGACTTAAATTTTTGTTACATCATTTCTGTGTACAATCAAATAAAATATAAAACATTTTATTAAAAAAAAAAAAGGATTTGTGTATGGACATAATAATATGTGAGACACTCATTCGAGGTGAAATGAAAATAATTAATGCAGCCATTTCTTTTCACTCCTTAGAGTGCAATTATAACTCTCCATAATATACACACTATGCGGTTTTGAGAGAAAGGTGAAGGTTGGAAAGGGGTGGTTTGGCAGAGATGCAATCGGTATTCTGACGGAGATTGCACTCGACTATACACTCGCTCTATATTATATGCGAAATGCAATTATAACCAGTTTTTTTTCTTGTTAGTAAATTTGTGTAATTTTAATCATAATGACGATGGCAAAGTAATGAAATGCAAATATTTTGTGGCAAATGTTATAGTATAGTATATGGGGGATGTTATGCAATACACTCAGGTTATATGGCAATGGGATGGTGATTTAATTTTGTTGCTGATGAAATTTAAATCAAAACCACATAAAAGAGTTTACATTTTCACATTTTTGTTGACAGAGAAATTTTAATTTAGTTTTATTTTTTTTTGTGTGGGAAATTTAACATTTTATGCAATCGCAGGAAAAAAAATTAATAATAATATTTCCAGAATTTAATATTCAAATAGTCAATGGGTGTCGCATATTATCACTTTCAAAACTGTGGAATTTTATATGACTGCTTTTAACGACAGTGATTTTGATTTTTTAATTCATTTTTAAATCACATAGGTATATTAAGTTTGGAATTTAGTATTCAATGAATGTATATTTTCAAATAAATAAAACTTGTTTTTTTTAACTCAATATCAAACTACGTTTTTATTTTAATTAAATAATCATTTTTCATGATGTCGAAAATAAAAAAAAAATATTTTTTTTTAACACCCATCAAAAATATCCAAACATTCATGGCATCTGCCACACATTTTGATTTATCCTGGAAACCAAAAATTTAGGCAATAGAAATGTGCATTTTTTTCAAAGGGAAAGCTTTATAACATTTTTGCGTATTTTTATTTTTACGGGAAATTGCATTTTCATGAAAGGTTTTTGTATTTTAAGATAACCGAAAAAAAAACAAAAGCGACCATCCTAAAATATTTCATTATTTTTTGTAGAAATGTATAATTTCATGTAAATATGTAGATTGTAGATGGTATGAATATGCATGTGTTTGAAAAGAAATTTCGTGCAATACTGATGGTTTGAATTTTTTTTATTTTGGTTTAGAAAAATTTTAGCTGTTTTTTGTTTGATAATTAGAACGAACGAAGAAAAAATTTAACAAAGAAATACGAACATGAATTCCACTATGAATAAGCTTTAAGGAATTTTTTAGTTTTACCTGGATCATTGTCGAATTGCATATCAAAAGGATGAAAGATTTTTTAAATTTTGTTTTGTTTTTTTTTTTTTGTGGACAGTTGAAGACCGAACAGAGATGACGTCTTAAATAAATTTAAAAACCATCTCAAAATCTGTGTTAGCAGCTTTCTAAGACAGCCAATTTCAAATCATTTCAAAAATTAGAATAAACGCCTTGCAATAAAATTGTCATCAAGTCAAGTTTCATCTGACATATGTATGTTCAGATCATAAAATAATCGACTAGAGTGAATCTTAATTTACAAACTCAAGTTTCAACAAATTTTTAGAACAAAATATTTTTTGCCTGAAAATTTCATTATCATTCACAAGAGTGGTGATTTGAATTTTATTAAATTACAGAGCCGTCTCTATAGAAACACAAATGTGCACTAAGGCGTATACGCACTTTTTTTAAATTAAAATTGAATTTTAAGTAAATTCTTAATACTTTAAATTCGTTAGTGTCGGTTTAAATATTTCTATTTGTCTATTTGTTTATATATCTATACCTATTAAAAGCCAATTATTAAAGAAGAAACAAAAACATTTAAAATATTGTGTTTAAATGTGTGTATGCCATGTAAATCCATTATCTGTCAGCACCTGTCATATATGTCATATGTAAGTACCTACACATAATAACCTCAAGCTAAACACATAACTAAATGATTTGTTTTATAAGGAATTTTAATGAATAGAAAAGACATATTTAACCATAAACCAAATCTAATTAGAAATATATATAAAAAAAAACTTTAATAACCACATTGTGTTATACAGTCATTAAAGCATCATGTGGTTTTTAAATTAATATAAGAATACGTCTTTTTGGAATTAAACATAATAAACTTTCTTCATTTGCCACTAACAGGTTTTGTAATTAATTACTTTCCAAAGTTCCCACCTTAATGGACTCGTATACCCAACCCACCTTCAAACCACGCCTTTTCAGAAATCCGTGTTCAGTTTTGTTTAAATACAAAAATATCTTCAATCTTACGTAACATCATCATATCTTTTGTTCTTTCTAGGAATTCTAATTTTCCCACATTCCATCCCTCTGGCAACAAAAAAAAATAATCCATCCTCCAAATAACATATTTAACCTGACTTTCCCTCCAAATTCCCATTACATAATATCCTACTCTCTCTCTATTTCACTATTCATCTCTGACTTGGCAATGGGCCCATTAATTACATAATCTAATTGGATTTTTAATTCAACTCTCATTAATGCCATTCCATTCCAATGTGGACTAGAAATAACTATGAACAAAAAAAAAATAAAGCCAGGTAAAAACCATTGATGATATAAATACACCAGCTATACACAATAAAGTCCAGCTAAGAGTTTCAAGGACTCAATAATCAAGCGGAAAATATATCCTAATCACTTGATTAATTTCAATAACAACTTATTTCGAGTTTTGTGGGAGTGGAACAG
Organism: Syrphus vitripennis; assembly: GCA_958431115.1. Classification (NCBI taxonomy): domain Eukaryota; kingdom Metazoa; phylum Arthropoda; class Insecta; order Diptera; family Syrphidae; genus Syrphus; species Syrphus vitripennis. The sequence goes on from OY288108.1 coordinate 31,301,288, forward strand.
AAAGAAAAACCTACAAGCATAACTACAGTAAAGGTAGGTATGGATGTGGAGGTATAGGGATAATGGTAAATAATGCTACTAGCTCACGCAATTAAAATCGGCCCCAAACTCAACACACACTAACCCACATTAGTTTGGTCCTTTTTTTGTTGTGTCGTGTGAATTTGTTTTTTTCTTTATTTCTATTTCCGTTCATTGCCAAAGGCTGTTGTGCTTTTATGTTGAACTGGCATTAATAATTCGTAGTAATTAACCGGAACATTGACTCGAGGGGGTGGAAGAAAAAAAAAACAAAAACAAATCTCTTGTATTAGTATAGGCAACAAAAACAAGGGCGACAAAACAAAAATAGTCTATGGGTGTTTTGTAAGTTTGTTTTGCAAGTTTTCTATTTTTTTATGAGAATAGCAAAAAAAAAAAACAATCCCTAGGGTGGAATTTTACATTAGGTGTTCCTTGCGTTCGACACTTACGTAAACGACCCTTTACATTTACACCAGATTTGTACTACCTAAGAACCTACGCTCAACAACTAAGCCCAGTTTATGGATTTATGTGTAAAATGAAACTTGACATTAATTTAGATAAGTTGGTGGATTATTTCATAGAAAAGTTTTAAAAAATGGTGGCTGCTGTTAAACAGAATGATTTCGAATGAAGTACGAGTAACCTACTTAATTAATAACAAACACTTACAAATCAAATTTGAAAACATTTTAAACTTTAGAAAAAAAAAACTTTAGATTTTATTTATTTTTTTTTTTCAAAAATTCAAAAATTGTTTTTTCTTTCAATATTATTTTGATCTTGAAGTTTTTTTTTACTGAATTAAATTTTTCTACCGAGATCGGTAAAATTGTGTATGAGAAAATCAAATATCTAAGTATCTAATATAATGTTATATTGCAGTTAACCGTAAAATAATTTTTTGAATTTTTGTTAGCGAAGTACATATTTTAATTGGCACACAGAAAATTTCATCAAAATCTTTAGAGTGGGTTTCGAGATTTAAAAAAAATATGTATTAAAGGTTACATGGCAGATAGGTTCTGTAATTTTTTGAGATAAGCAAAATTTTCAATTTGCCTTCTAGAGTGAGTGGTATTTTCTTATGTCTTTAGAAACGATATGATAATCCGGTTCAAAATCTTAATCCTTGTCATTACAATGAAAGGGATCATGCAAAAAAGTTGATACTGCGATTCTCTCTGTCAGTCTGTCGGTTTCTCTTTCTGTTTATCTATTTCTTACTACCTAAACTAGTTAAACGATTTTCTTCAAAATTACAATTCAAGATTTTTGAATTTTTTGTAGCTTCATTAATAATTAATTATTTTTTCTGGCACTTTATCAAATTCAAATAAAAGTTATAAAAGCGACAGCTGTCTTAGAAACAGGGATTTTAGTCTTCTATATTTTCATAATAGGCGTGACGAATTGCGATTAAAATTTGTACGGAAAATTTTCATATACATAATTATTTTTTAGATTTTGAAAAACTAGTTCTAGTTTTTTTGTTTTAAAAACTTAATGTTCTGAAATTGAATGAAATATTTTTTAAATATTGTTTTTAAGTGTACATAATATGATCTAACGATTCCTTAATTTTTTTTTCAAAAAATCGTATCTTTTCAATACATCAAGTCAAAAAAAATCTTGGCTCACTGTGGCAATTCTAATAATCAATTTTATAGTTTTTTATATTTAATTTTATTGTTTATTCTAAAGAATTTTGAAATAGAAGCAAAATCGCGGAATCCACTCGTCCTTTTTTTTAAATATGAAAATGACGAAGGCATTTTTGAATTTACTAGAAAATCATAGACAGCATAATTCTAAATTTTTCACCATCCTCCCCCTTGTAGGGTTGCCGCTTTCTTGAATTAAATGTTATGAATTCATTTTCCACATATGACAACCATTTTTTTCTGATAATATTGAAAAATAAAAATAAATTATTTTACGAGAAGAATGGCTTTTTTAAAAATATATATTTTTCCATATATTTGTATATAACCAATTAAATTAAAAAATACATTTTTTAAAGTCTGGAAAAGTTAGTTAGTTATATTATGTATGGAAATCTTATATGCAAATGGGAGAGCAAGCGTAAAAAAAAACCTTATTGGAAACTTAGATCCACGTTTTCGATCCTTTTGCAGGGCTACCACATTGATTTGAAAAGGTTTCTGGATTTTTTTGAAATATTTTTTTCATTTTATTATCAATAGATTTTAAAAATATAAAAAGTTGATATTCAAAAAAAAAGTGTAAAAATATCACAAACTTACAAAAAATTATCAAAAGTTGTAAAAGTAGTAAAAGTTGTTGTTTTAACGTCAAACAATAAATTATTATGAATATCAATAAAATGGCAAAACATATTTTTTTTATTTACTTTTCTATAATATAATTTTTTTATACAAAATATCCTCCCGATCATTTACAAATTTTTTTTTTAAATATCTACTTTTCTCGTCTCACTGCTTTTGAATGAAACAGAACTTTCTTTTTAAAATAAAACTTACGTTTGTGTTGTCTTAGCTCAGGAATCTGCAAAGAAAGATGAAAAGTTTAGTATTTATTTCACTTTTTTAATTTATTAAATGTGATTTAAAAATTCAACTTTAGACATTTTCTTTACTACGCGAATATATTTGATATTATCACCGAACATGATGCAACAATCCCAAAAAAGGAAATCCACAAAATTCTGTTCAAATCACAACATTAATGTTGACGTTTCTGACACCCAAAACTGAAGTGTTTGAACGAAAAATCACAGGTAATTTGAAAATTCTGTCAAACGTAAATATCTGTAAATCATTCTTATTATGGACAAGTACCGTATAATAACACAAATTTAACGCTTGAAGATATTAAGCTTTTGTTTAATAAAAATTAACTAAGGTACCTACATCCATCTATCTCAGATTTGAGAATTTTTTTCGGATTTCGTTTTTAAACGCATTTTGTTAACTAACAAAATTCATAAAGCGATTACGAACTTGCTCGAAGTTACCCAACAATAATCTCTCCCTGCTGAGCTTCCTAGCCTAAGGCCATTTTTCTATCTCCGGCCTTATTTTATAATTAGAAAACAGATCAAGTAACAATCTATGTTGTCCCATCTGAGTATTAAATTTTTTGTTGTTGTTGTTGTTTTGGATTTTTGTGTGCCATGAGTTAAAGCTAAACATAGACCACAACTATCCAGACATTAAAAGCAAACATTTTGGACAATTTTCTCATTTTCTAGTTTCCGCTCTTTGTTTACAAAGAACCTTCCCCGAAGGACAGAATTAACATTAGACCTTCCACATCCACAACCTATAACACTGTAGGTATGTAATTCCTAATGTTGGGAGGTATAATATTATTCCGAAACTAATGCTGCAATTGTGCTCTCATTTCCATAACACATCAAGCCCACACGTACTTATAGCTAGCTAGTGTATACTCTCCATCCAATACACAAACCACTTAACTTCACAACCACCCCTATCGAACATCTCACCCACACCCCCACCCCCTTGCCCGTCATCAAATCTTCTCACTAAGGCAATTGCAATTCTGTTCCTTTAACGCACGAATCACCTTTATCGCCTTACGACACGGATGGCCATGTAAGTGAGTAAGGATATTTTGTGTGAGGTATTTTATGTAAAGGATATTTCTATGTTGTGTATATAGTTTTGTGCATGACTTTATTGTGTGCATGGAGCTTATCTTGGCCAATTTCTAGAATTCATAAACTTTCTGCTCCATATCCATATATAAATGATTATAAGGCATCAGGCTATAGTCCTTTACAGTGACCGCCTTGGAATATCTTGTGTAGCCATTTAAATGGTCTTGCAAGGCATAAAGGTAGATATACTCAACTCACGTATCCTGTCATGCAGCAAGAGTAGGAGCAGGAGCCAGGATGGTAACAATTTTGCATTACCTCTTGGCTTTGAATTCTCGTATAATAGCTATAAGTAGTCATTGGGATAAAGTATAGAGTTTCTTATCCCAAAGCGAGTTTGGTATTTCGTGTTTGATTTTATTTTATTTCTATTTTGAAGTCCTTCGAGTTTTATTTTTTTTTTATTTTTGCAAGGATATTATTTGAATTGGGTATGCGTGGCATGAATTCAATTTTACAGTCGATAAACATTAATCGATCGTTACGTAACTTTGTTGATTGTGAATTTCTGTTTCTGAGTAAACACGAACAAGCATCGCTCTCGAGCTCGAACACGACGATGGTGGTATTTTCGAATTTGTATGCGAATTAAGGATTTTTTGTATTTGACCTTTGGTAAATTTTTCTTCTGTGTTTTTTTTTTGCGTGAAAGCTTTTTTGAATTTTTTTTTTGTTTTGTATTTTTTATTTTGTGTTTCGCTATTCAGGAAACACATTTATGTGTGTGACAATTTTGATTAATAGCCCTTTGATACATAACGAGTAGCAGTTGGAATTTTTGCATTCGTTACGTGATTTATTTACATCATAGTTTCCGGAATGTGGAAAAGTTACGATTCGGAACCAATTAGACTTGAATGTTGTACGTAAGGGATACAACAAAAATTACAGGATGTGACCTTTTGGTAGACACTTTATAACTGGAACGAATTGAAAGACTTTGCGTTACCTTTGGATTAAGCATTATTAAGATAATGTTGAAAGAAAATTGCGTATCAAGTACTATACGGAAGTGCTTTACTATTATTCTGCACCTAATGTTTTGTTTAGTTTAGTTTAGTTTATTCATCAAACAAAGTTACAATAGGTACTTTAGTGATTACTTGATAATATAATATATACAATTTTAAATTTTAAACATTACCACCAGCAAAGTTATTTAAAATTAACAATAAAGTCGATTTAAATAAATATCTACTAACATTGAAATCAATCACGTCGCAAACAGTATTTGTTTCTCTTAAACACCTGGATAATGGTTCATTTGCAGCATACACAGTTCTATGATATGGAACTTTAAAAAACAATTGGTTTCGAAGCAATCTCGCAGGAACACTAATCCCAATTAGAGCTAAAATCTCTGAACAATCAACATGGTCTGCTAATATGTCACGAATGAACATAATCTCGTTGAACTTTCTACAAATGTTAAGAGGCATAATTTTTAATAATAATTTTTAAAGGAACAGCCAATGCATTCGCACACATTCGTAAAATGATTGGTGAAAATCCATCTACGTCACGTCGCTTATCAGCCTTAAGCTTAGACAACGCTAACTCAATGTCAAAAGTGAAAAAACTTAAGCCAAAATTAATAAGAGTATTTGAGGAGTTTTCATTAGTTGCATTAGGTATATTAGGACAACTGTCTAAATAAACCGACTGAAAATTTTTTATTTAGATGATTAAAAACAAGTTTTCACTGTTTGTGAAACGACTGAAAATGTTTAGCAAACAAAGAAATGTCAGAAGATGTAATGGCGCATACGATTAGGAATGCCATTTGATTGTCTTTTATTATTTATGAACCTCCAAAATCTTTTACTATTTGTCTTTAAATCACACTCAACACAAAACAGATACTGATTGTACAGGAATTTATTTAAAGTATCGAATTCTTTTTGTAAAATTCGATATCTTATATAATATAATATATAAAAAATCCGTGTCACTGTGTATGTTCCGAATAAACTCAAAAACGACTCAACCGATATTCATGAAAATTGGCATATATACGTAATTTGGTCCAACTTAGATGATAGGATAGTTTATATTTCGATTAATGGTCTTAATAATTTATAATTAACAATAAACTGATTGTCAATGTTGATGTTTGTTATTAATCGTAAGTTTCATAAGTCTCAAACAGATGGCGCCTTAAATCAGATTTTTTACAGAAAACTGTCGGACCATCTATTGTGAACTTCTCATAGATGGCGCCACGTTGGAATTTCTTTTTCAACAACATTTTTCAACAACACGTGGTGCAATGCTTTGTATAGTTTTTTTTGCAAGATATCAGGAAAGCCATTTACATTTCAAGAGAAAAGCCATCTGGGGGCGAAACGGAGTTCGCCAGGTTTTCTAGTTGTTTATATAATTCACGATCATTATTGGACCTGCGAAACCGCTTGTAAACCTTATTTTTTGTATTATTAAGATTTATGATTCTTTTATTGAACCACACAGGTTTTCGGCTGTCGATTTTTTTGATTTTGGGTACATGTAAGTCGATCGCAATATTAGGAATATTTATGAATAAATTATAGCACTCATTTAAACTTTATTGGTGAACAATGTTTCCCAAATTGTACCATTCAGAAAATCAAAAATTGCATTCAAATTAGCTTTAGAAAAATTGTAATTAAAGTTAAATGTGGCCATATCCTTTTTAACAATTAACTCACTTTTTGGAGTCACTTCTACTCTCACCCAAACCCGTTGCTCCGCTTGTGATATCTTCAGTTGCCAGGTAGGTTCAAAGGAATTTTCATTATACATATAAAATTTATGTTGCTAAATGCCAAAATTAAAACTTAAAAAAAATGGTGAGGAAGCAGAATTTTGTCGATAAAAATTTTTGTCTATAAAAAACTATGTAGGTTTGTAATTATCAGAAAACAACTAAGTGGAAATGATTTTGAACGGCGATAGTAAGAAAAAAAATTGTGAAAAAAGTTTGCCCAAAAAAATGTTCCACCTGAAAAAATAGTTGACATAAAAATGCAGAAAAAAGTGTGCTCAAAAGAAATTGTTAAGAATAATTTTCGGTAGAAAATTTTTCTAAAAATAATTTTTGTATATAAAATTCTGAAGTACTATTTTTTTTTGTATTTTTATATAAAGTGTATATTATTACACTTAAAAACAAAATTTTAAAAAAGAAAAAATATTTGACCGTTTTCAAAAAAAAAAAAGTTTGATTTTTTTTTAAATCCAAAATTAAATTCCACTAACTTTGTACCATAAAAATTGTATTTTGATATATTTTCGGGGTAATTGTCCTTTTCCTTCACTGGTACGTATGGCATATCTGTATTTTTGACTTAACTAAAAATGTAATAAAGCTAATGCTACCAATTTTTTACATTTTAATATGAATATAACCTACCATAATATTAAGTCTTTTCCAAATTCTATCAGCAACCAAGAAAATTTGGGGAAAATATTTACCTCAAAATCTTCATCGAAAAAAAAATTTATTAACAAATTTTTCCAACAAATCAAAAATTCGCTGACCAAATACAAAATATTCAAAACACTCGAAAACTTTTTGTTCTATCAAAAAATAATCTTGTGTATTTGACCCAATCAACAAAAATGAATATCAGCACTGAAATCAGGATATTTAAATTATATATACATATGTAAGTGTGTCGCTGGCAGTTTTTGAAACTATCACAGTGTTATAACTCAAACAGTAAATTGATTCTTGTATTAAATTTTATACATATTTCTTTTTAAAGCTCTAATTTGTTTGTTTAATTGTTATTGATATATGTGCTGCAAATGCTCCTGCAGATATTTATTTTTTATACACTCATACACATAGATAAATAGTCTTAGATACCTAAAATACATTAACATTTCCCCAAAAGACAGAAACATATTGATGAATTGAATTTAAAATGAATAATTACATTCATTTGAAAACAAAAAAAAAGAAAATGATGAGAACGAGAAGAAAAATGTAAAGTGATTGTGTAAAACAAATATTTGAAAAAAAAAAAATAATAAAAAAAGGGAAATTGAAAAACGTACATATCTGCCTATATTCATTTCAATGAGTTTTTTTTATTCCTTTTGCCTTTCGTATTTAATTAAAGCTTAACTTGAGACTAGGAGTTCTTTTATTTTGGCAATCAACCAACCGATAACCTTTATCACCATTTTATCTTAACCGTAGGCTTTGATCCCAAATTCAATCTTATTTCCATTTAAACAGGTGTCTAGTTCATAGTCAAATTGAAATTTTTGTTCATTCTTGCATTCCAAGGTTTTCAATTCTTAGAAGTGAATAATTATATACCTACTCGTACATATGTATGTTGAAAATGTTTAAATTGAAATAATAGAAATATAAGGCTTCGAAAGTAAAAAGCGCTAAATTTGAAATAAAATGTTTTTTTTTTATGTCTGTCATCTATAAAAATAAAGCCAATAATTTTTTTTTATTGTTTTTGTTTTAATGCTTAAATTTATTTAAACCTTATAATTTTATATCAAAAAGACAAAAAAAAAATACCAACCATAAAACCTCTTTTCTTTTCTGTTTCATTTCGCTTTATTTTTCGCATTCAATTCAATTTATGTATTTGTAAGGAATTTTTTTTTATTTAACTTTATTTTGTTTTTTATTCTTGACAATAATTTTTTCACCTTCCAGTCGATTTCGTATATTATAGATCTTAAAAGCGATTTTACGAACCCTCGTCACGTTTTTATTTTTTTATTTTTTCGCAAAAAAAAAAAATTCCTTTAAGAAACATTGACGTACTTCGTCTTCCTTCCTATTAATTCAAACAACGTCTGATAATTTTAACATTATCTCTCCCTCATACCTTTAAGGGTCGTTTTCTGTCAGAAAACATATACAAATGAAACAAAAAAAAAAAACATAAACAACCAAACATCTTTGAGGGGGGCGGAAGTTAGAATTCTGTTTCGGGCATTAAAAGTTCTTTAGTTTCTTCCGGCATGATGGGTATCGTCCTTCCTTCACAATTTGAAATCTAAGTAAGTTATTATTATAACAAAGTGCACAAATATATCTACCTCAAACAAGGTCAAGTTACACCCCACAAAATTCCCATGTACACTTTTAATAAATTTATATAAATATCGTACTGACCGAAACTCGTCTTGAAACTATAGTAATAAAAAAAAAAAAAAAAAAAACAAGTATAATTAAATTTAATAGCTTTTAGTTGAGTTTTCAATCGAACAGGTCAAACAATATTGTGAGTGTTGAATCGGTCCTTCGGTATTGGTTATTTTTTCTCTGTTGGTATTTTTTGTTTTTTTTGTTTTCTAAGTTTTTATTCCAAGCAATTTGTCCTGTAGAAAAGTTTTTGATGAAAAAAATTCTATTTTAAGAATTAAGGACTTTGCTTTCAGCAGAGATTTCGACTGTATTTTATTATTTTAGGAAAAATAATATGATTAAATGGAAACAAAATGTATTTTTTTGAAAAATATACTAATTGTTATAAAAATTGTAATACAGAAATCAGTGATCTTCCCAAAGTAACAATACCCCGAATAGGTACCACTCTACCTCCAGAAGAGAAGAAATCTTAACCGCAATCAGTGCTATGAAGAACATCAAGTCAACATTAGTCAAGCTCCAAAAGAAAGGAGATTTTAAGTACGAAAGCTGGTGAAAAACTTGCATGCTTCCTGCAGTAGTCAAGCTAATAGAAAGAATAATCCTCGGGCGAGTAAGTGACCATTTTAAAGATACACTCGACACCGAACAAACAGAATTACGATCTGAATTTTCCAATGCTTCAATTGTTGTTCATCGACTTTGACTTCATTTGGGCATATACACTTCCCAAATAAATTTATTGTTATAATCAAGGCTGCGTAGTTATGAACTTGGGGTAAGGCAAGGCTCTGTACTGTCACCAATACTGTTCGTATTTGTATATTGAAATATATTTACTCGAACATATTTTTAGAATATCTTTGTTCAGCTTGATTTTTATGTTTTTAAACACAATTTTGAATGATGATTCGAAACACAACCGAGACTCTCAGTAGGTCTAAATACAGGCTCGATATTTCGTCTCTAACGCCTAGCAGTTACTATCTCTTCTCTCGAGACGATACCGAGACAGTCTAGGACTCTAGATCAGTGCTTGTTTTGGAAATGGAAGAATTCAATCAAGGATCAATCTTATAATCTTGTGTATCTAACTTCCTAAGAAATATGAACTTTTTTTGTAATGACGTTCGAATATTTTTTTGTAAACAACATTATGTTTCAAACTGTAGATCTGTATTAGGAATACAATATTAAAATAATTTCAAATATTGCCATCTTCCTCAAACGAAATTTGAATTTTTACCAATTTTATCAAGAAACTTTATTCGTTCTTCAAGCCTATAATTAAAACTCATGAAAGTCATATTGTGACATGTAAAAATTTTTGATCTAGACTAGACATAGATTTTGAAATAATTTTCATGGTTGCCATCCCTGTGGTTTATACGATTGAAAAATTAAAATTTGAAAATTTTTAGTTTTAAAAAAAGGTATTCTTTCTTGGGATTGAATTTTAATACATAAGTAAACTTTTTAAAACAATAAGTTTTTCGTATTATTGATCTTCATTAAAAAAAATATACGAAAATGCTATTAAATTTCAATTAGTTTTGTCCATTTAATTAATCCGATTTCTCTATAGAACCATTAGGAAACACCATTTCTCTTGTAACCTTATGAAATGCTATCATAGCAAAGTAGGTCATTTTTTTTCTGTAATATGCAAGATCATGGTTGAAGTAACTCCTTGAAATGTGCAATATTAACAAAATATTAAAATGTTTGCTTTCAATAATGAAATATTCCGAACAAGAAATATCAACTTTAATAAACGCAATTGCTCGCGCATAAATCCACATTCATTAGCATCAATTTTTCATTCCAACCATACTCAACACTGTGCAAAAAGCAAAACTAACAACTTTAAATATTAATTAAAATATCAGAATCAGTTAACTACTACAGATGAAAGTACTCGCGTAATAAACCCATAAATTCATCCGATTGGAATTTTTATATAAAGGGTGTCCCAACAAGAACGCAAGATTTAAATTTTAAATAAAACGCAGATATTTAAAAAAACGCGAATTGGAACACGCGGCTTTGCTGGCACATACGCGATCTTTTAAAGAAATTTTCAATGACTGTTTTGCATAAATGCTGCGGTATTTCATCAATGCAGCGTCCAATTTCCTCTTTTAAGGCTTGAGTCGTGGTCGTCTTATTCGCATAAGCCATCGACTTCAAAAAAACTCCAAAGAAAAAAGTCCAATGGTGTTAAATCGCACGATCTAGGCGGCCAATTCTGGTCTCCAAAACGCGAAATAACACGACCGGGAAATGACTGATGCAGCAACTGAATTGTTTCTCTGGCTGTATGAGATGTGGCGCCGTCTTGTTGAAACCACATCCCCTCCACATTTATTTCTTCAATTCTAGGCACAAAAAAATTGGCTATCATTTCACGATACCGAACACCATTGACTGTTTGCGCTTGTCCTGACTCATTTTCATAAAAAAAAGGTCCAATGATTCCTCCAGCCCAAAATCCACACCACACAGTGACACGTTGAGGATGCATTTGCTTCTCGTGAATCACTCGAGGATTTTCCTCGCCCCAAATGCGACAATTCTGCCTGTTGACGAAGCCATCAAGTTGGAAATGGGCCTCGTCACTAAAGATGATTTTATCGGCAAAATCAGCATTTTCATGTTGTCTCTCCAATACCCAATTAGCGGCGGTCATCTGCCCCATGTGTTGTTCCATACATAACCTCATCCTGTCTACTTTACGATACAATAAAGAATTCGCGATTTTTTTTTTAATATTTGCGTTTTATTTAAAATTTAAATATTGCGTTCTTGTTGGGACACCCTTTAAATTTGAAACGCCTTTGATACAAGTTCAAAATTACATATATTTTCAGAAAAAACAACCCAGGAAAAAATTGATGTTCTATATTTCAACCGATGTTTGTGATTGACTCTAGGTTCGTTTTCTAGTACATAATTCAAATGAAGGCTCTCCACTCATATCAAAGCTCAAATGCTATAGACGTTCGTGTGTTTATTATTTGGGCCAAGTTTTAGCCTTCACTTCTTATTCCATTTCAAAATTCCAATCATCATTCGTTAACTGTCATCATTTGTCATTTTTTCGTTTTTTTTTCGAAAACACTTTTGCGTTCATCATTCATCACCGAAATCACTTCAGTGTTCGTTGACTCGACGACTTTGTCACTTTTGTGTACGGCACATCTTTAAAAGTCACTTTTACCCGCTGTGCCAATGGATACGAGTGGGTATCTATGGAGAATAATAATCCGACCCATTTATGTTTTGGGAGTATTTAGAAACGCGAATTCGTCGTCGTCTCTTTCAGTCAAATCACAGTGAATAAGTACCACACATTAGGTTGAGTATAGAGCGCATAGATGTGTATAGAAGTGTTGTTATTTCTTTTTGCTTTATTGCCACACATGCGACATATACTGACACGAAACATCCCCATCACATATCAACCCCAAGCCTATATATCTACCATATCCCCCGTTGAGAACACACAATAGAGGAATATATATGTCCAGGACCAGGGCCACCATGGTACAATAAAAACCTTTTCAACTTTAATGAAAAACAATTTTACGGGAAACTCTCAATCTCAACACTCAACTTGCTCGGCTCTGCCATGACAATCAAACAATAGCCCAGTGAGTGAGTGAATAAAATGAATGTTATCACGAAAATGGATACAACAACAACAAACATAACAAAAAAAAAACAACCAACTGGAACTCTGGTGAAAGGTTTTTTCGAAGGATTCTTCAAGGAGGAGAAGAATCAATTCGTATGAAACATCAAAAGTGGCTTCACAAAATGAGTACCCACTTTATTATGTGCTGTGCGGAACCCGAACCATATGAAAAATATATATCTTTCAGGACTTTGTTGGTGGCTTGGCGGGCGATGTCAAACCCTTTTCTTTTTTTTTTTTTTTTTGTTCGTAATAAAAGAAAGTAAATCTATCCATAAAATACCTTATTTTTTTCGAAAGGATCCCCACTTCTCCCGGGTTCTCTACTTCTTCATTTTGATTGATATGTGTTCTTTGAGAAAAGTGAATGTGATCTGTGATGATGTTTTGGTTTGAGCATCATCAAGGACATCAATATTTAGGTAGATAAGTATAAATATAGTCTTTGGGGGGATCCAAATAAAATATATTATAAATAATGGAAAGAAAAAAAAGTTTATGGTGTTTTGTTGTCATTGATTGAAGAAGAATTCGGCATCAATAAATAAAAGTGTAAAAGTGTTATGATAAGATGGACATGGACAATATTGAAGATTGAGCAAACTAAATAAACAAAACATTTGGGTAGAAATAATGATGTTTGTTAAAGTGGAAGAATTTGAAAGAAAAAAATCTAACCTAAAATTAATCGATTTTTTGAGGATTCACTAAATAAAGGGTTGGTTGGTTGGTAGATTAATTCTTAGTAGAGTCGTTTGGGGTAAGAGCGCGCACTTTTCACTTTAAGCTCATATTGTGAAAAGGCTATAAGAGATATCAACTTAATTTTTTTTGGCATGTGATAAACCTACATATATTTTAAGAACAAAAAAATTCAAACAGAAGTTTTTTGATTTAATTATTTCATATGATTTTCTTAAAAAACCAAATCAAATCGAGGTGCGCATCCTTGCCCCGAAGTCAGGGTAAGAACGCGCATATAATTTTAATAGGAATTTATATAGTTTAAAGCAATCAAACCCATAAAAACCTACCGAAACCAACAGTATTATTCTTTTCTGGCAATAATTTTCGTCAGAATTACACTTTCCAACAAAATCAAGGAAAACATTAAAGAAAAAACAAATCAGGTTCTTATCCTCAGTAAGCTGCTTTTGGGTTACAATGTAATTTCAGTTTTTCTTTTGTAACCACGGCCATTTTCAAATATAGATTCTTCCAAGTAACTTTGTTCCGCAAACGAGTTGAAATAAACGAAAAGTTTAATACGGGGTATGAATGCGCACTGCACGGCGCACGCTCTTACTACTTTTTTTTCATTTCATTAAATTTAAAAGAAATTTATACAAAATCTTACAAATTTTTAGCTTAAATGATGGACATATGTATGTATTCAATTCACAAATATATGCTACTAACGATATAAAATGCTGTCACGCTGGCGCACACTTTTCCACACCCAACTTTTTTTTTTTCGACCCCCTTTTCTCTTTAATGGGGCTGCGCTTACACTCAATTAATTATTCAGTCGATTACATCTTATAACTGGTTTCCTCATATTTATTTTAAATTTTTCATTTACACAATCAGAGAAATTAACAGTGCTCGCTCTTACCCACTGCGCGATCCTACCCCAAATGACTCTAGGCCTTGCGAGGTCTAAGAACTTCTAGCAAGTGCAAGTGCTTGTTATGCCAAGAGTCTGGAGTTCGATACCAGTCGTACCCACCCATTAATTGTTGCTGTCTGCAGAGTCTACCAAAAATCGACAAATTATTCAAGGGTGCAACTTGGCAAAAATTGTCTCTTGGATTTAAGGTCCCAATAACACGTACATAGAAATGATTTTTCAAAATTATCAAAACCCCATATTTTCAATGTTGTAAGATTTCCAAATCTTTAAAACATCACATTTTAAAAATTTTTCAATTTTATTTCAAAGATTCATAAGATTTTCAAATTTTTTAAAAACCAAGTCTAATATTGTTAAAAAAAAATACATTGGGAGTTATTTCCATTATTAAGATGGGCATATTTATTTTATAAAATAAGTAGATATGTACTCATTGATTCAAAAAAGACTTCCAACGGCCTTTATACTACAAAAATTGGCGTTCCGGTATTGTTAACTGCAGAGGCCAACTAAGGTTGCTGTGTTTTAGTTTAGTTTTAGATTTTTTAAAATAAATTGCAAGAAGCAAGACCATATGAGGCCGTGAGAGCAATAGTGGCGTAACCCATAAAATTCACTTTAGAGCTACGAGAGATTTAAGAAACAGGGTTTCTTTAAAAAAATTTTGTATTTTCCCTTTGACATTTTTGAAAAATCTTAAAAGGGCAAACTTTTGTTTTTTAAATTCAACATTATTTTGGAAAAAAGTGGGTTACGCCACTATTGCACTGACGGCCTCATATGTACTTCATATGTAGTTAAAACAAAATTGGTGCAATCTGGCAAATTTTTGAAAATCTTAAATGTATTGTATATGAATAACAAACCTAAAAGCTATCAATCGATGAAAAAAGCTTATGGAAAATATTGATGATGATTATAATGTCAGAAAAATAAAGCTGACATTATAATCAAAAATTTAAAAAAAAAAGGTTTCGGGGGTTGCTCGTTTCTACAAACTAATGTAATACAAACAAATTTAAAAAAAATCCTTCTCAACATAATATATATAATACATAATATATTTCATTTTTTTTTTTTTGATAAAAAAAATTTTTCAAATAAAAATAAAAACAGTTACCTTGAACTAAATGCCCCATTGTCAAATCAATTTTTCAAGATTTTAGTTTAGAGAAAATTGTTACGTTTTTTATTTATTTTCATGTCCTCCCAACTTTTATTCGATTTTTCCCAAAAATGATATGGTCTTGTAATTAAAAAAAAATCCATAAAACCAAAACTATATAAATAATGCTCCATTAACTTTTCTTTTAGGGGGATTAAGAATTGATTTTAATTAAGAATTGATTTTGGGAATCCTAAGATTTGATGAAAAATCTAAATATATTGTTTCATTTTTCATAGATTAAGGAAAATGTTCTGCAAGCTCTATTTTCTATAACGGCTTTGCTTTTTTTTTGAGTTCCCATCAAAACTATTTAAATTTTAGTTTTTCAAAAATATTATTTTATTTTTGAGTTGTCCGCTTTAAGTGTTGTTAAAAAAAATCAATCAAATTCTTGTGATTGTTTTTTTACTTGTATAGACCATTTAAACAAAACTTTATTTTATTAGTTTTTTCTATTTCTATTTCCTCAGCAACCGAAAAAAAAAACAAAGTAACTACATACGACCAAAGTGTGCCCTTTTAAGTAATTGGCAATAAAAAAAAATATCAAATGTGACCTATCGTGTCCTTAAAATAAATATTTTTTTTTTGAACATCCTTTGAGGCTTTCACTATGGCAAACATGATACACGAAGCTGTATAAAAAGCCAATATTCTCTCCTGATGAGAATAAAAAAAAAATCAGTCATCCATTTTGTATGCCAACCAGTAATATTACGAATACAAAAAGAATTGATACCAACACTCTTTATTCAAAAAAGAAAAATTCCATTTGACGTATATAGAGGTATTGTAGATACAAATTTGCTTTTCAATAATTTATTTTCCAATTCAATTTTTTCTTTTTCAAATAATAATAATTGCTCATACGCCATAGATATTCTGCTCAATTGAAAAAATGCTACCATAGCAAAAGCATCAGACACTTGAGTTCTTCAATTGAATTTACATATCACAAATCCATTCAATATTATACTGCTCGTTCCAAAAAAAAAAAAAGCATCAAAAACGAAAAAGAAAATATCAATTATTTTCAATAAGATATTAGATTTTCATTGAAAACTGTACATTTCCAAGTTGCGAGTATGTGTAGGTAGTTATGAAAAACAGTTTTTGTGAAGAAATTTTATCAAGGACCAGCTTAATGTTTTGATGAGTGGAGGCGTTTTGATGCAATATTTATAAGGATTGATTATAAGAAATATGTATTTCTAAGGTCGGATTAGAATTTGTGATTGTCCATTTTTAGTACTCGATTCTTTTGAAAATCAAAGATTCATATATTCTTATACTAGAACTAATAGGATTGAAATTTTGTAGGATTGAAGAGCTATTCAAAAGGAGGATTCAATTAAATTTAAAACTGAAAATAGCGCAAGCTGTGAAGTTGCCAATATTTTTATTCAAACAGTGAACCAGGGTTTTGCTGTTTAATGAATGAGATCATTTCATTAAATTTTTGGGAAGAATCTACTAATCCATAATTATACCAGTAGTACGCTTAAAAGTCAAAACAAACTTTTAAAAAACAATCAATTAATTGAGATAATAATGAATACATTTTACACTTTTAAAAATCTGATACAAAACACAAAATTATCAAATATTTGATTAATTTTTATTATTTTTTTTCCAGTTCTTAAAAAATTGAAAAGATCCTTTTTGTAGGTTTTTTTTTTTGTTATATCTTTTACAAATTATATCGTTTACAAAAAGAAAAATTAATCTAACTCATCCGGTTTTGAAATAAATCAAAGCAGAAGTAACATTTTTCAAATCAAAATTGTGGCAATCATGTAGAAGTATGGTCACACTAATGAATGGTCACACTGGTTACTTTTCAATATTTTTGGTATAACTTGGTTGGGTATACATTGAAAAACTGTTTGAAGATTTTCTATATGAAAATAGGTGATTTAACAAATTTTTTAAATACTATAGAATGCAAATTTAATATTATTTAGACTTGACACACAATGATATACAAAACGCTTAAAAGTGTCTCCAGAAATTCTGTGTGTCTATCTATTTGTTGGTGGATCTGGCGATGAACAAAAGATACTAAGCCCCAAAAATATTGGTTTCTGCTATGCAACCCATGAAGACAAAATTTATTTATTTATAATTCAATTCAATTAAAAAAAAGTTAATAATTCATAATTTTATTAATATTGCTACCAAAGCAAAGTAAAATATTCTTTCGATTTAACAAAAATGAAATATTTTTGTTTTTTGAAAATCAATATTTTACAAAGTGGTAAATTTTTTCTTTTGAAATAAGATCTTTAGGTGTATTTTATTTAAATATTTTAAATTTTTATATTTTTTAAAAAAAATATTCAAGAAAGCGAAAATATCATTTTGTTTTCCAAGTATGCAAAATCAAAGATTTTCAAAAAAAAAAAAAATATTGGGTAGTATAATGTTTTGAATCTTTGAAGAAAGTTTTTCAAGACATATTTTTAAAAATATATAAGAACATTTTTCATAATTTTGAAATCTTAAAAGAATACGAAACATTTTAGGAAACATAAAAATTTTAATAAATTTTCTAAATAACTTTTGAAATTAATGCCGGTAAAATGGCTGAAGCAGAGCCAGTTCTCGCTTAGCCACTGAATGCAATTATGTTTTCTTGAAGGTTGTTTATTGGTGTCGATGGAAATAAAAATACGAAAAAAAAGAATTGCCAAGTTTCCACTCACTGCCTGGCATGACGCAATGTTCCTAAAGTTTTTTTCCATCGTATTTCTGGGGTAATTATTGTATCGACATGAAAAATTTATAAAAATCAGAAATCAAATGTTCTCTAAAATCGCCGTTATTTTACTTACTCATGCTGTTAGAAACACTGATATTTCTGAAAAATAGTTTGATGATTTGGGTATAATATATTTCGAAAGCAAATGTCAAGCCTGCTACCAACATTTAAAAGCTTCTAAAGAACCATGTTTTTTGTGTTATTTTTGAATTTAGTACAATACGTTTAGAACACATAACAAAATACATAATGTACTATACATGAGTAAATATAAATAGGATAAATAAAACATACATTGTCCACAACCATTAATCTTGCATTTAAAAAAGGCTATTGTATCCTTTCAACTGTAAAAATGTCCTTCACCTACTAACATTTAAGAACCCTCTTGACATGACATGATCTAAACCACATTTTGCAGACAAATTGCTCCTCGTCTATTTTTTTTTTTTTTTCCATTCTTGTTTTGTTTTATAAAGTATACAGAAATCTGCTATCCTTATCTTCTTCCTTCTGCTGCCTTTAACAAGTTGCTAATAACTTTTCATGTGTTATACAATATACTCGTACAACTGCTTTACTATATACCTACTGCGTCTCCATCAGTGCATCCATCTTGAAACGACTTAAATGTACTCTCTACATACACATCAAATTACCTACATATCCGAATGCAACAATGGCTTTGCCAACTCGTAGACGTTAGAACAGAAATAGTCTAAAGAACTTGTAAGGTTGCACTTGAATGTACCTAACTACATAGTCCCAAGTTGCGTTCCAACAATATCAACTTATAGAATGAAGATGGTTATATCAAATGCACTCAGCGCGCTAATTTGTGACGATACAAAGGCCCCTCTCTTTCAATGGAAGGGTTTATATCTATGTATACAACCCAGCACTTCACCCGTATACCGTTAGTTAAGTGTAACAATGACTTTTTGGCCCATTGAAACCTTTTTGTAGAAAAAGCAAGCTGATTGAGTTAGGTGAATTGAAATAGGAGTCTATACTTGCTGAAATCGACATATCTGCCCTCCTGTGACTGTGAGCAGAGAGGTATGTACGAGTATATTATAGAAGTGGAAAGCGGTTGCATCAATGTCACTCAATTTCGAGTGAAGTGTGTGTGTGTGTATGAATGTGCTGGCATACGTTGAGTACAAGAGAGCGATCCAAAATGGAATAATTTATGTTTAATTATTTCACTTGATGGCAATTGGGTTAGGAAGCCACTGACACATTACAGCCACTGACACATTGCCAGTGACGTCGACGTGCGCTGCATGCAGCTTATGCTGCGAATTCATCACCATCAAATGAAGCATTATTGAAACGCATTCTGGCCCACTTAATATAATTTATAAATGTATATGGGCATCAGGAGGGTGAATATTAAAAGGAATAGGTCATAACGCAGTCAACAGTGTGATGGTGCCACGAAAATTAATTTCACATGACGAAGTAGAACAGAGGCACTTATGGCAATTTATGGTACGGACGTGAGCGTTATAATAGGTAATTGTTATTTTACTCGAATTTCGTTCGAATGCAGAGAATTATTTTCTGAAATTGATAGAGGGTTTTATAAAAATATAATGTACAATGTGTAACACTATGACGGTAGAGGCGTAAATGGTTGGATGGGGTAGCAACAACTAATGGAAACATTTTATTTTTTTTTAGGTTTTTTTTTTTATATCTGAAAACTCTATATTTTTTGTATTGTTTCAGACAAAAGTAAGAATTTGTAATAGATTGCAATAAATGATAACTTGCTACAAATTTGAAATTTGTCTGTACTTCCAATTGAAGTGGCCTGGTAAAATTTTATATCAGTCATCGTTTCATGAAAATTTCAATTTATTGGCAAAAAATGAAAATGATTTTGTAATGTTTTCAAAGATTTTCTACTCGGTTATCTACTACCATTTTGAGATATTTGTACGAAAAAAATCACATATGTATGTATTTACACAAGAAAACTGATTGGATGTCTGTCTCGGAAAATTGCATTGTAGGACCGTATGACCAAAACGACATCCACTGGCTAGTAAAAGTGTAATAAGGTAAATCGACATCTGCTTGAATTACTATTTATATTTCGACAGACAAATAAAAGCTGATCTGATCAGAGCTGTAGGGTAGCCTTTCTTCAGAGTACCTAAAGGCGATTTTCTATATAGCCTTATGAGGGAAATGGAAAAGATTACACAAAAAACCAAGTTCTATACAATGGAGCCAGCACAAAAAGAATATACAGTGGTGGTTCAGTATAAAGAACGATATAATGTCCAGAGTCAATTTGTTACACATAAAATTCGTTATATCGAAACGTTTTTTTTTTTTCATACAAATCTTTAGGTAAATAGAATGTGAAATTGTATTTTTCATTATTTTATTTCATACTTCATAAAAAAAATCATATTTTACTTCATTTACATATAACGAAACATTTAAGGAATAGATTTATAAGTTTTGTTCAAATTATGTACATAAACATCATTAGTCTTCCAAAGTAAAGTATCTTAAAATATTTTCATGAACATACATGTTATTAGATATTAAAACATTTACAGTCATTTTTTTGTTTTAATTTTTTGAAATTCGTTATTTGTTCGTTATATAGAATGGATTTGAAGAAAGTGTTCGTTATATCGATCATTCGTTATATCGGCATTCGTTATACTGGACCACCACTGTATAATTATTTGCAACAACTGATTCGGGGTCACATTGCAAGAATAATATGCTCGGATAAATCTTCAAGACTTTTTACACCAACATTGAATGTAAACATTTGAGTTTTTTAAAAGTAGATATGGACGCTCCACCATTCGCCACTGTAAAAAAATCTGAAATCGATCGAAATATAATGATCTCCTGTCTGCAACTACTAATTCATTAAATTGTTTCGCTGATGATAGCACCCTTAGCTCTTCATATTCGTTTCCAGATTCACATCCCTGCTCTTCGGACTTGGAACTGAAACGGCTTAATATGATAAGTACATTAAATTCTGACATAGAGAGCATTGTACAATGGGGATTAAGTAACCGCGTAGAATTTAATGCTTCGAAAACTAAATGCTGCCTTCTGTCGTTAAAGCGAGACAAACCCCCCCTGCCATTATCTATGAGTGGCACTTGCATCGAAGAAACTAATCAGCTTGCGATTTCAGGTATGTGTATCACAAATCGTCTTCTGTGGAATGATCACATACTCAACGTCGCCAAAAATGCCGCAAGATGTTTGGGTTTCCTTTGGAGATGCAAAAAATTCTTTTCCCCTTCTAATCTGGGTATTATCTATAAAAATTATGTACGTCCGAAGCTTGAGTATAACTCCCATCTCTGGGCTGGTGCTCCTGCAACTTACTTAATCCCCTCGGACAATATACAAAGTATAGCCTTCAAAATGATCGGAGACAAGATACGATACTTTTAGGTCACTCGAACACCGGCGTAACGTTTCCTGTCTCTCACTTATTGTAACTTTTACAGAAAGTGCTCAGATGAAATAGCCAGGTGCATTCCTCCCCTTAAACAATTCAACCGAAATACTCGCGTTTCCAGGAATCCGTTCAGTTTACTCTTGGACCCAATTTCGGTCGTACTGTCAAATACAGGCATTCGTTCTTTTTTTTTACTACAATTTTTTCACAGTATAATTTTTGGCCAGTTTATATTATTGACCAGTTTTTATTTTCGACAATTTATTTCGACCGTAATTTTTTTATTAATTCCTTTAGACTAAATTTTCCTGTTTTTGTTTTTATATAAATTTGATTTTGGAAAAAAAAATTTAAACAATATTTTCAACATTCATTTTTTGTTTTAAAATTAATATCTAAAATTCCACGGAAATTTCCTTCTCCAAAGGAAACATTCGCTTTAATTTTCCTTCTTCGTTTTTGTTTTCAAAGTCAGTTGTGAAGACTACTTCATGTTAATTAAACTAAAAAATGATGTTGAACAAATACGGAACACTGAGGCGTATACGTATTTTTTTTTTAAATATAGTATTTCAAGAAAAGTGCTATACATATAGTGGAATTAAATAAATAATAATTCAAGTCAAAACAAACAAAAATTGTAGCCTTTAGTGTTAGGTACGCCTTAGTATTGAAATAGAGCGATGAAATTTGGAGGATAGTTTTCTTTTTAGGTTAATTTTAGATATTTCAACTTGGAGCAAAGGCATTTTTTTGATATTTCGTCTCTAAAAGAGAGTGTCAAGACATTCTTTATGTAGAATACGCGTTTCAGGTTTAGTCACCTCATTATGACTAGAAAAAGTCCAAAAAATTGTAAATTGTAAAATTAATTACCTAAGTCTATATACCATTTCAGTTGCATGAAAATAAAAATAAACGCGAGAAAAAAATATACTGTTGGAAAAACCCTTGTAAATTTCTCTTTTTCAGACACATGTCTACTTTGGCTGATAAAAATTTAAAGGTTCCATAAGAGTTATGTGAAGTTTTAATCGTTGAGTGTCTGCTTCAAGAGATATATAAAAATATGCTTAAAAAAGAAGTGTGTGGCATATAATAGAGTTCTACTGTATTCTATTACAATTTCATTAATTCTATTACACATTTTCACATCAATCACATATGAATTATATAATAAAGAGCACTTGTAATCCAGACACCAAAGTAAGAGGTTTCATTTATATAAGGAAGCTCTCGGACACTACATGGCGCAGTCGGTCTTGAAAGAACGCTCATAATTATAATCTCAAATTATATAATGCATCATTTACTAAAGTTTTAAAATATAAACTTCATTTGATAAAATATCAATTTATCTACAGTAGTCAGAAACTATTTGTGACGTAAACGTGATTTCAACTTGAAGAATTCATGGTTAAATCATCATCCAGTGATTCACTAGACAGTAGCTCATCTCTTGAAGAATCTGATGAGGATTCAATTCAAGAAATTGAAGATTCCACAAGTGAAATCGTCATAATCGAAAAGATGAGGTTATTCGAGTCAACACATTTTTGAATACGATTGGAGAAGATGCCCTCGATCTGTATACATAATTCGTTCACATTGTCTGATGAGGACAAAAAGAATATCGAGTATGTGATGAAAGCTTTCGACGAGTATTGCTTACCGAAAATAAAAACCAAACATATGAGCGCTTCAAATTTTTCAGCCGAAACCAAGGAAATTTGGAGTCATTTGACAGTTTTGTGACAGACCTCAAGTTGCTAGCCAAGAATTGTGAATTCTCGTTATTTTCTTAGTCTTAGCAAAAACTTATAAGAAATAAGTCTTCAATGTCTAGAAGTTAGAATTTTCATTCATGCATTTCAAGACCACTTTCAATACCAATTTCGTCAAGTCTTTTATTTACGATTCATACTCTTAACTCACTGAATTCGTTATGTTAACCTAAACCATGGTTTAAGTATCCGCTTTGGTTCAAACTTGTCCTTATTTTTGACCCTAACAAGGTTTAACAAATAATTTCTCATTTAATTTTAATATTATTTCTATTTTCATTTAAATTGAATAAAATGAAAAACTTAAAAAAGAAAAATAATGAACATCAAGAAAACGAAAAGCCCTTATTCAAGCCCCCAGAACCGATTTGTGGTTCACTTCAAATCACATAACACAATTCCCAAGAATATAATATTATGCATGATGTGCCTTTTAAGGTCAAGGATTTTATGTGGGCTTTTCTTGTACGGGTGTTATACTCGTACTTACCGTATATGCATATTTTTGTATGTCTATTGATTCTTTTTTCCTTTTTCTTTTCATCTGCCTGCATTAGTCAGTATATCTCAATCTCATACACCAACCGCAGGATATTCTTATCATTTTGAAAAAAAAAAAGCCTTAAGAGTCACACTCATTGTGCGCACAAGGCACAACCAACATACAGTTAACACACAAGCACTGTGAACTAGTTCTCAAGTTGTAATATTCTCATCTGTTCGGTGTTCCATTCAGCTCTTATATTTATGAGATGTGGAAATGAAAAAAAAGCCACACATCCTTTTTTTTTTGTATCTGAGTGGGAGTATATAATAAAGACATACATATAAACAAAGCTGTACTTTTAGTTAAATGTGACGTTATAAGAGGATGTGTTGAGGTACACATGCTGAATTTTTTTTTTTGTTTTTAATGGAATATTTTATTCATTACTCTTGTACCTTCTAAGCAGACCAAGTTGAGCCTTGTGGCCCAATTTTCTCTCCGCCTCCATCTTCAACTCGAAGATTGTGCTGTCTATTTTCATGAGTTGCTAATGTCAGCCCCATATTTATTATCTCATCAAATAACTATGTACAACAGTCTTACACAAAAATGTTCTTTTCTAGATGGCTTTTCAATTATTGGAACAATATTTCTATAGCCCCTCAGTCAGCAGTTGCTGAAACTTTTGACGTTTCGCATAGTCCTATGAATGATACTCAAACACACATTGAAGAGTTTATTTTTAAAACTGAACCTAATTACTTTTGACACTTTTGAGCTGTCATCGTTAACGAAGGTAAGGAACGGGGTTGTTGTATTATATCCTTCATTATGAATGAGTGATATTGCAGAGTGATTAGGAAGATGTACATTATATACCTGTGAATATATTATATAGAAGCAGTTTCAGATGGTAGAAATGAATTAAACATCATGATGACAAGTCAGAAAGAGGGTGGGGGGGAGTGAACGAAGCTGTCAGTGTGGCATTTCTTTGGAGAAATTTAAATAATCGATGCGAGAGTTGGCAGAGGGGTAGAAGAAGCAAGATTGTATATGACACTCTGAAATATTGATTGGGGATTTGAAGAAATTTATGGATGAATATTTTCTTCTTTTTTTTCGTTACAGTGTCGTACCTACTACTTACTTGGGTGGGGGTGTTCTTATGAATGACATTGCTTAATCTGACAAATTATTTATGATTACACATTTCAGTTATTAATTTTATGAAGAAGTCACGTTAAATGAAGTATTTATGCACATATAACATGTAGATGTTAAATTTTGTAGATAAATCAAGAAATATTCAAAGTAGGTGGAAAAGTAGGTAGGTACCTTACCTACATCAATTAATTTTGGAAAATTGATCGAACATTTCCATTCAATTAAGTTAATTATTATAAAGATGTATGTAAAGTAGTCTGTTAGATGTTTGAAATTAATGTGAGGCTTATTTTGGAATAATGCATTCTGACAGTAACCTCAAAAAGTCCTTGAACCATATAGTGGTAATGTAACTCATCAATTATTTAAATGCTATACAAAACCAAATAAATCAAATGTCAATATGTATTGAGCATTAGTCGAAGTACTTTTTACTTATCTATCAGAGATGGATGCTGGGTCGGGTCATAGGGAACCACACAAATTAAGGACTGACACAAATCATTGTAATATAATGGACATAATCCTATTTTAGATGCTGATAAATTTGTAACTTAAAAAGAATAGTGAAAAACACGATACTCGTATTATGAGTCGAGTAAGAGTCAAACATGGTGCATTTAGTTGATTTTTAACAAAAAAAAAATATTAAATTCTTACATTTCTTTATTTCGATTCTCTAAAATTTAGAGTCTAAAATTTGAAATTGTTCAAGTTATGATAAATACTCGAAATTTGTGACACAACAGGGATAGTTCCAAAGTAAAATTCGCTAAGTGCAATATTCAAGCAAAAAGGAGTTTCTTCTGAAAATTTGTATAGTTTTTGACGTTTTATGAATAAACCAAATTCATTGGGACTCATTAAGAGAAACATGCATTTTGTTTTCAAAGGAACGTCTTATTAAAAGACAAATTAATAAAAGATTTTTGGAAGGACAAATTGAAACAAAGGGATTTTTAACGGTTTTCAATTCTGCTAGTCTTTAATATTCGTAAAAAAATAAATAGAATAAATAAAATAAATAGAACAAAGATTATCATTCATTTTAGAAAATGCTAGCTGAAGAGAGGATTTATGAAATATAGTATAGGTTTGAACATCGTCTGCCAATATGTGATGCATATTGTTTTTTATGGATTTCGAAATATCATTAATAAAGATTGTGAACAACAACGGCCCCAAAACAGAGCCTTGAGGAACACCTAGGCATACAGGCAACGCAGACGAACATTTATTTTCATAAAACACAGCTTGAATCCGATTTTCAAGATATGTTGCCATTAGCTTACAAGCTGAATCTTCAAAGCCAAACTGGCGAGAAAGTTTTTTAAGAAGAAGTTAATGGTCCACTGAGTCAAATGCCTTTGAAAAGTCAAGAAAAACTACAAGTGCCATCATATCCCTTTCTATACCAGAACGTATGTCCTGGTATTTACTTTGGTAAATTTTGTAAAATAACAATAATTTTGCAACTAATCATGTAACTAGCAACAAATTTTGATAATTGCACCGAAAATGGGATTTAATAAAAAGAATTTAAAAAAAAATCGATTTTTTTGGATGCAAAACAATATATTTTCACGTATATGGAAACCATGAAATTATTTCAAACTAATTAATTAATCATTTAAAATACATGATTTCCGTTTTGTTGAACAAATCCGGTAGGAAAGTATATTGAAATTATTGTTGAAGATTTTGTAAGGATGAATATTATGTGTGAATTTGACAAAATTCAAAACCTAAGTGTTAGCGAATTTTTGAGTACAAAATAATTTTTTACAAGTAGGTGTGTCAATGGCCAGTCATTCTTCAATATTTTTTCTTCAAACAAATCTTATTTCACACGAAATGTAATAATCTTTTAGAAAAATAGAGACAAAAAATAAGTAAATTGTTTTTGAAAAAAAAGTCTGAATTTCGAAATTTTTTTGACTCTAAAACCATGATTTCCTTTCTCCAAAGGACATTTAGTGTATGGTTGAAAAAGTATGTTGCTCTTCTCTTTATGAAAATTTAAAAAAATAAATTCGCTTAAGAAATGGCGGAGTTTTAGACCAGTATATTCAAAATAAACCAAATAACGGTTTTTTGACCCTATAATGAGATATTTATTGTACTGTAATTGAACTCAAATTGAGTAAAATACAAAATACATGTGTATGTGTATTTTTAAGCTTATTTTAAATTCATCAGATAGATCTGGAATTGTAAGATTTTTAGACTTCATTTATAATATTAAAATAAATACGGAAAACAAAATGGCTCCTTAAATGGGTCCAACAATTTTGTTTGCACACGTATTAGGATAGTCAGCAGATGAATATTTTTTTCCAAAATCATTCATTTCAATTTTTTTTGATCGGAATTGATAGATGGATAAGCTCAAATCGCAAGAAATACACGAAATTTGTAAAAACAATTTTTATAGAAAATTTATGTATTTCTGTTTTTTGTTTTTGTGTACAACATTTTTTTGAAAAAATCTACTATTAAGGAAGGAATGCATAAAAAAAAGCTCCTACATTTTGTTCGTTTATTGTTAAGTCCTCCTGTTAGGAACATTATATAATTATTTTTAAGCCACATCTCTTTAAAGACGATTTATTATAAAGTTGGATCTTTTCCACAGAACCTTAGGCAAAATCATGTAGTTTACACCATGTGGTAATTTTTTGCGGATATTTTTTGTATTTTTTTATTTTTTTAAACTCTTAAGTGGCGTGAAAATGAGTCAAAATTTCAAAAATTTCGTCATTAGAGAAACATAATTTTAAAAATCTTGTTTTATTGACAAAAATAATAAAGAGCAGGATTTTCATATCTATACGAATCAAACATTTTATTTATTATACGAGTATATTATTTTTATTATGTTTTAAAAATTATTCAAAATGTTAAACTTATCTCCTTTAGGGAAACAAAAGTAAAATGTCCATGAACTTTTCCTAAGCAAACTGAATAAAAAAAATATATAATTTTTGTGCCGGTTTTTATCTAAGTTACTCATGTATTATGATGAAGTTGATTCAAAAATCTCAAGGTCGAAACTTTTTTACGATTCCGTTTAAATAAAAACGCGTTCCACATAAAGGAAGAAGCTACATAGTTAAAAACAACAACAAAAAAACTACAAAACTCACCAGTACCCTACCTACCATATCTCCGTAAACAATGTCATTGCGCTAAACAATGCAAGAGAGGCGCGGATAGGAACAATAATAATTATTATTGTTCCGTTGGATTGCGAATTTATGTGCAGCAATTAGTTTATTTTCCGCCCCCCTGCACACCACGCTCACACATCACGTCTCCTCCTTGCCTTTCAGAGGCAGTGTACGTGACAGATTTATTTTGTTTCATTTATATTCTCTGCTATATACGAGCACGAGTTAGAGAGCCTTTCGAGTCCTAGTTATACATTATACAGAGTTTTATAAACTTTGGATTTTCTTGCAACAAAACGAATGAACGAACGAACAATAGCTTCCAGGATTTTGTGTGCAAGTGTATTAGAGGAGAAAATGAGGCAGTGAAATTCTATTCCGGTGCGCGAACACTAACTTCCTTTGGACCTACTTTTCTGACGTTTCTATATACGCCACGTCGTCCTCGTCGTCATTGTCGTCTGTCGTATCTACAGTCTGACAGTGGCGTCGTTGGGTAGAAAAGGGGGGGGATGTGATTTTCATCATCAGGAACAGAAGTCTACAAATGAAGCCATTTTTTGACGTCAACGCGAGCTCTTCCGAAGCAAGAAGAATAACCAACTTCCAAGTTTACTGCTCCTTGACGTCTTCGTCGTTGTCGTCGTCGTTGTTCCTATATTCGTTTATTTAGTTTTAATTGTATTCCTGTGATTTGTGTTGTGCGATGTTCTTCTATTTCGCCCCTTCTCACTGTCGCGTCTTTGGAGATTCTCTTAATTTCTGTGATTTCTTTTTTTTTTCCTACTTTCTTCTTGTTCTTTCTTTATATCATTTTGATTTAGTATTTAAATTTCAAGTTGTCTAACAGCGCATCATTAAGTTTTGGTGCGAAAAGTTGAATAAAACTTTATCCAGCGGATTCTATTTCAACGTTGTATAAAAAGAATGAGTGCCAGAACTTCATCACAGAAAAAAAAAATAAGGATACAAGTTCATGTGATTTAGTTCTTTAAGTGGGTTTTCTTGCAACTTTTTTTGTAGTACATAGATACAGTTTAGTTAAGAGGGTGTTTTAGCGTTTTAAGGAAAATTTTCAAGCTTGATATCTACAATTAAGAAATATAATGTATGCAGGTATGTAACGAAAATGATAATTAAAACGATAAAATGAAAGTGTTTTTGGGTGGCAAAGTAACATTGTACGAAATGATGACTGACTAACTGTTGACTAAGATGTGTGGATTTTACAATCTATGTGGAAAGCAATATTTTTCGTGTTCCCCTAGATTTATGATATGATAAATACCTTTATATTATTTTGTGTCTAATTTTTCAATCGAAATATATTTTGTATCCTTTTTTTTAACTTTTTTTTCTCGCGCCACACACACCTTTCCCTTCCCATCCTATCCTATCTCTCACGCCCGCGCTGTGTTAATACATATAAAGGGTAAACCAAAAATCCCCTTGAGCGCGCGCATATTATAAAAAAAAAAATGACCGCTTGATCTGTGTTACATTCCAAAGCTACAATTAAACTCATGTAATCATATATGATCAATCAGTCATATCAGGAGCAAATACTCCCTCATTCTTTAATTTTGGAGCATATACTATTATAATTATCGACGATTACTCCAGCAACAATTTTCTTATTGGAGTAAATACTTCCAGATCCTTCAGAAGGACTATAGCAAAGAAGAACTCTTTAATTGTTAGTTGGGACTCTTGGGTATGAACTACTGAGAGTTGGACGTAAGACAGGAAATGCTCAAAATTTTAAGTATTTTACAAATATTCCAAATATAAAAATCTACTTTATGACACAAATTCTTGTACGATGTTTAAATTAAAAAAAATAATATCCTCATTTTTTTTTAATTTATTAAAATATATAATGCACTTTCAATTTATTTTTTTATTTAAAAAAAAAATAATTCTCCATTGGAAAGGAAAGTTGTTCTGTTTAAAAATAGAAAATAAACAAAAAAATGAATAATGTATTCATTTTCACAACAGGTTTATAATACGTTCAGTTTTAAACCCACAAGCAAAAGGTTAAGGGTATAACTTATACCTTCATAGAAACATTCTATAGCGCAAAAGTTCTGTTGAGCATAAATTTCTATTGTGTATATTTTTATTAATTTTCTGCTCGAATAAGCGTAACGAATAAAACGAAGCATTAACCATTTTATTTTAATATGAGAATTCCTTGAACATTTTTAATAATTTTAATATATAAGATAAGCATATTTATTTTAAACTTGAAGGGTTCATATAATACCTCTGCATCCTAATTTGTTTTTTTTTTTTTTTTAGATTATTAAAATCATCTAGAGTAATAATTAAAAACCATGCATGAGATATGAAAAGCTTACAGTTTGCAGTTGATTTTATTTAAAAAAATGAAGCAAGCTTCCGATGAGGAAGTAATTGATTTTTAACTTTAATAATATTTCATTAAACATTAAAATAGGGACAAATAGAAACACTACAAAGAGGATTTCCTCATAAAGTGAGTTAGTAGTTTTTTTCTCTAAGCCGAATAAATGTTTGTTCCACAAAAAATTGTGACAAAATTTATAAACTACTGAAAAAATATTCCAACTTTCTTAAATTCGTCCCAAAAATTAATTTTATTTGATAAAACATAAAAATATTTTTTATTTAAACAAAAAACAACTCGGAGTCAAGACACTAAAATATATACAAATTTTGTATTTAAGTAAAAAAAAAGGCACCATAGAAAATCTTATCTTGAATCCTTTAACACATATTCATTTTTTTTTTGCTTTAAGCTATAAAGTTAAATTTATTTTTTTAAATACTCACAATTTCTGGTAAGATTTCTTTAAAGAAGTTTTCAGCTTAAGATCTGAAAAAAATAAATTTAAATCTCAATCAGTATCTATTTTGTAAACACATAATTATTATTTAATATTTAAAATATTGGTACCAAATAAAAAATTAAAAAATTAAATATATTTATATTTCATGTTGTCTGTGTATGTTTTGTATAAGCATTGGGTTAAATCCATTTTTTTAGTTAATTCAAGTTTTTTAGTTACGAGTTGAATGCGTTGGCAGGTATTAATTCAATCATTTTTTTTAAATTTATTTTTATATTTGAATATTCAAGTTTTAGTAAAAACTTACTTTTTGCGAATACAGCAAAAAATATTAGTTTTTAAAATAGTACATTAATTTTTCATGTTTCTTAAAATTCGAAAATCGTTGGATTCGAATTATTTTTATGTTTTTGATTTATATGTGTCTTCATTTTTTCATAATCGGTTTAAAATCTAGTTGGGTAGTAATTTTTTTTAATCTCTTTTGCGGTTGTGGTTTAAAATGCCTCGTCAATTAAACACCTTGTTTTACGTTTTGCAACATCTGCACTTTATGCCAATTAAGGTTCTGAGTATACCTTACTTCATTGGAAGTGATACTCAAATCTGTGAATTTCAATATGACATGGGACAAAAAAACTTCTGCAAACGCTTTAAATAAAAGGACAACAATTTTAAAATCACATTTCTTTTATAAGTCAAAAATGTCCGGATAACTGACGAAATGACGACTATGCAAGGTCAATAGATTTAACTCGTAATTATTTATAGTTACAGTTAGCTATTCAAAATTGTATTCTGTCACTTTGAACTGAAACCTAAGTTTCATTTTAAATTATTTTGTAATCCAAGTCGACTATAATACATTAATCGATTTTTCGCTACTATTTCAAAACTTCTTTATGTTTCATTTTTCTTTCCTGTAGTTTGTTTTTTTAGGTAATTTTGCAGGTACCTATTATAAAATCCTTAACGCATTAAATAATGAGCTCTATGAATACCACCCTAATAAATATATAAACATACATACATCATACATAATAGTACCATCTACTCTTAAATAATAATATTGTGAAGCTTTTTGAATTTGAAAAGTCTTTTAACATTTTCATTCAAGTTTATCATCTTAACTGAACTTAAGTTAGCAAAGCAATTTAAATAAACATACCACATACTTATATTATCAAAAAAAAAATCATCCTAGATAATAACAATTTTCTCTTAGGCAATCAAAAAAAAAAAAAGAAAAAAACAATTTAACTGATTCAGATAAAAATAAAAATAGAAAAATAAAAATAAACAGTTCCAAGAAAAAAATATATTTTATTCACAGGAAATTGAAGGAAAATGTGTTGTTATGAAATAAAGATAAAAAAAAACTGTAGTGGAAATTCTTCTCAGTATCGTATCCTTGTGATATTATTTGATGCTTTACGGAGGTGAGAAGTGAGATATGAATAACAGAATTTATACGACGACGCACGATGCCACAGCAGCAATCGTAGGTAAAAGATACTGTGGGTATCTATCACCTATACATACTCGTATGTATAAATGTTTACTGTTTTTGTTGGAAAATTATACAAAACTCAACATCCGGAAATTGTTTTATTAAATTACGTTTTTTTTTTCTCCTCCATACATTTGGGATGTTGTAACTTTAATTTTTGTTATCCTTTATAAATATTTAGTTGAATTGTGTTGTTGTTTCTTTTGAATACATTTTCTTCATTAGGTGAATTTCTATTTATTTCTAAAAGAACAGAGAAAAAGTACTAGCTGCTAATACAAAATTAGATATGTAAATTAAGAACCTGCATGCACTAAGGCCGGTTAATTTAGCAAAATATTTAATTGCAGGCTAAATTAGGATCTTATGTTGCCTACCTTCTGTCAGACGAGGGAGCCAATTCCGGATCTGTGATAGCTGTGAAGTGATGAAAATGTCCAAACTTCAAACGTATGCACATTTTTTCAATTCAGGATGTGTGAAAAAAAACAGACGTCAAAATTTAAAAAAAATTAAATCATAAATTTGAGATCGATTTCAATGTTTTAAATCCCATAATTATGTATTTTTGAAGTTTGAACAAATTTAAAACTCCACAGATATCACAGATAGAGAATCGGCGACCTGGACCCTATTTCATAAACATTGAAAGGTGACAATTCTACAAATTTGTCAAATTATTTATGGGACAGATAGTTGACAGTTGTAAAATTGTCACCTGTCAATGTTTATGAAATAGGTCCCTGGTCTGCTTGTACATGGAATTGTATTCTTGTGGACCTCAGGCGTTTTCGCAGCTTTTGATTCCATTCACTTTAACAAAAGGATGCATGTTTTTGTAGATTAATTTTTTTAAACTATTTTTATTCTATAAAGGGTATCTTGGAAAACAGAAATACTTTTAGTATGCATTTTTGGAACACAGTAAGAAAAATTAATTTCTCGACATTTTCTGAATTTTTGAAAAAAAAACATTCTTTCAGACTTCTTAAGCACTTGTCAAAATTTTTAAATTTCTAAAGTTTGGTTTATAATACTAGTTTGCCAGCCAAAATGTTCATTAAATAGTAGTAATTTTTTTAATTTATTTTTTCTCTCCTAAATTCGAAAATCATAATAAAAAAAATAGTTGTGGATAAGTTTTTCGAGATGAGAAGACAGAATTTTGAATCTTTTAACCTGATTATATTGTTTTTAGGAAACATACTTTATATTAAAATATAAAAATTGGACATATTCTTACGATTTGGATTTTTCTTGAAGAAAAAGTAAAAATGTTATTACAATTTTTCTTAAGAAAAAAATTGTTTTCCAGCTTACTGCTTTCAAACTAGAGCACTGATTTCAAAATATGAACTCAGCATCGATTGGAAATTTATTTAATTACCTATTTTATTTTATTTTTGATTTAAACAGATATCTTTCTCTTCTTCTGAGTTATAGCCCAAAAACTACTGACGCTTTTGAAAATACCATGCAAAATTTTAAAAAATTATATCTCGAAAACCTATCCATAGAAAAAATTTTAAATATAATTTTCGAGTTTAGGAGACTTAAAATCTATATGAATAAGTTGCGGCATTCAATGTACACAAATTTTTAAAATTTTTGTAAGCTAGTGTAATAAACTCGTTCAGCCTTATTTATTAGATTTCACTAATACTCGTTTCAACATCGGAGTAGTTAAAACTAGTAGTAGGACTTACGACGTCTTTACGCCACGTCACAGCAATTGTTATTTATAAAATATTTTACTACCCGTCTTAGTTACACCGGGCTTATGTCAAATATTTGCTTAAAAAAATGACAAATCTAAAACTCTGGTTATTATAAAGGTAAAAAACCCAGTTGATATGTACAAATTTCATTTTTCAACTTCCATATTATTTTGTTATTTTGGAAAAATGGACAAACAAAATAAAAGGAACATGATCTAAAGATGAAAGAAAGCAGAGTGCCGAGCTTCATGAACTAAAAAAAAAACTAAAAGACTGAGGAAAATGAATGTGTGCATCAAAATAATCTGTGATTAATCAACAAAATGTATTCATTTAGATGCTAAAACTGCTTTACTACAGCTTTAAACCTCCTATGCACCAGTTTTAGCTTACTCCGCCTTTAATACTTCTAAATTTTTTTATAAATCAGCTTTTCAGTATTGAAGGCATTGTAAAGTCGGAGTAACTTTACGCCATTGATAATACCAGTTTATAAATAAGGCTGGGTGTTGTAAATGTTGGTATTTAAATTTAAAAAAAATATATTATTTCTTTTTGTTTAAATAACTAACTTTATATTTTTATTTCTTATAAATTTTCAAAAATCTTTTTACTAGCCAATATAGCTGGCTTTATTTTTTTTTCAAAATTTCGAATAAAGTTTGTTTATATTTCATGAAAATTTCAAAAATATTAATACTTTTTTCGACGTGAATTTTCTAATTTGTCATTTTTTTCAGGAAACCTGAAATCTTAGACAATATTTGAAATTTCTCCGTCAGTTGGAAATATTAACTGCCAGAAATGAGTTATTCAACCTCAAAACTGTAATTAAGATATTTTTTATTTAAAAAAAAAGTCATTTAGATTATAATATCTGCACCCTATCGATGATCCTTGATTGAAAATGAAAATTCATATTCAAATAACATTTCCCATTTAAAAATTATAATTGAAACATCCATCATTTCCATCCATCATCAATAATTTCATACCAAAAACTCCCTTATTAAAAGCTGATTATCATGATATACTCGTACATATATGATTCAATAAATAGCTTAGACATTTATTGCCACTCACATATTTCTATAATGCAATCAATTGATGTCTCCATTGTTATTACGGTACGTTATTAACAATACTCTTCATCACAAGAGCCATAAAATAAAATCAATAATTATAATTTCAAAATTATAAATTAATTTATTTTTAAGTAGTTTTAACACTGAACTATACACAAATACTGATATTGAATGCACGACACATTAACAGAATATTCATTTTGATCCTGCGATTGACGATGACAAAATAATCAATGTCGCATATCCAATTCAATATGATAACAAAGGTTAAATTGATGGTTTGGTATGAAACAAACCGTATTTTGTATTGAATCTGATTGACCTTTTGTTTTGTATGAGAGAATTTCGAATTGAAGTGGAGTTGATTATAAGCCATATCGTGCAAAGTTATGTACCTATGGATAGTAAAGCTCTTATCTTTGTTTAATTAAGCTAATTAAATTGTGCTCGAGATAAAGTGCATAAAGCATGGTTATATTATACGAGGATGACCTAAAATGGTTTGAGAGCGATTGATCAACACGCCAAAGCATTAACCAATTGAGTATCTCTATATGACAAGTACACGCTTATTGTGTAGTGCAAAGCATCGCTGCGTAATGCAGTTTCTGCAATTGAAGGCTTATCGCTTTAGTGAGTGAGGTCAGAGCGTTAATTGAAAAAATAAAATTAAGGACTTTCAATTTGCAATACATGTTAGAGTACGATGTTCTGGATATGTTACGATGATAAAAAGAAAACTGTGTTTTTTCTGCAGGTACTATTTCCAAGCGTTAACCTACTTGTGTGACTAAAGCAGTTTTTAAAAACATCGTAAAAGGAAAACTCTGGAATACATGCCTACGCAATTGAATTGTTTTAGTGAATTATTAGCAAATATTTCCCATTCTATTCTTCGAAAATGAGTCTACCGGTTTTGAAGAAATTTGAAAGTTTTGAACAAGAATTTTATTTATTTCTTGTTTCACTGAAAGCGCTTTACTTCTCAGAAACATCTATAAGGATATCAATATTTTTTTTTTTTTAATCCACCCACTGCATTTTTTTCCTTTTTTTTTAACGATTTTCATAAAATTTTCAGAGTTTGGTCCTTTTAACGAGAAAAACACCCAACTTTGTAATAAAGAATCAGAATGGAACAATGTTGTGATTTTCCAAGAAATGTGCATATTGTGTTGGTTGATTTTGAAAAAGCATTTTCAAAAAACAATGAGATCTGATATGAGTATCGAGGAGTCCCACAAATTTATGTGCGCATGATAATGGTAATGCTATTAAGGAAACACTACTGTCCTTGACTTTCTGCCCGGGGATATGGTGATGGTGACGGTAAGATATAATCAATTTTTCCTTGCTAACGATGAAGCTATCATAAGTGAAGTGAAGATCCTGTATATCATTGCAATGAGCACTTAATGTGAGATTGGATGTTCCGGAAAGAAATGAACGGATCGAATTTATATGCTGGCTATTTTATGATACACTCAGGCCTATACCGGACATCTATTTGATGGGAACAGTGCTTTAGCTAAGGATCTTGAAGAAGACATTAACCATTGCATAAGCGTAGGCTTTAATAAGCCTAAGTGTAAATAAGCTTAATCAACTAGGCAAGGATAACAAAGTCACACTACATTGGGTACCAGGTCACGTAGGTGTCCAGGGCAATGAAGAGGCTGACTCCCTAGCAAAAATAGGAGCAATGACACCGATAATGGGGCTAGAACCCTATTGTGGCATAGGGGAGAATATAATCAAAAACAAAATCAAAATAGAAGAGGAGGCAAAAAGATCAAAAATCTGGAAAGAACTCCCCAAACTGAGACAGGCGAAACTCTTACTCGAGAATTATAACCGAGAACGATTTCTATCCTGTATCAGCCTTAGTAGAACCAATCTCAGGAGAATAACGGGACTCCTCACGGGCCATTGTAAACTGCGAAGACATCTCAGCCTCCTTGGCCTAGAGAGCAGTGCTTCTTGCAGATTCTGCGATGCTCATGAGGAAACGCCGGACCACATAATAGGTAGTTGCAATGCACTAATGCATCAAAGACAGAAACATCTGGGCAAGTACCATATAGACGAGAACCAAATACATTCTCTAAAAATACCCCAAATTCTCAAATTCCTCAAAGGAACGAATTTGGAGGATGAACTGTAGTTGAGAAACCTCATCAGATCATAAAAAAGGGGGCACAATAGATCTTAAGGTCGCAGTGCAAATATACCCGTAATCATTCATTCATTCATTCATTCAAGCGTAGGCTTGACAAAAAGGCGGGATGCCATCTTCTCTGGATTCAAAAATGCCCCCAACTTGAAAAGATAGCTCTACACTTCAGATCTTTGTCCAGCGCTTACATATACGCTTAACCAGTGTTAGATAATGTGCACGATGTATGAATGTAGGTATAGAGATGCTTCGCATGACAGCAGGAGCTTCAAATCAAGGAATGATAAATCCGAAGAAGCCTTGACGTCAAAAAAATCATATTGGAAAAAACAAGGCCCAAAAGATTCAAAAGTCAAATACCAGGAAGCCTGTTAAATTTTTCTGAGGTCAACCCGGCAAATCCCGCAAGAGGAACCATAGAGTGATTTAGTGGAATGGGAGAGTTGTGATACCAGTCGATATCATGACAATCGACGGTAAATGAACAAAATGATAATTTTTCTTAAAAGGTTATTAAAAAAAATGTAAGCTACATTTTTAATTTCAAATTCTCGACTCTAAGATAATCCCGTCCCCATCCAAGGCTGTTCAAAAGTGTTCACCTGCTGGTCTAACCATTTTGATAAAATTTTATTTTAAGTCTCAAATAAAGAAATGAAATTCCAAATTAATATCATCAATGGCAGGTCTTTATTCGATTTTGTTATTGTTGAAATAGTGGAGAATTAATTATTTAGATTAAGAATTCCGAAAAGTCACTGTCTGACAGAAAATAAACATAAATTCTAAAATCTAAAAAACATCTTAGTAATCAATAACACAAAAGTTTTAAGGAAAGTTAGAACACTACCATTGTTCATTCTTTAGCAGTCTTAAATGGGGGAAATGAAAAAGTTTATTTATCTTCAAAAAATTCGAAGGATTTTGAGAGAAATTCTGTATGCTTTTATATCTTCTATTTTTTTTATTAAAAAGATATAAAATAAAACTGTTACTAGCATAGCCGTAGAATTGTTTTCTCGTTTTGTGTTTTTATATATTTTTTAGTCAGGGAATAACTCGTGCAAAATGCTGCACAAAAAATGCCTTTCTTATGCATCGTTTGGTAAGATTTTAATTTATATTTTTTTTTTACTTTCAAAACAATCAATGAAGAAATGCATAAGAAGGCACCGCAAGCAAGGGAATTCAAGAAAAATTTCTCTCTGGCCAAAATTTCTGCTTGCTAACACAACAATAAGTATGTATAGGTAAGTATACGCCTAGAATTTCACCCGCATCCAACATTCATAGTTATTATATGACCTTTTGAAATAAATAACAAGAGCGAAAACTTTTCCGTACAACAATAGAAAAATGCATGCATTTTTAATTTTTTCATTTCGCAAATATACACACACACAACACTCATAACAACAAAAGAAAAAAACTTTAATTTAACTTCTTGAAATTTCTTCAAGTACACGCTAAACTTTATAATCTTGGATTTATTGTTGTAGTTTTTTTTTTGTTTTTCTATTTCTTTCGAAAATTTGCAGAACATGAAAAATTATGATTTATGTTAAAAAGAATAATATATATTAAAACAGGTAGTCAAGTTTTTGTTCATGTATAGTCTCACAGAATGAAGACCTCATTAATTTGTTGTTTGTTTTTTTGAGAATTGAATGTGATCATTATTAAAAGTAGCGAACAACAGTGTACAATGTATTTTTTTGTTAATTAAATTAAATTAAATTGATAATTCAAACTCAACATCAAGTCCTTATGAACACACATATTTTGCTGAGTCTTGTCAGTGTCGTGTATATATCTGTCCAAGTTTTTTTGAATATCCTTTTAAAACTTGTCCCTAGTTATCTATTCTTGACACCTCGCAACCCTGCTTTTCAATTTATTTAAGCGCTGTTTTTAAAATGGATCCAATTAAAAACAAAAAAGGAAATATAAAATTTACAATTAGCATTGCTTTTGAAATTTTATTTTTTGTTCTGAGAGGTATCGCAAGTGGAAGTTGAACATAACCAACTTGGCATACCAAAATGTAGACAGCTGGGTTTACTAAGTTAACAACTTTTTTTTTATAAAGGTGTTGATTTCGACTCACTGAATACTGCTTCTCAAAGTATAATGGGTAAACAATAAATTTTAAGATGAGGAAAATAAAAGTTTACATTAACATAACATTTATCTGGGATTCAGTTTGAAAAAAAGCAAATAAGGTAACAAGCAAATAACTTGGACCGAATGGGGTATAATACTTCATCATCAAAAGAACACCAAGTGGGATTTTTAATGATCTGGTTAACTATCAACCAGAACAACTTCGTCAAAAACAGCTAGTTGCTTCTCCCAGAAATAAAAAACTGAAGAGATCAAAATGATTTCGCAGAAATTCTCTAGAAATATGATCCCCACTTTCAAGTCGATATCTCTCTAAGTAGACTCTTGGAAGAACTGACACTCAGGTTTCCCAATAGAAGAACTTAAATATCGTGCAACTGGAGAACTGCAGATCACAGAAGATGGCGGCACTTCGTTCAACCTACGCTTGCGCTATGACTCCAGCCTAAGCAAAAAATAAATGTTTCAATTTGGTGTGGAACGCTAGCTGTATAGATACCAATTTCCCCTATCACTCTTCCACCTATGTGAATTGGAAAAAGGTTACTTTTCCCTTTATTGATTGGGCATTTGGTCACCGCAGATTAATTTGCCGATGGGAACCATGAATAACCTGAACCCAATGTTTCCAATCATTTTCCAAAACTCAGCAGGTATCTCTCCGCTCCATTCGAGAAGGATGACAACATAATATCGGCATCCCAAACCCAGTACCTTACAGAAGATCCTTTCCCTGAAAAGCATGCATGTTAACGATGAAGCAGTAGTTGTGGTGACCCAGGAATCAAATACTGTTGCTAAACTTCAGCCTTATTCAAACATAACCCCAAAGGATTGAACGACGCTTTGACGAAAAAGTCAAAACTACTTTTCCAAGTGATTTGAAATAACTGACCCAATAAGCAATGCAACGGATACAGAATAATAGTAGTTGTTAGTTGGTGGGAACAAATTCCCAAGATTGTTGTACCTGTTCATCAAGTCGTTGCAAGAGACTCTTACAGTAAATGTCATCCTTGTAAGTGGAAGTATATTATACCAAAGAGTATGTGTACACAATACAAGTCTCATTCCAGAAGATTTCTAGTTCAATGAATAATACAGACTTAAATAAACTTCACCAAAACATCCTATTGATATTCAGAACCCTTAACAAAGTTATTTGGCTTATGGTTCATTATTAACATAAATATTCATCACTCATACAATATCAATCAAAAACACTTTAATTCCCAAATTACTCCATCCATCATATAATCAAACCTTTTTTTCCAGCCTTAAAATAATACATTGTGAAGAAATTTATTTAAACGTATGTTCCACTTGAATCAATCATTTTTCGTCTGTAAAACTTAATTTAATATAATTTACCCCTAAATTATGCATACAAAAAATACATCCCAAAATACCAACTATCTGGAATAAAAACAACAACAAAAAATTCACTTTATTTAAACCTCAACCAATAACTTAGTCACGTAAGCGAATATTAATAAGGGCAAACCTCAATGTAAATATTTTTCTTCTATACAAATTCTTCGGACAACAAAGGAAACAAACTGACAAAAAAGTCAAACTCTCGTATACGAACTCAACTATAATTCTCGCATCCGGTCGGATCCAATTGAGTTTGGAAAATCATTTTCCGAGCTCGCTTTGACTACATCCACTATCGAATTATTGATTTTCCATATCTGACCATTCAACCGAGAGGAGAGAAAAATAAGAACCAAAAGGGAGGCAGAGACTATAAAAGGTTTGTTCGTGAAGTAGGATAAGGAAGGTAGACGTACTTCCATCATGCAAAGTCGCCTCTTATTCAAGCTAAACCAAACAACTTCAAAAACTATACAAAGTTGTTTGTGTGTCGTGCGGAAAATCCTTGCCAAAGGACATCATACTTGATAGCTTTTTCTCTCTAGAGCAGAGTAGTAGCAGCAAAGCCAATATGTGTGTGATGATGAAGTGGCAAGTTGACGAAGACTCACAAATTTAATATCCGTCTATTGATTATTTTTTGGCTTCCGAAAATAAAACCTTGGAGGAATTTACCAATCAAAATGGTTTTGTTCAAGAGTAAAGAGTGTTCCTACTGTGATGGAGCAGAATACTCAGAGGAGCAGGTAAAGTAGGTTATTTGGTTTGAGACGATCAGGCAACGAACGCAACGCACGGGGACGGACGATGGGGAGTAAAAGTTTCCTGAAATTTCATTTGAATAAAATGAATAATTGATTTTAATTCGAATTCCTGTCTTCTTTATTATTTTTTTTTTTTGCTGCTGCTGCTGCTGCTGCTGCTTTTCTGTGGCCATCAAGAGCACCTTTATGTCTATCTATAGGTATAGAAGACCATCCCCAAAGAAGGGGATATAGTCTTATCGAGATTGAGGGCATATTGTGTAAACAATAAGCTAAAATTAACTGGCATTTAGACGGGGCTATAGCCGAAAAGTGCGATACGTGGGTCTATCTCTACAAAACACGCCCCTTAGTCCAATTATCGGATATTACCTGGAATTTCAGAGGATAAGCTTTCAAGTGTTATTTTTTTTTTTTTTTTTGTCGTTAGTTATGCGAAGACTGAATAAGGAAAGTCGTTTCAACATAAGGCCATTTGGAATTTTAAAGGGATGAAGATGTTGGCATCGAAGTGCCTCCACTCTAGAAACAAATTATTGGTTTTTGTTAAATCGTTCAGCGTAGTTTTGTTGATTTAAGCAAGGCGTAGTAGGTGGAGCAGGATTAGATCGACAAATAAATGACATTGCTCGTATTAGTTAACCCAAAGGAATCTATTCAAGAATCGCTCATCTTATCTACGTCAGGGAATGAAAACTCGACCAAACACTTAAGTAGAGAAACACCCCACACTCCTACGGCTTCTAGTCATGAACAAATGATAGTAAGTTTGGTTGAAGTAATCAGGAAAGTCAACTCTGTTATAAGTGAGATCACATAGGTAGATGGTTTTAAGAAAAACAAGCAAATGGACTTCTAGCTGCAATGGGTGTTAAACAAATTCTTCATTACCAAAACTAAACTAAAGTACCTCCCTTCACTTTTCTTTGGCAGAATGTCTAAACTTTGTCTTTTAGTAAAAGTTATTGAGAAGTACTTCAAAATTGAACTGGAAATCAAATATTGGAGAATAGGTTGAAAATGCCTGCATAGCTTTCTGTGCCTGTGGTAAAACTTTCAGTCTTCATCACCATCATCGGCTCGACAACCGGGGTCTGATTCAGGCTCCTTTCAACAAGTCTCTGAACCTACGTATCTCGGTCTCAAGCCGACGCCATCCAGTAGCGCACCCCGAGGCTTCGGGCGTCCTGGTCTAACATTCTCTCCAGCGCAAGCATGGTCTATTATGCAGTCGTCTACCATAGAATGTACCACAAAGGACTTTCCGAGCCGGTTCTTCTTCGCACGTCTTGGTACGTCTTATTTTAACTTTTGTTTCGATTGCATGATGACCTGAACAAAGCAGGACGTTTAACTTAAATGAACTCAAGAACAGCTTGAGTCTGGAAAGGCCAGGAACCCATTGACACCATCGTACGAAGAAGTG
Organism: Syrphus vitripennis; assembly: GCA_958431115.1. Classification (NCBI taxonomy): domain Eukaryota; kingdom Metazoa; phylum Arthropoda; class Insecta; order Diptera; family Syrphidae; genus Syrphus; species Syrphus vitripennis. The sequence continues at coordinate 31,344,421 of OY288108.1, forward strand.
AGTGGCAGTGGATTGGACATACACTTCGAAAAGATAATGAAGATGAAGAAAGTTCTCACGCAGACAGGCTCTTATCAAACATTCTGAGTTGAAGATCGAAGACTTGAAATCTTTTCTCAACGCGACGATGTGTTTTTGAGATGACCTTTGATGACTTTTGTAACATTTTCTTTCTCTCCAGGTATTGAGAGTGCTGATAAATTGTGAAGAATAAGAATAGGAACAGCACTTGATCCCAATCAGTTAGACTTAAAAGCTCTCAAGCCAACACTTGGAAATTAAAGCTACCAAATGGCTTGAAAGATCCTAAACATCAGTCGACCATTGAGGCACATAAAATGAAAGATTGATTAAACCACGTCCTTAAAAAGAATCCTAAGCCCGGTGATTCTGTACCGACAAACGCATAGTCAATAACTTGAAAGCAAGCTTCAACTTCATTGAAGCCTTTAACGGGCTATGGCATAGGATTTTGATAGGTTTCTTCATCTTTACATGAGGATTACAATTGATCACATTAATATAAGTGTGACGGTAGGAAGGTCAACAAACCAAGGTAACCAAACCAAACGAAACAGTTACCTCTGAAACATACTTTTTTTTCAAAAAAATTGTGTCTTGCCAATTGTGGGACGGATAAAGTAATAATTTTGAAATGCTTTGAATTTAAATTAATAAAACTTGTTGCTTAAGAAGAGGTGTTTTGAAAAAATTCAGTAAGTTCACAAGATATTAATTAAATTGCGTTTTTCTGAATAACGGCTGAAGCTCAGGATTTTTTTTTTTAATACTCGGAGCTTGTCATAAAATTTGACATATGAAATCTATATTACTCTGATCAGTACGTTCCACACAGCTTTGTGGTGTGGTCGTTTGAGGGTGCACTTGTTTATAAACAGAAACAGCAACAAAAAAATTAGTAAGTGATGTGATCGCTTGGGGGCCGACGTGTGGAACGTGCTGATGATAGTACTATGCAAATATATATACAATGCCAATAGACAAATGTGTCTGCAAGACAAAAATGTCTGCCAACAGATCAACAGTCACATGCTAGGTTGCAGCTATTTTTACAACAGTTTAAAAAAAAACAATCACAAACTATGGGGCCTAGCAAAAAAAAAATTTATAAAAATGATTCCTAGTACAGGTAGTTAGAAATCATAAAATCAAGCTCTATTCCGTTATCCAACGGGTTCTATTTACATTCCTTCAAAAGATGCTTCATTTTTAGTTTATTAGCTGTCATTACAAACACTTTTTCGTGAATAAAATATCACAAAGTATAACATAAAGCCAAAAGAACAATATTTCTATACAAATAGCTTGATGTTTGGTTGATCTACCTTTTGTTGTTTCCTTCCTAATAACCTCATAAATAAACGATGAAACAACAAAACACAAAAACAAAAAACTATATAAACCAACCAAAAACCTTTTATTTCAACAAAGAAGGTGTAAGAGACACATTAAATTTATGTGACAACATTACAATACTTTTTCATATAAAATAACCTAAAACAAAATATGTATATCCTCCTTCCATTTCCCATCATCTCCCACAGCTGGGCTAACTTAATAATAATTGTTATTTTATTACATTTTGTTGTCCTTTTGGCATTAATGTCCTTTTATATACATAAAGCACTCACTGTGTATCTCTTGCTGCCGACAAAGTGTCTCTTACAATAATTCAGTTAAGTAGCTAATGTCCTCGCACTATTTGGAAGCTTATTTATGATATTAAGTCATTAGAGTATAACCATTGGTCTCTTATTTATATCTATGTTTTGTGTATGAATTAAAGTAAAGTATATACGAACGTCAAGGGAAAGTTTATTAAAACATTTTTTGTTTAATGGTCTTTAAGGGTATCATTGCACTGTGTCGTATAAATCTTTGACTGAATTAAATTTAAAGCTTACATAATGGAAGAGATTTAAAAATACATCTTTTATTAACAGTAACATACACTGAAGGGTGGGTCTTAATTTTGAAATGTCCTAAATTCTTTCATCCCCCACTAGAAGTGATCAGCATCGATTATATAGGACATCTTTCAAAAACTTTTAAATATAATTCGTCAAACCGTTTATAAGAAAATTAAAATTTGGTTCTATGACAGGTACGCTTAATAGCTGTTTTTTGAAGATTATTTTTTGGCCAAAGAATTTCAATTACATAAGGTGTGTTTTGTTGAGAATGTAGTACAGCAGAGTAAAAAAAACATCAAGAAAACGATCCACAGCAAATGTGTTTCACTTATTTTACTTTTAACAGATTGGTAACCATGCTTGCTTATAGTTTGACTTTAAGGTTTGTTCGGTTTCTCTATCTTTAAGCACTCCGGATCTTACACTGAAGGCCTGTTCACATGAGAACGACCAACTACCGACGAATGACGGAATAAATGTGATTTAAAACAATTTATTAACCTAAATTCTTCACAAATTTTAATCAAAATGGCAGAAGTATATTTGGTTTTGATGTTCCGATACAAAACTAAGCTTTTTGTTTGATAAAATTTGATAAATTTGAGAAAACAAATTATTCGTCGCGAATTGTAAGATGATTGTTACGAATTGTCAAACTCTATTCGCGTTCCACATGTCGATCGACACTTCGACGAACAAATTGTTCACGCTAAACTAAATTAAAAATCAATCTTGTTTTTGTTTTCTTCGTGGTTGGTCATGACTGAATTTATCAAAGTCAAACGTCATTCGCAACGAATAAAAAAGGCCATGTGAAATAAATGTCAAAATGGACGAATATTCGCTCATTTGTCGGTCGTTGGTCGCTCTCATGTAAATAGTCCTTTAATGATAACTTAGACTAATTCGAAAAAATCGTGACTACGAAATAACAATAACAACAACGTGCTGTTGTTTTTTGATTTTGTATCTCTCGTTAAATTTTGACTAACTGGGTTGCAGTTTGTCACCAAAACACACCTATACTTTCAAAACTCCACTTCAGAAAAAAAAAATCGTTAGAGGAGTTTACGAAATAAATAATTTGGACTAAGAAAAATTAAGTTTTTCTCCCTTTTTGAAAAAAAATCCCGTTTAGATGTTTGGGCTGTAGGTAGGAAGAAATTCTCTACCATCGTAATGATTCGATTAATATCTTGAACTCGTTTTTGTATCCAAAACTTGTCCTATTCCCCTATAGTCCAAAGTAAAATAAATTGCATGGTAAAAACTGTGCTTACCAATTTATTTTACACTAAAACCGTTATCCACACAGAAAAAAGTTGTACAGAAGATAACAATCTCTAAAAATTCTTGTTTAAATTTTTAATTTTTAAGATCAGTTAGAGCCGAAGTTAAAAAAAAGCAAATTACTTTGTAAGCTTTAAGCGACTCGGAACTCAAGAATTCATGTTTTTTTCTCTGTGGAAACCTAGATACGAATCACATTTTTAGACAAGGTAAAAAAATGTATAGTAATAAATTGACAGCAGCTGAAATGAAGATGCATTGCATGACAACAAGAGTGACAAAGCATGGTCGAAAAAGAAGCTAGAAAATCCGAGGAAGCCTTCATGTCAAAAACACCATCTTGTACAAAATGTAACAAAAAATCAACTTAACCTAGTCAAAAGGATGCTCAATAACTAGCTGGTTTCTACAGACTACTCTGTTAGATTTGTTTGAAAATCCTTATTATTAAAGGTAATCTCTGGAATTAAATTTGTTCATTATCTAATTGCAGGTTGGGTTTGAAAACCATATTGAATTTTCAATTTTATTTTGTAAAGCTATTTCTTTAGTGACAAAAATTGAATAAACTAGCACAATCCGACACGTTATTTTTTTCTAAAGAGGTTGGTCCCTGTATAGTTTGATGACATTCAGATACGAAATCAATTTTAAATAGTTTTCCCATATGAACTAGTAGAAATGTTACAATATCCAGCAAACATATGCATTTTGTGAGGTTGCAAAGGATTGGGAACTTATGTAATGAAAAAGTTTCAAATTCTTTAAGCATTTAGTTCTAAAACATATACGAGTACGAGTATATACTATATCTCTTTAAAAATGCAAAACATCTCTTTTCGAAACAACCATCCAAAAACAAAAAATAAATAAAATTGAAATAGCATCAATGACGGTAAATATACAAAATGGCTTCATCTGGTCCCCCATATACCAAAGCAAAAACTGTATATACGAGTATGAGTAAGCCTTTATATTAGCGATTCAATGAAAAGGCGCCATTTCTGAAATTTTACGATAGAGGATGCCAAAAACTAACCTAAAACTATACACATTTCAAGGATTACATAATATCACCAGCACCACCCAACATCCCACCAACACCGGAGCCATCATTTCGCCACTGCTCCTAACATATACCTATTCTACAACTGGTTAGCAGCAGCATGGGTGGCAACGGCTGAAACCTCATAGAGCAAATGAGAACATTTTTCCTCTTTGAAACGGTTGTTTTCATTGTCCCTAGACTTCACTCGCCACCCATAGTTCGCCCGCGCCAAACCAACTTACGTCCTGATTTTTTGTTTGTGTCCTTATGGGTGTGCTGATAAGTTTTCTTTTCGAATTTGGCACGGTGCCAACTAGTCCCGAAAAACTACACAATGAAAATAACACACACACAAAAAAAAGAAGAAATATTACAGAAAAATAGAACAGAGCGGAAAGAGTGAAAGAGAAATATAAAAACGAGGGCTCGAAACTGGTGCCAAGGGGACTCTGAACGGTACTCAAGCAATGAAGGATGTTCACCCAAAAGAAAAACTATCAGGATATCGATCGTCTTCGTTGCTGCTTTGGTACCGAGAGTATTATCTCTGCTTGAGAAAGAAAAAAAAAAACTATACGAGTAAGGAAGAAAAACGAAGACAACATGACGCCGAAATTTACATTATCCTGTGAAACCCACGACGCCAATGGTATAATATAGAAATCCTCCATTCTATATTCCTGTGAGGGTCTGGCTCTGCTATAACTGAGTTCAAGTGCGATGAGGAAAGACTATAGTTTTATTTTTTTTTTCTGTTTGATTTCGAGAATGGCCTAGTTAAACCCCATTCTGGCCATATACTCGTAACGAAAAAAAAAATGAAACTATCTATCTAAAGGGGATTATTTCCGGTCTCAGTTGTGTGTTCTTCAATTTTTCATACTACTTCTATGAACCTACAGTGTAGGCGAGAAGTTGCCCAATTTGAAGAGGAATGAAGTGAAGGGGTGCTTGAATTTGAATATCCTTCGTTACTGAACTAGAACTTTGACTCTTGCACATGCAGCAGTTTACCTACAAAAGTAATGACTAGAATTTTCTCTGCAGGACTTCCGAATCGATTTTGTCATCACCAATTCGAAGACCAGTGATGCATGTGGAGGGGGAAATTTTTTGTTGGCATCGTGTCAACCATCCAACAAAAAGGGTTATTGACACTGACTGGCAACAGAACGGTGATGAAATTAAAATTAAGTATTGAAAATGTTCTCAAATACTTTTAAGCAGTTTCCTCTATCGAGTTTTTTTTTTTTTTTTTTTTTTTCCTTCAGCACATTTTCAATAGTTAATTTAAATTTCGTTGACATTTTCTAAAAAGTTCGTGTCAGTAACCTCTTTGTGATGGTTGACACGAGTGATGCCAAAATAAATTTCTTTGTCTGCCGCTACCACTATAATAGTGGTATAGGGCAAAATTGTTCTTTTCCACCATTTTTTATCTACTACATATATCTATTTCAATTCTGATAACAAAAATTATCTTATGGAAGCTTATAAGAGTTAAAGCTTTACCAAAACATAAGCCTAGCATTTGCCCATACGCTTCTACCAATAAACACTTGTACCGATGAACCTTTAGTAGTTTTTTTGGCCTCATGGCCTTAAAACACACAACCACTATCCCTAGAAATCTGCAAACGCTCGGAAATAAAACATCTTGAGAATTTTCTGGCCAAATCGTATTTCTAACGATGAACTTCATGCGAGAACGAGGCCGGAACCCATTGACTATCATACGAAGACGCAATTGGAAGTGGTTTCATTATACGCTTCTTAAGAGTAATGACAAAGACAATGAGTGTTTTGCGAGTCAAGCAATGCATCGAAACCCTTTCATTTGGACAGACAGACGACCAGGGCCCTATTTCATAAACATTGACAGGTGACAATTCTACAAATTTGTCACTTTTGTCTGACAATTGCTTAGATCATAAAAATATTATTGTCACTTGTCTATTTTTATGATCCAAGCAATTGTCAGACAAATGCGACAAATTTGTAGAATTGTCAATATGTCGTGACAACTTGACAATTGTCATACTGTGACAAATTTGTCGTTACGTTAGAACACAACAGATTAAGGTACATAGAAAATAAAGGACCACCTAAAATCAAGAAATTTGGCTTATTGAGCATGAGCAGTTTTAATAAAAAATTTTATTAAAATGAATGCATAGTAAAATATTTTTTATAGAATAAATTTTTCATTAAATTGAAAGTCACTTAATGCTATAAAATCATTGTTAATTCTTTCTTTAAAAATTCGGGGACGTACAATACGGTATTCCACTTGAATATCTTCATCACTTTTACCGGAAGAAATAATATCTAACATGTTGAATGATACTAGATACTTCACTATCTCAACTTGACCGAAGCTCATTTGCCTGTCACAATTGTCAATGACATATTGACAAATTTGTAATTTACATATTTTTTCCTGTCCCATAAAAGAACTGTCACGACAAATATGTCAGAAAATTCGTGACAATTGTCGGAAAATTCTTGACAATTCATTGTCATAACAATTTTTTTATGAACCAGAAACTTGACAACTGTCGCAAATTTCCCGACAATTCTACAAATTTGTCAAATTATTTATGGGACAGAAAAGTGACAATTGTAGAATTTTCACTTTACAAATTGTCAGGTGACAAATTGTCACTTGTCAATGTTTATGAAATAGGGCCCAGGCCGACCTACATAAAAGCACTTGGTGAAGAACGGTCGAAGAAGAAACAACACATCTGCGCACGGTGGCACGTAGGAATAGTGAAACCCCTGTTCGAGAACCTAAGTAAGTCAGTAAGAATAAACAGTCTGGAAGTATGCAAATTTGACCTTCAACGTTTTGTTATATGATCTAGTGATACTATCTGAGTCTCCAGATAAGTTAGTTATAAACTGCCTAGCGGATTAATTGTAATAGATGCTGACACATCAAAATAAATCTGGTACGAAATCAAAGAGCAATTGGTTCATGGAATGGAAATCTTTTAAAACTAACTTCCGAGTACAGACACCTGGAAGTGAATCTTAATAAAACAACAGATATTCATCAGTAGTTTTCAAATAAAACTTGAAGCTGCACAAAGTTTTTAAAATCTTTTGTAGAAAAACGTCTTCTCAAACCAACTGATATGTAGTTCTGTAAGCAGAATACATAAGAAATATTTAACGCTGTTATTCAAAATTCTTTCATTGAAGAAACTGGGATATCAGATAGGAAACCTTTTCACTCTCTGTTGATCCTGCTTCATCAATAATGGTCTTAGTAACTAAGAACAAGTTCCTTAATCCTTAACCTTAACGGATTTCCATAAACTATGACGTTGCTCGTCTCACACAGCTTAGTCATCACCCATAATAAGCACATAAATCAGAGTAATGGAATGTACTGAGTTTACACAATTGCCATTTTTAAGGAAAAATTACATAATAAGAATTTTGTTTATAAGAATAATAATAAAATTATATGCAAGAACCATGAGCTCTACTACTTCCTTAAGAAACAAAGAACAAACATTAAAACAACAATAACGCATCACTCACTCTAACGAGTTTTTAACTACATCCTTAAAGAAATTTTTATTATAGGCTAGGCCTTCAAATAAACACCTCCTTCATACAATTTCTCTCAATATTGTTTCCTTCCAATCGCTCAAAATATCATAGACCGCACCACACAATACGACGTCTTTTTAAATTCTGTCAAAAACATCAGTCGTCTCGTCATATAATAATTTCATAATTTTTAATCTTATTTAACGAAGATAAAGCTGCATAAAAATTGTCCTACACCCAGGAAGACATTTGCCAAAAGTTAATGATCAATTTATCTCGCTGCCAAATTATCCTGCTGAGGCAGATGAACCACCTCCAAGGAATTTTACGACAGTAATTTTTATACTCTGTGTATATGTATTATGTATTTTGATTCTACCTTGACAATCGTAAATATTCAACGACTTTTGATGATAAGAGCTTTTGCTTTTGCTTTTGCTTAAGATGACAATGATTTTAATAATTTACGATATAATTTCTTGTTTTAAATATTTTATCAATATTCTCTTCGTAAATCGATAATAAACTTGTTCTCATTAAAATATCGCAAGTTAAAAAGTTTCTTCTCAAAATTATTATTGAGACTTCAAAATCGAATGAATAAATTAAGTTTGAGCTAAAGAATTTGTTATTCTGGTATACAAACAAAAAACATCATTATATTTTTACACTCTGAGTGAATTTTAATAATGAAAGGAGATTATTTTTGAACAGAAATATAATAATAAGTAAGTATGTAGGTATTTTGATGTTTAACAAGATTACTTTTAATCTGCTTGATGGAAATTAAATAAGAAATCTAAAGGACCTTGGGCAATATTAAGTTAATGTTGATGGGGCTGTGCAAAAGAAAACATGGGCATTAATTAGAAAATGTTTGTAATAGCGTTAACATGGCATTGTCTGTAAAATAATTTTATTGCTTAAAGAACTAAGGAAGCTTTATTAATCAATGTTAACATTGTACGCTAGTTAAGTTCTTCCACCATCGTTTTTTTTTTCGCTTTTGAAAATTTTAAAACGTAGTTTTAGTGCTTTTACTAAAAATATCACAAAAAGTCTAAAATTGAAATATTCAAACTGACATGGTATAGGGAGGTCTACAAAATTCAGGAAACTAAAATCTCAAATAACAAAATTTTCAATTCAATTTCAATTATAATCTTAAAAATGAAGTTACCCAAAGTATTAAATGGTTTTCATAATCTCATAAATCAGTGCAATAGTGGCGTAACCCATTTTTTCAAAAATGAGTTTTTCATGAAAATGGCTCTCTCATTATATCTATTTTAATACAAAAACAGTTTTATGCAGCTATCTACACTCAAAACTAGACGGCACTCAAAAAGATGTTATTACATTTTATAATTTGATCATAGTTTGAGTGCAATAGTGGCGTAACCTTCATACTTCTATTAGAAACTTTTTAATTTGGCATAGATTGTGACCATTTACTTTGGTATACATAATTTGGGCAGTGAAAAAGTTCACATATGTATGTTTGGGGAGGCTACAGTGCAAGGGGCCCTCAAGCAGTTTGATCTTGTCTTATGCATTATTTTAAGAACGTAGCACAGTCTAAAAAATTATTTTGTATTCTGACTAATGTGGGAGCCAAAATAGAAATATAAAACTTTCACTGTTGTGCCAATGTATGGTATCCCATCCCGATTTTATGGTTGAAGAAATCGACCATAAATTTTTAGTTAGTGGTCATTCCTATTTGCCATGTGACTAAGATTTTGGTTTAATAGAGAAGAATAATAAAAATTTTATAAGAATATTTTCGTCCAAAATGATTGGGTAAATTGTCATTTCCTCGGCCAGAAAAAGAGAAACCCATTCAAAATTGTGGGAATGACTTCATCTGATTTTTTTCCACAAAATCTCTGGAAGACAATATCACAAACAGGAAAATGTCCATTTCCAATTTCAAGGTTGAATGGCTTAAAATTCAGTAGTTACATTTCGGAAAAAAATTTTCAATTTTTCATAAGTATTCCCATGAAATTGATGTTTTACTCGAAGAGGTAAATGTAAAAAAGAGACATTCTGTTTTATCAGACGAGGAGTAAAATGATTAAAAAATAAGTAAAAATGTAAATATGTTAAATTTTTTATTGTTAAAATATGAACTACGAAATAAATAAAAAAATAATATAATAAATTTGACGCAACCTTTCTTTTTTCTTTATTTTTACAGAAAACCATGAATGCAATATTATTTTTCCAAATTAATGTTGAATTTAAAAAAAAAAAAAGCTTGCCCCACAAAGTTTCTCTTTTTTTAAACTCTTCCACGTTTTTACATTAATCAAAAATATTAAAGGGAAAATACAAAAAATGTTTAAAAAAATCTTGTTTCTTAAATCTCTCTTAGCTCTAAAGTGAATTGTATGGGCTACGCCACTATTGCTCTCATGGCCTCAAATATAAAATACTACTTTCAAAAATTTCATACTAAAAAATCTCGAAAGATGTATAGAAATCTCAAATTTTCTATAATACTACTAATACTATACCCGTTAGAAAAAATGCTGACTACCTTACATCTACAGTACTTTATGGTTGACGAGAGCGAATAAAACAATTAACTTTTCTAAGTATTAGTTTTTTCTGGTTTATTTAATTTATTCCATGCAATTTAAAACTTTTTTAAATAAATATTTTTCACTATTTCGTATATTTTACTGATTTATTTAAGGGTTTTCATAATTGATTATGTTTGTGTGGTACGTTAGGGATGCTTAAGCTCAAACAATGCTGATAAATTCATCCTTGCATTTGTGAAGAATGGTCACACTGGCAACTTATCAAAATTTGTAGAAAAATAAGCCAAGTTTGACAAATTATCTTAAGCGTCTTTTATAAGAAGGAATAAAGGTATTCATGCAACGCAGAAACGAGCTGTCAAAATTTGTATGGGAAAAATATTCTGCAAAGCAGATAAATTTATCTCACAGATTTGATGTAGAAAGAGAAGAAAAAACCTCATAAAGTTTCGAGAAGTAATTTGTGACATTTAGTTGTGACAGTTGAATATTTCTGACATTTATGCAAGAATTTTTATGGGGTCTTCTTGCAAACGTCAAGCGGAAAATTATATCTTTCTACAAAGCGGATACTTATCTCTTTGCATGAATACCCTTAATAATTAATAAAATCTTAGCGTAAATTTTTTTTGAGAAGATATCTGTCTTTTATGTGCCGGGTAAAAAAAAATGTTTGCTCTTAATCCTTTTTTATCATTTTTGGCAGTACTATGATAAAGTGTCTGTCTGTCTTTCGGAATGTCTGTAACTTGACTTACATATAAACTACTCAAGTCGTTTTCTTCAAACTTTGTTCTAGGACTTTTCCAGATATAATCAAAGTAATTTCGCTTTACTCTGAGAAAGAAGAAAAACATAATAGTTATGTTTTAAATATTTGATTATTCGATTTTCAGTATCTAACCTTAAATTAATAAAAGCATGAATATTGAAAACTAAAAATCACACCTAACAAGGTAAAATTCAAATTAAAAAATTAATTTCAACAATTTTTTTTCCCGAATTTTTAGTGAAGGAACTTGGTTTAAAAAATAAATTCAAGAATGGAGTTTCAGCACTAAAAAAAATTAATGTGTTATATTTAAAATGTTTCAATTGATTTTTAAAAAATATTCTTCCATTCAAAAACAATGAAAATTGGTATTTCCCTCGTATTTTTTTTTCTTTTTTAATTTCCTTTTGATTGAACTTTTGAAAAATATTTATAACACCTTTTTTGCAAGAAAACTGTTTTTAAAAAGTGGATTTGAATCCCCGAGAATCAATGAGTTGGTCTCGACAAATTTTAACGCCATATTGAGAGTATGGCAAGAAATACTAAGAAAATTAAAAACCCAAATAAAATAAATATGATCCTTTTTTTTTTGTTTATTTTATTTTAAAATGTAGTTTCCTATTAAAATCAAAACTAGTTGACACTGACCCAAAGGAATGAATGGGATATAAAATACATAATCAACTGCAAAATTAATCTGCTATACACCTAATTACACGTGAAGTCATGTTAGTTTGAACGAAGTGATGTACTAAATCGCCATTCGAAACAACAACTAAACAAGATATGATAACATACCTCTACGCAGTTTTGTCTTGTTAACATGGGTAACAAGCTTCGAAAACACTTCCAAACCATACTTCCTACCTACCTTTCTATGATGTAGCTAGATTAATTTCAAAAACAAATAATTAAGGGGTGAAAACACGGGCCAAATAATTTAAAAAAAAATACAGATGGGCTAATTTAATTCCCTTGTCATTTATACACACATACATATATGTGAGTAGGTACATATGAACCAAAAACTCATACTCACACACAAACAAACCCACACGAACAAGTTCGAACCGCAACCCCTATAAATCCACAGTAAAATGCGAAATGCGAAAACTTGCGACACATGAACTTTGCCAAAATTTATAACTTTGCAACGAATGTGGCACATTTGCATGGTGGTGGGCGCCACACCACCGCTGGGGCGGTGGAAAGAGGCAGCGAGGATTCCTCTTATCCCCCCACCCCACCCATCAACATCAAACTCCCATTTGCATTGTAAAAACATTTTTGATATAGAAAGAGAAGACAGAGGGAGGAATTAGATGAGATGCTAATACCGAAAAAGTCGGTCAGTGGTGTCGTGTCGGTCACCGTTTGTGAGAGGGTGTACAAGAAAAAAAAAATTCATAAATGTCACATAAGGGGATGATGGCACTGACAAAGGGTGTTGCAGGAAATGCGATGATATTTATTGCAGCATAAATTAGAAAGGACCAAAAAAAATGTCGCATTTAGATTATCAATTTAGAAGCATCAGGAGGGAGGTGGTGGAAGGATGAAATTTTTGACTCGCATAAGTACGAGTATTTGTATTTTTATTTGCTTCTTTTTGTATTCTTTTTATTTCATGGTAGATATATTTTTTTTTGTATTATTTGATTTTAGTCTTCGTGCAGCAGGAAATTGCCATTTGTAAGAGTGAACATTTATTTTATATTATTATGTATGTATCTTGAAATTCTATGACATACCTAGTTGCAAGAGTGAACAACAACAATTTAAGTGATGGCAATGTCTACAAACTTTGTATAATGCATGTGAGTGTCGTCTCTGTGTGTTTATGTGTTTGTAGTATTTGCATTGAGGGATGGATATTTATACATTGTTGAAAAACTGGAAAATTGCCAACAACGTTTAGAGTGAAATCAGCAAAATAAATAAAATAATACGTATACGCCCGAGTGGACGGAACTATTTTTTTTTCTTTTTTTTGTTGTTGTTTCTGATGTACCTAGTTTTTTTTTTGTCTGTCTTCATTTGGACGAAAAACTATGACTATACAGTATTGGAACCAAAGAAGAGCATAAAAGTCTTTTGTAAAAGGTGAATAATGTGTCTTGATGATAAAGATACCAAATAATTTAAAATGTTCATTGAAGCATCACTAAGAGCCTTTCAATAGAATATCCTTGAAGAACACAGACACAGACAGAGAGGCTTTTTTGTATATAGTAGGATTTTGAAATACTTTTGGTGAACTAAGCTGTTTTACCAACTACATATAAAGGAGTTAAGTGATAAGATGCTTTGTTTCAACAGATACTAAAAAACTATTTTTTGTATTTTCCCTTATTCATTAAAAGGCTGGTAGGAAAATTTCAAAATACGCAATAAAGGATATATGAGTGTGTAGAGTTAAATCCAAAGTTTATATAAGATAAAGGAAGCGTTGATAAAGCATTCTCTGGTTTTCAGGGTTCGATAGATTCGATTTCATTTAATGCGGGCCTCATCACAGCACGAAATATAGGTATTGCTTTGTATGAAGTTTCTACTGAGTTGTAATTAGTACAGTCAATTTGAGCTGAATATTTGTTGCTTGCACACATTTTGTGTCTGCTCAAAAGAAATTGAAATAAATCAGTTTTAGAAATATATAGAGGGGAATACTCCCATATTTTACTTTATTATTAGAATTCGAGGATCAATAAAATGTTTAGTTTAACCTCTTAAAATTTTTTGTGAGCTGTAATCTTACTTTGAAGCTGTCAGGCAAGAACATTTTTTAGCAAAATGAAAAAAATATTCAATCCGGACAGTGAAAAAGCAGACTCCCAGTATGTACTTTATTTGCTCAAAGAAACTAACTGAGAAATCTCGAGTCGTTCTAAAGTGAGGACACAGTATAATTGCGTATATCATTAAAAATCTAAGCCATACGACCATTTAGTTAAAAGTGTTTGACATAAAATTGATAAGAAAGTAAATACCTAAAATAACAAACTTAATAACCTTAAATCTCAATTTGAAAATTAATTTTTCTAAAACCATTAACTAGGGGAAATCGATTTTTAAAAAATTGGTAAACATTGACATTGTAAAAAATTATCGAATCTGGCATGATATTCTTTGAATTTCCTTAATTTTTTCAAATATCCATTTTATGATAATGTCTTAGGAAAATACATAGCTCTGGTAAAATAACGAGTAGAAAAATCCATGTTATTTTTTGATAACACCATACGAACTAATAATTTACTAAAGTTTTTTGACGAAACTATTTTTTTTTTGGTAAAAATACTGAATTTCAAGATTACATTAATTTTTTTTAAGCCTAAATACTTTTAAATTAAGTTATGACATTGAACAACCGATAAAGTGAATCTCGTTAGATGTATTGAATTCAATTTCGTTAGCGGATTTGATTCCTAATTTAAGTCCAAACATGGGTGATAGTTATTTTTATTATATTCCCCGGGGAGTTAAACAAAAAAATAACCGATGGACAGCTGCATTTTAAACAACAATTAATTCCACACGGTATTAGCTAAGATCACAGGAACACAGCGTAAGGACCAAGCACTCAATACCTGTTTCACACATTTCTAGGCCCCATATCAGGCAAACTAGGATATCCGACCAGACAGTGCATTTAAAAAGAAAAGGGTTTTGTTTCTGAACTTCTTCTCATTTAACTCCTTCCCTTGATAAGAAACTTACTTGAGAGAATTTTATATACACTTTTATTCAAAGATATCACTCCGATAACAATTTTCTTATTGGAGCAAATACTACACAAGTATTTAATATCAAAGCGAATTCTCCCTTCTTCTTTAGAATATTGGGCCAAATACCCCTAAAAATATTATTATAATTTTTTACAATTACAATTTTTTATCTAAGCAAATACTCTTTGTTTCTGATATATTTCCCGTTTTTTTATGAATATTATTTGCGTTCAAAAAGTCTATTCCAGGCACCTACGCCTGATAAATATGGTACAGAAAATAACTTTGTATATAAAATGTCACCATCTACTCCAATAACACTTTAACTTCCTTTCAAAGGTACCTACTATACAAGCACTATTAACTTGGAAATCGATAGTAAAATTGTTTAGTTGGTTGGATCTATGAATTTTCGCTAATTTTAGAGAAAAACATACAAATCAAAAAACCTTTTAGAACAATTAAATTGACAGCCGTATTATTGATTAGCTTCAAAACTAGTTTTTCGACAAAAAAAAAAAAATTCAAACGGTTTTTTCTCTTAAATCGGTTTATAACCTTTTCAAATACATATTCAAAATATTTTTGAGCAATTACTTTTGTTTGTGTATTTTGTTTATAATCAAAGCAATTTGTACACAAATTTAAATAATATTTATTAGATAGAGAGAAAGCCATTGAGATTACCCTTTTTTAAAAGATGATTATAAATTTCATATCCTGGCAAATCAATAAAAATTCACTTCATAACTAGAACTACACACAATCATATAATACCTTTTGTGTGCCAATAAAAGCTAAGCACAATAAATCTATCTACATAGCTAAATGAACATCTACAAAAAAAAATACAAGCTTCAAATGTAATAATACGCCACTCAAAACTCATTGTCCTTTCCTGTGAAACAAACATTCAAGCAACACAACAAAAAAAAAAAAACAAACTGGCTCATTGCCAAACACACATTAAAATTTGTCGATATTTTCATTTGGACAATAACTACACGACGACCACACGATACGATGCAAAGAGGGACAACGAAGAAAAATAATTTAGAAAAAAAAAAAATATTACGTATACGCCACAGTGAACTGGTTAATTAATTTTTGCTTTGCTATTGTACATATAAATATTTTAGTTTTTGACATGAAGCCAACAAAAATGAAAAAAAATGTTAACTTTAAGTTTTCGTATAAATTATACTAAAGCAAAAAAAAAAAGCAAAAACAACTACAGACATACCTGACGAACGGGACTTTTGATGTACTCTAATATGACTTTACATCAAAACTAATTTTTATTTATAATTTTTCGTATTGTTTAAAGTCTCGCTGTTCACTTGGTTTTTTTTTTTTTGTTTTCAAATAAAATTATATTTTGTTTCCCTCCTAGAAATATATATCTAAGTTAAATTGTATGTTTTGTTTCTCTTTTTTTTTCTTCTTTGTTGTTTAAAAGTAAAAATCAATTTCTCAATATCTTTTTCGTGTCATAAAAATAAAAAAAGAAAAAAACCCATAAAAAAAACAACAAAATAAATAATAATAAAAAAAAAACAGCTATGAGAATAAAAAGAAATAAAATACAACCCTTAATGTGTTACAAAGCAACGAATAAAAGAAGAAAACGACGACGAATAAATAAAAAAAAATTATAACAACAAAACAGGAAACTATTACGTATATTAGTGTGCCGTTGACACGAACGACAACCATAGACATAAACTTTTAGAGGGAGGATGCTAAGGTACAAGGGGGATGTTATAGCCGTCTCCTCTTTCTCCACCTCCTTCTCACAAAGTGAAAGAGGCACGAAGAAAAGCAAAAAAAAGAATTGGACAAAAAAAAAAACTAATAAGTTAATCTTATGTAAGCATTTCTTTGGCCGCAACGTGGCTTGGCTATCATGATGGAAGTAGGGGATAGCACTCCCCAAATGAGGTTGGGAAAGGATTAGAGGTTAGGGAAGGATTTATGTCTTCTTCTTCTTCGTGTTCTTTTTGTTCGTCTGTTTGGTTGTGGGATACATAGTGCACACACTTCTCCCTTTCTCTAGGTCGATGTCTCATTTATGAAGTGGACTTGATTCGTGTCCTGAGGGGACAAATAAGGATAATGGAGATTGTATCTTGCAATATAGTGGACAATTATCCACGCACTTACACACTAAGATCACACACTTCATTGTCAAATGCACTTACCACTAGTACACGCAATAGTTGGTTAGTATATACAAATTAAAAAAAAAAAAAAAAAAAAAAAATTTTTTTTATATACAAATAATTCAAGTTTAAATTTAATACATACGCAGGAAAGTCGGTATATATACAAAAATGGTACAAGTATAATATGCTAACTGTTTATAACTTCCTGTACGAGTACAATTTGTGTAGTAGTTGTAGGTACTTCGTTTGCCGTTGGTTGAATGAAAAGTAGGTATTTTAGTAGATGGGTTTATTTTTGCTTGTTTAGTAGTTAGCGGTTTCCGAAGAATCACTAGTGAGCGAGTTCCTTGAGGTTTTGATATTTGATTTGATATTTTTATTTAGTAGCTGTGATTCATGTTGTTTCGGGGGAAGATATAAAACAACAACAACAACGAACAAAAAAAAAACACACAGAGACAAAACAACAATAACAGTAGCAACAACAACAACAACGAAAATAATATAAGTAGATATAAATCTCAAAAAAACAACGTAAGAAAGGGAAAAAAGAACTAACCAAGTTAATATATTCTGGATGTATAGTCTGGATGTAGTATGTGGAACTGAACCAAAAAAAAAAATATATTTTTGATTTTTTTTTTTATACTGAATATAGTAGATGTGTTAGAGGAAAGAAAAAATAGTAGTAGTAGCAGCAGAGCTAAGCGCACTACCAACCGAAGAAAAATTGAAGGATCACTGGTTATTCACTCTTTTACAGGGCACTACTGCTCCTATACTAAAATCACATTGGCAAAATCACATGCAACCCCTATATAAGTTGGAGCGATATAGTGGATGATGGTGGCGGTGCTCGTTCTCGCTCTCGGTTTTTTTTTTTTTTCTTTGGAGGGTTGATTTGATATTATGTTTTGCCATTGCTATAGGGTTTTTTTTTCTTTTTGTTTGGCATTGTTGGTACTCCTGGCTGTGAGTATATTGTTGGTTTGTTAGTTCATCCCTATGATAACATCCAAGAAAACCTACATAGAACCGAGAGAAGCTTTTCTCTCCTACTTCTGATTTGCCCCTATTTTTTGGATGAATTCTGAAGCCCCTCTCCACACATATAGAGAGCAAGAGAGTGACTATGTGTCTAGATGATAACTGTTTCAAGTACATAAAAGAAGGTGCCATAGGAGTTTGACGGTATATATTCTGCGCATGACATCTGTCGGTCGTTGTTGGTCGGGAGAGAGTATCTTCTAAACTTATTTATGTTAACAACAAAATGAAAGAGCTGATTGTTTTTCTCTTTGGCTGGACAGAGTGGTGCCGAAGATATTACCCTTTTGCATCCCTCTTGGCCCCGATTTCCTACCCTCTCGTCCGCTTTATATAGAAATGCCAGATTTTACATAATTTAATTCTCTCAACCAGCCCGCATCATCATCATCACACACCACTTCCAATCTTTTGTGTCCATTTTTTTTTTTTTTTGTAATTTTTCATATTGCCATTACCCTCTCGAACATTTTGAATGTCAAATTAGAAAGGATATATTCCATTTCCAATTTTACCACAGTGTGGCTGGTAGCTCATATTATTATTATAAAAACGGATTGCAGAAGTACGGAAATCCATCATTATCAATTTGCCTGCAACAACGGTCGTTCGTTCGTTTGGTGTCCAGCCAGAGAACTAAGTTCGAAAAGAGATAGAGAGAGAGAGAGAGAGATTGTTGACCGGTCCTCGACGTCCATATCGGTCGTGTCGTAGGGATAATTTTAAATGAAAATTTATTTTTGAATTGCAGGATGCAAGTAATTGACACAAATGACAAAGTTTAGGATATGCTCTGGAGATGTGTTCAAATTATAGCAGTTCAAGTATAATATTTATACAGAGGAATATTGGAACTTACTTTATTTTAATTGGTTTTTTTTTTGGTTTGTCTACTTTTCAAAAAGAAGTCGGTAATAAATAGATAAATCATTTTAACGACTCGAAAAATTCTTCTTCTTTTTTTTTGGTTTTGTTTCATGGTATGGATATAAGATATGGTGGATTTTTTTTTGTTTTATTTTCTATGGATCATCAATCAAATGATTTAAGTATTCATCATAAGAGTGTTTTTGTTAAGGTAGATATACACATATATAATATAACTTTTGGAGATGAAAGGGGGAAGTTAAGGTATCTATTTTTATATGGTATGTAGGTAGGTGACTTTGAAGAAGGAATATAATTTTTTTTGTGAATTTCCCATACGTATTCTTATATGGCTGTTTGCTTATTGTGTGTTTTTGATATGTGGTAAAGGATATAGATTAATGGATGGTAAATATTTCAAGAACTGTCATCCAAAAGAAAATTGTGTCGAATTTGCGGCTTGTATATATATATTTGAACAACTTAATTCGAAAGTAACGTATTTTAATAAAAAAAATTTACTGTAAATTCCCATACTTAAATTAGTGCTACTGGTAAATGTTGTTATGATATTCCAACCATTTTGAAGAGGAATGAACCTAAACTACTTCTATACAAATCATCTTTAGCTAACGTCGGTACCTATAAATATTAATAAAAACCAATGCCATGAACCAAAATGATCCAAATATCACGTTCTGCATAATGGAAGGTTGAAAGAGGAATTTGTCAGCCAAAGGGGGGTTAGGCAGGGCTGTTTACTAATATTGTTCATGTTCTCTGCACTCAGTTTTGTCGAAATGGAAGTGGAGAAATTCAGAGGAATCTGCAATCATAGCTCAAACACTTTCACTACGTCGGCTGCATAGGCTTGCTCTCTCATAGGATCATGGATCCTTAATCAAGGATCAAGGATGGAAATAAAAGCTAAAACAAAAATGATCAGCCTTGGAACTTCCTTATCTGCTCAAGTAAAAATTTCTGGACAACCAGTAGAGAAGGTAGAAAATTTTCAATTTCTTAGAAGTATTGTCTCTACTGACTTGGAAACTGAACTAGACATTCAAAGTTGAATCGGAAAAGCAAAGGCTGCGAAGAACAGTCGAAGAGGAATTAGTACAACAGGAGAAGAGTTGGAAAGAACTGAAATGCGGCTGCAGGAACGGTACACGACTTTGTTCAATTCCTTGAGACTTTCGGTTATTTTTTCAAAAGCTCCAAACCAGCAATACAATAATTTGGTAAGATTGCAACAACTAAAAAGATAATTATGTTAATCTCAAGAAATATCAAAGTTGTATAAGAAAACGCTAAAATAATTGTCATCAGCTCAGCATGATCATCTCTAGATCAATCTTCGGTTCACCATCTATCTGGACATCAGTATATAATTTCTCTACCTTTTTTTAGGGATTAGCACGCCTTTAAAAGTTAATACGTTCGCCACATGTTAAATGAAGGTACATTTGCATTATTGCCAAAATGTGAATCCTTTTGCCAGCCAGTAGTTTCAGTCGTCGACCCATTAGGATCTCCCACACCATCCCCAACATCAGTTTCATTGTCAAGTGCAATGTTGACGCAAAGAATTATTCGTTTATGGAAAGAAAATATTCGCTGAGGGATTTAATACCAGAGTCAGAAAAACAACACCTCAACATAAAAGTTTCTTTTGTCACCTCAACAAGACAATGCCAACATTTTTACCATCCAGGACGAATATTTATATTCGACAACAGAGGCGAAAGAAAAACATCAGAAAAATGTACAGCCTTCTCCAATTATTCGATTCTCAATACGAATGCAACAAAAACCATCAACGACCACACATCTCTTAATTTTCCAGTGCAACCAAAATCTGTTCTTCTGGGGCTTGGAAATGTTTTCATATGTGAATTATAAAAATATTCCCGAATTTCGATGTTTGTTCAGTTAACAACAAAAAAAAAGAAGGTGAAAGAAATATTAATTTCTTCGAAAATGAATTTTTGTCAACTGGCTGAATTGTCACTGAAAAGTACACTTATTTAAAAGACATCTTTCAAGTGCCAAATCTTACAATCCAAAGTCCAAAACCTTAATGCCGTGCTGCCACCCCTACCGGTTTTCAAAAATTGTTTTATTTTTCGAATGCAAATTTCCTTATAAGGACTATTGAGGAAACCTTTTGAGTTCAAAGGATTTATTTTTGACTATGTTTGTTTCGGACCATAGGATGCTTAAACCAAAAAAAAAATTGAAAAAATATTATAACGGTATATATCTCGAAAACAAAGCTTAATTTGATAATTCAACTCAAATGGCATTTTGTAGAGAAAAAAATTGATGCAGACATTTAAGAATTAAGGTAATAAGAGTTCAACTCATATTTTGTTGATATATTCAAATATCCATGACGTTGCAAGCTACTTATTTAAATAACAAAAGTTGACTTGTTTTTTTTTTTTGTTGAAGTTGTTCGATAAAAGGATTATTGCAAACTCAAGTTTTTATTTTGTTTTAAAACTAGATACTTCATAGCTGACCTGATTATGTTATGTTCCTTGTGATGAAATTTTTTTTTTTTTTTTCCTTTCAAAGTAAGTTTTTAATTAATAATGAATTTTTTCATTAACTTACTATGTATCAAAAGAAATAAAATTTCTTTTTGTTTTGATTACTCGTATTTTCATTTTCTTTAACCTAAAATAGAATTCTATTAATAGTTACAAAATTGTGTGTCTTTCATTTGCCCTCAAAATATGGAGGGGGATTCTAATGAAACTTGGCAAATAAGTCAGTTATGTCATGAAGTAGTGAAGAGTTTGTTACCAACCAAAAAATATTGTGGAGGAAAGTATCAGAAAACTGAGTGTGAGTTAGCACCGTTAGTATTATTAATTTTATTAAGTTTATTAGACAGACAGACTAATGATAGATGAATGACTTTTTCAAACTAGTTTGTAGGTGAACTTGTCAGTTGTTGGTTTGCGCCTTAAAAGTAATCGAACTTTGATGTTTCAGATTAATGTAAATATTCCACTGTTTAGCTGAATAAATAGCAAAGACTAGATTGTTGCAAAGCTATACCGTCACTAAAGAAATGCGATAGATTGGCGTGGTGAAAGAAAGTTGTAAAATACTTCGATGGGGGTGGCCCCGGCGCAGTGGAGGTAGTGCTTGCAATTTATTATTTATTCCCATTACTGAGATAATCAAAACCTAATTTCTCAATCCACTGTGCCAACAAAAAATATGTCCTATCCCTCTATTCCTTCTAACAATGCCTAATTTATAAGACACTAAGTCTTATTGGCATATATATGTTTGTGTGTGTGTTATTTAAGCAAATGAAAAGTTTATTCAAATATGGTTTTATTTTTTTATAATTGACAATAGCTCAAAGTCAAACCCATATAAACCTCAAAAATACGCCTAGTCTATTGTCTTAGAAATTTTCTCAAAAACTAGAAAGCATAAAAACATCTAGTTTCCAGTTTTTGATTAAAAATTAATTAGAGCAACGAAATATAAGAAAAAATTCGTGTAAAAATCGTAAAATTTAAAAAAAAAATTACACTTTAAACTTTGTTTTCGACTTTTTTGTCCAAGTTTTGAATTTAAAACAAAGCTTTTTAAAAACTATTCGTAGAATTGACTTGTAAAGAACAGACAAACAAAACAGAATGTTGAATTTAAAAAAAAAACGAATAATTAGCGTTTTTTACGTTTTGGTCGTCTTAGGGATCTTGAGTGTCTTCAAAGCTTTGGATGTCATGGAAGTCTTGGACGTCCTTGGTTCCTTCTGGTTTTGGGAGTTTTAACAAAAAATTATTCCGGTGAATTAGTTATTATCTATTTTTAAGTTGTAAGTATGGAACAATCTAGAGTTTGGAAACAAAATAATCATTATATTTAATTTCAAGCACCTTTGAGGTTTTCAATGATAACATTTACAAGATGAAACAGTTCTTGATATAGAGTTGTATCAAAAACTGAACCCACTGTGAACACACTAGCCGTAAATATTAAGTTTTTTGAAGTTCTGAAGTTCAAAATATTCACTTAATTTAATTATTGGTAGCATGATTGCTTTTTGTCAAAAAATACATATGTTGCTTTCTAATTTTTGTGTTTATTAGGGTTAGGTTAGATTGACCTGGCTGTCAGGAAACCAACTGGCACACATAGATCAACATTAGATCCATTGTGATATCATGAGAAAGGTAAGGAGATTACGAAAACCATTCGGATCTTCTGATGAAGTAAGCGAGACAGCATTTATCTATTTTGGTAAGATCATAGATATAGATCCTTTAAATAGAAATCTTTTAAGTGGAGTCTTCCCTCTGTAGAAAAGAAAGAAGATGTAGTTTGATGTCTCTAAGATTAGTGATGCAAGGAGATGTGTAGAGTATTTTTCAGGGGAACATCCCCAAATTGGATGTGAAGAACCCAAAGAAGGTCCGTTTTGGCTAGACCTCCACAATCACGAAAGGATGAGCTTTTGTTTGTGGGTGAAAATTTGAATGTCAGGAAATTTTAACGCAGACCACTATGACGACTGTCATGGTGATTTGGGATGCGGAACTAAAAACTAGGATTTTAAATACCATATTCATCAAACAACGGAATCACCTTATCACTCACGGGAATGATCAAATTGAAACTCAGATCAACTATTATCATCTGATACCCAGTTCTATGAAGCCGAAAGTCAAAAATTGTTAAGTGATTTTGAGTGAAGCCCCGTCAGTCTGCTGACTGAATTTTGTATGAAGAAAAGCAATCAAACAGATGTTTTTAGAGCAATGAAGTGGTACAGTCCGGATAAAGAAAATGGCAAAGCGCTTGTCATTTTTATAGAAAGAATATCTGCATGAAAACATTGCCAAACATGCAAATGTAGAATGGGGAGTACAAAAAATTTAGGACTGGAATTTGTCACTGGAAAATTCATGGATCAAACAAATGCAACGACTACTGCATTTATTTGGCCTTAGACATTATGTCGACATTATCTGAGGTCAACGCCCTGAACCCCATAAGTGAAGCCGTAGGACGAAGCAGTGGAGTGGATAGATGTGGTCCTTATCAGTATACTCCCGATCATGATAAGAAGAAAATGGATTGTGCAAAATTTATCCCGTTGATATATGACTCATATGATCATTGGTCTTATTGTAGACGGAATTAAATCACACTCCAATCTTTGCTATTCTTCTCAATTTTTCAAACAATCTTTTCACATTCAAAGACCATCCACTTAATTAAAGTAGTTTTTCATTCTGAGTTTCTGAGGTGTATTTCCAAATCATATAAGAATAAGTATTACCTTATTACTAAAATCTCATAGCATACCATCTATTCCATTGAATAATTTTTCAATCAACAAAAGTCAAAAACCTTAATTTACATATACAATTCAATCTTCTTGATCCATATAAATCGAAAACACGTGCTACCAATTCACATTCGTATTTTCGTAATCAATTTTTGTTTCCTTCAAGCTTCTCATACCCATAATGATAGTTTAGTAGGTTACCTACCTTTCTGTACAGGTATCTATTTTTAGGTATAGACATAGCTATATCTACCAAAAGACCATCCAAATTAATATTCGACTCCAAATAGATACCTACACTGTTATTAAATAAAAAGTTGAAAGGAAACTAAATTAAATAAATGTTTGACAGTTGTCTTCTAAAACCTGGATCATTTTCAAACCTTAACTCTACTGTTCTGTGAACAGCTGAAATTCCACCGTTTATAAAAAATATTGATTCAACTTGAATTCCTGATTTGCAGTTTTTGGTTGCCGATTTCTTTGCTTCCTGATTTTGTATTTTATATTTTACTTTTTAAATCTAACCCAGAAAACTGGATAATTGTCGTACGACCAAAACAAAAACGATTTCCTGAGCTGAGTTGAATGCAATTGAAATTCCTGTCAACTCGCCCTCTCATACCTAAAATGGCAGATGCAGAAAAACAATGAAAACAAAAAAAAAAAATATTTACACTGTCACTATGGTGTGTTATGTAAATGTCACCTACAGGACCCAAGTTCCATGTTACCAGGATGTGCGATTTTACTACTTTTTTTTTTTATTGTCAGTGATTTTGATTTATGATATCCGCAAAAGAACAATGAAAATTCACAATCATACACAATTGCACTCACACATCCTCAACGATATCCAAGGATATCTATAGATATATCTATTAAAAGTTAAAGCTTTTATAAAGCTCTATGGTTAAATGTGAAAGGACATTGAAGATTAATTCCACTTACTTGTGATAATTCGAGGAACAAATTTGTCTCCTGGTCACTGATATTTAAATATCATTAAAGATTTTGTAATTTTTCTCAAAAAAAAAAAAAGATTTTTCTTTGACTTTATTAACGAAAGGCACCGCAAAACTTTTTTTTCTATTACCAGACACTGTTTTGTATTTTTGTTGAGTGTGGAGAAAGCTTTTTTTCAAACGGTTATTCTTGTAACAGTATTGAGAAAATAACAATTGTGTCCTCTCTTTTCAACTCACGTTTTATGAATATACACGATTACTTTTGTTTCAGTGATTATTTTTTCATTTTTCTTATACAAACTTGGTTTCGTTACACTAAAAGGACTTTATTCAAATTTGAAATCACACACACACACAGAGGCACAAAATCATATGGGTTAGGGAGAGTTTGAGCTTTTTCAAACGAGTATCGATGAGAAAAATTACTACTACTTTTTACCGTGTCGGTTGTGTCGTGAAAGTGGGCGAGTGGTCGAAGCTTGTTACTCACGACTGCCTACAGAGAAAAAGGACGATTTCATACACGACAATTAAATTCCTTTTGCCAGTAAAAAAAACACTCAAAGTGATGATACCGAAGAAGAAAAAAAAATCCAAAAGGAGAATAACACTTTTAACACCAAAATACTGAACTATAGAGGAAATAGTTTAGGTATATTTTTTTTAATATCGAAAAGGACTTCAATATTGATAAATTTAAGACTAAAAGACACGTTATAAATCGTTGTTTTAGATATTTTAGCAAGAGACGGATACTCTGACTCACATAACCGTGGTTGTTAGAACTGAAAATCGGCCCAGGAAATTCACGTTAATTAACTAACAAAACATCAGTATCCTTAGGAACACAATGGGACTTGAAACATTCTACTCAACTCAACCGACGACCACGACGACGACGACTATGAAGGCAACAACGACGACGTCAACGACATACAGGATAAGAAAAAAAAAAAAAAGGTGACAACAACAACAAAATCAACAAGGATACCAGCTATACGGCAACAACTCCATATACAACAGGTTAAATGGATTTTTTTTTTGGCAATAGAAATAAAAAAAAGGACCAAATCACAAGAAGCAAAAAAAAAACACAGGAAAAAGTGAAAAACTTTTTCTCAACTTTTGCCAGGACGAATTTTGCACCGGTGGAAAATTAAATCTTCTATGCAGTTGAGTTTATTTAAGTGATTTTTAACACGCCCGAAAAGCGGAGGTCCTTGTTTATAATTTAGAAGCTAATTAACTTGGAGGCCGATTTGTTTTTTTTTTAAAGAATTTTCAACAAATATCGAAGATGAACGAATTTTTACGTGCGAAAGATTATATCGAACGCTCGAAACTCCTCGTGTGTGTTGATATTGGTTTGTATGTAGGTATGTTGTAGAGTTATACAGTCCCCAAAAAAAAACACCCCTCTATGCGGGTTGTATAGTATAGGGTGATGGGGCTCAGTTTTACGTTGCTATGTGTATAGTTTGTGTTTGGTTGTGATGGTGGATGTCTGGGTTTTTAGCCACATGTATATCAGAATTCAAAAATGGGCGAATTCGGAGGAAAAAAATTAATATTCCGAGGATTTCCATCGACTTCCTGGTTATGTTCCACCTATAACATCTTCAAAGTTCAAGTAAATTTTGAAGGATCTGTTTTTCGTTATTAGACAATATTGATTCCTTGAATCCTAGTGCAAATATCATTGAGAGTTTTATTGAATTTATTTGTGGAATAAGAAAAATTTGTAACATTGTTGGTGGGTATTTGAACCACAAAGCTTTATCACATTCAAATCTCATACCCTCTCCCTCAATCATGCCCCACCATCATATTCTGTCCCTTGCAGTAGCCAAGAGCATAAGGATAAAGCTTTTAAATCTGACAGTTAAAAAGTAAAGTGGCAGCAGCTGGTTTTTGGTGATGGTTGTGTTAAACTTAATGTATGTTCGAAATTCGAACATGGATTTCTGTTATTTTATTTGGCATGAGTTGGCAGGTAGTGGCTGTCACAAAGTTTATGACGTATTATTTTTAATCTAAAAATAATATTATTTTCTAGTTTGGTTTGTAGTTTAACTCAAACCTACTTTTACCTAAGGTAGTGGAATGTGTTGATTTTTTTTTTGTTGGCTTTAGGTAGAGAGGAATTATTTTCAATTTTATTTTTAGGTATGTATAAGGGAGATAAATTCAACTGCTGATGATTATTTGAAAAAGATTTGCAAGTAGAACAACAAAAAGCACCAATAAATGTATATTTTAATATGCTTTTTTTAAACGTCAATCATATCACTGTTTGAAAATAAAAAAAAATCGTTATTTTAGAATTTATGTGAATGAGTACCCTTGTTTCACAACTTTTTGCTGTTTCAAATTTCATTTTTTGGTATTACTTTTTCGCTAGTTTTCAAAATCTTCCAAGTCGATAAAATGTTTATGTGCAAGTTCCTCAAAGTTTTTGAGACATTACTACTTTTTGGGAATTTTTTCCAAAATGTAAGCCAAAAAATTTTTTTTTAATATTAGTGATACACACAGATATTATGTGGTGTTTGATAAACACAAGAAAAAAACATAAATATAATTTTATTTATTTAAAAGAAGGCATGGATTTAGATCTAAACAAAATAAAATGAATGACTGGGTCGCACGTACTTGCTCCTATGAGCGATAACATCTTGGTTTTAAAGTCAAATCAAATAAATTACATTATTACCTGACTACCGACTATCGATTATAGTCACAAGTAAAAATATGAAAAAGCCTAAAATTCATTATTTGAATTATTGATAAAATAAGCCAAACAAGAAGTTTAATCTTAAAACTGAAGATGCCAATATGCCATCTTATGTATCATAAAAATACAAGTTGTTGACAAAAAACTTCAAAAATCGTTGGAGCTGTTTTTTCAAAAAATAATTTTTTTTGTACATATTTTATAAAAAAAAGTTGGTATGCACATTTTTAGTATTTGATAACATAAACTTTAAACCAAATTAAAAAAAAATATTTATTAATTTTCAAAATATTGAGTTTCAAAAGCAAAATTGATTTTTTTTTAATACAAAAAATATTTTTTTGAAAATTTTGATATGCAATATTATTAAAATTATATAGGACCTCCTTTAGAAAAATTTTCATAGAAATCCATGCAATAGTTTAGTTTACGAGAAAACCGAAAACCAAAAATCCGGTTCTATGGCAAGTAACGGTTTTTTCAAAAATATTTTTTGACTAAATTATTAAGGTTACTTGACAAACCCGATTTAAAAAGTTTCATTAAAATCGTTAGAGCCATTTTTAAGATGAAAATGTTTGGTCTAAACGGTACTATGAAAGGTACAGTTATTTTTGGAGCTAAAAAAAATTTCAATTTCCCCTCTAGGCAATCTCCCCAAAACCTTATGTCCAAAGTTTGAAGAAAATCACTTCAGTAGTTTAGGCTGTAGGTCGAGGTACAAACAGACAGATGTCCGACAGACAGATATAGACAGACAGAATTGCGGGACCCACTTTTTTTCGCGTTCTCTATCATCTTAATGTTAGGTCTGATTAATATCTCGAGTTCGATTCGTCGCAAGTAAAAATTATAAAAAGTACTCAATCAGTCAACTTAAGGAATTGAAATTATCTAATTTCAATTGAAAAACACGTAATTTTTTTTCCAAAAATGGAACTAGTTTTTCTTTTCTGTTAGCTACACCCGTTACTCAAAAAGAACATTGTATACAGCTCGATAGCATAGATCTTAACCATGCTAATAATATAAAAAAATTCAAGTGTTGTCATCTTTCTGAAAAAATATTTTTTTTTTTGCAATGGAAAAACAGGGTGACATTTTTTTCATTTTGTTCAGGTTTTAGTTCTTTAAGCCTATTATAAGCTTAAAAACCCATTACCCAAAAAAGACTTAGCCTGTATTATGTTATTTTATTGTTAACAACTATCCTTAATTATTTTTTATTTTTTTAAAAATTGGATAGGTCTGGTAGCGAAACACTTGTAAATATGTTAAAAAATATGTGTTTGATAAGAGGGCGGCCATTATAGATATTTTTCAGTGTTGACACCCAGTTAATTTCATGAAGAATTTACTGTAGTTGTAGCAGGTTTAGACTTTTTTTGTTATTTTAAGTATAATTTTTGAGTTATGAGTGAAAATGTATCGAGAAAACTGGTTTTTATAATTATAAGCAAATTGTGGAGTGTTTTCAACAGTCTCAGGGGCGAAAGGAGTTTTCCAAAAAATATAATTGAGCAATGCATTTTGTAGAAAATTTAACATACTCTGTTTTGTAGCGAGAGTGTTCGAACTCAAAACTGTACAGATTTTAAATTTTTTGGCAAAATATTAATAAAAAAGTTTAAAATGTTGTTAGTTTCGAGGTTAAACCATTTCAGTGGGAAGTAAAAAAAGTTGAATTCAACGGCCCCCAATGCCTATAGAATCGTTGCCTAAAAAACTCCAGTATTTTTTTACTGGCATTATTTTTATTATAATATAAAGGAAAATCACTTCAGCTTCATTCACGAACTGGTATGAGAAAATGACTTTTTTAGTTAAAAGCAATTTATTAAGCTTTTCAATGGAATAGAAAACTTACAATTTATTGCATTATAATTTCGCTTGAGGTACCAAAATTATTCCTTTGAGATGTAAGAGACGTGAAAAATTTTAATTTGTCAACTCATCAAAATGCAAAATGAGTCATAATATCTTTATTATAAGGGAAATCGATCAGGAATGTTCGCACTCCCTTTCTCAAAAAAAACATTTTGTTTGTTGTTTTATCGTTAAGCAACAAATATCGAAATTATTTTTCCTTTTCTTTTTTTCGCCTTTAGGCCTGAAGAAGAACGTAACAACGATTGAAACGTCAAATCTGATAAATTAAATATCAAATACTATGAACTAGATCTGTAGCCCTTTTTAGAATAAATAAACTTTTTTTATTTAGATACTTTTTAACCCAAAATCCCGTATATTAACTGAGTAAAAATAACTGACCAATTCTAATGAAATATTAGGTAATTGCCATCACAGAATGAACTCAACTTAACCCCTGATATCTCACAAAATCCATCTTCCGCTTGATTTGATTTATCTTTCTGAATCGATGTGATGTGGGCATCACATTTATCTGCCCTCTGGACCCATGCACGATGATGACCAAGATTCTCCTATATACTTAAATATATTCCGCCAAAATGTATCTGGCCAAGGATTCCGGCGCCATTTTTTCAATGACTCTCGACTATTTACAATTTGAATCCAAGCCAACCGAGCCGAACAACCAAACCGAATAGACAAGATTTATAAATCGCTACTCTATACAATACAAAAGCTTTGCAATCCTTCAACGTTCTGGATTGTGGACGTTCGTCTTTGTTGGATTGAAGCACATGGCAAATAAGTTCAAGCATTGAAAGAGCTTGTCCAAGTTCCCGGGACAAGGGAGATGTGTGTAATGTGTATTTTTCATTTAATATAGAGTTAGTTTGTTCCCTATTTTCTTTAGTTGCTATAGCTTGGAACCAGGGTTGTTGTTTCATTTTTTAAGAATGAAGTACTTCAAAAGAGGCAAAACAGTACCTGGCCGAAAATTTTAGTTTTTCAAAACTGTTGTCCTGATTTTTAGTAATTTTTGTTGAAACTAAAGATCGCTGCATTCAGATTTTTTTTTTTCAAAGCCAAAATATTTTCAGAGGCGAAAATCCCGTATATTTTATTCTGTTATATTTCTTTTAATGAGTTTTTTAACTTTTAACTATCGATTTATCGATAACTGTTACCAGTAACCGGTTATTAGTTGGTAACTGTTATAACCGGTGACTTGATATCAAAATTAGCAGTTACCGAATAATAGTTATCAGAATTTTTCTTACTTCTCCGGAAAAGGATGCGAACTTTGAAGTTCCGTTGGAAGAAGTTTTCTGTATTTCTTTTCGCTCTAAAAGATCGTAATTTTAGGATAATAGGGTGACATGTGGAACGAAATAATCATTACATGTCAAAATAAAGTTTGTTCCCCATCTGACAAGACATGAATGAAATTTGACAGTTCATGTCTTGACATATGGGAAGCAATCTATTTTTTGACTTATAACTTATATATATCTTCAAATATCACCCAAAAGTCACAAAATCGAAAAAAAATGAACACTTTATGTAACCATTACATCCATCGGCCACTGCAATTGCAGTACTTTGGCAGCTCTGCCTGGAACTATAACTACGTTACCGGACACTATTATCCAAGAATAGATTGCTTGGTAATCGTTTTACAAAACACAAGAGATTACCCTGAAAATCCTGAACACTTACCAGTTAACAGTTTGCTATAGCAGCCAGTTTTATTGCATCATTTTCATCTAATCCCCCAGAGTGGGGCAACTGTGATGTGATGTTTTTGGGGGGGAAGGATGGCACAAGCACGCTGTAGCAGAGTGATAGCGATGGCAATGGTGGGACATAAAATAATCATTTTTCCGTCCAGCAATATTGGCTGCCGTCTGGCTGGCTGGCTGGTTAGTTGGTTAGCCTGGATATAGAGAGTGAACTGTATCTTGTAGGATTAAATAATTAAGATGAGACAAAACTTTTAGCCATCACATCGCATCCCAACGCAACGCCGCAGCTCCACGTGCAGAAAAAAAAAAACGAAAGAAAAAAGATGAAATGAAGGGGTTAAAGCAACCATCACAGTTCCCTCTGGTTCTCAATTATTTTTCTTGTCTATCTTTAGTTTGAGCTTCAGCTTTAATAATAAATCTTTGAGTAGAAGTTTATTATAATTATTATTGCTATAAGCTTATGAGAATTTTATTAGGCTCTATGGGCCATTTCAATCGACATGAGCATTTATTCTTCTCGAATGAATTTCATTGCGTCCTTGAGCAATCTGGAATCTCTATTCAAATTATCTTTTTCTATCACAGCTCTTTCATTATGTGCTTCCTTATTATATTTTTTATGTATTTTGATGAATATATAAGAACAAAGAAGTTTAATGAGCCATGAAATTTATTGATTCAACCAAAATTATGTCCTCATTATATGGCGGCCGCTCATTTCAGTTCTTTCCTTCCAATGCCATCCAGAAATTTGTTGGATGGGTATTTTTGATACTGCTGTGGGGTGGGTATCAGTTGGCCTTGAAAATGATTTAAATGAATTCATAAAAAACCTTTTAATGCAAAAGAGTTGAGTATCCATATACAAATTTATATAACTGCTTCCACGCAAAAAAAAAATTATATAATTAAAAAATTAATTATACATTAAAATATTTGTTTGGAAAGGAAAAGAAGAGTGCACCTTTGCGGAATTATAATTTGACAAAGCTTTTAGGGTTGGCCATCTGGATGCGAAATGCGGGGGCAAAGAGGAAGGATTGTAGATTCATTATTATACATTTTTTTTTCTGTTTTGTTTTCATAAAATTAAAACAGCCTCAAAATAAAATACTTTAGTTATGCACCTCAGGCATGGGTCCAGAAATTGACTCAAACGAAAAAGGAAGCCATTTTTATTTGTAAAATATTTTTTTTTTTTTTCTAATTGTTGTGTGCTTAACAGTGAAATAAACATCTTAGTAGCGGAATCAGGCACCAACAGAAGTTAACCTAGAAAAATACGATTTTAATTTATTCTATAGGCTAACGGTATCGCGCAATTTTGAAGTATATTTTAAGAGATGGACAGGAATAATTAGTAACATTATTTCTTCGTATTATTGTAGAAGTGTTATTTTTCAAAAATAAAATAATGTCATTTTAATATTTTTATGGATTTGAAGTGTATTTTTGCAGATGGATTAGGAATATTGAAAAACTTTAATGATACAAATTAAAATATCTGTATTGTCGGTCTTCGTTTTCTGCTTCTTCTTCAATTATTTTAAAAATTGTTTTTGAATTCGAAAAAAATTTAATGAAATAGAAAAAAAACTAAGCAAAACAAAATTACAAAAAAATATTGAGAAAGTAGTAAGACAGACTAGAAAATGCTTGTGAGAAATCGTTTCTAAGTCACAGCTTTTTTGAAATTTTAAGGTATTTTTTAAAGGTATAGAACCTTAAGTTGGCAACACTTTTTTAAATGGTTACCATTTTAACTGTTAAGTAATTTTTGTTTAGTTTTGTTTGGCATTTTAAGAATTCAAGCCTCTCAATCACCTAGCATGGTGTAGATTCGGCCAATGGACCTAAAACAAGATTGCCGTTGATACCAATTTTCGTTATAGAATTTTGTTTAGCGATGAATATAGCTTTTGGTTGACTGGCTACGTATTTTGATGGAATCATTGGTCCGTACTTCTTTAAAAACGTTGGTGCCCAGAAAGTCAATGATAACCGCTATAGAGCCATGATTACTAACTTTTTCGTTCCTCGTTGTTTCAACAAAACTCAGCTCTTGCTATAATTGATTGAATTCACGACTCAGACCCTTGAATTCCCCTTCAAGATCTTGTGATTTAGCACCGCTAGACTATTTTCTGTGGGAATATGTGAAGTCACTAATCTTTGCCAATAGTCCCGAAACGGCACTTGGAGGACAACATTCGACGCGTTATTGCTGATATACGGCCAGAAATTTTAGAAAAAGTAATTGAATTACATACGTCAAATCCAGCCGTGACGGAAAACCGTTTATGTTCAGTTTTAATTAACGCTTCTCTTAATTATAATTAGGGTAATTCACTATTAAAATGAATTCTACATTTTTTAAAGAAATGAATTTCATTATGAATTATTTTGTTTTCAAAACGATAAGAACATTTATTATTTCAAAAGCTGTTCATTATTTATTTAGTTGTTTATTTAATTTTGTTCAAACAAATACCAAAAATATTACAAAATCAATATTCTTTCAACAAAATGATGATGTGAACTTGACTTATTATTTTCCATGTGAAAGAATGTAAATTAAAATTACAATGTCTTTCATTCTTGGAATGTCATTCAAAACGTCAAAATCAAAACTTCAAATTATAAATAAATTCAAAATCGTTTCATTTTTCGAAGGAACAAAATGAAATGGACAAATGAAAAAAAACTAAATTAATAATTAAACAAAACTTTTTTTGACATTTACTCACATTGAGTTCTAAAAAATGTTGGTTACACCAAGCAAGAAAACAATTTAAGTCATGTTGAAGAAGGGTAGAATCCAAGGGAGTTCATGATTTAGATAGAATCATAGATCATAGATAGAAAGGTTTGATCGGTTGATTATGCTATCAACATCATTTGTTGCTGGGACAAACAAGAGTGGGCCAAGATGGCTACCTTGGGGAACACCTGAGGTGGTATAGATGGGATCAGAAACGGAACCTCTAAACACAACCTTATAACGGCGATTCTCCAAATAGGATTTCAACCATTTAAGGCACATAGTTGGAAAACCAAAAGCTTCCAATTTTAGGTAGATTATTTGGTGTGAGATATTATCAAATGCTTTACTGAAGTCAGTAGTGATTACATCGATATCGCAACCTTTTTCCAGAGCACATAGTGTCGCTTAAATATGTCCTTTAGAGTTGATAGCTTGTTAATCAATTTTTTTTTTTTCAAAACGCAACTTTTAGCTTCATTTTGTTTTATTTCATTTCATTCAATTTGTATTTTTTAATATTGTCGTATAATTCAAAAAGAATCTCAAGGACATACCCATTTTTTCTTAAATCCAACTCCAACTTTTGAGCATCTCATTCTTTGTTCCATTAGGTATCTCTTCGTACCTACATACTTCTAACGGTGTCATTGAGTCTTATGTCTTCAAACGAACATTTTTTTTATATTTTGTTTTTGTGTCTGCCATCTTGCTCCTTGCTGCAATCCTCTTATTGAGTCTATCAAATATTCTATCAATTTATAAGAACATGAAGTCATGACATTAAAGTTTCCATTTTGATGCTTTTAAGTTATATTAGATTACTTACTTAAAAAAAAAAGAAAGCGGAACTGGATAAGGGTTTTCTTATAAACTCAAAAATATTTTATTATTTTGTGAAATTGGATATCCTTTGTCAGAAAATATAATAAACTTAAGCAGCCACAACAACAACAACAACAATAACAAAACGAAACAAAGGACACTTTAATCTTTCGGGCTGATGGTTTTTCTTATAAACTCTTATATACCTAGGAGATATTTAGTTTTAGACATCAGAACATCTGCTTTTGAATAAGAAAACACAAAATCCAACCCATTTGTAAGAGTGCAGTTACCTGAGAATTTGATTTTGTGAAAAAGAAAAAAAAGTAATTTCCTAGAAATTTGTTTTCAAATAATAAAACAATATGGAAAGGACAAAAATCACTGAGTTAGAGAAAAGGAGAATTTTTTTTTGTTTAAGAATAAATGAATTCGAACTGGACCATGAGGTTTTAGAAAACACAAAAATATCCGCCCGAGGAATTCAGATGGTTGAATAAGAAAAAATCGAAGCTGGTAGGACAGTTTTAAATCAAATGCAAAGCTCTTTGTGGATTAACTTTATGGTTTTGTTTATAATGTAGTTTCCAGATTTCCTTTAATGGAATATGACTTTGTCACTTTCGAATTATTTCCTGTTTTATTTATTCCGGATTTTTATCAACGTTCACGATAAAATTTCAGAACATAAAAAATACAATGTATCTGTATCTCAAGGTCATTCAAAGACATTGCTTATTTACTTGAAACTTTGGGTCTATTTTACAGTCAAAAAATTTTATTTACTCAAACAAATTTGCTCTTCCCTATAACAAGAAGTAAATTAATGACATTGACTCATATTCACTATGTGCTGGATAAGTATCTTAAAAAGAAAAGAAAAAGTTGTGAATTGATGGGAAAAAACGAGTTAAGTAAAATAGAAATTTTTAAAGCTTATATAATTTGTTAGTTTTTAGTAAACTTTTATTGACCTATTAATTGAAAAGCTGAAATTTCCAGACTTTATTTTCAAGCTCACGAACGCAATAAATAATTGCTCTTAGAGAACTTTCATAGGCAGACAACAAAACTTCTCCTGGATCAAGATTGGTTGCAACTTATTAACCTACAATCTCTAGAAAAACGTAGCCGTCGCTCGTGAAGAAGCTGATGTTATATTTTTGTTATATTTTTCTAGTTAATAGTTTTCCAAGTACCTATTTGTTTTTTATTTAACATTTTTTTTTTTAAATATTTTTTTTTAAATTTTAATGTAACAAATTCAAATCCGTGAAAAAAAGTTTTGTTTTTTTTCAATTCAATTCGTTACTTTTATTATTTCTAAAGAATTTGATCATTCAGTACGAACAACTTGTTGGGGGCATTAATTTGAAAATTTACAAGATTTTTTAAGTCTACAGGTATTTTGCTGTGAAATTAAAAATCAGGATTCCGAAAAATACTTCATTCTCTTAATTTTTTTAAGTAACGTGTTTTTTCCAAAAATGATTTTATAAATAATATTTTTTAAACCTTTTTAACGATTACTTATTCATAAATTTAAACTTTTTCAATACCTACATCAGATGGCATTTTTAATTTTTAGGTTTGAACTTATTGTTTAATTATAAAATCTTTTGTTAAATTTTCAAAATAAAGTTTTTATATCCACACAAAGATAATAAACCTGGTAGCTTAAGCATCAGTATAGAACATTTTTTTTTTCTTTAAAATTTTTCTAAAAAAAAATTTATTTTCGCATGAGAACAGTGGGTCTCGCAATTCTGTTTGTCTGACCCTAGTCGTTCTGTCGGTTCAATCGATTTTTTCTGACGGTTTGACTGTTGGCAGGTTTGTAAATCTGTTCGCATTTTTGTAGCTTGACCTACAGCCTAAGCTTTGAAGCAAAATTAACGGTACCTTTCATATAATTGAAATTATAATTAATTGATTAAAATAATAAATAAAAGCCAGTATTAACGGTATCTGCGATTGTACCGGATTTTCGATTTTTTATAAAAGACTTGACGGATTTCAATCAAAATTTTCATAAAAGCGGTAAATAATATTGCATATCAAATTTTTCAAATAAATCCAGATAACAATTTTGCAAAAAAAAAAATATCATGGATTAATACATGGATCAAACAAATGCAAACGACACCTGCATTTAGTTGGCCTCAGATATAGAAATAACAAAAACGGGAGGGCCTGTCCAGTTTTCCTGAGGTCATTTCGTTGAATCCCACAAGTGAAGCCTAAGTTTGAAGCAGTTAAGTGGGATAGTTGTGGTCTCAGTCTTCTTAACGGAAGGTTTTTGACGCGGCAGAGTATATCTAGTTCACAGTATTCTCTTTTATATTTCTTCAATATCCGTAAAATACTTTACTTAAATACTTAATTTTAATTTCAATAATTAATCGCAACAATGAAATAAATATCAGAAGGATATTGTTTTATATATACACAACACAAGGTTCATTTATGCAAAATTCAATTGGTATTCAATGTTGAGCTTAAACTACAACAAAAAGAACATTTACGCTTAGCGGATTTGCCAGTCATATACCTATATTTAGTAATCAAATGAAATCACAAAAGCCCTTCAAAAGGTAAAAATGGCGCTTTAACAACTTCCACCCTTCTGTTAATTCAAAAGTGAAAAAGGTAAAAGTTGGAATTCTAATAATGGCATTGAATTTCCTTTTGATGTCAGAGTTTTTGGACAATTTTTGATATTCACTTGCAAAAGTTATTTAAAAAAAAAAAAAAAAAAAAACAAAGGCTGGCGATGGCATGGCCGCGATGCTCGGCGCGGCCGGTACCCGTTAATGTGAAAAGTAAATGTTCAAACAGTTTAATTATAACAAAGGGTTTGTATAGCTGATGACAACATAAAGAAAAGCAAATATTCAAATGAATTTGTATAAATGTATCCTCCGAAATTCTAATTATTAAAATGTCAGAGTTTCAACTGGATATAATTATATCCATAGCAAGCATGGTTTTTGAAGCTTTGCCTTCTAATTAATTCCTAAAGTAAATATATACATACCTTTGCAAACCACAAGGACAAAGACTTAGATTAGTATTATGTTTTCAAATTTAGCAGCAAAATTGTTGTAATTTTTTTTTTTGAAACACATTCCTTAAAATCGGATTCTTTTTCATCCCCTTAAGCCAGCTATATCTTCTCTAACCCAACTGTCAGTAAAACGAACTTTTATAATACCAGACACGAATAAATATATTCGAATCAATTAAGATTAACCTATCAATTCGATTTAATCAAAATTCTGCCAAAGCATTTTGACATTCGCAAAAAAAATGCACAGATGCATCTCATAGTTTTATCATATAATCAAATTGATTGAAGAGAAAAATAAAAAAAAAAGGATGCCAAACTAGGATCAACTCTGGGGTTTTACTGATGCGAGAATGCAAAAACATCTTGAAATTATGGTGGTATAGGATAAGAACAATGAAGACAGAATTTTGGCATTGTCATGATGGGGAAGGGGGATAAACTATGAACAAAATTATATTGATTGCAAAATGAGCTTCAGAACGTGGAAGATTCTTGAGTCATAAATAACTCATTAATCAATGTCTTAGTTTATTATAAGAGTTGGGTATACATCAAGGGTTGCAGCAGAGTTTTTTTTATTTTGCCAGAATATGAATGAATATATAAAGAGAAGGGATTATAGTGGAAAATATCTTAATTCGTATTTAATTATTTTTTTTCGCTGACATGGAGATGGCAAGAAGATAAACAACTTCGAGAATCGAAATTCAAAATTTAATTATCATTTAGTTATCTTAAGTTATAAATTTAAACTTACCCTTTTCACAACTTACTTGTAAACTGTGATTATATAAACTGAGCAACTCAATATGAAATTATTTTCAAGTAGGCACAAATACACAGCACAAAACTTTATCAATTCGAATTCAGAACAAATTAATTAATTGGAGAAAATTCTACATCAGCATCAGTTTGGAGGTACTTACATCATGGAAGCACCAGTACGAGAATGTGAATGAAAATTAAACTAATTGAATCATGTTGATTGTTTGAACTTTTTGAACTTGCTTATGCAAGTATAAACACCATTATACGATATTCATATGCATGTATGCAGGTATAAACATAATTATTCAGAAATATGTATAAAGAATAAAAGAAGAGAAAGAAATAAAGATAGATTTCAATAGAAGAACAAACAAAAAAAACTTTGGTATTGTTAATGAATTAATTCACTATTATGAATGCGTCGAAAATTTATTTTAAAAAAATAAGAAAATACCAAAAATGTTAATTTCGTATTAAAATAAATTTTAAATATGTTTATAAATCTGAGCCCTTCATTTATGTCGAAATCGAGTACAAACATCTTAAACGAACAAAAGAGAGTATTGAAATTGGTTAAAGAGTTATATATTTTAAGCGTTAGTGCTTAAATAGTTTTTCTGAATGGAAATAAAATCGTTATTGGAGTAAATTCTGACATATTTAATTTACACATTTTTTACACAGATGCAACTAATTCCCTAGATATCATTATTGGAGCAAACGCTTGTGTAATCATTTCTAAGATAGCTTTATGTGAATAAATGGTCATATTTAATCCTCCTCAAACTTTTTTATTGGAGTAAACGCTGATGTAATAATATTTTCAGATATCTTAATTGGAGTAAACGCTGATATAAGACATTATTCATTTATAGATATTAAAGTAAAAGCTGATATGTATAATCATTCTTCAGCAAATTATTATTGGAGTAAACGTTGAAATAATCATTTGACAAATATCTTTATTG
Source organism: Syrphus vitripennis (assembly GCA_958431115.1). NCBI lineage: Eukaryota > Metazoa > Arthropoda > Insecta > Diptera > Syrphidae > Syrphus > Syrphus vitripennis. The sequence goes on from OY288108.1 coordinate 31,384,425, forward strand.
GAGTAATCGCTCAGATAACGAATTCCTCCAATATAGAAGAAGTGGTATACTTTCAACCACATTTCAAATATTCATAAAGATCATCAGAGTAATCAGAAGCCGTGAGGTTATAAAATGATACCGCTAGCCGCCATCTTGAATTGAATACATGAAGGAATGTTTTTCATTTTCTGATGAAAATACATATAAATATCAGAGGTGGAAAATAGTTATACCAAAAAACATATTCATGGTGATTACAGAACTCTTAGAATTTTACTCGCTGTGAATCAGATCGATCCGCTGCCCTTTCGCTTTCGTTGTAAAATTTAATTATGAAATTCGCCGAATGAACTACATTGTCTTAAAACTGCCTTATCATTTCTGAACTTTCCTATCGACGCTGTCAGTTTCTGATTTGAATATTTGCATGTCTCAGGCTCAGAATACTTTTTCAGTTGTTTTCGCTAAGGTATTTGGGATTTTAGAAAAACATTTAGTGCCAACCTGCAAATGACGGATTAGGAAAAACGTGAGGCTAGAGCATGTTTTTACAAACCCTGGCGTGGTTATATGTATTGATGGCACACACATCTCCTATTTTTGAACCGTAAAGGATTTTTTAGCCTCAATTCCATCTAAATCATAAATTTTTTTATTTTACTTTTTTTCGCTTTGTTTGTCTAAATTGAACCCTATTAGTTGTCCATTTTCTATACTTTGGTTTTAGTTTCGTCTAAGTTCTTGTATAAAACTTGTGACTAGTCCTAGTATAAAAAGATACCTTACCTACTAACTTTTTGTTTTAGGTTCAACCATGATTTCAGATAACCTAACCACACCACAATAATGTTGGAATTATAGTCCCTAACTGCCATAAAAAAAATTGTATTTTATTGTTTCCCAGAATTATTTCTCCATTTTGGCATTCAAAACTAACGACAAGCATCACCGCACAAAACCATTACCAATGTTGAAAGGCTTAAACTGAATTCCTTGAAATGGCATCCAAGTGGACACTTTAATGCCCGTTTGTCTTAAAAGACGTGAGCACGCGTTCCTCATAACTCTTTCGCTATATAAGCTGCTTCGAACCGCCATCTTTCTCTGTTATGAGCATTATACATTATTGTAGTTATAGAAGAAGGTATCGTGTGTCGAAACCACCTCCCCCCCCCCCCCCCCCCAAAAAAAATACAAACATACATAACACAAGACTATATGTATAAGTATATAACAGTAAAAACCCTTTCTGGCAGAATATAGAGTTTCGGATGCTGCTGGTACACTGCTGACTTGGTCACCATTTATATTTTCCACTCTCTAGACTCATACTTACATAGGGGCTCGTCCCGTCTCTTCCTAATGTTATAGTGCGAATGTGGCTCCTTGAAAGCATTCCTCGGTTAAGTCCTTATTCGTGATGTTTAAGGGGTCTCCCTATATTTCTCTGAAAGTGGGTATATTGATGCGGTTGGAACTGGGGGGGGGGGGAGGGGGGGTAATAATATTGTACCACATTATATGAAGTCAAACTAATAACCGTGTGTATGGTGGCATTACTAACGGAATGTGAATATGGATCGGCTTCTTAGGAATTTCTGCTCATTCTGCAAAAGGAAAAGGACTCCACAAGAAACATGGTTCTCGTCTTTTAATGGGGTTTTCACTGTTTTTCTTCTATTTTTTTTTGCTTTGCACATTTTCTTTTATTGTTCCGTTGACTTTTGACTTGAGTGTACGATATTACGTTTGGAATTTCGCCTCTTCCATAGCCGATACGACAGAAATGGATGGAATAATCCACGCCCCAACTGTCAGATTATGTCGAAAAATTGTACAACTTACTCTATGACTACACTGCAAAGTGAGAGACCAAAGTAATGGAATTCTCTGGCAGGACATTTCGACACTGATCTGGTGTCAGAATGCAACAAAGCAGGCAATGTCCTTTTGATATAGAGAAATTAACTATACAGCAAATCTTCATTTCGGATCCCATTGTTCCTTAATATCCTCTGAGTTTTTTTTTTTCTTTCTTGTTTTTGGCGACTACTGAAAGAAACTGGAAACCCAGAAGTGATTATATACATATACATATATACAATAAATTTATCCACAAGGATTCTTGGACCTTTAATATAAGTGCTTTTACGTGTGCGTTCACGTGTATTAAATATTAATATCAGATATTTTTTTTTTATACTCAGGATATTACATTTGTCCTGGGGATATAGATATTATATTTAAGGCTACTATATGAGTGATGGTGAGGATTTTGGAGAGAATGTTATTTTCTTGTTATCTGTCGGCTTTAATCCTTAAGATGCTCAAGAGAATTAATATAACAGAGGAGCGAGTGTATTGTTTGTTGTCTTGCCTCTTGCTATATATTAAGGGTAAATGCACACTAGCCCCATCAGAACCAATGGTTTTTATATATACCCAATATGTGGAAGATGTATGAAAAAAAGATCTTTTATATGAGTTTGATATGGGGAATGATGCTTTTGGTAATTAGTTTCATGATTGAGGCCATAAATTTTAATATACTAGAGAACGATTAATTTAGGGTAAAGAAAGGCTGGCTGATGAGGCAAGAAAATATAGGGTTGGTCATTATTAAATGGGTTTTATTAAGCTTCTACTTCTACTTTTAGATTTTTTTTTTCTTTTCTTTACTTTTTTTTTGTTGTAGTTGTTTGTTTAACCTTAGGGACTAGAAGGTATTAATTAGGTTTACTATGGAAGAAAGAATTAAGCTGAACGGCTTAGACTTATTATTTTAACAAGATTAATTATGTATAACTGTAAGGAAACTTTATTGCCTAAGTAGTAATAGTTAACACATCAGATTAACATTTTGTTAGTCGCGCTCCATTAAAAAGCAAACTATAATTAACTCAAATTTTAGATAAATAAACAGTTTCTTCATCTTTAATCCAAGATTATTGTAGTTCGGCTTGTATGTTGTGCTTGTATCATAATTTTGATCAGAGGATCAATTGTTAATCATCGCTTGCAAGGCAGTTTAGGTTGATAAGCGCTATTCAAACCGTGGTTTTTAGAACGCATTTTACTAGTGGTAAAATGAACAGATGAACCTTGCACAGTGAGGAGTTCCATTTAAAACGGTACAAAGTAGTAAGTTGTATTAATCGACTTGTAAAAGTTGAAATCCGAACTCACAAGCACTCTACAGATAGTTCACGATTCAAGAGAATCTGCCATATGGGCCTTCCTTCATATTTAGGAGGGAGCCTTTCACAACACCTCTCAGGAATCTATTGACAAGGCCCTTGAAAGAAAGAGGCTACCTGCCACGGCGGAAGCATATACGCAGAACAAAGTATCCAGAAAGTTATCACAACAAAATGTTACCTCAAGGGAAGGGTACTATCACCCTTTCTGTGGTTTTATAGTGGATGATTTACTAGAAAGTCTAACTTCTTGAGGAATACGCTGTACTTTCTTGATATTTCTCGGGACGACATGAGTAAAACACTTTCGAACGGAGTTAAGTAGCAAATAAGACAAGATAGACGAAGAGTTAAGCTACAACCTTGAAGTAAGTACCTTCTCGTGGTATTTTGATGGATCGGGGACTTTTGAAGGGACTGGGGCAGGATGGCGCGGTGATGGTAAGAGACCGGGATAGGTGGAGAGACTTGTTGAAAGAGGCCTAAAAATCTCTCGATGCTGTTCTACTATTGTTTTTACAAACCAATTCAAGTGGAACAACTCCAGTATTATATTCCCGCCGCACGGAATGTGCATCATTTGAAGGGTATTTATAAGCCCTTTACTGCACGTAAAATACAAGATCGGATGTTTATTTCAATGTAAAGAATTAAATATGCCATTAATAATGGAAAAAACATCCACCAAATGGCCGCCACGGCTACGCTTACACAACAATATCCTTTTCATGAAATCTTCCATCACCAAATCACAAAGTGTCTGCTGCATGCCGTCAATAGCTTCATGAATTCAATTTTTGAAGTCTTGAATCGATACTGGGCTGTTGGCGTAGACTTTATCTTTCACGTGGCCCCAAAGCAAGAAGTTGCAAGATGTTAAGTCACAAGATCTCGGTGGCCAATTGTGATCACCTCTTCGAAAGATAACGCGGTCTGGCAACTTTTCCCTTAAAGAATGCCGAGGAATGCCGAATTCCAAAGAACGACGAGGAATGGACAAACCTGGGTTTGTTTGCAGCTACAGGCTACAGGAGCAATATTCTCAGTTGTTCTTGAGCAACGTGCACGGGTTTTATTCTTCACATCGCTTACTTGTCCCGACAGCTTAAAATTTTCCACCAATTTCTAAATCGCGGTCCGACAAGGTGCTTCACGACGCAACGACCAAAAAATGTTTTTGTTTTACGAACCGTCTCTTCAAAATTTTCACCATTTTTATAGTAAATTTGAACAATTTCAAAGCGTTGTTGAAGCCTACATCGTTCCAATTTTATTAATGGCGTAGTTTCTACTTGTCAAATGTCAACAAATCACAGCTTCAAAAGTGACAACTACCGAAATAGCGAAATAGCGGGCTATTCAAAATAACAACTCTTATTGAAAAACTCTGTTTAGTGTTTGACCTCTAAAAAAAGTTAAGGTTAAGTTAAGAGACTAAAAAACTTAAAACAAAAATCAATAGAACCTTGTAAAGGAGTATACTTCCCTTTTTTTTCATTACCGCGCTATGTCGAATTTTTGAAGAAAAAAAAAATGATGCAGTTTAAATGTCACCTACTGTTCCTAAGCTCCTCATATGTAATCTTTCCCATAAATTACTGCCCTTAACTTTTGTCTTAACATAAATAAGAAAGGTGTTAACAACAATATTATGTATAATTTACAGAGCTTTTGAGTGAATGCACATTTCCATCGAGATAATTCTCCTTAAATTCGAGTTTTTAAATTAGAACGAAATCCCCAAACCATTTCTTTAAGCTGCACATATAGGTAAACGAAGAAATTCAACCTTCTATACATCGCTTATATTTCAAAAAAAATTCACATAAAAAATAAATTGGGTTTGAAATGGAAGAAAATTTGGCTTTTTTTCTATCAAATATTTTCCTACTTTGCGTGTTTATGTATTTTAAATGTCAAATATGTATGCTTTATCCTTTAATGTTGAACAAAATCATCATCATGATTTGATAGGGGCCTTATTCCATTTGCATGCCCTCTGTTCACATTCACCGATATTGACACAGCAGCTGATGCTCCAGCTCCAGTTCCAGTCAAAGCTGATGTTTCCTCTTCTCTTCCATCATCTTGGTTTATTTTCCTTTTTTTTTTTATTTTATACTCTGTGTAAGGATAGGGTTTATCACATTAAGGCATTATGCGATATTGCAGAAGTTTTCTGTGTATGTTGGTGGGGGGGTGAGGTTGCGAGCGTCATCCCGGCGTCAAAGCCAGCTGAGCCCCTTTATACCTCATCCTGTGTGAGTATATCCTTGTCAACATGAGGAAAAGTTCGGTTTTGACTTATTTTTTTTTTGTCGTTCTTTCTCTATGAGAGTTTACTCATTTTGTATTTTTATATATTTTTTTTTTTTTTTGAAAAACTTTGCTTTATGGGAGTTTGTATTTACTTAAAAATTAAAACTTGCTTAAATGTATATACACAGAGATAAAATTCTTTTTTGTGTGAGATGTAGCTACTCCATGAAGTCGTAGGTAGAGCTACATCTGCAGATAACAGATGGAGGAAAAATTTGATCCAATTGTGATGTCCTTTTCAACAGATGCTACCACACCACCAAATGGTTTTGTACTATGGAATTAGATATTTTTGTGGCCATCTCAGTTGCAATAATTTTAATGGCGAACAGCTTAGTTCGAAACTTACGAGTACAGTCGAAAGCAAATTGAAATGTGGTTTTGAAATTTAGATCTTTGTTTTTTTTTTTGTTTGACGTGGTCAAAGTTTTGCTGTTATATTTTTCTGGTAAATGTGTCATAATTCGCAAAACAAATTAAAAGTGTATTGTTTCAATTTAGAATGTTGTACTTTGTGATGGGTATTATATTACTTTTCAATGAGGGTTCTGGGTGTTTTAGTTTGTAAGTAGTTACGAGTATATTTCTACATGATAAGTTTCTATATTTAAAACAAAAGAAAAAACAGAACTAATGGAAGCCTTCGGACGGAATAAGGAATTGTGTGCGAAAAGGATGAATTCACGCAGTTAACTCACTTTTGAAAGAACCGAACGTAGTGCTTGGAAAAAATTATATGCAACGATAATGAGTTAGCTTTATCGAAGATCCAATTATGAATCATTTGTTTGCCTGCAGATATTGTCTTACTTCAAAATTGTTGGAAATATGCTTTATTTTTAAGCTTGGTTAATTCGCCTCTTATGAAGATGAAGAAGCAAGCCTTGTGGTTTACAGATTTCAAGCAGAAAGTACGAAGTGCATATACTGGGAGCAGAAGGAAATTTTCTGCAACGGCAAAATCCATGCACAATGAAGGAAAAATGCTCAGGAGAGATTCGTTCACTGACCATGCTCAATGCCAAATTGTTTTGGATGAATACAAAATTGATAGAAGGCAACAGTATTGCGAAGGACTTTTAAATGAACACTTTCTTGGCTCAACTTTCTAATAGCTACACCTAACATTGTTGCGTGATCTTAGATCAAAAGAATTTGGTCATACTACTCTATCTGAACCGGACTAGGCATGCTGGCGGCAGGGCGCGGCTAGGAACATCGGTGGGCGAGGTTCTTGTTCAGAGAGCAGGCAATCGCGAACAAAAGATCTTGTTTTCATGCCTAGATTCAAACGTACAGAGGACGACGGACGGACATTTTCACTTGACTCTTATATTTTTTTTCGTGGACGAGAGATGTTATTCGCCTTGAGTAGCTTGCGCGTTATGACCCACCCACTTGACACTGAATCGTGTACACCTGTTGGCAACCTCTACTCGACAATGTTCCGCGAAGTTAGTTGCCCCATAACTGATAGCGGTTGTAAGCTTACGCTCGCTTTCTGCTCATTGAAACGCCCCAAACCATATCACACATAGCCCCCACACAAACACGCATTTCAAAATTCATACATTTTTTTATTATTAACTTAAGTTTAGTTTTAACTCTTACAATCTAATTATTTACTCTGTTTAATCAGTGCATTTGTTCTAATTTTGTCTTAAGGACGGCATGTGGAATTTTTGGTATTAAGGTCAGGATGTTTAATATCTACTTGATTTGCATAAATATTTAAGAGAAGAAGTAGAGTAGAGTAAGAGTCAATAACCAGCAAAACAAAAAATGACAATTAACTTAGCGAGGCTCTATTCGTCCCACTCGGACACGCACGAGAAATAAGTCATAAAATAAGTATGGTAAAAAAGTAATTAAACTCACCACTTACGGTCCAGACAATTGTGCACAATTCTTCGTTGGCTCTCTAGTATAGCTGTAAAATTTAATATTGATTTTTTTTCTTTTTTTCTATAAACCGCAAACCTTCGCGAAGCTGTGTCTTCTATTTTTTTTGTATCGTTATTTACCTCTCACTTTTCTAAATTTTTTTTTCTTTTTTTTTTTCCTTTATTAAGCTTCTTTCTTTCTTTATGTTCTTTTATTTTAACATGATTCACTTTTTCTTTTCTTTACTTACACGCTTCTTAAAGCCACATTAGTTCACATACGCGTGATTAAAAGGAAAAAGGAAATTATATGAGCTAATTAGGATTACATATACATTATGGTTATGCTAATGACCGCTAAAAAATAGCTTTCTCGGGCCTTTCCCGGGGGTAAAAATCACCCGCCCTATCTCCACACACACGCCGCCGCGCTCCTACCATCCACGCCGACGACTTAGACGGCGACACCTGCGCGACCCTCTTTTTGCACTGCGACACGAAAACGTTGATGGAGGTAGATGGACGAGCGAACGAGCCAAGGCCAAAATGACGACTGACCTAGTTTTGGACTCGTGCAAGTGCAAGTGCGAATGATAGACAGGTTGTCGCCTCGCGATTAGCTGTAGTGGTAGTATGGAGTTATTTTTTTAATAAGAAAAGCAAATTTTCGCTCTTTTGTTGGGATGATCTGCGTGGTGAATTGGGTTGTTGGAATGTGAGATATGCCTCTCAATTCGGATTGAAGCCGATAAATCTGGCACGTGGTCCAAATATTTCCAATTACATCCAATTAAGAAATAAATATAAATATAAAGTGTTTCCAAGTTGGCTGGTTGGACGGGATGATCAGGATTACTTGAGGCAGTTCGGAATGAGTAAACACCTCTGCTGAATATATGTAATTTCTCAGAATCCCTCCTCTAGTATTTTCTTTGGTGGGCAGAGGGTACAATCTCAGATTTCGGTTGTATTGCTAAAACAGGATAAGGATGAAATTTTTTTGTCTATGTTTCGATTTCTTTTTACGAGGGATAGTTACCAGATTTTTGTAATCCGTACAGGATGAAAGCTACACCAAGAAAGAACGAATATGAGAAGCGTAACGAAGATCAGATTTAGGCTTTAAGATTTTGACTCATGTAGAATTTTTTAACCATAAACAGAATTTTAGAATACAAAATAACGACCGCTTTCTATTTTACTATTAAAAAAATTAAATTTTTATTTTAAATATTTATATAATATAAGCTGATTTGTAACCAAACCACTACAAAAAAATACAATTGAGTAAAAATTGCGTATATGCTCAAGTGAACCAAAGACTTGTTTTTTGTTTATAGTTAGGTAGGTACATTTAATCCGATTCGACTTATAGTCTACATCTGCAAATAAAAGTGAAATTGATTTGACATTTTGATTATTTTCAAAAACCAACTTGTGCTCGACATATTGCCAAAGCAACATCAACAATCCAATTTTCATAAAAAATCTTGCTTTTAAAAATATTGTTTTATATTTAGATAAGCAAACCATGTTCAACCTACTCAAACATTTTATTTTAAAAATAAACCTCAAAAATACATACCGACCAAAAAAGGCTATTCCTTATTACGCGGTATTAGCAAAAACATTTCAGTTCATGCTTCGATTTATGGTCACATGTCGCGATAAAAAAGTGATTAGATAAATCTTCACTATACACATTACATAAAGCGTTTTTATCTGATTTCCCGAGGATTTAAGCGTTGCCTCTATAAAAGTCCTTGAAAAAGAGGATATCCCGATATCGAACGAATGAGATAATAAAAAACTAAAGCAACAACAAAAAAAAAATTAAAAAGATTTTGTGCCTTGCCCTATTAAATTTACAGACAATTTCTTCGAGAAAAAAAAAACTTAAAATTGGTGTCCTTCGGTCTTTTTCCAGTATATTCGGTTCAACATACATTTTCCCACCAACAGACCTGCAAAAGAACGAACATGACAGGGGGCGAGGCATTTGAGCTTGAGCATGGAACAAAGCTGAACACATCATGGCCGTGTGTTCGATAATCGTGCTGTCGAAACCAGCAGAATGAAAAATTACTGTCAAAGGTAGAACCGTACGGGTGGTCTGCGGGACTGGTTTATTTAAGATGATGGGGCAAGCAAAAACTCCCAGGCAAGGACAGTTAAACTCTAGGGGTTGGTATGCGGTATATTTTCGGATACCTATACTTCTTCTTCTTCTACACTGCTGGAATTGTCTTGATTAATGCTTTTGAGGTTTTCTGCGTTTTCCGATATCTTTTTTTTTTGCGGGAGGATATTCTTGGTCGTCTATTTCTTTCTTTTTTTATTTCGAATTTTTTTTTTGTCACAATTCAAGGGTATTAACGAGATTTGTAACGTATTGCTAGTCCTTTTTTCGTTTATTTTGCAAAACGAAACCATTTTGGGTGGTAAAGTTTTGGGAGATTGCAAAGGAGAGCTATTTTTTTTTTTTTTGGTGCTATTTTGGCGTCGTCGGAAACCATTTCTCAGATGCAATCATTTGTAAAATGCTATTACAAGCGCGGATTGCTAAAATTGAAAATTCCCTATTTTGTGTGCGGGGGTACATCGGTAATGATGGTGCGTTGGTAAGTTATGAGACCACATAAAAAATTGAAGAAAAAAGTGGGAGGATGAAATTACAATTTTCTTGTGAAAATAAAACTACCTTAAAGCTGATTTTGAAATTGTAGCCTTCTAATGAAAATGTTGACAAATTTAAAACGCCTATGAAAATTTCAAATTATTTCTTCTTTCTTTTTTGTTTCAAGATAATGGAAACATTAACTGAAATGTGATTTAATTTACATGAAAAAATATTTGAAAATTTGGTAATATATAAGAAAAGTTATAGTTTTCAACAGCTGTGCTTTTGATTTCAAACAAATGCAGCGGTAAAAAAATGTTTTCAAAACTGCAACAATGTAGAGATAATTGCACTGGTTGGATGGTTTTTATATCAATCAACAAACATTCAATAACGACCAATATCTTCGAGAAAGCAATATTGCATAGTAGGCTAGACAATTGGAAAACATTAATAATCCAATGCCACGAGAAAAGTACAAAATATTGTATTGTCCGTGAAATTTGGATCAACAATAAAATTTAAAAAAGTAAAAGTAAAATAAAAGGAATTCATGTTTTTCTTATTTCGAATTAATTTTTTTATTTTATAATTTCTTTAAGTACATACTTCAACAATTTTTCAAGACATAACTTTTTTTCAAAATTGCCGCACAAAATGCAAAATTGCTGAGGAGTCTTCTTTTACGATGCTCAGGGAAAAATTAAAATTATTAAATTGTCAAAAAAAAATTGAAAAAAAAATTATTGTTGTGTATGCAAATTTTCACTACAAAATTTTGTTTTCCTAAAAATTGCCAAAAATAAAAAATTGGCTAAGTCAAACAAAATTAACTCTCCAAAATTAAATCGAAAAATTAAATTGCTCCAATTTATTAATCCCACATAAGATCGAAAACTTGGAATAAATGAGTGAATAATACGGAATTAGATTAAATACATCTGGATTAATGCTTAATAGAGACTAAATAACTGAATAATATCAACCTTTAGATATGATGGTATTCAAGCTATTTCGTATCAAATTCTCTAGCCAAACTAACTTTGGTCACAGAAGGATTTTAGTCATCATATACAAAAAAAATATTCTGCCACTCCGTACAGAATTATGTATTTAATTTTAATTCATTTCAAAAAATAATTATTTGAATTAATAGATGAGTAAATTTTTTGTATAAAATAAAAATTGTGCGGCTGGAATTGTTGTGCTTTGGTCACCTTTTTGAAAACCCCATACCCTACTTCAAATTTGCAAATATTATTTCGATTGGATTTTAATTATCTCTTTGTTTTGAATTCAATATTTTTTCATTGACAAATTATACTTTTATGCGCTTTAACTACGAAACAAAAAAAAGGTATTTAAATTTTATTTCAAGATAGAGTTAAAAAAAATTGTGTAGGTAAAGCAGTTCTCGAGATAAGAGTTCCAACGTAATTTTCAAAATGGCAGTTAATGCACAATGCTTATAAACCCACCATTTTGTTTTTAAACTCTAAGTTCTATAATCTTTCCATACCAATAATATATTTTGAGATGGGCGTTTTATCAACAAAAAAAAAATTGCCGACTGGCCAAGTAAGCAACCGAACTGGAATGTAAGATGATCATATTTTTAATCAAGCCAACAAGAAGTTTAAGAGTGGTATGAAACTATTTTATATAAAAAAGAGAAATCTGAAAATATCGTAGTTTCGTAGTTTCTTTTGTATTGCTCCAGAAAAATAAAATATGTGATTTAATGCCAACGGGGTGAAATTTGGCACAAAATACACTATTTCCCCAAAAATATATTTTCTTGACCATCTGTCAAGCTATGAAATGTCAAATTCCATTGAAGGATGGCTACGATGATGGCGGATTAAAAAACATCTAAAAACTCTGAAAATTTCACAGTTTCATAGTCGTAGCCATCCTTCAATGGATCTTTATAGTTTATAGCTTGACAGATTGTGAACGAACTATATTTTGGGAGAAATAGTGTATTTCGTTCCAATTTTCAGCCAGGTGACATTAGTTATTAGCATTAAATAACTGAAAAGTTCCAATTCTTTATCGTTCGCTGGTACGGTTTGTTTGCTCAGCCGGAGTCGATTTCAAACCATCGTATTGCAAACTCAACCGAATTGTCTTTCGGTTTGGTTCTGGTAAAATCTAACTCGAGTTAAAAAAAAAATAAAACCGTGTCAACTGGGGGTATATCTAACTCGGTTTGACTTGGTTTAATAAACCGAGTTGACACATCACCACTCCTAATATCTGAATTTCTAAAATATGTACATTTGACAATTTTTTAGTTTAAGTCCATGTTTTGGACCCTTTTGAAAAGAACCCTATGAACTCCTAGACAAATTCAAACATACATAGGTACGAGTGTATCAATTTTAATCCCAACAAACAAAAAAAAAATTCGCAGCAAAAAAAAAATAATAACATAGAAGCCACAATCGTTCTCAAAAGCACACCAATTTTTTTTTCTGCTGATATATCCCCTTTTGTCATGCTCCAATACAATTAGCCAAATAAAGAGATTCAATCGTTCTTTTATCGTGATATCTATAAGAATGACATCCTTTTAGCCGTGCAAAATTACAAGAAACCAAAAACTCTACATAATATAGCCCTAACAGCAAAATCTCTCGTCGACTTCCTCCAGAATCCTTCCAACAACAGGTATAACACAATTGGGCGATGATATTTACGCCAGGTAATGATAAACGGATGACTCGCAACGATTTCCTTTGCTACCTATCCTAGTATACATATACCACGTGTGTGTCTTTCGATAACAATCCTTAAAAATGAACCTTTTTAACATCACCGAAATATTGGAAATTTTCCACCACTACCTACATCCATCCCATGCTTGCTTATATTATAACGAAAGCCTTTAAGTATATATGGCTTTCATTTCTTATGTCACATCTTCTATTTGGAAGGAAGATAATATGGTGGCTGTGAAACAGTGGGTATGAAATTTTATGTTTTTGTCAGCAAAGGGAAAAACTTACACGTTAACAACTTTTCTTCGTCAAAAGATTGAAAAAAAAAATAAAAAGTTTGATCTACCACAAGGTAATTCTCATTCAAAATAATGTTTTTCAAACATGGCTAACGGCTATACAAAGAACAAATGGAATGGGATTTTATCACAAGAGAACCCCAAAACATCTCAATATTAGTTTTTGGTTTGGGTGCCGACTGTCGACTGCCGAGGCCGACTGCCGACAGCTGAGTAAGTAAGTATAGTATTTCCGAAAAGAGACAATCGAGGCATCCAATATGTTTAATGGAGTTATCATGTTAATCGAGTGAAATAACCGACAAAATCGCTTAAATTTTGATAAAATGGCGTCACAGTATATGATATCTTTATGTGTATTTTTCATTAGGAAGGAGAACCTTGTTTATTTCGTTCCTTTTTTTTTATAACAACATGTAAGATTGAAATTATGTCTACTATGTATTATTGAGTCAGCTCTTTCTTCAAAATCATATCCTGTATTTTAATTTGAAAGCAGAAGAAGAGAACTGGAATTGGAGTCAAATTCCCAAAGTTTTATCATCAAGATATTTCCTTGGAGAAAGTTAGGTAGTTGTAGAAATCGGAAACTATTTCTCCACAATGTTCATCAAAAACAATTGTTTCTATGCCTATCTATAGGCATCTAGTGATTCTTTTGATTTTTTTTTTTTGTTTGAAAAATCTTTGTCGCAAGAGACGAACTAAATGTGCAAAGTTATTTGGAACAATTAAACGTTTAACATGCCAGCCTATGCCATAAGCGTCAAATGAAATTCCGGAATTTTTCTTCTTCTTTTTGTTCTTCTTTGTGTCGAAGCAAAAAGTTTTCTTCTCTTCAAATCAATCAATGTGTTTTTTTTTTGGTTGCTCTCTTAGAAAAGAAAAGAAGTGAACTTTGTACTTTTCGGAAACTATTTTTGAAGAACACATTTTTACTTGGGGATGAGAAACACAGTGGCGTAGAATTCAATGTATTTTTGTAGAAATTTAATGTGAAACGTAGGAATATAAAGTTTAAAGGAAAATGCAATTTATGAAAAAAAAATCATTAAGAGAGATTGAAAAAATATATGTAGATTGGATACCAAGACAAAGCGAGACTCACAAAAGTATGACATGAGAGAGTGAAATCAGTCACTTTTCATTGAAATTCGATCTAGTTAGATCTAGTTAGTAAAAGTGATCTGTTTTGTTAATAACTTTTTCGTTGCTCGTATTTATTTTCTCCTTTTCAAGTTTTCAAACATAAATTTGGACTTGCCTACCTTAATCACTTTTGCGATTAAAGTAGGATGAGTCGAAAAAAACAAGTCGTCAAAATAGCTAAATCTCGACACTGGTCTCGTGATCGAATTAAAATCGGAAGTTCGAAAATCTTACCCTGAAGTGGTTTTTATTTTTGGTAAAACTGTGCAAAAACTGAAATATTTTATTACAATGTTTAGAATACTAAAAGACCTTCTGTGTATTAAAATTTAATGTAATTCACTGTGAAGTTAGTACCGTCTTTTTCCCGACCGATTTAGATAAAAAACTTGAAATAGGTGTCCAAGTTTGCAGTTTTTCATCTTTTTGAGTTATTCAAATTTTGAATTCGATATTATAAAATCTGACTTCATCAGAATCTCCACAATAAAGTTAGCAGAACATACCCTTTTCTCACCAACATATTGCATTTTTGATCTTATTTTAGTAACACTTCAATTTATATTTTGATGTCAGTATTTAAAAAAAAAAATCATAACTTCACCATAAAATGTCTTTTTCTCAGCAATTTTTTGCTGAAACAAGGACATGTAGTGCTAACTTCACAGTGAAGTTAACATTACAAGTAATTGCAACCACTTTTTGATAAACTTCAAAATCGTGAATAGAAATACAGAAAAAAACTGCAAATTCCATGCCTTTGCATGTTTTTTTTTCTTTTTAAATTTTCCACCTACGCCACTGAGCTGAGCATCTAAGTATTTTGATACTTCTTTCTTTTGAGAACTTTTCTTCCTCCTCGAAAATTAAAAATAAAATTAAAATTAAAACTCATCCCAAAAAATCGACATCGTTCGAAGGATTTTAATGGTTATTCAAGCTAAGACTGCATTCCGGCTACAGAAAATGGTGCCGAAGGATGGAGGGCACATAGTGTTATACTTGACGATGGTAATAGAATAGTGCACCCTTAACCAATTCGTGGAACTTGAAATTCCCCTCAAAAAATCGCATTGAAATATTTAAGTGTGGTTTTTGGTAAGTGAACACCTGGGTGCATCACAAGAAAAAGTATTTTTTGGGAAGTCCTTTTTTTTAAGTTTGAACACTCTAAAGTTTTTTTTTTTTTTCTTTCTTTCAAAACTTATTTACTTTCATTGCAATGCTATTTGATTTGAGTGAGATTGAGGTAAGCAATCCTTGGTAATGGTTAGTCAGCTAATATTCTCGAAGAAGTATTTTACTTTTAGTACACTGCACAAAGTTTTAAATTGATTTTTACGAAATGGTATGGTTTTAAGGGTTTGTGTTAGTGTTTCAGTTTCAGAAACTATTCCATTAGGTTATAGATTTATTCGAAAACTGAAAAAAAAATGAACTTTTGAGTTGCAAAAGAAAAGATAAAGTATAGTTAATCTTCAAAGTATTTCGAGTACCTATTGGGGTGCTACGCGTGGTACTTACCCTACATTCAATCAAGTTTCTAAAATATTCATTCAATTCAATTTGAGTAATAAATTATGGGTTCGTTGAAGGTCAAAAACTATCAGAATTAAGAGCTTACACTGGGGGCAAACATGTTTCCTTATAGAAACCCCTTTTCTTGCATAACAAAATGTTCCTCCAAAATGGAGGGTAAATTTTTCGATTTATTATTGCTTCTTCTAACGCGCTGCCAAAGTTTCTTATTCACAGATGTATAAACTGCGTTTCTTGAATGCATTCATAAAGTGAAAACAGCTAACACAGATGGCTTAAATGAAATCACATACATAACGCCAACGCCAACGCCGCCATCATCCATGGAATATCCTTCGTAGTCGTTGTCTTATAGCAAAAATTATGACTCTATCTGAGAAAACTGCATTTCTCTCCCCAATATAGACGATATGCGAAGTAATCGCTGGGCGTATATAGAGATATTTGACTTAATCCAATAACAAATGCACGCCATCTGGTGTAGAATTTTAGCGCATTTTACCATCCCTGGGAAATTTCTACACAGCATACGATGAAGAGCGAGTAATATTTAACACTCGAGACGGAATATTACACACATTTGGGAATAGATTGCGTAAAATGGCAACCACCTAAAGTTCCTTTAAGACATTGTGTTCCAAGTAAAACACCATTCATTCTAATACCAAACATTCTAGGAAACTCTGGCTGGAATTGTGCTCTGTTTGTCTTAAAGACTGCAAACTGTGTACGTGTACTTAAGGCGTTTGGGGAATATATTCATAGATAAGATCCTTTATGTTCTGCATAGATTCCGAGGAACATTTCTCGCGTTGAAGAAGAAGCTTCTTTCCAGTTGGCTTGGCTGGTGTGATAATCAAAATCTATTTGGAAAGTTCAAAGGAATAATGCTTCAGTGGATATTGCCGGATGTGCGAAGATGTAATGATGATGATGATGGGAAAGGGAATGATGATGATGACTGTTGGAGTGAGTATAGAAGCTGCGTGCATGGATTTAGGTATCGCAAGGCGACAATTCATGAAGATTGTGGATAGCACAAACTGTCGTCGCAATAGAAGGTCATATATGAGGAAACAATTTTGTTCATTAGTTGATGTAACGAGTTGAAATGGGGCGTATTATTTAGAGTTAAAAGTATTCTCTTATGTATGGGTTATGACATTAAAGGAATTGTTTTTTAATATTACGTCATTTCAGAAAGGAATGATTTTTAAGTCTATTTCATTCAAATATAAAAATTGGCCCATTTCCAGCTGCTTCCAGTTGACTTAGAGACATTAAATTTCACTTACTGTTTTTTTTTTATTCATAGAAAATTAAAGATCAATTGATTTTCCTTAAAAGACAAAAGTTTCGTTTACGCAACATTTCAAGGGATATACAAGTTATTCGAATCAAATTTATTTGAAAACACTGGAAAAAAAAATGTTACAAATTATAGAAACTAAAAAATCAAATTAGACCCAAAAATAGTTTCATTTCCAAAAAATTATTTGAAAATAATTTTCAAAAATAAATATCAAAAGTAAGAAATTATTTGTTCAAAAATTTAAGAAAAAATTAGGTACTAAACATTTATGAGTATAGAAACGATAAATGTTACTTGAATTAAGTGTCGTTATAGATTATATTTTGTTTGTTGAGAAATAGGAAGTTGTTTTTGAAAAAAATTGAAACAGATCAGGTTTATGTTGCCAAAATTACCCACGTAGTTGAAAACCGTTTACATTTGTGGGGTTCACACAAGAATTTAAAAATATGTGACTTAATGAACCAAACTCAGATTGAACATGAAATATTGAATTTTGTTTCATTTTAAAAATTAAATTATATTAGCACTTGAAGTAAAATACATGAACTTGATCCTGTGTTAAAGTACAATAAAACAAAAATTGGAAAAATATATAAAAAAAACGTAAAACTTATTATTTTTATAGCTTTAGTAAAAAAAAAACGGACAAACCCCCTACTTTTAACTAATTTTTTCCTCACGTATACATGAATGTGTTTCGATCTTTGAATTGATTGCATCTTAATATTGGTCAATGATTATTCTAACATTATGCATCAAAATATTTTTTACTGGTGTTACCATTTGGCAAAAATTTAAAAGAAAATATCTCAACATAAAAGCTCCACACATTACATTGTTATACATTTTAGTGAAATAGCTTAGTTGAAAAAAATTCATTTTTCAGGTTTCTGGCTTCTAGGCAGATACCAGCCTTCGCCTTGTCGGGACTTAATTATTAGACATTCAAGACAAGACTGAGACAAGAGAGTTCCGGTGGTGTTTCCATTAAAGAAAATCATTCAAAATTGTGTTTTGTAGTTATAAGACAGCTTCTGGAATAAAATAATATCTAATAAGAAGGAGACGAGACTTAGTCAAACGAGGCAGAGACATATTAATTTTTTTCTCTTATATCTTTAGGGTTTACCAATTAGGTTCATCGTCAAATTAAATTGAAATTAAAAAAAAAACATTAAACCAAAATTTACCTTTAAAGGCTGGCAACCTTATACCTTAAGTTTATTTCTCTAGGCGATCGATGTCCATATTTTTTCTTTATACATATATGTACATTAAGTACATGCAATACTGCATTCCAGTCACTGGGTGATGGTCGTCCTACAGCAGGATCTTAAACTATAAATAATCATGTCAAAAGAATCATATTTTTCCAAGAACAAGAGTGATACTAAAATAACGTTGAATGCTTTCTTACTAATTTCATCTAACTTTACTTCAAATTCCCACTTCCTATCAAATTCAAACATCGAATAGCTCCAAAACCTTGCCCTTTTTACCAAGGTATCGGTTGGTATTTAATATTAAATAAAAAAAATAAAGCCCTACCAATAATAATTATCCCAAAGCCCCACAAAAAAAAACCATTAAACCAAATACCCATAAAAGAGCAAAAAATCATTCAACAAGAAAAGTCATCCTTTAATACCTTTAACATGACGTGAGTAAGAGTATGTACCTAAAGCTCCACACCTCCTACACACCTAATTTTCCATAATTCAATTTACAATCAGATCACATCTTTGAAAATTTATTACATCATTACAAAAACTTTTCTTTTTACACCCCCACCAAAACTCAGCAAAGACATCAACCACCACCCCCCTCCAAAACAACCTCCATATTAAACGAGCATATACCATACATACATATAAAGCTAAACTCAACCCCTGCCCTTTCATCAGATGTGAAAGAGAGTGCTTCTGCTTATCGACACTTTGAAAAACGAAATTCACACATCATGAACATTTTTCATAAATTTGGTTTTTACTTCGTTTAAAAGATACACACACATAAGACAAATATATACACACACACACCAACACACTATACATTTAATCAATGAAAATGCTTTCAACGAAAGATAAATTGTAGCTTCATGGCATTTATTGCTAATCAATTCAAATGAGTCCTGTTGTTCGAAGAAAAAAAAAAAAAAAAAAGGAAACGTTACTTTGAGAGTATATCTGAGTACACTGGTGCTCTGAGTATCTTAAATGTATACTCATTTCAATATCCGTAATTAGATCAAAAGGAAATTTAAAAAGGGATTCTCCAAATAGAATTACTTCCGTTTTTTACTTTTTCCATTCACACACATTATAGGAGAATTGCCCTCACTTTTTTTTGGGAGCTAAATTGATTGGCAATTGCACCAGCAGGACCCATATCTATATCCTGAATTTTATTACAATTCTCTTATAGATCTGGAGCATCATCGGTAAAACTATATACAGGGAACAAAAAAAAATTCCATACTGTCTATGTCTATCTTTCCATCAGTTAATGCTTTGATATTTGTTTAAAAAGACGAAGGACATTTTGATTTGGGAAATCTTTGTGAAGAAAAATACAGGATGAAATTAGATGTCTATGAGGATTGTTGAAACTATCTAACCATGGATTTGTGTGACCGTAGAATTCATTTGGCTCGAGGGCTTGATGGAGTTTCCTATAATAAGGCTCCTCTTTGGTATGGACTCAGGATAACGTCTGAAGGAGCTCAACTTAGGAAGATAAAGTGTTTAAACAATTCTCACAGAAGTATATATGTATGTTAGTTAAAAGTGACCACTCAAAGAGGGAAACGGAGATAGAAGATGGACAGCTGCAGCAGCTTGCAGCATAGGTACGTCGCGTCGCGTCGCGTCGGTATGGGTCTTGCCTTCATCATCATCACAAGGATATTCCACTTGAAAATTGAAAATTGCATGAAAAATTCAACGACAATCGGAAATTGAATTATTTACGAACACAGAAAAATAAAATGGAGACTGGTATAGCAAAACCAGAAAACATAAAATAATAAGGCAGAAGTGTATTTTTATTTTTGTTGATTCCTTTTTGGTACGTCTCGTCGGTAGAGTCTGTTTGTCGTCCTGTTGTCATTGTCGATGTTGGGTTATAGTCTTTTGCTTGATTTTGACATTCGATGTTCTTCAGTTTCAGTTTTTTTTTTTCATCCAATTGCCGTATCCTGGTAGACATCAGGATTCAATACTCCTTTTTGATTCAAAGGAATTCACCAATCCACCATTTTGAATCGATGTTGTGCTGCTGCTGATGGTGATGGTGAAAACTCATTAAAAATGTCGTCTATACCCATACCGAATTGAAATTTTCTACTCCAGGATAATGCAAGACGTGAAGGAATTTCCTTAAAACTTATCTTGTCCTATTTTGGTTAAGAGGATGAAGAAGAAGATATAGAAGAACACGATGAAGAAAAAGCAAGCTATTTTTTTTTTGCTTATGGATTATATGTGATCTATACTGGAAGGATATGGGCGGCGAAAAGTAATTTCTATTAGTTACTCTCACTCACACGTGCTGTTGTACGAATACGAATAGGTATATAGTGAAATGAGTTTTGTAAACTTTTTAGATCCTTAAAATTGAGAAAGTTTAGGGTTTTTCGTTTGGAAAATAAATTCAATTGTTGAGATAAGGAAAGTATAAATAGGTATAATGCTGTAGGGCATATAGAAAAAGAGTTGACTTAAAACTTTTATACGTTAAAATCCTTTGGGAAGGGAGGAGGTATTATTTAGACGTAGGAATAAATTGCTTACTAATTTTGGAAAATTTACAAATTCATAAGACTTACGTGTTTGTTCTATAACAAAGATTGTAAGACAAAGATTTTAATACAAAAAATTAAATACTGAGGTTGGTAGATAAGGGTATCATTATATGGACGAGGTAATGTTAAATAATTAAAAGAGGTAATAATAATTGAGGAGACTTCATAAATATTTTGATTTTGAGCAAAAATGTACGCGATTGGTCCAAATATCCAGCCGGATAGTCCACTATCTACAAAACAATAGTGCGCACTTATGTTCGTGGAGTGAAAGCAGTTAGATGCGGTTCACTAAATATTTATCTATTTTTACTATAGCACAAAAAAACAATGGCAGTAAAAAATTACAGCAAAATAATTTAAAAAAAAGTAAATTTCGTCTTTCTTGCAATTATGGACAGCGTAGGCTAAAAAGTAGTTTAAAGTAAGATTTTTGCAAATTTCAAAGAAGAACCGTTCCTCGAAAACCGTTTTGATTCGGTATGAAAAAGAACTAAGTTCTAAGAGGTTGTGACCTAACGTGATAACCAAAAAAGTGAAATAAATTAAAATAAAAAAAATAAAATAAAATAAAATAAAATAAAATAAAATAAAATAAAATAAAATAAAATAAAATAAAATAAAATAAAATAAAATAAAATAAAATAAAATAAAATAAAATAAAATAAAATAAAATAAAATAAAATAAAATAAAATAAAATAAAATAAAATAAAATAAAATAAAATAAAATAAAATAAAATAAAATAAAATAAAATAAAATAAAATAAAATAAAATAAAAAAAAATAAAATAAAATAAAATAAAATGAAATAAAAAAAAATAAAATAAAATAAAATAAAATAAAATAAAATAAAATAAAATAAAATAAAATAAAATAAAATAAAATAAAATAAAATAAAATAAAATAAAGTAAAATAAAAAAAAATAAAATAAAATAAAATAAAATAAAATAAAATAAAATAAAATAAAATAAAATAAAAATTTTAATTGCAGTCAACAGGTTATTAATATATGAGATAATCGAATATGCATGCAGATGATGTAAAAAAACACAGAATACACTTTTGCAAAAAAAAAATTAAAAACTTCAGAGATTTTGCAGCACCCAAATTAATCATTCTTATTAAACAACAAAAACATCATTTTGGGTTATCGTCCCAACGAAACCTTTGAATATTCAAGTGCATATGTATATACATACATAATATAAGTATAGGACTATAGGTACTCTGATATGAAGAGTAAATTATCAGAAATGTCAACAAAAAAAATAGCGTAAGGTATTTTTTAACAACAGGTTGATAATGATGAAAGAAAACACATCATCCATACTGTCAAAGTTCAACTTTTAATCTTTAAATGCTCTGGAGTGATAAGACACATTCTGAAGGCGGTATCACCCTATAAAGTCTGAATGCAATCATTAATAAACATCCAGTTCGTGATTCACTTTAATTTTGAATTAACAGCCTTCGCTATGAAAATTGCATTGCTACAATTACCAGTGGGCTTGGATCCAAGTGCCAATGTCAATCAAGCCGTTGAGGTCATTAAGCAGGCTAAAGCAAAAAATCCTGATTTGAAAATAGCCATTTTGCCAGAATGTTTCAACGGTCCCTATGGAACAGAATATTTTGCTCAATACGCCGAAAAAGTACCTCAAGGACCGACCTGTCAAGTATTATCAAAGCTGGCCAAAAGTCTTGGGCTCTACTTAATTGCTGGGTCGATAATTGAACAAGTTGACGGACGAGATCTGTTCAACACTTGTACAGTTTGGTCTCCTGAAGGCAAGTTAATTGGCAAGTATCGCAAGGTATGTATAGAAATCCCATAAAGGTACACACAATATTATCAACGAATTGTCATTGCTGATGGCTTTACTCCAATAGATGCATTTATTTGACATAAACCTTAACTCGGAAGCTGGCGGTTGTATGCATTTCACTGAATCATCAGCTCTAAAACCAGGCAATGAATTTACGGTGGTCGAAATTGAAAATCGAAAATTTGGCTTTGGCATTTGTCATGATATGCGATTTGAAGAACTGGCCCGAGTCTATCGCAAAGAAGGTAAGTTCGTAGAATAGCTGATGTATATTGACCAGTGAACTAATCCATTTTCGGAGCGTGCAATAATCATCGTCTATTTTGAAGGGTGTGACATGATTGTGTATCCTGGATGCTTTTGCACTGCTCAAGGTCCAATGCATTGGGAATTACTGCAAAGGTCCCGTGCCAATGACAATCAACTCTTTGTGGCAACAGTTTCATCGGCTCGCGATGAAAACGCTGATTACGTTTCGTATGGACACTCAATGGTTGTGGATCCATGGGGCAGAGTAATGTGCGAGGCTGGAGAAAAAGAAGATGTTATAATCGCTGATATTGGTAAGAGGTGTCTGTTGTGGGAATGATTTTCGTTGGATTGAAATCGATTTTTGTTTTAGATTTTACAATGGTGGATGAAGTTCGTCAGCAAATTCCGATATATGGACAAAGGCGTACAGACATGTATGAGACCATTAAAAAATAAATAAATAAATCACAATATAGCTTCCATGTGCAAAGAACTTAGCTCGAACTAGTTTTTTTCAACAAAAAAAAATACCTTTCATGATATTTTAGCACCTAAAACCCGCAATCACGTTTTTTCTCTAGTTTTTTACTTGAGACTGTGGGTACTAGTAGGTCAAGTTTTGGAGTCGTCAAAAAATTGGAACTCGAGATTTTGATCAAATTCACAATTCTATCCGTCTCTCTGTCCGTCTGCTTGTCCATCTGTTGAGCTCCTGCTAAATTGGTGGGTGAATTTTGTTAAAACATGGTAGTGTTTTTTTTAAGACTAAAAATAACGGCACATGCCTTACATTTTTATGGCCTCTTTGGAAAATCCAATTATTTTCAAAAATGGCTCCGATGAATTTCTAAAAAAAAAATTCTATAACTTTATATAAGAAAGAAATCCAAAACGTAATGGATTAATTTTTTGATATTTGATCATTTGATTGTAATTAAAATTTTAATACAAAAGCATCTAAAATTTATAAAAATTATCAATTCTTAAATTTTCAAAAAAAAAAAATTGAACAATTTTTAGATATATTTTTGAAATTCTGTAAAAGTCGGTATTTCAATACTATCTTTAACAATTCCAACAAAAATTGATTTTACTTTCAAAAATATAAATGTTAAAAAACCGTTTTAAAAAATTAAAATATCTGTGCCACAGGGTTCTGTTTTGTCTCCCTGCTCTTCAGGCGTGGAACTGAAACAGCTAAATATGATAAGTACATTAAATTCTGACTTAGACAGCATTGTACAATGGGGATTAAAAAATCGCGTAGAATTTAATGCTTCAAAAACTCAAAAGCGAGAAGTATCCCCCCCCCCCCCGCCAATATCTATGAGTGGCACTTGCATCGAAGAAACTAATCAGCTTGCGATTTTAGGTATGTGTATCACAAACCATCTTCTGTGGAATGATCACATACACAACGTAGCCAAAAACGCCGCAAGATGTTTAGGTTTCCTTTGGAGATGCAAGAAATTCTTTTCCCCTTCTAAACTGGGTATTATCTATAAAAATTATGTACGTCCAAAGCTTGAGTATAACTCCCATCTCTGGGCTATTGCTCCAGCAACTTACTTAAGACTCTTGGACAGTATACTTGAACATCGGCGCAACGTTTCCTGTCTCTAACTCTTTTATCGTTACTTTTACGGTAAGTGCTCTAGTGAAATAGCCAGTTGTATTCCTCCCCTTAAACGATTCAACCGTAGTACTCGCGCTTCCTCGGAATGCTCATCTGGCAAGTACAGGGATTCGTTCTTCAGCCATACTACGCGAATGTGGAATACCCTTCCACGCTCTGTCTTTCCCTCTCATTGTGATGAACTGAAATTCAAGACTAATGTTCACCGACATCTCCTTTCAAATCCTCTCCCACTTACCTAAAGCTCGCACTGTGTCTCTGACACATAAAGGGTACACAAAATCCTCTTTAGTGCGCGCTAATTATAAAAAAATCTCAAAAACGGCACCCACAATTTTCATAAATTGAGTGTATGTATTGGCATAAGTACCGCCTGTTATAAAACAAAAACTAAATTGGAATTCCATTATTTGGTTCGAAATATAAATATTTTTAAAAAAAGGAAAAAAATACGTTCTTTATTGTCAAAGGGAATAAAAAGCCGCGACATAAATTTTACCATCAATATGAAAACACTTAAAAAAAATCCTCATTTAATCAAGACTAACTTTAACAGCATACTGTACAAGTACACAAACATTCAAAAATATTCAATTGAAATCATTTAAAATAATTACTAGGAAAAAAAATCTATTTTTACCCCCGAAGGACCTTTCAAGACGTCAATTTCATTAATCTACCATTAATTTAAAAACAATTTCTATTTGAAATGACCTTAATTTCAATACTTAAGTACCTATCTTTTACTCTCTTAACAAAATTCCACTTAGGTAGAGGTACCTACTACCTATTATAGCTAGCAGTAAATTGATTCGAATCGAACAAACTTTAGCTCTTTGGACTTTTAATTGCCTGACAGAATAATATAGTCCTGATGTTGATGCCTTAACCCATTAATGTACAAATGAGAGTCTTGTGTTGCTTGTCCATTTTAATATAATAAAATAACTGACTTTTGTAACGGTTCGGTGTACAGGAATGGGTAGGTACTTGGCTTTTTACTGATTATGTGTGAGTAAAATTAACTGCTGACTTTTGTAGAATTTTAAGGTCGACCTTTTTTTTATAGCAAAGGTCAAACAATGTCAGAAAACTATGACTATGATGATAATAATAATAATAATAATGATGATATTCCCAGAGGAGCGATTTTATTTTGTTCGTTGGCTATAATATCCTGCATTGCAGGAGTCGATTTTTTTGTTTATAGACTTTTTTATGGTTAGCGGCTGGATAGATTGTTTGTGTTGGGAGCCTTCGTCATCTAAACTTTTGTCATTCTAAACTTTGCGAACTCTCCAAAACCACAATCCATGAATATAAACGATTATCTTCCGGTCTTCCATTAAGCCACGTTAGAAGGATGGATACCCAACTGGGTTGTCCATGTCCAGGCTGGATGGGCGGTGTGGTTGGGACCAGCAAGAATAGTTTAAAAAAAAAAAAAAGTTTTTGTTTTTTTTTTCGATGGTCGTAGGTTTTTTTTTTTTTTATTTTCACTGCGGCTTGTTCTTTGGTTTTGGGATTGTTTGAATAGCTTCCTATTTACAGTGGAACAGAATAGCCTACAAATTGGAATGGATTGTGAAACTCTATCTACACGAAAAAATGCCGTGACAAAAACCTACTTCTTTGGTAAAGTTTATTTTTCTTTCCTTTACGGTGTATATCCCATTCCACAGTTCATGCCGTTGGACTAAAATAATACAGGAAAATCCTGTGACATTGTATCCTTTTTTATGTTCATTGGGTGCGCTTTGAGGCTGCGAAAAGTTATCACTCTGTGGTGTTATCGCATGAATGATATCCTTTAATAGTTCCTTACCTCAGTGTTGTTTAGTTTGGTTCGGGCGTATTATCATGATTGGGAGTTTTTTTTTTTTTTTTCTTCCTCAGTTATAGATAAATGTAGATGTCCTTCAGTTTTGTGATGGCATATTTTTTTTGGTTTTGATTATGCAAAAAATTTGTAAAGGTCCAGCGATGGGAGATGATGAGAGAGGAAGCATGATGGATTTTTACACTTTTTTGTACTTATTGTTTTCTTTTTTTTTTGTACTTTGTTGTGAGTTTTGGGGTCAATAGTAATAAGTAAAATGCTTTCTTTGTCTTTGAAAATTGGATATTTTTTTTATATAGAAAAGAAATGAGAATTATTTTGAAGATATTGTTATTTGTAAACATCTTTAAAATATGTTTCTGAGAAAAGCCTTCAATTTGGCTGTTGTATTGTCTTAGGCCGATTTTTTTCAGTATTGAGTTAAGTCAGAGTTAAAAAATCCTGCAAATAAAGTTATCCATCACCGCTGACTCCAGAAGCTGGGGAATATGGAAGAACAAGAAAAAAAATATTTTCTTCAATTAACCCAGAGTTGAAATAATCGTATTTGAAAAGCTAACTTGGGATTAATTTTAATCCCGCCCCTAAAATAAGTCCTTAGTCTTTTTATGTTTTAGAATTGTAGAGGTGATGTAATGCGTAACGTTATTGACGAAAATTCAATAATATTTTATAAAATCTTTCTTAAAATTCCCTTGTTTCAAGCCAAGTTTTTCCATTAAGTTTGGGAAACTACTCGAATTTTGTCAATATCAATATCACTTTTTGAGTGATATTGATTTTCATTTCAAGTTCTTTTTTTTTTTTTATTTTGCAAAACGAAGATTTTTGTCCATAAAAATTTTTCTGTGAACTTCTGGTTCATCAATTAGGACAAAAATAATTACGTATGTAAAATATATTCTTGTGAAAGGTTGTTGACGGACTGCAGGATCCTTCCGTGATTCGTTATTATCCTTAGGGTAATTCCTTGTGATTCTCTTAACTGCAGGTTTACATCATCTTACGTAATTTACCAACTATTTTCAAATCTGCAACTTTTCTGTTTTGGACGTTCTGAGAGTGCTTCTATATTACCGATAGTTGGCGAAGTGATCAATTTAGTTGGAAGTTGCCTGTTTTTCCATCAACACCCAACTGACGTTGAGACACGTTCAAACATATAATAAATTAGTTGGTATTACAGAAATGAATAAAACGTTCACCATTGTCTTTGCCAACACCATCTTTTCATTTAAAATGCCTTTACGTGGTATAAAACTGCTTTCTCCTCGTCAGAAGAGAGCTCCATTGTGGAGTAACACTGTAATGGTGACGCTAAGTACTCTAATCCGAAACCGGTCTTTCAGCATCTTAGTCACCTATAGATCTCCCAGTAGAGCTAGGCACGGCTTTGAGGTGTCTTCCCAGATTAGAGTAGTATACAGTACGACTCACTTCAGTAACTTCTAAGATATCCAACCTGTACCCCATGAATTCGTCTCTAGCTCGGTGAATGTGGCATTTTGAGGACTTTCATTTCCGTAATCGAGAAGTGTAAAGACACTCCAGAGGTATGAGGTCCAATTCAATTTTAGCTAAGAAGGATATTCGTTATTCGATCTACGTTGTGGTCAGTGAATGCCCCAGTACAGAGATAGTACCTTCAAAGCATTGTACCAAGATGACGTCTAGCTCCCGAAATAATTTTCCGTGCCAGTAATTTGGAGTCATATCCCTTCAGAGGTTCAACTTTCACTCTTTAAGTGAAAACATCACAATCCTTCTATTTTTCTCTCACTGAAACAATTCAAAAGGAATTTAAAAATAAACAAAATCTTTAGATTTTGTTCCTTTAAATCTTTTTTTTTTTTTTTGGTTTTAATTACTGTTGAATTTTTTTTTCCTCTGACCAAAATAGCAACATCATTCATCCAATTACATTCCCACATTTTTCATTTCCTTAAATAAATTTAAGTCATCATCCTTGGGTACAAAACAAACAACTTAACCACAAAACCCAAAAAATAAATTCCAATGTTTTTCCTTTTGCCTTTTTTTGGATTTCTCCATACTTTATACGAAATGAAATAAAATACAAAAAAATCCCTTACCCGCATAATATATGTTACATAACTAGCAAAACCACTCAAAAGTCAAAAATATTTCCGACATGCTGCTCATTTTTGTTGAAATGAAATTCTTTATTCCCGAATCCCGAATCCCGACCTCGTCTGCTATGCACACGCAAGTCGATTAGAGCGAACTTAAAAATATACAAAAAAAAAAAAAAACATGAGTGCTATTTTCCTAGAAGAATAGAAAACAACGCATCTGGAAAAGTCAAACCGAAAAACCGCTCCGAAAATTTTAAAAAGTGGAAAAATGGGGATTTCTTTTCTTATATTGTATATACCTAAAGTTGCCATGTCCTTGAAGGGTTTTTCCTATTGTTCGAAAGTAGTAGTTGTCCTTATTTGCTGTTTCTAACCCTTTTCCATGGAATTTTTCATCTGCATAAGAATTTTTCCGTCAAGGCATAATGCTTCCGACTACGACGACCGACAAGTGACGCCCCAGCACGGTCGTTGGTGGTTTGAGTTGGAGTTTCCTACAAAATACCTCTAATTGTTTTATCCTTTTTTTTGTTGTTGTTGTAGTTTTCAGGAGAATACCGGCATACAATGGCAGCAGATGTTTAAGGATATATACGGTTCGTCATGGTGTTCCATGGTAAAATGTATGAAAGATGTTTTTAAGCCATTGTTTCGTGAAAAACGGCAATCTTTGTCTATGTTATGTTGATGCTGCTGTTTATCACTTCTGCAAGAACACTCATTCAAATTCAGAAAGAATTTTTGATCTTCTGGCAGAGCTAAAGTGTGACACAAGAAGAAGTGGTTTTGGGGGTTAGGTATAAAGGAGTTACAAGGACAATCTGCTGAGGCTGGCTGGCGCTGAGTGTTCGTTTTTAGTCAAAGGTATTCTTGGTATTTTTACTAAATATTCAATAAGCGACTGCTAACAAACAGCACAAGCTCCAAGTATTTTAATGAAAAGCCAGAGATATTTTTTGATTATGGCAAATATTTGTGGGTACATACATTGCATACCTAC
This sequence comes from Syrphus vitripennis, assembly GCA_958431115.1. Taxonomy (NCBI): domain Eukaryota; kingdom Metazoa; phylum Arthropoda; class Insecta; order Diptera; family Syrphidae; genus Syrphus; species Syrphus vitripennis. The sequence goes on from OY288108.1 coordinate 31,413,905, forward strand.
TATATACTTATAGATATAATAATAATATTAATAATATGGAAGTGTCCTTGTTTTCAAGGAAGGTATAAGCAAAAGCAAAAGCAAGCCAGGTAAATATTTGGAATAAATTTCTTGTGCAGACACAGCAAATATACATAGCCAAGAATTTCCATATACGAATTGCATTCATGCGATGATTATAATATAGGATAAGATATTTTCAAGGAAATTTGCATATGATATACCTACTCGTATATAATGAGCTTATAGGAGTATGGCATTGGCATTAAATATATTTTGGATTAAAATGAGATTTAGTATGGCTTTCAGATCAATTTACCATTTTATATAGATAGGTATACTTATAAACAGAAATTAAATAAAATTCACTTAAAGGGGGATATTCGTGAAAATGACATTTACATTGAATAGATAATGAAAGGTTACATTTACAATTTTAATTTGAATTCATAAATTAATTTTCGAGACAAAAAATTTAATTAAAAAGCTAGGACTGGGAAACATTGGGATTCAAATATAAATTATTAATATTTTAGTACAAAAAATTGCAAAAGTGCATAATTCCAAAGGAAAAAAAAACTACTCCCTTCCCTTTTTGGTAGTAGACATTTTTTTTTAAACATATATAGCCAATGCCACCGTTGAAAGATGAAGGGGAAATCACCAAGGGCCCGGGACTTTTTAGAGGCCCTTAAATTTAAAACAATAAGTTGAAACGTAAATTCCTCTTGCATTTCTTTTTTTTTTCAATTTGAGTTAGATTTTTATTTTTTCATATAACCTAAGGCCAAGTTCTATTGAGTTGCGTGTACGTTATCTATCAAAAAATAACACTTGTGGATTTGGGCCTCTGACTAACGCTAACAAAATTCTCTGAAAAAAGGAGAAAAATGAAACAATTCCAACAGTTTCTATGTACATAAGAAAATTTCGAACAGTTTTTATCAGTTTTATGCTGAAATAAGAGAGTTCAGAAATCCAAAACACAAATCTATTTGTTTTAAACTAAATATTTATTCTATATAAAAATTGTTCTTTTGCTTTGATTTGGAGTATTGCTTAGTTTGCTTTTATTACTAGCCCTGGAAATCTGTCAAAAATCTATCAAAATATTTAATTTTATCCTAGAAAATTTGTGTTAGTAAAAGAATGAGTTTTTTTGTTCATAAACCTAGTTGACGCTTTTTGAATAATTGCGTACATTTTGGATTTTTTATTTTATGAAATTGAGAAATGTATGAATTTCTTAAAAATAGTATGCAAGTTGTACGAATTTGATAATATGCACTAAAAACAGAATTTTCAAAAAAAAAAAATGTCAATCCGTTTTCAAAAAAATGTTCAGAAAATTTTTTTTTGATCCAAAAGCTATGAAAATTTTAATGTGCCACTTTATTAAAATTATACAGGATCTATTTTATAAATCATTTAATTACAATCCGTTAGACTATTTATGAGAAAATTAAAAAGCAAAAATACGGTTCTATGGCACATATCCCTAAAATTTAAAAACTGTTTCCCAATGGGATTGGCAGGAAAATCCAACGAGATGTTCTGATTTAAATAATGAACAATGAACAAAGTTTTGTGGCCGGCCGCAGCAAATTCTCATCACCTTAATCTTATACAATATATGTACATAGATTTTTTCCGAAATTTTTTTTGTGACTTAAAATTAGGAAACGAAAGTTGAAAGGGATCAGATTGAGAAAAATCACTTAACCTTAAAATAAGTTAACTTATGGCCAGTTTCTCAGTTAGGGTTTAAACTCTACTTTTGGTTTAAATTGAAGTTCAACAATTAAATAGGTTTCACAGCGTTTGTTTAAACGTTGAACAGAGTTCAATCTGTAGTTCAACGAGTGAAAACTACGGTTTTCGGTCCAACGCTGAGAACTCCTGAACGCAACCTCTCAAAATTTAATTTGACAGCTACATAATGTACCTTTCATTTTAAAAATTGTGGATGAAGGAAAAGCAAACGAAATATATTTATTGCTACTAAATTTAAATACAATGTTTTCGAGTTCGGAAAGTGATTTTGAAGATATAAGTGACGAGGAAAATCATTTCATCTTTTTTTGGGAGAGTGGTTATATAGAAAAACGCATCCGCTGGAGAACAAATCACTTCAACTATTGGGACGATGTTGAATTTTTTGAGAGATTTCGAATGTTGAAACAGTCAGCATATACGGTATTGGAGCAAATTCGATCTAAAATTGAAAATACTACAAAATGGTAAGAAATATTACTCCTAACAAAATTTTGAAAAAACAAAATAAAAGTTAAAGTTTCTAGGAACAATTCGACGTCCGCGATAGAAAAATTAAAACTTCTTTTTTTTGCACAACGATTTTATTTGAATTTTCCATTTTTTTTATCTTTTTTTTAAATTTGATTCACCAATGGCTTCCAGGAAGTACCAAACCATACAAAATTTCTTTAAGAATAATCGAATTAGATTTTAAAAAACTACAATGCTGCCAACTTTATATGCTTGAACTTCGCTTAATTGATCTTAAGTTCAGTTAACACTGTGAAACCGAGCGAGTTGAACTTTACATTTGAACCGAAGTTCAGATTCAGCTGACCTGTAGTTTACACTCTCACTGTGAAACTGGCCATTAGTCTTTCATTTTTTTTCATAAGGAGATATTAGCAAGAAACTGGAAAAAAGTATACTTTTAGGCATGTTAACTATTTTAACCATGAAAAATTTATTTTGAAAATAAAGAACGATAATTCAGTTTTATACTTAAATAGCCAGTTCTATCAAATTTCTTTTACGATGAGTCGTCCTTGAGATGTCGATTGACACACATTTTTCCAAAATGGCGGCCTCCACAACTTTGCCATTTTGTTTTTATGTTCTAAGTATGATCTCTGATGGTTGAAAAATCCACTACAGACTGGGTAAATAGTGGAATTCGACATAGTTGTAAGTATAGCTTTTGGGTATGAATTTGATCTCTTCGGCCAAGAGTTCCTTCAAAACAGACAAAAGCCAGCCGCAGAAAAATCGTCGAAACAGGGTTTCGAAGATGGAAAAAAGTTAAAAGAGCTAAAAGAAATTTACAGGAATAAGAAAACATGACCTATGCCCAACGGAGGGTGAAGGAGCTAAGATACTATGTAATGTTATAAACAAAAGTACCTGTGATTTGACGCAGTCCACTAATAGGTCAAAACAAACGGATTGGTATAGAATCCACTAATTTCTATAGATTTAGTCAATTATTACAAAATTCTAATGAAGTTCTGACTTCATACAGAAACCTTACTTTATACGCATAATTTTAGGATTTATTAAGAACCATAGAACCACTTCAAACTGAATTAAAAAACATAATTTAATAACCTAAAAAAAATGACAAAGGAAATTATAATGAAAAAAAAATGTATTTCCTTGAAATATGACAAATTAAGTTCATAAAGGAACTTGACACATGACTCACTTACATTATAAGAATTTGTTTTGAGCATTTTTGATTATCACTGCCGCAATTCCATTGAAAAACAAATGGTTACGGAATCCACATGACAGTGTCTTCATGTTTAGAAATCAGACCCTCGTCAAAATGTCTATTTATGTGATGTAGTGTCTCATATAATGTTTATAAAGAACGTTAATATTGAATTTACAAGAGTACAGACATATTACAGCATCAGCATTAACGTTTTGATTTGAACTTCCTGTGTGTCATAATCCTACAATTATGTAAGTGTTTCTCACATTATGCAAAACAAGCTTCGTCAATGAGCCTTATTAATATTGTATGTTGCTTTGCTGCGATTTTGCAGAATTGAGAAAAAGGGTCAGGCGCCAAATGATGAGATGCTGCTTTTGGTCGAGAGGTATTAAGTAGACTTAATCACGGATTTTAAGCCATTCAAAGTGTATATTGAGAACCGTGATCATAGTCACTAACAAATTAATCAATGCTGAATTTCGTGGGTCTGATTTAACGTGTTAATCGTAATAGACTTTACTAATGTATAATTTATAAATACTTAATTGAGGTAAGGCGTTAGTTAAAGCTACTATTTAGAAACATCAACTGTTAGTTATCAGTTTTTTTCTTTCCTTTCTGAATATAAAGAACAATTTTGTAAAATCATGAGTAAAGAACTGCCTTTGATTGTACACATTTAAGATTTTTTTTTGAAATTTCATTAAAAGCATTCACTTAAACAAAAAAAAAAAACAAAATCATGCAATCGTATAAACAGTGGTTAATTAATTTTTTCATTGAGTGTTTGCTTACAGTTTCATAAAAAATTGTAAGCAGCCTTATTTATTAGATTTCACTAAAACTCATTCAATCTCCGTTAAACTGCTACCTTTGTATATGAAAACTATAGTACTATCATGGCGAGTTTTTTTTAGGGTTGCAGAGGTCCTGGTGGTGGCGCTGCAAAATGTGAGGTGTAAAATTCGATTTGGGGAGTCTTTAAGCGTCGAAAATTGGTGGTAGGGGCAAGAGTAGACTATTTTTTGGATTATTGCATTCAAAAAATATCAATAAATATCATTTAAAACCTCCATAAGCTCTCCGCAAAAAAAAAAGAGTAAGGGTTGCATAGGTAAATTAGATGTCGCCCCATTCGACTTCCACCATGATAGTACTATAGTTTTCATATACAAAGCTGCTACGAAGCACTTATTTCATCATTACGCCACCTCAAACAAATTCTACGTGTGAAATCTTTTCTTAACCGTATAGGTTAAGCCCTTCTTATATCAAAAAAATGACCCATCTACAACTCTGGTTATTGTATAGAGACAAACCCAAACTGATTTTTTCTTTGCCCAGAAATACCTCTCATGAGAATATGCATTTTTTATTTTCGTTAAAGAACTGTGTACTAGGCTAAGAAGATGATACTCCTACTCATTGGACATTGGACAATTACTTCGAACATGAATTATAGAGTGAAATGGGGGAAAACTAAAATTGATGCCCGACTTCATAAAACGTTTTAGCTCGAACAGAATTTCTTTTAAATAAGAACTTTTTGAAGTTTTTCCGGGTCCTCTATCAAATTCAATACTTGGACATGAAAAATATTACAAACCCTGTGTTAATTTAAAATCTAATGTTTAACTCAGATTAAAAACTGTAATTTGGATAACAAAAAATTTAAGTTACTTTTCTCAAAAATTAAAGATTGATTGATTTAATTCTCAAAATCTCTTATGATGGATATGTAAATATGTATATAAAAGCAAAACTGTAAAAGAAATTGGAAAAAAATTGCAACATTTCTTTTAATTTCGCGATGTTTTAATCTTTGAGGTAAATTTGATAATCCATATTTGAAAAAATACTTTTAAATGATAAACCAAATTTTTTACAAAGAACTCCAAAAAATATTCTAATCTTTTCTTTTTCTATTCCAAATACACAAGAAATTTAATTCTAAAAAATATGTCAACAGTGAGAATTATATCCATATATGTATAGAGATATTTAAGAACTTTCTTTCAACACGCACTTTGGAATTTCAATTTTTTATACTTCAAAAAAAACACATTTTTAGAAAAGTGGTAATGTTTTTAAATTAGGGTCTGTCTATTAAAATTGCATGCTGTTTTTGAGTTACGCTTTATAGATTCTAAACTTTTTGAATAAACTAGTTTTTTTTTAAATTAGGACACAAAATTCAAAAATTTTGTTCAGAAAAAAATATATTTTCAGAAAAGTGTCAACACTGAAAATACTTCAATATGTAGAATAGACCTATATTTTAAAATATAGTTTGTCCTTTATAAGTCACGCATTCAGCTTCTACTTCAAAGGAGGAACGGATCGGAACATATAAAATTCCAATGCTATTTTCCATTGTCAAAAAAAATATTACAACTTTAGGAAGATGGCAGCATACATAATAACTTTCCATCGTACACGAAATTATTTTCCATTATATTTTTTTACATGACTTATTTCTCGCATTATGTTCCTTATCATGTTGCTTATCTGGCAAACTAAGTTCATTTTTGGCCATGAATTTCCCGAATCTATGAAAATTCATATTGAATGAATGAATATTTAACTGAATATAAGACAAAAACGAAATCCACCAAAAAAAAAGTCTCTCAAAATTCTTAAAGTCATAAAAATTCATACCTTTATACATATATACGTATAGGTCTAAAATCTAGGAACATAATATCCAGTAAGTTAACATCACTTCGTTTTTTGTTCCGCAGTCATCGGCCCAGCCGTCACCTCGCTCAATTATGTTAAACTTTTTTCTAACAATTATTCTACAAAAAATGTTTTCCATTCTTCCACCTGCTAACTGGATTCGGGTTTAATTCATTGAAAGCAGAAGTACGAGTACGTACCTACAAATATTTTACTTTTTCTCAACATGTCCGCCATACCAATGCAACCCAGTATCCTGTCGATAATATTCATGTTGAACTTTGTTCTCAACAATTTTTTGTAGGTACTTTTATATATATTTTTTTTTTTTTAATTTTTTATTCCAAAACTCTCGCCCAACCCCAACTACAGTACACAATGAAAACGAAAAGTTTACAACTTTTTCCGCTGAGTTGAAAACTTTCAACATTTTGCAATAAATTTGTGTGGAACACACTAACCCCCTTCATTTATTCATTTATTGTGAGACTCACAATAATTCCTGCCTGAAATGTTCGCTCTTTTATAGCAGCAGCCAGCACGTAAATTTATGAACTACACTTCTAACTCTGATGCAAGATGCTGCCCTCGAAAAATATCCAGCAACAAAAAGCAAAAATCCAAAATCCACAACAAAAAATATAGGAAAACACAAATTAAGTGGACCAAGGTGTCGTAAGATCTTGTTTTTAAAGCATAAAACATAAAGCAATTTTGTCAAGTTAATTTAAATAAACTTTTTTTTGCCAATTTTGCATAAAATTGTATATTTAAAAAAAAAACTGAAATAATGAATTTTCGACCAAAAAGTTTTTATAATTTTCTTAAACATTTTTTTTTTTTCAAAACCAGCAAATAATTTTTTTTTTGAAATTTTTCGAATTTTTTGCGACTCCAAAACTTTCTCCATATCTTTTCTTTATCGCAAGTAAAAATTATTGCAAACGGAACAAGAAAAACGATCCGAATCCATCGCAAGGGTTAATAATGCTGTGCAATGTGGTAGTAGAGGTTATAGAGGAAAGTTCTTTGTGGTTCCTAGAACTTTCCTGCTTTGCTGTGTTCTATGGTGTAGTTCATTGAAACTAGAGAAACGAATTAACGATAACCCTCAGGAACCAAACAAATGAAGGAAGACTATATTTGCAACTGGGGAAGAGTAGGTGCAAGAAGATAGATTTATACAATCTGAGTGAATATTAAATTACCCTAGATCCGCTTTGCTATAAATTTGTGCAATTTATTGTGGAACAACTTATGAAGAATTGGTGCCTAGAGTAGAGTAGATAGGTGAACGAGTATATGCATGGATTTAATTTATAAATTTAATGGTTTCAAGGAATTCTATAGTGTGATGTACAAAAATATGTTTTTTTTAGTTTTTATTTGGAATGAATATAAGACATTAAATATCTGTTTCAGGACGAAAAAGGAACATGTTTTCGAATCTGGTAAAATACTGATTGGTATTGAAATGATGATAATCACAACTCTGCAACAGTATAAAGTTTAGTTATCAAATGTGCATATTTTTACCTGATAGCCAATGACTATGATATAAAACATGTATGGAGTACCTACATGGAGAAAAATTTCTTTACTAAAGAAAATGTTCACAATAAAGAAAATTGCGTCAAGCATATTATAAGATAACAATATATTTTTAAGAAGGTTTCTTATCAAATTTGCCTCCAACATGAAATATATTTTTTTAAATTAATTTTTTCTTTTAACATTTTGTTTTGATATTTTTTCCAGCACTATGGATGAGACAGATGATGAAAAAGGAGATAGTGACAGTCCATGAAGAAGCAGGGCCTAAGTGACTTACAGCTTTCAACCATTCCTGTGTGCGTGTTACTGCAGGATTTAGGGGACTTACAATTTTATCCGGAATTCCATTGAAAAACACTCTATTCTTGACAAGTGATACTCTTCGAGAATTTATCAATTTCGGAAATAACTATTTCAAATTTCTCGAAAACGTCACTGACAATTTTGATACATTTTTTTGAGTGCATTAGAAGCATTACTGCCTATTCTAAAATAGAATTATCACAAAATGGTGCGAAATATCAAAAATGTTTATTTCTGTATGTATTCTCTCTTCGGTAGGTACTTATTATAAATATTTTTTAATTTTTTAAATCTGTTATTAATTTCATAATACAAACAGACACATTTTAATAAAATATTTCCATCATTTCTTAACATATACAATTCCGACTTCAAATGAAAACCACTCACATCTTCTAAACATTAGATAGGTTAGGTCTCTCGTGTATAGTCTGAGAAGTAACATTGCAAGTTGCATTTAATAGAGACTTTCTTCATTTTAAAATAGCATGGTACATATTGAGGATAAATTGCACTTTTTAGTTACAAAAAAGGCAATTCTCCTTAATTCTGCTTTTTAAAGTTCTTCAAATCCTTCAAAATATGGAAACTCTGTAAAAATTATAAAAATTGGTCCCTGTTCATTCAAATTACAATCATTCAAATAACAAAAATTAAAAATATTGTACAAAAAAAAGCTTTCATAGTGGCAAATAAAAAGAAATAATTTTGAAAAGAAAAAATATAAAGGTTTTTTTTTAACTTATATTCAAATTTTTTTTCGCAAAAATAATAACTTATTTAGAGTACTAAAGAACAAACTCAAAGATTTTAAAAAAATATAGCAGGTATATTGTAATTATTGTCATTTGTTTTTATGTATATACATACAAATGTATGTATATATATATTTTTTAAATTTTAGTACTATTTTCAGAAAATTGCTGATGCTGTCTGAAAAGGTGGAGATGGACTTCCTCGAAATGTTTGGCACCGAAAAACAATTATTTTCGAAAATTAGTTTGAAGTCGTTTTATTAAGATCTCGTTTCGAAATACTCATTAAAATAGTTCCCATAAATTATATAATGAGCATAAATTATTTTTAAAAAACTTCATCATTATAGAGATGAAACCGGAATTTTTGACTTAAAATTTGTTTTATGCTCCAACTTTCCATACAAATGTTTTCGATAACACCAATTATTTCTGAGGCATACGCAAAAAAGTGTAATTTCGTCAATTTACTTTTTTGAAACGATGATATATTTCTAACCAGCAGTCGGAGAAAAAAGTTATACTCCAAAAATCAGTATTTTCGATATTTGACCCCAAATAACTTTAACCATAAACCTTTGTGGTGCCAAATTTCATCAAACCAAAATAAGTTATCAAAAAGCAACTCTAGCTCTCGAACTATAATAATCTTTAACACACATATTCGCTTTCATTCCTTATCGCTGCTTTACGCAAATACAAATGCATTTCAAATAAGAACCCAAAGTTTTCCTCCAAAGCCGTATATTTGAAGAGATTATTCGTTACAACGCTTAAATTTATTATGTAATTAATCTAATTACAAAAACAAATAGCATTTCTGTGTATTTGTATGCAGTATCTCTTAGCTATTTACATATTTCTGAAATGTCAAATGCTATTTGAACTTCAGATTTTCTTCTATGAGAAGATGCCTACCCTAAATTCCGTCTTCGAAATCAACAAACTTTCAAAACACATGTTCGCTATTATCTCTCAGGCAATTTGAGGTTCAAGCAATATAACATAGTAGATTAATTTTTTCAGTTTTTAGTATTTATTTAGTTAGTTGGTGCGTGATGTTTTACTGGTCAATAACTATCGGATTGTTTTTCGGGCTTATGTCCATTTCCTCAAATGGGGTTTTCGGTCAGATACCCTATACGCGTCATCTTTCGGAGTTGCGCATCAAAGAATTGCACCATCTAGCCCAACGCTTGAATCACTCGATTTACGCACAACATCCACCTTGTCAAAAGTATTACGAATATGTGTGCAATCGGAATCAACCAATGTTTTCAATTATGGGCAATTTACCATGCGAAAAGGATCTGATTGAACTTACGGATGACCTGCACAAAGATCCACTTTATTTCGAAGCCAAAGGCAAGATGACGGATTTTCATTTATCGTGTTTGGAAGTTAAATCAGTTGATGATTGTTATCGTGAGTCATTTGATTTCTTCCGTCCGGTTTTTGGATATATTATTGCAAACAAACACATGGATTTGCATGATCATAAGAATATAATTGATTTGCTGGAAAGTTTTATCAATCGAGTTGGGAACAAGGACAATTTTTTCATCACTAAATTGAATTCGTTGAAGGAAGCATTCCGGGATCCAAGGAATTATTTGAAGGTGATTTTTTAAAGTTTTGCTTAAATTGAAATAAATAGGTGTGAGCGTTTTTCTTTATTAGCTCTGAACAATCTCTGAACTGAAAGTGCTCTGTTCTGAGTGTTCCCGTTTATTTAAGAAACACACTTCAACAGATGCCACATTTTTCATTTGTCATTCACAGTTGTCATTTTCCTGTTTTCATCCGCAATTTTTTGTGTTTGGCGATTTCTTTTTCCGTGTTCAGCCTTTGAACACGCTCTGAGCATGGGCTGAACATGTTCAGAGCGAAAAAAGAAACACAAGATTGAAGCTCTGACCGCTCTGAGCTAAAAAAAAACACGACTTTTTTTTGACAGTTCAGACTCTGCTCTGAACTAATAAAGAAAAACACCTTATGTAAAAGGTATGCAAAAAAAAACATTCAGATCCAAGTTGTGAATAGGTTTGTTCAGTGAAGCTGCGAACAGTTTGGAACAGAAAATTACAACTTTTTGCTGTTTAGAGAGAAATTTTCTGTTCCAAACTGATCTGATTTGCTGTTCAGTGAGTCTGGAACAGTTTGGAACAGATTAGAATAAAATTTCTTGCACTTACTTTTTAGTCAGAGTAGACTAGTACCATGTTTACAAGAGGTATTGAAGCGAGCTTCAAGCTCGCTTCGCTCCTTTGTATACCTGTGTTGAGTTGAAATGAGCTTCAACCGACTCGACTCCGCTTCAGTAGCGGAGTCGAGTCGTAATTTGTGCTGAAAAACCTGAGTTGAGGAGTTGGTATGGCATTGGCAAAATGTATGACGTTTGTGTGAGTGAGACACCAGCAGCTGTCATCTCAACATATTTTCAACTAAACTCTAACTGGAGTACTCAACTCAAATGACGAAAAACCTGGGTCGAAAATTCGACCTTAATCCAACTCGAGCTCTCAATTCTGCTTGTAAACGTGGTATAGAACAGATTCATGAAAACTGTCACAATCAGTTGTAGGTAATATTTTGTTTCATCTGTCACGTGACGGACTGTTCTAACTTGTCTGACATTTCTCATGTAAACTGTTCTGTTCTGCTCTATTCTGCTCTGTTCTGTTCTGCTCTGCTCTGAACTTTTCTTCATTGAACAAACCTAATATTTCATGTCTTAAATCATATCTTTTTGGCTTGTGCTTTATAGACGACATGTTTTGAACTATGTCGTCCTCCATCTCTTTTGCTATGAACTACATTGAGTTACACCTATGTAATTCATTCAATTTTCACAATTGCAAACTGCATGTTGGTCGATTGCAATTATCCTACGATCTATAACGGTCGATGTTAGGTTTGGGATTAGGAGATCAACAATATTCTTTTTAAATTTTAATTAATTTCAGTAGTTCTTGGTCGAGGTACAGACCAACAGATAGATTTTCAGGTCCGATAAAAATCATTCACTGAATAATTTAGGTCGCACTGGACTCCAGTCCGAATTTCTTTTTGCAAAAATTCGATAAAAGGTAGAACAGAAAACTGTTAAATAGAGTAACCGCAGTTGATTCATTTTAAGCCACTTTTATAGTCACTGAATTTTTCTGAAATTCATAAAATTCAATGAATTTATATTTACAGCTTTTAGACCATTCAATGATTTTCAAATTAAATAATTCAAAAACTTTTATTTACAATTTCTTTTCATCAGCCCGCCTATATAAACGAAGCCTATGAGAACGTCAGAATCTACAAAGATGGCTACCACCATAATATAAAAGCTCTAGAAGAACTACGCAAAAGCAATAACTCAACTTTTATGCATGGAGTGCCCAAGACTATCCTTGACTGGACATTGTATATGTATCAAAGTCAAAACAAACCCATGTCCTACTATATGTCAACTCTAAATGTACATCTCTGGATGATGTTTTATAATAGTACGGCAAGAGCAAATTCTATGCAAGATAAGTATTTTCGCATTGCAGATTGCCTTAAGTTGCCGCCAGTAATCAACGCTCTAGACGAGGCACGTTTGATGGCTGTAATTTATTTAAAAAGTTTTCAACAAGCCTGGGCAGAATACAGAGCTTGGATAGACGGCCCAAATAATATTGTCAATCAGGAAATCTACGATCATGAGAACAAAATTCTTAAGCAATATAATTTCGATAACAAACGTTTGTTTTTCACACTTTATGCGCAGAATTTTTGTGATTTTGGAAAACAAATAGCTGAAAATGTGTTCTTCTTAGGTTTGAAGGAGAATCATGATTTCTATGTTGTTTATGATTGTGGCCATCAAACTCCCAAGGACAGAGATTGTTTTGCTATACAGTAAGAAATATTTTTTTTTAAATGTTATATGTAGTAAATAAACCAAGAACGAAATTTAATAAAAAAAAGTTTTTTTTTTTCTTTTTACTTGGCGTTTTTAATTGAAGGGTGGGTATGATAGTGTTCATATAAGGGTTCAGTTTTTGAAAATGTGTTTTTGAAAATCATTCTTACGGTCTGGCTAAATCCAAAACCTAAATATCGAAATAAAAAGATTGCCAAAAAACTTTTTTCGAAAAAAAAACTTCCTCAAAATAATTGTTTGCAAAAAATTTTGACGAGAAAAATATTTTTAAGAAATTATTTCTTAAAAAATTGTCAAAAATGAATTGCTCACAAAAAAATTGTCGCGAAACAATCAAACTGATTTTTTTAAACCGCATAAAGATTAACAGCCCGATTCTGGCGTTGTGAGGACTCACAAGTCACAAGCTCTTGTGGGGAATGTGAGGTTGATTTCTTGTGAGGTTTTTGTGATCGATAACATTTTTGGTATTCTCACAAAATCCTCACAAGAAACCTCACAACAAATTCACCACAGTAAAGGTGAATTTTTTTATTTCGAATCTAACAGCTGATTGTATACAAAAACACATATCCATAATAGTTTTATGTTTAATTTGAACAAAAAATAATTATTATTTATAAATGTATTTCAGGATGATGAAACAAATGTAGAATATCTGGAATCTGAGTCATTTGTTGAATATCTTAGTTCAGCCCAGAAAGGTTTGAACCAAACAGAAATGGTTCCACAAAGCCCACCATCAGCCAAAAAATTTCCACAGTTTGCCATTCCTCTTTCTGATAAAAATATAAAAGGCAATAAGAACAGCCAAACAGTTTTGGGCCAAGTACCTACTAAGTTCATTCGTGTCTCGTAAGGATCTTAAAAGTCGTCGGCGCTGCAATCTAACCAACACAATAAGTTAATTAGAAAAAATATAATAGCAATTGAAAAAATCTTACTTTTCATTTTCGGTCAAATATATCAAAACTCTAGTAATTTGTGAGCTATGATCTACTCTGAAGGAGATCACAATATCGATAGTTCTTGTGATGCTCACAATCACAAGTTGTGAATATGTTGTTAGAACACGAAAACCTCACAAAATTATTTTTACCTCACCTTGTGAGGTTGTTGTGACTTGTGAAGTGTCAGTGAGGTTTGCCAGAATCGGGCTGTAAATCATCTCATCTCTTGCGAAACAGCCAAATGAAAATATTGCATATGTATCTACTTTTTAACGAATAATTTAAGAATTGTAGACTTGTATAGTGTTCTGGTATTGACCAATGATAAATATAAAAAAAAATATATAAATCCATAATAATTAGAGACATGTCTGAATTTTTCCTCAAGATTGTACTGATAAACCACTGTAAAGTGCCATCTGCTTACCGTCAAATAATAATATTGTATCAACTCTATACGAGCAACCCAAAACATGGCGGCAAAATCAAAATACATTTTCATCTTAAAATTAAATCAAATCTCTTTTTAGATCTTTCTTCGAAATAAATTACTTTCTCTTTTGAAGTTCTACATATGTATGTATATTGGAAGCCTTTTTTAAAAATTTCATTCAGCAAAATTTATCAAACCATGATTTCGGAAACTATTTCGTTTGACAAAAATATCTTATCTTCTGCAAATGCATGCATAATAATGTATATGTATGGTATGAGATAAAATTTTCAATTTAAAATTATATTTTCAACAACTGTATCCACAATTCTCCAAATATTTCAATGCTTCATTATTTCCAAACAAACGTGCCAATTCAATACAATTAAGTCCATTCACATCCAGAGCTCTCAAATTTGATCCCTGCTGATGCAACAACTTGAGAATCATCAAATCCGAATGCATTCCAACTGTTTTATAGATATATAGACATTAACATATCTACATAGTACATAAGAGCACATATTATATCACAAAAACACTTCGATTCGCAGAAGGATGAATCTATTTCTGTTTTTGCATCAAAATCACACATTAATATTATTTTTCTGTCCTTCTCCGGAAATCTCTAAGTTTTCGGGTCACGCAAAAATCGATGTGTTGGTTAAACTCCTACCTTACCTACCAGCTCTCAAAAGCAAAGTCCATCCTGACATATCCACTGCCTCCATGTCGGCTCCATTGTCAAGTGCGAATCTCAAAATGTCATATTGGTTTGCATCCACGGCACAATGACAGGGTGTCACGCCATTGTTATCCTTGACATTTATGTCGGCCTTCTTGTTTAGCAGGATTCGTGCCACTGGCAGGTGTCCATAAAAAAATGCCAGCTTACAAAATAAAACGTAAACGAAGAACAAAAAAAAATAAAACTAAACCATTTAGGTTATCTTAAGTTATGGCTTATGGGAACTTACGTGCAACGGTGTTCGACCATTTAAGGGATTCCCACTGTGCACGCTTGCTCCGGCCGTCAGGATAATGTCGATAATGCATATTTCACCCATAGTAATGGCATTGGCCAATGGAAGATATCCATTATGGGCGGGATAATCAATCAGGCTGGGACGATGTCGAAGGATCCTTTTGATCAGAAATTGTTGACCCTTCTTAATGGCTCGATGCA
The DNA here is from genome assembly GCA_958431115.1 of Syrphus vitripennis. Classification (NCBI taxonomy): domain Eukaryota; kingdom Metazoa; phylum Arthropoda; class Insecta; order Diptera; family Syrphidae; genus Syrphus; species Syrphus vitripennis. The sequence goes on from OY288108.1 coordinate 31,429,159, forward strand.
GGCACATAGTTGAAGGTGGAGCTGACAGTGTCATTCCCTGCAATTAAGCGGAGCTGAAATATTCTGGCATAAATATTCGTAAACGAGATTGAATTGCCCGACTGACGCCAACGACACCAACGACGACGCGGACAGGCGAAGCCGGTGGAATCTACAGCTCATAAAACTTAATGACACCGCGTCTGTTGAGGTTGTCCTTACCACAATTTCCTCGGACAAGCCAACCGTAATAAATTCTCTTGGATGTTCGTCAAAGGACTCTTCTTCGTCATCCTCGTCGTCTTCATCATCGTTTGGGGAAAGTTTTAGAGCTTTAATATGAAATCGATATGCAAAGTTATCATCCAGCTGTTCAATTGTGGTCCTGCACGCACTGGTCCTTTAAAGGAAAAAGGATGATGCCAAAGAAAAACAATTTTTACGCCTGCCGATACAATTGTTTTGGTAGAGTATCAAATTTTTGAAAATATTTTTTTTTGTTTGAGGTAAGCTCTTTGTGTTCAAAAAGAATTTTGTTTTTTTTTCTCTTATCGTTCTATTTTATACAAACCAGGATACTCTCTGCCAACCGAATTTCTTACTGTATTTTTCAATTTCATAGACATCCGATTCGGGGACTTCATTCCATTGAAGTGTGATTGTCGTTATGGTTTGACCAGAAACTTGTGCGTTGAAAGATTGAACATTCACGGAGGACGACAACAACGACGAGAAAGCATCATCGTTCGCCATGATTGAAAAGAAACAAACTGCAACAACCAATAAAAACACATATCCTACGGAAGGACTTAGCTCCTTTGAAAATGAATGGTTGCTTTGGGATGTTCTTGTTGTTTTATCAATATGAGACTGATGATGGTTTTTTCGTCATAGCAACGTACCAACAATATTTCGTTTACCATTTTCAATACGACTTTATACGACTTGAGTCGAACAGAAAAAAAAATTCTTTAAATTGTTTGCAATTGAAAATCACATAAAAGGATATACAACTTTTTTGTTTCTTTTTTTTCTCTATTAGAAGAGGATGCTATGAAGTGCGGATATGTTAGATAAATAAATGTATAAATGTCCGGATGCTGACATATAATTCGGTATTTTGGTAAAATGGCAAAAGTCATGGTTTTCGAATGAAAATTGATTGTTATTGGTCGGTGGGGAGTTTTTTTTTTTTTTGAGGAAATAATATTACGGAAAATAATGCTACTTATGAAAGAATAAAGAATAACTGAATTTTATGATATGGTTGTTATTAAAGTCGAGGCAATGACGGTTTTTATTTCTTTTAATCTTCACTTTTGGTAGATAAGTTAAAGTGCGTTCACTTAGGAGCTACGATGAAGGATTTAAACAGTGATGTGAATAAAAGCAGAGAAATTTTCCCATCGGTTGTTATTGTTCGAGGTGATATTTTGTTGTTAAAATTTATTGGAAAAACAATGTTTGTATTATTAAGTCTTAGTGTGATTGCCTAGTGACGAATTGTTTATCGCAAATACAATGTGAAGACACCGAAATGCCGCCTTTATTTCTGCTAGAAAACTGCCAAAATAAAAAGCGTTTGAACGAGTTCAATATAGGAGTTCAATTTTTGACATTTGGAATGCCCAGCTTATAATAGAGAATGCGCAGATTCATTTCTGATCAAAAATGGCACCGTTTTAAACATAGTTGACAAATTTTATTAGCTGAAAAAATTTATTTTAAAAGTAGGTAACCTTAAGTGCCAAACATCCCTGCCAGTTTTTTCTTTTGACTGATAGACGTCATTTTGTCATATAAGATCAAATTTAATGGCATGACATAGTGGGGTATGTATCCAAAGGTTTGACCAAGGGCATAAGTGACCGCATAGTTGAAAAATCATGCACTTTATTTTGTAATGAAAATATATAAAAATGAATGAATATAAAAAAAAGGTGGTCATCAAGTATTTTGCAAGATATCTGAAGTGCTATGTTAAACCACTTGAAGAGGAGAAAAAAGTAATTATTGTCAAGCACTCAAAGAACTTTACTGGGTTGAAATATAGGGAGGAATTTACCTACTATCTGCAGTAGCCAAGCTAAGTACCTAGAACCATCTCGAGGCTCGACAACCGAGTTCCGGTCTTGGCCTCTTTCAATACCTATCCCGGCCTCGAGCCGATGCCATCCAGTTGCACATCATAAGGCTTCGAGCGTCCTGGTCTACGTCATCTCTCCAGCGTAAGCATGGTCTACCAAGCTGTCGTCTACCATAGAATGTAACACAAAGCCGGTTCTTCTTCGCTAATGCAAACTAAGGGCCCTGCCAACTGGAATCTACTAAGCTTAATTTTTGTCACTATATCTGCTTCAAGGTTAAGATTCATGATTGTACCGTCTCCGGAATCGTCCTTTTCTTTCGAACGCGGCTAAGAGGTAAGAGGTCTCGGATCCATACGTGAGCACTGTCAGGACCATGGTCCTGTACAGCAACAGTTTTGAAGTTTTGTTAAGATTTCTGGATTTGAAGAGCTTTGACAGACTATAGTAGGCTGTTGGATTTGTGCAGCCGCCGGCGTATTTCTTCTTCTATATTGTTTTCGGATGCTACTATTCACCCAAAGTATTTAAACGATTGCACCACTTAAAATTCGTGCTCCGCTACCTTGATTGTTTGGACAACTACATATCATATTGTTTTTAAAATATAAAATTGAACATTTCCATGTAGATATTAGACAGCTTCTAGAATAAAATGATTGTTTCTCATTTTTCTCACAAAAAAATATAAATTGGCGAAACTCTTAGTTGGTACAAAAACGATACGAGACTTAGTCAGAGACGAAAATTAGACTTCAAAAGTTTAATTAAAATAAAACCAAATGTTAAAGCTTACAATAGTTTCAACAAAGCCCTAAGAACGTACAATACCGCTACAGAAATAAGTACATATTGATATTTCGTAGGGGCTATCCAAGTTACCTGAATGTTCACCAATTATTTTATAATAATATAAGATAAAATGCAATTTAAATGAACAAGCTTACTTTACTAAACTTCTGCGGTTTATTACCTGCAGCTTTGCATTTCCATTTACCTAAAATTTCAATTCAACTTATAATGACATTAACTAACCAAGTCCTAATGCTTTCTCATTTATTTGTACTTATACTTTGATGGTATCATACACATTCGTACGTCTCTGTCCATTTATTGGAATTCGCTTCCGAACATCATCCACTAACGTAAAATCTAAAACATAAATCCTTTTTTAATCCAACCAAAATCCACACAACAGAACTCTCTCCTACTTACCAATATCAGCGATTACAACATCCCGTAATTCACCAGCCTCGCACAACACTCTGCCCCAGGGATCCACAACCATCGAGTGTCCATACGAAACGAAATCTGCGTTCTCATCGCGAGAGGATGAAACTGTTGCCACAAAAAGTTGATTATCATGGGCACGAGATCTCTGTAGTAATTCCCAATGCATCGGACCATGGGCTAGGCAGAACGATGAAGGATACACAATCATGTCACACCCTTGAAAATAATCAAAAACAAACAAACATCATCGAATTATACAAGACTTAGTCCAAAGTTGGTTGTTTGAATACCTTCATTGCGATATATTCGGGCAAGTTCTTCAAATCGCATATCATGGCAAATACCGATGCCAAATTTCCGATTTTCAATTTCGAACACAATGAATTCATTGCCAGGTTTTAAAGCTGCTGATTCCATGAAATGCATTCCACCATCGTTTGCACAGTCAGGGTTTGTGTCAAATAAATGCATCTGAGAGTTTGCCATCAATCGCCTTGGTACAAGTTAAGTAATTTGACTTGAAAAATTGTTCATACCTTACGATACTTCCCAATTAGCTTGCCTTCTGGTGACCAAACTATGCAAGTATTGAACAAATCATCTCCATCAACTTGTTCGATTATACTCCCACCAATTATGAAAATGCCAAGACTTTTGGCCAGATTTGATAAAACCCTACAAGTCGAGCCTTCAGGTACTTTTTCGGCATATTGACCAAAGTGTTCTATGCTATAGAGACCATTTGAAACACTCCGGCAAAATGGCTACTTTCAAGTCAGAATTTTCAGCCTTAGCTTGTTTAATTGGCATTTGATTAACATTGGCATTTGGATCCGAGCCAAATGGTAATTGAAGAAGTGCAATTTTCATAAAGAAATTTATCAACTCTGCTCCAGTGGACTTAAAGTTCAATTTTATACTAAAACTTGCATTTTTTAATTCTTTTAAAATTGGTTATCTTTTTAGAACTTTTAATCAAGTAAACTTTGAAGGTTTTATTATATCAACCATTTGATTATAATATAGCTGCGTTTATTGACTTTGCTTTAGCTTTTGAGAAAAAGTTCATTATCAAATATACCGATAAGTTGTAGTGATAAAAAGTTTGCTTCTATTTTTAGAATTGAAGGTGTGAGAAATATCTATTCAGTATGAGTTCAGATGTGCGTTTAGATTTTTATCAAACAATTGTTTTAAAAATAAGGTAAACATGGAACATTGCTGGTTGAAGGGTGTCCTCAGATTAAATTTATTTTTGAACCGCAAGACTATAGATTATTCAAAAAGTAAAAAAAAAAATCCTCAAAAAAATTGAAGAAAAGTACCGAAAAAAATTATCCAAAAATAGTTTAAAAAAAAGTTTTGTCGGGAAAAATTCGTTCGAACCTTTGTATATGAAAAACATAGTAATGTCATAGTGGCAGTCGAATGGGGCGACATCTAAAGTATGGAGGCAACCTTTTCTCAAATTTTTTTGGGCAGAGCTTATGAAGGTTTTAATTGATATTTATCGATAATTTTTGGTTATGGAAATCGAAATAACATATTCTCCTCTTGCTCCTGCCCCAATTTCCGATGCCTGAAAGATTCCTTAAAACAAATTCAACAGCTAAAAAATGCAGCACTACCAAAAAGTTGGGGACAACATTAAAAAATTCTCGCCATCATAATTTTACCAAAAAAAGTTGTATAGTTACTTTTAAAATTTTCAAAAAAAAAAATATGTATGACAAAAAAAGCTTACTGTAAAAAAAATGTTTGTCAAAAAATATTGTAAGACATTTTTTTTTTATATAATTTGCGCGCGCTCAAGTGGATTCTTGGTGCACCCTTTATATGTTTCAACACAGCGTGAGTTATATTTCTTCTTATTTCGAAAAATAAAAAAAATTATTTTTAATTTATTTTAAACGTCTTTATTGAGTCAACGAGTCTTATGAACTAACTAATACAATTTTATTTGATTCTTACTGAAGTAAATTATTATTCTTATTTCAGCGGAATTGCAATGTCTCGCAATAATATCATATTTCTGGACATTGCATTTCCGTTGAGAAAATTATTGTAACATGATTCTTTAATTCAATTTGATTTTATTATTTTTAGTTTCAGCGGAATTGCAATGCCTCCAAATATTTGTATTTGTGGACATTGCTCTTCCGCTGGGAAAATTATTGCAATATGATTCCTTTATTACTTGTTAGGAATTCCAATTTATGGGTATGGGAGATAACGGCGGAAGCTTCTACGTAACCCACGGGCGTGAAAGATAGGTTAGGAATGTTGTAAGAAAAATTTGTCAAGAAACACTAAATTTTGTCGGAACAACCAATTGGAAAAGTTTTTGAATCACCTGCAGATTAATAGCCTCATTCTGGCAAACCTTATAGGTATCTCACAAGTCATAAATAACAACTCTACAAGGTTGCGATTTTCTTCAAAGCAGATTTCGACTTCTTTTGGAGTTGATTTTTTGAAATTATTTAAGCTGCGTGCTTTAATTTAGACCACAGCTTAGATAGTTCGAATGAAATTACTTAAAATAGTAGTTGTGTTGTTATCTGAAGGAGACCACAATTTTGTGAGGCTGTGGTGCCTTGTGAGGTTTTGCCAATATGAATTTTTAATAGATTTTGTTTCATCTTAAAGCGCTTTAAAAAAAAACACTGAAAATTAAATTGAAATAATTTTTTTTTTTTGACAATAGAGAGAAAAACAAATATTAAAATAGCAATAAGTGTACGTCAATAATTCGAAAAACTTATTTTTCTTAAGAATTTTCTTATTCAAATTCAATTCTTGTATGTTATTTGCAAATTTTAGACACAAACAGCTATTTAATGTGATCAACTTTTAATATTGGAATTTTCTTTTGCCGATTAGTACAGATGCAAAGTATTTGGCTGGTATTAGAATAGGTGGCTTTTATAAGAGTATAAGAGTCAAAAGATCGGAGGTTAAATAACTAAGAAAAAAGAAAGCTAAATGTCAAATCAATATTTTTTACTAGGCAATAAGATTTTGTCCATTGTTTTAATATGACCTTCTTCTTGAATAAAAACATCTAATTTTGTATAATTTTTTTCTATTTTATATGGTTCTTTTGATGTAAATATTTTTGTTTGATTTCATGGACCTTGTCTTCAATCGAATTTTGATCAATTGTTAATGTAGATGGCGTCTCAAAATATCGGGATCATATTTTTTATTATGTTCTTTAAACTAAGCTTGGCAACCCTGCATTAAAAAATTTTATTACAAATTTTTTTTTGTGTAGTCAGTTATTTAGTTATTTAGATCCACGAAGAAATCTTCTAAGATAAGAATGCGAAATTTTAAATGGCCTAAGGCAATAGGCAGCAACTTCTAATTCTTGGTTCCTAATGTTGCATGAAGTTGTCATCTTCAACTTTTACAAACTTATTAAGTATTTGCCTATTTGAAATAATCTTTTCATTTAGACATTTAAAAGAAAAGCATATTTGTCTGTTGAGCCTTAACTGGAAGTTTTAAAATTTTTTCCTAGTTTAACCATAAAAAAAAGAAATTTCATTATTTTGCATCTGAGTTATTGCATTTTTATTTTATTCAATGATTTTTCAAACGACAACATGAATTGCTGATATTCGATTAGTAATAATCTGCTTTCATTTACTTCTTCATTTTGATGGTATCATACATGTCTGTACGTCTTTGTCCATAAATTGGAATTTGCTTACGAACTTCATCCACCATTGTAAAATCTGAAATATAATTCAGTTTTAATAAATCAATCATCAAAAAAAAACAAAAAAAACAAGTCTCTCAATAACTTACCAATATCAGCAATTACAACCTCACGTTTTTCGCCAGCCTCGCACTGTACTCTACCCCATGGGTCTACAAGCATCGAGTGTCCGTACGAAATGAAAACATGGTTTTCATCGCGAGCCGATCCAACAGTTGCCACAAAGACCTGATTATCATTGGCGCGGGACCTTTGCAACAATTCCCATTCAACTGGACCTTGCTTATCGCAGAAGCATGCAGGATAGATAATCATGTCACATCCTATAAAATAAATTAAAAAAACAAAACACGTTACTTGATTATAGCTTGATGAAATTCAGCTACCATACCTTCTTTGCGGTAAATTCGGGCCAATTCGTCAAATCGAATATCATGGCAAATGCCAATACCGAATTTACGGTTTTCAATTTCGACCACAGTGAATTCACTGCCTGGTTTCAAAACTGATGACTCGTTGAAAGAACTGCGACCAATAGCTTCAGAGTTAATGTTAACATCGTACAAATGCAACTGGAGGGTTGGATCACAAAAATTAGAGTTTTATAAAAATTAGCTATTTCTTCAAAACACGATTCATACCTTGCGATGCTTGCCAATTAACTTGCCTTCAGGAGACCAAACCGTGCAAGTATTGTACATATCACCTCCATCAACTAGTTCGATTATAGTTCCGCCAATAAGGTAAAGATCAAGGCTTTTAGCCAGTTTCGATAAAACCTGGCAGGTAGGACCTTGAGGTACCTTTTCGGCGTATTGAGCAAAGTAATCAACTCCATATGGGCCATTGAAACACTCTGGCAAAACGACCAATTTCAAGTCAGGATTCTTGGCCTTTGCCTGTTTAATGGCTTCAACGGCTTGGTTGACATTGGAAGTAGGATCCAAGCCTACAGGTAATTGGAAAAGTGCGATTTTCATGGCGAATGTTTGTCAAGTCAGAACGAATGTGATTCACGAACTGGATGCTGGACTGAATATTCACTGGATCTTATATAGGATGTGAAGCACCTCACAGAATATTTGTTATCTCTTCTGCAGTTTTGCTTTGAATTTAGCCTTGACCTTTGAAAATGGTTGATTTATTTTTTTCCATCATATCACGTTGGTGACGAATATACCTGAGGCTGTTTTTTTTTTTCTTTTCTTGACATTTGATAATACTTAAACTCGCTATCTAGAGTACAGTATATATTTTAGAATTTAAATTTGTCGATAACCCGTGAGTGATACTAAATGGTATTTTTCGACTTAAATTAGAAAATAAAATAATAGAATATATAAGGCGTTGCATTGATATCGAATTATTGGATTTTGTGCAACAAAACATGTAGCGTACAGAAATACTTGGCCTACCCTGCTTTTAGATTAGATTTGCTCATTTTCTTGTAATTTTTCAGAAATTTTGTCAGTAAAAGATGTCCTATTTTATGTAAATTATGTGGTAGTTTCCTAGCTTTTTGGGGTGCTCTGAATCCAATTTTGGGCCTCAACATGTTTTTCAGTTTTTAATTTTTTTTTTTCATTTTTAGAAATACTTCTGAAGTATAGAGGGGAGAATGGGACAAGAAAGACTACTTAAGCTTCCGTCACTCATAACTTTTTAAACACTTCCATAAATCGATTGATTTTTTTTTAATAATTTAATCTTTGAACTTTTATTGCTTCAATATGATATCATGAGATATGACCAAAAATACAACTTGATCTCGAAAGTCCGTTTTTCTCCAGTAACGGGGCAAGATGGACCTTTGAATCTGCTTGAGACAGAATAAAGGTATAGTGAGTTGGATAGAAAATTTCTTTTTTTATGTCTACTTTTATTTTTAATGTAAATTACCAATCCGGCTAATTTTGGGAAATCATTCGACACATTGATGAATAATTAAGTAATAAGTCAATTAGGTTTTGCACCTTACGAGTAAATATCTGTTTCTGTGCTCTTTTCAGCTTTTTAACAACGTTCTGCACTGAAGTTTGATATAGTTTTTAGTAAAATTGATGCATTCTACCTATACACTATTTCCAATTTTGATTGTGGAAGTACGTGAGACCTAGTCATACTTTTTTATTTAACTTTCTCATTATATTTAAAATAGGAAAACCAATACTTGACCTTTAAAAACTAGATAACAAATATCAAAGGTTTCAACCACTGTTTTAGCAAGTACAATAACCTGTTAAACGAATAGATTTGCTGTGTAGCTTAAAAGAGCTTATAAATAATTTATTTAAAATAAAGAAAAGCTTTCTTGGTAATCTCATATTGAAAAAAAAATTACCTTCATCAATAAATATATGAAAGGTAGATAAATTAAAATATTTAAAAATACCTTACTTAATAATAATGGGAGAGAAATCGACAACCGATGATTTTCCATCTCAATAAATGCAGCTAAAAAAATTGCTATGTTTCATTTCATTAGTTCTAAAACGGTATGGGCAATTTAAATGAACGTCGCGTCGCAAGTACAATAACTTCACACTACATTGAGTACCGAGTCATTTAGGCGCCCATGGGAGGGTCTCGTTCCCGAGACTTGTAGACTGCCATAAATATAAACTTCAAATTTTACTTTTTGTAGGAGTTTTTTGACAGTTTTCAGTTCTAATAACTGCAAATTTAACCATCCCTATAACGAAGGAAAAATCCAGTTTTTCGAAAAAAAAAATTAGAAAACAAAAAAGTAAAATTTCTTTCCACTAAAAAAAAAATTTGAATTTCAGTAAACTGACAATACTGAACAACATTTCAATGAAATAGTCTAATCCAGACCTAAATTTTAATACAAGTGTTGCCACTCTCCTAAACCTATATTTTGTTTGCAAAGGAAAAGTGTATTATTATTTTTCTAAAAATAAGGGATTCGTAAGTAGAAGCTAAACAAGAAAAAAGGACACACGTTGTTTTAAAATATAGGTCTAGATTAATTATATATTGATATATTTTTAAGTGCTGCCATATTCCGGATTAGAGGATTAGGGCTCTATTTTGATATAGTTTTCACGATTTCCATGTTTCTGAGACTGGTTACGAGACGAAGCCGAGACGGGAATCGGTCTAAGTCATTTAATCAAGAATGTCTAATTCTTGTCTTCATTTCGTTTGATTAAGTCCAGTCTCTCAGAATATTTCAAAATTAAACTTTTTTTGAAAAAAAAACAACCATTTGATTGAAGAGGCTGTCTATTATTTAAAATACAATATTCATTTTTTTTGTTTTAAAAATCTACCGAGACTCTCGGTAAGTCTCGGTTTAATCATAATAGCCTCGTCTCGGTCTCTACTCGAATGCCTAGAAGTTAGTCTCGTCATATGATTAATTATTTGTTTTTTTTTTGTATTTCTTTTCTTTGTCCTTTGTTTCAACAACTTCCACATTCAAAAATAAATACATATACCATTTTTCGGTCCCATGAACAGAATTCATTGCTGAAAATGAAGTCTCCAAATATTAAAAACCAGATTAGACACAAAAATTATTGTTCTACGGCAGAAACTTCTAAAGGAAACGAAATGTTGATATTCAGGGTTTCCGATCACAGTTTTATAACAAATGGCTTCCTGAATTCCCTTTTTCATAAAGACTCTACGCCTATGGTAGGAAAAAGAACTCAAAAAACAATTTGTTAAAATTTGTCAAACCAAAATAATATTTTTCAATCCACCTCACTGTTTTTTAACAAAAAAAATCATTAAATTTTTATATCAATATAATTTTTATTTGAAAAAAAAAATAATAAAAATATAAATACACTATTTTTATAAAATCTCGTTTTTTTTAAGATATTTATATAAATTAATCTAAAAAAAAATAATTCGAAAAAAATTTAATATAGCCTTCTTATGTTGTTGTAAAAAAATCACTTAATTTTTATTAAAAATAAACTAGCGTCTTATTTAACTTTATGATATAAGGTACCTAATGAAAAATGATAAAAATTATGAGTACCAAAAAACAAGCATTAAAATATACCACAGAAAACACGTTTTGCATGCAGATTTCGAATTTGCCTTGGTACCTAAGAGAATGAATTTTTACTAAAATATTATGGATATTCATGTCTCGAAAGTTCATTCATTACATATTTCGAAAATAAATCAAACATAACTCGAAATGAATACAAAGAGACAGGAATACCCTTTTTATAAAATATTTTAAAATTTGCTAAGTATTTGTTTAAATAAAAAAAAAACTCTCATCACGATGTTGATGGTGATTTGAGCAGACTAAGTTTTGTTGAAATTGGCGACGATGATGATGATGACGAAGACGTCACGCGTGGTGTTGTTATTCCTTCAAGCGTTTGTGGGTTTGTGTACTCGGTAATGGGTTTGGAGAAAGAATTTTCCGTTGCTAGAAAGTCCGGAATAGATGGAGGCATTTCTCCTCGGAAGGGCCCAAACTGAGGAGTATTCCGAACTAAAGATTCACTCTTGGATAGACCTTGAGTACTCTTCAGGGTGTCACGAGCCTCAAGCTTTGGTGGATTTACCAGTGATGTATCGAGCACTGCTTTGCCATCATAAGTGACAACAGCACCAGTGGGTAATGGCCGTTGACTTGTTGGTGGCTTCTTATCGGGCGGGAGATAATATGTATCAACACGTTCAGCAGCAAGGGCAAGTTTGTCATCGCCATCTTCAATTTCCATATCACTCAGATTAGCTGTCAATTTTGCAGCTGTGCTCTGATTGTAGATGATTGTGTCGTTAGTGCTATCTGGTGGCGAGGGTATAAACATGGGCTCGAAATTCTGATTTTGGGAATTGTCTTGGCTAAGGAAGAGCGTATCGGTTTCCATTACTTCATCAATCTCAGAACCGGGATCATCTTTTCGTCGTGAAATTTGCACAACATTTTCCCCAATAACTTCTTCGTCACTCTTCTTCCGATTAATGGGCTTGAAACCTCCCTCAACGACAACAGTGTCGGGTTTGAAACCTTGGTTAACAGCTGGTTTCAAGGCAGTCACATCGATATCTTCTTGCGACTCTCGCACTTCATACGGGGTTTTATAAACCATTGTTGGAAGTTTTTCCGGCAACAAGGGCTTCTTTTCCTTGGGTGATAGTCCATTGCCATTGAAAGAGAAGACAAAGTTCTGGATTGTCTCTTGAGGAGCTAAGTCAGCATATGGCACTGGAATGATTCCATTTGGCTTCGGTTTTGTTCCCTTCAACAGTGGTTCAGTTTGACGTTTGTAATCTAATTCTGTTGGTTGACCTAGAAGCAAAACTGACGGCATCGGTTTCACTAAAAATGGCTTATCCTTGAGGAAGGGTTTCATCATTGAGGGAATAGGCTTGCGGTAATGATTGATTATCATCGAAGGCTGTGGAATGGCAACTGGCCTTGGAGCTGGCATCATAGACGCCAAGAGGGATGGTGGATGTGGGCGCTTGATAGGAAGACGCTCCTTTTTCAATGGATAAGGACGTCGTTTGATTGGTCTATAGGGCATTTTACTTTGGGGTGGTCGCAAAAAAGTCATAGGTCCTGAACTTTGAGATGTCAAGGGATCCTGTGGTATAGGTGAATGCTGCATGCTTGGTATGCTGAGGTTTTTCATGGTTTCTCCACTTAAGATTTCCGGCGTTGATGTTGATAATTGTGGGAATTTTGGTGGAAACATCTGCCCTGAAGTTGATGATGTTGATGATGATGATGCTGGTGATGGGACCTTTCGATTCTTTAAACTCTCCTCGAGAGCCTCAGCAGCGCGGATTCCATCTGAAATCAGTTTAGTTATTTCCGAGGACTTCGATAATTCAAAACTCAATTTTGGCGGTGTTCCGTTCATATTGTGATTCTTAATCAAATCTGTTTGATGCTTCAATAAAAAATTATCGTTTGGGCTGACCTTAGTTTCGTGTCGAATCGATGATTCGGCTGCATAATCCTCCTCCGGTTGGACAACGGTTTCATCAATCTCCGAGGCTGCAGCACCTTCGTCACAACTATCATGCACATGTATCTTCCATCCAAGATGGCGATGCGTGTAGCAATGATAGTAAACGGTATCAGGTGTGTTACGGTCTGGCGTCCAAGTGATCACACCAGGCTCACCATCGTCACATTCAAGCGTCAGAGTACGTTGATAGGCACCAAACGATTGGAAGTCATCAGCTGGGGGGCCATCCGCATCTGGGGTCCAGTTGCATAAACGGCCAACGCCGGTTGGTGTTACTTTGCCAGACCGTGATCTGTGGACGCCAGCAAACACTTTAACAGCCTTGAATAAAAATAAAAAAGAAGGATTATTGATACATGCGTTTAAACAAGAATTACAAAATGTTAGTCTCCCACAAAAAAACAGGACTTCCTAACATGTGTTGGTCAGAATCCAACGAACTGCACATCTAGAAACTAATTGAGTTCAGAAATTGCTATTGAGTGGATAAATAATTTGATAAAGATTTTGAAACTGTCTTTAAAAGTAGTAAGAAAACGAAACGATTCTGTCAAACTACGCCCCAGAAAAAATTCTTTCTTAATCCATTTTCATATACTTACAGCCTTTTCCTCGTCCGTCTTGTATTCAAAACCACCAATCGGATCATCCGAAATATAAAATGGATGATATTTAGCTGGAATATCTGGATTATTTCCGCCTTCAACAACAAACGTATAAGCCTTGCCTCGAACCAAATGAATCTCGGGTATGAGTAATCCATTGATATACCATGAGATACCCCAGCCAACGTGTCCTGTAAGAAATATTATTATCAAAAATCACAAACACGCAAAATGCACATATCAAATCAGCAAACTCAAATGCAAGAGCCAACAACTATTCAAAGCCCAAGCACTTTTAATGCAATCAAAACCTCAACCGACCGGTAATTGCCGGATATCCATGTTTGCCTCCAGTTGGACCCATTTGTGCGTAGAAAACTCCGTCCTCTGGTTCGTAGCATTGAATTGGTGGGATGTCCCATGCTCCATTGGTATTTGCTGGTTTTGGTGTGGGCACTGGTTTGCGGGATGCTGAGATTTCTTGTCTCCTTGTTGGTCGTAATAGTGCCTGTGGTGTTGGCTTTTGAGTTCGACTGTCATAGAACTCTTCTACTTCGTCTTCTTCTTCTGGTTGCTCCCCTGCATCCTCATCATCAACAACTTGTTCAGGTTTCTCACCCTCGGGCATTGGACAATTCCATGTTGGCTGACGACCGAAATTCACTAAATGTACGTTTTTCGTGTATTTGGAATGATAGGAGACTTCGTTGCGTTGATTAAGTGGACCGATGGCCCAAACAATGGCCTGAGATGTATTCATGACTATAGGTAAATCGTAACGGTCGGCAGCACCAAGAGACCGTTGGTACGTGACTATTGAATATCCATTGACCATGGCCGCATTAAGAAGTCGAATAGAATTCGTGTCTTCCTGAGAACAGAAAAAGGGTTTTTTTTTGGTATGTTTGTGTTTTGTTGGTTTCAGTAAAATTTTGAACAGAACATCATTGCAATTGGAAGCGGTTGAAGTTAATTTACCTCGATATTCACGTCCGGACAACTACCACGTTTTCCAGAGCACTGTGACTTATCATCGAGATAATAGTCGTGGGCATAACCCTTGCCAGTTTCTTTGTCGACCCAAGCAACAACAACATCAGATCCAATCATTACTGGACGGTCATTGTTTGATGAAATTCCAAAGGACATGTATTCGCCATCATCTAAGAAATGAAATTGGAATAAAAAAAAAGCTATTATTTAGAAGAATTCAAAACTCTACTGACACTTTCGAATAAAATAGAAGAGTAAATTTGAAAAAGAAGCCCTTCGATGTGTGTTAAATTTAGTGTTTTAAAGGAGTACGATTCAAGGCTAAACCTCCCATACTAACTTTCCATTTTTTTTAATAAAAATACATTTTCTTTAATAAAAGACGGCTGATTTTAAATTATTTTGCTTTATCAAAGGTTGCAAGTTTTTTTTTCGCAAAAAACGCCAATGTATAATACCTATACATATCAATGTTTAGTAAATGCTATGTTATAAGTTCAACTAAAAGTACAATAATTAATTGGTTACGTAAAAAATTGTTTTTCGTTTCAAAAGAGCGATTTTGACATTTGGTCTGGTGAATTTATTCTGAGCAACGTTTTTGACGGAGATAAAAAATGCTGTTGGCAATTTATTATGCTTTTAATTGGATTCGGACATTATTAAGAAAAAAAATTATAGTGTCGACTGTTATAAGCCTGGATTAAAAAAACCTTTTTTACACTTTTTTCCATTTTGTGTCAGGAAATTATATTGGGAGGCATGAGATTCGGATTCAACACTCCCGAAAACATAGCAGACGGAAAATAAAAACTAAGGCAATTTCACTAAATTAAAAAGGACATGAATTTTAAAGGAGAGATTGAGAGGAGAGGGTGAGAAGAAAAAAATAAGTTTTAGAAAATGATTACGTTATACTAGGCTCAATAAATTTTGCTTGGTAACTATTAATTAATAGCTATAGGAGATTATAAATATTTCGATATGCTCAGTATTTTTAGATAAACTAAAGTTTTTTTAAGTTTAAAGTTTTTAACTTGACGGGCCATTTTATTACAATATCCCCTGCTATTGAAATAAATAAATACATATTCGTGAAATAATTTTGAACGCGAACATTTCTTTGCGAATATTTGATCTTGATTTAGATACATAGTTTAAATAGCTGATAAAAATCGCTTACTATACAGGGTGAGTCATGAGCAATGCGACAAAATGCTAGGGCGTGTAGGTTGCGTTGAGACAAGAAAAAAATCGTATGGGAGGGGGGTCTATTCCCCTATTTAGCCGGGAGGGGCAATTTTCGAAAAAATTGACTTAAAATGGAAAAAAAATTATTTAAAATCAACGGCTTCATTCACAATGCTGGTGCGATAAGTTTTTGAAAAGCCAATAACTTTAATTTCAAAATTCAATGCTGTTATTAATTTTAAGTCAAAATCAGAAAACCGGATGCAAAAATTTTATGTGGTTCTCAAGAAATTAAAAAAAAACCAAAACCACCTTTTTCTAAGAAAAACATTTATTTTTATTTTAACGAAGCAATTTATGAAGCATTAATCTTAGTTTTTTTACTTTTTTTTTAATTGGAGTTTTATGAGAACGTAGATTAATATTATTTTCATTGATAACTTCTGAAAACTGACCTGTCAATATTTTTGCCTTGGCCCGCCCGCAGCCCATGGGTTTTACATGTAATGGGGACAATAAGGACAATAAAACCACATTTTTTTAAATGAAAAAAAAAGAAAATTGCAACGCAAGATTAATAAAAGGCATTGCAGTTTTGCTTAGTAATTATTTCCAATTTGAATATTAACTCATTAACACGTAACGATGTCAAGCTCATACACCCGAGAAGAATTAACGGACATGCATTTCTGCTACGGTTTAGCTAATGGTCGAAGTCGTGAAGCCGAAAGACTGTACGCTGAAAGATATCCCGATAGGAGGTGTCCCCATCATATCACGTTTCCAAGAATCCACCGACGTCTAAGAGATCATGGAGAGCTGGAGCATCGAAGAAGCGAAGGCCAGTTTCAGATGAGTCAAGAATCTCAGATGAAAGAATTCTGGATTTAGTCCGAAATAATCGGAATAATCGCCCTAGAATTTTGTCGCATTGCTCATGACTCACCCTGTATAACCAATAAGAACAGTATTTTTTTTTTATTATTTATGATGTTCACCTTGCTTTTATTAGCATACATTTAAGGTTTAAGCAATTGAAATAGTCTGGCGCACACCAAAATATAAAAAGAAAATTGCGAAATTAATACTAAATTATTAAAAGACGGAAGCGACCCCCTGACATATGTAAATGTTTCAAAAACGCAAGTATGTAAGTGAAATGCCTAGTTTTAGTTTTAGGCCTCAATGGAAAATATACCTGTTGTCGCAACGAACTTATTAAATTACTTAGAATTGATGCACTTTCTAGAATTAATTCTCCATCAAATCGCAACTCTGCATAGCGAACTTATTTCATTTCCCTTTTTTTATCTAAACAAAACAAAGTCTTTTCAACAACTTCACCATTTTTAATCCAAAGATTGTGATTGATATTGCTGTATCCACTAACGGAAATATTTCTTCTCGATCGCCGTTAAGTAGGTATGGTAAACGCAAAACATGCCCGCTCGAACATACTCCTTTCCGCAATATTATTATGCAATAATAACACAATTAAAGTGAATCCCAATCCACCAGATTGCAGCATTTTCTTAAACCGGTGCGCTGTGGCTCGGCGCGGTGGCGTGCGTGCCGCCGTGTGCAGTTAGTGTTCACCGGTAACGGTGGACATACTGCCCATGCCCATTTACACACAGTTGTTGAGTTTTTACTGGTTTCCCTTTGCATGCCAAAACTGTTATCGCTGAATACACAAGACTTTTGTATTGGGGGCTCGAGGCTAACATCAATTGCCACTGGCCATGCGAAAGTTGTTGGACGACTGTATACCGATGAGATACGATCGAGTATACCGATAGCTTCCATCGAATGGAAGTGATATTGGATAGGTGACTTGGAATGTGACCTGTTATGTCATTCATTTTGTGATCGTGTTTTTAAGTTTTTTTTTCTTTGTATCTCCTTTCTTTCTGTGTACCTCTTCTCAAACATTTCACTTTTATGTGGCGCGGTGGTTATGCGCAAGCGCACCACGTTGTTCTTGCAACATCAATGGCAGCACAATAACCTTTCCAACGATCGTAATGCAGTTGCTTGCGGTCGGAATAATTTCTTTTCATCTCTATGCTGTTTCAGTTTCATGCAAGGGAACGCGAAGTGGTAAGCAATCATTGCGGCTGTTTGTACTTGAAGTTTGTTAATGTCACAAATTGTCATTAATCCCATCCTTAGTTTATACGCCTTTTGACAACAAAACAAAATAAAAATAAATGTATAAAAAGCTAACACTTACCTAGTTTTGCAACAAGTTGCACAACGATACTTTCACCGGCAACAGCCCAACGCACTTCAAACGCCAGATCATCATAAAGTACTTCACAATTTAGTTTTGACTGTAAATGTAAATTTGAACGCTATTGAAAGAGAGAGACAGAAAGAGAGAAAAGTGATCTAATCAAACCAATTTGCTTATCATTTGACAGTTCTTGTAGCCGTTTTTTTTTTGTATAAAACACATTTTTTGTTTTGTGAATGACTTTTATGGAAAATTGGAGCGAATCTTCATGAACTTTTTGCCATGGCTATTTTATTTATAAAATGTAGATCCTTTTTCATGGATAATATTTATAGTGATCCTTCGTCATGGATTATTTATGGTTTCGGTAAAATGTCAAAGTAATGTATTTCTTATTTTTGTGACTTGTGAAATATGAAATATGGTGAAATGTAAAATGTATTTGCAAGTTTTCATACCTGTCTTGTTATTTTTTTTTATACATTGTTACTTTAATTTTAATGTTTGCATAAAAACTTTCAACATCATACATCAGTTCATGCAAATTTTAACAAGGGCAACACCCAAATAGAATATCAGTAATCAATAACTTACAACGATATTTTTGGCTGATAAGTCCGTAACTTTTAAAACGGTTAAGTTGCTCGTCACTGATTTGCTTCATGTTACTACTGTTACTACAACTACTATCGCCTGGTCTATCTTTTTCCACAATGAAGTTTTGTATTTTCAAAATTTGTTTGTGATGCCTTTTTTGTGGCCAAAAAAATTCGGAGAGGAATCTGCGTGCTGACTGCAATAACCAAGGTAAAAGCAAGAATCATCCTGGAGCGAGTAAAAGAACACGTCGAAGGCACACTCGACAACAAGAAACCATGATTCCGTACTGAAATGTTTTGTGTGGACTACATTAACACCTTGCGGATCATTATCGAATAGTGCGCTGAATATTGATCCCCACTTCACCGGCTTCGTTGTTTATCGACTTCGAAAAGGCGTTTGACAGTGACAAAAGAGAATTAATCTGGTTTGGTGTGAGCTGATAAATTGAAGGTTGGCAGAGGAGTTTGAATTCAAACTGGGTGGAGCAAGGTTGTATACTGTCACCAATACTGTTTCTGTTGGTGATAAGTGAATTAATTCACTCAGCTTTGTCGATTGGAAACGGACAAACGGACTCTGCAATCACACCTCAAATATACGTATGCTTGCTCTCTAAACTAATACGGTCATGGATATCCATAAAATGAGCTTAAATAGTTGGGATAAAGATCAATCAAAAACAAAAAGGATCATCCCCGCATCTTTTAAAATAGATATATCTGAAAAGTTTCCCTCTATTGACGGAAAACCCAGATTAGACAATTAACAGGGAAGCAAATGCTACGGTTCAAAAAAAAAACCTAACTTCTCAATCCACTGTGCCAACAAAAATCTGTCCTATCCTTCTATTCCTTCTAACATTGCTTAATTTATAAGACCCCAGGTCTTACTGGCATATACGTTTGTGTTTGTGTGTTTTTTTTTCGGTATCGGTATGCTTTCCTAAATAATAATTATATGCTTAGCATTGTACATAAGTCACAGCCGCTATCACTATAAAGCTACATACGTTCGTAAATAGATGTCTGGGCAACATCTTCAGGACTTTCTGACTAAATCGTATCTCTTATGATAAACTACTTGCGAGAGCAGGTTAGGAAACCATTGACGTTAGTGGCAGTGGATAGGTCATTTGCTTTGAAAACGCAAAGAATCAATTGCGATTTGCGAGTCAAGCGATGCGCAATTTTAAATTAAAAAATAGCTCCCGTGGCCCGCTTCAGGGGTTGTAAGGATTTTATCTCCTCTTTGCAGGCACCGCTCACGCTACTCCGTTAGGTTATGTTCAGTCGCCTGACATGTGCCAATTTTGACAATTTTTATTAAAAGAACCTTGCCTAGAACGTTTCGTCCGTCCGTCCGTTTCGTCCGAACTTTCAAACCCGTAAAATGCGGAACGAATTATAAAAACAAAATATTTCCAACTTTTACCATATTGCTGAAAAATTCTAAATCTTACCGAAAAATTTTAGAATTTACTCAACACGGGAATTTGCAGTAATACATACATGTCCCTTATATCAATTAGACTTGATTGTTATATTTATAATCATAACCATAGAAAGGTATCTAAATAAAACTAACAATTAGGAAGAGATTAAATTAAAATATTTAAAAAATAATAATAAATTAGGAAACAGTTCACAGCTTACCTACCAAAAATGTTTTGAATGCGGATTAGATTCACTATCTTAATTGAAGGTTGACTACAATTTGTTAAAAAAAAAAAAAACAATATTTGTCTTTGACATCAATGAAAAAGTGAAGAGAATAATGATTCTTTTCCATTTATTAACCTTGCTTAACCCTATCCAGTGAATTATGGCGAATTCCTTAAAAAAAATATTTTTTTAATCCCCTTATGAAGTTTTTAATATGTTCTTACCATCACTTAAGCCTGCCTTAAAATGGACCTAAAGCAGTAGGTTTTCCTTTTAACTTCCGTCGAAAAAAAAATAATATGGCTTGAGAAAATGAACACCTTAGCAAATTGATTTGATTAGTCTAAGCATAAACCATAACCATAAATATTAAATTTTAATAAAAAGCTGTTTTGAATGTAAATAAAGATGTTTTAAGCTTCAAAGGCGTTTTTTTTTTTGTTTTTGTTTCCAAAAAAGGCATGAGCTATTATTAAATTTGATTGGTCGAAAGGTTAAATAAATAAATGTTTTAATTATTAACTTTTTTTTTTTGTTTATTATTTTATAAAGAGTAATACAAAATGAAAAATTGTTAAGCAAGTATTTGATAGAAAATTAAAAAATTGTGTAGCAATGATTTTAGGAAAATTTTGAAAATAGATAAAAACTAATAAATTATTATTAGAAGAGACAATTCTGCAATAGTTAGTAGCCAATGAAGAAGAAAAATTTAAATTTCACAAAAAAGGTAAAAGATTAAAAGAAAAAAAAAATAACAAATTGAATACAGCTTCCATTTTTGACTTGAAAATATGAATCAACGAAAAAAAAATAACAACATCAACGAATTTTAAATTAAAACAATTTTTCATTTTGTATTAATAAATAGTAATAATTTATTTCCATTAATTCTAAAACTGAATTTTAAATTCCAATTACAATTTTATTTTAATTTTTTTTTTTTTTTGTTCTTTTTAGCATAAATATTTATAAATATTTTGTTACGAATCACAATTGCTGCGCAGAAAATTTTAAATTAATTTTTTTTTTAATTTTGAGCAAACAAACAAAATTTAAGATTTTGTTCAAAACAAATACTTAAGAATATTAGTTAAATATTTTAACATAAATAAATATTTGAAATTAATAAAAAAAATGTATGTAAATATATTATATTACTTTGAAAACTGAGTGCGTACTACTACTCTACGAGTTATGGATAATTAAATTGATTTCCGAAGCAGATGGCTTCTTTACCTGAGGACTAATACCGAGCATTTTCAATGAGGGTGGAACATTAAGGCCATCAGGAATTCGAACGTGGCCAAAGTCGACTGTGAAAGCTTCACACCAAACACCAAAGTGACCAATATCAAAAATGGTTAGGTCTGCTGGGAGGGTGAGAACAATGGTCTTCTGGTCATAACGACGTAATGGATTTTCCTTGCCGTTTTCATCGGGAATACGAAGACCTTGTGGAGAAGGTTTTGGTCCACGGCCAACCCAGAATTTTGCGTCTAAATTGAATCGAAATATTAAAATCTACAATTTGTGTAAAATTTGAGCAATTACAAACCTGGTGCTTCACCATCATAACTGAAGTTTGGAATCAGCAAAGTTTGCGCATCAACAATCACAATATGGTCTGATCTCACTCCATGCACCCCCTGAAGGGAGGAAATCTTCTGGGGTCTTGGAAAATCTAGATTTGGTGGAATAGAAACATCTCCGAAGTTAACTGAAAATTCATCACACCACACAGAGAACCATTTGATGTCACGTAAGGTTTTCCCTTCGGGTAGAGATAATGTGATATCTTTGTTGCGATAGCGACGAGTTAAAGATGAAGTTCCACCTCGTTCATCTCGAAGACGACTGGCTCCTTCATTGGTGGGTTTCTTTGAGCTTCCAACATAGAAATAGGCAGCTTTGGAAAATAGAAAGATTTGTTAAAGCAGATGAAGTATAGATTTAAAAATTAGTTTTACCTGGAGCATCTCCATCGTAGTTGAAATTTTTCAGGAATATTGTACGTGAGTCAACTGCATAAACATCACCGCCAACATTATGGTGTAAACGTTTAAGAGATCCAATTTTTGTGCCATAGTATGGGAATGAAGCTTGAGTTTTTGAGATAACTGAAAAAATAAAATAAAGAAATATGAGTAATTTTTTTTTTTTTTTTAATTCGAAAACAATTTTAATGTTCTTAAAAAAAACATTTGACTGATAACTTAATTTGATGGCAATTGATTCAACTGATAATAAAGAATATCAATAAATTTGTAAAAATCATAAAAACAACTTGTTTGTCCTCAAATATAGGTATCTAAACATTATTGTTTATATAAACAAAATATATAACGAAAATAGATTTTTATTTATATGATTTTTATTAAAATTTGATACAACATGGGTAGAGTGTGACTAGCTCCAAGAATTAGATTTTTATTTTAGGTATGCCAATTGTTTAGGGCTTGTTTTAGTTTAAATAGGATGTTCCGTATTAAATGGCCAAAACTGAAACTGCTGAAGGGACCACTGATAATTTGTTAACTTTTCCATACCAGACCACGTTGTTATTCGACAATTCTCCTAGTTCACTGCTTCACCGTTAGGCTCCACTAGTGGTGCTCGCAGAGTTGACTATACTCCGAAAAGTTAAAACGTGGTCATTCCCCAGGAGATGTCTTCAAAATCTTGCAAATTAAAATCTTAATTACGAAATCTCGCTTCTTATTACCTCGCAATTTTCTAATTCTTTCAGTAAAAAATTCAACATGAAAATTTTGTGTGTTCAAAAAAATTCATCTTTTCTAAACTCTGTTTTGGAAAATTCTACACCTACATATATAGAGCAGAAAAATAGTGTCGGTAATTTTTAAAAGAAGGTACTCAATTGTCTATATTTTTACTCAAATGATTTCCATTTTTCATCATATTTACAGAATTTTTGTAGGGAAATCTCAAAATAACTGTTACTCGTAGATTCATAATAATTAAAAAAGAAGTAATTTGTAGCTTTCTTCAGGATTATGAAAGATTAGTGCACTCATATAGTATCACATCGCAAAGAGTAATACAGGAACTGCAATTTTTTCAAATTTGATGAGACTCCTACAATATTTTCAAAACCCCCAAAAAATGTATTTATCTTAAATATAATTATGTGTAAGGCATTTTAATTTCAGACTTTCTTAAAATGGTAAAACCAAATTCTGACTAATCCATAAGCTCCTAGCTTATGTTTTATTGCCTTAGAATTTTTTTTTTCAAAAACAAGTTTTTATTTACTATCAATAATTAACACAATATTTTATAAAGACCCAAATATAATAATTTGATGGGGCTTTCCTTAATTACCTGCTTTGCCATATCTTATAAATATTCCAAACTAATATTTTTAATTCTTACTTTCACTTAAATAAGGTATTTGAATTCATTTACCACCTATACGTACTATTATTCCAAAGGTTAAAAAAAAAATATATGCTCAAAACATTAAAAATATGATTTATTATCTATTATTTTAGATTTAAATGATAAACTTGTTTATTGTTTAATTAAAAAAAAAAAAACTGACAGCGAATATAGATACAAAAATAAACACAACCAATTTACATAGCGAGGATTTCAAGTGGTAATTATCTGCTGATTCAATTTTAATTATAATAAATGCGCGCTCTTCACCTGGCCAAGACACTCTTGAGAATCCACTCACTATCGTCTCCATATACTCGTACAACAAAACACAAAACGAAACCTTTGCCACGTTAATTAACCGCAAATGACCATTGAAAGTGAGACATGTTATAAACTCAAATGAATTTCCATTCTCACCTATTATTTTGTAATATTTTTAGTACATATATACGTATGAAGACAACCGCTGCACACTACTCCCACACTATTCATTGAAGAAAAGATACACATCCATTGTTATAAACTTTAAGATGAATGATGTATCTTCATCCATCAACGTTGGAATCTCAAACAACCATGCGATTTGAAAAATAAATCAACTTGAAAGAATTGAAGTTGATTAAAAAAAAATTTTTTTTTATAATTTAAATTTAAATAGCTACAGAAATACATACCATTATTAAATTATGTAAATTTTTTTTTGTTTTTGTTATTTCTGTCGGGATTAATTGACATGACATACAAAACGTAAACATGTTTAAGTTTATTTTAATTAATTCACACTAAGAATGGTGAGTATTATAAATATACGCAGAAAAAATTAAATTGGAATTAAAAAAGGAGTTTACGATGGAAATGGGATTTGGATTTGTTTTTGATGATGGGAATAATTTTTTTTAAACTTATTTAACCTCAAATGGAAATTGAGTAATAAAAATCGGAATATTTGAGATTGCATTTAATTTTGTTTTTGTTGTTGAATTTATCTGATCCAAAAGAGGTTATAATGAATAATCAAGTAAATTAATATAAAAATGTTTCATCGTGACAATAATTGCCTTTATTTTATTATTTGTTTTCATACAAATTTCATTGCGTATCAGTTTTTCAGAAATACTTCTTATTATAAAATCACATGAAGTGCAATGTGAAGTGATATCATTATTCGGAATTAAACTTCAATAAATCACGCGTCGAAGGATTAAAAAAAATAATCAAATGAAAATTCAAAGTTTCAGAAAACTAATTGATTTGCCTTTCCAAAAGCATTTCGTGATTTTTTATATTTTTTTTCAGAAGTTTTTTCTTTACTTAAAAAACTACTTTCCATTTAAAATTTAAGTGAAAATCAAAGAGTAGAAGAGAAAAAAATATTTTCTTCCTTTTTTCCAAGTTATTTAAAAAACGCTACTATTTAAAAAAAATTCTTTGATTTATGTCATTTCTGTTATTTCTTTTGTTTGTTAGGTGCATGGGCTCTCCACTACTTAGTCTTCGGCGTCTTGGTGCCGTCGTGAACGGTTCTTGGAGAGGATTTTCAGCACTCTGCAACTCTTCCCCAGTTTTGCTGATTCGTCTTCTTCGCCAAGGACTTCTAGGTCAGCCGGCTGGCATACCTGCTTGAGGCGTACGGCGCTCGTTATACTCTTTATGGCCAATAGGGTTAATAGGATTCTGAATTGTTTTCGTATAAAGATCAACACAGAAAATCCTCAAAAGTTTTCGCAGACACTCATTAACGAACGTTTGCAGCTTTCTTCTATAAGTAGATGTGACTTTCCAATGGAGTTAAACAATCTTAATTAAAACTTTAAGCTTATAGAGTTGTTTCTTCATGTTTTGGACAGCAAACCAAACGCAGCCTTTGCTTTCTCGATTAAGCTGTTAATATTTGGATCGGCTCGGCCTCAACTATTATTTCACTGCGTAATCATTAATCTTCAGCATCAAGTGCGTCTTCAAAATGGCCTTGCATTCGATACAGGAAGATATTGATTTAGGCTACACCAATTTCAACACTGCGTGAGGTTTTATTTCTTTAGGAGTTTTTTAATAATTTAATTTTTTGCTCTTCCGGAAAGATCACTTCAGCCTGTACGTGCTACAGTACCCGATATATGGACATTCCAGAATTTACCGGCAACAATGTTGGTATATTTTAGAAATATTTTGTTTCAATAAATTATTCCGGTCGCGGCACCTAGTTAGTTAAAGTCCTTAACTATAGCTGTCTATTGTGTGTGACGTTTTGTCCAAGACGTGCGCCGCGTCGCGTCGGTTTTGGGTGCATTGGGTCAATGCTCATAAATACGCTACTGACATCGAATGTATCGGTGAGATCTTTTCCGACCCTGATAGCGCAGCTTTAATGATACATTTCTGTCTAAATTTTCCGTGGATTTTAAGAAGTTTTCCAGGTGCAGATTCATCTACATTCATCTACAGGTTTTTAGAATGCACAATCAAAACCCGTTGCCCCATATATTCAAAAGCTTAAGGCTTGGAAAGGTATTTACCGGTTTCTTATTTAGGTATTTCCTAAAGCCAAAATACAAGCCAACCACCAAACGATATCTGTGTTAGTCATATTACTATCATGCAGATATCACCTAATTTGTTAATTAATCTATACTTATTAATCCATAGTCAGATGCATATATTATTCAGATATGCATTAATTATATACCTACTTGATAAACAAGTTCATCTTATATTTGATACGTTTATATTAACCTTGAACATGATGTTTAAATTTAATAAAATGTCAGTATCCAATTAGTGTTAACTATGTCATAATTTTTGAAAGAAAAAAAAAATAAAACTTAACATCATGATTAAAGTCATTATAATAGACTTATAACATTAGAGACGCAAACACTTATAAGCGATGAATTTGAAATTAGTAAAGCATGATTTATGAGCTGTTTGATAAAAAGTCACACTCATTTTTTGTTATTATTTTCTTTGTTTTAAATGTGAATTTATTAATTTAGTATTTTATTTACCGCATTATAGTACAAAAAATTATGTTCAAATCTATTATGTATTGGAAAATAATAATTTTTTTGTTTGCATTTAACTATTGAAGTATGTATGTATATAAAAATAAGAAAGTTCAGGATTGGAACTACATAATGAATTTCAATAATGGTTGGGTGGATTGGAATCTCCAGTCTGGAAAATAAAAAAAAAAAAAAACATCAAAAAGAATTATGCTACTTTAATGTAGAGTTCCCAATTGTACCATATTTTGTAAGCTGGTGCTTAAGGTTCCATCGAATTTTTCGGTCCAACTATGTATGTATGGGATCAGTAATATAAAAATTATCATAAATATAAAACTGTTCAAATTAACGTATATATTTATAATTCTCAGATCTCAGCTACTCCATATTCATAGCTTTAAATTAGTCCCTCTGCATTTTTGTTACTACTTTTTGTTTCTGTTTATTTTATTAATTTTCCAGACTTCATTGGCATTGTCATTGTGAGTGTTGCAATTTTTTGTTTGCCTTGGCCACTTCATTAAGGATTTTTTTATTCATAAACTTCAATTTCAAGGGTGGTCAATTTCAGTCGATTATTAACAATTTAATCGTTAAATACAAGTAAGCAGCATTTAAATATGAATGCATTTAGCGGAATTAAAATAAAGTTTTTTTTTTTTACATTAATGGACGCTATTGTCAGTTTATATTTAAATTTAAATACATTTTACATATCTACTTGTGTCAATATGGCTGTGCCCACAATAAGTTCTAGATCATAAACAAATCAGCCATGAACATTTCTAAATTAAATTTATCAACACGATCTTTATGAGTAGGTATTAACTTCATACTCATATCATTATATGTTTTATTACTGTAACTGTTTAATTTAAATTTTATTTCCCAAACTAGGGGGCAGTCAATAAGTTTTTTTTTTCATCAAAAAAAGCCACAAACAAAACAATAAAGAGTTCATAATTTTTGAATGTCTAAATAAAGAATTATGATTGAATATAAATTATAATACATGTTTTGGGTGTTTACGTAAAACCATTTTAGTAATAATTCCAAACTACCCATTTCCATTTACGTACAAGCTTAATAAAAGTAAAAATATGAATTTATTATTTATGATTATCTTTAAATGGCTTTTTTTTAGAAAAAAAAACGCCTTTATATTATTACAAATATTCGTTCTTGTTGATTCTCATGCCTTTAAGTCACCTTTTTAAATAATAGTGTACAAATTTAAAGAAGTTTTGCAAGTGTTACTTTTTCATACAGTCAAAAGAAATATTCATTGGATTGATGCAGATTCTGGAAGATAATGATCGCAAATTATGTGCATTTTCAAGATGGTGATAAATATTGGTATAAAAGGCTAGGCCTAAATCATTTATTATATGGGTCCCTTATTTTGGTACTTGAGTGATCTATTATAATAATTCTTGTGAAAGAAATGGAAGACTCGATGGTAAACCCAGTAGGTAGGGGTTTTTAGGAAGTTTTCACTTAGACAAGCAGACGACAAGGCCGACCTAGAAGCACTTGGTAAAGAATATTTATAGAAGAATTAGCAAGACTGGGGAAGAGCTGGGGAGAGCTATATTGCATCTCAAGGAGCCGCGCACGATGACGTGTAGGAGCAGTAGAGCCTCCCGTAAGAAGAAACTAATGGAAGTAATTACGGAGAACTAAATTAAGTAGAAGGCATATTATGATGTTATACAACACAGCCTTATGACCATATAAACAATCCATGGTGTATGCCTTTCAAAATAATTGAAAAAATACTGCAAATATCAAATATTTTTTTTTCACATTCTCCCAAAAATCTCCAAAGATAAGTTTTATTGAGAATACAGTACAGAGAATTCAGTACACAGCTTACGAGTTAAACTCAAATTGTAATCTAGTAATTTTTCGAAGTACCAACTATTTTTTTTTACATATAAGTTATTGCATTTGAGTAAAGTTCAAATGAACAGAATTTAACACAGAAAAATTGTGTCTCTTCAACTACAAAATTTGTAGACTATAAAAATTAAAAATTTAGAGGTAGAATTATGTTCACCTAGAACTAAAGGAACTAGAACTAGACTATAACCTCCTTTCGGTTAGTAGTCTTTAGGTTAGTGGGTTTATTTTTTAAACAAGTTTTTTTCAGTTGCAATCAAAAAACATCTTTCTATTTTTCAAAAAAATAAGAAGCAAAATTGTACTCAGAAAAAAAACATTAATCAAAGAAACATAATCGAATTTTACAATGTATCAAAGTTGTTTATTAAGAGAAACAATAAAAATGCTAAATAATTGCAACGAAGTGTATAAAGACTCTATAGAACCAAGATACATCATATCCCTTTTAAATAATATAATTACATACTCTATGTTAGCCCCATCAAATATAGAATTTGATTTACCCGGTATTTTGCATAAAACCTCCTACTAACAATATAATGTAGCTAATAAACAATCAATAAATCAACTAGAAACAAGAATCAACATCGCAACAGAGAGTGAATGATCAAAAAAAAAAAAAAAAACGAACAAAAAATTAAAAAAAAAATAACAACGATCACCTTTACCTTGTAAGAGTTTTATTTTATAGTTGGGTCATTACGGTGGCACGATAAACCAGATTAAAATTTGCAGATAAATCCAACCACACACTTCCCATCCGTAGGTTGGTTGGTTGTATTTTGCAGTAGCTTTACGATTATATTTATCTATTCAATTGCAATTCTCAACTTATCTATCCATCTTTCTATTAACCTAGGTATTTTTAGATACATCCATTTAACTGATCCACACGATGAGAGAGACTCTTGTTGCTTAAAATGCAAGTTTGTATCATGAATCGTGATGATGATGATTCTCTCTTTGCCATATTACCTACATACTTTTTGGAACCCGAAGTATAACGACTCTAAACAAAACGGAATGAGCTGAATACCATAGCCAATTGATGATGATGAGTGCCCCCAAATCTATTTTTTTTTTGTTTTACTTAGTTGGATGCATTAAAAAAAAAATGCACGACTAGATCACACGAACTTGCTCTTGTAGTTCAAGGCTATAGTGATGTGGGTTATTTTATTAAAAATTAAATTTTTCTCAAATGTATCTAACCAACAGACTCGCAGTGTAAACATGACTTAATCACGCTTAGTTATGCAAACACAACAACAACAAAAAAAAACCAACTGACCGCAAAATATCATTAAAAAGACGTTTGCAATATCAAAGAATATATTCACGCAGCAACCCACTCAAAAAGAAAAAAAAACTCTCATACTTCCGAAAAGTTCAAAACTTGTGTAACAAGCCGGTAAAACTGGTGCATAATGAATGTTAAAAGTCGTGTGATTGTTTTGCTTTGTTTTAATCTTAAAATGATCGGTTGTTTAATTCATTAATTAACTTAATTGTTGTTTCCTTAATTTAACTAGAGTTATTGCACAAAACAATAAAAGAGAGAAAAAAAAAAGAAGTTTTTGATGATTGGTTCATCAACCATCATCATCATTTTTGTCGACGACGCGACAGCAAGCGGTAGAAAAGTTGCAATAGATGGATTGTTTGTTTTTGTTTTTATTTAATTTTGAATTAAATTTGGTGAATGGGATTTGGTTTGTGCTACGACGACCGACACGGCCTTGGTTTAAGCTTATTTTAGTTACAACAGAGATAGTAAGATTGCATTGAGATTACAATATTGACTTTGAAGAATTATATCTATACGCGCACACCGGTCGCAGTAGTTGTTTAGGTTGGGGGTACCCATTACTAACCATATACAAATATAAATATATATATATATATAGTAGTCTTATAATAATAATGAATCATGAAACGATTTACATATTGCAACTATTTTTAACAAACGTGAGAAAGAATTTTATCTATGGGTAAATTAATGTTTGCACTTTGTACAAACAGAGCTGTGAATTTTTGTTTGTCTTTTTATTATTAATGAACATATACAAATAATAATAACAATTTATAGTTGCTCTAAACTATTCGGAAAAATTAATGAGTACCTAATATTTTTTAAAACCCCTTTCGTAAGAAGAAACCTAGTTTCCAGAATCTGAGAAAAAGTATGAATTTTTTGAAAAAAAATTGAACTCAAACTTCAATTCAAATATTGAATATTATGCTTTTTTCTGTAATGAAATTCTTGTTTTTGACTTTATGACCAAGCTCGTGCAATTGATTCCTGTATTTCATTTTCACTGTATAGGTACTTAGTTTTTGAAAAACATTGTTCAAAAAAAGTAGCTTTGCATAAAACATTACACTTCAACAAATTAAAGCCCGAAGATGGTTGAATAACCGAAACGCGTCGCTTATGAATTAAGAAATAAATGTTGTGATAAAATTAAATATCAAAAATAAATTTAAATTATTTAAAAGTTAAATGTTTTTTCGTTTTTCCTTTTAATTAGTTTGAAATTAGTTTTACATTTTTTCATTCAAAAAAAGAATTGGAAATTATTGAGAGAGCTGAATCTAGAGTAAGTCCTGGGCATAATCTTTAATATTGTTTTTAATGACTTTAAGTTAGCTTATATGTTATTTTTCGAACAATATCATAAAATGAAAGATGCAGTCCGCCATTTAAAAATCAAAGTCTATAGATTTTAGATTTCACGGTCAATAAGATACAAAGCAGCTCGGCGATATCATGATGAATTTTTACATCACCCTTAAAACATACAAAATAGTGCACAAATTCATCAAATGCATTTTACATTTTTTTTTTAATTATTTAATTTTTAAACATTTTTTTGCACCGTTATGTAAATTATCATAAGGAGTTATTATGGGTACCTAATATTAATATTATACTACCTATGCGCTTCCGTAAACCGGAATGTCTATAATGCACTTAAATGCAAAGTTGTTAAATGTTTGACTTTTATCAATGTAAATTTGTAAAACTCTTTTATTACCATTTATCTTGCAAGTTCGAGGTAAATATTTAAATAAACTGATTGCAAGTCATAAATTTTAGTTTTTCAAAACAAGGTGGTTTAATGGAATATTTTTTTTTGTATTGTAAGGAAATAATTTATTATAATACCTAAGTGTTTTGTTAAAAAAAAAAACCAACAAAAAGAAATTAATTGATGCTATTTTGAATTTAAAAAGTAAAACTAAGGTTTTATGTTTAGGTACCTACTGATGCGAATGTTAACAATATTTGTTTTAATTTCATGATAACCATAAAATATTTTAATTTAAACAAAGGCTGAATCTCAATTAGGTAATTTATTTAGGCGAGTACGGTGAATGTGCCCATTTACATTTATGCATTTTTATGGAAAGTTTTTAGTTTTAAAATAAAAATAAAGTATTCATTCACTATTTCTAATGCCCCACTTGATGAAATCGTGCATAGAGCATAGTTTATACTTCGATGAGAAGTGAATTAAAACTTTAATTGACTTTTATAAAAGATATAAAATTTGGATTTCAAGACACACATTTAGCTGCATTTGCTTCGATACAAACTTGTTCCTCCTTGTTGAAAAAATAATAGAATTTAGTTTTCAAAAGACTTTGCACGCTAAAGCTTAAAATGTACCTTTTTTACAAATAGAAATATTCTAGCTCAAAAATTAACATTTAAATTGCAACCTACTTCCAATAATTTAATTACCATTTCTTTTATTTCTTAAACCTCAAAACTTTTGTATGTTTTAAAACAAAAGAGCTGACGCAAAAACTTTTCATCTTAAAAGGCAATATAACAACAAAAAAGGTAGGTTTGCTATAAACCGCTAAATATGTTAGGTATTTCAAAATAAATTTCAAGTGACATACTTCCAATCGGCACTTCTCTAACTGATATAAAATAAATTCAGTTATGTATTAAAATGGCACACATTTTTTAATTTGCACCGACAAAAATGTTCTATAAAACTGCATTGAATGTCAAAAAATCTGTATAAATAGAAACATTCTAGCCTTGCCTTGGCATCACAATCATAACCACATTCCTTCCCCAGTTGTATGTCAAACTACATATATCTACAGCAACATCTAACATTATTATCTGCGCAATAAATATACAAAAAAAAAAAGACAAGACGAACAAAATCAAGAAGCTTAAAAATTACCACTAAATTTCATATCATCATCGGAAACACGTCTCTTAATTGCTGCACCATCAACATTCAAAATGTGCCATCAAAACGGTTAGACACCAATCCATAAAATATAGCACTAAGCACTATCTAACTAAATCCCGTAGCAGATGCACAACTATAATTTTATTTGAATCGTAAAAAAAGTGAATCAAGGAAAATTTAAAAAAAAAAAAAACCAAAAAAAAAACACTAGCAGCATCACAAATTATTTTATAACATTTTCGCCTTTGGCAATATTATGGCCAACTTAAATGCATAAGACACCAGTTAAGCGAGTTTTGTTGTGCTCTTTTTTCGAATCTGCCTGTTGTTGGTGTTGTTGGCTATTAGTTTAACAATTTTATTATATTTTTTTTTTTTTTTTTGAAGTCAAAGAAGCCCGTTAAATATTTGCAGCAATATTCAGAAGATAAAACTAGTTGATTGATTTTTTGCAAGTATTTGGATAAAAATAGATTTCTGTTCACACTGATGAACGAGATGGAATCTAGTTCAGTAACTGTAACTGTTGCACAAATACTTTCCAATCAAAAAAAAAAATCAAGGATTGTGATTTTACTTACATGTAACGTTAAGTAGTCCAATAAGGAGAAATACAAATTCCTTGAAATTTATCATGTTTTGTTTGTTTTTATTCTATTTCAATTATAAAAGTACACTTTTAGGATGACCGATATCCTTTTTATTTAAACTTTATCCTCGAACCGTTATTTTATTTTCTTATTTTCTAGCACTTCACTAAAAACGATTAATTTATTTTTTTTTTTTGCATAGACGAGTGAATATTGTTAAAAACAATTTATTTTATTAACCATGCAGAGAAAAATCCATCCAAACAGTTGTGACACCCAAACCACACTGATTTGAAGATCTAGTGACTTCAACAGGTAGTAGGTTCACCTCACTTCAGACTTGATCCAAACTTGAGATCGACGACGACGATGACGACGATATCGAAGAAATAAAAAATAAAAGAAGAAAAATCTCACTGAAGTTGAAGCTGTTTGTGGTGCTTTTTAGAAACAAGGGAATAATAGCACAGTGTAACAACATCCACAACATGGCTGATTGTCGAACAAAACGTAACTTATAAAAAGTTAAAAGCCATCTTATTATAGCCATGGTCGATGATGGTTGTTGGTTAATGCTAAATATATCAGGAGAGGACTAGTCATTAAATTGCCTTTATGGTAATTATTCGGATCTTAACAGGGATGATTAAAATAGTTATAGGGATAGCACGTTCGATCTTTAAAATGTTATATAGAAGTATTTTTTTAAATTAAAAATTTTGTACAAATTATTGTGAAGTTATGAAAGCATTTGTACATCTTTATAGCCAATAAATTGAGTTGGAAAAAAGAAATTCTATATTTATCTACCAATATTACTTGCATAGTATGTTTTCAAAATATAGCTTAGTCTTAGCTGTTGTAAGTCTTAAATAGTTTAAATATTTTATCTTTCCATGCTACAATTGTTTCAATAACATTTATCTGGTTTTATTTAGGTGAAGTTAGCACTTTCTTCCCGATTCAACAATTAATATCTTGTTCAATTCCGGCGTCTATGGCTATACTTGATTTAAAAAAGCAAATGTACTCTAAAAATAAAAATTAAGGATTTTTTAAATTTTGAAAAAAAAATTGAAGCGTTTTTACGTTATTTCAAAGTAGCGATAAAATGTTTGTTATTTTTGTTGGGTAAGTCTCGAAAACCTTATCTGATTCTGCAATATTCCGAAAGTTTAAGAAAATTTATTTAATCCCTTTCAAGATAAAATCACAAAAAAAAATTCAAAAATTAAACACTTCCTCAGAGGCACACTGTTGTTAAAACACTTAATTTAACATTTTTTCTTAAAATATATGTTTTTTTTTTAATTCAAAAATAATGAATCCCAATAATTGATTGCAATCAAATGATTGGGAGAAAAAATTATTGGAATCTTTTTAAGGGAAAATGAATGCTGATTGGGAAACTTTGGAGTATCCTTAAGTTGTATTCAGTAGATTTTTTTTTTAAAGATTGCATTCGCAAAGTTTGCAATGCAATATTTTACAACCTCGTTATGTTACAATACCAATACCTATAGTTCAGAAAAATTTAAAACATTTAAAAACTAGTCTTTTCAATTCTTTTTCAATGTTTGAAAAAAGTATTGAATTTAAAAACGTATCCCCTATTTTTTTGCAATCCTTAAATCAAACCCAAATTTTCAAAAACTTACAAAAATTTTTATTGTTAAGGGAAAAACAATCAACAAATACGTCCTTGGTTTGGATTTGATTATAACAAATCTTGATACTTAAAGATTATCGCAGGAAACTATGAAATACATATCAAAAACAAAAATTTGGGTGCTCGCTAATAGCTGCTCCTACTGCATTAGAAGAGCGCGTGGCTAGTTTCATTTGAATCAACTCATACAAAAAAATATTATATACATATGTACATGTAGCTAGATGTTCATTAATATGTAGGTAGTTGGCCAAGTTGTAAACAATAAAAAAAAAAACAAGTAAAAGAAGATGAATCTCTTTTAGGTGGAACATTAGCTATAGGTGGTGTAGTATAACATAGTTGAGATGTTATGTGCAGATAAAGAGATACCTATTACTCTAACCAGAAAGACCTATAATATTCTTTACGTTGTTTTCCTTCATCATTCTTTTTTTTAACAAAGATTGATGTGGTGAGTTTGTAAAGGGTCAAGAAGACGATGGAAGTAGAAATATTATAAATTGTATTATATGATAGTGTCAGAGCTGGCAATGTCGAAAAGGAAGTAATTTCCTAATGGCTGATTTTTGGATATATTTTACCCACTGGATTTTCATGGGGGCAGTGTGGCTGGGAATTAGTGCATTTTCCTATGAGCCTGACTCATAAATAGTAAAAAAGTAATTTTCGAACTCATTTTCAAACGACTATAGTTGCCTATAGTTTTTTAGAAGAATAAAAGTCATAATGTCAGACATTTCTGCTTGTATTGATTATCACTAAAATCGTGGAAAAAAAAAAACAATTTATTTTGAGAAAATCATTTTGTAACGGTTTGTTTTTAATTAAGTTTCAAACATTTCAAAAATATAAGAAAACGAGTGAGTTCTGGTGGTGCAAAACTTCAATCAGACCATCACCAGAAATGTCTGCAATAATTATTTGTAAAAACACAGCGTTAGAAAATTCGAAAATTTCTTTTTTACTGATTTACTCGTATGGATTTTATCTGAATGCTTAAAAAAATTATTTGTAATATTTTGTACAGAACAAAATTCATGTTTTTAATCTGATTTAGATAAAATAAAGCTGATTTAACAGGACTTTTAAACTACAGACCAGAAATTAAAAAATATTTCATACTGTTGTCGTAAGAGATTTTCGGATTTAAAAATACAAACTTTTTTTAAACTTAGGTTATCTTGCATTACGCGTAAGAAAATTTATATTTTCTAAATACATATTATATTTCTCTCCATTAAAATCCGCAAGATTTTTTTTGTTTTAAGAATGTTTTTTAAAAAATGACCGCTCTCACTTGAACGGCTGAAAATAAACCCGCTTTAAAACCACAATTGTACCTTTTGTTACACTTTATGCGAATAACCCTGTATACGGTACACGAAAAGGCCACTTTCTTCATCAGTATATCAGTATAGTATTTCAACTCCAAAACCTAATATAATTACGATCGGACTTAAGAGTACCATTATAAGGTATTATATATTTTCAATTGAACTCAATCAAAAATCCATTGAATCCTTACCCCAATTTAATCTTATTTCTTTCATTACAAATATTCATCCAAACCACCTTCTATTATACTACTTGACAATAATTGTTATAGTCTTTTTGAGAAACAAAATCAGCTTAATAAAAAATGTTATCAAGTGAAAGTGATAAACGATCAAAAATCCACCAAAAGCCCAAGACACATCAAATGCTATTTTATTCCTACCTGCAACTACAACAAGTAACTTATTTCCTACCTTTTTTTATTATTAAACTTACTAGGTATTATAACTTGATTTTAAAATTGAATAATAATTGAAGAGAAGAAGAAAAAAAACCATGGCGCGTCGCCGCCGCTGCCGTTGGCATCTGCCAAAACTGACACGACGGACGTCAATGTACGATACTCAATTTATTTAATTATGCAATTGACAGGCCAATAAGATGCTTTAGCTATAAAAAAAAAAAATTAACCGAAACAAGTCGAATGTTGTGTCTTTGCGGTTGCTCTTTCCTGCACTTCTTATTCATACCTGCCTACATATTATATTTCATTTGCTATAGGCACAATAATATACAAGTAAGGTACATTAACTTCGGAAGGGAAAGTAATTGATTTGATTGTTTCATTTCAAGACTCATAGAGACATTTGAAAGACTGCCAAAAACCTATGGGTTAGTCGACGCGGCGCAGCGCGGCGGCACATGCAGAGATAGCCAAACAACTTATAGGAGAGAGTGATTCAGACCTCTGGGTATACGAGTACGTATAATGTTATGAACAAAAAATAGGTTCCTTCCGGTAGGCATCATTGTTGCACACTCACTGCACATAAATGTTAATTTATTTAAAAACCATGACAGGTGCGGATCTAAGTTTTCAGTTAGAAACGGCCCGAAACCGATTTGTTGCCAGGTTGTTTTGTTTCTTAAGCACGAGATACATGAAATGACTTTTTGTTTATTTTTGTTTTATGTAAAGTTATAATTATATAACTTTTTTGGTGTAATTTTTTCCTGCTTTATGGTTTTGGGGGTTCTGAAAATTTTTATTTTTCATTTCAATTCTTTTGAAAAAATTGACAAAAACTTTCTTTTTCTTTTAAATATCGATTTCGGTTTATAAATCTGCAAAAGTTAACACGTAATAAAATGCTGTTCTTCAATTTTTTTGGAAAATTTCTTTTGATTTCGAAGCAACGATACCTCAGAGTAAAAAACATAAATTAAAACTTAAAATTTTAATCTTCAGAATGTTTTAACTTCAATATCTCCGTTTTTCAAAGTGTTTCTTATCACTTTTCAAAACAAAAAAAATTAAGAATTGTGGTCTGTCCACCAAATTGGGACATAAATTCATACAAACAATTTGGCGATTAGTTACCGTTAGATAGAATTCTTGGTCTTGAATCCAAATTTAAAAAATATCGATAAAGTTGAAAGTGTCAAAGAAGTTGCACATATGAACTTACGAACATTTTGGATTTTTTTTACAAAAAAAAAATTGCAAACTTCTTAAAATAATTAAATGATTTATAATGCAAATGATGCAGCCTAGAAGCATTTGGCAACGAACTGTCGAAGAGCATCCAGCACAATGGGGGAACAGTTGGAGAGAGCTGAGATACATCTCCAGAAATCGTATACGATGGAGCATAGGAGTAGTGCAAGCCTATGCCACGCAAAAGGAAACTGATGGTAGTGGTGTCTACCTTTTTTTTTAAATAAATTTCTTCTACAAATAATTACTGAATTTTTTTTTTGAAAAACCTGTTCGCAGGTCGGTAATTTTGGTTACGAAAATAAAAAAAATCTGTGATCATGCCCAAAAACGCTATTGGTAGTTTGAAGTTTGAAAAAAATCCACCCACCCGGTTGCACTGAATCAAAAGGAAAAACATAAACCTATTGCTTACAAGGCCAATTTATGCAGTTCGTCAGCAGGTTGATAATAGTGAGTATATTTGTTTTTTTTTTTTGTTTACTTCAAAAATGTGATGACAATAACTAACCGTACCTAATTCTGTTATCTTTCTTTTTTTAGCACATATGAACTTACGAACATAAATGTGTGCATTTTGTATCTAAAAGTTCTTCACAGTTCAAAGAACATTGAATTATTTTTAGTTCATTGTTCATTTGTTTCTCCATATGTGGGTGCATTTTAAATCACATAACATATGTTTGCAAATTTTAGATTTCAAAAATAAAGAAACAAAACAAACGCCCACTGCTAAACTGAATTTACTGCATTCAAAACACATGTTTACTTATGAAGCCGCATTACCCTACGCATTGGTCATTGAGTGCAATAGAGCGTGTAGATGATGATGATAAACTGACAAAATTGTGTTTATCTATCAAAATTTCTTCGAGTGAGTACATTACATATGTTTTGATTTAAATAACACGTGGTTCAATCGTGATTTTTGATGGTGTTTTTCAAAAACAATCTGATTAAAAGAACACTAACTGGGGAAACTACGCTAGTGAAACATCCACTTTATAGTCAGGGTTGTTATGTTCCATCTGATGCGGGTGTAATTTTCTTAAAGTATTTTTATCAAATGACCAATGCAATGTAATATCTCTTTGCTTACTTCCCAAATCTGTGAATTTTGAAAAAAAAAATGGTGTAAATTTGAAGTTTTCAGATCTAAACGACTTCTTTGACGCTTTTCGTAAGGTCACATTTTGAAAATTAAGTGAAGATTTACTTAAATATCGATTTAGTGGTTGGTGAAAACTGGAAACGTGGCTGTAAAACTCAAATGGCATGTTCACTCTCGAATGAAATATTTTTCAAAACTTAATCATATCAGAATTTTTTAACCCATTGTTAAATACAAACGTAGTAATGTAAATACTTTATGTTATTAAAATTTACAAACAAAAAATACTTTCTTTGAAAAATGAAAAGAAGCAGACAAACTAGCCATCATCGATATAATTATCATTTCATAAACAACTATCTTTGTACTTTTACTTAATTTACTAGTGCTATTATTATGAAAGTATAGATATTTAAGAGACTGCAATAAAAATGCAATCAATAATAAATAATTCTTCAATCGCTCAAATCGAAAGTAAATCGAAGAAAGCATAGATAAAGAAAGACATTAAACGTCGCGTCGTCGGCATCGTGTCTGGTGCACAAATTGTCATCACTTTCGTCTGACAACCTTGGCAGTTATATCAGGGTGCTGGTAGCTTGCCAGACAATTAGACTCTTATTTACTAAAGGTTAAAGTTCTTTGGAGAAAAAAATCTTTCAGTAAAAGTGTGAATATATTTGACGACATTGTATAAAATTATTATTTACTATACAGGGTGATTTGCATAAGGTTTTACAAAAGGATAAGGCATTTAGATGAGCCCAAGACAAAAAATTAACACAAAATGCACGACTAGATTGCAAAAAAATTTAAACCCAAAACACTGTTCAAATGGTCGTCAGTTAAAAAAGTGTTGCCAACTTAAAGTTCTAAACCTTTTAAAAAAAAACACTATGTACATACATATATGGATTCTTATCCTGTTTCTTTTCATTTTTTGACACCCACGTCCCACATGCCAATTCCGGATGAAATATTGATTCCTATCTAATTGAGCTGCATTAGATTTAAAAATAGAATATAAATTAGATTAAATAAATAATTTGTCAATTTTAATTTTCTTGCCACATCCAAAAGCTGCCTTCAGAGTAGAATAAGTACTGGTAGCTACATAACTGCTTCCTTTATTAAAAGCAAAATATTTCATTAAACATAACTCCCCCTCCTATTAATCAAACATGCTAAAGCATCAATCAAATGTAAAAGCATGCTTTGAATAAACCAATTCGCAGTAAGTCTGACGCAAATTGATTTAAATCACACTGCACTCTAAAGTTTCTAATTGGCAGATACCATTTTACTAGAGTACCGACAGCTAAAAATGAAACATGTCAAACACTTGGTTTGGTATGCTTCGCATTTAATATGCATGCAATGCATCAGTTTTTGTTCAAGGTCGAAATTATATATACATAATGCTATAAGCAGATACATGTCAATTTAATTGAGTGCCCGCATTTTCGCATTTGTTTCCTCTTAATTAAATCAAATCTAAATAAATCGGAAGATATCGATAAAATTTCATTACAAATTTTCAAGGGTCAACGATAAATTTTGGAAGAAAACGAAGCAGTTTATCTACCACCCACGAATCGAACTGTATCCAAAAAATTTGAGTAAAACTCAATCTGTGAGACTTTCACTCATCTTAGTCTTGAGTAATAACAAATTCACTTAGACTATTATTATATTCACTGAGTTTTTTTTTTGGTTTCAACAAGATCTCTTTTTTTTATTTTCATTGAGTATTTTAAATTTCTGATTGCCACCCTCAACGCTGACAGTTTGTCTCCGCAACATGCCACATTTCAAGAAGCCTGTTCACATATATACGAGTATGTAGTTATGCTAACATGTGCTCATGCACGGAGTAGGTAAGTAGGTACGTCAGAAACAAATTTCCCAGATTCTGCGCACTAGAAACATAATTTTTTGAACACCAACGAACTTAGTTATTTTGCTGTTGGGTGCACTTTATATTATTGCCTACTGGTGCTGATTTTTTTCTTCAAAAACGAATTCAGTTTGTAAGCGATCGTGAAACTGTTAAATACATACGATTCCGAGATACTTTTGTGTAGTCAACGAACGCTAAGGAAGAACATTACCGTGTCGGAAGTAGAACAGTTTTGTTTTTTTTTATATCGAAGCAGTTTTTTTATTTTTGTAGTGATATTTTAATTTAAAAAAAGAATAATTTTAAAATATTAAATTCAATTGAATTCAGAAAAAAATATTAAGTGAGAATATATCAGTGAGCTGTTCAGTTAAGTTAAAATATTCTTAAGTGAATTTGTTGAGTGAAATATTCAAAAATGCATAGCACACTGTTGGAGGAGGTTTGTACTTTGTTTGTTTTTAATTTTTCAAATTTATTTGTTTTTTTTTCTAGAATATTCGTTTTGTTTGTGATATTTCCGAAAACAAAATTTTCCAACCGGTGAAATTTATATTTAAAATAAAATCAAAGTGGACTTTTTATCTATCAATTGATTTGAGTTGTAAGGTCAATTTGTTATGTTGAAGGTCATTCCTATTAATTTCTCAAATGATATGAGTCCTTCAGAGACTCCCAAGAGTTATTTTTTTTCACCATTCCCTATCATTTA
This sequence comes from Syrphus vitripennis, assembly GCA_958431115.1. Lineage (NCBI taxonomy): Eukaryota > Metazoa > Arthropoda > Insecta > Diptera > Syrphidae > Syrphus > Syrphus vitripennis. The sequence continues at coordinate 31,470,961 of OY288108.1, forward strand.
GAGCCAGAAAACCTACATTCTCACCTTTTTTAAATTCCAAATTAAAATATATTAAAACTTTTTAATGGATGTTTGGGTCACGAAGATTACAGTTTATTTTTAAAGAACCGCTTTTGATATTTCATCAAGAACCAGTTTTATTTTCCCATTTTTCCAATGCTGACATTAATTTATTAAACTATTTATATTCAACATTTATTTTACTGTAAATTTTCGAAATAACTAAATTCTAGAATTTACCGGTAAGACCCAGAATTTTTCAGCAGCATTTATTTCTTTTTTTGTATAAAGTAGCTTGTCTAATCTTCAAATGTGTATTTCAATGGCACATTTGGTTACTACAAATTAAAAGTAAATTTTTAAAGGTTTTATTAAAATGTCTTATCTCCAATTGATTTATTCTAAAAAAAAAGTCCAAACATTTTTAAGCAAGTACATATAATTATTATTGCAGTCATCTTTTAAATTTTTGTGCTTTAACACTCGGTAGGAGAGTGCTCAAGTCTTGAGTTACAAAGGTAGCAGCTCAATCCAGAAATAGAATACGGCTATTAAGAGGACCAGTCAAGGGGCTGTTAATGCAATTAATTCGGCAGCATCAAATTCTCAAACCGAATTGGCCCTTCAAGGATTTGGCTTTCATGACTCATTCGTGGAAAGAACATTCCTTGGGGTGCAAAATATTTTATGTAGTTGGAGCAGTTTAACAGTTTAACAAACAGTCGTGGAGACCAACAAAATAAAAAAAACAATGCTTCATTTTCACTATGAAAGCCCTTCTTTGGCCAGAATAAGAATGCACTTCATGAAGAGGCATTCTTAGACGATCTCAACGAGTTCTCTTAGTTGAAGATTGGCTCTAGCTACGGCTTGCTTAGTTATAGGTCAAACGAGTTATGGTAAAAAAAATTGTCCAAATGACCGGTAACCCTTATTGGTGTTTGATGATCTATTCCCAATTTCCAAAAGATCCTAAGTCGATTCAAAATGTTACACCTTTTGAACAAAATAGGTAAAGTATCTTAACTTGACTTCAGAATTCTTGCACAGAATATAATAATCATTTTATCATTGAAAGCCAAAGAATCTAGCTCAATGAAGTGAGAAAAAAAAAATGAGAAAAAATTCGGAACACAACAAATAAAACTACCGTACTTTATTAAAGACTATCTTGTTTGTAATGCTTCCTTCTTGGGGAACATTGAAAATACCTTTGAAGATATGACATAAAATCCACACAAAAACAACTGCAGAATCAGGGTTTGAAAGACCTTTGCACTTTTTAAATAAAAATTTAAATTCAATCAACATCTACTTATAACATAGGTGCTAATTTTAGATCTAACTTGAGTTTTTATTAGGCTATAACACTCTGGGAACAAGTCTGTCGTTAAAAAATATTGAAAAACTCGTTAAAAAAGCATCTAAAAAAATTTATCGTAACCGCATTTGTGTGCATGTTCTATTCATTAAATTAAATTGAATAAACAAAAAGATACCGACAAAATATTTGTATTTTATTGATCAAAAGTCTCTTTACGTATTTAAGTGTTATTTGTGTTTTCTTGGAAGTAAAACAATTAATCATTTTCTGACATTTTTAGCAAACATTATGTAGTACTTCATTCCCCAAATTCAGTCATATTCCACAAAAAGTTTTCAAACTCATCAACAGTTTTTTTTTTTCAAAACTTTGTTATTTTTTTTTTTTTCTAAATATAGATTTCTTGACAAACGTGGGAAAATCCCCTACACTTGATTATTGTCTATCTGTTTTATTCATCCATCTATTTTTATTCATTTAAATCATTCTTACTATTTTGAATTTTCATTTAACCAAACAGAATCAGAGGTTTCTTTTTTTTTGAATTTTGTAAACATTAATGAAATAATTTAAATTTCTATCGCACTTTTACTTTAATGAACACCTTTACCACCTCCTTTTGATGAGAAATCATTTATTTCAATCATTTTGTCTTTAAAAATAACTATGAAAACAGTTTTCTTTTCTTTGAGACTTCTTGAGAATCGGAATTGAAATACATATATATTAAATTGGGTGTATGATCTGCAGGTGTATATTTTTTGGTTAGACAGAGTCTTCCTATTTTTATAATCAACATCGACAGAGGCCCGCCCGCCGCCGCGCCGTCGCTAACCACCGCCGACGCCAACCGTTATGTGTCAGGTGAATGAATGGTTTTCGTATGCATCATACTCTGAAAAACAAAGAAACTATTTTGCCGGTGGGGCACCTGATGCACTCTTATGTGAGAGAACCATCTAAATTTGGAATATTGACGATGTGTGAACACAATAAAGAACTTTTGGATTATTGACAAATGATTTATTTGTTTATAATATTTGGCTTATTTTGTTTTTTTAGGATTGTTAATCAACTATAATAAGTTTTTAAAATATCGAAAGTAAAAAATTAATTTTTGACAAAAGGATATCATAGAATTAAAAACCTACTAAAAAACTTATGACGCGACGTACAATCATTATGAATTTTATTATTATTAGGTACTTTAGTGATGCCTGACGTATGTCGTTTTGAAATCCGATGTATGTAGTTATTTCATTATTGAGTAACAAAATCAAAAAGTCAATAAAATAATTTTTGTTGCATTTGAAATATTTTCGCTTTGCAGACTTCTCGGTTATTACTCGCAAACATTTAAAAACTCAAAAACCTAAGTTTGTTTGTTATGAAATGATTTATTTACAATCGAAAGATGTTTTGTGTGTTTCCTTCTTTGAGAGCCTCATGACTCCTACACTAACTTGTTGATGACTTGTGACTATGATTAGACGGACAACGAAAATAGTCAATGCATTGACTCTCTAAGGTCCAAATGAAGAAATAATTTAACACTCCCTCAACGGATTGACGTCAGTATTGGAACTTCCGAAGGTAGGGCTTTTAGTCAACGCGTTGACTGTCCTCGTTAACCGTATAATAACTCCGTCAGAAATTTTTGACATATTTGTTCGAATTGCCCTTCATCTAGGTACCAGGTTTAACGCCTGCGCCCGACAAGTCATACTTTTCTATGCGGTGGCATTGTTTTTGTTTCAATTTTATTTAAAAAAAAATACAGCATGACAAACTCGTTTTTACTTTTACTATAAAATAAGAAGATTCGGAAATGTATGATTTTAAAATTTTCTTAAGGTTTTTTATTAATTTTTCCTGCCTAAATTATTTAAAAACAAAAATTTTCAAATCATTTATTTTGACAGAAGATCTAATTTTGTACAAAAAATGGTTTAGGTTATAAATTATACAAAAAATATGCAAAAAAGAAATAACCAGTGTGACCATTCACTATGAAATGTAGCATTTTCTGTTTTTAAGCATCTTCAGGTCCCACACAAACATAGTTAATCAATAGTTAAAAACTGATGCTAGGCTCTACTTTACATGTGTGCATATTGTCAGCTAAAGTTTTCCCCTAAAACATATATCAAATTAATCAACTCTGATCAAACAACGTTGAAAACCCTTTGATGATACTTTAACACTTATTAATTACCTTGGCGTGACCCCAAATCACTGATTGGATGATGGACTGACTATAACTCTATAAACGGCTCAAAAAAATTGCATTTGGTTGTTCCTTGCCAATTTTTTTTTTTTGACGATTATTTTTTTAAGAATGTTTTCCCAATTTATTTTTTGGTTGACTTTTGGTTGACTTTTGAAAATTCCTTGAAACCTGCAAAATACATTTAGTCAAAAAAAACTTATAACTTTCTGTTGCCATAGACATACATTTTTGGTTGACTTTTGAAAATTCCTTGAAACCTGCAAAATACATTTAGTCAAAAAAAAACCTATAACTTTCTGTTGCCATACATATGCACCTGGTTTTATATTTTTTATCTCTCTAGTTAAATTCAACCCAGTACTTCAATTTTTTTTTATTAATTACACTGTAAAGTGACCTTGTCATTGGTTTTATTTTATAAAAACAAACTCATTAAAAAAATAAAAAAATTCCACGCGCCCGATCTTACTGATTAATAAATTGTAGATTATAGAACATATAATATTGTATATACATTAATTTGAATGAACAGTGGTCTTGAAGACCCAACAAATCTACTTTAAATATTATTATTTTTCGAGTCACAATTTTATATAGACTTTGATCATCATCAAGAAAGTCTCAATAAAATTGATAAAATAAAAAAAAATATAATTGGTTGAGTCTTATCAGCACTCGACTGCTCTTCTAACCTTTGACTCTGATTCCAAGAGACATATTTTTTTTTTTTTTTTAGTGTAATGAAATACGAAACATTGTAATACTGTTATCAACAGACTAGCAGTCTAGTAAAATAACAATACAGACTAAAATAATCTGTTTCCTATTGAGATTAATTTACAATAATTGTATAAAAAAAATCAATAAAATAGTTAAATAATTATCAATAAAAAAAAACTTTCATTTTACAGCTCATGGAAAATGGCTTTGTTGTCATTGAAGACTTCCTTACACCAGAAGAGACTGAAGAACTATACAAATCTGGACGGGCCTTATGCATGGAAGCACCAAAAAGTGATAGGATAATTTTTAGTACTGTTAACAGTGAGAAACAGCAATCTAAGGAGAACTATTTCCTAGAGTCGGGGAATAAAGTTCGTTATTTCTTCGAAGAGGGTGCAATCGGTGAAAATGGAGAACTTTTGGTCGATCCAATGTGTGCTTTGAATAAGGTGAGTTTGTATATAGTTGTCATTTATAATGCACAAGATATAGTCCGAATCAATGTATAGTGATCACTAGCAGATCCTAGACTAGGACTATACGGGCTAAAGCGTTCCGTGAAACCGATTCTTAAAAAAAAGTTATTCGAAATATTAAATATACCAGATGAAAAAAGAATGATGAAATGACAGAAAAGAAAAAAAGATAGGTAATGGTTAAACTGCTTACTTGGATGCTGTCTTCTTAGCCCCAAAATTAAATGCACCAAGAAAAAGCCCGATCGTTTTTTTTTGACGGAAGAAGAAAGTTAGGCCTTCGCTTACATGTTGGTGTTTTTTTTAAAGCCTTAGTAAATTGGAAGAAAAATGTGCGTTCGCGACTAAATTGTCATATAAGGTGTTATTTTATCTAGTTCTAAAGGAATTTGATAAAAAAACGAGTTTGGGACTTAACGGTTTTTATATGAACAGTACAAACATACATATTATGTATTATGTCTCTTTGTAGTCTCACAAGAAAATTCTACAAAAAAAACAAGTAAAAGGCTTTATTTCTTACTGGCTTAGCTAGCCCTGATAAATTCCCGGGGCTCACGTTAAATATATTATTCCATTTTATTTTTTAAAGCCATATAGACTGACTTAAAAATACGACATCGGAGATTACTCCGACTATCCCACTGAAATCCATTCAAAATGCAGGCTAAAAAAATTTGTATCGAGTTACCCCTGAAGCTATAGAAATTAAGTTCTGTAAAGCGAAAGCCATCATTTTTAATAAAACTTCGTGTTTAATAACCAAAGAACATATTCCTTTAATTCGAAATTTGAAAATTCATCAGGTTCAAATTTCACACGACTTTTGGTCATAAAAAAGTACAAATATTTATTTTATTCCAAATAATCGATGCATTTGCCAATTTCAAAAATATATTTTTAATAAGAGTCCATTGAATTTTTTTTAGGTCGGACATGCTCTTCACGTTGAAAATTATACTTTCAAAAAAATCACCTTCAGCAATCGAGTGAAAGAAATATGCTGGCAATTGAATTATAGGAAACCTGCAGTTTGCCAAAGCATGTATATTTACAAACACCCTGGAATTGGGGGCGAAGGTAAAACTATCAGCTTAGTATTGTTTCATTTTATAATAATTTTATTCTATCATTTTTAGTTATTGCTCATCAAGATGCTTGGTATTTGCACACTGAGCCCAGTACGGCTATTGGATTTTGGTTTGCCTTGGAAGATACAACACTTCAAAATGGTTGTTTGCAATTCATCAAAGGTTCGCATAAGGGCGGTGTTCACAGAAGATTCATGAGAAATCCGGATTTGAAGTCGAATGAACTTTTAATCTACGATCGACCAGCACCAATCTACCCAATATCGAATTTTACTCCGATCACAGTTAAGAAAGGTAAATTTTAAAACAAAAAAAAAAAGATTATAAAAGGTCTGTTAGTAAAATAATACAAAACTTATTTTGTTAGGAACCTGCATAATTATTCATGGTCAAGTTGTACATAAAAGTGATCACAACCGATCCAATAAGAGCCGTCATGCATATACCTTCCATGTTATTGAGACTGATAATACGAAATATTCCGAAGACAATTGGCTGCAACCTCCGAAAGATGAGCCCTTCCCAATACTATATGAACGAACTGATTAATAAATCTGAGTGGATGTCATGGAGAATGGAGATCTAACTTACATTGCCTTTTATTTAAGTAAATCGTATTAATAAAGATGTGAGAAAGGCATTTTATTATTGTTGTATTATAAAATTACGAGTTTTATTTAAGGAACAGACAAATTATTTTGAGTGCTTGCTTAAGAAACCTAATTTTTGGAATTTTTAAGAAAAAAAGGGTATATGTATAGTTATCTCAAAAAATATCATAAAACTGATATCAGCGTTTTGTTGGTTACTGATCAGCAATGGAAGATTTATTATCACTTCAAATAGAGCAGTTATATTATAAAGTATAGGTAATTTTTTTTAGAAACCGGATAAGAGTGACTTACAGTTATTTTATTGTCTTTTAAAATGGTGTTAATAAACCGATAGCCATAAAAGTTGACACACATCTATTGATTGATTATTCCAAATATTGACAAATTATTTATTTATATTTAGATAATTCATTGTTAAGTTAACATACCTAGCCATTGGTTAGATAGCTACGTAGGAACATATATGTATGTTTCTTTTAGTGTTCAAGCTTTAGAGAGACAATCTGCAACAAATTCACAGTTTTTATCAGTCAAAAACGGTGCATTCTAGTAAAATCATAAATCAATGAAAAAAACCATGGGGCGTATACGTACTTTTATTTATTTAAATTAACTGTAATATTACTCGATTTGATTTTCCTATATTTTTTTTTTATCGTTACATTTATTTAGTTTTTTTATGTTAATTACAATTTAATTTTCTTTTCTAATTTCTATTATTGATTTTATTAATAAGTTAAAATTAAACTTTAGCAAAATAACCAACCTGTTTTTCTATAATCGAACTTTAAAAAAAGAATATCTTTGATTTACTTATTTGTGAAAAATCTTATAAGTATTTTTAAAGCTCCAACGCTTTAATTTATTATTTTTGTTTGTTTTTGCCTCAATCTGCTGAGGTGGTTTAGGAAAAAAACATTCACGGGCAAATTTTGAATTTCCTTGGACAAATACTATTATTTTCCACGCCATTGCTTTAAAGTGTCTGACTGACTTCAGGCTCCACTGTTGCATTATTTTGATGCAACATTAACAGTTAGGTACTATACTCCGAAAAGCAGGGTTCGCAATACCCATTCGTTCGTACCTATGGTAGCTATCCACCGAAAAAAATTCAGCTATGTTAAGATGAGATTTTCTAGAGGGCAAATACATTTTTTTTTTTGTTCACAAAACTTATTAACCTCGATAACGGCGTTTAAGATTTTGTAGATTTTTGTACTCGTGAATACACATGTAAAGGGCGTCCCAACAAAAACGCAAGATTTAAATTTTGCGCCATTCGAGGTGTCATTGTTTGACATTTGAACAATTATTATTGTTTGTTAGTAGAAGGTATAAGGTTAATAAAAATGGAGCGCTACACGAATGAACAACGCATTCTCATTGTGAAATTGTTTTACCAAAATGGTGAAAGTTTTGCGGCTACAGTTCGCAAATTGCGATCAATTTGGGGTTACACTTTAATGCTCCAAAAGAGTCAACTGTAAAGCGATTAATGGAAAAATTTGCTGAAACTGGGTCTGTCACTGATGTAAAGACAACAACGTGCCTTCGATCAGGTCGATCGACCGAAAATATCGCAGCAGTACGTGATGATGTCGCTCAAACTCCATCCACCTCAATTCGACACCGAGCTCAGCAAATTGGTGTTTCCAAATCCATTATGCAATTTTTTCTGCCCGATGTGTTGTTCCATACATAACCTCATCCTGTCTACTTTACGATATAATAAAGAATTCGCGATTTTTTTTTTTAATCTGCTTTTTATTTAAAATTTAAATCTTGCGTTCTTGTTGGGACACATTGTATATGTACATATGTACATATGTATTATAGGGCAAGTTTTTGATTCGTAAGAAAATCGAACTAATCACATTTTACATGGCGATGAAAAAGAACGCAAAAAATCAGTTTGTACCTGGAACTTGATTTTTGATGATATATTTTGAAACGAAATTAACATTTTTTGTTAGCTCTAAAAATTACGGTATGTTTGATACGGTATACTAAAGTACTATGAGCATAATAAATACTAAGAAACTTAACAATTTTTATTTTTTGAATGAAATAAAAATGAGAAAAACTGATGTTGAAAACTCAAAGTTTTCAAGACATCTACATCGATTAGTTTGAAGATTGTCTTGAGATATACGTAAATGTAAGTGTTAAAAAAAAAAACGTTAAGGATAATTATGTGTCAAAAAATTTTGATGCATTCAATTATGCATCAACGCGTTGTCATAAAACAGGAAAGACACTACATAGACATATATATTCAAATATTATTATATTATATTAGTTGAAACGGTTTAAATATATTTTTTTTTTAACAAAAGAATTAATAGGTAATACATAATAAGTACATACATACATAATTACGCACAACACTAATTGGATGATGGACCGAATGACTCTGTAGGCTAACCGATTTTCACTTGTCCACAATTTAATTTTTTGAAAAATCATATTTAACGTGACCTTGGGAAAAATGTGGTTATCAGTTTTACTAGCGCCACCTGTTTAAAAGCAAGTCCATCAACCAATATTAACACAACTGTCAGAAAATGTTATCAGTCAAGTCATCTTTCTGCACTTTTTTGTTTTGTTATCTGCTTGTTGTGCGTAACTACAATTTTTATTTTTGTTGTATAGTTAATCAATTTCCAAATAACCTTTACAACATTTCCAATGAACAAAGCCAACAGTAAGTTATTTAAGACCATCTCTTCTTAAATTAACTTTTTTCCAAACCACAGTGCTTCGCCTTGCTTTACTCCAACTAAAAGTCTCTAAAGACAAAATTGCAAATGTACAAAATATACTAGCAAAAATAACAGAAGTAGTCAACGAATCCAAACCAAGAATTGTTGCCCTTTCTGAGTGTTTCAATTGTCCCTATGGTACAAATTACTTTCGAAAATATTCTGAAACTATTCCCGATGGAGATACTTGTAAGGCTCTATCGCAAAGTGCCAAACAACATGGTATCTATATTATTGGCGGAACAATTCCGGAAAAAGGAGAAAACGATGCCATCTATAATACATGTACTATTTGGGATCCGGAGGGGAATCTTATCGGGAAGCATCGGAAGGTAGTATAAGGAGTGATAGATGAAATAACATCTTTTGAGTTAACTGCGGTATTTAAGGTCCATCTTTTCGATATTGATATTCCCGGAGGTATTCGATTTAAGGAATCTGAAATCCTATCTGCTGGTGATCGATTCACCATAGTTGATTTCGATGGACACAAAGTTGGAATTGGCATTTGCTATGACATTCGTTTTGAGGAAATGGCAAGGGTCTACAGAAACAGCGGTAAGTTGTACCAAACAACACTTTGTAGACACTTTCAATTAAATTTACAAATTAAAAGGCTGTGAAATGTTGATCTATCCGGCTGCCTTTAACATGACCACTGGACCGATGCACTGGGAACTTTTGCAAAGATCCAGAGCTAATGATAATCAGCTGTTTGTGGCTACCATATCACCATCTCGAGACGAAAGTGCTGGCTACGTAGCCTATGGCCATTCGATGGTTGTTGATCCTTGGGCTAAAATACTGGCTAGTGCTAAAGAAAATGAGGAAATTGTAATCGCCGATCTCGACTTTTCCCTGGTGGAAAAAGTCCGTCAACAGATTCCAATCTTTTCTCAAAGGAGGATTGATCTATATTCAACAGAAACAAAGGCTTAACCCAATATTTTAATTTTATTATATAATTATAATATTTTCGGTCCTTAACTTTTTTTTTATTTTATTTTTTATACAAAGTAAATAATAATTTTATTTTCTAATACTAAACACTTGGTTCTTGGATCGGCATTTCGCCAGCCGATATATAGGATCGTCGAGTTTGTCCAAAAAGAGCTTTTATTGCGTCGTCAGTCGCGATTAACGGTTGACTAATAAACTCTAAAGCCTGCAAAGTGACAAAAAAATGTATTTCTTTTGGAAGCAAATATTCAAAAAATATATCCTACTTACTTGAATGGCAAATTGTTCATCTTGAGTCAACTGTTGATTGTTATTATTTAAATAGAGATTGTCTGGAATACCAACACCAGAATGAAGAGCTATTTGCTGTAGAATATTTAAACACTCCGATCCGAGGCTCGCAACATCTGTGGCTGGTAAATTTAGGTATTTGATTTTTGCCATAAATTTAAGATTTTTAAGTATATCGATTTGGGTTTTGCGAGTTTCAGAAGATAGATTTAAGAGACGTTTGGTCGATTCTGTAAGCAATTCGTTTTTCTGTGTTAGATCCGCCTTCCATCGAGCAAGTTCTTCCACCATTACACTGCTCGCGAGGAACTTACTACGCCAAACTTCGCATTGACTTGCAAGGAATTCAATTTGTTCCTGAAATTCAAAGGTAAAAGTATTTATTTTTGAGTGAATTTTTAGCTGCGCAGCTTATTCAGTGAAGTTATCAGATTTTGGGTGCTAAAGCAATAAATCAGATCTAGAAATTGTAACGAAAGAATATCATTTTGAAGTACTAGTTAATCAAATGAGTGAATAATATTAAATTGGATTGAGTGCACCTGGAATTAATATTTTAATTGATTGGTACTTACCGTATGAGTTGTTAGATTGTTTGCCGTGTCCAATAGAGCTCTGGCCAGTTGCAGTTTATCTTCAGTAAGGACATTCACTCTTGTTTGAAGGTCTTCCCCAACCGAAGCAACAAGTAGACTTTTCAATTCCGAATTTACCTGGACTTGAAACTTGAGCTGACTATTTAAATAGTCTCTTTCTTCTTTTATTTTAGCCAATTCAGCTTTTAGTTCCACCACCTGTGGATCTTCTGTCAATTCTTTCGCAGGGACTGCTTTCTCTGCTTCGCCAGATACTTCATGCAATTCTTGAGTTCTCATCGTCGACATATGACTTACCAAAACTGCAATATCTAAATTATTACGATCTTTCTTAAGTATCTTCTTAGATTTGTCTTTGTTGGGAAATATTGGATTTACAGCAGCAGCATAAGGTTCGAATGGAACAAATCGTGGCGGCTTGGTCTTCTTGTGTTCGGGGACTTCACGAACATCGATTAACCTTGGAGTCAGCAGACGCAGTTCACCTCGCGGTTTGACGGCAGGTAAGCACCGCGAGTTTTCTGAGGGCCGGTAAAGAGTGTGCAGGCCAGGAATCGGAATTGTACTGGGTGGTGGCGGGGGAGGTTTCTTTTGATGGACTGTCTCTTGAATTGTGCTGTCTTTTCGTCGTAATTGAGCTTTGGAAAATGTTTGCTTATTTTCCGATTTGGCACTTTCGCTAGTTTCCATTCCATCACCACTTGTACGTGCTATATAAGAATTTATAAAAAAAAAAAATTAGTCAGATTTCCTGTTTTTGGGCACAAAACTCTTTCACCTTTTCCAACGTCGATCATTTTATCTGTATGTGGCATTTTTGTTGAAATTTTTTAATACGTGAGAATGGCTTTATCTTATTTGTGATGTTTTTTTTTTTCTTATCAATAAATGTGTGGATATATTTTTTTATTTAAAATTTTTTTTTGTTTAGATTTTTATTTTTCTTGTTTTGGTGGCTAAGGGATCAAACACAAAAGTCAGATGATGAGCTGTTGGATGACGTTTACTTTTGTAGGTTTGTTCGTTGCAAATAGGTCTGTTCATTTGTTATACTGTAAGAAAATGCTTTGATAATTTTTGAGAACTTGATATTCTAGTCATCTTTCACACGAAGAAACAAGATTATCAAAGCTTTTTAAGGGCCAATTCCTCTAATATCAATAAAATTTTAGAAAATTGTAGGTAATTCCATAAATTTCCCACTTTTGATGGTGAGGTTATATTTAATCGATAGTGCAGGAATTAGGCCTAAGATTTTTTGCACAAATGAAAAAAAAACAAAATTGTTTTTTAATGGTCCTTGGTTGAACACAATTAAAATGAAAAGGTTATTATTTGTAAAATTTGTTTCAGGGTTTTAATTAACTGATTTTACCAAATTAGGTTGTTGAAACGGAGAATTGACACATACTAGATCCTTGAAGTAGAACTAACCAAAAGAATTTAAAAGATAAAACTAACTGAACTACAGTGTAAATATTTGTGCAATGGTTTTGTTACTGTTCAAATTTCAAAATTAGAAAGATAAAAGATAAAGATAAATGCGTAAAAAGCTTAATCCTACCCTCCTCGACTGAAAATTGAGAACAAGAAATATAGTTTCATCTAAACTGCTTTAACTTGCAACACATGTAGTTGCTTGGTAAAATCAAAAGTCATGTTAATTGTCAAAGATAAAAAATTTCTCACTTTTCATGTCATACAATTTTCTGGTTTCTTTTTTTTACAAAAAACTAGATAAAAAGACTAATAATACAAAGTAAACTGGTATTTAACTCAATAATTCTAACAAAATGGTAAAATTAATATTACTATTATATTAAGTTCTTTGATTTTCGTTAAAAAAAAATTGAAAGCAATCAAATTCAAAGTAAAAGAAAAGAAACCCCTTCTATAATTACCCGTTTTCTTTTTTTCCTCTACTTGATTTTCTAGATGCTTTTTATGCTTTTATTTAGCCGACAAGGCAAATTAAGATTACAAAAATGGTATGGTGCATATCCAGATAAGACAAAGAAGAAGATCACCAGAGAATTGGTCACAACAATATTGGCCAGGAAGCCAAAAATGTGCTCATTCCTTGAATGGAAAGATTGTAAAATTGTTTACAAAAGGTGAGGTGGCTTTTGTGTTTTCGTTGCAGCTGAGTCGATTTTCTTTGAATTACTCATATTCATGTTTTTTTTTCTCTTCTTTTTTATTTATTTTATTTTAGATACGCAAGTTTATATTTTTGCTGTGCAATCGAACAGAACGATAATGAACTACTGACCCTCGAAATAATCCATCGATATGTGGAGTTGTTGGATAAATACTTTGGAAGTGTAAGCTAATTAAAGCTCAATTATTTTTTTAAAGTTTGTAACAACCTAAAGTTGAAAAAAAAATTTCAACTCAACTAGAAACATTGAATAATATTTATTCAATGCTAGAAAGCAAATCTAAAATTTCAAAATCGCAGTCTTGTATAATAAGGCCGTGATGGAAAATTAAGTAAGATCGGCCGGTCTAATTTCACTTTTCGATCGCGGCCTTATTTCATTTTCAAAATGCCGAATTCGAACCCTAAATCAGGCAAATTCTATTACTTCATGTTTTGAGTTATACCTAGGTATTTGATTTCAAACCAATAACGATTTTTATTTTCTTACTATTTAAGGTCTGCGAATTGGACATAATCTTTAATTTTGAAAAAGCCTACTTCATCCTTGACGAGTTATTAATTGGAGGTGAGATGCAAGAGACATCAAAGAAAAATGTCCTCAAAGCAATTGCATCTCAGGATCTACTTCAAGAGGTCAGTACACCAGAAGCGTATGAGTTGTAAAAAAAATAATATATAACAAAAACCTTAAAACAATTCAAGTTGTTTAGTTAATTGTATTTTAATTTCGAATGCTGTATAATTTTGTTTTGTTTTGTTGTTTTCTGTTTGCATCCGTACAACTATAAAAAAAAGAATGATAATTTATCTCTCTTTGGAATGCTTTAAGCTTTACATCAAATGAAAAATAATATTAATAATCACTAAATATCCACAAACTGGATGCCATTTCTATATTACTTCTATTAATAAAAAAATTTAATTTAAAATTCAGCTACAAAAAAAAAAAACTTTAATAATCATTCAACAACAGTAAAAAAAAAGTCATCGTTAATTTTATTTCCAATTTATAATGCATGCGAAATGTTGTGATGCATAATTTTTGTAAATGTCTCAACTTTTGAGTATATTTGTGTTTCTTCGAATTTTTTTTCTTTTAGTTGTATTTTAATTTTTTTGTTTTTAATTTTCTTCTTAATTTCAAATAAATTTTAAAGGAGTATTTTTATAAAAGTATTACCTAGCAATAATTATCTTGCCATTAATAATCTTTATAATATGACTGTTTCTTTAAGCCATAAGATTGATTTTATTGATATAAATAACTGTATTATCAATTAGGAACATTTTATACAACCTAATAATATTTATAATTAAGCGTTTTTAAGTGCAATCTATTTCTCTGCGGTCTTAAATGTCTTCAAAAATGTATGTTAAATTTCTATTTCATGCCACGCTGTTTTTTTCTTTCTTTTTTTTTTTAGGGTAGAGTAAAAAAATTTGTTTGTTTAAAACTGAAAATATGTCTCCGTCCTTTTATTAATAAAAAATATCGCGCAGCTAGTTGTAGGTTTTTAGTAGTGTCGTACCAGACTTTAATTAAAATGCTTGAAAACTTTTAAACTATATAGAACACTTCAAAATCTTATCCGATTCAACAAATGTGAGGTTTCATTCGAATTCAGGGCACTAGAAATCGTCGTAACATTTCCTCAGTTTTGTTATTAATTGTTATAGAAAAAAAAAAGAAAAAAAAATTATGTCTAGACTGTCTTATTATGCCCGTCAGTTTTCCCTTGCGTTCCATAGGGTCACCACTACTCCTATGCATCGTCATCTGGTTTCCTAGAAATATCTACTTGAGAAAGTTCCATGACTGATGATTTGCATGATTTCTCACTCAACTAGCAGCAGCATATCAAGTTTTAGTCACACCTAGTTAATGTAGTCCGCATAAGAACAGTGCGGAACCCTGCTTGTTGGTCGTCGAGTACATTTTTAAAGCCTGACTTTTGTACACTGGTACCTGTGTTTAAAAATTTTATAATGATGTACACATCCTGGGCATCAAAATATGCCTTTACGTTATTTCCAAATTAAAGTACAAATGAAAAGTAAAAATAACTTAAAATGGCACATTTTTTCATAAGTTGTGATCTAGTTTCCCAAAGAGGAAACTGTGGACCATGATCACCGTCGCGTTGGTTGAAGTAGAAAAAGAAGAAGGGGTGGCGAGTATCGACTTTATAGTCACTGATTGAAATTCAGTTTATCATATATTCTTATAATAGTAAACCGAAAATTTCACATTCATTTGTGATCTCAAATTAAACACGTTAAGAGCCATTTGCTGATACGAAATCTAAATATTTATGTTCTTCTCTCTCTTATGATTTACACTTTCAATTGTCACATGAGCTCGTATGATCAACTTAAATATTTAACTTTAGTTGGCTCTAATCATGTACTTATGTCAGTATATCGCCTATTTTCACACAAAACTCATTGAAAAATAACGCCCTAAATTCGAATCAAACCTCATTTATTAATCAAAGTTTTTATAGCTAAGCATTGAATAGTTCTAGAAAGAATTGTATTCCCCAATAAATTACTAGGTCCCTTTTAGTCAAATGTAAAACATAAAATAATTATACAAACTTCCAATCAAATCCCTCCACGTTTGCACTAAATGTCTCTAATTTTACATATGCACTATTTATAAAACTAGACAAAACTTATAAAATTTTTTCACCACTATCATAGCTAAATATTCCAAACAAATCTATACAAGAAACTTTATTTTAAATAGAAAAATATTTCTCATATTTTATTAACTTATAAATTTTCATCGGAATTGGATAAAATATAATTACTAGTTTTACTTAAGTTAATTGATTTATTTTTTTTAGTTATTATTTTGCATGAAACAATATTAGTACATGTTTTATTTGCACTTGCAAGATCAATAATTTATTAATATATTCTTGTTTGCATTTATTAATAAAAATTATTAATAATTTATTCACTCTATAGTTATCTTACTTGTACTTGTAGTTTTTTAGAAGTAAAATGTTATTCATCTTAACGTGCAATAAAACTAAACACTTTCCTAATTGTAATTAATGATTTTTTTTTTATTTTACGCTTTCGATATGAATTTCAAAAAAAATACAACATTTGCTAAATATATTACCAAGGACTTCAATGAGTATCTCAATTGATTAGATATTCCCGTAGAAGAGAACAGTGTTGAATCAAAACTTAAGCTTGTTTGAGATTAATCAAACCATAATTGGCACTCGTAATTAATTGGATTTAATGTAATTATTATTTTTTTTTTTTCATTTATTTAAATTGTAATTTTGCTTCATTAAAAATAATTTGCAATTGTTACAAACAAAAACAAAATTGCCAAAATATTTGTTTCAGGAGTTATCTAAATTTGCAAATGAAATATAAAATGCAGAAAACAACTCAATATATTCTTCCCTAGCTCAATTTTTTTCCTCTACAGGAGAAAATCCTTTTTGTAAATTCTAAAAGTAAGTGTCCGTTGATCTAAACATTTATTTCAAAACTATTTCAAGTTATTCCGAAGTCACACGATGAAAAAAAGATTCACTAACGATTTCATAAACCACAATAACAGTTTTCCTGCTCGAGATACAAACTTCTGTCAGGACAAAAAAAAGTAGCACTCTTGAGAGGTATTTGCAATGATATAGGTCACAGTATTTTACATCCATGAACCAAAACACCCTTTGTCCTTTAAGAAGACAAAAAACTTTTCCTCCAAATTTTGTTTGTAATCATAGATTTCCGAAATCTCCATAATGCGAACAGAACCATTCAAAGTTTTATGATACTAGGAAATGGTATGATGTGGTCTGTTTGTATTTCAATAATTTGCAATTTTTTTAACTCTTGAAACAAAAACTTATTTTCACAACAAAAAAAAAACAACACCAACAGCAAAAAACATTAAAAAAATCAATTGAAAACCGTTTTAATTGCTGAGCTTCTTTTTATACGGGATGAACTGTGCAATATCACTTAATTTAAAAAAATCATTTCACCATGCATGTTAGCTATTAACGCCACAAAAGTTATAAGAATTAGAATTAAGATATCAAAATCTATCTGGAATACTTACTTAAACTAAAATACAAAAAAATGGTGGTCTTTTTTATAGTTTTAAGCTTACTTATTGTATTAATGAGATATTTTTATTCATTAAAACACCACTCTTGTTGTTAATCATTCAAATATTAGCAGCACAGTAAAATTATTAAAAACAGAAGATGATCTCTTCTGATTCTTTAAATGTTAAATTTATTTTTTACAACTATATAACTCTAAAACTAACACCAGTATCTTTGTCAATTTACTTCTATACTTTCATATGTATATTTTTATTCGTTCAATAACTGTATAACTTAATATGTAAGAAAAAGTTATTGTAATTTTTTTCTTAAACAAAACAAACAAAAATAATCAGAAATTATTTTCTTCTTAATAAAAAAAATGCGTATGTGTATGTTTCTGTATGTTTTACTTTTAAAAAAAATATATAATCTTTTAATATCAAAAAAAAAATTGTTAACAAAATATACATACCTATTTCTACTATAAGACTTGTTCTGAATAAAACAAAATAACTAAAATTATACATATTTACTAATACTAGACAAGTTTCTTCTTATTTTTTTATCAAGGCTTTGTTTATATCGGTGTTTTTTTTTTTGGTTTATTTTTAATTTTTTAATCTCCCTACAGAAGATTATCTTTCATAAAAAAGGGTTTACAATTATGTATTAAAATTATTTAAGGAATAAAATGCAAACAACTTCTATACTATATTGCGAAAGTCAAACCGAATTCGCAGTCATTTTTGGTCCAAACGTAATTGCAAAACAAAAAACAATCACATTTTAATTAACAAAATGCACATGCAAATAAAATAAACTAATAACAATACAAACTAATTAAATTAAAATAAATAGAAAATAAGAATTAGATGGAAATTGATGAGAAAAATTTTTGTATACCCTCTTATAGCACCATAACGGGTTTTTAAATGTATAGATACTAACTTATTGGAGTATTTTAAAATTACAGAAAAAACATGACGTTTGTTTTATAAAACTTAGATTTATTTCGAGTTATAGTGAATAGACTTTTCGTTTTATGTTGGTTTGGTCACAAGCCATACATGTTGGTTAATAGATCGATTTGAAGACACAATATTATAAAATTTTCAAGAGGTAACCCTAAAATAACAGAGCTCAATCTGAAAAAAATACGAAAAATTTGAAATTTTCAGGACATATTTGCTATGTCAGTAGTAGTATACCATTTACAACAGTCTTGTGTCACCTAATTAATCAAGAAAAAAAATCAATCATAAAATCCAGAGACGAGCTTCAGTTTGGGGCAAGAATTAAAAAAAAACATGAAATTCACTTGATTTATTTTCAATATGTTCAAGTTAAAATAAAAAAAGTAGGTTTATTGTTAAACAGGATATAAGTGATTATAAGGCATTTGATTCGGAGGAATGCTAAAATAATTTTTTTTTCGTTCTCATTTTATCCACAAATAAGGAATAGTGGGTAATCTTTGTTTTTGATATCCACATTAAATGCAAAATAGGCAGCTGCACATACTTGTACTATAGTAACTATAGTTATGAATAAAATGTATTTTTTACAAAGAACAGATTTAGGTTAAAAAATAACCATGAGTTTTTCAGTAAATTCAAAAAAAGACCTGGTTTTATAATTTGGTAACAATGAGACATTTAATGTTCCCTTCACACTTTCACGCAGATTTTTTTTTTTTTTGTGGGAGAAAATGAAAAACAAATTAATGTAAAAATAGTCGATTATTTTAATAGTCGTTTTTAAATTTTATTGCATCTTATTGTTATTTATTTGTATTTTTGGTATTCAAAATTTGTCAATGTACTGTCCAAAAAAAAAATTTGTTCCTCAGCAGCATCACCGCAAACATCAAATTGTAACAGTTCATACTTTTTTTTTAAATTAACTAATTGCATTAAATGTGCTTTTGAAAATTACTGCAAACAAAAAAAAAAACATTTTACAGTTTTTGTACATAATCATTCACTTTGCTCATCATTGTAAGTACATACTTCATTTCATTAAAGCGATAAGTTAGCCTTTTTCCTCTAACGCAACAAAAGACTTAATTTATTCTTATATACTCTAGGATGAAGCTGTTGAGGGCTCTTTAAGAGACATTGGACTTCTCTAATAAAAAAACAAAAAACAAATAATTTAAATGTGTACCTACCTACCATCTTATTTAAAAAAAAGTGTTCCTTCTTTGAAATACTTACATAGATATCCTTTTAACATGTTTTAATTTTGTAAAATAATAACTTTTATTTAAAATACAATAATTCAAAGTACAAAACCATAAAGTCTTGTGGTTGGCTATTTCTTTTACTAAATACACATTTTTCATTTTAAATAATCTTGAGCATCAATAATAATACTTCTTTTTTTATTATTTACATATTATATAAAATCAATTAACAAAAATATGTAATAAGTTTTCATCCGTGATCAAAAATAAAGAAACATTTACAAAAACAATTATTTATGTTAAAAAAAAATTGCAAAAATTTGTTGTTATCTTTTTTTTCTGTAATAAAATTATTAAGTTTCAAACCATTGAAGGCAAAAACAAAAACAACAACAAAAAAGAAAAAGAAAAAATAACTATGTGATGTTTTATAATTATTACTATGAAGTTAAAATTTGTACAAAAATAGCGCCATTTAATAAAATAAAATTTATTATAAAATAATTTGAATTATTGTTGTAATTTTTTTATGAACAAATGAAAATGGATCAAAAATGACTGTTGTTTAATTACTTGAAAAAAAAAAAGATTTTAGTACCAGAAATATTATTTTATTTTTATTATTTTTTTAATTTATTTATTAAGTAGTTCTGATCAGTAATAGAGTTTATTTTTGAAAATTGTTTAAATTTTTGAATTGGTCTAGCCGTATGCAAATGTCCATATTCGACTGCATTTATAAACAGTTTATACGTGTGACCCAACAGCTAAGGTGCCTCAAATTTTTTTCTCATTAGGTTGAGTATGGATAGAAAATCATAATTTTATTTATCACAAATGTGCAAAATTTTCAAAGGTGAAAATAAATAAAAATTTAATTTTTGTATCTTTTTCGGCTTGTAAAAAAAAATTAAGATGAAAGAAATAGAAAATTCAGTTCTCAGTTCAGGAAAGGTCAATACAAGAAAATTGTTTATCCTTCTTTTGAAAAAGGTGACACGATATTCAAACTTTCAAACCGTTATTCTTGATCAACAAACAATTTTAATAAACAATATTTTAGATTTGTTCTATAAATCTAAATCATATATGACTTAATTTTTAATGTGAAAATAAACGAGGAATATCAGTACTTAGTTCCTCGGACCTATTAGGTCCGTGAGTTTCGCCTTGCTTGTTATAGCGACTGCATTACTACTACACGCCATCATCTGCGGTATCTTAACCCGCAATCCAATCGTTACCTTTTCGAAACGAATAGCCAATTCAATCCACTGTCACTTTGGTCTTCGTATGACAGAGCCAATGCGTTCCAGTGTGTTCTCGCACGAAGTTCATCATTGGAGATACATTTGGGTTAAAAACTGCTTAGTTTCCACAAATATAGGACATATACCAAGAAAATGAAACACGTTATTTCTTATGCAAACGTCGCGAGTCGCTCCTGTGAGTTAAATAAGTCCTCATGTTTTTAAAACAAGTGACATGAGGTCAGTTGAAGTATTGTAAGGAAACCAAATTCCCCCCGAAGTTCCCGATAGGTCCATGATGAAAGGATTTAAAATATTAAAAATAAATTGATAAAAAGTTGTTTGCATTTTATTCATTGTTTTTTATTGGTTTTCTTATATCTATCACGTTAGCAGTGCACTTAAATGTGAGTTACAGCTTTCACTATTTTCAAATAAACGCATTTAAGTAAAAACAAAAAAAAAATAGTTTTTTGGACCATTATCAAGGTACGTAGCAATGAAGTTTTCTTAAAAGTATCTCTATTTCCTTTGGTGCGTGTAAATTGTTGTAGCCAAAAAAAAAAGATAACTAAAATATTATTTAATTTCTTTTTTCTCATAATTTCAGGATGAAACACCTCAAGGATTCTTTGAAGATCATGGTCTTGGTTAAAATCCTCCAATCGAGTTTCTGCATCTGAGAAAGGTGCACATAATATCATTCCTCAATTAGTATCTCAGAAATACGTCCAAAACACATTTCATAGAAATTACATTTTTAAATATTGCACATACTTACGAGCCTTAAAAGAAACAAATTTTAAATTTTTCAATGCATTTCCTTATTTTTTTTTGTATAATTAACCAATTTTTTTAAAGAATCTATTTTTTACAAGATATTTTTTGTTTAATTTTTAAATATTAAATAATAACATTTTTGGTTAAATGGTAACTTGTTGTTTTATTCAAAAAAAAAAAAAAATATGCAAACACATATTTAAATACACTCATGTTCAACTGAAACGCAAAACCTAGAGAGCGATTAGTCATTATTGCTCTTAGCTGGATGACCTCAATAAATTTTGGTGAATGAAATTAGAGAAAGTATCCAACTAGAGATATAATATATATGGTTTATGCCACCATTATTCATAACTCATTTATTTACATTTTAATGATTGCCTATCAAACCAAAGCTTTTTTAAATATATTTCTATTTTATATGAGGCTACTTGGTAAAAAAAAAACTTGTGAAAAAGTGGTAAGTAGTTGGAGGAAAACAACTCCTAACCAAAGAGAGATTTTTTCATACCTACAAATTTAATTAGAAGAATAAAGTTTTTTAGTAAAGTAAAGAGAAACAAAATACTTTAGTTTCATTAACTTTATTACCCCTGCAAAAAATGGAAGAAACTCCTCGACGAAATTCCCCTTGAATCGTGAGAATTATAATTGAATCCATTTGGTCAAAAATTTAACCCATTTAATCTGTTACATCTCTTCTTTTTGCATACCCAATGAAATGAACAAAACTTAAATATATTTAGTTTTTCTTTTTGTCAGCCGAAGTCATCGTAAAAGAAAAAACAGTACCCAAACTTTTGCGCGTGTGAGGCATTCTACTCTTGAAAAGTTTTAAATTTTGACATTTTTTTTCTCCGAGTTATTGTTAGAAAGATCAGTGTTAGAGTATGCAAAGTTTGCAACCTATTTTTTTTTATTAATTATGCTGGAGCCTTGTAATTCAATGGATTTTTATTTCGATCAAAACAAGCAGTATGTTCCCAGAAAGAAAAAAATTGTAAAAATACATACGATATAGCTAATTTGCTGCAATAACGTCATAACTCAAAAAAGGTTTTTGAAATAAATATATAAGTAAAATCTTCGACATTTTAACTTTTTGAAAAAAAAAAATTATATCAATATCTCTTCTCAATTCTTCACACGAGCGACTTCTCTGTTGCACTACCTTCTAATTTCTATAGTTTTTTACGAAAACAAAATTTTCAATCGCGTTTATTTCGAAATGAAGAATTTTGAGTTATGACATTTATTACAGCAAATGAGCGATTATGTAAATTGATTAAATCGTTTAAATGTTGTGTTGGTACCTATTTGAAAAAAAGCGCAAAAATCTTGGTTTTGCAATTTTAAAAACGAAAATAAATAGTACCATTTTCTTGTTCAGAAAATTAGTGGTGAAAAGACTATTTGAAAATACGTAAAAAACAATACAAAATAAAACAATTTTTTTATAGTTTGTCATGTCAATAAAATAGTTTTTCATTTTAATTGCTACAAATGTGAAACAAAGAAACATTTTTTTTTGTTTTTATATAATTATGTATGTAGTCGTAATTAAAGATGTAAAAATCAATCTTAAAGCTAAACGTAAAAAACTAGATAAGCGTTAAATAAAGTTTGTTTGTTTTTTTTTTTAAATACTTAAAGTACACATTTTGTGTTGTGTTAATAAGAACACAGAATAATAATTAACAAAAAAAAAATTAAATGCAAACTACGTACAATGATGCGTGAAAAATTTCTTTCATGTTTTTTTTTCTTGTTTTTATATTGGGTTTTGTTTCGAACAATTATTTTATATTAATTGTTTTTTTTTTTTTGTTACAAAAATAATTGATTTTTAACATATATATAATTTACAAAATACAATATATAGGTTAAAGGTAGTGGCGACAGTTTAATTTTATTAATTTATTATTTAAATTTTTTTTTTTAAATTAAATCTGCCGTTCATCCTTTGCTGTAAGCTTATTAATTAACTCCTGCAACGGAGCTAATTCTTTACGTTCAATTAAATCGAATTCTTGCACAAAAAATATGAAGTGCTTAAAAGAAGTATTAAGGTGAGCCTCTTCACCTAGTGTTACCACTTCAGAGAAATGCTGGTGATAAATATGTGCATATACTCGGAAGAGTCGTTTAAGTATTGTCTTGGCAATTGCTAGGAAGTTTTTCGGAAAGGGTACACCAATTTTCGAAGGGAATAAAGTTTCGTCGTCAAGTTGGTCTTGGACCCATGTCATTAAATAATCGATGTATTTGGGTGCACTACATTTAATAGGTTTTTTTACTGCTTGGCCGTCGGCCCATAAGTATTCGTATTTTGGTCCAGCCGACATGTTGCCACAGCTATCTTCAGTACAGAATTCAGTAATGGTTCCGTAGAGCATGTTGATTTGGTTAAAGAAATCTACAGCTGTAAAAGAAAAATAGAACATAAAGTTGAATAGCGCGAATAAAATGTATCCTTTATATTGTAAAAGGAAGCTAAACGTGGAATAATTTGTGGTGGCATACTGAGAGGAGCTTAGTAAAGTGTTATATCTAGTTTGATACAGTACAGTCTAGTTTGTGGATGAAGACGCACATTATGCCGAGATGGCATCTATAGATAAGAAATAAGATATTGTGTGCTCCTTACCCATAAATCTTGTACTACTTAGATAAGCCTACGAGGAGCAATGAATTTGATAACGCGTAGTTTAAAAATTAACATTTTGTAGAAGTGTTGCCTTTATCTTAAAAAAGTGAAATCTATTCAATCATGTTATTTTAAGGGGCGAATGAACTCAGCGTACAATGCCTTGTTTGTGAATTTGTAATCGAAATCGTTCTCATTGACTAACCGATTTGGCTACGCACTTAAATTGTATGCAAATAAATTAAACATTTTACATGACGTAAGCCTCAATACAATCGAACAATTAAATGAGCACAACTTACTATTCACAGCAACCCATTCGTTGAGGTCCTCGCCGTCGGGAAGAGCAACTGCGTTTCGTAAATTTCCAGATCCCAGTGTGGCCGCAGCATGTTTCATGAGATCATACTGATGGGTTCCTTCGGGAATGTTCTTCTTCGGTTTGAATGTCTTACTCGAACGTGAACCACTTAAAAACAAAATAGAACTGAACGTTAATATTAAAGATTATTTATTGATTCTAACAAAAAAAAATTGTAAGGTTGAGGTCACTGTACTTGAGTCTATGGTACCAACAATCTAGGAAAACAAAAAAAAAATGGTAAGATAATACCCCACAGCCCGGAACTCTCTGCGGTCGGCGGATGCTTATCTTTAGTCTTAGTTAAAATTTTAAGAAATCAAACCAAATCATCAGTCAGCGATGTGATCATTGTTTTATTTATAAATTCATTTTTTTTGTCCTTTAGAATTATTGGAATACTTACAACAAAAACTCCATTTTCCGTCTAGATGAAATTTTTTTGTTATTTCGTCGGGACGGGACGGCACTTTTTCAAAAGAAGTTTTTTCTTCTTCTTCTATGTCCAGTAACAGAACAGGAAACTTGCTTTACGAGTTGTGTACGCACTCAAGTCAAATGATAAACAATAAATTATTTATATATGCCTTTAATTTCAATGTTTGTTAAAATAAATCAAAATCGTAGAAAATAAATCTTTCTTTTGCAAAAATTTACTAGGAAATAAATAGATAATAGAAATAATGCAACTGAAAAGAAAGAAGAACCTGTCTCACACAATCACAATAAAATTTAAAGCAAAATCTTCGACAGTGGCCAGTTCGCTTGTATATGGATGAGATTTTGACAATTTGATTGTTGGTGTGTGTAAGATGACAGTTGTTGATTTTCGAGCGAAGTGGCGAAAAAGTGGAACCTGTGGACTGTGGTTGTGGAAGATTAATGTTAAGTGTGGGTCTACATGAGCGTTAAACCGAATGTTGTTACCATGATACCAAGATAAGGGCCATTCATATGAGCTGCGATCTGCGAATTGCGAAAGGTCGCAGAATTTGACATTGAATTCATGAGTGGTAGGAGAGAGCTGCCAACCAAACAACACGAAAGCAGCAAACAACTTTTTCAGGTTATTTGTTCGCAGTACTGTAGAATGCTTGTTGGTTTTGTGGGCTGCTCGCAAGTTGCAGCTTTGTATAATATGAAAAACATAGTACTATCATGGCGAGTATTTTTTAATGTTGCCCCGACCCTTGTTGTGGCGCTGCAAAATTTTAGGTGTAGAAATCGATTTTAGGAGTCCTTAAGCGTCGGAAATTATTTGTAGGGGCAAGAGGAGACTATTATTTGGATTATTGCATCCAAAAAATATTAATAAATATAAATTAAAACCTCCATAAGCTCTCCGCCATAAAAATAGATGTCGCCCCATCCGACTTCTACCATGATAGTACTATGTTTTCCATATACAAAGGTTACAGTTGTTGTATAGTTGTATAGTTGTATAGAATATATTGAAATGTGTTTTTTTTGTAATTTTAACTGATCATACGCATTAATTTTTATTTAAATTTGTGTGGATTTTTGGACACCCAACAAATTATTTTTAAGTATGTCCATTGTATATAAATTTGCATAGTACTCTCATAAACATGTTCCACACGTCGGCCACCTAGCGATCACATCACTTACTAATTTTTTGGTTGCTGTTTCTGTGTACATACAAGTGCGCCCTCAAACGACCACGCCACACAACACAAAAACCAACCAACCATGATGATAGTACTATAGGTGCTATATACAATGAGTATGTCTTTATAAATTCCATCTGAGTCCGACTCACTTTTTCAATACACAATAACACGGACCACGATTCAAATACGTTGTATGGCTTGCACAGATCAATGCAAAACATTCGGATACGACAATAAAATTGCAATAACAACACGTTTCGCTTTGGTTTGGTTTGTTCTTAATTTGATTAAGATATACTGTCAGGGTCTTTAATATTTACTTTTTCTGTTCGATTGAACGCTTTCCTGAAATATTTATAGGAAATAAGAAAATCTTTATTGAAGAAAACGTGCAGTAATAAAATTTACCTGAAATATTTGAAATATTTATGTCATTTGCACTTGTATATAAGCAAATTGGCTGACTGCATTTTAAGTTTTTATGACGCCTTTTTACAAAAATATTTACAGTCATAAATTCAAGTTGAGTCATTGTTTTGATTTTTATGTGTGCAAAGATTTTTCAAGTTTTCGAAATTCTTTATTGTTGTTAATATTTTATGTGAAAATGTGAATAAATAAAAACATAACACGACGAAAAAATTGTCAGCTGAAAAAAAGACTTAACTTACTTTTCGCCAAAAATAGAAGAGAGCGCAAAAGTGAAAAAGGAATATGAGATAGAGATATAATATGTTTGTGTGTAGTAAATATTTGGCAAATTGTGTTTAATTGATCATTTATGGGGTTTTCCATGGGCAAAATAAATCAATTTATTTTTGATCCAGATCAGACAAAAATCAAATTTCCCCTGTTTTTGCATTCCATGGGGCAAAATAAATTGATTTATTTTTGATCTAAGATCAAATCTGCAGATCTGGATTTTTCGGCAGATTTACCCCTCTTTGTACTAATACAAATACAACTTTCAGCTGTTAGCTTGACAGATACAAGTTTTTCTTTTTATTTCTATTTTGTTTTGGTTTTGTTTTGTTTAGTTTTGGTTTGAGTTTTCGTCTATTAAATAAATAATTTTTTAAAATATGAAAGCAATTTTAAATGAATTGGTAGATTCATCAACTTCATCTACTTCTTCTGAAAACGAAGCAAGCGGTGGAGATTTTTTTGATGTGATGAAAGTTATATTTCAGAAAGAAAACAAAAATCGGGTTCCAGATTTTGTAAAGGATGTTGTAAATAAATATTCGTTTACACGTACATGAAGTTACACCAATACAATAACAAAAAAAAATCAATTCCAATTGTATTCCATGGGCCAAGAAAAAAAATCAATTTTTTGATCGAAATCTGGATTACCCATGGAAAACACCATTATAAATGGAGCCATAGTGTAGGCTAGGTCTTAAATGTCAAATAGTGCATATGTTTCCACCTTTACCTATTTCCATGAAAGTACAGTTTGAAGCAAGTTTTTGTCAGCTGTCACTTGAGTGATATTTTTCTTGACTTCGCGCACGTGGAAAAACACAAGTCTACACGCTGGCTGGATAACACATTTTTTTTCTTTAAAACGAATATCTTACAACAAAATGGTAAATATACAAAATTTAATTTAAAGTTTTGTTATAATTTTGCAAAAAGCATAAAATTTAAATATTTGTGTACATAAAGGAAAATATATTTAGCTCAGTCTCTTAACCTCAAATTTTTTTTCTCAAAGTCGCGCTTGTACGCTCTGTACGAGCACGCGGCTGGCTATGCCCTCTTTAGCGTCACCGAATTTGAGGAAATTTCCATGTTCCTCCCTCAAGTGGAATCCTCGGTTTCAGATTTTGCCCGATTCAATTCCATCGTTAAGCTGGTCAGCTTTGCACCCTTCAAGACGGCCGTCTCTGCCTTGGAAAATATCAATGCTATCTCTGAAGGTATTGCTCCTCAGGATCTCTTGGTATTTCTTGACGATTTCTTCTCTAAATTGAAGAAAAAGAAGTGCACCTTGGGTGTTGCTGATCCCAAGCTAGGATCTGCTATAACCGAAGCTATTCAAGTGCAAAGTAGCCATTTTGGGGCTGTTCCAGAAATTCTTAGAGGCATTCGTTTTCACTTCCATCGTTTGGTAAAAGGTACAACACCCTTAAAGTAATTTTGAAGAATCTCGCCACTAATTGTAATTTATTTTGAAGGTTTCACTGACAAAGGAGCTGGTATAGCTCAACTTGGTTTGGGTCACAGCTATTCTCGTGCTAAGGTCAAGTTCAACGTTCACCGTTCGGACAACATGATCATTCAGTCCATAGCTCTGCTCGATCAATTGGACAAGGATGTTAATACATTCTCTATGCGAATCCGTGAGTGGTATTCGTATCACTTCCCAGAGTTGGTCAAAATCGTTCCGGACAACTATATGTTCGCCAAATCAGCTAAATTCATCAAGGACCGTAAGTCTCTGACACAGGACAAATTGGAGGAACTAGAAGAAATCGTAATGGACTCTTCCAAGGCTCAAGCTATTATTGACGCCGGAAAAATGTCAATGGGAATGGATATCTCTGTTGTGGATCTGATTAACATTGAAATGTTTGCCGAAAGGGTGGTTAAGCTTTCGGAATACCGAAAAAAGCTTTCTGAATATCTGCACAACAAGATGAACAGCGTTGCGCCAAATCTACAGTCTTTGATCGGGGATCAAGTAGGAGCACGTCTCATCTCGCACGCCGGTTCGTTGACAAATCTGGCTAAGTGTCCATCTTCGACAGTACAAATCCTTGGTGCAGAGAAGGCTCTCTTCAGAGCTTTAAAAACCAAGTCGAACACACCGAAATACGGTCTATTGTATCACTCTTCCTTTATTGGTCGAGCTGGCCTCAAGAACAAGGGAAGAATTTCTCGTTTCCTTGCCAACAAATGTTCTATTGCTTCCCGAATAGATTGTTTCATTGAGAAACCAACAAGTATCTTTGGGGAGTCATTGAAGCAGCAAGTCGAAGACAGACTTAAGTTCTACGAGTCCGGAGAAATACCTCGTAAGAACATCGAAGTTATGCAAGAGGCAATTGGTTTGGCTGCTAAGGAAATACCAGCTGAGGATGGAGCCGTTGTAGATGGCAAAAAGAAAAAGAAGAAGAATAAGAAGAGGAAACTAGAAGATGATGAAGTTGCTACCAATGGAAATGGTATAGCTGATGAGACACAAGATGCTTCAGCATTAGAAAATGGAAATGGTGACGTTGAGAATGAGAATGGGGAGCCGAAGAAAAAAAAGAAAAAGAAGAAGAACAAGAATAAGGATGCTGAAGCTTGAATAACTAACTATACATTGAACTTTTACAAATCCTTTAATTGTATTTTTTTTCTTATTAGATTTAAGTAAACTAGACTGTAATTTATATAGTAAGAGCTGTTTTTAAACTTTGGATGGTGAAAAGCGATGATTTGAGTATTTAGAGAATTGTACTCATTAAAGTTAATCTTTGTCTATAAGTTTTTGAACTACTCCTTTATTCATTTCTAAAAAAAATGTTACAACTAATAAAAATAAACTGACCACGGTTTAACCAAAAAACAAAATGATTTTTTCGTCCCAGCTTTTGGAATTCATCTACAAATAATTAGCATCGTGAGCAGTGTTTGTTTTACTTTGTTGTGTCAGTCGCCAGGTAACTGATTGCGCATCCATATATGGTACATGAGTAGGCTAAAATTACAAGTGGGGGGTTATTAGCCTTCATTACCTTGCCTTGCTTTTATTAAAAATAAGTATTTTCTAAAATAGTTACTGTTATTATGGTTAGCAATAAATAACTCTTAAGCCAATTGTAATTTGTAAATGAAACAAATATGTGTGTATATAATAATTGACTGCCGACTAAACATAAGGTTGCAATCGAAAGAGAAAACGATAAACTATAGCCGCACTAAACTATAGTACACTCTTAAACTATAGATCGATTGTAAGGACAAATATCTTACTCGAAATTTAAAGACTCAATGAAAATCAATCAATCGATGAAGATAGTAAAATGTGTAAACTTTGAATGTTTGAAATATAAAAAACAACTGATTGGTTTGCCAATTTTACGAAAGGATTTATAAAAGGTGTCTAATACAATTTAACATTTTACCAGCTTACAAAATTTCCACGTTTGCATGAATACTCGTAGTGTTTTTTTGGCACCTTTTTAAAAAAAAACAAGTATTTTTAAGAATTAAATTCATAAATGCCATACTCCTTAAAATTCGGATGGAATTATAAAAACAAAATATGTATTTCTTACAATGTTGCACCAAAATTCTAAGTCCTGTAGGTACCTGTAAAATTTTAGAATTCCTCCATTTCGGAAATTTATGAAAGATATAAAATGAAAAATTTTGCAAAGCAGATACATATGTAAGTACATGCATATTTTAACATTAGACAATAAATAATTGACTGCCTTTGAATTATTTGCTTGGATTATTTATTGTTTAATAAATAATGTGTGTTATACTTGGAATAATATGAAAAATCTTAAATGATATCACTTGAAAATAGGTGAAATCGAATTTCGAAAGAAAACTGAAATCAATTTTCAATTTCCATGGATTCAATTTCATTTCCAGTGAAAGTGAAATGTAGAACGTCACACCTTTTTTGATTTTTTGGAGAATCGATTTCTCAACCAATCAAATCATTATCAGAAATAAAAGATAAGTTTGTACGTGTAACGGTTTTCGTTTTATTTTATTAATATATACGTTAAGTTTCATTTTTGTTTTCAATTAAAGTTAAATAAAAATGTTCTATATACCAAGTTTTATCACGTCGAACAAGTTTTTTTATTTTGATTTTTTTTAATACGTATTAGAAAGAACTTGATAACATCCAAGTTTAATAAAGTTTTTTTTTTGCTTTCAGTTTTTAAGTCCAATGTTCCTGAACAATTAAATTTAATTTTTTTATTCTGTTCTTATTTTTTTGTATTCTTAATGGAAACTATGTTATAATTTTTGCTCACAAATCCCTAGGTATTTTTTTAAATAATATTTTGTTTGTTATAAATATTATGCTTAAACTTACAAAGTTTTTTCCACAATAGGTTTTTGTTGTCGTTTGTATTTAAATACATATACTTAGTTTGTATGTAATGTTTGATTTTTTTTTTAAAGATAAATAATTTTATATATTTACATGTTATTTAAAAAAATATATTTAAGTTAAATAAAAACCAATAGAAAATGGAAGTTTTCGTTTTTTTTTTTTTTTTTGAAAGGAATACAAATTATATTTTTTCATTTATGTAGATGGAATGTTAACAAGGCTTTAAAGAAAAATTAAATAAAATATAACAAATTTAAATCAATTTGCAAATTATTTAACTAATTTTTGTGCGTTAGAAGATATATTTTAATTTATTATACATAACTAAGGTCAATATCAATTCAATTAGCTACCAATTATATAAAATTGAAGAAGCCCAACACCTGTGAATGCAAACAAAAATGTCTTTATATAACTAAAATTGCAATTTATTGTGTGTAAATTTAAACTATTTTATATATTATTATTTGTATTTATTATTAAATGTATATAATATCGTTTTGACAGTTTATGGTTGTTGTTAAATTAGACTGGAACGGATTTACCACAATTTATTAATATGAATGAAAATATATGAAAAAACAGTGATAAAGTATTTCAGTCATTTTTTTGTTTAATCCCAATTCATATACAACAAGTCATAGGAATGCTCATTTATTGAGACTTTATTACAAATTTCGCAGAATTTCACGTATCATTCCAGATTTTTGGTAATTTAAGTTTTTTTTTATTTGCATGAATTTCTGTTTCAAGACTGATTGTGGGAATGTTATCTACTTGTAAGACAAAATTTTCATACGCTCCATTTCTCGATCACATACTGCTAAATCTTTCATGACAGTTTCGCTAAAGGATAGCGTTAAGTATAGCCTTGTTGCTATAGCATTTCCGAGATACAACTTAAACTATTACGACTTGGTTTTCTTTCTTATTTCTATTCTGTGAATTTCCCACTTAGAATTTAATTTCCGTCATTCCATAAATTTGAAGTAATTTTGAACATATTCATTTTCGTCTCGATGTATGCCATCTCTAAACCGTATCAGTTCATTATGACTTTCACGAGATGTATCTGCAAATATCCCGTGCAATTAACAAGCAATTACTATCAGATTTTGTACGTACTCATTGAGAATTTGTTCAATTCGATAACTAATGCGATGGTAAAAAACAAATTTTAAACACTCCATCATTTCGCTAAGAATGTTTTTTGAAAATGTATAAATAAAAATGAAGGTATAAAAAAGTTATAATTGGTTAATTGACATTTTGTTTGTTGCTCTATTAATAATTCTGAATTATCCCTTTAATTTTCATTCAAACAATTGTATGCGTAAAAATATATCCCAGATACCAATCTCTTTGTGAGTTGTTGTCGAAGTAGAAGTTTAAGTAGAAATGTATCATTTTACTATTATAAAATAACAATAATTAATAAACAAAAAAATTGTATAGATCATTAGGAAAACAACCCTCAAGTGTAGAAATATATCTATGCAATAAACAAAGAAAAACAAAAAAAAAATAACAATTTAAAAATGTTAAGCATTATATGCATGTGTGTATGTTTCTTTTTTTGTATGTATGTATATAATTTAAACAACTTGACGATTAACATAATATTACTATAATAACACCTACACGACATACACTTTTATATAAATCTTTAAATAAACCTAATGATATCAAATCAAATTGCTACATTTATATATTTATGTACATATTTATTCAAATATTGCTTTATTAATTAATAATGTGATATATTTAACTTCTCTTTTGATAACTTCTTTGCTTAATATAATAACAAACCATAGACAACATGCATAATTTCAATTATTAAAATAAAAAAAATAAAGAAATATAATTTTGTTTTAGAAAAAGAAAACTGAACAACCAAAATGGGTTTTTTTTTTTAAATTTGAATTTAAAAAGAC
This sequence comes from Syrphus vitripennis, assembly GCA_958431115.1. NCBI lineage: Eukaryota > Metazoa > Arthropoda > Insecta > Diptera > Syrphidae > Syrphus > Syrphus vitripennis. The sequence continues at coordinate 31,504,148 of OY288108.1, forward strand.
AAAATCAATGATAACTCCAACTAAATTCAATTCGCTATGTATCATTGAAACAAATTGAATTGCTGTGAATTGAGATTGTTGTTTGCATTATTTGGATTGATGATTGCATTTTGCATGTTACTAAAATTGGCAAACATTGGCGTTTGATTCATTTGAGGTTGAGTTGGCAACATTGCATTTGTTTTTGTTTGGAAACCAGCAGAAACTGGAGAACGCTGCACCGGACTTTGAAGTGGCGATGGTATTCCACCGCCAGTACTAAATAACGCTGGTGTTTGCACTGTTAAGGGTTGCTTCACAGGACTTTGCACTTTAAGTGCATTCATAGATGGAGCAGGAGCATTTGATTTCAAATTCTTACTCGACAATAGATTGTCCAGATCAATTTTAAGATTTCCTGAGTTAGACCACGTCGCACCTACAGCTAGATCTGCTTGTGTAGGAGCAGCATTAGTTGATGTAAGTTGTTGCTGATTTGTGTAGTTGTTATTGTTATTTGCACTCATTGGTTGTAGTAGATCATTGCTTGGGAACATGATGTTATCTGCAACAAAAAAAATTGATAATTATTTTTTTTTTTAAATACTCGGTACTTAAAGCTTCTGAAACTCGAAGCATTTTTATTAAGACGACTAAGCAAGAAAAACAATTCTTTAAAAAGAAGAGAAATTTGGTTATTATTTTGTTTTAAGAAATTTCCGAGGTTCGTTCACACGTATTTATTTTATCTTCAGGACTATTAAACGAAAAGGCCATAAGGTTTTTTCGCCACATACAATTTAAAGAAACATTTTGTCCTGTAAGGTTGAAGACACGATAGATCGGACAAAACGTTTTATTTTATAGGTACTAGTATAGTATAGATATTAAAAAAAAACTTAATGATAGCGCTGTTTTTTCCTGTTAAACTTGTTTGTTGGGCGCTCTCATGAAATTCGATGTGGTTGGCTCATTACTACTATAATTATTATAAAATAAAACGATTTGTTTATTCTCGTTAGTTAAAAATTTACCAAAGAAAAAATCCGTTATTTTTCATTCGATTCCTTTTTTAGTTTACTATTGCATTTGTTCGTCTGTCAATCATTAACGTCTCAACACCCACCGCTAAGTTAAGGCTCATAATTATTTAATTGTTCAGCCCTTTGAAAACAGCTAAACTTTACACTGCTATATTATTTTTACCTTTCTTCTAGTGTTTCAAATTTAACTGTTTGTATTTTGCGTAATTTACACAAAAACTTACCTATGTACATATATATAATTTGTATCGGTACCGGTTATATTAAAACACAGCAATTTTATATTTCACGTTTATTACAAATTCAGTTTCATAGAATTTTAAGACAGCATTTTACATTTATTAGATGCATCCTATGCAATACATTTTGTTACAACGGCAACTTAAATCAATTTTATGAATTATTGTGTATTATTAAGTTACTTAATATATTAATTTTGAACTTGATGGCCAGATCAGATCTTTGCTTTAACATAAACAAAAATATTCTAGAAAACTTTGACTTTTCTCTATTTATTTCCTTCAGCAATCAATCCATAACAAACGGACATCACTTGTGCGGCAACTTCTCGGCAATCTTCTGATGCTTCCCCACCAATTAATGGACTTTTCGAACAATCTTCAAGCCATTCCTTGATTTCAAACAATTTATCGGAAAATTCACCGAATAGCACAAATCGTGGAACTGTCACCAGTGTTGCTCCAATCAGCTGCAAAGTATTCATTCTTACTTTTGGTTCACTGCTAAATCGGATGAAAGAATACAAATCAAATATTTCTCTTGCCATCTTCGGAAGAAGTGGACTGTTTTGTGAAGCAATAACCAAAACCGTTAGGGTATTGAGAAAATTCGACAGTAAATATGTGTCGATGTCATGTGAAATTTTGCCAAACTTTGCAAACACCATTTGCCGGGTACGTTCACCCCTTACCAATGGAAAGAAAAACGATCCAGCAACTGATGAAAAACGATTTACTGTTCCCAATGCTTCAGGCTTCGGTTTGGCAAAGAATCGTTTGGTTTTCTCCTTTAAACGAGCTCGAATAATTCTCTCCGATTCAATTAAACGTGAATTGTGTTCATTTGGAATTTTTAGTTTCCTGGGATGAGGACTTATTTCGATAATTTTTGAAGATAAAATTCCATCTTCGTCTTTTTTGGTCTCGCTGAGCGTTTTTGCTGAAGCAGCCAGCACTTGCAGCATTAGAATTCTTAAACTTACATTGTAAGATGTGTTGTCTGTGTGGAATTGCGCACAGATGTACTCGGCACATTGCTTTGGATGACACACACAAATCGTAACACAGTTTCTGAATTTTACTTCTTCGAAATTTTCAAAATAAAATTTCATATCAAGGCTAATGAAGATTTGTAAAAGTTCAATAGCTTCTTGGGCATCATTAACTGGCAGTTGATTGCTTATTAGCTTCTCGGATGCTTCCATAGCACTCTGGAATGTCTCATTATCATCGTTTGCCATGAGCGCGTCTTTGAGATCCATAAGGAATTTTGGACGCTTGTCTGCTATGGTAGGAGTATCATTTGACATGTCATATGGAACGCAATCATCATCATCCGAATCCAACTCAGGCTTCTCATCTTCTATGATTTCAGATATCATTGGTTCATCTTCAGCCCTTCGAGGGATTTCTTCAATTTCATCATTTCTTCCACTATTCACAATAGTTTTCTTTTTCAAGTCGAAAAATTCTTCCGAAAGCTCCTCCAAGACCTTGTTATCTACTTCACAATTTAAAAGATCAATTCGATTTATATGCTTCATTTTCAGAGGCAAATCTTTCAAAGTGTTTATTATTTCACCTTGAGGTAAGTTCACTACACACGAATAATCAAATTGCAGCTTTTCAGCTTTTGGATCGGTCTCTAACATTCCCAGAATTAATTCAGCAGATATCATACCAATATGACGAAATATTGGATCAACTGATGTCAGATGATTTTTGTTCCCTTCATACAAACGTCGACGAATGTCATTCCTTTGCTGATCTCCTATCTTGAAAATTGTTTCATTGCTAAAAACATACTGACAGGTTAAAATGATAAATTTCGTTATGTAAACGTGCTGAGCTGATGTCATTTTCAGACTTGCATGACGATTTGCCCAAATAGGCAGTAGGTCTTGTAAAAGTTTCCACAAAATTTTACCATTTAAATCAGTTTTTGGATTGGATTCATCCACAACAGCAACATATCTTACAAGTGTGTTGATAGCATCATCATTCGATAGCATCTTCATGAAAGGAATTTTATTTAGCAAACAAAAATTCCATTCCTCCGAAGTCAAAACGGCATTATCAATCAAAAGATAGAGATTCAAATTTTCGTTTAATATGATCATGGCAAATGATTGTATAGCATTCCTTTCCAGATTAAGAAGAAATTCATTGATGTAAGGGCGGTATTCATTGACTTTACACACTTCAGCTAATATATGTGCAAATGTAGTCAAACTACTTGTGGCTTCATTTCCAAATGTTGTGATTATTCTGCTTAAAATGCGGCTCAGGAAATTTATATTGAATACTTTTCTATTCGAGTTATTAGCATGGGTTTTGATAACAAAATGAAGCGCTCGAATGAAGTGTACCAAAAGAACATGAGCAAAGTTAGTTGGTTGAAATATTTCATCCATTTTCCCGTACAGCACATTGGCAACTCTATTCGGTAATGATATCAGCATTTGTAGAAATTCACTGGCTTTTGGTTCCTCAAAGTTATTTTCCACAATTTGCCTGGAAACATGTACGAATGCTGCTGACAAGTAATATTCATCGGTAAGAAGGACCTTAAAAAGTTCTGCTGCTGTTAATGGCCAACTGCTCAGTTCCTTATTCAAAGCATAAAAAGTTTCATAGATAAAATTGAAATTATGATCAATTTTCAAAAAGTTGACGACTATTTTCGATGGACATCGTTCTTCGTCGACTGGCCACTGAAATGAAATGCGCTTTGTAATGTCTGACAGCAACTCTGGGTAAATTGTTGTAGCAAATTCTTGCCAATTTTTGTTGAAATCTTGATCTGTGCCGTTGAGTTTTTCCGGTGTTGCATTTCCTGGTAAATGCTTTGATCGCAGAACTGATATTATATCTTCAATGTGCTGAACATCACTTGCTGATTGAATTTTTTGAAGAGATTTCAACCCTTGTAAAAGTTTTTGAAGTTCAATGTCCAATTGGAAGGTTGTTGTCGAAGCTGAAAAGGAAAATTGTTGCATCCAATTGGAATGTGTTTTTGTTTGTGTTTAGCGAAGTTTCTTATATTTTTAATGATTTACAAAGCACTTTCAAATTCAATACATAAGGTATTGACTACTTCTATAAACAAAGTCATATGGTCGTAGCGAAACCTAAATTTTATAGACGACTTAAATGTTTTTGAAAATTTATCCATACATTGACACTGTACGACCTAAATATTTGAATGGTCTCTAGTAACAATATTACGATTTTCAATAATCAAATTGAACATTGATAAATATCAAAACCTCTAAAGATTAGTGAGTTTTGACTAATTAGAATGATTCACAGATCGTTATGCATTACAAGGAAATAGTTTTGTTTTCTTCATGAGAAAATCATAAAAATGATAATATTAATAAACACTAAACAAGTAAAATACCTTTACGAACCGGCCAATATTGTGATTGTAACGTAGTTTACCGGAATGCTTTGAAAATTAAAAGAGAACGTTTAACAATTTAAATTTTCATTCACATTCACTTTTTTTTTGGTTAAATAAATTGTAAAGAAAGAGTTAATTTTCAGTCTCAAATCTTAATCCTAGAATTGCAGCACGCACCTATCCTCTACGCATTTTACAGTATTCTTGTTTCTGAAAATGTATTTTTCTCCTGGCTCTACTGAAATTCTGCGGAGTTCACTTAAAAATTCTGATTTTTAAATATTTTTGATTTTTTTTTATTATTCGCAGAATTTAATCCACAAAAATTTCGTTTCCTCCAAGAATTGTACCTATTTCCTGATACAATTAGTTTTGCGAATAATAAAGTCAAAGCCTTTTTCAAAAACAATAAGCATTCCACCTCACAATCCCTCTTTGAGACTTCTGTACCAAAAGAAGAAAGGCCCAAAACTAGTACAACAAGGCCAGAGAAATTGTGCGAATCCGAAAAAGGGACGATCATAATTTAACACATATAATAAGCAGACATTTATAATTTCATGTGAAAAGTGGTAAAACAAAAAGACGCAATATCAAAAAGAATACTTAAGTACTTATACTCTAAATAGGTTGTTTTTATTTTTCTTAATGTCTAAGCAAAATAAGAGAAAAAAAGTGCAATGACTCACCCATTGGCATTCCTTGGCTAATTGACAAATCTCCAAATCCTGAGAGTAAATCAGACGAAGCACTGCTACCAACTCCTGAGGGCATTATATTCGCCTGTGGTGGCTGGCTTGCAAATAAATCAAGTGACGCACTACCATTGGCTGAATTACTAGCTAATCCACTGCCAAACATATTTCCAATCGGAACATTATTGGATGGTACAACCTCACCTTGAAAAGCGGTAAAATCAGCGAAGTCGTCTGCTTTTGATGCAGCTACTGGCGCAATTTTGGCTACTGGAATTTTTGCGATTGTTGGTTTAGATGCCTCTGAGTTACCGAATGCACTCGCAAAATCACCAAACTCATGTGTATCATCTGCACGGGGATTAAAGTCATCAAAATCATTTGATTTGGCACCAGCATCACCAGAAGTTTGTGTTTTACTTTCGACTGGTTGACATGTTTTAAATAAGTCATCAATTAAGTTATTGTTTGTATTGTTGCTGTTTGTCACAACATCCTCAGGAGGGGTATCACGATGTGTTGGCGAATGAATACCAGGTGTTTTTGATTTCCCAAAGTTTGCTGCTGCACCCATATCGATTTTTTTATTTGTCACTACTGTCGATTTTATTTGTGGCTGTTTGGTGATTGTTGTAACTGGTTTGGTGGTACGAATACTGATGTTGGGCTTAACTTCGGTAGCAACATCAGCTGGACTCGCTCTGTCGTTGTAGCGATATGTCCTGCAATATATTTTAAGTAAATTTTAAATTTAATTGTTTTTTCTTAGGCACATAAATATTCCAAAGTTAAAAGATTACAAATTCAAATATAATAACTTTACCTTGGACTTGGTGTGTCACTATCCGAAAGTTCCTTTTCTGCTTCATAGGGGTTGTCATCTTCATCATATCGATCACCAGGTCTAGCATCGGAGTCTGTCGAAATTATTAGGAATATTTTTTTTAATTCGAATAGCAAGTCCCAACTTCACAAATATAGCAACTTACACCAATTTTCTCCATGATCAGTGCGTGATGTTTTCCACCCATCGTTGCCTGACCCTGACCCGCCGCCACCGCCACCACCTCCTCCAGTTGCAAAGCTTCGCATACCCATTGCATCGCTACTCATGCCAATGTATTTATCTTTATTTTTCTTGGCTTTTTTTCGTTCGTCTCTTAGACGATCGTCATCTTGAATGAAGTCTATAAGTTCTCTAACCTTTATAACAAAAATAAAAATATGTTAAGACCTATCATCACTGTATCTTTTTTTTTACAAACCTTATGTCTAACGTTAATTCCTTGATCTTTTCCACCTTCATCAGTAAATGTATAGTTTTCGAGAGATCTCAGATCATATATGTGCTCCCTAGATGAGGTTACTACTCTTTCGGAACCATTCCTTACTAAATAATTCAGCAGAAGTAAACTCTGACACATAACAAGAAAATAATAATTAATTAATAAAACAAATGAATTGGTGTTTTAATTTTATTTGGATTGTAATAAAAAAATAAAAAAAACTCACTTTGTATGTTCTTCGCCAGTTAGTTTTATTGTCTTGTAGCATTCGTTTCCATAGCATTGACATTACTTCGGGAAAACTTTCATATGTAAAAGTAGCATGGGCTAGTTCCTGCATTAGTGGTCCAGTTGGTCCCCACGGATCATCGTTGGTAGCTTCACGAACTTTACCTTCGATTTCTGTATAGTTCATGACAACGTTGGTGCTAAAAATATAAAAATAGAATATTAATATTTTCAGTTGGTTTGTCAATTTAAAATAAAAGAATGGTTTTTATGACATGGAAACCCTTTCTATGTTGCATTCCCACAAACCCATTCGCTGAACATAATTACATTACATTTTTAATTTACCTGATTTAGCAGTGAATTTAATCAATGTAATACACAAACACGCCAGTAGTAGACAGTTGTCTGCGTTTTGCATTTTGGGTTTTTGGGATTATGACTTTTTATTTCTATTTTTTGTGGTCTCTCTATGCTCCTGATTTATTGCGCAAGGTCGACAAGGTTTCTGTTACAGAAACCAAAATTGTCTTTTGCTAAGGTTTTTGGTATGCTGAATTCGCAGCATCAGTTATTTTTTCACTAGAGAACTCTTTAGAAGCCTGATTCATACTACTATATCTATATAGTATGAATATAAACATTGTTTCTTTTGTAAGAATATTTTATTATATCGACACTGTACCCTCGAAAATTTGGCATATTCGCCATTATAGAGCTCCTTTTATTTTATAAGGTTACCTAGGCTAGGAGTTGATTTCATACTTCTGGCATTATTTTGAAAAAAAAAACATGCATATTTTCCTGCTAAGAACTTCAGCCCCAAAGTGGGAGATCTCTAAATTTTCAAATGCTAAAATTGTTATTTTATAGATCTCTTAAATAATTAAGCATGTCAACGTACACATTTAAAAGTTTCTATTATTGGTCTAATACAAAAACTTGAATTTTTTTGCGTCAACAAAATAAACAATTTATTATACACATGCATTGCCTTTTCAATTGCTTATAAATCCGCAGACATGCTTATTTAGACATAATAAACACATTTTTAAATAAGTACACATTAGGGTGGTCCTTATAAAAAAATATTCTATTTATTGAAACCATTTAAATATACCAACATAAAGGGATAATTCATAGAATTCCAAAAAGGTATAGCACCTCAGAGTAACTGCATTGTTGTTTTTTAATAAATTATTTTCCCATTGAGGAAATTGTTCTCCTGTCTAAAGTAGCGAGCCTATGTCCTCCCATACAATTTTTCCTTTGTCTTGATCAAAGCAATTACCAGTCGGTGCAACCTACGCTTAAACGAATGTTTACTATAAAAGTAAAATTTTCACCAGGATGTGAAAAAAACTTTTGGAGAATTTCAAGAACCACCCTTATACTCGTACATACATATGTATATACATAGTAATGCCGATTAAAGATTGATGTTAGAAAATCTAATATAAAGTGGCAAACAAATTGTGTTTGCTTTGAAGTAACTTGGGCATACAGTTGATAAGTATTATCTTAGTAAATTAGATAATAATATGAAAACTTTATTGTATTCTTTCCACGTACCTAAAATTCAGTTTATCAAGATTATGGTATGTAAACGACCTTAGCACCAGTTAAGAAGCATATGACACCAATAAGAATTTACGAATGAAGGTGAAAACAGAGAAATTTATTCCACTTGTTTTGAGCTACAGTTGTAGTTGGCACATTTTCAATTTTTCAATATATTTACTTAAATATTAAGTACATATAGAAAAACATCACGATTGTTGGGCCAATCTAAGCAAACAAAGTGCGGGATGTCGATGGATAAAAACAACAAAAACAAAAAAAAAACTTGCTAAAACAATTAATTAGCTGGCTTATTTTACACATTCGTTCGTCACCGTACGTCCGTCGTCGTAGAGCAGTCAATAGCAATCAAATAGATATCACTTGTACTATCTTATCTTAACTTTGATTGTAGAATCATTTAAAATACCAATAAGGTTTCTAAAAATAATATGTATATAAATTTAAAATAAAAGTCATTGTGAAGTATGGAGTGTGTTAAAGTCTATCAAATGAGTTGTATATCATAAAGATTGGGTAATGTTGTTCTTGTTGCAATTAAGCAACAGTTTCAGTTTAAGCAATATTATAGAAAATATGCGATATAGTACGGAGTTAGCGAGCAATGGGATTGGCAAACCAAAAATTGATATGATTAGATTTGTTTTGATAAGAAACAAACTTTTAACCTAAAATGAAAGATGATTTCAGAAATTTTTAGGGGAAAATTGTGTTTACTTAATAGATTCATGTCATTTTCATTTTTCAGATTGTAAACTTTGCTAAGCAAAAAGCTTTTTTTATGACGCTATTTACAACATGAAAAAATATATATTTATAACTTCGTGAATTAAGTTAAAAATGCTACTTTTTTCTACTTGCCATTAATATAGGGCAGTTGAAAAAATTAGATCTGTCGAAGCAAGGCTACAGCGGGTGGGTGGATTTTCTTTAAATTTAGTTTTGTAGGATTTTTTTGTATTTTTTTTTTTCAAAAATTTGGTCTGAAAATTAAATATTTCGAAAGTTATTCCATAATTAATTTTTAAATACGGTACCGGTTCCATTAAAAAAAAAAACATTTTTCATAATAATGAAGAATCAAAAGAATCCATAAAAATATTTGAGGTGCAAGGGTGTTTTGTACGATAACCATACTGGACTTTAGTTGGCTACAATAATTAAATCAATTAAAATTGTTTCAACAATGTGGAAAATAACCAAATTTTTAATGGTTCCTGTTTTGTTTCGAAAAAGAAAAATAACTATCATGATATAGGTAGCTGCAACCAATTAATACTTGACTTTTGTAAGTGGCAAAACTTAAAAAACTACCTTTTTAATCAACATAAATTAAAAACACATTAGCTGTGCGCCTCTTACTGTGCACATTCCTATATATCGCAATTGCCTTGCATAGTTGTAAATACTTCATATGTGTTGTTTTTAACTTCTTGTTGATACATAGTATATACATACATATATTTATATTTGATTTATCACTATACTGCCTATATACGCGCTCTTTGTGGTTTCGCTTATCCACGATTGAATTTTTCCGAAATGCGCTCAACATACACGAGTTTCAGACGTGATTCGTCAAAAATTGTCCCATTTTAAAATTAATGAATTACATTTTTAAAAAAATTGTGTTGACTTTAATTAGCTACAATAATCAAATTAATTTAAATCAGATTTTCTTTTGTTAAACAAAAAAAAAAAAAAAAAAACAATCAAGATTGCAATTAAACAGCTTCAATCAATTTAAAAAAATCGCGATATAATTGAATTGTCTAAAAATATACGCCATACAAATCTTTGGTATTTTTGGTATAAACAATACACCTTAAAATATAACCGTTTTACGTCCACCTTACACCCAGCTAGGGACTTAAGAGGTGTACATATTATGCGTTCATTATGACTCTTGCAGTCAAGTTTAATCGAATTCTTACATTGGTTTGTTTTTTGCAGGATACCGGAAATGTGTTCACTATAAAAGGGGCTCTGAATAGTCCAAGTTGGCATTTCGAGACGTTACATTCAACGAATCGTTAAAACGCATTTATATTTCTAAAAAATGGTTGTCTTCCAAAAATTGAAACGTAGCGATTTTTAAGCCAGACATCTCGCAAATGAAAGAATACGATTTGAACTGGTCAGCGCGCTCTCCTGATTTGATCTTCGGTGAATTTTTCCTGTCGGGATACCTTAAATCCCTTATTACCCTGAAAGCGCTCAAAGGAAAGATTCTCGGCAAAATGCTTTGAACATTAAACGCAAACTCACAAAAAGACTTGGACAATATTGAGTCTAAGAAATTAAAATCTGACGAATTCCGTTTCAGAAAACCTAACATAGAGTTTGATTTGGGAACAATATGAGAAACGTGTGACTCAAAAGCCAATTTTTTATCAAATACTACTCCCAAATCCTTAATTTAAAAACTCTGCTCAATTTATCACTTCCTAAAAAGTAATCAAAAAAAATTGGACTCGATAAGCGATTAAAAGTCAAAGCAGAGCATTTAGAAAAATTGAGAAGCAAGTCACTTGCACCAAGTTTACAAAGTCCTGTTGAAATGCAATGCAATCACTATAACTTTTTATAGTATTAAATAAAAAAGTCGAATAGCGGTGGGCGTAAATGGCTACCTTCAGGAACGCCTGAATGAACTATAAACGGGATTGATTCAAGATCACTAATTTTTACAATTTGATTTCTACCAATTAGATAGGACCAGAACTATTTTAGTAGATTACCATCAGAACCATATAATTTTAATTTTTGAACTAAATTTTAACTTTACAAAATAACTTTAATGGTTCACTACATCTGCCAGCGACTACAGCTATTTTTTATATATGTTTATTCTGTTTTAACGCCAAATTGAGGGATATAGACCCTCCTACCATACGTTTTTTTTTCTTGTCTGAGTTTAACACGCTCTATTTAAAACATGTTTAAGGTTCAATTTGGACCAAAAAATGCTCATTCATATTTGATGTTTTCCCATAATTATAACCAACGCCCACCTTTTCCTACTTTGAATACTTTTTCTCTAGTTCAATAATAAAACCCTCAATTATTTTCTTATTGCCGTATGCTCGAACTACTTTCGTGTTTCAAAAAAAAAAAAAAAAAAAAAAACAATAGGGTCACATCGCATAGACACTTCAATGGAAATAGCTAATAGAATCGTACGTGATTTCAAATTCTGGCTAGTTAGTCTCGCACAACCAACAGCCAAACAAGAGTAGCTGCCACCTGACGCTCACGTCCTCTTTCCAATCTCTTCTTACTAAATATGTAATTAAAAATTTTTATCATGTTCCTTTGATTCACTCTGCCAATCCATCCGGATGTAGTATTCTTCTTCATTTCCGTTAAACCCTCTCCCCCTTTGCAAGAAAAAGAAAAACTTAAACCAATTTGTCACCTTTCACTCCATCTCCGCCGTCGCCACCTCCTATCACCTATTCATGTTCAACCCACCACCTCATTTCCATCGAATTTTTTTCTTGTATCATCAACCACTTGAATTGAATTTTAGTGGCAAAAACGAAGAAATAATAAAAAAAAAAAAATAACCACATCAAGTGGTAAATGGTTGCACAATTATTTGGTTATTTCTTGTTCATCGTTGTCGTAGTCGTCGTCACTCCATCACTCACGTTCAGGTCTTTTCTTTGTGGAGATTCATTTTTTTTTCTCCATCAAGCTTTTTGTTGTTTTTCAAGGTTTTATGAACCGAGAATCACAAAAAAATGCTTTCGTTTTTTTTCTCTACTCGGATAGATCAAGTGCACGAGCACTATTATAATAGTTGTGCCAGTGGAGTGTTCCACAGAAATCCACCACCTCACACATAATCACGGACAATTGAAGAAGAAAAATGCTTGCAACATAAACAAAAGCATTTCCCTCTAATTAAATTTAAACTAAGGGTTTTCAGTGATGCAATTTTGGGGAAAAAAAAAGAAAAACGAAAAAACTCGAAACATGACCATGGAGAATTATTTTTTTTTGTAATTTCAGTTGTGGATGCTGTCACAGGTTTTTTTTTTTTTGAGGTTCAATAGAACACTTTTGGGATTATTTTGTTTGATTATTTTATAGTTATTTGCAAAAAATTATTGAAAATTAGAAAAATTGCCAATAAATCAAATAGAAAGTTAGTAAATTAAAATTGTCTTTTATATTCATTTTCACTTACACTTTGTCAGCCAATTCACGCACTTTCCACATACTTATGAATTTATCAACCATTTTCACTTGTTTTTGTTTTTATTGAAACACAAATTTGATTAAATCGTTAGTTTTTTTTCGGGTTTATAGAGCACAAAATTGAATTTAAAATAGAAAACCTTTTAGGAAAACGAAAAAAAATTCCTTCACATAAAAACGAAAAACTTTTTAGTGATGATTTGGCTGCCGTCACCATTTAAAAACCAAAAAAGTTTTGAGTGGTGTGAAGTTAGCTGGGGTTTTTAGATTTCGCACAAAATGTCACTAAGGTGGGTACACATTTAAATAGTGGGAATAGTTTGTTTTCTTTAATGTGTTGTGGTCTGCTTAGACGGCTGGGATTTATACTTTGAGTTTTTTTTTACCATTGTAAATAATTTTGCTAATTACTTCCCAGTTATTTAAAAAAAAAAAGTTAAATTAAAAATTTCCACAAACTTTTTTATTATTCGGGTCATTTAAAAACAAGCGAGAGTTACAAACAGCTGGGTGATTTGACAAGTTTTACACTTCTTGTTCTCAAAAATATTTACTTATGTATTTAGAAGAAATTCTGCCTAACTCATGTTTTTCAAGCGTTCGAACATAAAATTGGACTTACCCATTTTATAAAAAAGTTAAATCGCTTTTGTTGGTGAAATGAGATAAATCGGTGAGTCATTTCAATTAACTCGCCAAAACAGCTGACTGATTCGATCGATTAGCATTTTGACAGTTGTTGTTCTTTTCATAGAATAGCTGATATTCTTAAGTTTTTCAATGAAGGGGACAGTTTGTTTTTCTTAGATTGTGCTTTCTCATTTCAACTTTCGTCCAGAAAGCTAAACAACGCAAGAAAAATGTCACTCTTTCAAATATGTGCACAATGGCAGTGATACCTATCTTTGTATATGAAAACTATAGTACTATCATGGTGGAAGTCGAATGGGGCGACATCTAATTTACCTATGCAACCCTTACTCTTTTTTTTTGCGGAGAGCTTATGGAGGTTTTAAATGATATTTATTGATATTTTTTGGATGCAATAATCCAAAAAATAGTCTACCCTTGCCCCTACCACCAATTTTCGACGCTTAAAGACTCCCCAAATCGAATTTTACACCTCACATTTTGCAGCGCCACCACCAGGACCTCTGCAACCCTAAAAAAAACTCGCTATGATAGTACTATAGTTTTCATATACAAAGTACCTATTCAGAATTCACTCGAATGTGAGGAATTATTTTCAACAGATTTTTCAAACCTATTGAACGCTCTTTAGTTTTCGAAGTAAACATGCGCTACAAACAGCAGCTGTCATACTTGTCATTTGTGTGTAGTGTAGTTTTTTTTTCACTTTTGACATATTACCCGTGAGCTCATTGGATATATTTTTTAAATTAAAGTAAATTATTCTAAATTTTCGCTTGATTATGCTTAATAAATACAAAAAATGAAACAACTCTAATAAATCTACAAAATATATCATAACTTTGGCTTATCTCAAATTGTATTGCACTTAAATGAGATAATTCTCACAAAGGTTATGTAAACTTGCGGCATCACATTGATGATTGTATCGTTTTCTTTTACAGAAATGTTGGGGCTCCAGAGAATTGCTAGTGGATTATCCACTCGTTGGCTACGACGTACCTATAGTTCATCGGTTAAAACAGCTACTATCGGCACCACACCACCTACAACGTCGGAGGCTCCAATAAGCGCAGACGCAAATGACAAGGCCCCAAAAAGTAAGTAGTAGACTAGGTTTATGATAAAAGAATCTGATAATCATAATGTTATATTTCAGGTCGAATTGTCGCAGCTGCTTTTAAATCCTTAAACGAAGATGACACCAAACCCCCTGGGCAAGATGGAACCATATCCGAAGCTACTACCGGCTTGTCGAAGTTCAACAACATCGAAGAACGAATATTGAATGCAAAAACCGTAAATGGATTGCTATCCGTGTCGGAAAACAACACGACAATCACAAGGAAGCATGCATTGAAAATCGTTTCGATTTTAGCTGAATGGAGTTCGGCGAATCGTGTACGCTTGTCAGAATTCGAAAACGATTCCAGATTCATCAAAGTGTGCAAAATTTTGGGCAAAACCTTCCCAAAGAACGGAAACGGATTGGGAGCTGGAACTTCCACGAGCAATAACAACACCAAACGTGTATCCGGATTTCGGACGGATGATCTAAATACAGTTCTCGGAGTGGCTGGAGATGATGAGGCTGCAAAACTAATTGCTAGTATAAGTGTGCCTCAAATGGTGAAAGTGATGAGCACGTTGGCGCAGCGCAAACGACGCAGCACACCATTACTGCGTTCTTTGGCGTACAATATCAGTAGCAGCACGGAACAGCTTGATATCAAGCAAAGTGCTGATGTTCTATTCGCTATGGCGAGCTTAAACTTCCAAGATTCTGTGCTGGCAGCAAAAATTTGCTCAGATATTCAGGCTGTACTTCCAAAAACCGACAAATCAGCTGTTGTTGGATCAGTGCTGACAAGCTTGGGAATATTGAAGTACAGAGATTTGGGTAAGTTTAAACTTTGAACCAGAGATCAGAAATAAATCTAAACCTTTTGAAGGATTCTCTAATAACTGCTATTTGATGTGCTTTTCAAAAATGCTCACTCAATAACTTTTATTAATAAATCTCAAACCGTAACCAAATTCATTCTAAAGCAATGTAGTTGATCTCTGAGAAAAACCAATTGAAAATAAAGGTTGACAATTATTTCTATCTCTACCTTAAACCATTCAAAAAGGTATCAGAAGACAGATAAAGATTCAAAGTAGGTAGAATCTTTCAAGAAAATAACCATAAAACAATTTGTCCAGCAAAACATCCGCTGTACTTTGTTATTTCCTTTTATATTAATAATATTTTCCTTCTAACAGATGTCTTGGAAGTCCTCACTCAATGGGTATTGAAAAATTGTGAAATTTGCCGGCCACAGGACTTAAGTGCGTACTTTATCACTTCAGCGATTTTGAACTTTCAAAGTACTGCATCCGAAGAAGTGCGTTCAAAACTTATTAAAAGTCTAGTCAGAGAAGACTTTACAAAAAAATTTGATTGGTTGAACCATGTTTGGGCGCTGGGACTGTTAAATTTAGCAGATTCTTCTCTTATTCATTCTGTTCTAAGGTAAAGTATCAAAAACTTGAGAAAATACCTTTGCTTAGGCGATTTATTAATTTTCTAAAATTATATTTTAAGTGAAAAGTTCATTGACCAGCTAGCAACTGAAATGTCCGGTCTAACGCCAAATGCAAAAATGAAGTTACTCAACTTGAATAGCATTGCAAAAACCACCGGTGTAAAGAACAAAGATGCGGGTTTAAAAGAAGATAGTTCCGTATTTGATTTACAAATTGTTCATTCAAAAACCAAACAAATTCAACTCAATGCAATGTTAGATGCGTTAAAGAGTCTCTTACCATCTAGTAATCATGTACAAACTCAAGTGAATACTAAAATGGGATTTTTAATAGGTTTGATAAAGATTTTAACATAATCAACTGTTATATAAAATAAATATTTGTAAACGAAAATTTCAGATGCTCTATGTGCATTCGATGCGAAAAGGAATCCTCTGCCTTTGGACACAGAAAATCTTAATTCCATTAAGTACGTATTCTAGTTTTGGTAACAATAATGTGCCAAGAACTCATTTTATTTGTTTTTTTTTTTTCAGAGTTGCTATAATGTTGGTTGATTTTCATGACATCTGCCACGGACCACATCGATCAGTTAGTGGCATCACAAAGCTGAGCTTTGATTTGTTAGAAAACTGTGGTTACAAGGTGCTACCAGTACCATACAATGAATTCAGTATAAGTGACAAACTCTTAAAGCGAGTGCAGTATTTGGAAGGGAAATTTAAATCAATTATAAGATTAACAAACTGAATCAATGATATTTTTTTGGTTCGGAAAGAAAACAGTCACCCAGGATAAGGAGTGGCATACAAAATCAAAAAAAAACTTATTGTAATTTATTTTTAATGTAATGTTAAACTTTGAAAACATAAACCAAAACATAAAACAAATAAAATCAAAAATCATTTTTTTTAGTGAAAATATTAAGTTAAGTTTTAGAGTAATCTACTCGTATGTCTTACGATAATATGGTCCAGATGCTCAAATACCAAACACCGAAATTCTTAGTCTAGATACACACCGAGCAAAAAAAAAAGCATTAAAATGTTTTGCCGTTATATAACAATAAACAAAGATACAGAGGTGTGACAAAAACCAATATAATTCAAAGAAAAATCGTTTTCTGCTTTTTTCTATCAATTTATTTTGAATTGTGTAATCTTTGAACTTAAAATGGTTGCAGTAAATCTTGATCTTAACAATAAATGAAAAACAATTGAGACGGACTAATTTTATGGATCCCCAAACCAAAGCGGAACATTCGCTAACGCAAAAAAAAAAATAAAACAACTTCTTGTCAAACACAGGTAGGTGTTTCTATGAATTCAGTAATAAAAATAATAATAACTCAAAACGGTTAAAATCTTGAGTTTCTTTTCCTGAAAAGAAGTAATAATCTTGAAAAATATTTTATTTTAGTTACAAAAACAAGAAACGTTTCCTGATTTCATACTTCATGCAATGTGTTTTTAAACTGATGAACGAAAAAAGAAGCCAACAAAAAAATTATGAGAAATTGACAAATATAAATTTTTCTAAAAAAAAAAATCAAAATTTGTTGAAAATAAATGTTCAAATTAAAAAAAAAATCCGTTCTTTAGTCTACCCATTCCATAGTTTTTGCATGAAAATTATATTGCGAATAAAAAAATGTCGAAAAAAACTTGTTGCCAAAAAACAATTTGATCTTATTTTCTTGAAAAATATTCATTTTGAAAAATTTAATTTTTCCAAAAAGTATTAAAAATCCCCCGAGCAAAAGATTTCGGTACTCGAGCCATTTATGTGCTAATTTCACTCCAAAAAATTAAATAGATTTGTAACTTTTTTGAATTTGTTTATTATTACTTTTTATTTAATACAATAAATATAATATTTACTATTGAGGAGTGTGACCTACGGAGCACGCTGGAACCTTTGGCTGGAAAAATTAATTAACTTTCGCAATGCGCAACTACAACTGTCAAAGGGTGTGTTGGGCCGCCATAAAATGCCCATGCTTTATTATATCAATTCTTTTCTATCTAATACATTGTATGTATTATATGTAAAATGTACATAGCTGCTGAAAATTCAAGATATCCATAACAATGACTTAAACCGTTATATTCAATGCTCAAACTCTGTTAAAATGTCATAACTTTGTCCATTAAAAATTGACTGAATTTCACACGGGTTTTGATGTCTTGGGATCCACTTTTTATGTTTGCAGCTACATGTATCTTTACAACTTACTTTAAAAACAAATAATATGTACAATGTTTGTGCCAAACTTAGAAATCTGATCATTAAAATGTTTACCATCATCAGCACTAGAACATAGAAAATAGTGAAAGAAAACCAGCAGCCTGTAAAATGCCTCTTAAATTAATATGATTCACACAGTTATTATATTGTATTCCTTTATTCAAAATTCAAAACTCTACCTACCAAAGACATGACATATTATGTATATTTTTTTGGGTTAATTAAATTCTGTGCAAAATTTATTTTTACTAAGACAAAATTTTAAACAACTTTAGCCTTAATACCAGCTTCCCACCATTCACCACTTTCAACAAAATCATTTTCAACATCTTGAAGCTTCTTAAATGCATTCTTGGCCAAAAGATGTCTGTTTGTTATGTCCAACATCATTTTTTCATCATATACCGTACTTAAATCCTTCAAAGTATTATGATTTCTTGCTTCGGTCTCAGTTAAACATATGCAATTCCATGGTGACCAATCATCGCTTTTAATCCATCTTGGAAGTCTTTCAATTTAATACAATAAGCTTTAAAAAGGAGAATACATATCTTTCGAAGATGAATACGAACCTTAAGTAATTAATGTCATTTTCCTTACTCAAAAACGAGTGACGATGCCAAATTTTATCGACAATAAATCGAACATCATCGTCTTGAAGGATAAATGCATACGATGCCAATGATCGGTGTTTGCGTTCTTCACGTTGAATCGAACGCAAAATGGCCTTATAAACTGTATTATCGGTAACTGCAGTCTGTAAATAAAATCAGTTTGATTTTATCTTCTTGTAAAGATAACAACCGGTGACTAACGGTCTTGTGGTACTTTATGTATTTTAAATTTGAATAAAAAAAAATCTTGTGTTACCTTGAGAGAAAAGCACAATTGACATGTATCGACTGTGCTCTGGCGGGTCCTCAGAGCAAATTCCGAAACCGATTTGACTTGTTTACAACAATCGCACATACGTTTTTGAGCTTCTGCATTAATTTATGAGCAATAAATAAAGATTGTGAATCATTATTAAAATAATAAATGATGAGATTAAGACTTACTTGTAGTTTTTCCTTCTTTGTTGAATTTAATTAAGTCCAAAAAGATAATGAGAAACCTCTGTCTTAAAATACTTACATCACAGTGTTTTGTGAATATTAAAAGATTTTTTTCGCGTTCAATAAGGTCGTGTAACTAGAAGAGAGAGTTGATTAAAAAAAACAATCAATAAAACAAATTATAATTGAAAATAATATGTCTTTTGATTTATGAATACACAATAAGTATTGTGACCGTTAAATATCTCAGGTGTTTGGTATAAATACGTTTGCCCCATTTTTTCAGTAAAAACATTTTTCTAACTAATTTAATTAGCGGCGAACATTTTTCTGTGGTGTTAGTTATAAAAATGATGACTCACTTTTTTCAATTTATAAATTTAAACATTTTTTGCAGAGGTCATCGTTTTTTAGCTTTAAACATGAACGTTTAGATATCCCCAATATCAACATTTAAAATAAAAAAAAGCTTTGAATTGTTGATTTTTAGAGAAGGGGAATGGCGCATCCGAAAATTATATCCTACTGGATTTCCTTCTTTGAGACCCGTATCCACAAAGTTTCAAAAATCAAAAATAGTGAAAAATCAATTTAATTTTTTTTGACGTTATTTTGAAGCAGCAGATTTTCAGAATTTTAAAGGACCAACCTTAACATACTTTTTAATAGAATCTTATAATTTAATTTTTTTTCGTGTCGTCAAGACTGTTGTTTTTTTTGCTTAGGAAAAATGATAGAATTAATAATTTACCTCTGCCAAGTAAATTGGAAGAGTTGGCATTATTCTGCTGACAAAAATTCTTCAAATACAAACGTTTCTAAAAATTTATACTGTTTTCCTATTTTTATTACAAACTTTTTCTAGGCCAACGAAATCCTTTTTTCAGTTATCTTATATAAATATATGATGTAATGTCTTACCTCAGAAACTTGTGGAAAATCTTTTTCATCCTCCAAAAGTTTTTCAACAGAATTAAGAAGACTTAGCCGCTTCTCCATGGGATATTCTTTTTTAAGATCTTTCAAAACCTCAGTCAAGAACCGTACACGTTGCGTTCGTATGAGATCCATTTCAATAACTTTGTCTAAAACAAATATACAAAAAAGAATTATGTTAAGATTAACATATATCTAAGGACAATTTTCATAGATTTATTTTGAGATTCAACTTGGATGAACTTATAATATTCCAGGGCTTAACTCAAATTCAACGTTAAGACTGAGACTAAAAGTCAACAAAAGAAACTTAAGTTCAACAAATACTAAAAGAAAAACAATACCGAAAATTCACTGAATACCTTTATATCCAACCCACTTAATAGGCTCGCCCATTTTTTTTAATAATTGATTTTCGCGGAAATCTTTGAAAGCTTTCCTTACAACCGTACGCTGCCTTTCAATTCCGTTTAGTAATTGAATTTCTTTGTCCAACAAAATATTAACCTCGGCAAGCCTGGGAGCACCTGAATACATCTTTGCAATTCGTTTCATCTGTTAAAATGAACAAAAAAAAAATACAATACACAAAATAGTGAAAAAAACGAGGAATTAACTTCACCTCTGACTGCTTCCATTTCTCTACATGAGCATACAACAGACCAAAGTCTTCTTTGGTATGAGGGAAATTTTTAACTGCATTTTCACGATAGATACGTTTTTTGCCTTCACTTTCGTTGAACTTGCGTTCAACTGCTAAACGATCGGCGACAATACTCCTGAAAATAATTTCAAGTTTGTTTCTCAGCTCTTTTGTTTTGTTTGTCAATAAAATTATATTGTTCTTACCGATGTTCTGCAGCACATCGCTTGATGTATCGCCACAAAAGGTACCTACGAAGATTTCTTTGAATTAATACAATTTTCGCCAGGCGATCTTCACGCTTAATTTTTTGTTCATAAGTCTGATACTTCCTTGGAATAATAACAAAGTCAGTGGCAGCAGACACAAAAATAATATTGGAAGCATCACCAAATGATTGTGTTGATTGATCAGCCGTTGTATCCTATGATAGTTATTGGCGAGATCATTAATATATTACATTGTTGCATACACCAGCATCATCATCCTTGGATCGTGCATCGATCTGAGATAGGTACTGCTGGTACATATAGTGAGTTGGATGCACCTGTTACTTACATTTAGTTTCATTTTCAGTTCCCTGGTCTGTGTTATTCGTGTCGCCAGATCGTTGATTTTAAACTTCTGAAAGTTGGGCCCAGTAAGTGTGAATGCATCATGATATTCTATGCCTGAAATGATTTATTAATTAAATCTCTGCGATTTAATGATTAACGAGTAGATCATAAGCGAAACTATACCGGTTCGTTTGTCTCTATAGCCACCAATGAATGGTTTTGTGATAGCTTGGTTTTCGATTTCTACGACGATATCTTTGCTGTGGCCATCACTTGTGTCTTCGGCTGGTATGTGTACTGTAATAAAATCAGGCAGACGCGATTTGCTGTGAAGTAAATTTTTTTAAGGAATTTAGTTTTATTACTTCGAGAAAATTGATTGAGAATAAAATGAATGGGATTAAAGGCTAAAGATAAGCCCATAGCACAGAACAACAAAAAAAAATTAAAGAAAAAAATAAGTACAGTTCACGTACAAGTGAGAAATGAGCTTAAGAAAAAACATGTGTAAATTTCTAGGCGAAATCCCGAACCTAAATTTTAAGTAGGTTTTACTATGGGGCAAGTTTTAGTTTCGTAAGAAAATCTAAATCAAGTTAAAAATAAATCAGATTCAAAAATATTGGTACCTTTTTTGGTACTTGGTTTTTTAAATTTGTATAAATTAGTTTTGAAAAAATTAAACGCTATTAGAGTAATTTAGAAAGAAAAGAGGAAAGTAATTTATGATAAGTGGGTCACAAAACTACAATCGATTTCCCAGAAGTCTACAAGAATTTCATATAGACTTTTGGGTCACCAGGGTAGGTCATGAGATCATAATTGATTTGGGGACTTATAACCCATTCTAGTGGGTCAAAAGCCCATTTTGGACTTTTGACCTGCAGTTTAGTTAAGGCAAAGTAAGTACTTAATTAGAAAAGATTAATACATACATTTTGTTTAAATTTTAAATTGAAAAATATACAATTTTAGTATTTTTTTTTAATCCAAAAAGTATTTTTTAAATCTTCTATATTAAAAATAATTAAAATTGTTTCAACAAATAATAAAATAAAAAACGAAAAATCAAACAAATTCTTCTATTAGAATGTTATCTTAACTTAAAAAAGTTTGGTGATGAATGATATGTAGGTCGAGCATGCACACAAATTTTTATAAAAAAGTGAGTAATTTAAGATTTGTTTTAATGGTTGTTCAAGATTTATGTATCGAATATAAAATTAGGTTTTGTCAAAAATATCTAAGATAGTTTTAAAAAACCTTAAGATGTAAAATATGAGAAACATCGATCAAACCGTTTTGGAAATATAAAATTTTCAAAAAAAAATATTCTTTGAAAAACAAAACTTAAAAAAGTATTGTTTTAATATTTTTTTATTAAATACTATTTATAGTTTTTAAATGCTTTTACGTGAAAAAAAATTATCAAAATGGTATAAACCATTTTGAAAAATTAAAAATATTATTTTATGGGAGGCAAAATACCTGATTTTAGAAGTGTATATTTGGGGAAAACGTGAAATTATAAGATTTTTAACAAAAATCAGGGGAGCTGTTTTTAAGAAAATGAAGGTTTTACAAAAATCTAAAAAAAAATGTAGTGAGAGGTACTGTTGTTTTCGGTTTAGTAAGAAACATTGTCAAAATCTTGAGGAATGCTAAACATTCGAGCAAATTGTGAGCAACTATTTCAAAATACTAAAAAAAAAAAACATTCAAATATCTTTTTGAGCTTTGTTGGAAATTGAAAATGTAAAAAAGTCCACAACTTGGTTTAATATTTCATTGAATTGAACTTTGTTTCATGACACTGAGAGCCAGTTCGTTCTTATCGAGTAAAGTTTCTGATACAACTTTCAAAGGATTTCAGAGAATCAAGTGGCGCTAATCGACCAAAATTGTTCAATCCTGAAATAATTTTTTTTATTTTACATGCAAATTCCAGGAGTTTAAATTTATGGAGTTAAAATTCACAGCCAAATAATGAGTTGTTTTAAAGAAAGTCATATGGTATATTATTCATATGTTTAAAATCTATTGAACTTACTGGTGCACAGTTTCTTAAAACTTATGAATAATTATTTTCAGAGAGTACTAAGCTTAAGGAAATATTCCATCGAAGATCGAGAGTCGTTGCTGTGACCGCTGCAGACAAATATTAGGTAGGTATATAAAGTAATGTTAAAAAAAAACCATTCCACTTTCGCTCATCATCTGAATCTTTCCTTTGATAAAGAGGCACTTTACGTAAAAAAATATTAAATGTCAACCTCAGTCCTCGGCAGTTAAATTTAAACTTATACTTATAATATGCATAACAACTGATTTTTATTAACTTACTTGTAATAAATGTCCAAATTCAAAATGGGTGTGGTTTCTTTGTCTTCACTTTCACTACTTATTGCCAAAGAAAGTTCATAAATTCCAAAATCATTTCTCTCGGCATCATATAATTTGCATTCGTTCTGTAGAATTTTTCCACACTGACAAATTACAAGAAATTTCGGATCAACTTCAAATTTTCTTGCTATATCTTTTTTCACTTCTTCAATTGTCATACAATTTGGATAAATTTGTGCAACGACTTGAGTATCCGAAATACTTAGCTTAACAGTTATATTTTCAAATTCAACAATTTCATCTTCGCAACCGCTTAAATGTGAATCACAATCCTTAGATGAAGTCATTTCTTGTTTTTTGCACACTGATTTGAATTAATTTTTTTTTTTTTTTGATTTTAAAACTTATTTGAAGGATTTCTGTTTTAGAAAGCGATACTTAACTAAATTCTGAATGGTAAGTATTTTCTCTTGGAATTTAATATGAGTTGTTTTTCAAATCAGAGTGCGTATCCTAGAGGATATTGATTTTATGCAACGAAAACTAAGTCATAATGTAAAATTGGGGGAATGTAAACAACGCCGTTTCTATGCTGCAATCAAAAAAGGCTCCAGGCTATTGAGGACAAATAACTGTACGAATGCACAAATTGGAATTTCAAATGTATAAGCACTTTAATCACAATTTTGTATGTATATACATATGTATGTAAATATATGTTTTGCAATTTTTTCTGCGGGTTTAACATAAATAGCTCAACCTAATGATCAAATTTTTATTTAAGATAAATTTTAAAATGCTAAAGCTATTGATTTTTAAACTCAACTGAAAGATAAATCAATGAAAAAAATTTAAATGGTGAAAAACACCCATTGAAAGGCGCACACATGTCACAACTAATTAATTTTAATTTAAAAAGTGAAAGTGCGGTGAAAAGGGGTAAAATGGGGTTAAATGTTTTTTTCATTTCTGGAAAAATATTAATAAGAATTCAATTTAAAATCAATAATATGTACCCAAAGAACAAAAGACAAAACTTTTTGAAAGTCAAAAAATCCGACACAAAATAATGAAATACGAAATAATAAAAAGCAAAAGAATATTTAGCGAAATGTAAATTTGCGAAAACATGAAATAGCAAAACAACTCAAAAAACAAAATTTGCGAACAAACTATTGCAAATGGATTAAAATTAATTTTGAAAATTGCGGAGTATGATTTGTGAGCAAATGTTTTTTAAATTAGAATGCATCTAGTGACAGAGAAAAAAACAACATCTCTTATACTAAATTCAAAAAATTTAAGGATACTTTTTTCCATTTTATTTTTAGTTCTTGCAAATAAAATAAAAAATAAAAATCATTGTTTTTCATTCCAATGCCGGTAAAAATAAATCAAAAATGTTTTTGAGAAAATTAAAGTACGAAGTGTATGTACTTTCTTCTAAAAAATAGTTTATATTACTATTTAATATTTAGTAAATAGAAAATATTAGAGTAAATTTTGCCACATAAATAGGACTTATATAATAAATACATGCATGCATTAAATACAAAAACTAAGAACAAAAACAATTAAACTTTAATATGTTCTTTAAATTTGTTTTAAAAATTCTTCCGAGTGCCACCACTGTATTTCTTCACAGATTTATATGTTAATTCCGCACAATCACAAAAAAAAAAAACAAATTAACGAGAGAATACAAGGCCACTCATTTATTTTCATAAGTCTAAAGAAGATCTATAAATACCATCAAACAATAAACTTTTATAATCCAATATATATTTATATTGAATTAAAATAAAACTAAAATCTGAATCACAATAAAAGTGCATCAATAAATTCTTAGTAAAAAAACAGAAATTTAAATATATCTCAAAGATGTAAAATCAGAGTCTCTACTTTGGTTGGCACAAAAGATAATCAAGTATTGAAACATAAATCAAAGGGCCGTAGACAAGTTTTAAAAATGTGTACTGATATGGAGAATGCACTTCATACTTCATAATGTCAAATCTTTGGTATTATCTTATCACCTGTCATTATTTGTTCACCAACTTTTACTCTTATACACTATATTGTTTTTAAGCCGCTTATAATAAGCTGTAACTTATTTTGTAACTTTTTTTTTGTTACACTACTAATCGATTCAAACTTAAAGGAAGAAGGTATTAAGGTATGCAAACTAATGTGATTTTAATATTAAGGTATGGTATTATTATGGTATTCCCCAAATTTTTTATAATGACTACGTGCCTGTCATCTGCATTTTTGTGAAAAGAATTTATAATTAGTTTATTTTTTTTTTTTGCAGTTTATTGAACTTAACACTGTTGCTGTTGAGGCTATGCCACCTTTGAGCTGAGTTTTGCATTGTTGGTCATCATAATTTATGACTCCATTAAAAGAGCAGATCCAAAGTTTTATGACTTATACCTCCAGCCAGGGCCAACCGTGCATCACAAGCGCCTCACTGCCGCCGCCGCGCCGCGCCGCCTCGACTGTCCGTTTACTGCTGAATTCAGTATCATAATCAGACTCTCGCTTTTATAATGTATTTTTATTTCTTAAAACCTAAAAAAAATGAACCCATAACACAATATGTGAATTATTTTTATGCAGATTCTAGTCAACCTAATAAAATGACAAATGCTTAATGGGAATATGTAGTTTTGGTAGATGTTTGTCTTATCGGCATCAAATAAGATTGACTGGCAAAATTTATATTCGGAGAGATCTCTTTTAACTTTCGCCTTTCCTGATGAATATTTATTTCATACAAGTATTTATACATAATCTAGTTAATCTATCTATACATATTGTATCTATATCGGTTAGATTTTAAGTCCATATTAAAATAGCTTGGGAATATAAAACTAGGTGAATGATTCAATTAACAGCTTTTGCCTGAGCAGATATGGAAGTAATGAAAGTATCAAGAAAATTAATTAAAAAATAAAACTAGCTTGGGATTTTTAATTTATATTATGCTGTTGATGTGTTAATTGCAATTGGAAAAGGTATTTGCCTAGACTAAGAAAGACATTCGAATTTGAGAACAGCTTTGTCTATTAAAAAGATAGTGGAAGAATTTATTGAACATTGCATATAGTTTACTATTAATTTCTGAAAATTGCTAGACAGCCGGTTTGCTAAGTTTGAAGCGAGTGAAACACTTTGATTCCTTGATTAGGTAAACTTTTCATAATTTTAAAGATTTTCTTTAAAGTATCATGCAAACATAATACTTTAAAATATTAAATAGGACTTTGGCGACTTTAAAGTAAGTGTCGACTATTTCAAATTTGGCGATGCAAGGAAGTGTGAATATTGTCACACATTTATACGCTCCCCAAATTGGATGTGAACAACCGAAAAGAAGCGTTTTGGCTAGCATTCCACAACCACATTGAGAATATCCCGAAGGACGAGCTTTTCTTTGTTCGCGAAGATTTGAATCTGACGAGGACTATGAGGACTGTCATGATGGTTTGGGATACGGAACTCGGAGTCATCTTGGTGCAGATCATATGGCCTTATCGTGTTAAATACCAAGTTCAGTAAAATTATTTTGGAAAATTGTCTGAATGAAAAATTAAAGAAACCCCGACAGACATGCAAATGAAGAGTGCAAATGGGACTTCATGCAACAAAATTACCTTTCTGTAGGCGCGAAATCACATCTAGAAACTGCAAAAGGACACTACCAACTCGACAAATAAATATGGTAGTGGAATGATGAAGTCAAAGCAGTGATAATAAGAAAAAAAAACGGCTTACAAAGTTTGGTCAATGTTCCCCTCTTATAAAGGTGATGAAAGAGTAAGCAAGCTACAGAATGGTTTACAGAATACAGTCTTAAAAGAATCAAGGAGTTGGCCAACTTCAAGCTAAGATTACGAATAGCGCGTATCGCGAGCTGGAGGAAGTATCTGCATAAGCTGCTGATGGAAGCCATGCCATTCAAAATTGCCACATAAAAGAATTTGGTTGAGGGCCAACTCTTTCTAGATAATGAAAAAATTCTTCACAGTTGGCAATAATATTGTAAATGAACAGTTGCCGAGCTTAAGCTAGTGATGCGGTGAAAAACTCCAATAATGGAAAATTATTCTGATCTAAAAAAGGCCTATTCGGTCTTAGTTTTATGGCGCCATAGTTACTATACATGTTATAGTATTTATTTAAAATAATTGATAGTTTTATATTATAATGACAAGCTTTTACGAGAAGAGATACCCTTGCATGCTTTATGATTTTTTTTTTATCTGACAAACTTGATATAAAAGAACAAAATGTTCATTAAAATCTAAACTGTGATTTACAATTAATCATTAAATGAAACCCTGAAATTATATCTACCGAACAAAATAAATATCTGCCTCTATTTGCATTGATTCAGGGTTTTCATAAGATATGATCTAGTAACACTCTCGTTTCTCTCTCAAACAAAAAACATGTAAAACATGTTTCTTAAAGATAAACCGTTTTGTCTTCCTTTGACTTATTTTGATTAATGAGATTTTTTTCTATGAAAAGTGAAGATATTGACAAGGTTACAACAGAAAATATTTTGTTTATGTATAATGTACGATGGTTAATTATACCCATCTTTTTTTTAAAACTTCAGATTAGGTACTGTCGTGAGCTCAAAGCAAGCTTCGGAAGCTTTATCATCCAACTTACAGAAATAAATTTATTTTTTTAATTTAATACTTATAAAAATGTATTTAAGTACAAATCCTAGATTTAACATCTTAGGACCAGTTGCAAAAAGTCATTCAGATTTATTTGACACAGATTTTGGTGGATTAGATTGGCTCAAAGCTTGTTTACTGACTGCTGTCATACACTTAAGCCTTGAAGCAGAGCGAAACCTCAAAACACCTGTCGATTTTTTAAATATTTGTGCAACTGGCCCCTTTATTTTTGAAAAATAAATATTATGATAATGTATGAGCAAATAATTTGATTCAACTTAATTCTATAAATATGTATGTACATTTTATTTTTGAGTGCATTACCTTTTAATGAAATATAAGCTGTCATAACTTAAACGTCAAAAAAAAAACTCGCAACATAATCATGCTGTGCTAACATGTACCTAAGACATCATGCTGTGCTATTTAGGTAGTTAAACCTTCTGTCAGAAACATTATGATTTATTACGAAAATTGTTTGTTTATTGATTTAATGAATAGAAGCTTCAAGTTCATACCCATAGCATATTTGACACATTCTCATAATGTTTGGAATCATAAAAAAAAAACAAACTGTTTTGAAACTGAATATTGTATTTATGTATTTTTCTATATTCTTAACCTTGATGTTCAACTGCAGATGTTGCCTCTGGGCCACTGGTTTAAATAATCTTCTAACATTATAGAATAAGCTTGAATAGATTCGTGTGCATAAATAAATGTTACCGGCATAAATATAGGAAAGATGACAAATGCTATTGCTGTTAGCGCAATTGTTTTCACTAATTGAATTTCCGTCAGACGGGTTTATAATTTTATTATTATTAATGAATATTCAAGGCTTATTTATATATACTTCTATTTTCAATGAAACCTACAGTCACCAAAGAAAGAAAACTTACAGTGGTTTGTCAAACTATTATAGTTTTATTAAAAATTATCTACAATAACTTTTTTAACTTAATGGTAAAAAGACAATGGGGCATATTCATAGTCAAATTTTAGAACCGAGTCCAACTGGCCTCGAGTCTAAAGTTAACACACAGGTTAGAAACAGCTGCTATTCATAAAGAAATTCGCAGCTCTTTTTAGTAAAAAACGGAATTCTACTACAATTTTAGTGCTATTGCCTGTCAATACATTGAAATCCAATCCACTTTTGACAGATAGAAAAAAACAACTTAGTCAAAGAGTCAGACGTTTTTAAAATTTGAGCTCCAGTTTATCTTTTGGACCCGGGTCTAAATTGTCTATGAATAACATAAACTCCAGGTTAGCTTAGAAGAGACAAAGAAACAACTTGTCAGACAACTATGAATATGCCCCAATAACGTCGAAATCAATGATCAGCAAAAAATCACAAAAAATTTTTGTTTAATTTTTTTTTTCATTTCGGCTTCGTTTTTGTAAATAGTTCATTTGTTCTGGACTTAATATAATGCAGTTTGTAAGGCTGTTTCACCTTTGATTGGATGTTGCGAGAAAAATTTGATAAAATTTTTCATAACACCAAGAGAAATGTTAACTCTATCCGCAATTGAGCTATGAAGGAATGATCCTTTCCTAGCCGGCCAATAATACCGACGACGCAACGCGACGTCAATGTTGTTGTGTATAAACATTGACTTATCTTGGCATTGTTGGACAATTGGGCTTGAACAGCCGCCTGTTTATCTGTGAAAACAGGCGTATTCCGGTTTTGAATTGTATCAAGTTTCAGTATAAAATATACTTTCAGAAATTATTTGCAAATGAGCCGAATATTCAGAGTTTGGGAGTTTGAAAATTTTGAAAAATCCGATGAGATAATCTTAAAAAAATTAAAGCTAGCATAAAGATTTTTAAAGGGTTTGAGGATGAGTCCAATTAAAATTGACAATACAGGATTTTGAAAAATTCGCATACTTTTTTTCTATAAAAACTCAACAGATTTTTAAAATGTTCAAAACCTTACATTTAACTAGATATTTACATTTTCTCAGGTGCTGTTTGTCAAAAAGTTTCAATAAAATTTAAAGATTAAACTAACGGTAGCTCAAATGAAGATACTTTGCATGAGTGACAAAGGGTGTCGAATAAGAAGCAATCCGAAGAAGCATTCACGTCAAAAATAACCAACTTAACTGGTACTGTCATGTTTTTTAACTATCAATTTAAACTGGTGTTCAGGGAAGACAATATGTTACCTCATCTTAAATTATGTTTATCTATGTTTCTGCAAGTAACCCGCGCATTGTTTTATCTAGACAAAAAATATTTAAACGATACTGCACGCATGGAATGTTAAACAGTTAAAAATCCGTTTTCTCACTAAAAGTGTTCTTTAAAAAAAAAAAACAGAAAATAACAAAAAATAATAAAACAAAATGACTTAAACACCTTGGAAACCGCAAGCTACCAACAACAGGACAGGTTAACCACTTGGTTTAACTCGTCATAGTCAGCTCATCATCATCATCATCAACATCATCGACAGCAGTTGCATCAGCCTAAAAGAGTAAACATCTATATATCATACTGACAGTTCTACACCGTGTATCATATTTCGTATTGGCTGTCAAGAACCTCGCCATACGTCATATTATAACTGATGACATCTACCTACCGTACTATACTCTTGTACATACTTGTATTTTGTGTAGCGGTAGCAAAATACTGCTATTAGACGGCCCAATGACCAACCTTCAGAGCATCAGTCAGATGCTGATGGTGGAATTGGTGATGCTCATGTGCAGTCATTTCGGAACAAAACAAAATAAAAATAGCCTTCAG
The DNA here is from genome assembly GCA_958431115.1 of Syrphus vitripennis. NCBI lineage: Eukaryota > Metazoa > Arthropoda > Insecta > Diptera > Syrphidae > Syrphus > Syrphus vitripennis. The sequence continues at coordinate 31,535,244 of OY288108.1, forward strand.
GCATCTACCCTTACAATGATTTGGCTATATGACCATCAGAGGAGGGCTGAGGCTGAAGTAACAAACATCTTGCGTAGCCATACATAATGACAACTCTCTTTCCGGAATCAGTGCAATGCCAGTGCAGCAGCGCAGTGGCAAATGCAAATTTGCTCATGTGTGATAATCGGTCGACCGCAAAGATACATACCAGGCATTCCACCATCTCATCGCCAAGCAAATAATGTATCTTTTGCCCATTCATTCAAGTTCAGGTGGTGCCAACCAACAAAACCAACGTTCGTTCGTCACAAAGTTAAAATTCGCATCTGTATATACGATTTAGTGCTGAAAAAAAAAAAATAATGAGAAGTTATAAGAAAACAACAAAAAAAGACATAATGAATAAAAAATGGAAAAAAAATAAAGAAACCAAATAGAAGAAAGGTGAGTATTACAAGAGTCACCTTCTTCGAATGGAGTTGGGGCTTGAATCTTTTTTTTTTGTCTTTTTTTTTACTATACAGACTCTCGGAAGTCTCAAAAGGAGGAGATGATGATTTTAAAAGATTTTTTTATTTTTGTTGTTTCGAAAAAGTAAAAATGCAGAGCAGTGCTATCATTTATTTGACGAAGTTCGAGGTGTTCGCAGTTGGCAGCTGCATTATAGTCGCACGTTTGTTTTGTCTTAATCGTGTTGTTCGTTAGTTCGTTTGTTTGATGCTTATTGTTTAAAATAGTTGTTAAATTTTTATAAATATACCTACCTTCAATTGATTGTGATTTTTTTTTTGAAAATTTATATTAAAAGTGAATTGAGTTTTTTCTTTTGCTTTAAAAGTAAGTAGAAGTTCTTGTTTTAACGTTTAATTTTTTTTTATTAAAAAAATATATCCATTAAAAAAATTATTTAGTTTAACTTACGAGTATTATTGTGATATTAGATATGTTCGTTATTTTTATATATATAAAGACCAATGAAAATGCGAAAAGGTTCTAATAGTTTTTGTGGCATTAAAATACATTATCGGTGTGAAGTAAGAAAATTTTTTGAAACTCGTAGTTTTTGCACAAAAATGTTTGAAAACAAACGGCGGGGTTCAGATCAAGAATAAAGTTCCACTACTTTATCTACATAGCTTCGTTCAAATGTTTTCCTCAAAAATTCAATAGTTATCTTTCCAGATATAATAATCCCGTAATGTTGGTTAGCAATAAATTCTGCATTTTTTTAATAAAAGTGAGATACTTGAAAATTATCAATTAGAATCATTTTCTGAAATAGAAAGAATTTTTTTGAGGTGTAGGACAAATAGCTTTCAAATCTGTTGTTGAACACATCTCTAACGCCCATCACAAATTTTGGCGAAAACAAAAATAAAGAAAACATTTTGTACTATATTCCACATGGGAGTATCTGAATGCAAATTGTGTAGTAATTAATGTACATTTAGGTACATAGCAAAATTGATAGCAGATACAGAGATTACACAATTACTATCGTAAAAAGATATTTTACACAATGTTGAAAATAGTGAAATTTAAAAATACACCGTATCTAACTAATAAAAAAAATAAACGGAACGATTTGGCGCCAACGACGAAATTTTTCATCTAGATCAATGTGAAAAATAAAAGTATTTTCATATTGAAATAATATTGAAATTTCAGAATTTGATTTTGATTTGAAAATTTTCTGCGTTGGCGCCAAATCGTTACGACTTTTTTGGTAGTAATTTTTGTAGTCATAAGTACTATAAATTATTATATTTGAAGCAACAGTTCCAAAAATTAAAAAATAAGATTAACACATTTTTTAGAAAAAAATCACTGACAAAGTCTTTTAACATGACATTATTTTGCAAAATTACCTAATATTAAACAAATTAAATTATTATATAAATACTGGCAAATTTTTATTTTTTATTTTGTCCCTGAATTTCTCACTTGAAAATTAGACTTTCTTTTACATAACGGCACATCCCATAGAACTTTACCTAGCTATATTCGATTTACTCATAAACGGCTCGACGGGTTGTGATTAACAATTTTATGAGAGGTGCTTTATAATGGGAATAATACTGCACATACAAATTAAAATTGCGAAAAATACTTTTTAGATTAAACAAAAAAAAATTCTTATGATTCCAATATCCGGGTAAAAACATTTTTTCAAAAATTAGTTTTTAAATGTTAATTATTACCTAAATGTTTAAAAACTCTGCATACCGTTTTTTCTAATAATAAAGATAAAATAATTTTTTTAAAGTCGCTCTAATAATTTAAAAATTTTATTTTTATAAATTCATACATATTTAAAAAAAAACGTTGTTATTTTTTATTTTTGTGATTGTTAAGAATTAAAACCAAAAACAGAATACTCGTACTTAAGTTCAACTTTAATGCTTATGTTCTAGTTTTTTCGTAAATATACTCAAACCTACATAAGCTTCAATGATTCGTTTCAGAAGATCAGCCAAGTAATTAAAATAACGTACTTACCTATATGATTTAAATGAAAGTATTAAACGGCCTTCCTACTCATTAAAAACAATCAAATCAATCATGTCTTGCTGCTTTTGATTTTATATGTAAATAACTAATATAAAAATCCCAAGCAAATAATTGTTGACAAGCTTAAATCTGTGTCACCAATCCAAATTAAATAATATATTTTGCCAGCCTACAAACCAATAATATTCAAATATCACTTTCATTTCATTGTGATATTGATGAATCACAAAAAATTTTCATGTCTTCAATCTTCCCAGAACAAAAGTTGCTTTGCGTTGGCGCAAATAAAAATCCCAAAACAAAAATTTTTTAGTCATTCATTTTATAAATTTCAATTAAATACCTTTGCTTCTTATGAATGGAGATTCTTAGTTAACGATATGTCAACTTTCATTTAATGAAAACGTTTTCACACAAAAATGTCTCCACGTACAAATGATATTAAAAATTGTTTATTGAGATAATTTACAAATTGCATTCAGTTGGTTTAAAAGTGAAAAATTATATTTCATAGCATCAAGTTGTTATTCTAGAGTTCGATGTTAAAGAACCGCAATGATTCTGTACCTGTTATACTGACCTGTTAATACACTTAAATTGTAAATTTAAAATGGAAAAGTGAATTATTATGATTCAAGCTATAGTATTTTTCAAACTTAATTTACGAGTTTATTATAAATTTATGTTTGTTTTTTTTTTTTATGATGTAACAGATAATATAGCGTGGTAGGCTGTCCAACTTAACAAACGTATAGGAACTTTTATTTTTCAAGATATTATTATTATTCATTTTTGTTTTGTACTTAAGGTTGGTACTATGACCAGCGTAGTTAGTTATAAAAAAAAAACGTAGAATTTTAAAAAAATAATAATTTATTTTCTTTTTATTTTCAGAATGCTTTTCAATCTGTCCACTGTGTTTCTATTGCTAACGTCAACGGCAGTGAGTTTGGCAGGAACTTTTATGAATAGAAATGATCTTCCACTATCATCAAAAGTTATATTTCAAAGTCCGATGATGGAAAACGTCTACAAAGAATTCATAACATCATCGAAACCAATAAATCTGAAGAAATATGCAACGGCCAAGCCAAAAAATTCACCAAAAGACTCAAAAATATATTACATTCCAATTGGACCGATGCCCTATCATTTTGCACCGGGAGGAGGAGCGGCGCCAATAAATCATAATAATCAGCCATCAGTAACTCCAACAAATCCAATATTAAATGGACCAAATGTTCCACCAAATTTCCTGCAAGCTTTTCTGCAAAGTTTTCAACAAAAACCACAAAATTTTCTACAAAAGATTCCACAAAATGTACAGCAGAATAACCAACAGAATGTGCCACAAAATTTTAGACCAAACTATGCACCCAACGTTCCACTAAATAGGCCACAAATTATTGTCCCGCAAAATAATCCCCAAAACGCTCCAGTACCAAATTCACAATTAGGACCAGCACCTGCGGGATTAGCTAACACAAAAATGATCCGATTGAATGGACATACGTACTACTTCAATGGCCGACCTTTTAGATTGCACGCATATCGAGCTGAACCAAAGTTGAATGTTGATAAATATAATTTACAATCGCATTTGTTTTTTAATAAAAATATTATCTATTAAGTTTAAGATGTTGTATTAATTTAAATATATCCAATTTATTTTACAAGTTCCTATTAAAAAAAATATTAAAGTTGAGTTTCTAGAAAAAGTTTTAACTTTTTTTTGGTTTAAGATTCAAAAATGAAAATGCGCTTTCAATGTACATTGAATGTACACATAATGTGTTCTTCAGTGAAACTGAGCTGGGCTTGGATAACGATATCGTTCGAATATAAATACATTGTATACAAGAATTGCCAAAGAAAATGTAATTGATTTATTTCAAAAAGTACGCCTTGCAGTTTTGACCACAAAATTCAGAAAAAACCCTATGATTTATCCGCCATTTTGAAAAAATGCGTAGTCAGTAGGAATAGCTTAGAACTTATTTTAAGTGTCGGCTGGCAAGAATTGGAACGCAATCTTTTATATGCGGGTGTTTTTTGTCCGTTATTAGTGTGCCCTCTTACGAGTACATTGTGCTCACAATTAATGTTATTCCTAATCAATTTTTTTTAGGAATTAAACGCACAGATAACTTTGTTCCGTATAGAACTCCATTTTAAAATTTTCCTCCGAAATTGAAAAGTCTTTATTTCTATAATTTGGAACATTATATAAAAAAATATAAAAATTAAACTGACTATAAAAAATTCGAACGAGTTTCCAAGCTTGATAAACATTTAAAAAATGTATTGTTGGGAAGATTTTTGATTGACATTTTTTGTACATATGTACATACATAAATAGAATGACAATATAATAAGTTTTAAAACTTATTAATTGATTCAACGGAAAAAATGCAAGAAGTGAACCTATTTAATGCTATTTGGGCATTTGCCCCAAAAAGTTTTGACATTTTATGTACATTGTACATATCTAAATATATTTTGTATAATTATTATTTGGACATGTTAAAATTCTAGAAAGAAAAGGTTGTTTTACCTTAACATTTTATTCGAATGTAAAAAGAAGGATTTGACACGTTGCCAATCCCTTCTTCAACAAAGCTGTCAAAACCTCCTTCTTGAATACTTTTTTAAATAAAAAAAATTTCAAATATGTGCACTGAGAACAACGAAGCCCTAATTTGCACATTTAATGTCAAAAGCTCCGTACTTAGAGAGAAGAGAATTTGGATTGAAAAAGACGTCCACTTTGCTCAACTTCTACTCCACAGTCATTATTTTATTATCACTCAAACCAACCGTTGCTTACTTTGTTTCCTCCTGCCTGTCAAATACTCTCTACCTTGCCCTACCTATAGTAGTATAACCGTTAAGGCAAAACATAGTCATCTGTGGGTTTTGTAAATAATTAAAGTTACAAAATATTTTAAATTACCGTTTAAAGCGGTACTCAAATAGAATCGGATTTTATCATAAATGGTTTGAAGGATTTCGATCAAAATGCTCATACAAAAGTTTAACAAAATTTAAAAATTTGATTTAAAAAATCAATTTGAAAACGGGTATATAACTTTATTTTGACATTTCGTTCTTAGGTGTATATACTAATTAAAAAATAAATAAATTGATATTTAAAAAAATATATTTTTTTTGGCGATACATTAAATGGAAAAGTAAATCTTTTTTGGGGGTTATTTTGCAAAATTAATAGTCTTAATTTAATTTTTTTTTTAAATTCTAAAATACCTACTTTAACATAGAAGCAAGTTCCTGCGAATCAGTCACGCACTTTATTTCTTATTAAAAAACATTTACAAAGTATAACAAGTACTCAATAATAAAATGTTGAAGAAAATATTTTCAGGTATGTTGAAAAAATAAATATTATATTGAATATTTCGAAACGACTTGGTCGATTTTTTTTAAATATTTAGCACTTGTCAGTTTTAAACACTATCTTAATTATTTTGATCTAAAAAAAATGGTAACTTCCATGCATGTACATACATGTGCAATGTACATATAGGTATATGCCAAAAAATCGTTAAATAAAAAAACAAATCGAAAATCTTTCCAACAATTTCGTTGAAAATTTAAGTTTCTTCTAGCGTTACTACGGGATGCAATTGAAAAAAAAACAACTTTATATTTTTGAAAAGTTTGTTTTATTTTTCATTTTCTCATAATCGACTGAACTAATTTTGATAATGTTTGAATGATAAGTATTTAAAAGTTTCAATTTTTGGCAACTTTTCTTAAATTTATATTTACAATTTACGATGTAATAATTTTTATTAAAAAAACTAAACTCCAAACATAATGTCTATGTTAGGTAACTTTACTCGGGCATTAAAACAAGACGTTGTTCAACCCAGTTGTGCTTTTTATTTTTACTTGTGTAAATACTCAACGGAATAGTGTAGAAGGCCTTTAAGCAGTTGTTGAAGTACCAATCAAACAATCAATAACATTTGTAAGACAGACATAAACTGACTTAAGTACAATGTCCATTAAAATCACCTGATCTAAGCTCTTCCTTCTCTTTATTATATTTTACTGGACAAACAGGATGAATTAGAATTTTTTTTTATTCTACAAGTCCGACAATCAATTAACATGTTGCGCTGATTCATGCGTAGACCAAGAAAGTGTTAAACTAATTACGTTACTTTAAGACTTAACGTCCACAAACTTGACGTATAAGAATGAAGGAAGACTTTCAAAAGGCATCTGAAAAAAAGGATAATGTTAATAAGTTCAACTAATAAAAAGTTACTCGAATGAAATTTATGACTTCTCCACATTCAGCTGGTATAACACTTCAGATGGTTGCACTTTTGAGATGAATGCCCTTTTATTCTTCAACTGGTACATGGCCTGCTTCTTCTTAAGTGACCATTGAAAAATTCTTGGAATACATAATTTCACTGATTAACTGACGAGTTGGACTTAATTTGGGGTTTTTGATGTCAAACGAAAAAAAGAGAGCTAAAAGGAATATTCTGACAAAATTTAAATCTCAAAAAGAAAAGAGGAAATTGAACGTGAGATGTGTAAGAATGAATTGCATAATAAATAATGTAAAGTATGTTTTTAGTTTTTAAATGGTGGCAGTCACGAAATCCATTGGAATAAGTGCTCTTTAGTTTTTAAGTAGGTAGTTTGGTAAATTTGGCAAACAAGAAAATGCATTTGATGTAAAATAATTGTTACAATTTTTAACTTTGACATGCAACCAGTGAAAGACACAGGAATTTTACCTAAAGTGAAGTTTAAGAAAGTTGTTCCACACTTTAATAGGAAACAGTGAAGTAGGAACATCACAAAAATGTACAACTAATTTTACATTTTATTGATTCTCGAGATTTTAAAAAATATAAAAACAATTCTATCACCCCCTACATTTAGCCCGCTTTTTAATTTCAAGTTCTGTGGACGAAGGAAAAAAAGTTTTGGGCAACATACATTTATACAAATCAAGGGTTTTGAACATTTAATCTTTTGGGATCGTCGATCCTCTGTAGTTCTTACCCAAAGAGATAGGGCTGAAAAAGTTTCAAAACATTTGTTTGTTTTTTTCTCAATTTTAAATGCAAAAATTAATCAAGTCAATCAAATTTAAATTCAATACTTTAGATCTCAGTATTTTTTTTTAAATCTAATACTCCTCCTCTTAAGCAGCTTCCGCCGGTTTGAGAAATTTCATGCATGCAAAAATAAATTCTGCTTGAAATTTCAAATATTTCATAGCTTATGTCCAATCTTCTATAATTTGTGATGGAGAAGATAGAGGCCGAAAAGTTTTAACAACTGTGTTTTCATGTTTTGATCAACATATGTCACCCTCTATCTCTTAGGGTATGAACTAGAAACATGAAATGTAGAAAATGTACGAGTAAGTTCCGTATTTATTGCTTGAAAATTTTCTATTAAACCAACAGAAATCAAAATTATTATAAAAAGAAATAAAATGCACGACTGGGTCTCACGTACTTGCTCCTATGAGCGATAACATCTTAGTTTTAAAGTTTAAAATTTATTTAAAAAGAATCCTACTATATATTACTGTCACAAGTAATAATATGAAAAAGCCTGAAATTAATTATTTGAATTAATAAAACAAGCCAAACAATCTTAATCTTAAAACTGAAGATACCATCAGATGTATCATAAAAATACAAAGTTTTGAAAAAAAAAATTCAAAAATCTTTATTATTTTTATTGTACTATTTTTGTACATAGAATGTCAGTTTATTAGACTTAACCATTCTTCCGTCAATTGCATTGAATTTTTGTGAACAACAAAAATCGTTAGAGCTGTTTTTTCAAAAAATTATTATTTATATGTATATATAATTTTTTAAGTATTTTTATAAAAAAAATGGTATGCACATTTTTAGTATTTGATAACATACACTTAAAACCACGATGACAGTTATGTCAAATCCTAGGTTTGACTGTACTAAAAAAGTAGAGTAAATGAAGTGGAAAAAAGCAATGGCTGAACTTTTGAGGAACAGCTCTCAATTCGCTCATTTATTTTATTTTTTTTTTATTTTATTTTATTTTATTTTATTTTATTTTATTTTATTTTATTTTATTTTATTTTATTTTATTTTATTTTATTTTATTTTATTTTATTTTATTTTATTTTATTTTATTTTATTTTATTTTATTTTATTTTATTTTATTTTATTTTATTTTATTTTATTTTATTTTATTTTATTTTATTTTATTTTATTTTATTTTATTTTATTTTATTTTATTTTATTTTATTTTATTTTATTTTATTTTATTTTATTTTATTTTATTTTATTTTATTTTATTTTATTTTATTTTATTTTATTTTATTTTATTTTATTTTATTTTATTTTATTTTATTTTATTTTATTTTATTTTATTTTATTTTATTGTACTTTGGAAAGTTCTAGAAAATGAAACCAATTATTTGTATTTTTAAAACTACACTAAATTAAGATTTAGATGAACAAATAATAAAGACTGGGTTTCTGGCTTTGCAATAAACTACTGTACATTATTCTACAACCTTCCGTTGTTTTCTGATAACATTTTTTCATTTTTATTTATTGGAATTTTGTTTTACTTTTTTTGTTACATTTTTATTTTGATTACAAAAATTAACATAGTTTTATCCCTTTTTGTTATTATGTATTTGTAAAAATTTATCAAATTTATTGTATTTTCACTCTTTTACACTCTTTAACTTTAAAATAATAAACATCTCTCATTTTGCTAGAACTAGAGAAACTGTAAAAGCATGCGATTGAAAAAAATTTATAAAAAATCACTTTTGGTGTCTTTTCCCTACATCAAATAATCATTAAATGTATGTATGTATATCTTAATTCCTTTACTGATTACTAAGAATTTTTCTCATAATTTGATATTAAAATAACTCAAAAACCATCAATCAATGAGCTTTTTCGTTTTCTCCAATGAATAAATCTACCACTTTTATGTATAAATATCAATGGAACCGTTAATTTGTTCTACCATGCATGTTGTTATTGATATTTTGCAAAAAAAAAATATGTATGTAAGTTCATAAAACCACTAACGCTTGAGCATGGCTAATAGCAAATCGATAGGTTGGTTATGGTTATACCTAAAGGTATAATGTGGTTTGCAAAGCTATTGACGCCTGTCCCTATCACCTTATACGGTTAACGTATCAAGTTCTTTAGCTACTGGAATTAATGCATAATCTTAATGACGACGACGACTGACGCCACACAAGTTTGTATAGAGTTGATAAAAGATGAAATTCAATAGTGGAACAACAAATATTTAATCGATGAGTTATTTAGCTTAGTATCGTAAATTTCGATTTTCTTTCAAAGATTACTTTTTAACAAAACAAGGAACTTGTTTCAAATACAATTCTGATGATCACAAATTAATTTCAAAGTAATTAAAGAATATCAATATAGTCCTTAATTCATTTTGAAGTGGGTTAGATGTGATTAAGTTTGATGTAGAAGTTTGGATTCAACGAATTTTGAAAAACAGAATTTTAGATTTAAGAATACACATTTTTATATTTAGAGAATTTATAAATAAAGAAATTTGAATTTAAGGAATTTTGAAATACAAGATTCTAGATTTTATGATTTCTAGCGTACATCTTAGACGTAATTAGACTGTCACCAAACAAATCAAAATGGCCGCCAGTTAAATAAGTATTGCCAACTGAAAGTTTTATATCTCTAAAAAACACCCTTTACAACTCCAAACTAAGTTATAGGTTTGATGGGTAAATGTGACTTTAAAAAGAGTAAACAGTTATAAAAAAAAATTACTATTGATAGTTATTACAAAGTGATAAACAGAAGTGTTTTTCAGTTGTTTTTATCTAAAGGATATTAACAAGTCCAAAGTGGAAATATTTTTTTCTTCAGATAAACCTTTTTTAATATAATGTCATATATTTTGTTGTTTTAAAAGATCTCTAGCTTAATTAGCAATTATTATAAATTTTAAAAGTTTATCATGATCACAAATGCTCTGCCTAATTCAGCTGGCTAGTATTAGTATACATGTATGTATATTATTATATTTTGTATGCGTTTACAGAATCACATTAAACAATTAAAAGAATTTTAAATTGGAGTAGCTTGCAAACCAATTTGTCTCACTACAAATAGAACTGTATCATAATCGCTGTATCTCTGCTCTTGTTCCAAATGACAGATCATACTAATGGGAACAATAAATGCACTTACTTATGCACTCATTAAATCTAGTTTATTTTATTGCTTAAAAATGAAGAAGTTTTTATCTTCTTTAATCTGCACTCCAATTGAGGTTTTTCCGAAGTTTTGTTTATTTACACAACATTGAGACTTACTAATTGCTTTCACCGTGATGGTGATTATATACTTACTCATATTGGTGGTAAGATAAGTAGATCGTAATTATTTGGTTTATCATTTAATGATCGGTAATGACTTTGCATCAAAAAGAAGAAGAAGAAGATACAGCAGCATGTGGATGATAAAAAATTATTAGCTATTTGAGAAAGTAGTTTTGGTAGCATGACTAAAAAGTACAATCAAAGCAATTAGTATCATCTAATTGGTAATTAAAGCAAAAGTCAATGTAGCTACTTATACTACAAAATAAATTTAAAAAAAAGATACATATGAAATTGTTTAGGCAACATATAACACAATATTTCTTATTCATAATAATTTCAAAAAGCTTTCGGAATTTGCCTCCGCAGAAAAAAAAATAACACTGCTCTTTTTAATGGAAACATTCGGTTTGAATTTCAGTGTTCTAAATTCTCCTAAATTTTAAATAATTTTATCAATGAAAAAAAAAGAAAAAAATTCCAAAATAAAACTTGAAAATATCGATTATTAGCATCCATGACGTAGTTCTAAAAGAACCAATATGATCAGTCCATCATCCAATCTGAATAGTTAAATGTTAAGTCTCGGATATTTCATGTTTTTTTTTATATTAAAAACAAAAGAAAAATCCTAAATAAATATACTTTCTCTCATGCAGTATTTTTAACTCTCGATTTCAATTAAAAACAAAAAGATTCCTGAAACATTTTAAGCACTTTCAAACATATATTTTTAACTAACATATCTTTTTCATCACACGATATATTTTTTTTTGTTGATTTATTGCTTCTTTGCAGTCAATGATTAAAGATAATAAATTCCTGATATAAATAAACGATAAATGAGGAAACAAAATTGTAAAAGAGGTGCGCTTCTGTTTCGGATTATATTATTTAATTTCTATTCAAATTCCAGATCAATCTAAGCAGCAAAAAAAAAAAACCATAAAGTATCAACTTACAGCATAAACCGCTGTTTAATTTCATTAACATTAAGATAGACACCATAAAGATTAGTCTGCTCACACAAAAGGCTGTTCCTCTCGGTTTACATCTTCGTTTGCGTCACACTATATCAGTTTTTATTTAATTATATTGTTTTCTATTATTATTATACTAGTGGGTATGTACGGGGTGAGGAATGAGGATATGAAATGGTAAGAGCAGTCATTAGAGAACCACGATTGTAAACCATTAGACGCCGGGCTGCTCCAGGCACCCAAGATCACCATTTCGTTTTATATCTTCACACACATTTCCTGTACAATGCGCGCCTTCTATTGCACAAAAATAGTCTTGCAGAAAACGAGGAAGATCAACGATCTTTAGCATGCAATCTAATAATCGTAACGTCATCGTCGTCTTGACAAGTAACGACAAAGTAAATAGCTATCTCAATAGCTATGATAGACATTGCAGACTCGACGGTCTTTAGTATCTGGTACTTCTTGGTTTTTTTTTATGAGATCAGAAGATAGATTAAGCCATGTGAGTGAATCAAGTTCATTCGCCTATCATTAGGCGATGTGGCTCTTGTATTTTGTGTGTGCCTCGGGCTCACAACAGAAAGTGAATGCAGAGATACGACCTTGCAAAGTCATCCGTGTTGAAGATGCGTATTTTACAATAATTTTGATCGTGGGAAACCGATTGAATAAAATTTTGTATTAATTTTATTGTGTTTTTTGTTCCTGGCTTAAGAACTGTAGAACCGATTTTGATAAAATTTGCAGAATCAACTCTTAACACTTAATGGAAGTTTTAAAATGTAAGTGTTGAATTGAGCTTTCTTTAAATTCGAAGTCTTTAAATTCAAAAAAGCAGAACTTCAATAAATGATTTTAAATAAAACTAGCTCGACTTTAAGCTCTTTGTTATTTTTATATAATTGAATTCCAAAATTAAAAAATTGAATGAGAGTTTTACGCAAATTTTGAAGATTGGATTTATTACTAAACACGATTTTTTGTGGGATAAATAAGCTTTTCCTTAAAATGAATATTAGAGTGTTACTACAATTATAATTTACTGTATGGTGTGCAAGGCACCTAAGGTAAAAGGTGTTGGGGGAAATGGCATTGCCCCACGCTTCGCTTAAGATATGTTTAAAAGCCAGGCAGGCGCTTATAGGTACTCGTAATCTGGACTTAATTTAAAAAAAAACCTCGAGATATTAAGAGGACCAGCCATTACTAGAGAGAACGCGAAGAAAGTGTCTGTGGAGGGATTTTCTTCAAACTTGTGTTTTTAGTTTCTAATCAGGATTTTTGTTTCCTATATTGAATGCTCTTATCAATTTAAGGTCAAACACTGAAAAGCAGATTAGACGTACATTTTTAAACATATAACCAAAAAATTTAAAACAACTTTATTATAAAAAGAACAAATATTCAATATTAAAAAGATAATTTCTGCTACCACTTAATTTTATTTTATTTCAAAAAAATAAAATATGATGAAGTATACGCCTGAGTGCCCCTGTTATCATTTCTGATTTTTTGATAAAAAAATCTTCCCATTTATACAATTCTGAAAGGTTAAGTTGGGAGGCTTCGAAATAGAATTTAAAATTATTCTCTCTAGAAAAATTTCGAATTTAATTAATAATTTGTATTAAATTCTAAATTTCTGAAAATGTTCCTATATTTAATATTGATTTAGTTTTTTTTTAAATTGAAGTTTTATCTCTTGTCCACCTTTATCCACTCGAATTTGAAAAGTTTTAACAAACTTGTTTGTACACATGTACTTAATCCAGAAAAAAATGTAAATAAAAAAAAATATACAACTCTCAATTTATTTTTATTTATTTTGTTATCTAAAAAGACTGAATGTTCATGACGATACCTATCAACAGCTTTAGATATTTAATCATTTTAGTTATTGAAACACCAACACATGTTGCCAGATATGCATTCATACCTGTTTTATTGTTTATAGCCAAATCTTATCTAGACATAAAATTAATATTAACTTGACTCGTTTTAAAACTTAGACGAGAAAATGAATCGGTTTAAAAGAAGAGTAGATTTGAACAATTTCTAATAAAAAATGTATAGACAAGCTGATACTATACAAAAAATATTGCACCGAAGATGTGAATGATTTCATAAAGTTCATAAATATTCATTGACCTTTTAACCTTATTTTATGCTTAAAAAGTGGAAAACAGATATTTGTCAACCCATTTCCAACATGACGAGGTGGCCGAGTGGTTAAGGCGTTGGACTGCTAATCCAATGTGCTCTGCACGCGTGGGTTCGAATCCCATCCTCGTCGGAATACTTTTATTATTAAACAAAAAAATAATTGTTGTAGGTTTTCAATTTTGGGTTGATAAGAAAAAGTATTTAAGCCGTTATAATGACAACTCTTCATAGAATTGGGTGAAAATTCTGCATTTGATCAGCATAGATTTTGGGGAAGTGTATCTTTGAACTTGTCACTTTTTTAAATATTACCCGGTTCAGAATTAAAATTTCCTTAATTTTTGTTTTGACCTTACTCTTTAAATATTGTCTTCTCATAGGAAAGAACAAAATCTATATAACATATAATTATTATACAAATCAAAATGGTTGATACAGTCATATATTTACTGATCCGATAGGTGCAACTGTACTGGACTGGTGGTTCCGTGTCAAAAAAGTTAATGGCTAATTCCATACCATACCGCAAAATGATAAAAACAAAATAAAATGAATTAAAATATTTGTTTAATTACATATTATAATACTCACATTTCTTCTGAAATCAAATTTAACGAGTTACCTACAGGAAAGGGTAGAACAACGTATGCCCGGTCTGCTAATATATTATTATGTATGTAATATTATATGTAATCTGGACAGGTAAATATTCTTCAATTTTATCCAAAATTTTGACATTTAAAAAGATAAGTTTTTTTTGCAATTGTTTACCAATATATTAGACATTGGATCATTGAATTATGAAAGCGAAATTAGTGCTACATTACAAATCGAAAAATCTATGGAAAAAATTGGATTAACATCTAATAAACTGATACACGATGAATTCCCTTGCAGTTATGACATAAGATTTTCGGTTACGTTGATGCAATTAAAAAAATCTTGCTAAAATTCGACAAATCCAACAGTAGAAAGTGCTTTAAAATTGACATTGACAGATGGTGTGCATTGAAATTTTGAGAAAATCGAAAATTATAAAACCACTATTTCGGTTTTTGGCTTTAAAAAAAGTATTGTCAAAACATCTTAAGTGTGCATTCATAATGCATTTATGTATGTATGTATGTGCATTAGTATATTCAATTTTAAGCCATTTCCCCGTGCCGGATTTTTTTGAATTTGGGACTCGTTAATAAATAAAACTGCTGAGTAATTTTTTTTCTCGTGAATTTGTTCATTCTGTTTTGTTTTTGTTCTCTTAGCAGAGTTTAAGAAAAATGTTCTTTTCTTATCAACAACTTACTAAACACTGTGATTTGGGGCTAAACATAAGCCTTCCAACAATTATTTTAAATTTCAAACAGGTATTGTGAAAAAAATTATGTATGCTGATCAAAATACATACATACATATATGTATTTCATCCAAATTTAAAAACCCCTTCCAAAACATACTAAGCAAATAAAATTATCCAAATCCGAGATTAAACAACAGCTCAGATTTTGATAAAGTTTGAACATATATAGTTCTTAATTGAAGTGGAAACAGTTCAGTATTTACCTTTTGCAAGTAAATTATAATTTATTTATTATTTATTAATCACATAATCATGAATTTTTAAGCTTGGTTTGCTTTACAAAAATAAGGTCGACGAGGATGGGATTCGAACCCACGCGTGCAGAGCACATTGGATTAGCAGTCCAACGCCTTAACCACTCGGCCACCTCGTCATGTTGCCAACGGCCAAGATAAAAACAATATTCATTGAAGGTTTGTTCTGTGAAGAAAAACTAAGGTTAGAACCAGACCATTTTATAAAATATTAAAGAAAATACTACCCCAGCTAGACATAATATGTAAAACTGTTATGTAGATATAAATAAATGATAATATAAAATAATTGTTTACCTATATTAAAAGTTAGTAAAATGTTAAAGTGATAACGTTGGCTATCAACTCATTTAATATTTTTTTAAGAAGTATGATTTTATTCTTATTAGATGGAATGTTTAACATACATACATAATACATTTACATATTTATATTAACATACATTTTAAAATTTGATAACAATAACTCGTCAATGTGTCCCAAATGTAACGTCAGTTACCAATGGAATTGCACATATGAAAATTTCCTTTTTTTGAACGATTTCTAGTGATACCACTTTTTTGAAATACTTTTTACGTCTCAACCTCTGAAAGTTTCCACTTTGAATAATGTGAATTTTGGCGTAATACCTGCCAAAGATGCAAATATTATTGTGCCTAAAAATATATTTCCTGAGATATTCGACTTATGTAAGTCTTTAAATTCATACAACTCTTGCGAGAAGATTATTTGCGGTGCACCGTGGCGTATGTGGAACATTTTTTTCCAATAATTTTAAAACATATGTTGAAAATGTTGCAATTTTTTTTATATTGTTTTCCTAAATCTGGGACCTAAGAAACTTGTCCAAAATTTGTAAAATTGAAACTTCTGTGTCAAATTTTACTAACATACCAAAAATAATGGGAGCAGGTACTGCAGTCTAGCAAATTTTCAACTTCTATTGTATTAACCATCAACGGACATGAAGTCCACTTAAAATTATTTCTTAAAATGGCTTCTTTTTGATAGCAGTACCTGCTTATTATAGTAAATTTTGTATAGAAACTAAGATTGGCTGTAAAATATTTGCTCCCACCACTGACTACTCTTCAAATTAAATAAATATTGTGATCTTATGTCGTGCTCTTGGAACTTGGACAAACCAACTATTGAACTTTCTAAAATTAAAGCCTTCTTTTGTGGTGATGTTACTACAATAAGAAAATCCAAATATACTGACTATCATTTGCAAATTGCATTCCCTTCACGTGGAGTAATTAAATTTAAAAAAAGACGACAACGAAGATTCAAAACATTCCGCCAATCGTTGATTTCTACAAACCAATGAAAAACAAAAATAAAAACATATGTCCTATTGCATACTGCGCGCGTTCCGCCACCGCTAAACGTTTATTTTACTAACTAGATCGAAATTCAACGGCTATCACCTGTCATTAAAAGAAAAGGTTCGAGTATGCTATTGAAACGATGTAACAACTCTGCCAAAGCAAGCGGATGTAGAAATGGTGGTGGCCGTTGGCGGTAGCGCTGGCGCAGCCATGCCAATTATTATGCTCCATGCAATGTCCTATTCGTTTCATACTCGTACACAAATATCGCGGTGTTTTAACTCGTGTTTGAATATTGTGTGCAGTCCGAGTCACAGATGATAAGAGGCTTTTCAAAAAATCTCTAAAATAAAAGTAGCAATTTTTGTGTGGCATTGGCATGCAAGTGCTTGGATTTAGAAAAAAAAATACAAATCAGAGAGTCTTTTCGAAAGATGTGTATCAATATTCTACTGCCCATTGACACTACTGTCGTAACGGTTGGTGTAGTTTCCTCAGTCAGAGTCTTATCATATCCATAGAACATAATCAAATTAATAGTCACAATGGGAACATAAAATTCCACCATCCACATCACATTGTCAACATTAACATTCGAATCATGAAGTCGTGTAAATTTTTTAAAAATACCCCAACTTTAAAACAGCCGATTCGCTCTTATGGTTGCAAATAAAATAATTAGCTGATTGAAGCTTCAAGCCAGGTGAGTTGTTTCTTTTTCTTTTCGCTGACAATATGGAGAACTAGCGAAATGGGTCCTAAAAGAGTGTTCAGCTAAGAGAGATTTGACTGTAATTTGCTGGTGAAAAAGGCAATATTATTAAAATTACAGTACAACCATCAGTTTTTAAGATTGCTGTCTTATTGACATGTGGCAAATTTATTTACCTACCTCTATCTGTTTAACTGTTTCTTATAGTTTTGGTATTTAAATTCAGAGTCGGAAAGAAATGGTAGCACATGCTCAGAAAACGCAAAACCATTGTGGGTATAATGGAAGAGGAGTTAAGTTAACTTCAACTTCCAATATAAGATACAATAGCTAGATACAATATGAAACTAGTGCTCTGAATTTTTAATTGAAAATTTATTTCGAGGTGCACGTTCCTTGATGATTGGGAAATTGGAGAGTCAAGCTGTTGATGGCTGGTTGATGATGATGACCATGGTGGCTCACGCAAGGGTTTAACTGCTCCAACAGATGAAAAGATTTATTAGTATCGCACCTAAATTGCTCTGTAAACGAACGTGTTTTGATCCGCGCAGTTGGTTATAAGTCTTTCACGCGATTTGTTATACGAGTAAAATTGCGTAGTTGTTTTGTTGAATATCAAAAAGGACTACCGTTTTATTGTATATTTTAAAAGTGTGCTCGAGTGGCGCTTAAAAGTTATCCTTTGGAGCATTAACATAAATTTTGTGTTAGAAACGTGGTAAATTGGTTGTTCTTGAAGAGTTAAATTAAAACATTGAGTGAATAATATACTCACATAAATTCTGTCTTAAAAAAAAAAAATAAAAAATATATTGTAAATTTGTCGAACTTTTAAGATTTGTAGCTAATGTTTCGGATTGTGGAAATTCAAGAAAAAATTCAAAAATTCTGCTTTTCTTTCCTCTGTGAAATACCCTGAGATTTCATTATCACCGTTTCCCTGTTGTCTGTAAGAATAATTTGCTAGTTATGTAGGTTTTTTTGGTCCGGTTGAAAATGCGGACTTTTTTTTACTATAAGGACTCGTCCAACTAAACGTTAATGAAAACGAAAGCTTCACCTGTCAAAATTAAATTTTGTGAAGTTGCGTATGGCGGATTAAGTGTCTATTACATTTTTCTTGGCGCTAGTTGAATTGGATGAATTGATAAGCTAAGTCCGTGATTAATAGCTCAAACTACGGATTCTCTGATGAAACAAACGTATCATGGATTAAAGATAACCCACTGTTAACAATCCTTCTGTTGGCGCAACCCGAATTGTACTTCAAAATTGCATTCTGCCAAATAGCTTCACGGTCTTTTTATTTGAACACCAAAAACGGTTTGAATTTAAAGTTTTGTGCATTTCAATTTTCAACCGTACTTCATCGCTTCCATCTGGCGATACATTGCAGTGGCTGCAATTTCTGAAAAGAGAGAAATGTTGTTGATGGATTCTTGAAGCTAAACGCGTAACTGAAAAAGAATATACGATATGTAAAACATGGGACCTATTTTTCAAATATTTTTCAGCGCTGTTACTGAAACGCGTAACTGAAAAAAAAAACATATTTCTTGCAGTAGAAACAAATTTTGGAATGTTTCTTACACATTTTCATAATCGGAACTAGACTTACATTTCAAAATACTTTAACAGGTTCTAGATTTTTCGAAAATATTTATTTTTTTCAATGTAAACAATTTTTTGCACAACTATATAATATGTAGTTGTCGCTTTAATGCAGAACTAGTCTAAGTCAAAATTTCGATATTTTTTTTTTATCGTGAGAAACAAAGCCAGTTCCATTATGCGGATGTCTGTCTGTCTGTTGGATGACCTTGTTCCTAAACGATGTTGTTCATTCAGTATTTTAATCGTACAAAATTACAGTTATGTCCCAAGTGTTATATTTTTATTTTGCGGTTTTAAAACCGCTCCACAAAAAATTTTGAAATTGTGACTTAGACTAGTTCTGCATTAAAGCGACGAGTGTATGTACATATATTTGGCTTCCAAGTTATGCAATGTATCGCAAGAAAAATCTAGACTAGGTTCATAGTTTCTTCTTTGCAATATCGGTTCATATTATGCAAAAAAATTAAAGACTAACTAAGTGGTAGAACATTAAATATTAGACAGATTTTTTCTTCGGAAATGAGTCAATTCTGCAAAAAACATTGTTCCTAAATAAATATTGAAAAAAAATATGTTTCACTATTTTCAAAACTAGATGAGTTAAATACATTAAGTTTAGTGGGCTCAAAAAGTTTCAAAAAAATCAAAAACTTACTTAAAAACATCTGAACTTTTTTGTTTTCTTTTTTAATTTTTAATTATGGAAACACGTATTATATCAAAAATTCGTTAAGTATGAGTAAAATATTTTATTCAGTTATGACTAATTTAATTTGGCTTTAATATTCTAATCGAACCGAATCAATGAAAGGCATTGTTGCCTAGAAAATGAAGAAATCGAGCATGGGATTGAAGGTTAATGTTAAAAAAATGTTTGTCATAGCTATAGTAGGCACCCTAATAAAAGCAACACAAAATATATTCAAGTAAAAAAATTAATTCAACACTTTCGCTTTCTCTATATATAAAAAAAAACAAAAAAAACTAATTGAAGATTTGTCAATTGTCCACCTACAACATCTCGAAAATAAGACCAGAAGCGCAATCGAAATTTTAAAAGAAAACGTGATTGATTTTTTAAATAAGTAGATCGTCGATTAAAAAAACAATGTACTTTAAAAAATGTTTTCTTTTTATTTTAATATATTTCGGAAATCGTTATTAAATCAGTTAACATGTCTGAGAATAAAAATGAAATGAAGTCAATTGCCAATCTTGAATAAATTTGGTTTAATTTTTAGTTTCTTATTTTGTGTTTTTTTTGTTGCTTTTTATTTTCAGTAAATCATCAAATAAACAATGGAGATAACAAAGTATTTACTAATTTTATCCATATTTCTGATGGCTCTATCAGATTCTTCAGCATCGGATGGAAATATGAAAACTCAGTCAAATAAGTTCCTTTCAAAGCTAATGGGAATGAAAAAGCAAAGTAAGTTTCTGCTTCATTAAATTCAAACCCCGCGTGTTTAAATTATATGCAATCTAATCTTTTCCAGATCCAAAATCAAAAAATCAACGAAAGTCTACAAGACTTCCCAAAATGGGATTTTTCGGAAGCAGTTCTTTTCAGTCTATGGGTGATGACACATCATCAGTGCAATTCGCTAGTCCAAGGCAAGATTTCACTGAACTTCTTGGCAGTTCATCAAGATTACAAAGCATCGATAACTCACCAGTTTACTATGTCCGATTGCCACCAACACCGTATATGTACACTCCAGGCTTGGGTTATATTTCACAACCGTCTTCACAATCATTAACGGCTTACCACGGAAATGCAGGAGGGAATCCATTTATGAGTCTGCCAATTAACTTCTTGTCGAATGGACAGCCTAATGGTGCTTATGACTACACTATGCCTGAATTGATGTCAAGTTCGTTTCCAGGAAAAGGATTCCTCCGCCAAGAACCACCTGTGTTTGGGAGGAAGTCATTTGTAGAAGATTCTGGATTTGGGACGACATTGAAGGGTCGATTCGACTTCAATGGACGTCCTGACAATTTGTATGTTTTGCCAGATAGTTCATATTATCACGGTAGTATGTTTAAGCGATAATTTTCTTAACTGTTAATATTAATATTAATATTCATATTAATTAATATTTTTAATTAATGTAGGAGTGTTTGTAAGTTTGTTTTATTTTGTTACTTATAATTTATTTATTTATTTTATTTTACAATAAAACAGTGTTTATGTTTAAGGTCCATAAATATGTTGTATGCTATGATATGAATGGCTTTTAAACGAAACTACAGGGTGTTTTTTTTTTGAGGTATAGAACTTTAAGTTGGCAACACTTTTTTGACTGACGGATATTTTAACTGCTGTAAAGTGATTTGTTTTCAGTTTGGTTCGGCATTTCAGCCACACTATCACCTAGCGAGACGTATATGCGGTGAATGGACTCAAAACAAGATTGCCGTTGATCCCGATTTTCATAAGATAATTTCGTTTAGCGATCAACCTCACTTTTGTTTGTATGGCGATGTCAACATCGTCAAGTGTATGTTGAGACACCTTATATATCCAGATAAACTGACTGTTTAACGTGCCATAGCCTGGTATGTCGAATCATTGGTCCGTACTTTTTTAAGAGCCATGCTGGCCAGAACGTTAAAGCCAATGGTGACCGTTATAGAGCCATGATCACTGACTTTTTTGTTGATTAATTGACCATTAACCATGATGGACACAAGCTGTATTATATTCTAAGAATTATTGTAAATATTTACTAATTTAAGTGAGAATAAAGACTTATTGAATTGAAATTGAAATTGTAGTAAAACCACACAAAACTTGTTAAAAACAAGACGGCCCAGCATACCACACAGCTCGTGTAAAAATTATTTTATCATTAAAAGCCCGAAAGAAAGTTTTCATTAAGACAGAATTTAATTTTTTATAAATTATTTTCAATAACAAAATAGCAAATATGTACTTAAAAAGAAAACAAGTGTTGTGATCTACTCGTAGTAAGTCAACTTCAATCATTTTAACATTAGTAACATCCCAAAAGATACGTCGATGCTTAGTTTATTTTTTAACCTAGCATCAAACAAATACTAAAAATCATATAATGTGCTAATAAATCTAAAGAACTAGCCATTAAATTTCAGCAACATTACATACCTTAATTACATTGTTAGATGAAACTATAAACACCCTGTAAATTAAAAAAAAAGCTTAAAACCTTCCGTTGTGTTGGAAATTTTTTTGCAACCTTTCGCAACATGACGAGGTGGCCGAGTGGTTAAGGCGTTGGACTGCTAATCCAATGTGCTCTGCACGCGTGGGTTCGAATCCCATCCTCGTCGATTGTTTTTTTTTTTTTTGTCTTTATCATCAAAAGATGTGTTATCTGTTGTTGTAAAGTAAGTAAATACACATATTTGATATTAAATTTCGATTTGGGGAATGAATTTTCCGATTAAGTTTTAATTAAGTTCTTAAGTCAATTTAAGCTACTTTACTAATCGAGTCGAAAATGTGTCGTTTTTTCTCAAAAAAGATTGCTTCTCGATTGAAAAGGAGAAACTTCTTAAGCCTTTAGTCGATATAAAGCTCTTGCTTTTTGCATACAATAATAGTGGTGACGTTTCTACTTACCCCTTACCATGATATGCGTTCTCTCTTATTGAGATATTTGAATTTTAATAAATCTTATCGAAAAAAATATATCTTCGCAAATACCAACTTCCTCCACATTTAAAACGCCAAAAACTATTTAAATCTCGGCTTTTGCATTTATTTAAAGAAGGCACTTTTAAAAGTAAAATTTTAAAAAAGCATACTTTTCGGCGATATTCTTGTAGCTTTCATCAATTAATAATAAATTATAAAATTCATAAAATACTCAGAGGTATTGGTATAATTTACAAGTGTTCTATATTAAATTCCGGTTTTTGCAGCTCCAAGAGAAAAAAAAACACAAAAAAAGAAATTTTCATTATTATTAATAATTTATTGCTTTTATTTTCAAATGAGATACCGCAGATATAACGTTGAAAATTGAAGTAATTCTCATTCTGCATTAATAAAATGAACTTTATTTATAATGAAAAGCATCACTGTCTTAACCTATGTGTATATCGTTATGTTATTTTCTTAGCACAGTTCAAGCCATTAAAATAAATTTTATTCAGTAGGTATTTAAATCAATCGATGGCTCTTAGTACCTAACTAATTATTTTTATTAAATTAAATTTTATAATACTAGTGGCTAGTTGCACCAAAATCCACTTAAACTAGGTTCTACTAAAGTGCTCAAAAATTTATCGGCCTGATAAATTTGTTTAGGTTGCACCAATGCCCCTCACTGTTGCACAAGTGTAAGTGAGACAGCAAAATGAGAAATGATGTTTTAAAAATTTATCTGGAGGAAAATGGCATTTAAGTTATTCGTCCATTTATTGACTTTCAGAACTAAAAATTTGTGGTGCAACCAAAAAATGTTATTTATCGAAGCAATAAATATTTAAAAGCATTCCGTGTAACCGAGCATAACTATGATTAATGATCTTAAAATTATTTATCAGTCTTCCTCTTCATAGCTTAATAATATCCCGATAAAGAGTCTTGGTACATGGATTGCATTGGATTGAAATTATTTGGTAATATAAAGATGTCTTCCGGTCGACCATTGAAGACAAACGGTCTCTTTAAGTTTGTCATCTTCGTATCAGTTGGTGGTGACATGAAAGATTGCTGAGGTAAATAGCTTGGTCGATAAGACGATGGTGGTGGTGGTGGATGCTGCCTTTGCGGTGTCATAGCTGGCATTTGACTTTGCAAATCGTTTGGTGATTCCATTTGATAAATTCCATTTGGTTTACCATTAGCTAAGAAATTCACTGGCAAATTGAAAATCGAACTTAGCGGAACTGCTGCTGGATAGGAATTGTATGGTAGAATTGGAGAAAAGTTCGGTGTAAAAGTTCCTGGCTGAGAGGTGTAACCCAAGCCAGGAATAAACATGTACGGTGTTGGAGGAAGTCGCACATAGTAGATTGGGGAATTGCGGTAAGATGCCGTCCGGCGACTACCAGCACGAGCCATTGCATCTTCTATATCATTTTGTCCATTGAAAGGGTAAAACATCTCGGGAGAAAGTATTAGTGGATATGGTATAAAGATCGGTTGCGGATATCCCATGAATGGAAGGAATTTATTATGCGTTGGCATACCACCGCTAGCAGCTTGCTGGTTTTGATATGGATTCCAACTATTAAAGTGCGGGTGAATTCTTTCATTTAGAAGTTGATACGGATCCTGTTGTTCTTCCTCCGATGTTTGTTCAGATTTGAGGGGATCTTCTTTGTCGTGAACATATTGCGCTTGAGTGTTTAGACCATTATTGGGTTTTGGTGGATTTAAGTGAACACAAAACGTTGTTTTCAGAAAGAAAACCACAAACAAAAGAAAAGCGGTAGATTTCATATTGCGGTATTAGATTAACCTGGAAATATGCAAAAGAAATAACTTTAAAGTATACTGAAGAATAAATTAGATCATCATAAATTTATAGAATTTATGTTTAAATAATTTTATCGGGACAAGTCTACCCATCGATACTAAGATCATCATATTATATTCCGCAACCGACAATCTAATTCCCGTTAAATGATATTCATGGAACCTATCATCATCCTTACCACAAGCAATTTCTTGATATCTTTATATAATAATTTGACTTACCAAACATAAATCTATATTACCTATATAGATTGCAGATACCTACTATATCCAGCTATAAATATAATTTTGCGCCGCGCCGCCGGTTTAATCTTGAGCTTATATCTTAATCATCTCAAAAAAAAAAAAATAGACAAAATTATAAATCACAGTTTTCATGTTTGTTAGCTTCTTTTAATTCATTATTTAATCGTTGCTTAATTGTTTTGACATACCGATCAACCCACTGTGACGGTCGATATACCAACGCGATAAATTACAATTTGCTAACAGGATCGGCCTCCGAACTGCCATTACATCCGTACCTACAGCTAACTATGTATTTATCAGCAAACATCCATCGTTGCCTCGTTTATAATTTATAGAAAGATACACCATGTACTGGCTAATTAAGAAATGCGGTGAAAAGTTTTTCCTATATAAGGATGAATATGCGCGATAAAATTAGCCTTCGTACAGTGGGACAAATATCGTAGAAATTTTGAAAGCAGATACGTAGGAGAGAAACTTACCAATCTCGGTCACACAAGTGTGTACATACAAGCCAGATCAGTGAATAGCCTTTTGCTTGGACAAGATGTCATGTGTTTTGGGTACATCTTCTCATTTTAGTCCATGAAAAATATGGAAATTCGGATAAGATTATTTTTCTATAAAATAACCTATGACCAACATGATTTTATTCAAAATTAGTCCTCGATATTTTAATATAAAAACAAACTGATATTTTTAGTAAATAAATACTGTGGGAAATCTGCTGGTTCACCTTTTAGTACATAGTGAACTAATGTTGGTAGTTTCAAAAACTCAGCATTTTAAAGTAACTAAGCCAAACGGTTTTAAAAAAAATGAAGACTTGCATTTTCTTTATTTTGTATTTGTTTTGGAATAAGAAAACACACAATTTAATTTTTTTTAATAGTGCCAAACAAATCGAGTAACACCCTACTTTATTTAACTGATTTTTAAAATATTATAAATCTCTCTCTCTCGCTATTGTAAAGCTAACGTAACTTAACAGTTTTTTTTTATATTGTATTTTCTTTTGTGGCTTTCTTTCTTAATGCTATTCAAATTGTTAAAATCTAAAATCTGCCTCTTTGCTGTTTGGACATCACACTATCAACATCTATTGGACTTGGTAACAAACAAACATTGTACAACACAAATTAATTACACTTATTGAATTACATTTATAAACTTAATACGAAATTCATTCTATTTTCTTTTAATTAAACAAAGACAAGACATTAACTAAATTACAGTCCACAAAACGAAAACAAATAAACGAACATACAAAACATATTGGTCCTTAAGCTCGCCGGATTAATCGTGATCAGTGCGGGAGAATAAATTAATTTCGATTTAGATTAATTTTGCACATTACATACATTGTGACTTATGAACAGTTTTTTTTTGTTTTTTTTTTATGAAGTGCTCCTCGTGTACGAGTCGATGCTATATGATGATCGCATGGTAGTTTGCATTAAATTTAATTGCATGGACATTTTTTTTTTATAAATATATTATTGATTGAATGACAATCGATATCATTAAATCGAATATTACTTCGACAAAGCATGAATTATTTCACGATTATTTGCTTGATCTTTTTTGCACAAATGCATTGACATTTTAGTGTTAAATTTTATTTTATGGAAAATTAAACTGAAAATTATTTAGAAAAACGTGTGATATATTCCAAATACTTTCGGTTATACATATAATCTACAATTATATTGCACTAACACAATCGGTATCGGTACAAACATTGAAACCAAAAATTCATTTCGATTGAAAACTTTAACTATTTTGCAAAAATGAATATTGTAAAGCAAAAACGTGGTCGCGCAAAGGGTACAATCACTAGGGCCTTAACTTTTTCGGAATCCATTAATAATTCCACCTCTCTTGATATGTTAGAAATCCAGTTAAAGAAACTTCAGGAAGCTTGGTCTGAATTCGTTTTGCAACAAGACAATTTATACGAATTCTACGACCTGGAAGATTTCGTGGACCCTGAGCCTGAATATGGAGAGTACGAAACAAAATATTTTCAAGCTTTTTCTGCATTCTCTGCTGCCATTCGAAAACATCCAGATAAGGCTAGTGATGCAATATCAAAGCAAAATGCTTCAATTTTAGAAAAGCTAGAACAAACGAGTTCACGTAAATCCGTCGTTTTGCCTAAGCTCATCATTCCAGTTTTTAACGGAGATTATAAAGACTGGCCGGTTTTTAAAGATTTGTTTACGGGAACAATTGATTGCAACACCAACCTTACTGCTACACAAAAATTTCAATATTTGAAATCATTCTTGGGTGGTGAAGCATCTAACCTTTTAAAACATATTTTGTGTACCGAAGAAAATTATCTTCAAGCATGGGAGATACTTGAATCGCGTTACGATAGAAAGAATTTAATTGTCCATTCATTCGTTAAAAGCTTTATGTCCTTGCCATCATCTTCCGTCTCCACCTCCAATCTTGAAATTCTACGAAAAGTTACGAATGGAGCTGATGAAGTCATTCGCGGTTTAAGCTCGCTAAATATGAACTCTCGTGATCCTTGGCTGATCTATATTCTTCTTCAAAGGCTAGACATTGAAACTAAGCAATCTTGGTCGGAAAAGGTAGAGTCTCGAGATGATTGTACCATCCAAGAATTTCTCACGTTCCTACAAAACCGTTGTAGCTGTCTCGAATCGTGTAGTTCATTTTCTCGCCCTCAAAAACCCATTGCTAAAAATCAGAACATTATTCGCTCTCATTTCGTCGAAACAAAGTCAAGCTGCCCAAAGTGTAAGGAAGATCATTTACTTCCATTTTGTAAGACATTTCTCGCTCTCGATACTATCGCGCGTCGCGAATTTGTCAAAGAGAACTCTATCTGTTTCAACTGCCTTCGAGTTGGACACGCATCTCACAAATGCAATTCAAAATTTCGGTGCAGATCATGCAATTCTCGACACCATACCTTGGTACATGATCCGCAAAACACTTCGCCTAATCATCATAAAAATGAACAATCGTCTTCGTCGTCACAAAACCCCTCGAACTCTTCTATTGTTATTCACCACTCGATCGAATCCATTGTTCACTCATCGACCATTCTTCCAACCGCCGTTGTGAAGGTTCGAGATAAACTCGGCTCCTTTCAAAATATTCGCGTGCTGCTCGACTCTGGATCCCAAACATCGTTTATTACGGAGAAGACTCTCCAACGTTTGGGTATTCCTAAGAAACAATCTCGAATTCCTATTATCGGAGTTGCATCGACTTCTGCTGGCACAACCAATGGCTTGGTTTCGCTTACATTATATTCTCGCTTCAATTCAAACAAAATAGATATCGATTTTCATGTGATATCGAAACTAACATCTATGCTTCCGCCAATTTCATTGAAACTTAATTCAAATCGTTTTCTTTCTTTGGATCTAGCAGATCCAAAATTCAATCAACCCAGTCCTATTGATATGCTCATCGGAGCCGACAACATCTTCAACATTATTCTCGAAACATCGAAACCAGAACCGGGTGTTCCCAACTCCTTCTTAACTATTTTCGGGTGGGTTGTAGCCGGAAATTGTAGCCAACTTCCAGCCAATGAATCTGCTATGGGCATAACGACATTCTGCGCACAACTTGACTATACACAAGAGTTTGATCTAGAGCGGTTTTGGCGTCTAGAAGAAGTCAATTGTGAACCACCTTTGTCTCTAGAAGAGCAAAGAGCTGAAGATAATTTCATCCAAACTCACAGTCGTCATACGGATGGTAGATATATGGTAAATTTACCATTTAAATCTGATTCAAACCCAAATTTTGGAAATTCCTTTCGAATCGCACTCAATCGGCTTCATTCAATGGAAAAAAGATTTCTTCGTGATCCCGAACTCAAAATACAATATGCGCGTTTCCTAAATGAATATAAATTGTTAGGTCACATGGAAGAAATCTCCGTTAATGAAATATATAACACAAACGCCTACTATTTGCCTCACCACGCTGTGTTTAAGGCTGATAGCAGCACAACAAAGTTGCGAGTTGTTTTTGATGGTTCGGCACGGTCGTCGCCTGATTCAATTTCCTTAAATGAGTCCCTTTTCGTTGGTCCTGAAATTCAACGTGACATTTTTACAATATGTCTTCGTTCTCGTCGTCACATATATACTATGTCTGGTGACATCGAAAAAATGTACAGACAAATTTGGATTTCACCAAATCATACAAATTTTCAACGGATTCTCTGGCGGGAAAATCCAGAATCTTCAATCAAACATTATAGACTTCTTACTGTAACCTACGGGACTTCAGCGGCGTCATTTCTTGCAAAACGCGCATTGAAACAACTGGCTTTAGATTCAGCAAACACACATCCTCGAGCTTCTTCAATAATTCTTAATGACTTTTACGTCGATGATCTCGTAACAGGCGCTGACACCATCGATGATGTCATCGAAATTCGAGAGCAACTTGTGGAAGTCTTAACTTCTGCCGGATTCAATCTTCGTAAATGGACAACAAATTGCTGGCCACTTCTTCTATCTCTACCTGAAGATCAAAGGGAGTTATCTCCTATCGATTTTGAAAACTCTCTGACGGTAAAGGTTCTCGGGCTGCAATGGTGTCCATCTAAGGATTGCTTTTCGTACAAGGTTAATCTTGACCAGTCAACATCATGTTCAAAACGCCGTATTCTTTCCGAAGCATCTCGTATTTTTGATCCTCTTGGATTTCTTTCCCCGGTCGTGGTTGCAGTTAAGATATTCTTCCAGGATTTATGGAGACAGGCTGTAGGATGGGATGATGAAATTCCACAAGAACTATCTCAGCGCTGGATCACTATTCGAGATGAACTTCACTTGGTGGAATCAATCCACATTCCGCGAATCATGTGGACAAATAAATTGAACTACGAATTTCATGCTTTTTGTGATGCTTCGTTGGATGCTTATGCGGCGGTAATCTACTGCCGAAGTGAAAATTCAGATGGAAATGTCTCAATTTCATTGGTGGCTGCTAAGACCAAGGTTGCGCCAATCAAAGTGCTCTCACTTCCCAGACTTGAATTATGTGGAGCTCTTTTATTAACACGCCTTATAAACAAAATCAAGATTTCGTTACAGATTACACAAATACAATTATTCGCTTGGACAGATTCATCTATTGTTCTGCATTGGCTATCCGCACCGCCTAAAAAATGGTCAGTTTTCATTGGGAACAGAACTTCAGAGATCATAACAACTATACCAGTGAAGTCATGGAATCATGTTCGATCTGCTGACAATCCTGCTGATGTTGCCTCGAGAGGAATTCCTCCATCTCAATTGTCCTTAACTGATATATGGTGGAATGGTCCAGCCTGGCTTAAAATGGAACGAAGCAAATGGCCTGAATCTAAACATAGTTTGGAAGGTGTTTCAAGTGAGCAATTGGAGGAGAGAAAATCAAATATAGTCCAGGTATTTGTATCAAACATAAATGAAAACAACATTTTAAGACAAGTCATAAATAAATCGTCAAACTGGATGAAATCGGTACGTGTGGTTGCATACATTTTTCGCTTTCTTAAAAATCGCCGCCTCAATCCAGGAATGCGAAATCTACAAGCCCTCTCTACTCAAGAACTTAATCATGCTAAAACAAGCCTCATAAAAGCTGCTCAACTAATTATATTTTCCGATGAAATCAAATCTCTCAAAAAAAACAAATCCTTACCTTCGCGAAACAAACTCTCGTCAATCGCCCCTTTTCTTGATAATACAAATGTGCTTCGCGTAGGTGGTCGTATTCAAAACTCGGAATTATCGTTTAATGAAAAACACCCAATAATTCTTTGTAAATCACACCCAATTACAAAACTTATAGTGGACTATACACATAAACATTATTTACATGCAGGTGTATCATTGATGGTGTCTTTATTAAAACAAAATTATTTCATTCTAGGCAGCCGAAATCTAGTCCGAAAGGTAGTCAATAATTGCCTTGATTGCTTTAAGCAACGCAAATCTACTTCCGAACAAATGATGGGTAATCTTCCAATCGAAAGGGTCCGATTTTCAAGGCCTTTTAGCAAGGTTGGATGCGATTATGCAGGCCCTATCACCCTACGTTTGGCCCGTGGAAGAAAACCTAAATTCGTCAAAGGTTACATAGCCCTATTTGTTTGTTTTGTGACGAAGGGAGTCCATATTGAACTCGTGGGTGATCTGTCATCCAACGCCTTTATTTTGGCCTTGGATCGCTTTGTATCGCGTCGAGGAAAACCATTCGAAATATGGAGCGACAATGCAACAAATTTTCACGGTGCTAAACGTCTGCTTGGGGAGATGCATGAGCTGTTGGTGAATCAACAGCGAAATAATATCATCGCCGATCATCTATCCAAAGATGCCATCGATTGGAAGTTCATACCACCGTCTGCACCCCACTTTGGTGGGCTATGGGAGGCGGGTGTGAAATCCGTGAAGCAGCATATCAAACGTGTTATTGGTGAAAACATACTTACATATGAGGAGATGTATACTCTTCTTTCCAAAATTGAATGTTTACTCAATTCGCGCCCGATGTGGCAAACTTCAGACTCTGAGCCAATTGCACTTACTCCGTCACATTTCATGATAGGCGAATCATATTGTGCAATTCCTCAACCTGATTTAGATTTTTCAAATTTTTCAATAAGTTCTAATTGGTATCTTTTACAGACACTAATGCAAGGATTCTGGAAGCAGTGGCACAAAGAATACTTAACATCGCTACAAAACCGACCCAAATGGCAGAAGATCAAAAGAGATATCCAGAAAAATGACATGGTTTTACTGAAGGAACCAAATCTACCACCTTCGAAATGGGTTCTGGGACGAATCATGGATGTACATCCTGGAAAAGATGATAGATGTCGTGTCGTCACAGTTCGTACCAATAATGGAGATTATGTTCGACCCATTGTCAAGGTCTCCCCTTTGCCGTTTTCTGAAAGACCGGAGTCTTCCAGGGGGGGCTGAATGTTTTGGAATAAGAAAACACACAATTTAATTTTTTTTAATAGTGCCAAACAAATCGAGTAACACCCTACTTTATTTAACTGATTTTTAAAATATTATAAATCTCTCTCTCTCGCTATTGTAAAGCTAACGTAACTTAACAGTTTTTTTTTATATTGTATTTTCTTTTGTGGCTTTCTTTCTTAATGCTATTCAAATTGTTAAAATCTAAAATCTGCCTCTTTGCTGTTTGGACATCACACTATCAACATCTATTGGACTTGGTAACAAACAAACATTGTACAACACAAATTAATTACACTTATTGAATTACATTTATAAACTTAATACGAAATTCATTCTATTTTCTTTTAATTAAACAAAGACAAGACATTAACTAAATTACAGTCCACAAAACGAAAACAAATAAACGAACATACAAAACAGTATTTGTATTTTTTGTCAGTTCACGCGAACGATTTATTCTAAGTTGCAAAAATAATCATGCACTAAAAGAATGTTGCACCTTTTTTTAACACATTAATGCTTTTCGCAATTCTTCGTTAATAATATAATATTTGTGTTAATAAGCTTAGCCACGATTTATCGTGACAAAATCTTTGCATACCGTTCCGGCATTTTATTTTTAAATTTATTCCAACTCTTCTTAGTATTCTATCCCACTGTTTGC
Source organism: Syrphus vitripennis (assembly GCA_958431115.1). NCBI lineage: Eukaryota > Metazoa > Arthropoda > Insecta > Diptera > Syrphidae > Syrphus > Syrphus vitripennis. Next base: position 31,567,927 of record OY288108.1, read on the forward strand.
CGATGCGCCACTCGCTTGGTGGGAAAACTCACTTTGCTTTTATTTGAACATCAACGACAAAGACAATAACGACGACGCGCGACGATGGACGCCGCCGCTGCTGCCGGGCATCCTCTATCCAAAGGCGGACAACTGCGGACAAACTAATTTCCCAATAACGTTTTCCTGTGTCTATAACTATAAATAGAAACGAAAGAATCAACTTCCTCCGCTCGTAGAATCTGCTCTGAGCCAGCGTCGTCATCATCTTTGTTGTTGTCGTGTTTATCGTCGTCGTCATGGACGCCACCTTTCCGCAAGGTTGTTGTTCCACGCAACATGAGAGAGCACACAAGAATCTCTGTATCTCGCGCCACATAACGTTATTTATCGCTGCAACTTACAATACCTTGACCAAGGTGCAAACGCAATAGCAATGGAGGTTCAGGTTCAATGGCATTATTTTTCAATGCCCGAGCTATACGATAGTTTTGAGTCAGTCAGTTAGTCAGTCAGTAGGTTTCAATGGAGTTTTCATTGCGGTGTGCGATTACAAAATAGGAATTTCTCTAGATGGAGTTCACATTCGGATACTATAATAGAGGCTGCTACGATGGAGTTTAGCCTTTTATGTGAAAAAAGTGAAATTGTTGCAATAGCGAGTAGGCCAGAGTTGTTCCATTAACCTATCAGACACCAAGCTAGCCCATGTATATAAGTGAGAAGACGATAAGATTGGCTAAGTTATTCTTTTTAATTTACAGTTCATGTTTGATACTATAATAGCTATAGTTGATGGAGTATTACGGTGTTTGAGAGACAATGTTTTATAGAAACTTCCTAAGATTACATTGAGTACCTATTAGGTTCTAGGTTGTATAAAACACTTTTATAAAGTTGACAGGCTTTGAAGTCTTAAAATGACATTTTTCGATAAATCATTTAAAAATTTAAAAGACTTGTAAATATTGGTGCATTGAACTATTAGCTTTTAAATAAAAACATTGTGCCTATAAAAATAAGCATTTAAGAAAGGCTGCTTTTATTGAAAAAAAAACTTGGACTTCAAAATCTTCATAGTCTATGGAAAGATGTGAAGATTTGAGTTAAAATCATTGGAATCTGTGATTCCCTTTCATGACATTGATTTAGTTAAAGAAACAGTCAAAGTGTCTAAGGCCATCCGTATGCGAAATCTAGTCAAAGAATCGACTAAAATTCATCATTCACGAATAAAAAATGGTAAAATCCCATATTTTTGGGGACACTGTCCATCTCACGCTACTCTGTTCCGCTTGGGCTATTTTCGTGTGTCACGTGGCAATGCAGGTATGTAATTTTTTTCGGGATCAAAAAGAAATATTTTAATTTTCAAACAGAGATGTTTTAATATTTAAACAATGCATGGCGCTAAATGTCAAAATAAAAATGAAAAACAAAATGTAAGAAAGACAAATTGTCAATAAAAATTGAATCAATAATTCAACAGGTCCATTTAAATAGACCTTATGCGCCAAACAGATTGAACCAGCAACAGTGCCAGCGCCATCAACAGCAAACAGCACGCTTTCGAACACATTACCACTAGCACCGCCTATGTTCATTTGTTTTCATATTTTTCATATTTTTTGTGGTACCTCTGACAGTGCGAAATTTGACAGCAATAGACCAGCAACAGCAAATTTAGAACTTTGGTCAAAGGGCGCTGTTGACATTGCTGTTGCTGGTCTATTCTGTGTTCAACAATTGAAATACATTGGTTCTAAAATAATGGCGGCCGCTGTTGCTGGTGGCGTTGCTGGTGCTAGTTCAATCTGTTTCGCGCTTTAGTCTTCTAATTGGCTAATTAATATTATTTATATTTACCTAAAAGAATAAAAAAAAATTTGTCCAAAAAAATGGTTTAGAAATAAACTTAAACTTAAAATAAAATAAAAAATATGAAAAATTAAAAAAAATCCCAGGAAACATCGTCAAAAAAATATTTGTCAGGGAACAACGAAGTGGGAATTTTTCTGAACCACGAGAAAACAATTAATCAAACAAATTGACTGTCGAAAAAAGTTCGCCCTCAAAAAAAATTAGCTGAAGAAAAAAAAGGTCAAGGAACAACCAAGTGGAAATTTGCTTGAAGTCATTTCATCATCTATAATTAGTGTTGTGCGTCAGTATATTAATTTTTCCAAAATTTTGCACTCAATTCTGTTTTTTTATTTCAATCCAAACTTTACACACAAATTCTGTAAAGTTGTGAAACTGTTTTCATAGGTACCTATAACTTTCAAAACAACATGATAATAAGAATACAATTGAAATTACAACTAACAAAAGTTAAGACCTTATTTATGTCACTATCAAAACAGTTTTAGCTTTTACAGGATTTCGGAACACAGAATAATGGATTTATATACATAATTTTGATATAGATAATTTTGGAATACGAAGTTTTAAAAATTACAATGCAAACAACATACTCAAATTAAATGTTTGGTCAACCGATTTTGAATTCTCATTAGATTGAATAGCTTAAAATGAATTTTTTGGGAACAGGCACAAACAAATCACAGAGAATCTTATACAATGAATAAAAATATCAATAAAAATCACACCTTTACTAAAATATCAGGTTTTCACATTCAATTCATTTCCCCGGCATTAAATTGCACTTCTATCTAGAAAGTGTATACTGTGGCACGAGTATACATTTTTCACATAATTTTCGAAAAGAAAATCCTTTCTTCTGAATATTCATACGAAAAAAAAATATATTTAGTTAACGAAACAAGCAAGCTAAATTAAAGCTTTCTATTTTACTGACTAATGTGGAAGTAAGTCGAAATTCTTAAAACGTTAATTCGTAAGTGAACATAATTAATTATAAAAGCTTGGTTGTATACCTAAGCTTAGGTATTATTAAAATTTAAATATCACACAAAACACAAGTTAAAACAAATCAAATATTTAAAGACAGGTATAGGTACATACTTAGCAAGTGACAAAGAGTCAAAAACACGAACAAGTTTCGAAGAATATCAATATTTTGCATTCAAAAAAAAAATATGAATAAATTTCAAATAAAAATTAACGTTCAAATATTTGTATTCAAACTTTAAAACAAACAAGAACAACTCTCTTAACAACTAAAAATTGATCTTCTCGACAGGCCGGATAGAATTTAAATGACTTAAAGTTTGCATCGTGATAATTCTTTATATGGAGTACCATCTACCATCATCATCATCAACATCCAGCGCAATAGAACCTCTGCACCAACGAACCCCATGGCCATGATGGTGGTAGAGGAAATAAAAGAAAAAAAATTTATAAAAAAAAAGAATAAATGATTTGTACTTTTTCTTGCTTTTTTTATATTTCAACTTCTTAAGTAAAATGCGCGTACAGCAACATTCGACGGCAATGTACCCCGTCTAATGTACATTTCTCCGTGACACTCATTGGACGGGATCTCTCGTTACTAACTTCGTTATACCAAGGAGATAGAAGAAGCCACATAGAATAAAAAAAAAACATTGAAGTCGCCGCGCATTGCGCATAGGAAAACAAAGTTTGTCCAAAGAATGTGTTAGGATCCAGGTTTCCACAGAGGAATGCTTCGGGGTACTGGAAGAGGCAGCGGCACGCTTGCGGTCGCTCGGCTCAGCTCGTCGCGTGGGGTGGTTCTTACCACCTCCCAGTACACCTCCTGCTCGACTAAACATTATTTTATGATCGTGCCTAAGGTACTATATGATGTAAAAATGACACAAACCTGAGAACTCTGACGATATCTAAGATAAAACAAGAATTTGGTACTTCGGTTTAAGTTTCAAAAAAAAAAAACTAATCTAACTAACCTAAGAAAATTAATAAAAAAAATAACCCTTCACCTAAAAAAAATTAAGAAATATAAAAAAAATAAGTAATAAAAAAAGTATAAAAAAAATAAACCCTAACCTAAAACTAATCCCAAAACCAAAAATGTAAAACCTTTCTAAAGCACCTCCTTCCTATTCCTCCCAAATACCGTCACACCGAATTCCAAAACGTTCGTCTGATGTTATTGACGAAGGTCTGGCCACCCACCCAAGTATCTTGAAGATACTTCCTTCGCTATTTCCATGGCCTCTGTTCGTGGAAATAGCCCCTGAAATAACTCAACCAGTCACGAGTTAGTCCGTAGAGAAAAGTCCGTCAGTCACGTCCTAAAACCAAAAAAAAATTACATCGGGACGGCTTTACCAAGCCTTCACACACCACTAGCTTCGAAATTAGAACACCATTTTTTTTGTTCTCCACAAATTCAAAATACAATTTTATTAAATTCAAAATTCATTTAAAAAAATTTAAAAAAAAAAATCAATCGAGCTCTCCCACTCGTTTCTTTTCTTTTTCGAATCAACAATTCACAAATATATAAAAAAAACTAAAAAAAAACTAAAACCAAAAAAAAACAAAATTGACCTTAAAGGGTTTCAAAGGATCTTTTCATCCGCAAAATAACCAACAAAAAAAAGAATACTCACAGTTTTTCCTTGTCCCTCGTAGTTCTGCCGGCAGCACGTTGGAGAAACAGGCGTAGATCTTTAACTACCACTGTCACTGAATTGAGTTATTTAAAAATTTAAATCTTTAAGATCACTTTTATTTTTCCTTAAAGTTCAACCATATATCAAAAAAAATAAGTTAAAAATAAAAAAAAATGATTTGGAGAACCGGATTTCCACAATGTAAGTATACTCTACGTTAAATTAATAAAAAAAAATATATTTAAGTTAAAAAAATTGTTTTTTTTTTTTTTTTTTTTTTTTGTTTTTTTTTCAGATTCCTCCTCTTCTTCACTTCTTTCTCAGATCTTCACTTTTATTTCACCTTTCTTTCAGTTTAACCACAGATCTTCACTTATCTTCCTTTTAACTTTTCTTTATTCTCTTTCTAGTTCTATCTTCACTTTTCTTATTCCTACTAGCACTTTTTCTTCTTCTGATCTTCAATTTTTCTGCTTCGCGAAGCACCTTCTTTCTGTCCACAAATCCTTATAATGTACCTCAGTAGATATCCGTATATATATATATGATATATGTATCGTATCTCTTCGGCTCTGGGTCTTTGTGTCTTCAAAGCTATGGTTCCCTTATTTCCTTGAACAAAGGAATGCTTTTTCTTACAAAGAATGCCCTCGCTGAAGGTCAGTAAAAAAAAATGGCAGAGGCTTAGGCTTCTGCGGGGGATCTTTCAAGATCTTCAGAAAAATCTGGCCTAAACCTGGTTAAAATAAAAGAAATCACACGTCAGACACGTAGAAATTTTATATTCCATATTGGTCACATACCTCTGCTTTGTGCTATTAATATGGATTCCCCACAAGAATTCCAAGGGAGATTGCCGATGGTCTGGACGAATCTAAGTTCATATACATATATATATATATATTTAATTTTTCTATACAAATCTTTTCTCACATTTTAATTTACCTCAAACTTTTTTTTTTTTTAAATCCTTTATAAAAACGTTTCTTTTATTATTTCGCGTTATTACGAAAAATTGGTTTTTGATTTCTCTTATTAGAGAACTTTAACAAAAATTAAAATTCCAGTTGAATTTTTTTTCTTTTCAAAAAAAATGGCCGTTAAACGATTTTACTTAAAACACTTCTCTATCTTCAGCTCGTAAAATAACCAATAAAGACCATAAAATCGCTCAGGCTAGTTCCTAGTCACTCTCCTATTACCTAAGTAAATAGTTACCACTATATCTGAGTGAGATAACTATTTTTCACCCTCAATAGTTTTCCATCCCTATCACAGATAATTATAACACCCCCTCATCCACGAACAGAAATAGCACACACACATATAAACACTAATAATATAGTCTTATATCCTAATCTCAGTCTTTTTCCTCTTTTCATAATCTAATATTTTCTAATTCTATAATAATCCTATTATTTATCCTAATGTATCAATCTAATCCTATTATCTATCTAAACTCGAACAAATTATCTAATTAAATAAACTTTACTCCCTTACTGTACTAATCCTACCTATCTTAGACCTAAACCATAAACAAATTCATTAAAGTTCATCCAATGGATGAACAAAACTTAGCGAAAGTTTTCTGCACATGCGCTAGCAATAGTTTTTCTGCCCCCCTTTTCCTTTGGGTGAAAAGAGACAAAACTACTATTGCATGCGCAGACAGATGTACTATATGACAACGAGAAATGTCAAAGTCAAAACAAACAACATGGACGAGCATGGAGGAAGAAAATTCTACTTGGTAAGTATTAATTGTTAAAATTAACTAATTTGCAATGAGATTTATAATCTTTTTATTATTCTATTTTCTTTTTCAGATGACTATGGACATTTTAATATACAGTCAAGGTAAGTAGTATGAATTTAAATTGCAGATTTTGTGTTGCAAAGATTCGAGTGTGAAACCATTCGAATCTTGGCAAAACAATTTCATACAATGTAGGTAGTGTGATTATATTTCTAATTAGTTCTATCCCTTCTTACTTGCAGAAATAAGGAAGAAAAGAATAAAAAAAAAGAAAACAAAACAAAACCGAGAAACAATAAAAATAAAAAAAAAAATAAAAACAACCTCAAGGAAAAATCTACAAAACAAAAAAAACAAAATATGAAACTCAAAGGATAAAAAAAAACATCGTTGGAATCAACAACCCAAAGGTACGGTGACTGCGGCTGATAGGTAATTATTTGCATGCCTATATGCCCACGTAACAGGCTCGATGGAAGTGGCTGAGTGGTCGTGAGGCGACTTACATCGTAAAAAAAAGTGGTCATCATAGGTTAATATCTATTATTTTTCAATTTAAATGGTCTCGTAGTGTGGTTGAGCCCATTACCTGAGATCTCATGCTATTTAATTTACTACTATCGAGCAGTTTCATTCCCTTTTACTAACACCTATTTCTTCGTAGTGGTGTAGTACTTCAAAATTGTCAAGTTTAATATTTGGTTGTCGAATTGTCTATGACTATCACAGATACTTGGTTAATTTAATAAAATAACTATCTCAGTACGTTCTAAAAAAAAAAATAAATAAATAACACTTCGAGAAGCTACTAAATGAGGAACTTTTACTAATTATCTATCTATACTAATATCACAGGAAAAAATCAGTCTGTATCTTATTAACAAAAAAAAATCAGGTACTTTAGCTTACTAACTAACTATCACAGCTTGACTCAGGTGGTTATACCTAATTACTAATATCACAGGTAAACTATAATATAAAATAAATTTTAAAGAACATAAGGTACTTTGACTAAAAAAATTCACAGATAAGCTCAGGTACTTAAACTTAATAACTAATATCACAGTAGAACTAAAAATAATTTATCTTTCAAAGAAAATCAGGTACTTTGACTCAAAAAAAAATATCACAGATCATAAAGATTAAGCTAACTAAATCAAAAAAAAATATCACAGATGGTAGAAGCTAGGCTAAATAAATAAACTATATAAAAAAAAAATTATCACAGATCATAAATGCAAATAAAAAAAAAATATAAAATAAACTATATAAATAAATAAACTATGTAATGAATAAACTATAAAAAAAAATCAACAATATAATAAATAACTCTGATGGAAAATAACTTATACCAAAAAAAAATTACTAAAGTACCTTAACCTACTATCACAGTTTAAGCAACATCATCTGAGTGCGTCTTATAGATATTATTTTAAACATGAAGATCTTTTGCGTGGTATACACCTACTTTCTCACCTTTAAGGTTACCAACTTCGTAAAGGGAATTTCCTACTGTTTTTAAAATAATTGATTTTATAAATTTCGCACCTAGTTTCGCGTTGTAATTGTCAATTTTATTGCTTTGTTTAAAGTTTCTTCGAAAAACTATTTGACCTGGTTTATACTTAATGTCTTTACTTCTTGTATTATAAACTTTTTCACTTTTTTGGTGAGCAAGTTTTAAATTTTCAAAAATTTTAGCTCTTATTAGATCTAGTCTATCGTCTTCATTTAATATTTCGATTTTGGATTCTTTAACAACACCGAGTTTTCGAAGTAACTCATACGACTTGCCGTTTTGTATCATCGGAGTTCCAAAAATCGCATAATAGGGTTCAACAGCAATGGAATCATGCACAACACTTCGCAATGAAAATGCGACATTGCTAACGTGCTGATCCCAATGCTTTTGATCACTACCGAGATATGATCGAATCTTCGCAAGAACTGACTGGTTTACTCTTTCTGAAGCGTTCGCTTGAGGAGAATAAATCGCTGTTCGAATATGATTGACCCCATAACGTTTTAGAAAACTTGTAAACAACTCCGATACAAACTGTTTTCCGTTATCGGAATGAAGATATTCTGGAACACCAAAAACATGAAAAACATTTTCCTCTAAAAACTTAACTACCTCAGATGATGTTGCTTTTCTAATTGCTTTAAGAAACACGTATTTACTGAAATGGTCGAGAACAATAAATATATGTGTGTTACCACTTCTTGTGCGTGGATAAGGTCCAAGAAAATCTATAAATAATCTTTGGAACGGTCGTTCTGTCAGTCTTTGTTGTCCCCTCGGCGGTCGAGTCGTAGTGTTTACCGACTTACTACACTTACATGTGTCACATGAACTCACCCAACGCTGAACATCAGTGGGCATTCCGGGCCAAAAATATTTTTGCCTTAATTTTGACAAAGTTTTGTTTATGCCACCGTGTCCTGACGCTGGAGAGTCATGTGCCGCTATCAAAAGACCCTCACGCAACTCCACAGGCACCCAAAGCTTCCATGCTCTGTCTTCCTGTATTGCGTCACCTGTTCTTATGTTCGTTCGTTTATAAACAAATCCGTCAGATATATGAATATCTGGTAGTTTGTTCTGTTCTTGTTCTATTGTCTTCTTTAGCTCAACATATTCTTCTGAAGAAAAATATGGTGAACTAAAGTCAACCTCAGGCGTTAAATCTTCGGTCGTGATCTCTTCCATATGAACTCGTGAGAGAGTATCAGGGACTACATTTTGGACACCCTTTCTATGTTCGATCACGAAGTCGAAACCTTGGAGCTTGAAGCTCCATCTAGCCAAACGTCCTGCTAGATCTTTTTGCGTCATTAGCCATTTCAGACTTGCGTGATCGGTAATGATAGTAAAGGGTAACCCTTCCACATAGGCCCTGAACTTCTTTACTGATAAAACGGCCGCATAGCATTCAAGTTCCGTTACGCTATAATTCCTTTGAGCGGAATTTAGTTTCTGAGACATGAATGCTATCGGTCGTTCATTTTTCTCTTCATCCAACTGAAAGATCACACTCCCTACACCTGAAGTCGAAGCGTCGCACTGTATGTAGAAATGTTTTGAAAAGTCTGGATTTGTCAGTATGGGTGCTTTAACTAAACTCATTTTGAGTTGTTGAAATGCAGTTGTTGCTTCGTCAGTCATTTTAAAAGTCTGTCCTTTCTTTAGGCAGTCAGTCATTGGTGCTGCTATAGACGCATAGTTTGGTATGAACCGTCTATACCACCCAGTCATGCCTAGGAACCTGCGAAGTTGCTTGGGGGTCTTAGGAATCGGGAAGTCTTCGACCGCCGATACTTTGTCCTTGTCAGTTCGTATACCACCGTCCCCGACTACGTATCCCAGATACTTAATTTCTTTAAAACAAAATTTACTTTTTTCAACATTTATCGTTAAACCCGCTGTACGTAGCGCACTTGCTACTTCATCCAGTACCTTCATGTGCGTTTCAAAGTCTGGAGAACAAATCAAGAGGTCATCGAGATAGACAAAGACATTCTGGCGTAAACGACCAGGGATGACTTTGTCCATTAGCTTAGACATTCTCTGAGCGGCGTTACACAACCCAAACGGCATAACCGTGAATTGATATAACGGTCGCCCAGGGACTGTAAAAGCTGTCTTCTCCCTTGATTTGCTCTCCAGAGGAATTTGCCAAAAGGCATCTTTTAGATCGATACTGGAGATGAATTTTGTATCTTGAAGTCTGCTTATTATCCCCTCTATATGTGGTAGTGGGTAAGCAAACTTCTTCGTCCTTGCATTCACTTTTCTTGAATCCAGACACAGCCTATTTTTCCCACTTTTTCTCACCAAAACAACTGGAGAACTCCAAGCACTGTTACTCTCCTCTATCACCCCCATTTCCAGCATTCTGTCCAGCTCAGCGTACATGAGCTTTTGGACTACTGGTGAAATGGGGTAGTGCCTTTGCTTAATGGGAATTTGTTCATCATCCACTTCAATAACGTGCTCCTCAAGATTGGTTTTACCCAGCCCGAGTAAGGCAAAGGAGGGAAACCGTAACTTGATGCCCTCCAGCTGCTTGGTTTGATCCGGTGAGAGCTCTCTGTAGCTAGGCTGTTCTTTTGTCATAATAGGAGCGTTCAGCTCGCTTATAATATTTGGAGCTACTTTAAAAGTACTCCAAAAATCAACACCCAGATATAGCGGTTGAGAAAGACTAGGAACAACCAGGATCTCCAATTCATTGGTTTTACCACCCCAAGAAACATTCGCTCTAAAGCATCCTTCTATCTTCTGGTGATTTCCATCAGCTGTTCTGATGTCATTGTTCATTTTTGTAATTTTAATGTTTTTCCTACTTATAAACTCTATTGCACCTTTCCCTAAACATGTAACGGACGCTCCACTATCTAACAGTCCTTCAAAATCCTCTCCTCCTAATTGCACTTTAGCGTATGGCCTATTGTCATTTGTCATTGTTAGTATTGTCGATTCAATTCTATTTCTTGTCTGTCTTTTTATTGCACTCTTCTCCCTTAGCTTCATAATCTTCAAATAATTTCTACTCTTCATTTGTTTAAAATCTAATTCTTCACCAAAAATTCTCTTCCTAGCATCATCATATTCTAACATCCTCTGGTGAAGACTTTTGAAAGAAGTTCGTTTTTTAATTTGGTGAGTATCTTCATTATTTTCTTTTTTAGTTTTTCTTTCTAAAATTTTTATTTTTCTAGGTTCTTCGAATTCTCCGGGAGTGGTTTCGACGTCGGCGGTTGATTCCCGGACGCACTGCCGACCTTCGGGTTTCCCTGACACGCAGCACATCGGAAGGACACACTACCCTGTCCACAACAAAAACAAGTCAAGGTATGGAACGTAGATGGGCAATCGCCCGAAGAATTTTGTTTTTCCTTCGTATTTTCTCCTTTCCTTTCTTGTCCCGTATACCTTGACTTATCTTGCCGTTCAAAACTTCTTCTTTCTGGTCTTTTAGCTTGAAAAGCCGCTACTTCTACATCTTCTTCTTGTTCTGACTCACTCACTCTATTTCTATTTCTTGTATAACTGTTTGCATCTATTTCGTGTGTAAATCGTTTTGTTTTCAAATCTCTTAAAGCGAGATGCTCTTCCGCTCTTCTACACTCCTCTCTCAATTCTCGGATATTATTGATAGCACAGCCAAAAACTAACGTGCTGATTCGCTCTTTTAAATTCTTTCTAACCATAGAAACTAAATCACTTTCAGTAGGCCTGACTTGCATCTGCAAAGTCAGACCTCTAATATCAGCATAAAATTCATCGAACGTTTCTTGAGATTGCTGTTTTCGATCCATGATTGCCCTTAGGATTTCATGGTCACGTTTGTTGTGTTTGAACTGTCGAATCAATTCTGTCTTCAAATCATGATAGTTGAAAAGTTCATCACTCTGGTTTTCCTCACAGATATCCCAATACCAACGCTCAGCAGAGCCAGTGACCAAATGGTGGAAATTCGCGAAGAGCTGGTTGTCTGTTAGTCCACTTTTCTTTTGTAGGGTCTCCACTCGAAAAATAAAACTTTCAACCGACATGCCTTTTGACGAACCGTCAAATTTTACTCCCCATTTATGAACATCAATCCTTCGATTGATCTCCCTAAATGAAGAGTTTCCATCTGACGGATGCGATGTCGACTGACTATTTGACGAGTGGGTTGAATGTCTGTCGGTCCTTTTAGTACTCGTAGAGTTTTGTGTAGAGTCTTGTTCATTTGCTGTGTCTCTCTGAACTGTCAAGGACTGTTCCATACTACTCAATTTCGAATTGACCTCTTTTATATTCTTGTCAAACAACTTGTACATTTCTGACAAGCCATCTGTAAGAATACTCAGAGTTTTAGTCTGGCTTTCCTTAACAGTCAGAGTAGCAACTTTTTGCATTCGTTCGTACAAGTCAAGTTCTGTTAGTACGTTCATATTTGGTACGTTCGAGGTTGTATTTGTATTTGTATGAGTTCGTTCTTTGTTTTGTCTAATTTGCTCTGTTCGTAATCGTTCTTGTTCAAGTTCATGGTTTTGATTAATAAGTCTTTTACGTTCTTTTTCGAGTTCTAGGTTTTGTTGGGTAATTCGTTCTTGTTCTAAACGTAATCGTTCTTGTTCTTGTTCTATTCGTAGTCGTTCCTGTTCAAATTCTAAATTTCGTTGAGTTAGTTTTTCTTGTTCCAATCGTAATCGTTCGAGTACCAAATTTTGTTGGGTCATTTGGTCTTGTTCTATTCGTAAACGTTCTTGTTCGTTTTCATCATCGTCTTCTTGATCTTCAAGACCCCCTGTAGCCCCTTCTTGTCTTATTGTCGCGCCCTGTACGTTAGTATTTTGTAAGTTGTTGTCGTTCTCGTTCGTTTCACCTATCTCGAAACTACGAATTAATTTCGTTATTTCGCGATACGTCTTGTCTAATTCGTCGCTTTCTGTCACTGTCGGTGGTACAGTAGTAAGTACTGGTGTCTCAGCTACTTCGGTTCCATCATCTCCTGTCCCTGTCTGACGTGTGACCTTTCTTTTCCCAGTTCCTTTAGGGACTGTCCCTGTAGCCTTCTTCTTTGCCTCAGGCATTTTTTCCAAATCTATTACCTTTATCAGTTATTTCTCTTATATAATATACTTTACTAATATCTAATTTTTTCCAGGTCTTTTGAATCCAACACAAAACTTTTTAACCAGAAAAATAATAATAATAATTAAAAAAAATTGTTACAATTCAAAAAAAACAAAAGTTAACTAAACCCAAATGTAAATAAAAAAAAAATTTGAAGAATTGTAAAAAAAAATTAAACAAAATCGAACTATTGTAAAAAAAAATTATAAAAAAAAAAAAATCCTATACCCAAAATTAAAACTAACAAAATTCAATGTAAAGAGAAGGTAATGAAAAACAAAATTCAATGTAAAAGATAACTAAGAAAAAAAATGATCAAAAGAAAGAAGAATTGTAAAAACAAAACTTGTAAAAATATTAACTTTTGTTTTATAAACAAACAGTAAATTATAAAACTGATAAAAAAAAAAACAAAATATTAAAAGCAAAATTAAAGAAAAAAAAAAAAAAAAATGTTAATTAAAAAAATATTAAGTAATGAAAGTAACTAAAAATTATAAAAAAGTAAATTTTCAATGTAAAAAAAAAATTTAATGAAAAGTTAATAGATATTTGTATTAAAAAAAAATTATCAATAAATAAAAAAAAATATATGTAATTTGTTACAAAAAAAATGTATTGTGTTGTATTTATATGTTTTATAAGTAAACGCTAGGTGTGTGAAGATTGGCAAAGTTTCCTTTCCATTTGTAAATTGGTAGTCGTTTGTTGCGTTTTATCGTACTTATGTCTTGTGACTGGTGCGTTTGAAATTCGGTGGTTGCTTCAATTCATCTCTCTCCCACAACCACTACATAGTTCCTGGCGTTTAGCCTAGTCAATGGCTGGCTGTGGGTTCAAGATGAACTTCCACACGAACAAGGTTTTCGAATTCCGAATCTCTACCTCACAAAGAATCTGGCTGTGCCTGACTCTATGGATAGCAGAGATTCGAAATTGTACAACCTTGCTCAAACCTTTGATGTTGTCACAGATCTTCAACTACCTCACTAAAATCTCTGACTCATGGCCTGAAGATTTGGACAGCTGTTTTCAATCTGTGACAAGACCAAAAGTTACTAGTCCTCAGATTTGTGTAATAGTAAAAAAAATTAATTTTAATTCAAAAACAAAACAAGTCCAAGGCGATGATCTTTAAAAAAAAACCATCTCCCAGGACATGTCTTTGATTTTTATAAAAAAAACAAAAACTGTTAGGTCTCGTTGGGCGCCATTGTTAGGATCCAGGTTTCCACAGAGGAATGCTTCGGGGTACTGGAAGAGGCAGCGGCACGCTTGCGGTCGCTCGGCTCAGCTCGTCGCGTGGGGTGGTTCTTACCACCTCCCAGTACACCTCCTGCTCGACTAAACATTATTTTATGATCGTGCCTAAGGTACTATATGATGTAAAAATGACACAAACCTGAGAACTCTGACGATATCTAAGATAAAACAAGAATTTGGTACTTCGGTTTAAGTTTCAAAAAAAAAAAACTAATCTAACTAACCTAAGAAAATTAATAAAAAAAATAACCCTTCACCTAAAAAAAATTAAGAAATATAAAAAAAATAAGTAATAAAAAAAGTATAAAAAAAATAAACCCTAACCTAAAACTAATCCCAAAACCAAAAATGTAAAACCTTTCTAAAGCACCTCCTTCCTATTCCTCCCAAATACCGTCACACCGAATTCCAAAACGTTCGTCTGATGTTATTGACGAAGGTCTGGCCACCCACCCAAGTATCTTGAAGATACTTCCTTCGCTATTTCCATGGCCTCTGTTCGTGGAAATAGCCCCTGAAATAACTCAACCAGTCACGAGTTAGTCCGTAGAGAAAAGTCCGTCAGTCACGTCCTAAAACCAAAAAAAAATTACATCGGGACGGCTTTACCAAGCCTTCACACACCACTAGCTTCGAAATTAGAACACCATTTTTTTTGTTCTCCACAAATTCAAAATACAATTTTATTAAATTCAAAATTCATTTAAAAAAATTTAAAAAAAAAAATCAATCGAGCTCTCCCACTCGTTTCTTTTCTTTTTCGAATCAACAATTCACAAATATATAAAAAAAACTAAAAAAAAACTAAAACCAAAAAAAAACAAAATTGACCTTAAAGGGTTTCAAAGGATCTTTTCATCCGCAAAATAACCAACAAAAAAAAGAATACTCACAGTTTTTCCTTGTCCCTCGTAGTTCTGCCGGCAGCACGTTGGAGAA
Organism: Syrphus vitripennis; assembly: GCA_958431115.1. Classification (NCBI taxonomy): domain Eukaryota; kingdom Metazoa; phylum Arthropoda; class Insecta; order Diptera; family Syrphidae; genus Syrphus; species Syrphus vitripennis. Next base: position 31,583,018 of record OY288108.1, read on the forward strand.
ACAGGCGTAGATCTTTAACTACCACTGTCACTGAATTGAGTTATTTAAAAATTTAAATCTTTAAGATCACTTTTATTTTTCCTTAAAGTTCAACCATATATCAAAAAAAATAAGTTAAAAATAAAAAAAAATGATTTGGAGAACCGGATTTCCACAATGTAAGTATACTCTACGTTAAATTAATAAAAAAAAATATATTTAAGTTAAAAAAATTGTTTTTTTTTTTTTTTTTTTTTTTTGTTTTTTTTTCAGATTCCTCCTCTTCTTCACTTCTTTCTCAGATCTTCACTTTTATTTCACCTTTCTTTCAGTTTAACCACAGATCTTCACTTATCTTCCTTTTAACTTTTCTTTATTCTCTTTCTAGTTCTATCTTCACTTTTCTTATTCCTACTAGCACTTTTTCTTCTTCTGATCTTCAATTTTTCTGCTTCGCGAAGCACCTTCTTTCTGTCCACAAATCCTTATAATGTATCTCAGTAGATATCCGTATATATATATATGATATATGTATCGTATCTCTTCGGCTCTGGGTCTTTGTGTCTTCAAAGCTATGGTTCCCTTATTTCCTTGAACAAAGGAATGCTTTTTCTTACAAAGAATGCCCTCGCTGAAGGTCAGTAAAAAAAAATGGCAGAGGCTTAGGCTTCTGCGGGGGATCTTTCAAGATCTTCAGAAAAATCTGGCCTAAACCTGGTTAAAATAAAAGAAATCACACGTCAGACACGTAGAAATTTTATATTCCATATTGGTCACATACCTCTGCTTTGTGCTATTAATATGGATTCCCCACAAGAATTCCAAGGGAGATTGCCGATGGTCTGGACGAATCTAAGTTCATATACATATATATATATATATTTAATTTTTCTATACAAATCTTTTCTCACATTTTAATTTACCTCAAACTTTTTTTTTTTTTAAATCCTTTATAAAAACGTTTCTTTTATTATTTCGCGTTATTACGAAAAATTGGTTTTTGATTTCTCTTATTAGAGAACTTTAACAAAAATTAAAATTCCAGTTGAATTTTTTTTCTTTTCAAAAAAAATGGCCGTTAAACGATTTTACTTAAAACACTTCTCTATCTTCAGCTCGTAAAATAACCAATAAAGACCATAAAATCGCTCAGGCTAGTTCCTAGTCACTCTCCTATTACCTAAGTAAATAGTTACCACTATATCTGAGTGAGATAACTATTTTTCACCCTCAATAGTTTTCCATCCCTATCACAGATAATTATAACACCCCCTCATCCACGAACAGAAATAGCACACACACATATAAACACTAATAATATAGTCTTATATCCTAATCTCAGTCTTTTTCCTCTTTTCATAATCTAATATTTTCTAATTCTATAATAATCCTATTATTTATCCTAATGTATCAATCTAATCCTATTATCTATCTAAACTCGAACAAATTATCTAATTAAATAAACTTTACTCCCTTACTGTACTAATCCTACCTATCTTAGACCTAAACCATAAACAAATTCATTAAAGTTCATCCAATGGATGAACAAAACTTAGCGAAAGTTTTCTGCACATGCGCTAGCAATAGTTTTTCTGCCCCCCTTTTCCTTTGGGTGAAAAGAGACAAAACTACTATTGCATGCGCAGACAGATGTACTATATGACAACGAGAAATGTCAAAGTCAAAACAAACAACATGGACGAGCATGGAGGAAGAAAATTCTACTTGGTAAGTATTAATTGTTAAAATTAACTAATTTGCAATGAGATTTATAATCTTTTTATTATTCTATTTTCTTTTTCAGATGACTATGGACATTTTAATATACAGTCAAGGTAAGTAGTATGAATTTAAATTGCAGATTTTGTGTTGCAAAGATTCGAGTGTGAAACCATTCGAATCTTGGCAAAACAATTTCATACAATGTAGGTAGTGTGATTATATTTCTAATTAGTTCTATCCCTTCTTACTTGCAGAAATAAGGAAGAAAAGAATAAAAAAAAAGAAAACAAAACAAAACCGAGAAACAATAAAAATAAAAAAAAAAATAAAAACAACCTCAAGGAAAAATCTACAAAACAAAAAAAACAAAATATGAAACTCAAAGGATAAAAAAAAACATCGTTGGAATCAACAACCCAAAGGTACGGTGACTGCGGCTGATAGGTAATTATTTGCATGCCTATATGCCCACGTAACAAATGTATCAGTGCATTCCTGGGGATGTTTGATTTGACTACCAATAGTCAGGCTAGCTAACTACTCCACTTGGCGTCTTAGTCAATATAACGACATTCAAATGGCAGTCATTTTCTGTATTGGCAGTTAAACAGCTTTGGGGATTATCAAAGTGAGTTTAAAAAATAATAATTTACCAATATCAAAAGATGCAATTTACTTATGGACTAGTTATTAAGTGTTCATTTGCTTACTTAATCCACTGCGAAAAAACTCGCTAGGGCTAATTAAAGTTATGTCAATTCGGGCTTATCTCAAACAAAAAAACTGTGCTTAAAAACTGCGTTTAAGAAAAAGTGGTTTGAGTATCAAACATAATTTTAAAAGGTTCTGATTAAATGGTAGGTACTAATCAAATGAATTGCCTACTTGGCTATTTCGATGATGTACAAACTTTGATTAGAATTCAAGAAATTGCGATATAAATAAAACATATTAATTTTTTTTAAATGTTTCCAAAAACATTGCATGAAATGCCAAATCCGAACGGGTAGGATGAGAAGCACTCTATTCTTGGAGAAGTAGACCATTGGTCTTTAGTGATACGCAGTGAGGGTTAAGAGAAGTTGAAACCGTTGTCAATACGACAAGAATAAAAACGGTCAGCCTAGGAACTTCTTTATCTGTTTAAGGAGATGTTTCTGAACAACCAATAAAGAGAGTTTTTCTTTTTTTCATTCAGAGCAGAGCACGGAACAGAGCACGAGCTTGTCAAACATACTCTGAACTTTCCTCGGAGCGAGCGTGTTCTAAGCGCTCTGAATTATTTTATGAAACACACTCGAGCACTAGCTGTCAGTTAGTAAATTTCATTTGTCAATTGACGGTGTTTAGGATTGAAATCTGTTTGCTCAGTTTTTTTATACCGAGCTCATTAAGTGCACCCGAACAATCTCTGAACATGCTCTCAACAAAAAAAGAAACACAAACTTGAGCTGTTATACACTCTGAGCTCAAAAAGAAACACTATTTTTTGTTTGACAGTTCATACCCTGTTCTGAACTAAAAAAGAAAAACCACAAAAATGGTAGAAAAGACAAAGCTACGACTTTTCCACTCCATTGTTGAATCTATGCTTCTTAATAGGCTCAGGAACTGGAAAGTTACATCCGCTGTCACTACACTATAAGAGCATGTCTGCGAAACTTCTTGAGGAGTTTCTGGCCCAACTGTATAATGAAATACGAGAACATACCAGGAAACCGTTAAATAATAACATTGTCACGGGTCTGAGTAAAAATACTTGGTAGAGAACGTGCAAAAAGGAGTCAGCACAACTAGATAAGGGTTGGGGAGAGCTGAAATACAACCCCAGAAACTATGAATGATGAAGCGTATATTTAGTGGAGGCCCTATGCCCCTATTGCGGTTCTATGATAAAATGATATGATAGGTGCGGTTTTTTTTATCATTTATTTTTTTAAACTGCTTTATTTTATTTCATATAAACCACAATATTAATACTCATTATACAAAAAATGCTATGCTTAGTAACATTCCATCTGAGAAGTTTTTGACAGGAGTTTCCACAAAATTTAGACTTATCATTAACAAAAACTTTTCGTCGCATTTATCATAGAACCGGTTCAGAGGGCTTGAGAAAGTAAGTAAATAACTTTTATTATATTTTTAGAATTCATTTTCTTCAAGTATTTGGATTTTACTATTTCCTCCATTTTCAATATAGACACAAAAAACCGTAGAACCGTAATACCGTAGAACTGTCGCTTTAAGAAGCGCTATAAGACACAGTTTACACACAAACGAACAATTTTTTTTCTCCGAAATAATTGCAACATAATGGGCTTTTCGAACCCAAGCAAATATGACGTATTTTTTTTTGAACCCTTTATATTGATTTATTAAAGCTTTATTTCAAAATACGATTTCACATAACGTTGGTTTTTTGTATTAATAAAATAATCCATCTTAAATATTTGAACCATAAGAGCATCAAGCTTACATATGTCATCTAGTCGTGAGTCGATTTTATTTTAATATACATAATTTAATCTACTTTTCAATAAGGAATAATTACTGGTCATTGTCACTATAGTGCAGTCTGCTATTTGCTTTTTTTTTAAATCTCATTAAACACAAAGCATTTATGTAACAGTGAATAAATTTCCTCTTCAACGATTCATAATTTTATAGCCTGAGGTAAGCTTTATAATTTTCTGTATTTCTTTGTTTCCCATTTAACCCCTTCGTCGTGATTAGTACTATCGGCCGGCCGGGCCGTTGAGAAATGTTAAATTTTAAAAATAAATCCAAACAAAATTAATGGCTTACAACAACTGTCAATTGGATTTTCTTGAATAAATTCCTACTTAGGCCTCTCAATAAAAAATCATGTTATTTAAAAGGTTATTAACGTTCTCAGCTTAAAAGCAAAACAATTTAACAAAGCAATTTTGTCAAAAAAAAAATTAAAAATAAAAATAAACAAAAATGCCAAAAGAGTTCCCCAGCAAAGTAGGTAGTTTGGTATAAGGTAGGTAAGACAAGGTAGGTATGTATATCGGAACGGAGAAAGTAATTGCCCATATTTTGCATGTCATTTCACTGGCTCGAATTCGAGTAACATTATTTGTTGTGTGATTTTGGATTGTTTGCTTTAGCAGCTTTCTCATTACAACCATAAAAATAAAAGTGCCAAAAAAGTCTTAAAAAATAATTGATCTAAATTCGGGGTAACCTACAGGTTTTCATTATTTTTGTTGTCTTTGGGAATTAAATGAGCTTCGTTGTTTGTTTCTTTTTATAGACCAGAATATGTTGGAGGTTAAATTTATATTTATTCCTAAGAAACATAATGTCATTTTATAAAATTAAAAAAAAGAACTATATAGGTACCTACCTACTTTTGGACACCTTTTAACGGAATTTTACTGGGTTTTAGTTGAAGAGAAGGTATTTTGCCTGAATTGTGCAAACAAAAGATTCTATATTGATATGGATTAAAAACTCATTTTGAAAGTTTGATTTTAATCTTGCATCGAAAACCTTGAATTAAGTTAATTTATAGACGAAACAAAGAAATTGAGATCAATTGCTTTCAACTCAGCAAATATTTCTACATACCTTTCTTAAGATGTCATCAGGCGAAAGTAGATTCTAGTGCGTGAAAAATGGACTAATTTTTTTTTTAATATGCAGTCCGACTTCTATTGGAATACGTGCGGTGGTGGCGGTAGTTAGAAATAGCGGCTTCAACCAACCTTGCTCAGTGCGGTGACCTGATAGCGATTTCGATATCTGCTCATGAAACCAGATGTCTTCATTGGAATAATATATAGGTGATGTAGATGGCGTATACTGTTGCTTCCAAAACACTAAATAAAACAATGTAATGGAAAATATATCGTTACGCCCACTTGATCTGCAAACTGCGAATGTGAGTAAGTCAGTTTATATTTCAAATATTAAAATCACAATAGACTGGGCTTTTTATTTATTACAAAAAAATTGGCATATTCCTCCTCCAATTCACTCGCTTTATTTTTAAAATCGATTTATTTCAACGATCATCTTTTTTAATACAGCTGTCTCTGTTATATCTGTGCAAAAATATAGTTGAAATAATCGTTGTGTTACGCCATCTACACCTGTTGATCAGAAAAAAAAACTAATATAAACATTTAGCTTCAAGTTTTGAACATTTTGTGTCTCGCTATAAATCAGTAGTAGTTCATACCTCATCATTTCAAAAACTCAAACTAGAAATGAGGCAGTTATAATATCTTTCGAAGGCATTGTCACGCTCTATATAGTTTTGTAAAAAATGCATGTTTTTAACAAAACAAATTGACAGAAACCGCTTTCGATTTCCAAACATTTTGTAAAAAAAGAATTAAAGGTTTTGTAAGTTTTTACCACATGCACAAACGATAATTTAGGAGATATATGTTCAACTTTCAAACCATTTTAAAAGTTTTTTGAAATTTCAGTCGAACGAGTCAATGTCACCATACTATTTTTTAAAGAAAACCCAAAGTCTTTGCTTTCAGAGTTGCAAAATTCTTCTTCATTCTTAAACTCGAACAAAACTTTATGAATGCAGACAAATTTGCAACTTATTTGATTCACTTTAACTGCTCCTGTAACGTCAGCTTCTTCTGAACGTTCATTTAATTAACTATTATTATCATTAGTAACTATTTGATCACATCAATGGGTTATGATCTCTTGAATAATAATTTCATGCTGCTTTATTTGTTGAAAGATAAAGTTGAAGAAATTATTCTAGTCTAGTCGGGTCTAAATTTACAATTAATTAATGAACTTCTTGCTTCTTATTATATCTTATGAAATTGCTGAAACATAATAATCCATTATACTAATTATTTTAATAGTTTGAAATTTAGTTACATTATTTTGTACAAGTGTAAGTTCTTTGTTTTTTTTTTTAGGTACTCCGAGTATTTAATCAAAGACCTTCCGATTCCCTACCGAATACTCTAACCTCTGTGCTAATTCACGATAGAACATTCCAATGTTAAAGGTTTATTATGTTGAACCAAAGAAAAAAGAAACATTTCCCTACCTTGCCTGAACTTTCCTTTGCATTTGGAAAAATTATTATAAAACAATAAGTTTTTCGTATTATTGATTTAAATTGTAAATATTATTTTACTTTACATCGAAAATCTTATCAAAATTTTCTATGTATACGGCAATAATAAAGAATTAATTTTTTTTATTACTAAACATAACATTTCACATTAATTTAATATTTTTATAAAAATTGTTTACTATAAACAAATAAATTGAGTTATCCACCCGAATATATTAAAGTTACTGCAACTTTAGAAGAGATTATCATTTAGTTAGGCACTGCTAGATTTTACCACAAGGCGTTAGTTGGAATCACAAAAGAAGTTGTTTTATTCTGACAAGTGAAATGGAAAACATGTGTTTCTTTGCTATTTGACGGAAGTTCGTTACATAGCTCTTTTAAACAGCTTTCCACGGACTTGAAGAAACTTATTCTTCGGTTTTTATAACCTGTGATTTTCCTCTTAGACAAAGGTTTTTCGAAAACTTACTTCACTTATCTTACACGTTGCATTTTAAGAAATGGTAAGTTTTAGGGTATAGCAAAATAATAATTGTTAAAGAATAAATAAATGAAAACAATCAACTATATCAAATGCATAATATTTTATATGGCTTGGAATTATTTAAAATATCTAATTAGTTAATTTCACAGCAATTCAAAGACCATCAAGAATTCACATTCGGTTTTCTGCCAGCCTAAAGATCTTAAATCTTTTATCTTTCAATTTTCGTTTTTGTATAAGTACATAACTACATGAACTTCTGCTGTCACGCAAATATATAATACGGGAGAAAGAGTGCATAGTTTAGTTTTATGGGAAGAAGACTGCATTGACGATTAAGATTTATTGCTGATAAAACAAAAGCAGCTTATTTGTTCGTTTGGACTTGTTAACAATGTTGATCTTCACTCAAGTACATAGTTAGCTATCTATATAATTACTTTAAAGATAAAATTCTTTTTTTTTTATTGCACTGCTCTCTTTAAGAGTTTGCTGTAAACAGAAAATACAACATGACAATAATATATGGGTGGGAAATTAAATGTTTGAAGAAGTTGTAATGGGATTCTATTAGGTAATAATTTTTTTTCTTAAAATTTAAATTGTTCAAAACACATTAGACAACATTTCATAACAGATGTACTAACTATTACACCGCAGGCTTTAAAGATGCATTGACTCCGAAATATGGGAAAGAATAACTGACCAGCGACGACAGCAAATTTCAGAAAGCGAGAATGTAATTTATCCAAAGAATTTTATAATAAAGTTTTACAGCCGAAACGAAAGGACTATAGAGCTGATTCACCTGAATTAAAATCCTTTAATCGACTAAATAATTGTGAAAAGAAAATTTGAACAAAACTTTTGAGACGTCCGTTGAAAAAAAAAATTACGTTGTGTTGATTTTATAAAATTTCCGAAATTTTGTAATTGATCTATCAAATTAATTTGCCACTGTGAAGCAAAACCAAAGTGAAAGGGCATTATTTCACTTAAAATGAGTTCCTAAATATGCAACAGTGGCCCCAATTTTTGAATTTGGCATTATTCTTTACAGAACAAGAAAGAGTATCAGAGTATCATCAAAAATGCCTAAGACTTATTTGTTTTGGGAATCTATCTGATCGATGGATTTGGCTTCTGAAGAAAACTTTTAAACTCATTCCGCAAGTCGAAAGGAACACAAAACACAAATGTAAATAGCCTAAAATTATAAATGCGAAAGACCTAATATTCTAGACTAGGTTACGGTGGTGATTAAGGATAAGGAATAATTGACGACTATTGGCTATTGTATATAAGCTGACAAAGATGGGCTTCTGAAGACGCTTCTCGATGACGGAAGATAAGAACCTCAAAATGCCAGATTTCTTCATTTAGAAAAAGAATTCATGCTATCCAGCGAAGTTAGGTGGTTAAGGTAGGGTAAGTTTAAGTCTCAACTACGATTCTATTCTAGAAAGACACCTGGCTTTGGATTACTGCTTTACAAAACAGCTTTTATCTATATAAACCAACAAAATCCTGGTTTCTAAAATGTAAGTATTTCCAAAGGGATTCACTTGAAATTATTGCCTAGGCCCACGACCAGAATCATGTTCAAAAAACTGTATGCACAAAAAAAAATCAAATTTCTTTTCTCTAAGAAATTTTAAACTCTTAAGAAATGCAGCGAATTCCATCTTACAAAGAAATCGCTGTCTCTAAAAGGAAAAACAGTCCATTCCAATAATTGTAAAATAGTATCTGGCACTGTCAACTGTCACTACGTTAGAAGTTTTAATTGTTCTAAATTGCTTTATACGAAAGTCTGTGATATCACCAAAAGAATATCTTCATCTATAGGTAGGCAACGTGCGAAGAACGAAAATAACTCGTCTTTATCGTAATTAAACTTGCATGCATGCATGCAAATACTTATAAATCAGTTACTTAATTCATTTCGATTAAAGTGACAAATCTTCCAATTTGCCTGACCCACTCTTCACGCGACATTTTCCATGGGGAGTCTTCATCGAGCGATGTTCTATGTCATCAATAATTCGTGCCATGCTTTAGCGTATTCGCGTAAGTGCCAAGAATGGAAGCATTCCAACTGCTCGTAGTTGTTCGAGTGAGGTATAGTAGCGACCGGTTGGTTATGCCATGTTGCCAAAGTAATTAATGATTGCGCTTCGGCTTTATCAAATCAACACAAACCGTTCTCTCTCCAACTGACTCGAATTCACATTTCATTACCTGTTGTTGATCACCTGGGATTTTATCGCCTCAGGCGTGTTTTGTTGTCGCACGAGTTACATATTTGTATGGTAACCTTGATCACCATGGATTGGTGCGTTAACCTTCGATTCATCAGTTCATATTTTAAAAATGTAATACGAGTATTGTCAAACTGCAGAATAATGAATTGTAAAATAATACCTATATTAAGTTGTTCAATCAGCATAATAATATTAATGCCGAATATCAAATTTATTTGTCTGATTGAACAACTTAAAAACATAAATTTAAAAGAGTCGAGATTATACCTTCGAAGAATAAAGTCGTTTAAAAATAAAAAAAGAAATTGTTTTATTAATTGAAAATCTAGAACTCTTTTCTTTAACTGGCGCAGTCGGTTTTTTCAAACTAAAAAAAAGTGTTTGTTGTTAACCATCCACAAACCCCACCTCCACCCGAGTAGTGTAAAGCAAAGTGTTTGTTGTTTGCCATCCGCAAACCCCACCTCCACCCAAAGTGTAAAGTTTAATTCCAAACTAAAAATCAGTTGAAGTAAAAAAAAGAACACCAAATACACTTTTGTTTTAAAAAAAAAAAAAAAAAAAATCAATTATTATTGTTGTAAACTACAAATCAGTCACAACAAAGAAAAAAAAAGAGAAGAGAAGAAGAACAAACAGTGCAGTGCGAACTAAAAATCAGTTTTGTGCGAGTTTGATTAAAACAATTTTAAAAATTAAGCGACATATTCTCCACGACTCCAGAAGGAATTTGCCAATAGAAGATAGAGACGAAATGGCAACCGACCAAGCAACTCTTATCAACACAATGGCTCAAGTTTTGTTGAGATTGGAAGCCAATTCTCAACAGCAAACAAATAGTCGAGCCATAGTTATTATGAAAGAAATTTCATATATTAAAGAATTTTCGGGCAACAGGCAAGAATTGACCCAATTTATCAATGTTGTCGATAATCACTTGAGCTTGACGCCGGAAGATAGAAGAGCTGCTATGTGGATAGCTATATCTCAATGCAAGGTGATAGGTAAGGCTAAGGAACTACTGCTTACCAACAACACTAGCACGTGGGAGGATGCGAAGAACATACTGAAGCTGTCATTCCGCCCCAACATCGACCAAGGAGAAGTGACCAGCCGGATAAAAAACCTAAGAGTAAGTTCGGTGCTAGATTTAATAAATAAAACTGAGTATCTACTAACAGACATACATACAATTATTATGTATGATGATAATAAAGAAAATTTAAAAACAATGTTGTACTCAGTTATATTAAATAGAATCAGAGAATTAGCTATAGGGAACTTAGCTAGGGAAATAAGAAACGAATATGACTTACTAAAAGTCAAGAGTATATTGTTTTCGTATGTAGGGTTTGATGTAGGCAACGTCATAACAAATAGAAGTAATAATAGACAAAACCATGACTTTAGGCCGACAGATAGGACATACCGACAGAACAACGAACAGTCTCAAAATAATACTTATTACAATAACTCAAGACAGTCAAATCAACGACGTCAAAATACTTATTTCAATTTTAGTGGTACAAATAACACAAATCAACGACATACCAATAATAATTCTGGTCAGACAAACCAACAAAATAATACCGTACAAAACAGCAACCAAACACGTAATAACTACAATAACAATTATTCCAGACAGACTCGTAATAGACAGAATGTTGAACCAATGGACATAAATAATGTAGAACAAAGATCTGCCGAAGTCGTCCAAGAAGAAATCCATTCGATAGAAGCTCCGGTTTTTCTGAATGTAGCCTCTCTGGTAGGAAAACACAGGTAGTTTTTGCTTTGGAAAACCAGAAACATATATGCTTATTGGACACAGGGTCCACAATGAGCATAATAAATACTAGCAAAATAGACTGTAGCGCATATAATATACTCGAAGAGGTGACTGTAAAATTGTCTACCGTCAACAACGAAAGTAAGGAAACATTAAAAATGTATCAGTTGCCAGTACCTTTAGAATTTGGTTATCCATCAAATGTTTTTGTTCGAGCGTATGGAAAGTCGTTAGGAGATAAACCATATAGTCTCTTGCTAGGAATGGATGTAATAAGTAACATGGTGGAAAGCATAAACTTTATAAAAAATGAAGTTCTTCTACAAAATAAAACTATACTTCCAATTGTATTAGAAACACAACCATTTATAGAATGTTATGAGTTAGAGGGTAATAGTGAAGTAAAGTTAAGCGATTTAAAAATTTTTGAGAAACAAAAAATAGAAGATTTGCTAGAAAAATACAAAAATCTCTTATATAGAGATGGTGATCAGCTCACGAATTGTGAAAGTATTTTTCATGAGATAAAACTATCTACAGATCAACAAATAAATGCTAGACTGTACCGTCTGCCTCAAAAACATGAAGAAGAGGTTAGAATCCAAATTAATGATATGGAAAGGCAGGGCATAATACGCAAATCAAACAGTCGATATGCTTCACCAATTGTAGTAGTCGCCAAAAAACCTGATAGCGAAGGAAAAGTTAAGTATAGAGTATGTGTTGACTATCGAGCTCTCAACGATATAACTGTGGATGATAAATACCCATTACCAAATATCGAAAGTATTCTCGATAAGTTGGGAAGGTCTCAGTACTTCTCGACCCTTGATTTAGCCAAGGGATATCATCAAATAAAGGTGCATCCTGATGATATACATAAGACTGCATTTGTTACACCAAACGGTCTATATGAATATACAAGAATGCCCTTTGGGCTGAAAAACGCCCCAGCGACATTTCAACGTCTAATGAATGAAATTCTTAGAGAGTACATAGGAAAAATTTGTACAGTTTATCTTGATGACATACTTATTTTCTCGACTTCATTAGAAGAGCACATAACCTCATTAGACAAAATTTTTAAAAAATTAGCGGACTATAATCTTAAAATTCAATTAAGTAAATGCTCTTTTCTTAAGAAAAATACAGAATACTTAGGTCATATACTAACTTCAGAGGGAATGAAACCTAACCCAAATAAAATAGAAGTAATCAAGAAATATTCATTGCCTCAGACAACCAAACAATTACAAGGATTTTTAGGTAGCACTGGATATTATAGAAAATTTATTGCTGATTACTCTAAAATAGCTTATCCAATGGTAAAATATCTAAAAAAGAACATGAAAATTAATTGTAAAGACCCCGAATACATTCAAGCTTTTGAAAGATTAAAAGAAAATCTAACTAAACATCCAATACTCAAATTTCCAGATTTTAACAAACAATTTTCTCTATTCACTGATGCTAGTAATTTTGCATTAGGAGCTGTTCTAACTCAAGAAGGGCAACCAGTATGTTATGCTTCCCGAACATTAAACGACCATGAAAAAGATTATTCCACAACAGATAAAGAATTTTTAGCAATAGTATGGGCCACCACATATTTTAGACCGTATCTTTGGGGGCAGAAATTTAAAATAATTACTGATCATATGCCTGTAAAATATTTAACTAAAAAATATAATGGAAAGGAATTTAGTCAAAGAGTTCAAAGAGGACTTCTTAAGTTACAAGAATTTGAGTTTGACATTGAGTATATAAAAGGCAAAGAAAATAAAATAGCAGATTTCTTAAGTAGGATCCCAGAGGAAATAAACGAAACATCAGAAACTGTAAATTCAGCGAATCAGACAAGTTTAAGAAACAAAATAGAAGCTAAAAAGGACAAAATAATAAAAAAGAGAAATATTTCTAGGGAAAATTATAATGAAAAACGCAATGAAGGCTACATTAGAAATTATAAACATTTACGACATAAAAACGAAACATACTATAGGACTCATAAAACTCGACCAAGATAGAATCATAATAGCTGTGAAACTACCAAAAGACTATATTTTGACTCAGCTAAAAATGATAATGCCCATACCAAATAATGAAAAAAAAGAAATAGATATGGAAAATTTACAATTTATAGAAATAAATAATGTTCAATATGAGTACAATCCTAAAAATATTTATTTGAAAGATTTAAATATAAGTAATTCATGTATAACAAAAGACTCATGTTCTTTTCGTTACAATAAAGCAAATAAAATAATAAAAATTGATGACGATACTTTAATATGTACAAATTTAGAAAAAGAAAATATTATTAATCATTGTGATGATAGAAAATTAATTTTAACTGGAAATTTTATACTAAATATAAATAATTGTTCAATAAATATATTAAACGAAACTATTTTTAACTATCAACTAGAATTTATTCAAAAATTTCACTATGAAGAAGACAAAAATTTAAATGTAACAGACAAATTAAAGTTTGCAGAAATGTTAAAAATACAACAAATTGAAAACCTACAAAAAATTGAGGAATTAAGATTTCATAGAACTATAAGTCAAATCAGTAACATAACAATGTTTTTAATAATTGTAATTATATTTATTGTAATATATTTCTTAAACCAGACAAACCGTAAATTAAAAATTAAAATAAATAATGTTACTAAGCCCCAACCAAATGTAAAAATTATAGAAACTCCAATGATTCAGGAGAATCTTAAAAATAAGGGGGGAGAAGTTACATATTTGTATGGTAACCTTGATCACCATGGATTGGTGCGTTAACCTTCGATTCATCAGTTCATATTTTAAAAATGTAATACGAGTATTGTCAAACTGCAGAATAATGAATTGTAAAATAATACCTATATTAAGTTGTTCAATCAGCATAATAATATTAATGCCGAATATCAAATTTATTTGTCTGATTGAACAACTTAAAAACATAAATTTAAAAGAGTCGAGATTATACCTTCGAAGAATAAAGTCGTTTAAAAATAAAAAAAGAAATTGTTTTATTAATTGAAAATCTAGAACTCTTTTCTTTAACTCACGCGGACGATATCTATTTTATTTTTTTTTTGTGTTGTATCTAAATAAATCTAAACACTATTTTAGTTTTGAATTGAAACTTTAGATCATTTAAACACTGTATATCGTTTGCTGTTAGAAAACTTGAAATATACTTAAAAGAACTGTATGAGAAATATGGAACCGCCTTTGATGACACAGCGGTTTCATGGGTAAAAAAACAAAAATACCTGCATGGCGGATGGTACTTCAGGCCAAAGTCGTTGGCACAGTTCTTTTGCTTTTTGTCAAGGCAATCTAATTAAATAGCTATATATTTTTTTATTAGTGGTAAGTAGTGTCTGAGATTTCTCAAATTACAAGCATAAATTAAACTTAATGTGAATCTTAAGCCAAAATGTCAACCTGGATGTAGTTAAAAACAAACTTTTTTGAAATACAGTCACGGTAAAAAGTAAGTACCAAGGTGATAAGCATTTGGGGAAGGGTATAAATCAGGATGTACCTTTGATTTTTCAGTATTAATTCGAAAAAAAAATAATTATCTACTTATTTATTATAAAAGATACATTTCATTATAAAAAGAAAACAATTTTAATTTTTCTTTTGCTATAAAAACCGTATTAAACATTTTAAATGTTTTTGGTCCATTGATTTCGAATCCGAACTAACAAAAAAAAAATTAAGTGTGGTTTTAAGATAGTCCAATTATAAAACCGTCAAAAAACCTTATAACCCAAGTTTAGTTTTTGGCCATATTTAAAATACAAGGGTGTGTTCGTAAACTTAACTAAAATTGGTCAATCGAAAGAACAACTTAACAATCGACAAATCTATTCGCTTACCAATATATAGCTGACATATATGTTAGAACAAAAAAGAAGTTATATTGCTCTTTCATTGATTTTAAATCGGCTTTTGACACGAAAGATAGGAAAGCGCTTATTCTAAATCTATTCAACAAAGGTGTTTCGACAAAATTCGTTAATGCTTTGGAAAATTTGTACGATTCAACAACTTCTGTAGTTGTCTTTGGAAGCAAAAAGTCCGAACTGTTTGAGGTGGAAATGAGATTGAAGCAAGGCTGTAAGTTCAGTCCTCTACTTTTCGCTCTTTTTACGACGACATAGAAGACATACTTCAAGGTGGAGCGCGACTTTCAGCTGATCTCTTAGTCAAAGCTCTTATGTTCGATGATATCGTGGCGCAGGAAGTGTCCAACTAGTGATTAACCGATTATCTGAGAAATGCAACAAAATGATACTCCAGGTGAACCTCCAAAAATCCAAAGTAATGATTTTTCGCAACGTAGTTGGTGACGTAACTGTCGCAGAGAAAAATGGAAATTTGGAGATCAAGGCATTGAAGTCGTCAAAGAATATAACTACCTTGCTGTACAGTCATGTAGAAATCTCAATTAGAGAACGGATGTTTTTTGTGTATGAGGCAAAGTATCGCATTTTTCAAGCAACAGCCAAATCTATAATGTGCTATGCAGCCCAAGTTTAGGGTCACAAGGAGTTTGATGAAGTGGAACAGCTCCTGCGCTATTTTTTAAAACAGACTCTTAAGTTACCTAACGGTGCAAACCGCATACGATTCTTGAGACGGGCCTTCCCCCAATATTTACGGAAACCAGAAATTCACACCCAAAAATTAATTTTCGGGAGCCCATCGAAAACAAATGAATTCAGTTAAAAACCACAATCTTAAAAAAAAATTGAGCTGAATTAATCACTAAATTCAAGTGTTCAATTAACAAAATGAAAATTCTACCTTTTTTATTTGATTTAACGAATTGAATGAATGGGAATAGTTGTGCGTCAAGAGTCCACAAGCGATATAAAGAAGGTTTGAAAGCTTAGTTCAAGAGCTTCATTTTTGGCTATTGACACACAACTGTAAATTATGGGGTTCACGCTGTATATTAAAAAAAATCTTCGTTTATTCGAATTTGCAGAGTGTTTTTCTTATTTTTTTGGTCGCTTATTTAAGCCATCTCCCATTCTCCTTTCAAATTCTAAAAATAAATAAAAAGTAAAGGCTAAAATCACACCGAGTTCCGGTTTCGCCGGATAACAAGCTCAGCGTTCAACTCAAAAATTAGTTTACTTAAAACAAAATAATAACGACTGAAGGCCATGGTTAAATAGATTTGAATTTAAAAAAAAGCATAAAATTAAATTTTTAAAGTATACTTCAAGGAGTAGCACAAAGCTTTTTTTTTTTTTTTAAAGTTTACAGCTCATGCTTTTGTATGGATAGAGAAACACGAGCTTTTTTAATCTTTTATAAAGCTTTATTTGAACGTTTATTTAAAATTCTTTTTTGAATTCGGGTTGGATTTTCCTTTGTATATGAAAACTATAGTACTATCATGGTGGAAGTCGAATGGGGCGACATCTAAGGTATGCCTGCAACCCCTACTCTTTTTTTTTGCGGAGAGCTTATGGAGGTTTTAAATGATATTAATTGATATTTTTTGGATGCAATAACCCAAAAAATAGTCTCCTCTTGCCCCAACCACCAATTTTCGACGCTTAAAGACTCCTTAAATCGAATTTAACACCTCAAATTTTGCAGCGCCACCACAAGGGTCCGCGCAACCCTAAAAAAAACTCGACATGATAGTATTATAATTTATATATACATACAAAGGTTATCGTTAGTTTCGTATTAAATTAAAAGGACTGTGACTATATTTTTAGGAATGAAACCTTGCATGATAAAATTTGAAACTAAAAAACTAGTCGCAATCAAACATTCAGAAATCCTATATAGGTTCATTCCATTAATTTATTTATTTAGGACAAAAATAAAAATATTTAAACAGAAATATTTGCTTAAGGTGCTTTTGTGCAGAAGTTATTTATATTACAGAACTAGAGTAGGAGAATATTTATCTTGATGTTTTGAACATTTCATTTCTTACGTCTGTCTCTCTGTGGTTCATAGTTCATATCCAAAGAAAAGAGATGGAGGGTGACAAACATATCAGATATTTATTCTTCATGTTTTGAAAAACGAATAAAAAAAAACATATCAAATCAATCCTATATAAGTCGTAGAGCATTGGTATTCAGGCAAAAAATATTCACATTAAAAATTCTTATTCTTTTTTTATAGTGTGTCCCTTAATAGATAGAGGGTAACAAAGTTTCCACCTTTATCTCTTTTGCAACTAACAATATGACATGAAATGTTCAAAATTGCACCCAGCTTGCCAATTTTTTTCTTGCTTTGTCAAATTCCAGTTAATTTTAAACCATCTAATCTCAAAGAAAATATAGTCTCGAAGTTAAAAAAAAAATTGTGATTTAAAACTAGGCAATGTTCTTAACCTAAAGGCTATATAAAATTTATAATAAAACCTTATTTTTCTCGGTTGTATTCGCTTGGACAGTTTATTTTTTAAACTCTAAGTACTATAAAAGATAATAATCTTAATGTACCAAGTTAGGTTGGGTGTCAAATCGCCCAAAACCGAATCGCCCAAAACTTAAAAATGTCACATCGCCCAAAAATTTTGGGCGATTTGACATTATGTTGAATCGCCCAAAAAAACAAAAATGTCAAATCGCCCAAAAGGAGTGGGCGAAAATAGCCATGTATCGCCCAAAACCAAAACGCCCAAATTGCAAAAATGAAGAAATCTGCCAAATCGCCCAAAAATAATTTTTGGGCGATATAATATTTTTCATTTTTGGGCGATTTAGCATAATGTCAAATCGCCCAAAAAATATAAATAATTTTGTGCGATTTAGCATTATTTTTCACTTTCGTTTTCACTTTCGTTTAATTGGGATAAAAATTATGTTCAAGGAGAATTGAAACAGTTACATTAACGGGCACAATATTTGAGTTCTCTATGTAGACATAAAGTCGTACGTATATTTTTTTTTAATAGAAACTGACACAAATACAGAAAAAATTTTTTTTTTATATTTTGGTCTAATTGCAATAAATATTTTGGGCGATTTGTTAAAAGAACCCTAAATGTTAGTATTTTTGGATTGCGACAAAACGCCCATTTCTACTTTGGGCGATTTGACATTTTTCTTTTTTGGGCGTTTGTCATAGTGTCAAATCGCCAAAAAATTTTGGGCGATGCGACATTTTTCAGATTTGGGTGATTTGGTTTTGGGCGATTTGACACCCAACCACCAAGTTATTATTAGAAATAAATGAAATGAAATTTATGCGCGGTTTAAATATATGAATTTTTACAATTGCGAAAATTTGAATTTGCAAATTTTTGATTCGAAAAACATGGAACTGTTAAAACGAACTACGTTATATAATTTTCATATCTATCAAATATCAATATTTTAAGTCCTCGTATCACTTTGCCTATATCTAAGTACATCAAAAAGCGTGCGGTAAATTATAAATAACAAATTCAGTACATGAGATAGCCAATATCTGTGTACTTATAGTTTTTATCTTGTCTGAAACATACCTATGTACATACTTTTACTAATACTTGACTTATCTCTAAATATTATACATACCTGAATCGGTGATTGTTAAAACAACATAAATAACATTTTTTTTACAGGAGAGACAAAAAACCTTATAAACCATAAAAAAAGTGATTTCGAAAAAAAGTGTTGCTTATGTTGTTTTAACAATCACCGATTCCTATTTCATATATTTTTATTAATTATACATATATACTCGTATGTATTGTATATATATAGTTCTAGTGTGTAGTACGTCAATTGAAACTGGAGTAGGCTACGAGACTACTACTAAAAAAGTAAAGGCAAGTCGAGAACATTATTTGAGGTACAAAGTATTTTTTGAAATTTAAAGATTTTTACTTGACGAGTATTAGACTTGCAAAAAATAGTCTCTTTAAATGCCTTGTGGCCAGCAATAATTCAATTGTGGATTTTTTTTTATCGCTTTAACAGCTTCTTGTTTTTAAATCCATTTGTTTGTATATACTTCAAAAAAGACTTAACCAATCCGAAGCGATTTTCTTCGAACCTTGGAATTATGCTTATGAGACTAATTCTAGAAAAACCAAAGGGTAAATGACATTGTTCTTAGGTCCAAAAATAACGGCATGTATGTAGATATCTGCCATGCAACCGTTTACATTTTTTTGAACTCAAAAAAGCCTCGAATGACTTTGATGATTTTGTTATTTTTAATTTATATAATAATTTTTTGGCATTTTTTCAAAAATTATTTTTCGACCAATTTTTAATCTTACGGTTCAAAAAAAATGTATACTTCGTTGTTTCTTGACAAAATTTTTTGACAGTTTTTGTTATTGACAATATTTTTTATTACTTTTTTTTTTAAATTATGGTCAAAAACCAAATTCATTTTTAGAGGTTTTCTTTGGGACACGAACATTTTCTTCGACGAAAATTTACAAATTTCCACAGTTTCGTCAGTTAGCGGGGCAGCGCCCTCTAAAAGCGAGTTAAACGGTTAAAAACGGAAACTATCCCTTATAGATGCCTTGTTACCAAATAGTTTCTAAGATTTGAAATAAGGATTGGTTCAAATATCTGTTTGTTAGTTGATTTGAAACAAATAAAATTATTTACCAAATTATTATAAATACCGTATACTGCGGCTACTTTATGGCAACAACTATTCCAATTTTTTGTCTTCACTTTTTAATTTTTGTTGATAAAATAAAAAACAATTTTCCATCATTCCACCACAAAGCTAGGAAATTTTGTCAATAAAACATTTCCTGTTCAAAGGAAAAAATACAAACTAAATCAAAATCACTTTATTTACTTACTTTTAAATATTATTATTTATTGAATTTTTAAAACTTAAATTACAAATAACTGTAGGTTCATTTTACAGCATTTATAAATCTTCATGACCTAATGTCAAACAAACTGGATTCTTCTTATAAACACCCTTTTCCTGAAGCACTGCATGTGGTGAACATCTCCACGGATCACTTGTTTCAACTTGCCATTGAAACAAACGTTCTTTTAAGCTCTTCAGCAAATCTTTAAACTTCGTTTTCGAAGCCAAATTCCATCGTTCTAAAGAATCCATTTTTAAATCATAAAGTTCCCATTCTGGTCTCTTGTAATAATTTAGCAATGTCTTAACCCACGGGAGCTTCTGTTTCGTAATGGTCGCATTCAAAATTTCCTGAAACGTTGGAGAAGTGTAGAGATCCTGATCAATTGGGAAATAACTCCAGTAGTTCAGATTATGAATTAGCTTATAGCGACGGGTCCTTATCATCCGCATTGGATAGTTCATAGTGATTTCATGAAAATTCTGACTTCCGAATATGGTTTCATTTTCATTTGGTTGCGGTTCATTGTCGAGAAGTGGAAGAAGTGATTTCCCAGTCATATCTTTATTTGCTTTGATACCAAAGACATCCAAAACAGTCGGAGTGAGATCCAATAAGCTTGTCATAGCTGAAGTCACTTGATTTCTTCGTTTACCCGAATCTGGAGAGGAAAGTATCATTGGTTCACGAACACCACGATCGTAGAGGTTCGTCCTTCCACTAGGGAATGGCGGACCATTATCTGATGTGTACATCACCAAAGTGTCTTTATCAAATCCAATATTTCGAAGTTCTTTCAACACTAATCCAATTCCTTGATCGAGTCTCGATATCGTCATGTATTGGGCAGCCAGTTCTTTTTGAACGGTGTCTGTTTGTGGCATCCAATCAGGGATTTTCAAATTTCTCCAGTCGTAATAGATCGGACGCCAATCAGGTATCATGCCCATACCTTCTTCCCCAGAACCCCATCGTTCACAAAACTCTCCGTATTGAGGGGTTATATGACCACAACGATGAGGATCGTGAAAGGCTACCACCAAAAAGAAGGGCTTCTTTTCGTGTTTGGTTCTATTGAAGAAATCCCTCACGTAGAGTTTAATATTCGTAATATTCCTCCCAATCTGGTTTATCGAATGGTTCTCCTCGGTTTGCTCGTAATCAAATTGGAAATTTTCTCCAGCACCCACATGCTTCTTGCCAATTATTCCGGTAAGAACATTTCCACTTGTCCGAAGTATATTTGGCAATGATGTCACACTTTTGAAAACATCAAAGTTATGAACTCCCTGATGTAGACCGTACATTCCATTTTGATGACTAGCCTGACCGGTAAGTATTTGAGCCCGACTTGGCGAACAACTACTAACCGAAGTGAAAGCGTTATTGAATAATAAACCATCTTTTGCCAGTGCATCTAGATTTGGAGTTTGGCAATATTTATTTAGATATGCACCCATTTCAAAGCCGGCATCATCGGCGACAAGTAGAAGTACATTCTTCACAGATGAAACTTCATAAATATGCAGAAGTAGAATCGAAACAAAACACAATATTTTTGTCTGTTTTGCTGCCATGTTGGCGAACTTATTATATTCGGAATGATGAAAAGTTCAATCGCAAACCATAAACGTATATTACTGTAGACGAACCGAAACCGATTGCAACTGACCAAAACCAGAGACCGGAACTCTGTTCTGTGTTTATTTTCTATAAAGATAACTTCGAATGGACATTTTATGGGGGTAATCTCTTTCTCTCATTGTACAAACATCGTGAAGCCTGCGGCGCTGCTGGCGGCTTAAGTGAGTAAAAGTGAATGTAACTTTGAGATATAGTGCTGTGAAGAATAACTTTGTTTTAAAAATGTATCAATTCGATATTTTGTATACCTATACATTTATTGATATTTGGCCATTTAAAAATCGTTAAATTTTCAAAAAAACAAATAAGGGTGTCACATAACCACACATAACGTATTTCTCTGCAGATTTTGATGAAATTTTTTCTGTAGTTTTTTTGAATAATTAAAATAATTTCATGAAACAATATTTTTCAAAAGACTGATATCAACGGTACCTACCATAGAACCGGGTTTTTGATATTGGATTTTCTTATATACAGTTTGAAGGATTGCAATCAAAATATTTTTAAAAGAAGTCGTACATAAACTGCAAAAAAATCTACATATATAAAAGTTTTCAAAAATATAGTTTTTTGAACTTTTGAAACATCAATACAATTTTTGGAAATGGATGAACAGAATCATAAATTATCAAATACATATTAAAAATGTGTTTCTCAATTTTTTCTTAAATTCTTAAAAATATATATACATACATATATAACAACGCTCTAACGAGTTGGAATGTTTTTTCGAAAAATTCATATTTTAAGCTCAAACTTCAAAAATTGACTTATTTTATTTAATGAATTTTTCTCTGATAAAGTTCTTGTTTTTGTAATATGGACTGTACTTTATTTCCTTACATGTCAGTTAAGCTCAAATCCAGCTCGAAATAGGTGTTTTGGTGAATTGAATAAAAAAGTAGGTACTTAGAATGATGAACAATTATTTAAAAATGACGGTAATATGTTCAAATGTCAAGAGTTTTATTACTTTGTTGAACAATGACCAAAACTGGACCCAAAGTCTTCACAAAATTGCCCATGTTCTATTTAGTAGATTAGCCATTAGCTCCTGAAACCTTCCAAAAGTAAGTTATAGAATGTACGATTTCAAGTTTGGTATCAAGTCGAACACAAGGTCTAAAATAAAATAAGGAATCTTCTGCTCACAGATGACGAAAATAATTATTTGGGACTATATGATAAATAATTAATTGAAACAAAGAACTATTTACAGCACTGTGAGGACTTTTATAATATAAGACATTTGATTCAATTGAACAATGAAAAGAAAGCAAAAATGAATATCTTTGAACCTACATATGTACATATAATGTATATCTATTTCATTTCGAAAATCTTAAACTGGAATTGAATTAAAGAGTTACTTGTCGGCTCTGGTTGGCACAAAAAGTAATGAAGTTAAATGAGCTTTATGATGAATCAATAAAAATAAAATAAAAATATTTGAGAAGATCGGATAGCAGAATTTGGGTGAATATTGTTTTTTTTTAAATAAAACTAAATATTGATTTAAAGTTGAACCAAAAAAATTTTCATCAATATAAGAAATATATGTATATATTTTAGCAAAACTAAAACCATCAAAAATACTTTTTAGAATAACTTGAAAAAAATCTTGTATGCTCGTACACCCTGTGTAGTGTGTTGTGTACCCTTAGTCAAAAAATTAAAAAATTCAAAAAATTTGTTTTCTAATTAATTAAGTTAATTAATTATTAAAAGGCTGTATCATTAGTTTAAATTTGATTTTAAATTAAATGCAGAAAACAAAAAAAAATTGAAAATGTTGATGTTGAAAATAAGATTTTTAAAATTATTAAATTACTTTTTAAAAAAAATAGATTTTTGACAAAAACGTATGTACACTCAGTCACGAAAGTAAGTATAGTTATAGTAAGAAGTTCAGACACTTTCGGGTCTGAGTTTACATACAAATATTTTAACATTATATTATTGGGGAAATAATCGACTTACCTAGTATGATGTTAAAGCATTGCAAGTTTGCCAGCAATGATCTAGTTCACAGTGGGGAAAATTACAAAAAAAAACATTTTGAAACAAATATAAAATAACAAAATATGTAAATAAAATCAGACTGTAGGTTGTCACTTTGACTTCTGAGTCCATATACCTAACTTCGTTCCTAAGACTAAGGTTTGATTGCTTTTTTTTTTTTGAAAACTGTCATTGTTTAGACGAGTTCAGAAGCACCACCGTTTTTAGCAAAAGGGCATTAGCATTTAACCAGTAAGCGAAACAAAAAGATTCTTTTGCCTGGTTTTTTTATTTTTATAATATTTTTGAATAACCATACTAAAAAAAAGATAATACATTTTAGCTGTAGGTACCTACTTGATGGATTTTTTGTTCAATAATTTTGTAAATGATGAAAATATATTTTTACAACAAAGTAGATAACACCTACAAGAAGATTGATAGGTATACCTATCTATTCGCGGAACTCTTTCTAAATATTTAAACTTAAAAAAAAATGTCTGCGAAATTATTTATTATTTCTATAGGTACAAATGGCAAAAAATGTGTTTGTTTACACTTTTATCATAAACATGCATATGTATGTACATTAAAATTTATTTACTTCTTTTTCTACTTAATTTTACTGCTTCTTTCCTTCAGTACATAGCTATGTACATATGTTTGTACATATGTGATCACTAATCAGTCTATTTTAAAGAATTATAATATTCAACAATGACTTGCAAATTTTAAATCATGTGTCTCTCCACATATTTCAAATTGAATGTGCAAACTGAACAATATGTCATTTTTCCTCATGCCAACAGAGTACTTATCTAAATATAAAATAACTATATAGATGGTGAAGTCAAACCAAATGATGACGCTCATTGATGTGAACAAGTTGCTTACATATCGTTAAGCTAATACTTTATTAAAAAATGTAAAGGTAATCAGAGGTATGTTAGAAATAAATAATTAAAAAAATTATACATTGATTCAGTGTAATACACGAAAAAAAGCTTTTATAGTAGTTCAGTTGAGAGTTGAGACTTAAAAAATACATTGAATGAAAAGAGAAAAGAGCTTTCTCTAACGAAATGACGTGAAATTATTACATCAGCATTTTAAAAACGAGCTCAGTGTCGGTAAGATTCAGATAGCTACAGGTTATAGCCACAGGCAACTGAACTCAAAGTAGGTAGGTACGAAATATATTTGCATAATCTGTCTCGTGCCGTCCCTTGACAGATTCACCCTACTTCTGCTTCTTTCTACCAGATGGATGACCAATGCAAATAATTATAAAATAATACAAAACAGATGTTTCATAGGGAAAAGTTTTTCAATGGCTATATAGGTTTGCTGAACTTTGCAATAATAATAACCCAGAATAACTTCAGAGTTGCTTTTAATCAATATGCTGGCTTAGCTTATTTTGTTTTTTTTTGTCAAAAAACAATAAAAATATTATAACATTGATTTTGTGGCCAATCAATTGAAGAATACACCATGATGGAAAAGCAACTGTCGTTGCTAGCAAGCTGAAAATAACAAATTTTATCTTTCCTAGTTCCAAACAGCTTGAGTGTCTATAGTAGTATGTATTTCAACTTTATTATTCAGCGTTTTTCTTTTTTAGTTCAGAGCTGAGCACTGAGCAGAGTCTGAGCGAACAGAGTAGAGTAGAGTAGAGTTCTGAGCTCCGTTTACTCTGTTATTTTATTCTGAGCTCACAGAGCGCGCTCTGAACATGTTCAGAACTAAAAAACGAAACACGAATTTGAAGCTCTGAACTATCAGAGCTCAAAAAAAAACACAATTATTTTTTTGACAGTTCGAGCTCTGCTCTGTAAAAAAGAAAAACGTGGATTCTAATCGAAACTAAGGGAAACATTATGCTCGTTTCCTACCCCCACCAACTCCTTCGCCTACAAATCTTTTTCAACTCTAAAAATTTCTCTAGTGTTTGAGCATTGAAGTTATTCAAAAAAAGCCATTTTTAAAAAGTCATGTCGTTTCACATTTAAAACGCTGCAAGTACTAAAAAAATAACAGAAACGTTTAAAAAAGTGTCATTGTGCAAGAAAAAAATATATTTGAAAAATTTTCGAAAAAGTATGAAATATTCATATATGTATGTACACATACATACATAGGTAAGATGTAGTAAATAAATTAATGTTGTTTCACTTGCAGAATACAATAAGCTGCTTTCAATTTTCTGACCAAAATTTTGTTCTGCAGAGAAACCTATTTAAAAAAATTTTATTTACAGTCAGTTATAGATAAAATCGGCTTATCTATAACTGACTGTAAATAAAATTACAATTTATGAGTTTGTTTGGCAAATAAAAGCTTTTACGGAATTTCTCTAAAGAAAAATTCTATACATATTTAGTGGATTTTCTTTTAAGCCTTCTAATTTATAAACAATATCCAAAAGCACAACCGAGAAGTATAGTTCAACAACAAAAAAGCTTTTACCAACCAAAAATCTTTCTGTCACTGCTATGCCTTAATTTCTTCTTTCTCAGTTTCGTATCGTTCTTCATCGTGTAAAATAATTCGTACTTCTTGCTTGCTCATGCCAAAGAAAACGTTTTGTCTACGAAAAATCATTACTTCAACTATTTTATCTGTTTTCAAACAAAAGTATTGTTAAATAGAAAACTCGTCACTAAATTCACAGAAAATAACCTTGCTCCTATTATAAAAAAAAATCCCGTCCCCTGTCTCAAAAGATAGTGCAATAAAAATAAATTTGCAAGTGCACAAGACCTTTTTTTTTGTAACTTACACTGTATTGTTTTGAAAATTGTTTATTAAGAATATCTTATTCATGGAATCGTGGTCATATCGATTAAGGGATTTTTCTAATTTAGCATAAAATTACTGATTTAATTTGTATTGCTTTTATCGAACAAAGAATTGCATCATAAAGTGAAAAAAAGTTTTATTGTGAATTTACCATTTTATATTAAATCTTCTTCAATATTAAATATTAAAACAAAAGAATTTCAAATAAAAAATAAGTGAAGGAAGAACAAAAAAAAACAAGAAAAATAAGCAGATAACTAATATGACATCTGAAAATTACATGCTGCATTTTAATAATCAATCCATTGTGACCTTTATCAGTGGCGTCGACTTAATCAGCCGGTGCTTTAATACTATTTTGAGTGTTGTGAGCATCATTGCTCTATTAATGATTAATTGTTTCAACAAATTTGCGGTACAAGAAATTAAGTTAATTAAAAAGACAAAGTTCGGGAAGTTTGGTTTTTGTGGTTTTTCAAGTGATAGAGGCATTTTGATGTCGTCAAACTCCTGCAGAAGAATCGATCAAATGCAGCAACTAAAATCTATTATTGTTCGAATTATTAACAATAATTTTCATAGATACTGTCATTGGCATTGTCAATATAAAATTTGTTCTTGTCACTATTTGTCATTGCAAGCTAAATTGTTGTCAAAGAAGTGGAATAATTTTAAGACAAACTCAAAGGAATACGGAGTCATGATGCGGGGTATGTTTCCTTTTTTTTTTAATTTTTATTATTGCAGAAAAATTGTTTTTTATTAGAGTGATTTAGCTCTGTTCGTTAACTTTGGAATTTTTGTGAATTGGTATTTTTGTGACAACGAATTATAACTGCAGAAATTGCTGGTATCAAACGGATTTTGATTTATCGATAGACCTTTATCAATTCATTGAGTGGTTGATTTGATCACAGTACACATAAAGAAGGTAATATCATTAGAGTTTTCATTTTTGTTCTCTACTGCGCATCTGTTTACAATATTACCTATTCGGCCATATTGGAATTTTGTTGTTGTGTTAATACTCTGTCATATCACCATGCCGGCCATCTTTATTACCCTTTTGACGGGTCTCGTTTTTGAAAACCTGCGCAATATAATACCTTCTATATGTGTACTGTGGATTTGATAGTATGGTTTGTCAGTTTATACAGTGAGTCCCAGCAATCATGGTCGAAACTGAATATGGTGATAGAGATTTGTCATGTGCTCTAAGAATTGAGAGTATTTTTTGGACAAATGTGGTATAACTATTGATGCATGTTTACTATGTTTAGAGCAAAAACTAA
Organism: Syrphus vitripennis; assembly: GCA_958431115.1. Taxonomy (NCBI): domain Eukaryota; kingdom Metazoa; phylum Arthropoda; class Insecta; order Diptera; family Syrphidae; genus Syrphus; species Syrphus vitripennis. Next base: position 31,610,920 of record OY288108.1, read on the forward strand.
TTTATGGAACGCCGTGAGCAAAAAACTGCTTCAAAATATGGACTTATAAAAATTAAAAAATTAAATGCTGAAGTCGTAGGAGATCCTGATAAGTTGAGGTATCTTGAATCGTTGACCATCGATATTTTTGTTTTGCAAAAACGATCATCTACTAAAATTGTATGATGGGAAGGAAAGATGGTTGGATTAAAAGTCTTATTTAAAAACGCAACATAGAGCCTACATAAAGTTATGTACTCCTTATAATGCCTCTAAACGCGGAAATGTTATTTATAAAACTTATGCAACGTTACATAGTGCCATAATAAGCTAAACGCGTTTAGGGGTTGAATAGAGCCTACATAAGGAAATTATAGTGACGAAATGTCATTTTGATTAATGTCCATAATTTGTTTTGAATAATTCAAATTAAAAAATTTACCAATTTACCTCATTTTTAAATTGTGTCTTCCACAAGTTTTCGGAGGAGTATCTAAAAAGTTATATTAATTATATTCAAACATTTGTTTCGCTTATAATACTTACTTTATCGGAAGAATCCCAATTGGCCGTGCGGATTCGTTTAGCTTTCGGCGGTTCCATTATTTTTATTTATTGTTTATTATTTTTTTTGATAGGTACTTCTCTACAAACAGCTGATTTGATAATGACATTGAAATGGAAAAATAGAATAGATTTCCCCATTTTGGTACTTTTTTTGACATAAGCACTGCATAACTATAATTTATAGGAACATTTTTTATAAATACGAATTTATGCAACGTTACATAGCGGCTACATAAACCCTTATGCACTGCATAACTATTCATCTGTTTAGCGAATTCTATTAAATAAGACTGTAAGAGTTTAAAAACAAAATGGCCTATCATTATTTACCTACAACATTTTTTTATAGAACTTATGTGACAGATTTTAAAAATTCAAAATGAAGTTTCTCGTTCTTAAGATATGGATTAAAATGCGTTTTTCAAAATGGTGGTCAACGTACAACCGATACCGTCGTGCCATTTTTATTCTAATCTTGGAAAATTATTTTTGACTTTGCTGACTGGCCTATTTAGCTGAATCGACTTCCACAGATGAAAAACTGAGCTACTATCACATGTGACTGTATTGTTGATGTTACATTCGATTATCGTCATAATCGAAAAACCACAAAACTGCTATCCATTCACATTAAAAGATAAAGAATCAACGTTTAGATCGCAATATGGAGAAACCAATATGAACAAGATTAAAGTACTTACAGTGTGCCTCTTTTATATTAGACACCGGTGTACCGATACGGCGAAGCGATAACTGATATTTTGAAACGTATTTTCTTATGTTATCGGTGAGTATTATAAGAAATAAACGACCGGCCATTAAACACAAAAACGCCATATTTAACACTCTGGCTTTTATGCTTAGAGCTTTATTAATAAAAATATATGTAAAACTTGCAAAGCAAAACGGGAATATTCTCATTTACATTTTATAAAGTACAGGTTTTGTGAATATAAACTATTGGACTTTCGAATTGAATTATAGAAGGGAAAGGCCCGATGTAAGGCCAACCTGGTCACACTACCTTAAGCTTTTTTCAGAAAGTTCAATTATAAATCCATTGATGGTAGAGTGTCTTTTTATATTTTGTATGACTCATCCAGAGTATGGTTTTTCTCATTTTGTATAAATGACGGTTAAGTTTTTTTTCTACCTACATTTATCTATACTTTAAGTTAGGTACATATTTTGCTATACCATAGCTTCGGCGACGGTGGTTCCCACAAGCCACAAACGAAATACAAGTGGATTCATTGAGTGGGGCATATCTAAGCTTTTGTATTTCATGAATTTCACAAGACGTGGGCCAACCAACCAACTGTCGATAACTCAAGTTAATTTGTTTTTTGTTTGTATTTGTGTTTGTTTGTACAAAGTTTTTCTGCGATTATTATATTTTCTAACAAATTTCCCTGTATTTTCCCCTTTAAACAGTTGAATTGGTAGTTGAATTAATTAAACTAATTAACTTCGCTACAAAGTTTGCTTAGGGTTATCTTTTGAATTTACTTAAGATAGGTTATCTTTAAATAAATATATTAAAAATTATAGGTATGATGTAGGCAGGTAGTAATTAAGTTAAGTGTTTTGTTTTTTTGACGGCGATTAAGAGTAAATAGACCTATTTTGACGGGAAAATTTTATTCATATTATAAACAAAATGAACTTGAGATCTTAATTAATCTTGACATTAAAATTTAAGAAAACTCAAACAACTACTTTGACCTTGAAATTCTATCTTCCTGTCTATTTGTTCTGCTACAATTTCAACAGGTTAATTAATATTCTTAAAAATAATAAGTAACTAGCTAATACTAACTAACAAGTAATTAGCAATAAAACAATCTTAAAATACCTACCAAAAATTTAGGTATTCTTTTTAAAGCAAAAATCCTTTTCAAATCAACATAACAAATAATTTTTTCCGAATATTTCTTAAAACCAGCTTGATTTAATGAGGAAAAGCTTTTTGAAATTTAATAAGATTGTCATATTATTTTAAGAACAATACCACTAAGAAAACACATAAATAATGAATTTGAATGAATGTTTAAGTAATCGGAATGTCAAAGAAGAAAAAAGTAGGTACACAGACACACGCTTTATTATATTTCTAAAACTAATAGCCTTTCCACACCGAACCGAAAACGAGGTTTTCGGCTAAAAGTTTTCGAAACCTCTTAAAGTGTTCACACCAAATATTTATAAGTTTTCATTTGACATTTCAATTATTTTGACACTAACTGTCAAAGTTAAATGAATTCTCACTGATTTGGATACAAAAAAAGAAAATTGAACAATGTATATGAAGATTTTGCTTAACTACATATCCTTAAATGTCAAACTAATAAATTTACACTTATAATTTTTTACAACTAACTATGCTGAACAATGTTGCGGAAAAATTCTTCCTGGAAACTTCAACATACCGAGAATTTCAAGTAACAATATACAATTCATAATTTATGTAGGTTATGTATACCTGCTTCCTAGAATTCTACATATACTCGAGAGACACGCTATCTTATTTAGTGATATCAGTTAACTTTTTGCCTTCTATCAATTGACGTACATAATATAGATTAGATTCATATAGAAAAAAATAATTTTTATGGCTTGTGTTTTATGCCATAAGTTTTAGGATTTTCAACAAAAGTGGAATGATAGATTGTAGATATTGAACCTTTCCAGTTTAAACACCGGATATAGATTTTGATATTTTTTATAGGTATTATACCAATTAAACTGAAAATAAAATAGCGTAGCTGTTAAGCATATTAACTGATTGTTTCTAGGCCACCATTTAAAAAAATAACTCATCGTAGATAGCCTTTTTTTAAAGTTCAGAAGATTTTTTCTGGTGTTTTGTCTAATCTTCCAATGTTGGGAACGTCAATTATTCCGAAGTAAATTTTATTCGATTTGCCCAAATAAATTGAAATTTTTATGTTCTATCAAAGTTTTCAAGTCCCATAATATGATGCTCTCAGTCATACTTATACAACTTCAAAACTTTCTTCTTCCAGTTTTCTTTTTGTAAAAAAAAAACTGCTCTTTTTATCAGAAAGTGATATTCTAATGATTAGAGTATTAAGATTGATCAAATTTCAGAATTTCTATTTATTTTCATTCAAATTATTACGTCAGTGAAACATGTTTTGTAGCAGAAAATTGTTTTGAATAATAAACGGCCTTGAATCGAAATCTGTTTGTAGGAATAAACATTCGTCGGCTGCAAAGATTTTCGACATTAACTATAACACACCTAAGCACTTGCATACAGTCCGCAAATTTTCACGGAGATGTAATTATGTAAATCTAATGACGTTGTAAAAATATTTGGTCAAAACATTCATCAGAGTCAAATAGAAGTGCATTTAGAGTGTAAAGGCAATACTTATAGAATAAATATGCTAAGTTCGAATCATCAGGAAAACATAAAAATGCATCTTTTTTGCCAAACGAATATTTTTCTGTTCGAATTATTTTTTTACAGAAGACATTCATTTTTGTTTTGTCATTGTGATGGAAATTAAATGAGAATATAGCAAATATTCCGTTTTCCAGATTGCTATAATCGAACTCTAAGAATGAGAAGAGCAGTGTTACCTAATATCGGCTTAGTGGATAGTGGATTATTATAGATTGAAAGATGTCATACAGGTAGCTAGCTACCTTTATAAATGAAAACAAAACATGAAAAAAGGTTTATTTAATAAGGCACTTCAAAAAGTCATTGATGGGATCATAAAAACTGATTCCAAGATCAAGGCAAGTAGGTACCTAGTATTTAAAAGTTGAAAAGGAGAAAGTAGATAGAAATAATTACCATAATTCTAGATGTTGTTCGGTGGTGAAATGTGTATTCTTGGAAAGGGAATAAACAAATATTCACATATTTCTTCAAAACGTTGTATTTTTGTTTTGAATTGAAAAAAAAAACGGTCAAAAAATTCTGTAAGAATTACGTTGTTTAATTTTTTATCTTACATAAAAAAACAAACCTAAAAAACCTTTTGTTTCACTTTATATGTAGATAGAATAATATTGTATTAAGCTGGTTTCAGATATAGATCTTTTCCATTTAATGTACCTACTTACATTTGTAATTTTTTTTAAAACAAAAAGTTTTTCTCATAATTAATTTTTATTTTAATTGATATTTTTCTTTAAAAATACGCAATTCTTATTAAATTTCAATAATTTTTTCTCAATAAGATTTAACATTCCACGTTATGCCAGTATTCGATTTCAAAAATAGCGAACCTAATTTCACCAAAGTTGAATATTTAAGCGTTTGCCGCCTACATATTGTGAATATCAAAAAACTTGAGTCCAAAGATGATAATGGGATGTCCATTTGGATACACTTGGATTAAAGTTTAAATCGCTAATATGGCGTTTAATGCTAAAGCTTAGCTGTCATAAATTGTCATGTCTCTATCCTCGTTCACTATTTAAACATCCCTCAAAATATAAATTAAAATGAAAAATTAAAAGAATTTTAAAGAATTTTTTCCGTGCACTACCTACCCATTATTAGACATCTAAATTGCATGCCAAATCTACACTTTATATTGAACATTCATTAATGTACATATCTATGTATATCCCGACATTAAAATGGATGGTCGCAGCGCATGATATTATGCTTGGCTACGTAATTTTCATTGTAGACAACTTGAATAAAGATCTATAAATAGCACCACTTTGCCAAAAAAGCCGGTATAAACAAGAATGTAAGCCTTTATACTTATATATGTACATAGATATAGGCACTTAGCAGACATTTAATTTTATTTAAAATTTTCAACCCACTATGTTTTTTAAGGATGAAAACATTCAAACTATCAAAACAACTATGACTCATCATATTTGTTCGCAATAAAAATGAAAGAGAAACTTGGTTTTTTCCAGAGAAATTATCCCCAGAGTATAAATAGTACTTTTATACTCTTATATGAATATACATTTTGTGATTACTTTCTTGTTTTTGTATTTTGTTATTATTCTTCTTTAACATAGAAGATAGAACATACATAAGGGTAAATTCGTACAATCCACTCGCATATATGTACCTATAATTTTTCTGTGCAAATTAGTGAAAATAAACTGTCATTTGATTTTTCACCTAGGTTTACTTTTTTTCTCAATAAAAAAGATAATTAGGTAGGTATACGTTATAGAAATCTTCCTCAGGGCGCCAGTTTTTTTTTTTAAATACAGGCACTATGGAAGAATTTATATTAGGTATTTCTGCTTGGGTTTTTTAAGCTCGAGGGAGAGCGTGAGAAAAAAAATCCTAATAAATAGCGGGGAAGACAGAAATTCCTTTTGTTGCTGGTTGATAAAATTGCAAAGTACTTGCTCTTTCATCTTTGTGCTTTCCATTCTTGTAGGTACTTTTCTATTCAGGAACACTACATTTTATTCTAAATTCGTCGTTCAACAGATCAGGAAATAAATTGGTGGACCATTATTTATATGTAAGAAATTTGTAACCTCTAATGCCCCTGTATCAAAAATTATATCAATAAGTCTGTTTGTTGACGCCTCTTTAGAATATTCGTATGTCATTTGAACTTTGAACTAAGATTGCGTATAAATTACATGTTTTGTAAACTTAAACCAACAAAGAATATTTCTTCTGAAATGCGTTTAAATACATATATGTACATACATTAATATTACCAGTCATCAAAACAATAAATAAATTGAAGAGGTGACTCAGTTTTCATTTCCCAACATGAAATCAAGAGAAAAATTCAGTACTTATCCACATTGATTAAACTCGTAGTACCAATCGGCACCGGCTAAAAAAAAAAACCAAAAGATTAATTTACTACAATATAGGTACATACTCGCAAGTTGTTGTTTGTTATCTTTTTCACTTTATTTTGCCGAATGAAGAACGAACAGCGAGTGCGCCATACAGAAAAAAAACAACCGAAAATAATGGGAAATTTTGTGTTCGATTAAAACAATATTTCGTATCTACAACTTTTGTCCACCCATACATACACATTTAAATGATTTCCCCTTTTTGAAACCAATACTCTAACAAAATACCAGCTTTATCACATTTTTTGTGAACTCATTACAAGAAACCTGTCTGAATTCGAATTTCACAACGAACAGTAATTCGTTAGCGTATCTACGTACCGCACGGTTTTCATTTTACCGCGTTCCGTTACCATACACAGAGGTGTGTGATTGAACATTTAATATATATTTGTATTCCTTTCCGGAATCCCGGAAACAAAATTATTAATCCTTAGTGAAAAGGTGTTTAAAATAAAATTAAACACTTGAAAAGACTTTGTTAAAAAAAGAACTAGGAATCCTCAAATTCCTTACTTATATTGTGAGTGTTGTAAAAACTTCAAGCTAGAAACGCATTTCTAGCTTGTGACAAATACTTCCACTACCAGAACCTTTTCCTCATTTCCTGGATAAGAATTTAAATCTTAAACGTAAGTTATAAAAAAAATCATATCTATATCTATTATATAAGTTAAAAATTTTAATTAAAAAAACTAAACGAACTAAGAAAAAAAAATATAAAAAAAACGTGAAAAAATTACTCGAATATTCGAAAGTTTCTATACTTAGATATTTTTTTTCATAAAAAAAAATCTTGTTTTTCTTTCTCTATTTCAATTTTGCTGACTCGATAATTTTAAATACACAAAATTTGGACAAAATGAGTATCCAAACAACGTATGGATCGCGTACGTCATTGTTCACACAATTCGTGAAAGAAATATCAGTTCTTTATTTTCGTGAAAGAGACAGATACTTATAGAAGGTTATGTTTTTTCTCCTTTTCATTATTTTTGGAATGTACATTTCACTGTTCTCTCTATACCTGCTATGCTGTGAATCTGTGATGAACTTGTTTTTTTTTTTAAACATTCAAATTCAAAATGTATGACTTTGACTGCCTATATGATAGCCTTGTGGCATGCCACGTTTGATTTTTACGCCAATTACCAACATATAATTAATTTAATTGCATGATAATTTACTCTTTTCCCTCACTAAAATCATAGCTAAAACTGCTTTGCCATTAAATAAGTTTTATTTTCCATTGAATATCGTTAGTTGCCATGGCGATGGCGTGCTAAACATTTTTTAAGTCGCAATTTTTTCCATTATAAAATGGTCATTAAATTTGAAGTTATCGGACTGGCCTATCATGAGCAGCATTGAACATACACAATAGTATGGTATAATTTAGGCTCATTAACGATTGTCAAAGAAGATAAGGTTTTTATATATGTAACCTCTTTATAGATACGAATTGCGAAAAGTTAATAAAAAGTTCAATTTTGTCTTTTGTATCTCAGTTTCATGGTTCACATTCAATCCAACAACAAAAATAAAAGTTATTTATTTTTGTGTAGGAGCGTATTTGTACATTATACATATTATATTATGTACATATGTACATTCTTTTTTTTTTTGGTGAAACACCAATACAGGTTTTTAAACACGAATGGATAGAAATATTATTAAATCATTGCAATAATATCACTAAACAAGCTTTAAGTATAAATAAAAAAGCTCTCTAATTGTAAGCTTTTATTTTATTTTATTGAACAAATAAAAGAACTTAAAACTTTGGAAACTTCAGGAAGTTTGAACTTGAAAATATTTGAATGTTTTTATGTCCAAAGCAAAAAAAAAAACAAGTCAATGTATGTACAATTGTACATACCTATACCCATACTGGTTGTTATAAGAAAAATTGTATATTAGATACATACTGATGTGAAGGCTTCTTAAATATAAATTTTAACATTTTGTTTTAAGACGAACATTTTATATATTAAGATAGCTCTAAACGACAAACATGCTCACCGAACTTGCTCGTTTGCGTTTTCCCCTACACGACAAACACATTTTGCAAACATTCATTTTGATCCGATTTTTCAAAGAATAAACATCATTTGCGATAAAGATGCGCAAGTTGTTGCACTCAACGAAGTTCAGATTAAAAATGAGGTTTACTCGCGAGTCGCGAACATGGCCCTGGACGGCGAACATTGAAGCCAACGAACACGAAAAATTGAAATTTTTCGCAAACAACGAACCGATCACGAACAAGCCCCTAGTCCCTACACAACGAAAACATAGCGAGCATGTTCGGCGGATGTTTGTCGTTTAAGGGACAAATTGTATCAAGGGGCTTATTATGGTACCATGTGATTGACCTTAACCGATTGTATTTTAATAAATTCAATGAATCCGGTGGAAGAGTCACATTACTCAATTAAAAAAAAAAATAACTTCAAACAAAAAGAATTAAATTTTGAGTTCGAGAATTGGTATCACAAAAACAAATATATAAAACAACTTATATTTTAAATACTTAATTATCGCAAGATGAATTTTTGCAATAATTATTTATACCTACATTTTAAAGTCCCCTCAACCTAGGACAATGTTTTTCAATAGAACATGTTCATGACTCATGAGTCAACTCGCAAAGTATTTTTTACGATTTGGGAAAACCCCTTTTTTATTGGTAAACAGCTCTTTTGTTTTGTTTAAATAATAATTTTTGCCAATATTATTTGTTTTACTTATTTCTGAGATTCCAAATTAATTTTGTTCTTTCTTGAAGTGGTAACATTACAAAATTGATCTCAATGTACCAATAATTGGATGGTTTACCATATATAAGGGTCCAAATTCCAAATATTTATAAAACTTAAAAAGATATACATATGTACTAATTGACAGAAATTGTCTAAGCTTTCCCAGTGCATTCACATAAACATAGTATGGATAAGAATCAAAATAGAAATAATGATTAACAATAATAATTAGCAATAATGTGGCGCCCAACGCAAGTCCTTAGTCCTATCTATTTTTTAATTTGAAATATATGTACATAACTTTAAGATATTATTTTAAGAAAAATCAATATTTGTCCATCAAATAAACCAAAAATTAATATTTTTGTTTTCTTTTATTTTTATTTACAGTTTGAGGCAAAACAAAACCGCGCAAGACTCTTTTAAGAGCTAGTTAAGAGTTAATCTTACAATTCCTTTGCCAGAAACACAAGGATATTATTATGTAAGTACACAAAAAAAATACCATCTCTAAGGTGTAACAAGGATCTATCGATCAAGATTTGCAAAATTATTTAAAAACTATATACGATACAAAACAAAAACACAAGAACATACCTAATTAGTTTTTCTTTTTAATTACAAGTTTTCAAATGAAAATTCTTGCAAATCTTCTTCGGCACAAAATGAAATATCTATGATCAGTTATTATTAATCACAAAGTTTGCTTTTTATTCACAGAAAAGAGAAAAAATATTTTTATTATATACCTACTTGTTCCTTTTTTGTTCCAAACTTTTGTAATTTTTTTTTATCCTGTTGATCAACAACTGATAAATTAAAGAACATATACTTGGCATTATTTTATTCCTATATAAAAACGCAATGTTGAATTTGGTAAATGAAAAACCTATTCGGGCATATCTATGTATACAAATGAAGTGAAATCAATTCATTTTTTTTCATTCCAATAAGACTTGTATCAAGTACATATCTATAAATAAAATGGTGTTGGGATTATAATTCCAAATTATAATCTGTCCGTCATCCAAAAGAAAAAATAAACAATCTTTGTGATCAGTTATTTTAATATTTTCAATTTTCCTGCATTTTTAGACTTCAAAATGGCTGCCCAAAACAACGCCCCAACCTGCCAATCACGGCCAGCGAACACCAACCAACAAAATCATACCGACTCCAAGTCAAACAACAATTCAACCAACGCCAATCCAAAGGACTCCAGCAACATCAACGACAAATCAGCAGCAAAATCTTCAAACGACAACCAAGCAATTGGTACAACTGAGATCGCCGAATTTACCGAAAAGAGGGAGACCGATTTTGGTAAAACGTTATCAACAGCCTCAACAATCCCAACAACTCAAGCAACCTCAATTCTTTCTGAAGAATTACGAGATATTGAGCCAGGAATCATATGCGCAACTATTGAATCAACAAAACCAATTAATAACGACGTCTCAGAGCCAAGGACAACATCCGAATCAGAATCAAAGTCCAATCCAATTATTGTCGAATCATCAACCGACAGTAATCTTGAATCGGGATCAGATATTGAATCAGCAAACTCCGTTACAGAATCAAGCATCATCTTCTCTGAATTATTGTACTGCAAATCAAACCCAATTAAATTGTACAACGACTCAACCCAATCTGAACCGGGCACGGACAGAGTTTTTAAGGAATCAAAACCAATTAAATTGTACGACGACTCAACCGAATCTCAGCCGGGCACGGACAGAGTTTTTAAGTCAACCCCAACAAAGGGACAAGCAAATATTATTACAAGCGAATCAATTAAGAGAATTGCAAATTCAGCAACAGAAAACGATAGAGCAGCTAAGCCAGGAGACGACGATATTGGAATCGCAAGCTCCAACTTACCAAATCATAAGTGTACCCTTTTTGACGAGGTCCTTTTTACCTACGCCTTTAATGAAACAAAGGGAATTAAAAACAAACGGCTTAGTAAAACTAAAGCAAATTATAGTGAACGCAAACGGGAAAAACGGTCAGAAGATTATACTCTGCCCGGAACAAGAGAATATTTCAGCGCGTTTGAATTTATTAAATCAGCAGCAGCCGCAGAGCAGCAATATATTGAATACTACGAAAACGGAAGAAAGTCTAAGCAAGACCCATACCAATTTGAATTTAACAAAGACAACGACAGCGCCATCTATCAAGAAGATGGGCACTCAATTGTCTGGAGACGAGTACCAGGATTTGAATGGAGCACTGCAAATTGCCGCAGTTGAAGAGTTAATGGCTCCAGGATGTCTTGACGGTAAGTTTTTTTTTTTATATATGTAGATAAAAACATACATATAGGTAGTTTTTTTTCCTTTTAAAACAAAAATAATTCAAAACAAGGTTAGATTAGAATTCTTAGTTGTTAGCAGCAAGAAAAATATCGAGTCTAAAATAATAAAGGAGCCAATACAGTTTTTTATCAAATCACAAACGTCAAACTTTTCATTTTGTATATCTACATATCTGGTTTTTGAACGATCAGTAAGAAAAATGGCAAATACGTATTTCTTCGTACTACCTACTCGGTTGCAACTATTACCAGATGGCGCTGACGAGTAACACTTCTACGTATTGACACATAGAGTGGCGGCACCTGGCAGTCAGCGCGTGTAGTGAGAATGTGATGTATATTTTTATCATTTGATTTGACGTTCAATATATTTCACATAAGAGAAACGCAAAATATTGGTCTAAAAATAAATTTTACTAATCAATTTTTTTAATTTTTTTAACCCTTTTGAAAGTTCTAGCTTTGTATATATAAACTATAGTACTCTCATGGTGGAAGTCGAATGGGGCGACATCTAAAGTATGCCGGCAACCATTACTCTTTTTTTTTTTTTGCGGAGAGCTTATGGAGGTTTTAATCGATATTTTTTGGATGCAATAATCCAAAAAATAGTCTCCTCTTGCCCCTACCACCAATTTCCGACGCTTAAAGACTCCCAAAATCGAATTTTACACCTCACATTTTGCAGCGCCACCACAAGGGTCCGGGCAACCCTAAAAAAAACTCGCCATGAGAGTACTATAGTTTTCATATACAAAGGTTCTAGTAAGTTTTTGAAATCAGTGTAGTTCATTTTTAAATAATGATGAAGCTGAAGAATTCTGCATCCGAAGTTGTTTTTTTCATTTAGAGTTGCTCTCGAAAAGTATCACTGATATTGGAAAATTTTAAACACCAAAATGTTGGGCACAAAATTTCCCAGGGGCGATGTCCGCTATTTTTTAAAAATTTTATCCCGTTATATTTGATTTGAATGGGTTTTTAAACTTTTCAGATTATTTTTTTGTTTAGACGTGCAGATAGACGAAACTAACGGTAAAAATAAAAAACAAAAAATTGTATCGTGTAGAGCGTCTTTTACTCTAGAGGCGATGTTCCTTATTTTTTTTTTTTTTTTTACTAAGCGTTTTTAACCATGAAACATAAAAACAAAACTCACAAAACTTTATACCGTTATAACTTCGGATCACCTAACGGTACCAAAAAAAAAAGTACATAGAAAAATTAGATTTTTTCAACTCTAGAGGCGATGTTTTTTATTTTTTTTTTTAATTCATGTTCTAAAGCCATTGATTTGCATAACAACAAATTATAATAAAGAGAAAAAAAACAAAGTAGATATGAACTGCATAGTGCATATACTAAAGGCCTTGGATTTATATGACAACAATATTGTTCTGGTTTTTTTTTTCTTTTTATTTTAATTTGTTGTTATGCAAATTAATGGCTTTAGAACATGAAAAATTAAAAACATCGCCTCTAGAGTTGAAAAAATCTAATTTTTCTATGTACTTTTTTTTTTTGGTACCGTTAGGTGATCCGAAGTTATAACGTTATAAAGTTTTGTGAGTTTTGTTTTTATATTTCATGGTTAAAAACGCTTAGTAAAAAAAAAAAAATAAGGAACATCGCCTCTAGAGTAAAAGACGATCTACACGATACAATTTTTTGTTTTTTATTTTTACCGTTAGTTTCGTCTATCTGCACGTCTAAACAAAAAAATAATCTGAAAAGTTTAAAAACCCATTAAAAACAAATATAACGGGATAAAATTTTTAAAAAATAGTGGGAAATTTTGTGCCCAACATTTTGGTGTTTTAAATTTTCCAATATCATTGATACTTTTCGAGAGCTGCAACTCTAAAAGAAAAAAAGAAAAAAAAAATGTAGCGATCTTCAGCTTCATAAATAATGCCACTTTAAAATCTTTTTGAGTTAGTAAAACCTGGTGATTTTCTGAATTTCAAAAAAACTACTTTTTTAATTTTTTTTTTAAATTTCAAGTGGAAATTACTCATTTTTTTTCAACTCTTTTGGAAAATTCACAATGAATTTTAAATATATGCACTGGAAATTAAAAAAAAAGTTAATGAGAAATTCATAAAACTACTTAAAAAATATTAATTTTTGTTTTTTGATTATTTAAAAGTTTTGAAAATTTTCACGAGCAATTTATAAATTCGATTAAAACCTTAGTTTTTTTTTTTGAAATTCAATTTTAAAGTTAAATATGTGTACTTAAAATTAACTTATTTGCAAAACATGAATTTTCCATTTACTATGTAATACAAAGCGATATGTTTTAAATCCTGCCTACGCCCCTTGTAGCTTTCTGTTCTTAACTGAGTATTGCTGTTGTTGTATTTCATTGTAAAGCTAATTTGTTCACATTTTTCATTTGAAAAAATAAAGCATATTATTTACAAGTTTTGATATTTAGTACCCTGCATTTACAAACTTACATATTTTATTGCAATTATGCGGGTGCTCTTGCATATAAAAATAATTATTAAAAAGTAAAAATTGAAATTTTTTATTCTTTGCTTATAGTATCTACATAAATATATTGAACCTCAAATCAAAAAAAAATTCTTCTCTATTTGCAAATACATGCACTGAGTTCTAGATGGCGTAGGAAGCAAGAAAACAATTGTCAAAACAAAAAAAAAATTTAATATTTTAACTAGGTAAAATACAGCTTAATTTGTAAAATACCAACAGTAATATAGAATGTTAATTTCACAAGTTTACAAAATTTCGGGTCACCGATGCTACCTAAAAAAAAAAATTGTTTTACTAATTTGGGTCGCTGAAAACGAAAATGACATAGATTTTTTTTAAAGAACCGTTTCCAAGATTTGCGCGAAAAAAGGGTTTTCTGGTCTATTTTTTGAACACTGGCTCATATCTCTTAAGTGATATTTTCACTTAAATATAGTAAATTTACATATCATAAACATTTATCGTTCAATATTAATAAATCTGATCTTCAAGATTTTGTCATAAAATTATATTGATGACAATGAAATGTATGCCTTTAATTGTTTTTTAAAACAATGATCATTTTGAAAATCTAAAGAATTTTTTTTGATGGACTTGAATCATAAGTTGGAAATCAGAAAAAAAAAATTTGTAAAAAAAACACGTATTTTTTTTTAATTTCGAAAAAGGTAAAAAACAATTATTTTGTCAAATAAATAAACGTTTTTTTTTTTGCTTTGAAGAACGTTATTAGCTTTATTTTGAATTTTAAAAATTTAGCTTGATCTTTAATTTTGATTGAAAAGTGTTCAACGTATTCAAAAGAACATACATACATAGCTTTTCCTGTTTTTGACAGATTTTGATAAATAAATAATCATTCAACATAAAAATAAAATCAAAATTAAAGATAACTGTAGCGTAAAGTAATCTTCAAAGTCGAATAAAAAACAGTGGAAAAATACACAATTTTTAGATTCAATACAAGAAATCTACATACAATTTGGTAGTTTGAACAAAATTAAAAAGTACGTACTTTACGCACGTACGCACGCCTTTTTATTGAAACTATAAAAAAATCTACAATTGGTTGAAAAAGTTGGAGTAAAAAATTGTTGAAGCATGAAAACATTAAAAAAAAAAACAGTTTTTTTGTTTTGTCATATCTTGAGATTTTGATGGTCAGTGAAATGTTTTAAAATTGTGGAATATGATGTAATCAGACATGTCTGCAACATTTAATAGATCAAAAAAGAAAGTTGAATTTTGTAGCACAGTGTTATCACCTGTGCTCAAAAGGCAAAAGCTCTGAAGCCGACTTAAGCTACTTTTCTTTATGAGTCGAAAATGTGTATATTTTTCTTTAAAACAGACTAACTTATAACTGAAAAAGTGAAACCCTTTTGCCGTTTGGACACAGATCTGTACACAATTTTTTTTACAAGACGGTTACCAAATTTTTCACGTCAAAATAGGCCTAAAGAAAGTTTGAGAAACAAAACGGTTAAATGTGACAAATTTAGAACAGACGAGGGGAGGTCAAAAATTCGCGGAATGGCAGAGAAAGGGAGTAAAATTAAACAAGATTTTATTTCTCCTTTTCGATATATTCTCCCTTAAGTCTAATACATTTTTTAGATCGGTCAAAAAAATTATTCATCCCATCGAAAAAAAAGATTTGTCAACTCCTTCAAAATATTCAGAAATTGCTGACTTCACTTCCTCATCGTCGGTAAATTTACTTCCTCGAAGCTCTTTTTTCAAATTTGGAAATAAGCGATATTCAGAAGGGGCCAGATCTGGACTATAAGGACGGTGATTTAATATTCCGAACCCACATTCCTGAAGGGGGCAGGGCTGAAAGGCAGCCGTCCGAATGACCTTAGACATGCCAAGATGATCGTGTAAAATTTTCAAAATGGTTGTAGATGATACTCCAACAATTTGTGCAAGTTATTTCTTCATTAACCGAGAATCTTCCAGAACAAGTTTCTGGACTTTTTGGACGGTTTCTGAAGAAGTCACCTCAATCGGCCGGCCGGAGCGCGGATCACTTTATATTAACTCTCTGCCTTGCTCAAAAAGACAATGCCACTTATAGATCATTGTTTTGCCAGGGCAAGAATCTCCGTAAATAGATGACATCTCATCCAAAATAATCTGCGGTGTTTTTCCTTATTTGGAGAACTTTATCACTGCTCGAAGTTCAATTTTTCTATTTTTAATATTTTTTCGGATTGACTTGTTTTTGGTAGCAAAACCACTAATAATAATGACCCGACTAGAAAAAAACTGGATATATATTTCTCTAATAAATGTTTAAACAATAAAAGGTAACCAAATGTCCTGCACAACCTCTCCAACCACTCCATTCCGCGAACTTTTTGACCCCCGCTCGTTATTCTAATTGTTAAAATTAACTAATTTGGTGAAATACCAATCAGTTTGCTTAAAAAAAAAAATACTTTTATTGAACTCTCTTAAGTTGGAATAGTAAATTGTAGATAGCTTATCTGAACTCAGACATTTAAATATATTATCTTTTTTAAACAATGTAGGATAGGTAGTTACTCAATTTGACTCTTAGTACTCTATGAATTTACAAACATTTTCAAAATAATAAATACATATGCACATACTTAAAACTGTATTCTATCGAAACAGCAAAAATTACATTGGTCAGAAAAATTAAAGGAACGTTTTTTTTTTTTTTGATTTTTTTAAAGAGTGAAAAATGATCGTATTGTGATGAAACAGAAAGCATTCTGAAGATTCATGTTTCTAGTTCTTCACTTATTAAAATGTAAATAAAACAGATTAAGAATTAAAGATCTGAATTTGCTTCAATATTTGTTTTAAACTCAATTAAATGTAATAATTTTTCTTCTGGAATGAAAAAACACCAAATAAGGGAGGGCTTAAAAAGCTGAATAAAATTCATAAAAGTAGCTTTTATAACTTTCTCGGGATTAGCTTTTTTCACCCTTCGCCGCAATTTTCAAAAAGAGTCAAAAAACGGGTTTATGTAATCGTTTTCTGATTTGCAGTAATTGATTAAAACATTCATCTTGGTACCTTGGTCTTGCTGACAAATAAACTGTAAATTTTCAATTTTCCGAAAATAAAAACGTCAACTTTTTTCAAAGCATTTTCATCAATATCTGCAAAGCAGAAAAAAGTAAACTTGAAAACCCAAAAATATTTAGGGGAGAAAAATTAATCTTGACGTTATTTTAAAAAAAAAATTTACTCAGTTTTTCAAAAAAATTTGTCAAATTAAAGCTAAATAAACAATTGTTGTTTTACATAATCAATATTAACTAAATTTTTAAAGAATTTGCGGATTTTCAAATTATATTTTTTGAACATTTTTTGTAAGTTTTATTGCTTTTAAAATGATTTTTGTTTCCATTATTCACAAAATAAAGCTCTTCAAAAAAACACTAAATAACTATCGAAAGAACGGTTCCTTAATTATTTTGATCTACTTATGTAATTTCCAATTATTTTTTACCTTTTCAAAATTAAAATAGGTATTTGCCATTTGTTTAAATTGTTTGCAAATCAACAACTCAGTCAATGATTAAGATTCAATAACAAAAGTATGTAATATACAAAAAAGTACGTATACGCCATAGTGTACACAATAGTTTAATTCGGCGATTATTTTTAAATTGGTTCCTTAATTTTTTTCCGAAAATGATTTATGAAAATAGAATCGCTCTTCTCTTTTACAAAATTTCTATGTGTCTGACTGAATGAAACGTATTATTAAAAAGGCCATTTAGCTAGAAAGAAATTTACAATAATAAGGTTCTAATTGTTAGCTATAATCCAAATCACAAATACAATAACCCATATATTGCAGGTGTAACATCATTGAAAGTTAAAAACTGAGAAAAACAAACGAAAATAAGTGAGTCATCGTTTTTACTTTTATTTTGTATTAATTGGGACTGCGCACTCTAGAAACTCGATGAATTTATCCATTAACAAATTGAGGAGGGAAAAGACAAAAAATAAAAAATTCCCGCCATGGTTGAAGAGGAAGAGGCAAAAGATAGGATTTAATGTTATCTATGTATGTATTTCTCTTTCGAGAAAATATTTTTATATAATGTGTGTGCTTAGTTATTTTTCTCTTTCTCTTGATAATTCTCCATAAAAAAGTTGGGGAAGAGTTTTGAATTTTTGATGTAGAAAATTAATAAAAAAAAGAGAAGCATAGATTGAGTTTGCATGGACTGAGAATGTGTGGTACTTTTTCATTGTATTGATTTATTTGAGAAAAACAAGAAAACAACCCTAGGACAACTACATTCTCATTATTCCTCCATGTTTTTCGATTACTCATCTTGTAACTTTTATGTTCAAAATGTTTAAGTTCAAGTTCAATGTTATGTTATGGTTAGTAGCTATGTACATACATAAAAGATGTAGGTTTTGTAGGGTATTTGGATTCCCTTCTTTATCCTCAAATTTGACAAACATTATATACTTTCAATAAATAGGACGTGGTACGAGTGAAGGAAATTTAACTATAAATTTTTTAAATTCTATTTCCAAATGTAAAAAACGGAATAATGCAGTGAAAAAAAAAAAGATTTGAGATTTAGAAATTGGAAGAGAGTATTTAATTCCCTCCATTTAAAACCCAGATACAATTAAGATCGGGTGGACTTTTTCCATATTCTACAGAAATAAACACAAATTAGAACAGTATTAACATTTCGACATCCAAGCTAGTTCACTGCACCAAAAAAACATGTACTGCATCTAGTTTGAATAACTAAATTAATTTTAAAAATAACTTTCAATGATTTAATGAAACAAAACATTAGTAAACTTTTTTCATGTTTTCTACTTTAAAAACTGTCAATTTTCTCAAAAATTGCAAGATTTTTTCTAAAAATGAAGCAATTAATTCAAGCTAGCTGATCTATTAAAAAATCAAATAGATTAGAGTGAAAAACCTTTTAATTTTTGAAAAAAAACGATGGATCTAAAATTGTTTAGTAATTTTTAGTATGGAAAGAAAAAAGAAATTGTCCGTGCTGGGACGGATTAAGAATATCCCAGTAGTGAATCTCACTTGTCGTAAGAGGCGACTAAGAGATAATAAATCTGAATAACACTAAGGTGAGCCCAAATGTACACATAATAACATCTAAAAGTTTTCCAAAAAGCCTGCATACAAGTCCTTAAGTAAGACATAGTAAAATAATTGCAAACACCAGATAAAATCATTGTCAAAATCTTAGAAAAACATTTCAGGCAATTTTTCAAAGTATTTTCTGATCTTAAATACGTCAATTTTATATTTTATTTAATGTGAGATAGCAAAGTGTTGACACAAATAATTAGTCGAAATCTGCGAGAGGTAGGCTTTCTCGAAATATTATTAAAAACTGTTTTTTTTCTTCAAAGTTGCCGCTAACGCACTGCAATTTATTTTCTGACCTCAAAATGCCGTAAAATTCTGAACCAAAATTGTCAAGTTGTTGCAAAACTCCGACAATGAATTAGCGACAGAGTTGGCTTTACTTGCTAAGATAATATAAAAGACCTTGACTGTTTTCGTTTTCATACTATCAGAAATCTTAAAGCAGTTTTGTTCGGACTACCCGTCAATGCGTTGTACAGATCCCAACGTTTCCGGAGGTTTTGTAAACCAACGAAATCGATAAGAATTTAATAGTTTAAGGTTGACAGATGAGCGACAATTAAACTAAATTTTGAAGCATGTAATTAAAAAAAATCATTCCAAATGCTATATTAAAGCGTGTATGGCTCTTTTTCTTGAGCTTTACAGTTCATATGCAAAAAAACAAATTAGGTATGTGGTCAGATTTTTTTTTTTCGGGAAAAAAATACATATCATACTCTCGTATGATCTTCGATATTTTCTGAGTTGACACTGTGAACTTTTACGCTACAGTGCGTTTTTTGGTGTAGTCATAGTCATAGACCAACGTCTGATCACTTGCAAAATAAATAATATAGATGTGTTATGTTATCATACAAAAACCTCTTTAAAATTATATTTCAAGTCATTAATTCTATTTAAAAAAAAGAAGAGATTCTTCACATTTCAACGTATAAACCAATCAAAAATACGTTATAATACACGAAAAGATACTAGCATTATGTGTAGGTACCTATCATTTAGAACTCCATTAGGTATTTCACAACAAATATCTTCCTATGTAGGTACCTATTTTACAAACAATTTCAGATAATAAGAAAAAAAATAAAAATGTTAAAGAGCGGATGATTGTTGCATTTCCAATTTTTTTTCTTTTCTTTTCAAAATTTTGGACAATTTTGTTTTATTTGTTTGAATCTTTTATGCGTAAAACAGCCGTTTTTTTTTTCTTGGTAAATGCATACAAAAAAAATCTATGGTTGCCACAGATTCTTTTAACTGTATATTCATCGGAGCAAACCTACACGCTACACCTACTAGTTTAATGTAAAGAACACACACTCCATAAAATAATAAATGCAACACAACACAGTGAGAATCGCTTCAAAATGTCTACTGTTAAAAATCTCTTAAAAATCATTTTCACGGTGCTCTTCTCAATCTAAAACCATCATCTGCATTCTCATTTCTCAATATTCTGATTTAAGATTTAACATTAAATATTAGCTCTTTTATGAAAATATCACTTATTGTGTGGCACTTTGTTGTGTGACGCGCCGCCAATTCATCCTCTCTTTGATAAAAACAGTATAAAAAGACTATCTCAGCTCCACGAGAAATTAGTTTATATTCAGCAATCAACACCCATTTCAAAAAGATCCATCAGGTAACTTTGATAATTTCTTTTTTTTTTAAACTAAGTGTTATTTTCTCTGAATAAAATAATGTTCGAACTATTTTTCTCGTTAAAACAATTAACGATTTCTGAGAATTTTATTGATTTTATCTATGTAGAAGATAATGTTAGATGAGCTTTTTTGTTTATATGTTTGCTTCTTTCCCATAACATGATTTGGTTTTTGAAGATTCCAAATAGATTTATAGAATTTTCATTGTAACCTGTAACCAAAGAGCAAGGAAATATCGGTATACGTATCGCAGCGTCTTCAGAAATTAAACCATCTTCCAACTACACCAAAATGTATTCTCAAACGTGACATTTCAAATGATGAAGAATTTGAGGGTTCTTAACTTATTTTGATTCGATTTGTGAGCGGCACAGTTAGTAAAAAATTATGTGTAACATACCTATAATCTGTTCTAAGGTTCTAATTTGAATAACTTTTTTTTATATTAAATTGGAAGTTCAAAATGTCTTTTTTAATGGTCGCCCTTTGAGTATTCTTGAAAATGCCCATAACTTAAGTAGCTAGGTATATTGAAATAATTCACATAAGACTGTTTTTTTTTTTTTTTTATTTATGTTTGAATATGGACGAATTTTTAAAGGCGAAACTTGTGCAAATTATGCTAATTCTTGTCCTAAAATCCAAGTTCTTGAGCGAATTCAATAGCATTTAAGAAAATGAAAGAAATACCCTATATGGCGCATTTTATGTGACCCTTATCCCCTACACAGCCAAACTGCCTGAACAAAATACGAGACCAAGCGGTAGCAATGTCAGATATTATGCTACATACATATTATACATATGTACATACATATATTATATTATTATGGAAAAATTGAACAATTTTTAACTCTTGCAAAATTGACTTCTATTATGAGCTCCGTACGTCCGTCGCCCTGGTCACACTATAGATACCCACTTATTACAAAAACAAAATTAAAATCAACAAACTCATCCCTTCATTCGCACAAAAAAAAAATAGCCCATTAAAAAAAGAATCATGTTCAAGCTTGTTCATCACCTGTAGAGTTTGCCTTTTGCCATGTAAACCGGGTGTCTGCCAGTAGTGCCAGTGCCGGCTCTTTAGCTGGTACGCACATATACAGTTTTACTAAAAAATAAGAGTTAACTGTAAACCAATGAATGAACGCATACCTACATAAAATAGAGAGTGTGCAGTGAGAGATATTAAAGAACAAACCAAAAAAAAAGAGAAAAATAAGATAAAGCTTAAATACCACAAACTTGAAGAGAATGATGGCTGTTGGATGAATCCAAATTAGTCATTGTAGGAGTAGGTACTATTGTAGTATCTTTTTCATCAATTCAAACTCTTTTTTTGAAAAGTTAAAATTATATTATATGACGATGACGATCGTTTTAATAAGAGTAGGTAATGTGAATTATTTTCGTTTTTCGGGTGTAGGTGCATAAGATCCACATTGATAATTTAGTTAACTTCAGGCGCGAGCCACGAAAAGTTAGTTCGTTATTGAGTGCTTCTTATATTTTCACATTGAATAAAGTACCTTAATAATTTAAAAGAATTTTTTTTTCAAAACCAACTATTTTAATTTAAAAAAAAACATTTTAAAGGATATTTGTCATTTCCATATATGTATCTATTTGAGGAAATATATCTACAATGATAGAAAAACGTATGTTCATTAAAATTAATATTTTATATCTTATGGAATGTGTTGTGATGTTAGAGCTTAATGTGTGGATACAAATGTTTAAAATGCATTATTAGTAAAAGATTTAAAGCTAAAGAATTTCAATTAGAAGAAAAATTCAATTTTCTATTTAATTTTATAATTAAGTTTAAAATTTGGAAGAAATTATGAAAGTTAAAAGACAATAATATTTCTAAATGTATATTATAAATTATAAAAGAATTCAATGTTTACTTTTCATACTTCTAATCTGTTATTTATTTTTTTTTAAATGCATTTAAATTGCAATCTTGCGAAATGAATCTTCTTAGTACCTATATTTTTTTAAATTATTTTTATTGAAATGAAAAGTTTAGTTTTCTATTGTTTTTGACTATGGTTTTAAGAAGTTGTGAATACTTATCTAATTTTTTTTTTTAATTAAAACATTTGCTAGTGGGCTAGTTAATTTAAAAGAAGAAAGCAAAGTTGAGAGCGTTATTAGTATTACATCTACTGATAATTATAGCTGGTTTTATTCTTCCAGTTTATTTAAATTGCTACAAGATTTCGGCTTTTAAATTTAATTTTTTTTTGATGACAGGTCCTAGAAAGTTAGGGAAATATTTAGTTGCGTTAGAATTTTTCGATTTTAAATTATTATGGCTGCAATTTCAAAGAAAATAGAAAATTATGTTTCTTTGATATTCAATGCTCAGTTTTTAGCAAAAGAGAAGCCAAAGAATCTCAATTAGATGAAAAATTTAATTATCTATTTAATTATAATAAAGTTTAAATTATGGGAGTAATAATGACAATTATATTTCTAAATGAGTGCAATGTGTACTTTTTTTGTTATTTTTTTTTTTTAATGCATTAAAGTTGCAATCTTGCGAATTGAATCTTGTTGATGTTCTATTTGTTTTTATTTATATTTGACATGAAAAGTTTAGTTTTCTGTTGTTTTTGACTATGGTTCTAAGAAGTTACATATGAATATCTCAATGTTTTTTAATTTAAAACATCGGCGAGTGCAAACTATTTAATGAAGTGAGCATATTTGGAACGTCTTTCTTTTCTTTTTTTTCTTTATTTGTATTTCATTGGCAATACATACTTGTAATTAATTAAGTAATTATTTTTTTTTTTTCGACGATGGTTCTTAGGAATCTTTGGTTTTTTTTTTTTTTTTTGCTGAAATCCATTAAAAATGTACCTATGCAATTGCAAAAAAATATTGAACACCTTTATTTTTATGATCTCTAAAGTTTATGTTTTTTTTTTTTTGGTGATAGGTCCTAGAAAGTTACGATGATAATATGTATGTAGTTGTTTTACAATTTCAAAGAGAATAAAAAATTATATTTCTTTGATATTCAATGCTCAGTTTTTTGGCGATTTTTGAAAATAAAATATCCGCTTGAAAAAAAGAATAAAATACTTATTGATCTATGGTATCCAATGCTTTGTTTTTTTTTCACTTTCCATTCTGTAATGGACGTGGACGACATTAGTCATGCTTTGAAATATTAATTAATCTAAGCTTGTAATTTTTTGATGAAAAATTAATAAAGCAAATTCGAGTTCTAAAAAAAAAAACAATTCATAGATTTTATTTGGTAATCTAAAGGATACTTGATTTATAGTGAATTTAAAAAAAAAGTTCTTTTACTGAACTAAACTGCGAGTCTGACCTGTACATACGTTTGACTCATATACATACATAATGTACCCTGTCGATTTAGAGTTATAGTAGATATCAGGAACATATTACAATATAAACATAAAACTGGGATTTTTTTTTAAACTAAAAGACTAAAATTTATTTTCACATTATACATATATTTCTATAATAATTTTTTACATAATTTTTAATAAGTGGTATTTTTTCTAATTTTTTCCAGATTACTTTATCGAAATAAATAACATCAACGATTTTGATTTAACTAAAGGAACGTGCAAGCTTCAGGAACTCAACGAAATGACCATTAACCAGATGAATGTAAATTATGCAGGCCAACAACTGCAGCTGCTACCAGAGAACGGACAAGAACAAGAACAATTATTGAAAGAAATACCAGGTGAAGAAAATATTTACAATATTCTTCGTATGCCATACAGCGAAGAGCTGGTTACTTTAACACAACCATCCATCGGACATGAAACAACATCTCTAGAATCAGAATCACTTTTCACACAATACATCGATATAAATACAGATTCTTTGGATAATAATTCCACTTCTTCATATATTGAAATTCCACCTGGTTCGCCATTGCCTACCGAAAGTGATTGCATAGCCACTTCTGAATTGCACAATTACAAAAACACTCAAGACGACGAACTAGATTATCGTGTTGAATTTTCACCACCACAGTCCATAGACCACCAAACATCACCATCAGAACCACAACACAGTCCAGTTTGCCAAAGCAATAGCAGCGCCGATGAGGAAGCATTAGACCTCGAACAGATTCTCAAGCAGTTGGAAACAGCTTCACAACAAAATAATGCAAATCTAAAGAGGAGCAGTGATCATTTTGCAGCTACACAGACAAAATTCGCTAAAAAATCGAGAATGAATATACAAATGCCAAGGCTCGTGACGAACAACAATTGCGAAGACATCTTGACAACCATCAAAGTTCCAGACACACCAGAGGTCTGTGACATGGTAGATAGTTGGCTTACAGAAGACATTGATGCTAGCATACACTCGTTGAGCTCTTCGCCTACCTGGAGTGGCACATCATTTGCTCAACCAGACTTCGTCACAGATTCATTTACCCTCATCGAGCCAAAGTATGAAAATCCTCCTAGCATTGCCTCCTCCTATATCTGCGAAGAACCATTATATGCAACTCCATCGCCCAGCAATAGTAGCAGCAGCAGCTCTACTCTCTACTCAACAAACCCTAATTCTCCAGCTGTCTCTCAATATGGAAGCAATAATGGCTCCACTCGTAAACCACGGGGCCGTCCACCAAAACAACACAGTGACCTGCCTAATCCTGAGATCCTCCGCAACCTACCCGAAAGCGAACGCAAACGGATCGAAGATCGTTGCAAGAACAACGAAGCCAGTCGCCAATCCCGCCAAAAGAATAAGGAGAAGCAAATGATCCTGTTGGCCGAAGAAGAGCTTGAAGAACGAAAAAATGAAGAGCTCAAGAACAAAATGAGGCATCTCGAGAAACAACATCTTAGGCTCAAGAAGATCCTGTATCGTAAATTGGGAAATACAAATTAATTGCAAAACAATAACAAGTAGAGAGTTCTAAGAAATAAAAAAAAAAATAGTCCATTAGTTGAGATTAAAGCTTTATAGTGATTTATGTAGAGTTAAAATTCAAATTCGTTATATCGTATTGTGTAGAGTTTAAGTGAATGTTATTTGAGTAATGTAATATACTTAACATTTAAAATTAAAGATTCATATATTTGTTTCATGTTTGTGTTTATAGAAAATAAAAAAACTAGACATTATATTATATATATAAAAATATTTTATGCATAAAAAGAATTATCTTCATTTTTAATATATATTTTTAAATTTATGGGAAATATGTGTAAAACATAACAAAAATAAAAAAAACTCAAAAAAAAATTTTAAAAAATTCAAAATCATACAAAAAAGATTTATTATTGTAAGAAAAAATACAACAACAAAAAAATACTAATTTAGTAGTCTTACATTAAATTTTAAGCATTATTGTATATCAAACAATCAATTAACATATATTTTTTAAACGCACGAATAAAGTTACATTATGTGCTTATGTATATTGAATAAAAATTATGTTTAACATGTTTTAAACGAAAAAGATCAAATTTTGTGTTTTTAATTTGCAATGTTTTCTTGGTTTGATGTTTTTGTGCCCGGATAAACGGCCGTTTTACCCAAGGGCGTATGTGGTGAGACAATTTCTGCCAGTATTCAGTAAAATGACCTAATGCTGGAGCAATCTTATTTTTCGTTTGGCGGACGAAAATTGATCACCATTTTATATTTGTCTACACAAATCAAAACAAAACGATAAACGAGACCAATTGGAAGCCGTCGGCGTATGTTTGAAAAGTATGATTTCATTTCTCGATCTTAATATATGTTCTGAAATAGAGCTTAGTAAGAATTTTTTGCCGATTATCAAAAATTATTGAAGGAATATGGCGCTTGCAGTAATGTTGGAAATTTAAAATATTGTATAAGTTTCAAGTAGCGATAAGAAGTAATGATTATATTATGAGCTATCTGATATATTCTGAAATAGCAACTTAAAGCAGGAATAAGAACAAATAAGGCCTTCATCTATGAGGATGACCAAAATGATAATAAACAAACAGAAATACTTACTAACTTAGGTCTACGCACCGTTAGTTTCCCCTTATGAGACAGAGGACCTCCACTATTCAACAAGCCATCTCCAACCCTTATTGTGCTGATTCCTCTTCGACCGTTCTTTGCCAAGTACTTCTAGGTGGTCCCGCTCGTCTGCTTGCCGGCGCTTATCTCGCAAAACACTCTTTGCCCTTTCGAAGCGTATCGCTAATTCACTGCCCCTTTGTACGTCTACGTAATAGTCAATTAGTTCCTGGCCTGTTCTCGCATGAATTTCATCATTACAGACCGATAAGGCTGACCAGAAAATCGTCAAGATGTTTCGCACTTTTTTACCTTCATTTTTTCATGCCTGGCCAACTACGTAACTCGATTCTTCTCAAATTCGAAAAATCGCAACTCTATAGCGAACGAAAATCAAATAGCTGTGGTAGTACTAACAATTTCATGCGAAAGTAGGAGTACCGAGTAATAATGTGGAAAACATTATTTTAAAAATGCTGCTCAATCAAAAGCAAAACGAGCTCAAACAGTACCCGTACACTTGTTGATTGAATTCGAAATGTATGCGTTGAGTGCCTAGAGAACGACCGGCATAACACCATGCGAAGCATCATCGAATAGTGTGTTGAATATCGATCACCTAAAGCACACGCATTTATATATGTATTATTCATACATTTATACAATATACAAAAAAGTGTCTGTTGGACATCTAGGTTCGATTCCCAGCCTCGTTTATCTAAATAACAGAAATTTTCTTTCACTGGTTCACTCTAGTCGTTCGGATTCTGTATTTAAATGTAGGTTCCTCTATTCCTGCGTACACAGGAATCGTTGAGATTTGTGAGCCACTTAGGCCCTGATTCTTCATGGACTACCTCGCCACCAAATTTAAATATTTATTTACCCAATATTTCTCTTTTTGTTTTGATTAAAATGCTGAAATAACTAGATAGGATCTGTTTTTGGCAAAAGCAGCTCAAGTTTTCTAAACAATGAAAGGTGAAGCAAAACCTAAATCATTGAGACGATTTCGTTTCAACCCCGGTTCCTTTACACAGGCAGACAATTTTAACTACGGAAAATATTAAAAGACTTGGGTTGTGTCTTCAAAATAAATCATCATCAATGAAATCAAACTCCTTCAGAAACGCATTAGTATATTTATTAGAGGTTATATTTTCATTTTAAATACAAGTACTCCTAGATGCATCCGTTGTCGAATTCATTCCAAAGGCATTACTATCATTATCGCCCATTATAGTTTCTTCGATGCTAGCATCATCATCAGGAATTTCTTCATCACTGTTTGCATCATTTGCTGAGCTCCATGACGCGGTCTTGAAATACAATAAAATTCTTAAATATCAATCATACAAAAAACTTTATGAATTTTATACCTGTGATAAAATTTCATCGCCATGTAAATCTTTATTTTTAAGATTTCCCATCCAAAAGACTGAAGCGCATTTATTGGCTGCCAGCAGTGCTTTTACTCTAAAAACTAAATTCTCCACAGTCTCACGTAAAGGCGGAATAAGACTTAAAATTGATGTATTTTTGAGAGCCTATTTAAAAGAATAAAATTAAGTCAATATATTCAAGAAAAAAAAAACATCTATTTCTTACTTTCGAGTGACAGCAAAGATTGTGTAAAAATCTTGTCGTCACTTGAAGATTCTTCAGCAACTCATTCACTCGTTCTGGACTTTCTCTGAGATAGTTTTCGTAAACAGGCAGTCCATGTTGAAGAACAATTTTCAAATAAAAATGAGCATGCTTAAAAAATGTAAAACTTCAAAAATACCGATTGCATTGATTTAAAGAATTAAGGACATACTTTCAAAAAAAGCGCAAAATTTCTTGGAACATCCACGGACTGTATAATTTCTAAAAGAGTGTTCAATATTTCACAACTTTTCTCCCAAACTCTCAATTGATCTGATCCATCTTGTTTTGATTCACTTAATGCAGCACTAAGTGTGCTGATAAGAGTTTCACATAGCCCTCTAAAAAGCATTGGGAAATTTGCCCTTAAAAAAAGATTTTACGATTACTATGAATTAGAATAAATGTTTAGCCGAATAAAACTTACTTATTAAAATTAGGAAAAGACCGTAATGAGTTCTCTTTAGATTTTAAAAATTTAGTTTCTTCCAGAATTGTCGTCAGTATAGTCTTCTGGCGGCGGAAATCTGATTTTCTTAAATATCCTTTGACGAGTTCGTCTA
Source organism: Syrphus vitripennis (assembly GCA_958431115.1). NCBI lineage: Eukaryota > Metazoa > Arthropoda > Insecta > Diptera > Syrphidae > Syrphus > Syrphus vitripennis. Next base: position 31,639,935 of record OY288108.1, read on the forward strand.
AATAGATATTACACAATGTTCCTCGTTCCATTGTTCCATCATAATTAAACCATTTTCGACAAAGTAAAACTTGGCAAAGTTGTCCTTAAAACAAACAAAAAATAATAAGGAATCGATAGTGCATAACCAAAAATAATCCCTGAACCCACTTGTATCTTGATCCAGATCTTTTTTATTAACAAATTTTTTCAGGGATTGTATTAAATGATAAAGATGAACCGCTGATTTAATGTCAATTGCACTCGCTTCAGTTGATCGACATTTGTTAAATACTTCGATAGCTAAGGCCGAAACATCTTTCTTCATAAATTGTGGACGAACGGATTTTCCCAAGACTCCCAATAAAGCTCCTAAAGAAAATAGCTTTCAATTATCAAATAAATCATAATTATGCAAACCGATTGAAACCTTTAAGTATTTTTTTATTACAGCTATCGCTGAATCCAGACCACGAAAATAAAGCTGCTAACAGACGCAAACATAAGCCGAAACAAATTTTAAGGTAATTCAGTTCATCGGTAAAAAGATCAGCATTGCCTAGGGCACCATCTAATCGTTGTATTGTCGTCAAAATTGCAGTTGAAATCTAATAAATAGTAAATTTTAATTCTGCATAAAAGACAACAAAGTATAATATATCAACCTCATGGAAATTATTCATAATTGGATCAAGAAATTGGTTAACAATATCAATTATGAAATAGTTTGGATAGCTAATATACTGCAACTGCTGATCGGTAGTGAATTTTTTAACTCCAGTTATCGATTCTAGTTTATTCACAATATCAGTAATGATGAATCTTAATTTTCAACAAAAAAAAATATATTGATGTCAATAGTTAAATTTTGTTTCATTTACTTGAATTCCAAAAGTCCAATCGAATCCGGAATTTCTTCAACTGAGCGAGGATATTTTTTATTAAATTTAACTTTTAAAATCAGCATTATATCTGAATTCATTTGTCTGAAAAATACAAAGATAAAAAACGTTGGTAGTTACGCATATATTCCCAATAAATGTATGAGCAATTTCTTTCAACGGATAGTCTTATTAAGTGCATTGGCTTTTAATTCTTGGTTGTGATTTCTAGTAAGCTAAGAAAAATGTGGTGTCATATAGGCAGTTATAAGCCAGAGTTGTATTTTATTGAATTAGTTGTTTTAGTTTATTTTATTAATTATCTACCTGTAAATTTCTTTTGGTCCATATGTTGTTTCAAACTTCCCTAAATACGATTTTGTCATTTTAGCACTACTTATCCGGGCTGTGCTAACCATAGTTGTATTGGCTATTGTTGCTTCTGTTTCCGTAGGCTCTGATGACGTGTTAAGATTTTTCTTTTTCTCTCCCACTTTATTCGATGCCTTCTTTCGCACTTTAACGTAAAATTAATGTAAACTATGTCAAAAACAAATAAATTATGTAAAATATTTTTTATTACCAGTAGTTTTTTTAATGGGCAGAGCAACTGTGGGCATAGTCATAAATTGACAAACCGGTGGAAAATAATCAGCTGGAGCTTTGATCAATAGTTTCCGAACACATTCCTCAATTTTGATCAAATCAACCAATCGAACTAGAACCTAATGAAATAGAGTCTAATCAATCTCATATCTTTTATGCAATGAAGACCAATGAACCAACCTTTCCTCGAATCATCGGATCATTTTGACAAGAAAATGAACTTATTGTTTCGCGAATCCAATTTACTGTATGAAAGAAAATATCCAATATGTATTTGCTTTGTATTTCATCATATTCGTAAAATATATCAACGTTGTCAATATTTTCGAAAACCTTAGGTAAAATAATGCCACATCCAAGAAGTGCGTTTATCATTTCAAGACTACCGTCATAACGAGCAAAGTGTAAAACCCTCATTAGATTAAACAATGGAGCCAAAACGAGAATTGAAGATAAAGCTCTAACACAAAAGCAAAAATAAATTATTTCTTTTGGGATGATTATCTGGAAAAATATACTCAGCAGTAGGACTCAAAACCAGTTGGGATATATTTACAGCTATTGGAACCAGTTCGCTTTCAGTTGGAGTATTTGTGTCCTCTGGTGTGTTGATACATTTTTGATACGAAATTTCAATTCCTCTAAAAAGGGAATTCACTTGGGTTAGGAGAATATTTTTTTTTCTAAGACTGAACTTACAAATTTTCTTTAGGGTGATCTTCTATAACAAAACTGTTTTGAAAATAATAAGTTATAAGTTCACATAGCCAAATTAGAAAGGGTCGATCCAAACATAAATTGTTATCGTCTCGTCTTGCAGAACATACACTTGCTAGCTCATCATAAAACAACGCTAGCGACTCAGGACAGTATAATGTTGTCGAATGTACTCGAGCTAGAAATTAAACATTATTCAATTATATATACGTATATATATTATTCAAAGATACTTACATATGTAATTCGCTGCAATCTTGCCTCTTCCCTCTGGCAATTCTTCAATGGTATTATAGGACTGATTAAAATCATACATAGCATCTGTTGCAATCTCATCAATCCTAGCAACATTATCGATCATCTGAACAGCTCCTAAAATTCCTTGTTTCTTAACCCTATTTTCAAAAACTCATATATTAGTGCATAATAATTATTAATGAAAGTAATAACTTACTTTGGCAATCGATTGATAATTTGTTTTTTGATCAACATATCGATTTGGTCTTGCAACGCTGGGCATTCGTCAAGTGGAGGGGACGGAAATGCAATCGAACAAAGTAATTCCATAACAAGACGTGTTTGTGGTAAATTCATTTCACTGATTCGATCTAGAAGAGGCTTTAAGACAAAAAAAATATAATGATCATTATATTTCCTTCACAACAAGACGTAGCGTCGTATGATAAATTTTCATACCATTAAAACCATACCCCAGTTTTGTACATTTGAGGGATATTTAACTTTTAATTCTTTGATCAATTCCAATGCTTCTGTTGTCATACTTGATGCTGATTTATCACAAGTTAATTCGACAAGTTTCAAAAGGATGTCTTTTTGATTGAATTCACCAGCACCAAAAATTATGCTAAAATTAATAAATATTTTGTATTAGTTTTATGAATGTAACTAACTTAGGTTGGTCTTTATTTACTTGTAAGAATTTCTTGCAAAATCAGATATGAATTTATTTTTCTCCTTAAGAAAATCATGTAAAATCAAAAGTAAGATATTGTTTAGCTGAGCTAAAACTGGGGCGTATTTTGTTCTGATTTCAATTAAAATATCAACATTGATGTGCTCCAGTTTTATTCGACGTCGTATCTAGAATAAAAAAAATTATCAATGCATTCATTAAACTTAAACTAAAACTAAAACATATTTGAGTGTGAATAATTACAATCTTTTGAATATAATTGCTTCGTTCTTCTTTAATAGACATCATTTTCAATAATATGAGAAAGTCAATGGGTCTGAAATGTGAAAAAAAATTATTATGGGCTTAAGAGTTAAATAAATTGTTATTGCTCAAGGCCTAGCATTAAGACGAAACTCAGGCTTTTATTATAAAAGTATTAACTTCAAAATTATTATTATTATTATATTATTATTTTATAATAGACTCATAATAAGTATATAACCCTAACGAACAGAAGACCTTAACTCCATGTTAAGAGAGTAATCAATCGAAAAAAAGAAATCGTTAGCTATTCATTCATGACTAATAATGGCTGTTTATTTTTTTTTTTTTTATTTTATAGTTTACCCTTCGCCCCCTGGATGCGTATACTGGTCTGGCTGGTTAGAATTGGTGAATTTCCCGTGAGCGTGACGTACGTATATATATCATCTTCTTGCCTACAGCGGTCATGGTCCAGTCTCCTGTCTAAAAGACTGATACCACACTATCGCACTTCTATTTCTACTTGGTATAGGAGAATTTAGGATTCGTAAAAAAAATCGAACTCACGATATTAATCAGACCTTACATTACGATAACAGAGAATGCGAAAAATAGAGCTTAAACTACTGAAGCCATTTTCTTCAAACTTGTATTTTTTTAGTGCCTGCCATTTAACCGTTAAGATATTAATGTGCAATTTTCAACTTGGATAACAATGTTTTTTTTTAATGCTTCAAACATTTTATATATAAAAATTGTTTTTTTTTTTTTGAAAACACCGCTGTAACGATTTTATATTTTTGGACGATGCATCGGATAGTTTTTTTTTGGCGTATTTTAGCAATTCAAATTATTTTTAAATGAATTTTATGCTTTCTCTAATTTTTCTCTAGTTACATTCTAGTTTTTCTATTTTTTCTATGTTCTGCAGTACCTTAATATAGGAGCAAATTTTTGTGATCCAGTCGTTTTGGTATTAATAAAAATTAGGCAGACGGCAAATATTTTTTTTGCCATGCTAATGTTCTTATATAATTTTTCAAATGTATGTATTTCGAGTTTTGGTCAAATAAAGAATTTTTAATAATAATAATAATATTAAAATAAATTTCTAAAAATTCCTTAGAACCCGTGAAATACTTTTGTTTATGCATGGTGTTTACAGCAGAGCTTTGAAAAAAAAATAATTTACGACAGTTTATTTCTTCTTCGTCTCGCAAGCCTTCTTTCATTTTCAAAACGGCGCGGCGATTCAATATTAATATTATATCTGTGGTTCAATATTAAATCATACCTAAAATTAACGGGCGATAGATTTTGAATAATTTTTTGCCAATTATCAAAAAATGCCTTCGATATGGTCAATCCTTGAGTAATATAATTAAAAACCTCTATCAGCGACTTCTCAACGTCTGGTTTAGTGCAATCAAACTCCTCCATTAAAACACCCCTTATGTCGTTTACAAGCTATAAATAAAAATAAAACATATTTACACACATTACCGAGTAGTAGGGACCTTACCAATATCAAATAAAGAGTGACTGCATAGCTAAATCAAATTTTTAGCTCATAAAAATGATAAGGTTTAGTATTAAGAGTTCATGCCAAATAAATTAAATATAAATAATTAAATTTGTAAGTCATCTCTAAATTCGATTATTAGCAAGGCTCGTATAAAATATATTAAGTTTACCTCACGCATCACATCGTCATTTTCTTCATTTAATATTTTTAACATTAGTTTCAACAACAACGGTAAAATCTAAGATAAAATCTTTCAAAAAAATATTCTAGACTATAAATGCAAAAACATTATTTTACTTTTGGTGGACACTCATCCTTGATATAGCAAATTGCTTTCTTTCTTAGCTTAGTTTGCATTTTTGGAGAGAGACACAAGTTTGTGAAGGTTTTAATGGTTGTTAAGTGGAAAACATCTTTGTTGCTCGCAAAGTTGTTGCTGAAAAAAAACATGGCCCGGGTATTTTTTAAAGCTGCATTTTTTGTAATACTTACAGTAGCATTTCAGCAAACGCATCATGTTTGGATGACTTTAGAACCATTTCAGCATTAGCGATAATTTCCCATTGCACAGGTTGAGTAGCTCTTTCGAAAATATCAACGATTCGAGTGTAAATCAAATCTTCATGGGATTGTGTGACGTATCGTAACTGGGACAACATTAAGGGCAGGATCGGAACATCAGAACTTGATGACGTTTCTCTTTAAATGAACATGGAATTAAAGCCAAAAATAAACAAAATTCGGAGGACTTTTACCTTTTTGAAATTTCTTCCACTTTGTCCAGTATAATATTAATAACAACATCCTGAAGAAAATCGATCATAAGGAAATTAACAATCATACTGTCTTGCGACTGATAGGGATTCTCTTCTCCGGGCAGTTTGATGGTACATCCACTGAGCAATTTCATTGCCAGTTTGTTGTCATTCATAGCATTTCGAAGGCCGGTTTTAAAAGTTTCAACATTGGATGGATAGTTCTGGCATTTAACAAATATCTCTCGAAATTTAAAAACAAATGAGACATGGTCACAAGCTGTAACCGTGTAGCCCAAGGTCATGAAAGAAAACATTTTTTGTTAAGTTTAGGAACCTACAAATTACAAAATTATCCGCAGCATCCAAATCTACACCCGATTTTATCAAAACCAATTCAAAATATGTCGTTGGCGGTCGTTGAGTGCTTCGCGATTGAGTTCGACAGAGAGTGCTTCTTTGTGAAAGATATCTTTGAGTTGGTTCCTGAGATGCGGGTATAGCTTCGAGAGCTTCTTGACTGAAGAGTTCTTTGTCATAATTTGGCTGTTTAGATTCGTTTTCTTTGTCCGTTGGAGGATTATCTAGTCGCTGATTTTAATTCAATGGGAACAAATATATTTTTGTTGGAAAAATCGTAATTTTAATTCCAAATCTTACCGGTATTTTAATTGTTGTATCTTCTCCAATTGGATTTAAAGGAGCTTTGGATTTTGTTGCCTTATTGAATCTTTTGTTTTTATACATTCTTTATAAACAATAACAAACTAATTGCAAAGAAAATAACAAAATTACAAATTATAGACGATGAAACAAACAAAATGAAAACAGAATTTTCAAATTAAATAGCGCGCCGGATTGAACGTCAAAACAAAAAATTACGGCTGCTATAACACAGTCTCTCCAACCGAAGAACTGTTTCATTGACAAATATGATGCACGCTACGTGAAGCTTTTATAGGGGGCGCCAGTTTCACTAATTTCGGGAAGCAAAAGCGCGGACCTCGAATAAGAGTGCGTTATCCCCACTGATTAGTGGTTATCCCTCTCCAGAATTTAATTAAATTTAATTTAATTTTTTTAATTTCCATCCATCTTCAAAAAAATACAAAAAAAACTATGATTGAAGTTTGACAGGTCGGCGCTGGTGCTTCCCGAAACTGTAAGAAAGTAGATACTAGCGCCCCCTGTCTGTGCTTCTGGCGTTACAATGTATTTGATATAGAAACAAGCACTCCATATTATATATACTCTAAGAAGAGAAGAGAGCTGGCTGAACACATTAGACGAGCGAAAACGACGTGTGAGCGTGACTCGCAAGTGTCAATGGCTTACTAGTAGTAGTTGTAGTAATACTTTATTGAGTTTTTTCAATTACACTGGTTTATATACACATAACAAAATAGTATCTTAAAATTAGATTTGCCGACTTATAATTGGTCTGGCTATACACAAGAAATACTTTTTGCTAAAAAAAAATTTACGATTAATTTAAATATGATGCGTCCACTCAACAAGACCGCATTATTATAATCTAGGCTTACGATTACTACCATAATAGACGGACGCTGTTGGTTGGAAGTTAATGTCAAAAACCAACAAAAAGTAGTTCTTAACTGCATACAACTGGTTTTCGCCAAAGTGACAAAAATTGCAAAAGTGAAAAACTAAATATGCAATAGCGATGCCTGCAGGTGAAAAATGTTTGGCAAATTGCGTTTAATTAAAGATCTCTAGAGCAAGATATTGTTTTTCATTTTTTCCACTTTTTGCTACTTTTGGCGAAAAGTAAGTGAATGGAAATGTCACTTTTACTTCCTGGATATGGAAATGCACTATCTTCACACCAGAAAGCAAAATTTAACGAAGCTCGTAAGATTAAAGACAGTAAAGTGATGTTATCTGCCCATCATCTATTGTTTTTCTATACTCGATTATTTTCATTGAAACGCTTCCGTAAAACGCTAAGCGTAATTTTGAACCATCTTCAACATCGATGAAAGTTATAAAAGTTCACAAGCTGTTTTCTATTTCATTTTATGGCAGCTAAAATGTTGGTTGCACCAATATTTAAATTGACATATTTCGTATAGAACAAACGTTGTTTTAAGGCTTGAAAGACTGTATGTTAAAATTTTTAAAAGCTTTTGATGAAACCGGCCATTATTTTTTGAGAAAGTTGAAAATAATTAAATCTTGTTTGTTTTTTATAAGAATTTTTAATATTTTTATGTTAGGTTATTACGTGGTCATTTCTTCAGGTTAATGAAAGATGAAAAGATTAATGCTCATATTAAAGTTATTTTCTCAGAATCTTGAGAAAGTGAAACCATCGGTGTTCGATGAAAAGGATTTCAAGAAAAGTAAAAAATCTTTTTTGCTATTTCTTGGATTCTTGTATCTTGGATTCTGGATTAAAACTTAGCTGCCATTTAATTAAATGGCATTTCTTTGAGTTTCATTGCTGTTGTACAATTTTAAAAATTTAGAGCTAGATTGTTAACCTTGGGTAGAGTTTATTCTATTATTTTTGTAATTATTATTTTTATGCGGTTTTCAACCGATATATTTTTCAGCGAATCCATTGTTTTTGTCGTTAATTACGGATTTATGTAGATTATCAGCTCATTCAGTTAAAAAATTTATTTTATGCGTGCATGGGTTTTTTTTAGTAGAGTAGAAGAAAAGGAACGTAAAGACCTAAGCGTTTTTTTCCGAAAAATATTCTCTTTGATTTTTCGCGTTTTTTCAATTCTACAAAGCCATTTTTTAAAAGTGGAATTGCACTCAAAATTATTGAGCCCTATCCAGTTTTCCTTTAGTTTTTTGAACTAGAGCATTGTATATAGATTTGCATAGTACTCTCATGAACACGTTCCACACGTCGGCCACCTAGCGATCACACCCCTAACTAATTTTCTGGTTGCTGTTTCTGTTTATATACAAGTGCGCCCTCAGACGACCACACCACACAACTCAAAAATCATCGTGATGATAGTACTATAAGTTTTATATACAATGACTAGAGTGAATTAATAATCAGTACCTACAAGCATCTAGGAAAAAATAAATGTAGCAAAAAACTTTTCATTTCTTCTTCAGTTACTATTAAATTAAGTCCAGAAAAGAAACCGAAATCCATTGAAAAAAAAATAAGTATCCGCTGGTTCACCAGCAAAAATGATTTGTTTGAAAAAAAATTGTTTTCTTAAAATTTTAATTTTTATTACATCAAGAAATAAACTACTTTTACTATTGCCAAATATTATTGCTTTTGACTGCTGTTTGCTTGAATCCCCTGACAAAAGTCGATGCCTCCCACCATCCAATCTGTGTTGTCCTCTCACTATTATTAACGAGCATCTCAGAGTTTGGATTTTCTACAGATAAGGTACCGAAATCTTCAAAAATTTTCAATTCCTTGCAGCACTTAGTCTGAGTGTTTTCGGAGGGCATAACATGCACTAAGTTAATAAGCACATGTTTGCAATTAGGTGGCAGTTCACACACATCTGTGGAGAACACTTGTTCCCATCCATCTACGTCTCTATCGGGCATTTCCAATTCCAGAAATACGTTTGTCGGACACAAATTGGTAGAAAATGTGTTGTATAGACAGTCGGACGTTAAGAGGGAGCTGAAAATAAAACGAGATCATTGAAATAAGATATTAATTGGGAAAAATTTGAATTCGGAGTTACATCAGTGCTTTGTTGAGAGTTTGGGTCCCGAGTTTATGGTGCTCGTATGAATGAATTCTTGATATTGATGGAACAACGATAGTATATGCTTCCCTGGGTAATGCCGCAGTGGAGCCAAATAGAAAACGCACTCTGGATATATTACTTTGTTGGAATCCCCTGTTTATTACCTTTATTAAGAATATTTTCAGTTTTTTTTTTTTTTTTAATTTGTGAGTCGATATTAATGTCTACCTCTCCCATTAGTTTGATACAATCCATTGTTTGTCTCGCCAAATCTTTCTGTCGTTCAAGTTGGAAATTACTCGGGGCATCTTCATCGTTTTCGGTGTTTTTCCACTTAGATATTAAATATTTAAATGTTTTGCACACAAAAGGGATTTGATTCCTTTGATACAAGAGAAATTCTAGAATTGAAGTAATGATGTTTGCCGCTGTTTCACCAGTTATTACATCAGTTTCAATTTTTAGATCTACAGTGTTTTCCATATTTTAAGTGTAGTTTGAATATTGGTTTTTAATTTTAGAAAATATAATTTTATTTTATTTACTTTATGGAAGTAAAAAAGCGACCATCAGATTTTGACAGTTTTTTTTTTGTTTGAATTTGTCCTGCGTTCAGTGAAGTATGGTGAAATTCAGTTTCAGCAACATGTTTTCAGCTCTTCAACAACATTCATTAAGTTGTTGCTACACTTGAAATATTATTTTTATAAAAACAATAATACACGACAAAATGAGTCGTGTCGCAACTGTTCTCCAAAATTCTTCTTTGAAATATAATTTATCGCTCATGACTTAGGTCGGTTTAATTTCGTCTTATTTGTCTTCTTTATTGTAGTCCTTATTGCTTTTCCAAACCAGTACGAAACATTCGAAGATGGGCGACAAAACAGCAATAACATCGCTATGACTAACAACAACACGTTTTCCTTTTGAGTTTAAGGCCTTTCCCAAATCGACGCGATTCTGTCATACATATGTACATACATTATATTATACTTTCCGCAAAAAGTGAAAAAACTGAAAAACAAAAATAGAGACACGAGATCTGTTAAATCAATGCAATAAATTATCATTTAAACACAATTTCCCAAACATTTTTCATATACAGTGAAAATTAAGTGATTGAAAGTAAACTTTTAACTGCAGTTTGGCTCCTTTGACAAATAAAATATTGATTTCAAATTTTTTTACAGGCTGGTCAAATAAAATTGAAATATCATACGAAAATACTTAAATGTGCATGACACCGCGTTTTGGATTTCGTATTAATAGCCTAATATCGAAGACAAGAATAGATTACATTGCTCTATCCGGAGATGAATGAATGTGCAGTCGGACCTTCAGGTTAAAATGAGAATGCATGAAATGTTCAAATTTACTGGGCGCACTTTTTTGACAATCAGCTGATGATGCAACATTTCTAAAACTGACAGCTGCATTTTACCACGCATTTATAAAAAAAAATTAAAAGGATGTTTTGCTACAATAGCTTGCATATGTGTTGATAAATCAAGGATTTTGATTGGACACGAAGTGTGTATGTGAATCCTTATTCACCAATTTCGGAATGATAACAAAAATACTTTTGCTGTGCTTCGTTCAATTTGCATAAAAAATAAATATTTTTGTTTTGTCCGCCTCCATCATAGAATTTACACACCTCTGAAGGACTTAATTTTATTCGGAATGATTCAAGTGCGCAATTAGAAGAAAAACTATTTAAACATCACTCCAGACTTCTGAGTGTTGTATGTCGTATAAGGCCGGGCCCATATACCTACAACACAAATATTTTGAAAAAAAAGATCTAAACATTTCTGTATTTCACGAACTTAAATTGAACACGAAATAAAAAGAGAACAGCATTTTATTTTATCAATTTCTATAAGTGATAACCTATCCAAATTAAAAGTTATCCTCCTAACCAAAGCAAAAAAAGTAAAAAAAACACTCAATCTTGATTTATAAAACGAAGTGAGGTTTTGTTGAAAGATTGCGTGAGAAATTCTATTCGGTTTTTCTCGATATAATAATATGGCCAAGGGGTTCCAATTAACAGTCTCAGTCAAATTGCAATATCAAGAAGTTAACAATCGCCCATTCATCATAAGGTACAGTGACCGTGAGCTATTTCTCGCCGAGCCTCCTTCCAACGATTGGTAAAGAGACCTTGTAGTCATAACCAGATAACCGGAGTGACCCGACAAAAGGAAGTAAAACATAAAACTTCTCATTTGAAAACATGGTAAGTCCGCATATAATTCTAAAAATATACCTACCTATGTACATAAATTAATATAAAATTTGGTACATATTTATGTAGATCTGAAACGAAAATTACTTATGCTTTGACATTATTACCAAATAACATCATGTCCTCCCTAGACTACCCTCCCATTTAAAAGTAGGTACAATTTCCGTAGGCTTGGCTTTTGCGTTTCAGAAATAAACAATGATGTATACAAATTATTGTTTTCCGTATACCTACATAAATATCTCATTGGAAGTTCAGAGTTATAACGTCACAACTCAACAAAACAACTTTTTTCAGGAGGAGCAATAAATTAAATACGGATGAGTCTTATGTTTATCAGTTTCATGGAGAGAAATTAATATTTATGAATAAGTTCGACAGAACCTCTACAGATGGTTTCATGTGATTTTCTGCAAACAGGTAGAATTTAACTCTTTTTAAGTTAAGGAAATAAGATAACATGACGTCATAACAACGTCGGACAGCTAAATTGCTACACTAATGTCCTCATTGTAAATCCAAGACGTTGTTACAGTATTAACTTTGATCTCCGAATAGAGTAACATCTTCTTTCGCAAACATTCTGCCCTTTGAAATGAACATTGAAATGCGTGTTGCGTAATGAACTATTTCAAAACACTCGCTTTGATTGGAACGTTCGATTAGCTATTCATAATAGGGCTCTAAATCTCTAGATCTCTGCCGGCTCATAGGGACATTTCAAAAAACCCATTAAGATGTTGACCTTGCCAAAAGTGCAAGGAAATCAAAACTGATGATGCCATCTGATGTATATAGTACATGTTCATACCAAATCACAACAGTTTTCGAGCAACCGCTGTTTTTTTTCTACACAATATAGGTACCACTTTACCACGTTTACCAGGAATTTACACAGTTGCATAAATAACCCTAATGATAATATTAATCGCTTAAAAAACCCACAATTTTGTTTTTTGTAACAAAATCGTTAGAGCAGTTTTCAAATTAAATAAGTTCTGTCGTAACGGTTATATTTTTGGAGCTACATACAAATTTCAATTTCCCCTCTAGGCAATCTCGAAAACCTTATGTCCAAAGTTTGCAGTAGTTTAGGCTGGTCGAAAACAACCAGACAGACAGAATTGTGGTAGATACTTTTTTCGCGTAAGATCTTGTTAATATGTCGTGTTCCAATTTCTTACAAATGCAAAGATTGCCTTATAATACCTATAGTTGCATGTAAAAATGAAATACAAATATTTAAGTGAGGAAGTGCCATTCATTTTCATTAAAATTTTGCAATAATTACAGCTAAGTGGAAACAAATCAGATGGTGATGATGAAGCTGAAGCCGAGTCTTCATCCTCCTCTTCGTCCGAAATCAACACGGCCAACACAATGGATAATATGGCAAATGAGTTCCGTTCAGTTTTAGACGAGTTTCGCGAAAATTGGCAAAAAGAGCTGAAACCGGATGAAAAACAAAAAACAAACAACAAAAATGCTTCGCTTAACCAATCACTCTCGCTGGACAACAACACAAGCCCAGAGCTACAAGCTGAAACTCTTTTCAAACATGCTGTGGAACTAGAACAACGCGGCAAAGTGTATGACGCCTTGCAGTACTATCGGCGAGCTGTTCAGCTTGATCCTGATATTGAATTCAAAGCTTACGAAGCAAGCAAAATTCCCCAGCAAGTTGAAAACGAGTCGAATAACAATAGTGTTGTGGCGTCTATGGGGAAAATTGATGTGCAACCAGATGAGGAAACTGAGGAACCACTAGAAGGGGATTTATTTATTCGATTTCAAAATGATATAGCTAAACAAGGAAGGCTTATCATGAGTAATCGTGATGCAGGTGTCATTAGCACTGAGATGCACATTTCAGATTTGCCAACAGAAATTCTTCTGTATATTCTTCGTTGGGTAGTATCCACACAGTTGGACATGAGATCCTTGGAGCAATGTGCTGCGGTATGCAAGGGAATCTATCTTTGCGCTAGAGATGATGAAATATGGAGACAGGCGTGTTTAAAGCAAGTTATAAGAAATCTTCCAAATCTAGATTCATAATTTTCTATTTTTTTTCAGAGTATGGGGCGTTAATCTAGGATGCATCACAGGTACACCATATGACAGCTGGCGGCAGATGTTCATTGAAAGAGAACGCATTCACTTTAATGGTTGCTACATAAGCAAGACAACTTATCTCCGTATGGGAGAGAATAGCTTTCAAGATCAGTTCTACCGACCAGTTCAATTGGTCGAATACTATCGATATATACGTTTCTTGCCCGATGGAACAGTCTTAATGATGACATCTTCCGATGAGCCAGCACAAGGAGTTACACGTTTGAAAAATCTAAATCAATTGCGTTCAGAAGTGTTGCGTGGACATTATCGTTTACAAGGCGACACAGTAACATTAATGCTCAAGAAGAATCAAAGACTTCAAAAAGGCGATTATTATGGAAGCAGTAAACGGCGAGGCAGTGTTGCACCAGGAAAAGAGATTGAAGCTAACTTCACTACATTTTATATTGAATTTAATATTGCAAGCACACCTAAAAAGCGCTTTAGCCAGTTGCAATGGAAAAATTATTCCATAATATTGGTACGCAATAAACGGGAGGTTTCAAGTGATTTTGAGCTTACTCCCTCTAAGTATCCACCGTTAAGATTTTCCTGTGTAAGAAGCTATCATTTGGATGCTGAAGCACCATTGCAGTGAGTGATAGCTTAAAAATTAATTATAATTTCTTTTTTGTTAATACATATTTGAATGCTTTTAGCTAAAGTAACTAAGTTACGAAAGTGAATATAAACCTTTTTGATTGCTTACAAGAAAGGAATTGTGAATTAAATTCATGTCAAGTAGATAAAAAAATAAATGGATTTTGAGTGGAAATATTTTGAGCGTTTCGTCTTGCGTTGTTGGAAGATTTGATTTAGGTGTGAGATCGTGGAATAAAAATCTGAACTTTAAGGTTTTTATCAAAATTGGAAGCGAGTCTTTATGGATTTGATATCTACTAATTTTCTTACACCGAATCCGATATCTGCTCGAAGAAAAAGTTTAAAATATACTGCAAAAAATTATAACTTGCTCTAAAAATGATTTTTTATAAATCGTATATTATTAAGTGACCAAATGATATAGGATAAAAATAAAAAGCTAAGGAACACTGCACCGATCAAGAATCTAGCTTACTCAATTACACACGGTACGAAATCTTAGAATTACTTCTTCGTCCACATAATGGAAGAAACGAACAAATATGAGTTCTAACACGAAATTTTAAGAAATTTTTTGCATGTTTTGGTTTTTGTGAATTTTTTAAAAATAATTAAGATCAACATATATTGGCAAATTGTGCGAATTTAATACAGGTAAGATCCTTGAGTGAACAGTAATAAAATCTCCATTTTTTTCATCTAGATATCATTCATATCCGTATTTGTATAAAACTCTGTATTTTATAAATTAGATGAATGTTTAAATGTTGTAGCCTTCCCATGCAAATTTAAAAAAGACAATCTTTTTTTTTTTTGTGGATCTATAACTGACTCATAATAGTTTTTATTTGCGGGAGAAAAAGTACTTTCTTAAAAGTAGTTGTCTATGAGTAGATTATGTTGAAATGTTATCATTATTTAGTTTTGTTTGAAAACACTACGAAACTACAAATATTTTTATTTCTTATAATTATTACAATAACATTATAAGTTAATTTTATTTTTTAAATAAATATATTTTATCACCGTTACATGTCAATGTATAGTTAGTTAATTAAGGACAAACATATTTTGCTTTCTCTTGCATTTTTAAAATAACTGAGTTTTTATGATTTTTTTTTTCTTATATTTTTGTATTCCTGCTCATCTGTTCAAATATTATAGTGAGTTTGTTTGTGGTGTAAATAGAAATCTACGTAGTGGAAGAAATATATATAATTATTTAGCATCAATGCTTACTTTGACACGGGGTATTCATATTTTTTTTTTTTGTTTAGTTTTATTTTATTCGTGTTTTCTACAGTACAATTCTGTAAATATAGTTTTTTTTTTTTACTTTCAAAAATCACTTTCACATGCAATCAATCGTTGCACATTTATCTTAAATGAACATCACTCATTGAGCCTATTGCTGATTTCTTACTTCTCTAGTTCACTATTGTTTCTATTTGGTTTTAAAAAGAAAATAGATTTTAAGAAAAAAACAAACGATATGTTCCATAAAAATATTAGTCTCTGCGTAAAATGTTTCCGTTTTTTCTTCTGTTCTAGTAAGTTAATTGACCAAGCACTTTTGAGTGTGCAGTTTTATATTGTTTAAATAATGTGCATTTACAATCTATCTAGCTTACAAGGATGACCTGCTCAAGAAGGCAGATACAGAGAAATGCAAAAGAAAAATGACTAGATAAGGTTCTTTTTTTTTGTCTAAAAAGCTATCTAGGTACTGATTTTTAGTTTGGAAAAATAAATTAAAAATGTTAGCGCTTAGATTTCCTTTTGAACAATTATATTCTCGTAACGCATTTTGTCAGGCGTGTCCCAGCAACTGTTGAGGCATGTAAAAACCAAGACATTTCCGTACTCAATTGGGGCTGCATCGCCGTTTTGTTGCATTCGTAGTTTTGGAATGAGCGTGGAAAGAATTTGAACTTCACATACCGTTTCACCACCACAATTTGGACATTTTGGAACTGGTTCGCTTAGTGGAGCTATTAATAGTGGATGACCATCGCGTGAGTATCTGCAAACGAAAAAAAAATCAGTTTTAAAAAAGATATTTTTTTTTTGACTTGGTCCTAAATTGGATCAGTATAGCAGTTATTATAAAAATACTGACTCAGCCAACCCCAAACGGTTATTATTGCGTTTTATAGAATAAATAATACTTACCTAATTAATTGGCCCGGATTTGACTGGATGTTGGACAAGAAATTATGGAACATTACATCCCCATGTACAGGAATGCCTTTTTCGTACATCTCTCCATCGCCATCATTTCCCCCAACACCGCTGATACCTGATCCTGTGGGCGGAGTCAAAGGACTTGCAATGCCAATGGAATCTTCCACTTTTTTGTATTCCTGATACAAATCTCGAACATGGTCACTCAATCCAAAATAGTTTGTTGGCGATGAAACATTTCGTTCTTCATCCACAGCCAAAAAGAAACTCCTTAGTGTTGGATCAGTGATTTTACATGGATCGGTTCCACTCTCTTTTAGCAAAGCAATTAGATTACGCTCGGGAATTTGGGGAGTTTCTACAAAAACAACATCAGACTCTCCACCTTCGATTTCAGCACAAACTGTCTGGACATTGACTGTACCGAATGCTCCCACACCTGCCCCACCTAAACCACCGCCGGAGTCTCCTTGCGCTCCACAATTTGCATTCTTGTCATCCACATCCAAATTGTCCAGAGCACATATCAGATCGTTTTCCATTGAGTTACTCTCGTCCTCGTCATCGGACAACCTGGAGTTATCCATTTTTATCACATTTCCGTTTTCCTCATTTTGATTCAAATCCTCAGAGTCGTCCCCCCAATCATCAACTCCACCACACCAAGACATCTTTTGCACAGACGATGATTTCTTGTTTTTAATGCTTGCTGCGGATTCAATGTCACAATTGGATGTATCTAGATTCTGAGCTCGTAAACATATCCATCCTTTGCTGGTGCTAGAACAAGTGGGATGTAAACATGCAAACACGTAAAGAGTGCGATGGAATTGAGATTTATCGAGCGGAGCATATAATTGCACAAGTAATGGACGAACAGAGCTACATATTGGACAATTTGGTACTTTGATATCAGCAACTGGCCAGTCCTTCGGAAGATGCATGTATATAAATAATAATCAATTATTAGTTGTGTTATGCAATACAAAATTGACATATTTTTATATACTCACAGGACATCCTCCAATTTTATTTACAGTGCTATTCATGAGATTCCTGTGCTTCTCCGTGACTTCTTCATCCTCAAAGCCAAGATAAACAATGCTTTTGCTTTTTGCCATTGTTTGCAGATTTAATTTTATTGATTTTATGTTTCGCTTTATAAAAACATGTTTTTGTTTAGTTAACAAAAAAAAACCGAGTGTAATCGAAGGAAATCAATTGAAAAAAGTGCAATTTTCAATTAAGGGCACGTGCAACTGGCATGTGCAGTTTTTCTTTTTGTAGATGGTCGGAGCACTGGACAGTTAAAAGTATTGATATTTTTTTTAATTATTCAAATTATTGTTGTGTTTTTTATAATTAATTATGCAATTTGTAATTGTTAAATTTAAAAAATAGTTTTATTCAAATTATTTTAATTAGAAATAATTTTAAAACTTCATGCTGCACAGCAAAAGTCACGATTCCCGTATAATGTATATACAGAAATGACAGTGGATTTATTGAAGATCGAGATGGGTCAAATATTTGATATATTAAGGAGATTTCACATTTTCCAGCATAGTACGCATTGGTCGCGTTGGACCCGAAATGACGCACACTGACACATCTATAATAGACAAAGAAACAAAGGCAAAGACAGACTTTAATCGATGTGTGACGTCATATCAGATTATACTTTCTAAGATGAAATGGTTGAATGGAAATACCCATTGTGGCTACTGTTACTTCCTACATCCTACCTCCATGTATTTCATGAATTTTGACACAACACATCACACAGCAGAAGTGTCAAGTGTCCGTTTCGGTCTTATGCTTAAATCACATTCTCTGAGTCTCACATTCTCTGCTCCACAAGAAACAGCTATTCTTTTTGTAGGATCCAGATCCTACAAACTAATTCTTGGATCTTAAAATAGATCCAGATAGAAAGCAGGATACCAAATTGTTTTTGTATTGCGTGTAAAAGATAATCCAGATCCTGATAACAGATAATTCATCGTCGTATCCAAATGTTTCGAATGACTGGACAAGCCTTTAAACGTCCAACATTTGTTCAAAAATAACATATTAAAATTAGATTAATGTTTAGATTAAATGAATGAAAACATTTGAACACGTGTTTTAAACTGAATAATATGGGGTAAAACATTAATCAAGATATATTTAATCAAATTCCATATTACTCGTTCATTTAATCCAAACAGTAATAATTTTTTTGATGTTATGTCAGATTGATAAGACTGAAAAATGTCGGTAATACTAGGCTTGAGGCCTAGTACGATTGTTAAATTGTTAAAGAACAGCCTGAACAAAAGTATTGAAATTCGGTTAAAATGGCATAACTGGTTTTTGGCACCTGTCATAATTTGTTGTTGCAAAATGTTCACCATTGCATTTGACGGTACACGGTACCGTGTGGTAAACTAAACCGTAAGCTGTCTACTCAAACAAAGGTGTTTGCGGTCTTGCGCCTTCTTTAAAGATTTGCACAGTCAAATACAGCCACATTTATAATCGAAAACGAGATTAAAATTGAAGAAACACAAGAGAACCAGAATTCATACACTTTTTTATCCTCAGTCCTCACCAATACCATTTCATTACACTACATCAGACTCAAAGTACCAGACCAGCCAGGCGCTTTTCCATTGTACGAACGCGAAAGCCAAAAACTTAAAAGTTCTATTTCACACAATCAACATCCCAATAAAATAAATTCTAGCCATTCTCCACTCGATCAGTTCAGTTCGTTGCGGGGTCGGTCAGTGAACGGTTGTGCAAAAGAACGATAGTTTCTTATTTTCTGTAATATACTACATATATATATTTTGTGAATTCCTTTTTTTGTGTGAAACTACCAACAAGAACACTCAATAAAAAAATGTACCACTTAAAGAATCTAGCTCGGCACTCGGCTGTCAAGCAGGATGTCTCCACCCTAGTCAAGGCTATGCCCACTGCACTACTTCAATCGCGTGGCTATTCCGAACACCAGATTCCCGAGCGTCTCAAGAATGTGCCCACTGACAAAGATCCCCGTTTCTTCGATATGGTGGAGTACTTCTTCCATCGCGGTTGTCAAATTGCCGAGAATCGTCTAATTGACGAAATGAAAGGCAAAATCTCTGACGAAGAAAAGCGCAAGAAAGTCAAAGGCATTCTGATGCTTATGCAACCATGTGACCATATCATCGAAATTGCATTCCCTCTGCGTCGTGATTCTGGAGACTATGAAATGATAACTGGTTATCGCGCCCAGCATAGTACTCATCGTATTCCAACAAAAGGAGGTGAGTCCCTCATTTATAGAATTTTATAAAAGTTTCCTACAAAGCATTTCTGCATCTCGTAAATTTTGATGAATTAATCGATACGTGTCAGGTCAGCTATTCCGTATTCCGCAATGCTGCACATTATGTGTGTTGAGTTTCTTGTTACTTGTTCTACCTCCTTGCTTTTTTGTCGTTAAGTTATGTAATTAGACTCGTAGGTATATATGTAAAAGAAAAAGAAGCAAAAAGTAAAAGTTTACTTCTATTAGATGTCTTAAAATTTGGGAACACATTTCAACAAGTGATTCCTTTGAGCTTTTTCCAATAAATAAATTTTAATAGGAGAAAGTTTATTTCTTTCCTGCTTTTTGCAAAATCGTCGTACAGCCTAACGAAAAAAAAACTTAGCTCTCTAAAAGAATAAGATATTGAGTAAATATTCATATTTGCAAATTTAACTTATCAAACAAAGCCTTTGAATTTCTTTTTTTTAAGTTGAAATGTGATCTTGAATTTAAATGTCAAGCATAGATTGGGTGAGCTTTATGGATTTATTTATTCACAATCGCACAACACAAAAATCCGTACTGATGACGACGCTTGCATGAATACTGGAGGGGGCGTAAATTTTTTCAGAATATAAAGTATATTTGTATTGTGTGGTATATAATATTAAAATATTTCAATTGTAAAACCTCAGAGCAATTAGAAAAACGCGGTTACTTTTAAAAACCAAAATACCTATAAAAATTAATTAATTTAAACTGTTGATTTCTATTAATTTTTTGCACCACCAATCTGAAGATTATAATATAATTATAATATTAATAATATATATATTAATGCATTAAAGTTAGTCTAACTATTAAGAAACTAGTCGGTTCATAAATATAACATACAATTTTTTTTTTTAATTTCGGAAATTATAGCATTATACTTAGGTGTCTTTGTCACCGTTAGCCCGCCTAGGGTAGATTCGCCAATTTAAACAGTTTTTTTTTTGTTAAAACAAGGATTTGCCAATTAATTTTCAAAGAGAAATGTATTTTTAACACATTGACTGCCAAGCCAATTTTCTGCCAATAACTGTTTTTTATTAAATTAATGGGTAGTTAATAAAATTGACCAAATTTAATAACTTACGGAAATTAATTATGATCACATTTCTAATTTTTCTGAAAAATTCAAAGTTACCGGCTGAATTCTTCTTTCAGAATTTTAATATTGCGTTGTCTATTTGTGTTCAGACAGTAAATAACTGTAGCAAACTTTTGTGTGGTCAAAACTTTTGACTTGAGTTTTTTTACGTTTACGTTATTATAAATGTATGTATGTTCGTTTAAGATTTTGAAAATTTTTTTTCTGTGGGCTATTTGGTCAAAAATATTTTTATTTTAAATACTTCTAAACATGAAAAAATTGAATTGAATAAAACTATGGTATGGTAACATAGTAATTTATTTATTTATTACTTCATACTACAATAGGCTTTAGTGAGTAGCTTACATGCCTTATTGATTATTTAGACTTTTTTCCGATTGCATGAAATTCTTTAAAGATGAATGAGTTGCTGTTTTTATTTTTAAGAGGGTTGAAAATACCAATTTTTTTGACCAACTCTTGAAATAAATCATAAACATCCTTCTCTTGTTAACACTAGAAATAGAATGTTGTGTATCAATTTTTTTAGGATTGGATCCGTTTTGTAATTTTTAGGTTTTATAAAATCTCCAAAAAAAATCCCTAAAGTTCGATCAAGGAGCTTATAACTTGAGTTCTGTTTACTGGAAAGCAAAAACTGTCTTAAGAGTTAAAATTTAGTATATAAAACAATTACATATTATGTATACATTAATTTTCAACAAACACATTTTCGATATTATGTAAGTGCTGTTATCATTTCTTGTCACTCAAACCAATCTCTTGTTGAGTATTAATATGTTTCACTTTGCAACAATAGAATGCATATATAATTTTTTTATTATCAATTAATACTACATATTTAGATAATTCTAATAAAACCCGTAACATCAAGTTGTTGTTTTAATTCTGACACACCTCCTATGCAATTAAACCGATTATTTGCTGCTGTAGGCAACAATATCATCAGCATTAGTTGCTAAAAATATATTCAGTATTTTAAATACGATAACCAGCTTAAATCACCTGAATATGTTACTAAGTTGTAGTTCCAACGTGATGACGACGTCGACGTTGACACCAATTCTAGAAAAAAAATCTCCAATCTGATAATGATAATTCCATAAGCAAATAATACGAATCTTATCTAGAATCGCAAAATAACAAGTTGTTTTGTTTTTTGTTTAAATTGTATTAAAATGTTTTTCAAAACTTCGACACCGAAAATCACGTGTATTAGAGTGGTTGTGTTAATTACAAGATTAATAAATGTAATAACTGATTGGCAAATATTTTTTTTTTCCAAATATTTGAGCTTGCGCTGATTATAGTGTCATAATTTGCTATTTATTAGGTACACACATATAATATTTTTAAATAAGCAAAAATGTACATATTTGGATTTAAAATATGCTAAAACAAGTGTGTTTCTCTTTATTGTTTCAATAAATAAACAAATCATGAAATGTAAACACAGCAGCCAATTTGCATGTAAACAAAAGACTGTACTTGATATACTTTTAAGATGAATCGCACAAAAAGTATGGAGGCAAAGTTCAATATCCCACATGTCTGATCTATAAGTACGGCCCCCTTAACCCTATTTTGATAGAGGGAAAATAAAATGCATTGTGTATCGGAATAACAATGAAGTACAACAGAATGTGAAGAAAGTAGTTATTTCAAGTGACATTTGAATATCAATCTGGATTATGAGTTTGTTTGCATCCAAAATATTGAAAGTCAATTGGCTTTTGACTGATTGAGTGATTATATTATGAAAGCAAGGATTGAAGGCTTACATCACCACAAAGTTGATTAGTGCAATTAATTACTATTATTATGCATTATACTAGATTATACATTTTTTTTTTTGAATATTCTAATTATTCTTATATTTTTAAGCTGTTACAAAGCTCTTTGTTTACTTGAAAGAAATTAATGACAAAATCAATCTTTGCTTCAATTTAAAAGCGTGTTCATTTTAAAAAGTGTTAATTGACTGAGTACTTCATCAAATTGGCAAATGAGTCAGTTTATTAAATTAGAGTAGTTTCCTGAGTACTTTGAAACGTATTCTTGTTTTTGTTTTGTGTACAAATCCTAACAAAATTTTTGTAATAATTTTGTTTTTATTGCTTGCGTAAACAATTTTTCCTTGAAATACGTAAATATTCTTTTTAGAGGTGTTGTCACATATGTAAGTTCTTAACATATCAGTCCTTTATTTATTCTGTCACAACAACTAAATGCCACCAATTTCATATTAAAATGTATATGTATTTTTTTTGTTATTTTCATCAAAATTATCCATTTAATTAAAAGTTGGAAGCAACAACACCCAGCAACAATGTGTCAAGTGATTAATATAAGCCCCTTTTTTTTTTTGATTATCAGTTGAACAGCCATACAATTAATTAATTCTCACAGTAATTTAAACAAATACAAAAAATGATGACGGAAGATATTAAAATTGAATCATATTGAAATCTTGTTTTATCTAGTATGATGTCGTTTTCAATTGGCAATCTGGAAGCAGAAAAAAGCATTCTGAATGCGTTCAATTGGGCAAAAGTGACAGTTCTGATTCTAAAAAAAAGAGAATTTCCCTTCTGGATTTGAAATCAGAAGCAAAAACAGAATCACTCACACATTCATTCCTCCATGTTTACAAGCGAAAAAACAAATGAAATTTGACACATATAATATGTAACACATGTTACACTTACTAATACAGTCACACCAAACTTCAAATTTTTCAGAATCGAAAAAAACTGTTCAATTGGGATTCCGAATCTAAAGCCAATTCCGGATTGCCAATTGAAAACGACATGAATGAATGTCAAATAGTGTCCTATCAGTTAACCGAACTATGTGTGATCGGAAGAAATCACGTGGTTTCCATGTGATATATTATTTTGCAAATATTGAACAGGCCTACCAGTCATGTTATCAAAAATGATTTCCTTAAAAAGCAAACCAGTTCAAGAAAAAATCTGAATAAAGTATAAGATGCATAAATGTTAGGGGTACCGGTATATACAAACAAACATGTATATATCTATACCTTCACTTCTTGTTTGCTTTTAATCAATTTCTATTAAAATAAAAAAAATAAAGTAACCCCTTTATTGACCGGTTATTCTCAAGGAATAAAACAGAATCACGTGTTTGTTAAGTTGTATTGATTTCTATTTGTAATTTTCGTTGTTTTAAGACAGTTTATTTTGCTGAAATTATTAGAATATGGTAGGTAGTAAACCGCACCTTAATACCAAGTACGACGTTAGACTGTAATATCTTCTGCCAGGAGTGATTCAGTGGATAAATTTTATAGTTTTAAGTCTCGTGTAAACTTAAGAGGTGGACGATACAAAAATAGATTAGAATGCATAAATTATAAGAAAAACACTTTTTACACAATATGTGGGTTGTTAACTCGGTTTACCACTTTCCCGTCGTATTGCGGGACCTATTTTCAAAACAAAAATCTAACTATAAGCTAAGTACAGACAGTATGTTGTCAGATCATACAATAGCTTTAGGTTTTTGCGCAAAAATTAGCAGCATGTTAGAGAGAAGCAAGTTGTCCAAAAAGTGTGGAACATTTTAGTGGCAACAATTTAATGTTTTTAGCAAATTTAATACACATTTAGATATCTCTAACGTACATAAGTATGTAGTTTCAATTACAATTTCTGCCTTAATGATAATTTTCTTGGACAGAAATATTTTACTCGCTAACCCCAAAATGCAACATTGAAAATAAAATTTGGAAGTAAACATTTAGATTTTACCGGTATTATTATAGTTTTGCCTTTGAACCTACAATTAAAGAGCCCTTGAGCAAAGTTGGCTCGTTTAAAATGTTGCGTTTACTACAATACTACTAGATCCAACAACAGAAACTGCGCGTGTTCAAGGGGCTTGCAAAGAGGTGTGTTTTTCTTACTTATACGCTAGGTTGTATAAACAACACAAATAATCATTGCTCATATTCTAAATTTAACTAGATGGACTTGAAAGAAATAAAAAATAGTTCTGCCTACAAATAGATTTTTGAAAGTAAATACCCGAAAGATTATTGATAACAAAATTTTATTTTTTGTTTATTTTTATTTAATGTTTGTTTTCATTCTAATATTTTTCTTTATTAGTTTTGTTGTATCGAGTCAACAATATTTTAAGAACTATGTACATGTACATACTTATATGTACATACATATACATAAGTGCAAATTTGATGATTTCATCTTGATCTTTTTTTTTCCAATAATAAACAATTCAATTGATTAATGAGAAATTTGTCTGTACGTGTATTATTTACTTATAATCTTTTTTAACTCAGGCTAAAGCAAAAATGATTCGTTACATACTGTGTTATTACTGCACAAGTTTATAAAATACATATGTATATAAAAATAAATTTTTGTTTATGGCTTATAGCTGACAAGCAATTCATGACAATACAATATATTTTTTATGGTTCTTTTTTTGGATGTGTCTATATAACACATTAAACAATCAACACAATTGCTATAGAAACCACTTGATGCAGCTGAATATGAAATAAAATAAATATTTTTTGTGGCTTCTGAACACTTTGAGTCAATTGAAAAAAATGTCTTTGTCAGCAAGGAGATTGAATAAATTAAAAAATTAATAGAAAACAAAAATGAGATTACCAAATAAAGAAAAACACGAGTGCGCTACGTTCGAGTTAATAAGGTGAAGTATCAATTTCAATAATGTTCGGCCTGTACTTAATTTGTATATATACTGTGATTTGACCCCTAGCATGAAAGGAAAGCTCTACACGGCAGTTGTTCGTCCAGTTCCCAACGGTTGACAGTGTTGGAAAATGTACAAGAAAAATGAGAGTAAATTGAAGGCAGTTGAAATGATGAACAGGACAGGAATAGAAAGCAAGAGAATCTGAGGAAGCCTTCACGTCAAAAATACTATCTTGGTGAAAATACAGCATGGCCAACTTACATATGTTAAAAGAAGATGCCCTGAAAACCCAGATCAAAAGGCAATAATGTTCCAATAATATCGTGGTAGTTAAGTTGGCCACAACCATGTAACAATCCAAGACCGGATAGCCTGTCGACCTTTCGTGAGGTCAACCCTGCGGTCCCAGAAGTGTAGCTTTAGTGTGAAGCACTGAAGTGGGCGAGCTGTGGCCCAAGTCTTAGGTTATTTTTGAAAATAAATACATTATGCACATCCATAGTACAATCATAGCTTACAAAATACTAACGGTTATACTAACGGGCATCCTAATTGATAAAATTGCCTATAAGATTTATTTTTTTCTTTCAAGAATAAAACTCAGTGGTTAACCGTATCCTAAAAATATATATATATAGGAATTCGCTAGTTAGATAGTTTAATGAAAACGAACCAACCCGTTCAAGCTAAAATTGAGAAAAGATGATCTGTCATTATCTTAACAAGACGTCTACCTACATTGATTTAG
Source organism: Syrphus vitripennis (assembly GCA_958431115.1). NCBI lineage: Eukaryota > Metazoa > Arthropoda > Insecta > Diptera > Syrphidae > Syrphus > Syrphus vitripennis. Next base: position 31,666,343 of record OY288108.1, read on the forward strand.
TACCCCTCCAAAGCAATGACTTAGTATGAATACAATTTGATATCATTATAATACCAAAACATTCAATTTTTTTATTTAAATAACGCAGTACTACACTACATTCAAGCATTTATGTAAGCCTCGATAATCTTTTTTCAAAAAGGGGCTCGCCACTGACGTCATAAAATCCCGCCTTCACTGACTTTAATACGTAAATTGTGTAGTAAAATTAAATTAACAAAACAACAATATCACATGCTTTGGCTAGTAGGTATTCAGAGAAATCATTTTGGCGGTCATTGTAACGAACTTAATGACCTCTGGTTTAAATTGAATATTTTACTTGGCATTGTAATCAATTGTGTTGTTATTTTTTTCCCTCCCACACAATCAGTCAGGTGTTATAAAACTTTTACATCTGTCTGTGATGTTGATATTATTTAAGGTAATTAAAATATTTTCTTGAATAAATTAATTCTGTTTTCAATTAGAATTCAAACGACAAGAAATTACTGAATCTTTGAAAATTATTTTGTTGTGCTTTTATCAAGTTTTATTCAAGATTCGTTTGGATTCGTTTAACTCTTGTATTTTCTATTTTAATATCAGAATTTTTATATTTTTTTATCTCAAGAAATAAAAATAAAAAGCTTAGTGACTAACAACTCTTACCCATTATTTTTTGCGTGTTGGCTAAATTGTGATAATTTTACTTTCCATTTCTCAATGTTTTAAATTTAAATCCATTTATCAATTATGTAGATTCTGTCAGAAGATTTAATATTAATATATTTAGCTGCTTTATTAACATAAGTGTTATTAAATTTGTAACACTTCATTTGATAAAGATTGTATTTAGACCACGATAAAGGCCGACTAAGATAAGTGTAACAAATTAATAACGACATTCTTAAATGTCAAACTCTGTTGAAATATACAATTTTAGCTCAAGTACCTACTTAAAAAAAGAAAACGTTTGATATTCTTATCTTCGAAGGTAAATTATGATCCTATCGCTGCCATTAATATATTAATTGTTTACAATCTTCTGTACCTAACAACAATATCTATATATAGACCAAATCATTTATATGTTAAATAATAGTAAAATTATGTAAGTACCAGCACCGGAAAACTTTATAACTGAATGAAATTGGCGTGTAGACTTACAATAAATGAATCATCCCATCATTGCTACTTATGAATGCATTTTTATTTAAATGAAATTGAAACTGCATGTGCAATTATTTTTAATTTCTAAAAATCAACCAGACCGTATGACTCGTTTAAAGAAAAAAATATAAATATTCCTACAAATAGGAGGAGGGTATGCAAACATAAAATAAAAACATCTATTTTAAACTCGCTACAAATTTGGAATACATCCAAAAGAAATCAATTTAGCAAACAAAAGGTGTTAGACGGAAGAATTTAGGGTTGATATAGAATAAATAACATTGTTTAGTTGTTAAGATGAAAAGATTTCCACTTCCCACGCTATTTTCAGCATTATTATGTCATGAAACGAACTTAAATCATTTAATTTTTCTTTTTTTTTTTTCAAAAATGAGGCATTTTGTATTAAATAATTTAAATTGAATTATTTTGATGGAATTATAATGTTCTACAGGTAATTGATGAAAAGATCCACAAAGCATTCATCGCCAATTTAAAGAAATTAAAATTCTAAGCTTCGAGCACGGCCTTAGTAAGATAAGCTATTTTGAAAATAACGTAGATGTAAAACAAGTAGAGAGCTATTGCCATTAAATTGTACACCACAACATCTGGACCTATCTATCATAAGCAGTCTATGTAACTTGAAAACAAGTGAAGGTATCATGCATTTTATTGGTATTTGTAACATACTAAGCTAAATAAGGAAACTACACATAGGAAAAGCGATTTACGAAGGGGATGTAATTCTTCAACTACCAAACAAACGTGACTGGAGTGTTCTTTTTAATTTTGTTAGAACTGCAATGCAATACAGAAACCAAATTTTAAGAGAAGCATTTAAAAAAAGTATTATGTACCTACCTAGTGCACCTATTGACTACTTAGTTTGAAAACCATAAACATGTCAATCTGGCTGACGGTTTTTGTCATGTCATAAATGATTTGTAAACGTGTATCTGTATATCGACAGTGGCATTAAAATCTCCATAGCATTTATACATCTAATCATCAGTATCAGCATTAACAAAAAACAGTAGTCTAGCAGCATATTGACTTTCCATACCGAACAGGGTAATTTGCAGTAAGTGTGACAAAAGGAAATGCTTATAAAACAAAACAAAAAAGTATTAATATCGTGCTATTTTTTCGATACGAATCTGCATTCTATAATGTGCTTTTGGATTAATGTATTTTAACAAAAAGTTTCTGAAAAATTTATTTTCAAAATTTTCAAAAACTTAATAAAAAAAAACTCGGCACCTTCACCTTTTTTCCTACCGACTCGCTTTAGAAGCTAAAAATTCATTAAAAAAAAATTCTTCGAATTTTTTTGTTTGTGCTTTTGTTTATTTTGTGATTTTCTATTAAAGATATTAGATATTACAGCCAAATTTTCCAAAAAAAAAAAAACTAACTAGAATAAGAAAAACATATTTTTAGTCCATGCACAAAAATCGTGTTGACATGTGTTATTGGTATTTAATCTCAGAATTTATCGATCAACTTAAAACTTTGAAATACAGAAAAATGAATTTCGTGGGCAAATGCAAAATCAGTTTTGTATTATAAATTTGAATTATAAATTTGTGAAGAAAACCAAATACATTTTGGATGCAAAAAGTACGGTTTTGACAGAAGAATTGAAACATAATGATTTAGCATGTGTTTCGAAATCCATTAATTTTTTGCAAATTTTTTTTTTTAAAGCTTTGCCTTTTGCCGTAATTTATCTTAGAGTCACAATGAACAATATAGAGACAATTTAAGTAAAAACCTAAGTGAGTTCGTTTAATTTGACCCACCCATATAATATTTAGATACCCATTATGTCCAATATTTTCTGTATCAAAAAAATATTTTCAAAAATGAATTCCTTGGCAGAAAATCTTTTCAAATGTTGTTACTCTATTCGTAATAAAGAAGTTTTAAATCCCACATTAAATTTCATTTTTTATATTTTCAGGTATTCGTTTCTCATTGGATGTGTGTCGGGATGAAGTAAAAGCTTTGTCAGCTTTGATGACCTTCAAGTGTGCCTGTGTCGATGTGCCATTTGGCGGAGCTAAGGCTGGTCTAAGGATTGATCCTAAAACATACTCTGAACATGAGCTCGAGAAAATTACACGTCGGTTCACTCTTGAATTGGCCAAGAAGGGCTTTATTGGACCCGGTGTTGATGTACCTGCCCCAGATATGGGTACCGGAGAACGTGAAATGTCCTGGATTGCCGACACATATGCCAAGACAATTGGTCATTTAGATATTAATGCACATGCTTGTGTGACAGGAAAGCCAATTAATCAGGGTGGTATCCATGGACGTGTATCAGCAACAGGTCGTGGTGTCTTCCACGGTTTGGAGAACTTCATCAACGAAGCCAATTACATGAGTATGATTGGTAAGTCTATTTATCACAATATTGTATACAATTGTATAAGTTACCGCATTCACTGGTTGTTATGCAATTCGCGCTAATATAGATTTTGGATTTATATTATTTTTTATTTTCCTGCAGGTACCACACCTGGTTGGGGTGGCAAGACATTTATTGTTCAAGGTTTCGGTAATGTAGGTCTTCACACATGCCGTTACCTAGTTCGTGCTGGTGCAACTTGTGTTGGAATTATTGAACATGATGGATCAATCTATAACCCAGATGGCATTGACCCCAAGGTAATTTTAACAAATCATAGTATTAAACTAGAACAGATTTGAAAGAATTTTCAATCACTGAATTCAAAGAGAGATGTTTACCAAAGTTGTTAGTTCTTGCCAAAATTTTAAATCTATTTTCGTAATGTACGATGTACCCGATGACATGTGTGTTATATTTGTTTGAAAACACTTGAAACGATTGAAATCTATTTGTAGGGTTGTAACTTTGTATTTAGGGGTTGAAAAGGTTTCAGGAAATTGTTGCAATCGTTTATAAATTGGATAAGACTTATAAACCACGTGCAGAAAACATACATCGTCTGCCGACTTTAAATATAGCACATATTGATTTTTAGGTTGAACGGAAGTGAAAATGAGGTAATGAATTCTAGTTGTTGATTTTTTTTCATGCCATTGTAATGAGCACATAATAAAATAAATAAAAGAAAGAAAATAACGAAAAGATTCTTTCATTTGTGACCTATATGGGTTAGATTTGAGGCGTTTTTTTTGGTTTAGTATTATTGCTACGTTTGTATTATCGAATTTGTTTCTCGTTTATGTTATGGCTTCTATTTCTTTTGCAAAAACCACAAACCTTCACTTGAAATTATGATAATGCTAACGGGTACAATTAGGTCATACAATTTATTTTTCAACTCAAGTGATATCATCGGGACAAAACGACTATTATTTAAATTATGCAATAAAAAAGGTGCGTTCAATTGTCTCTATATTTTGGAAGAAGCTTTAAGCTTCGGTAACTCTGGATGCGTAATAGGATGTGTTACTTTATTGTATCTATCTCAGGTTTAAAAATCTTTCGTCATTGACTCGCGTAAATTATTCGACTTAAAAAAAAAGAATATAAATTATTTAAAAAAAGCCACCTGTTCATCTTTTAAACCTACTTTTTGGCTTCACTATCACAGCAATTTCAAGTTTGAACAAAATCTCGGGTTTGATTTTTTTTACGATAAAACTTAACAATAACTCGAAATAATTTTTTTCATATAATTGAAGTGAGAAAGAAAAGCCGTTTTCGAAGACATGCGCTAAAAACATGTTGTTGGCCCATTCAAATACTGACATAAACCTTTTAATCGATTTGTTCAATTCGATTAATATATAAAAAAGACATGTATTTAAATAAATTATCGTCTTCTACTTTCCTACATATGTACGTACATACATATTGTTTTGATCGGGCTTAAATTTATTAAGTTACACGAGTTCTCATTCAGAACAATTGAATTTTTCGAATTTAAAATCTCTATAAGTTGTTCTTTGAAAGTTAAATTTTTTCTTATTTTTATTCGCCGAAAAAATTTTGAGAATCGTCAATTTTTGTATACATATAATTATACTCTCTTGATATTGTTAATTTAATTATTTTTTTTAGAAATTGGAGGACTACAGAAATGAAACTGGCACGATTGTCGGTTTCCCAGATGCCAAACCATACCAAGGAGAAAACCTTATGTTCGAACCATGTGACATCTTTATTCCAGCTGCAGTCGAAAAAGTCATCACCAGTGAAAACGCTCACAAAATTCAAGCTAAGGTATAGTAAAATCAATACTTTAATCAAATTAAAAATAAAACATAACACTTTGTATAATACACTAGATTATTGCTGAAGCTGCTAACGGGCCAACCACTCCAGCTGCCGATAAGATTCTTATCGATAGGAATATTTTGGTTATCCCAGATTTGTACATCAATGCTGGTGGTGTAACAGTATCATTCTTCGAATGGCTGAAAAATCTTAACCATGTTTCATATGGACGTCTAACATTTAAATACGAACGTGAATCCAATTACCATCTTCTGGGTAAGTAAATCATTGTGTTTTTTTCAAAAATATTTTTCTTTTTCATTCATTTGGGGTTTAAAATTTCAAAATTCGCTTACATTAATTTAAAGTTCATTATTTTGACCTTAAGAATAATCTTGAAACATATTAATTTTTTTTTTCTCTGCGATTTTCATTTTACTATCTTAAATTAAATTTTCTTATTTTAATCTTTTTGTTTCGTTTTTATAAACCAACAACATTATTTACAGTGCTCATTCACACAACAATAATATTGCGGCTATATTTTGGTTTTCATTCATTAAAAATTAATTATTATTTTATTTTTTATATTGCTTCTAGCTTTTATTTTTTATTAGTGCTAAAACCTAAAAAATTTTAAGTTCTTATTTAGTTATGTAATTAAAATACATTTTTTTATTTTCTTCTACCACTATTTAGCTTCAGTCCAACAGTCTATCGAAAGATTTATTCTTGACGGTACAGTTCTTCAATTTGTTCCTTGTTATAGCCTTTATTTTTTTTTGTTTTTTATTTTTTATAAGTAAATTTTCCCTTCCAACTTTACCCACTCAACAAAAAAAGAAAATCCTTTTTTAATACAAAAAAAAATGTCGAGCTTTTTATCATTTTTATGTTGGTTTCTTTTGCATTATGTTTTTTAAATATTTTTTCTATTATTATTTTATGGCATAGACTTTCTAGATTTAGCGCAATCTAGCCATTTGATTTGTTCACACATTCCAAGCATGTATATATTTTTTCAATCATTTGGTGAAAATCACTTAAAACATTTTTACCTGCGAGTACCTATGGAGATGTACATATTATATCAAACCGAGGTCTATTCAATTCTTAATTTTTTTAAATTCTTTCAATTTCGTTGAATTCGACACAACACACAAGAAAAATATGGTGCTACGCATATGAAGCACATTTAAGCCACAGCGACACACTACTTTCCAGCACACCAAATAAGAGGCGTGTAGTTCAGCTTAGGTGGCATTGCATAAGATTGTAGAATTCTCCCGCTTTACACCCTATGCTCCCGCTACGCTTGATATCATCATCAGAAAATCCTTCGCTGTTGATCAAACATCTTAATAACTAACAATGTTCCATTAAAATAAAAGTTCTTCTTTTCTGTCAAGGGCGTAGTAACTTTACTTATTAAGGCTCCATCATAAGCAAAGAATAATTTATTTACTTCATGTTATATGTCGATGCTGGCCTTGTGCCTTGTTAATAGAGTTGAATGAATCTCCTGAGCATTATGTTTGCATGTTGCAGTTTCTGAATAGGCTGCTTCAGCAGACGATTCCAGCTCCCGACACATGCTCCCCGTACTTTCAGTTTGAAGTTGGCACGCTGCTTTTTCTTGAAACTACTGTAAACTAGGCGAGGCATATACATATGTATTTTGAATAGTGCGCATTAAACAAGCTTTTAGTGCCCCTTAGCAGATACGAATATATGTCTTTTAGCGTATACGTACTAAACTAAATTTCTACTCTTCATATAAATACACATTAAGAAGAATACATAAAATGGGCGGCTTTCTTCACATAGAAACGAATCTAAAATTTGCATAAAAATAAAAAATAATGTTATAATATCTCCCAAGAAAAACAAAGAACCACATTTTTCACTTTTATTATTTATTACACTTTTGTGTTTTTGTATTTCTCCAAAATCACAATACACGGTGAAATATAAAAGAAGATTAGATTTTTATTAAAATCATCGGTACTAAAGGCCAGTTTCATTGGCAATTAAGAATTCCATTTTGGTAGTTGGGGTTAGACCCAATTTAAGTACCTTTTTTGGACATTTAAGTGCCACTTTCTGCTAAATGAGCTTGATTTAGTTTTTAAAGATTTAGTAATTTAAAAAAAATCATCCCTTATATCATGTTTATTGATTTTACTTAAGCATATATACATGATGTTTTTGCTTTTATTAATAATTTATTTAATTTTTCATTCATCTGCTAATAATGCACATATTATGCTTTTTAATTTTTTTTGTTGCACGTTTTAATTATTTTTAAATTATTTACTTTGCAGTGTTTATCTAAAAATTTTGTTTCTTAACACCATTTTTCAACCAAAGCATTACTAACTCTTTTGTGGCTTTTGGATGTTTGAAATTTAAAATCGAATATAAAATAACACTTTATTTGTATTTTTTATTTATTTTATTCCATATAGAATCTGTCCAGGAATCTCTAGAACGTCGTTTTGGACGTGTCGGTGGCCGTATCCCAGTAACACCATCAGAATCTTTCCAAAAACGCATCTCTGGTGCCTCTGAAAAAGACATCGTACACTCTGGTTTAGACTACACAATGGAACGTTCGGCTCGTGCCATCATGAAAACAGCAATGCGCTATAACTTAGGTCTGGACTTGAGGACAGCTGCATATGTTAACTCGATCGAGAAAATCTTCACCACCTACCGCGATGCTGGTTTAGCTTTCTAAGTAAATTAAGAATAAAAATAAAAACAGCCTATGAATAGTTAAGAGAAAAGCGCTAGCAAGAGAAATGGAGACATTGTGTTGATGAAGGTCTTAAAATTAAGCAAAAACGGAATTTATGTTTTCAAAAAAATATAATTCATCTCCAACTCCTGCCATAACTAAATTAAAGATAACCGAACAAAATAAAAAAAATCACAAAAAATCGACCAAACTAATAAATACCTACACAAGTTGAGTCGAGTAGCTTCAGCACGCGGTATATCTTTATAAGTAATTAAGTTTCAAACGTTTTCTTTATCATCATCAAACTAGCGGCCTTCGCAAACTTAGTCAAGATAAAAAAAACTGTATTCATAACGTGTATTCCTTATTTTTTCTCATTAATTTAAAAATAATATTTTTTTTGTAATTTTATTTTCTATTTTCTGTTTTTGTCTGTTGCTGTTATTTCTTTAGATTGTAAACGTAAACATTAAAATGCATTTTACTAAATAAATAAAAAAAAACAATAAAACATCAAATTTTGACTTCTAAAATTTTAAGAAACTTTTATGGTTGCATTTTAAGTCTTTTTTTTTTGAAAATCGTGAATAAAGTTATCAAGTCTATTTTCGAATTAAATATGAATAAAATTGTTAAAATTAATTGTAATTTTTAAGAAAGATGAGTGGCTTGGAGGATCAATAAATTGATTATTGATTAGCAGCTGGTTATTGGATGGATATTTCATGTCGATTAGAAAATCCGCAGAACTCCAGTGCACTCCGCAGTGCAGTATTCTCTTTCCCATATGAAATGACCCTTCTAATATCATGAGCCCACTTTTGAACATTGTTCAACAGTAATGATCTTACATATATCATATGAAAGGTTATTGGCTCATTACATGGGAGCTTATTTGAAATTCAGTTCGAAACTGGTGTATTTTTTATAAAAAAAAGTACTTATGGTTTTATCTCTTCCAGATTTTGAGAAAATTGAAATCAATTGGGGCCTTCATGTATTCATTTATATCTAAATAATCTCAAGAAAAGTCTACGTAAATAAGCAAACATAAAAATTCTCATAATAAAGTACATACATTTTCGGCCCTATCGAGGTAACTGTCGCGTCGGAGCGGAATTCTCTCCGAAATTCTACGAATCGGAGACTTTTTGCTTCGAGGTAGTTCTTCGATCAGCTGATCGGAAATTCTCTCCAATTTCAATTTTTTCAAAAACTTAACCATTTGGTTTTCAATATTCGCCTAAAACAAAAAAAAATTATTCAAAAAACTTTTTCTTATTAATCCAATCCAATCAATCAAACCAATATTTCATGCTTTTTCAGCCACTTCGTAACACATTTTGAAATAATTCTGGGTCGAAGTCAAATTCGTACTTATGACCCTATTAACTCAGTTCTTGTTTTATTTAATTGAAAGTTTTACAAATTCAGTTTGTTTCACCAAAAAAGTGATTTTTTTTTATTTGAAGCATTAAAAAAAATATGGTTTTACAAAATCTAACATTTTTTTCACATTTAGGCACGTATTGTCTTTTGTTGCTTATTAAGAGCACTATGTTTCACATTAGCTATAATTTTTGTTTAAATATATATAAATGTATGCATGAAAATAAATTGGGAAGCACATTAATTCGGCCAATATAATTATATATAATGTAATTATTACAAAAAAAAAATAATACAAAAAAGTAAGTAATAAACTGCCAAAAAATAATACATTAATCAATTAAGTACACAATTCGTGTATAAAAAAAATACCAAATGTTAGAAATTTTGAATTTACTTAATTAAAATATCATCATTTTAGTTAATCAGGCTTAATATAATATCATCGGAACGAGTTCTGTTACTACAAAAAAAAACAATCTCAGACATTCACAACAATTACATTAGCAGGGATCTTGGAAAGAGATTTTGTTTAACATAATCTTCAACAATCTCTTTAACACTGTCTCTTGTTATTTTGGGCATCTTTAACTGATAGCCAAGATCTTTGAGTTTTGAGTTATCCAAATGCATGTGCTTGTGATAGAGTTGTTCTTCATCCATGTATGGCGTAAGTGGAGTATTAGTAATGTCATCTTTTTGACAAAGTTCTGCCCATGGTCCCATGTGTTTGTCATTTATTTCACTAATTGTATCCGACATACTTAGCTAGAGAAATATGTAAATTTTAGATTCTTTGTTGTTTTATTTGAAGGTAAAGCAAAATAGTTACCTTTGTAAGGTTTGACATAACGATTCCCCAGTAATCGACATTTATGGCGAAAATGTCAGCTAAAATATCACTTATCGTACCCTGAGTACTTTCCGAATCGTCAACCACATTGTAGGTCTCACCGTTGGCCTTGGGATTTTGTGCCACTTCCCAAATGGCACTCACAGCATCAATAACATGAACTGTGTTCAGCTTCATTGATTCATTCCAAAGGAGTTTCATCGTTTCATTGAGGTATTTGTAAAGTGCAGCGATTATAATTCGAGGCACTTGAATATATGTAAATTTAGAAAATAGGCGTAATTAGAATCAAACTATAGCAGACTACTCACTTAAATATCTCTTATCGCCGACTCCATACACAATCGGTAACCTCAGTACACTGTAGTTCAAGTTATCCATTGCCTTAAGCTCTTTTTCTACTTTTAGTTTCATCTTAGCCACAGCAGTCCAAGGATCTGATTTGCAGTCCTCCTTCAGGGCTGTTTTCTCACTCGAATTCACACTTCCCGAGCCGAGTTCAATAAATCTCCTTACATTGATGTTAGCCGCTTCCGTAGCACAATTGAGGCTTAGTTTATAGACTCCTTCCTTATAAACGGCATCGGTTTGGTTGGGACGTGTTTCTGCAGCACAGTTGATCACAATATCCCAATTGCGACCGTTCTTGGACGGACTGAATGCATTTTTGCATGAGGCTAAAGATAAAAGAATTATATTAAGGCAACTTTTATAATATAAATCAATCAAGTACACACCAGCATTGATAAGATTTGCACTTAAGAACTCAACTATTGGGTTTTCATAGGCGGATGTGTGGTCAGAATTGAGCCAAGCCATTTGTGGTGGAGTCTTATCGACGACTCGTATTTCCTGTGCTAAATCGTGTTTAACCAAATAGTGAACCAAGTTACGTGCGATAAATCCACACCCTATTGTCCATAAAAATAAAATAAAAACGACATGAATTGAAACAAAGAAGATAAAATTGTTATTGCATTTTTATATTGCAATTGCTTGCAGTTTTCTTTCTGTGAAACATTTACCTCCGAGAATCAAAACTGATGGTTTTTCGGACATAATTAATATAGTTGTTTATTTAAAAATAAAGAAGATATTTAAGTGCATAAAATTATAATATTTAGTGCAAAAACTAAATAAAAATTATTAAAAAGTTTATGCGCGGCGCAAAACGTATGACACAACACACAAGAACACAACCAACAAAATTTTGAACAAAACCCCGGTTTTAGGTTTTGACGTTAAATTAAAATGATATTTGTTGTCAATCTAATCGGTTTAAGCAAGGAGATAGATATGTGGCGATGGAATTAGATGGATTTGACCCAGGTGCCACATGTGCCTTTCTTTTTTGAAGCTAGTTGAGTGAACTACATTCACTTACTTTTCGCCAAAGTGCAAAATAGGGAGGACTATCTTACTATTTTCAAATTGGTGGAAATATGCAATTTTTAATAAAAATAAATATTATATTATTCGCTGCTAAGACAATCTACATTTGTGTCTATGTTAGGCAGCTACAAGACAACAGTTAACAAGGTTTTTAAACAGATTTTCCAAAGTTGTCTTAAGTTAACGTTTATAAATACGACACTTATTTGTAAGGTTCAGTTGCTCATAATATTTAAAATAAAGTTAAATCGGCGTGGAACCACTGGTTCATTTATTAATCTAGTAAAAGTTAAACGATTTCCAGTTTAACTGTTAATTTTTTGGTTTTTTTGCAATTTTGACCTGCGGGTGAAGTTAGACGAGTCGACAAATTAATCAATTTCACTCGCCAAAATAGCTTAAATCTGGACACTATTGTATTCAACATTTAAATAGTTTAGCTTTTTTTCACACAATTTAATTGGAACTTATAGTAACGACAACTTATATAGCTTAAAGGTGGAACCACCATAGGCGGAACGGAATTTCAGATGAACTGTGACACTGCCAGGAAAATATTATTTGTATGTATGAGCTAAATCAGACGTTGTGGCAATGAATTTTATACGAATATGCTATGTGAAGTGTAGTTCCCTTGCAGTGCTGATTGGGGTCTAACATTATAAGGCACACACATTTTAATATCCGTAAAAATAAAATTATTTCGAATCGGTAAAAGTTATTTAATAAACTTGGCATCACTTCTACTAAATGTCACTTGCATTTGTGATGTGCAAAAATTACGTCGATGGTTTCTGTTTTGTCAACAAAAAGTTGAGTTCATTGCATTTCTCGAATAGAAATCCCATTACAATAAGCATTTATAAAAATACACAAAGGAATCACATAATAATGACTGAAATAAAGGATGCTACTATTATTGTTAAATGGAGTGGCAAAGAATTTCCAATTACCGATCTTACAGATCAGGACACAGTTGCAGTTTTGAAACATGAAATATTCAAGAAAACACAAGTTCGCCCCGAAAGACAAAAACTACTGAATCTTAAATTCAAAGGTAAGAATTTATCTAAAAAATATTTGCCATACAAGGTCACTGAGTCATAACCATTTCATTTATCGATAGGCAAACTTGCTGCTGATAATGTGAAAATAAACAATTTAGAACTGAAACCCAATTTTAAACTGATGATGGTCGGTTCGACGGAAGCCGACATTGAGGATGCCTGCAATCGTCCTGAGGGTATGGCGGAAGTGATCGATGATTTTGATGATCCTGAAGAGAAAGAAGTGTCGGTGGAGAATTCGGCGGTTTTCTTGGCAAAAATCGCCAAACGCATCAAAGACTACAAAATCACAGTTTTCAATCCACCGCGCGAAGGTAAACGCTTACTGGTCCTGGACATCGATTACACCCTGTTCGATCATCGTTCTTCCGCAGAATCAGGAGCTGAACTCATGCGCCCATACCTGCACGAGTTCCTAACTTCGGCCTATGAGGATTACGACATAGTCATCTGGTCTGCCACTGGCATGCGTTGGATCGAGGAAAAGATGAAACTTCTGGGTGTCAGTTCGCACACGAGCTACAAAATCATGTTCTATTTGGACTTGAATGCCATGATAACAGTTCACACATCCGAAAGGGGTGTAATTGATGTCAAGCCCCTGGGCGTTATATGGGGAAACTTTCCGCAATACAGTTCAAAGAACACCATTATGTTTGATGACATTCGGAGGAACTTTATCATGAATCCAAAGTGTGGACTTAAAATTCGTCCGTTCAGACAAGCGCATTTCAATCGTCAGACCGACAAAGAGCTCGTCAAACTTGCTAAGTACTTGAAAGATATTGCCGATAATTGTTGTGATTTCAATAAGCTCAACCATCGCAAATGGGAAAGTTATAATGCTCGGAAGTAAATTTTTCTTGTAGTTATGTTACTCCAAAGGTCGTTGAAGCATCCGCATTTAGCCGATAGCAATGAACCGATATTTTCTTTAAAGTATGTAATTGATTTTTTGTTACCTCATTTTTATTAACGTCAACATTATGCTTACGAAAGAGTGTAGTCAAATGATGAAGCATTCAAATAAATTATGAATACATTTTTTATGGACTTTTTTGAAATTTAAAAATTATGCCTGGTGGGGTCAAATAAAAACAGCTTCAAACCTCCGAATCCAGTTTTTAATGCATTAAGTTAGTAAAATCATAAACTTCAAAGGGGGAACGAATTTTTGATTTTCCACTGTTAACTATATTTTTTAATAACATTAATTTAATAAAAAAAGCAATTTCTTGAAATGTTGGTACTTTTAATATAAGACATGTAGAAGGTCATTGAGAAAAGTTGATTGGGTTTGGAATTTTGTGAATTTTGAACAATGAATACAAATGATATCGAGCTCTTTGGGTAACTTGAGTTGATGAACCATTTCCACGAAAATCAAACGATTTATTTGAAGACCAAGAAATAATCTAGGTTGCTCAATCCTCTAAAACAAAAATTAAAGACTCGCTTTTAAATCAATTTTTTAAGAAGCTTCATAATGTTGAACCACATGCAGTATGAATTAAGAAGCAAACAACTGAAAAATGTTTGTAATGTTCGGTTTTAGGATTTTCCGACAAAAAGCCCAGCTATTTTGCTTATAGCCTTTCATAAAATTCATATTTTATAATTTGGTAGGTTATTAGAGCTAGAAAAGTCTTTCTTTTTCTTTCTTTCTTTTTCTTGAAAACTTTACTTTTTTTTTAAAATGGCTGCGACGATGTGGGAGGTAATGTTATCTCCCCAAGAATTATTTATTTTTGATTTTCTAAAAAAAGATTCATCTGATTGTAAACAAAATTTCTATGCACAAGCATCTGAAATTTATAAAAAAGTATTCAATACCAATCAATACCATTTCTCAAATGAGTGTTTTGTTCGGGAATGGCGTGTGAACGAAACTCTCCACACAGTTTGACGAGCACATTCACTTGTGAATAAGGATTTGAAACTTGTATGAATTCACGACATGATTCTGAAATAAACATATACCTACCAACTTTGCTCTCCAAAATAATCTTAAAGAGGACGTTCCAGGGACTACAAATTTTGCATGGGAAGAAAATCATTGGATTTAGACTAAAAGAGATTTAAAAATAGGTAACATCGGTTATCATTTGTGGTTTTCAAAAAAGTGATGTTAACTGTTTTAAAAACATAAATTAGACCAACGGACACGAGGCCGGGGTAGCCTAGCTAGTTTTCAACAAACAAAAAAAAACCATGTTCTTAAGAACCTACTCTGCAAATAAAATACCATAAAACAAGAACAGAGATGAGTATGTAAATATTTTTGATTTTTATTTATTTTAATAAGTAACACTATCTTATTAAATAACAACGCTTAAAATTAAAACAATAAAACTATAACGTGTAGCCCCCTTGATCGGCCCAATGTACTCGACGTCCCTCATAGTAATCTATGCTATCTTGAATTTTTCTTCGCTCTTCATCTAACGAAGCCAAACGTTTATACTTTTGTATCAAATAACAACAGCTGAACATAAGTGCAACTTGGATTATCAGCCAGAAAATGAGAATAGCAATCAAAAGGCTTTGATTAATGCAAATGTTATCCATCGAGGAGTTATCTTAAAAAAAAGTTAAAACAAAGACCACACAAAGACAGATTTTTATATCTTACCAACTCCTGCAACAAGGACAATTCCTCTCTCTCCGTAAATCAAACCATCAGTATCAATTATATTTGGTCCACGCACATTTATGTCATAATTCAAAGGCAGTTCTAAATTGAATGGAACTCTCCCCAATACTGCTGGTCCATTCTGATATGAATCCGGATGCGTATACTCGTTTGTTAAATTACTATTCACAACTTGCTCCATAACTGTTGATACATAAATTGGACTTTTTACTTGCACCGAATCATCATACAATCGAACCCCGTCGGCGTCGTCAGCAAATCTACGACTTCTCTTCATCGATCGTTGGCACATAATTGGAGGACACCTTGCAGGACAAAAATTAATTTTAACATCAAAGCTCACAAGAGAGTTTCCGGCAAATTTGAATGCATGGAATCGTGCATAAAGCATCTTTCTGTCATTTGTTGTAACTTTTGTTAAAGCTGGAAATACAGTGACATCAGTGGGACAGCCCTTTTCGTCAATGAGGATAATTAAGCTTGTGTTATTGCTTGATTTGGCTACAAGTGAAATAGCATCAAAGTCAAATGGACTATCGGGTGGTTGGGCAATAATTTGCAACTCAAGACTTTGACCAATTTGAACGTCGTTTGTTTGATAGTGCTGATTTAGATCTATAACTTGCATTGATATTTTTGGAAGATCTAAGTTTGTTAGATTGAAATGTATAAGTCCATCTAATACTTCTTTTGGCAGTTCACTGTTTTGATGGAAAAAAAAGAATAACTTGGATATTTCTTAGAAAGATATGAGAAGTATACGTACTTTTGTGTAAAGGCAAGAGATGATTCTAGAGCAACAGCATTTGGTATTTGAGCTTCTGTGATAGTTGAATTGCTTATTATGCAACCGACTTTAACTAAACGATCACCTTGAGTTTGAACATTGAGGTTATTTTGTACTACAATCATAGCTGATATAAAAGTTCTGGAAAGAAAGTTATTTATGAAAAGTTTATAAAAGAAAAATACCATCTAACGATTAAATTCTTTTTCCACAAAAAAAATTCAAAAACAGTAAGGTATTGCAACAGTTTTTCGTTTCCTCCATTTAACCAAAATATTTTCGGTTTGGTTTTTGGTTATCTGAATCGGTATCTGATCTAATCCAGGTTTTAAGGATAAGTATTCGAAACTTAAAGGTCAAGAATGGAAAAGTGCGAACTTTTTTTTTTTATTATCAAAACAATTTTTCTGCTACTATGTTCTACATCTACTTGTGCTTCTATTACTGTTTCTTATGGGTGTTTCTTTAAAATGATACCATAGATGTTGATATCATAAATAAGTCTTAAGCCAACAACTCAAAAAAATGTAATGTTTTTTTGTACATTATTACCTTTGGTAATTTTTTGTAACTTCATAGGCACGAAGAATTCCACATCGTTTTTCTTGAATTTCATTTCCAATAGCCAGACGCAGCAAAGTAGATCTAAGAAGAGTAGGAAAAAATCTCTAATTTCTTATTAAATGTCCTTTTAATGTTCTTTCGTTACCTTGTTCCATTTCCCATTATCATACAATCTTCAGAGTGTGATCGTACATAGATTTTCCCTCGAAACCAGTCTTTTGGTGAGTATTTCACAACCATTTCTTCGTTGCTGCATATAACTGATACTAAAATTAAAAATACCAAAATGTAGCAGTTTTGAAAAAAAAATTGCCTGCAAATTACCAAAAAATTTTAACATTTTCACAAAAATTTGAAAACTTTATTTTTGTAATAACTATTGTACTGTACCTATTATTTGAACTTAAGTAGCTAACTGTGATTTAAGTAATTTCTAAAATTTATAAATATATGATTGCATACATACATACATAATGTATGTACAGTACATATTTCAATTATTTGATTTAAAATAAAAAAATACATTTTACATCATATTGCATATCACCTGCAGGAATTAACAAATTACAACTGCTCTTATTGCCTAAAGCCAGTTACGGTTGGTTCTTTTAAACTACTTTTGTTTTTCAAATTTAACAAAACTAGATACATAGGGTTTCGTTTTTATGGTTGCTACTACTAGTAGGAGGCCTAAAGGCAAAGACGTTTTGTAAAAGAGGAAATGGGTTTTGTGATTGTGAAGTACCTACCTTGTAACAAATAATGTGCTGTTGCAAAAGTTTTAGTTTTAGTTTACTGGGAGTGAAACTTAACAACTCATAAAGAAGTTTTCATATACTATTTATGTATGCATGCATATTGTACGAGTCTATGGAAATTTACATTATGCTCGTATACTTATAAGATTGTAAAATGAATCGTGCATTTATGAAACTGAACTGTAGTTATGTGAATGCTTATGAACAGTTCTAACGTAAGGAACTAAGAACGGAAGTGCGAAATGCACCTACTACTAACTTCCTATACGTGTTGCGGTCTCCCGGTCTATGGTAAAATTTTGTTTCTTTAATATGAAAATGGGGTAAGTAATAGCTTTTAAACAATTTCTTAGTTCTAGGCACATAGGATGGGACTTATTTTGAGAAACAAACGCATTGAATTTTCGAACCTATTTAAAACCAATATTTAAGTTGATGAAATGAAAATGGCAAACTCAGGCGTATATGCACCTTTTAACATTTTTATTAGTTTTTTTTTTTTAATTTGGAAATTTCCAGCTACCAAATAAAAGCAAAATTATTCATAACGAAACATTTTTTGAAAAAACTTCATCGATTTTTCATTTTTTTTTTCTAAAATTCATGCTTGAATGAATTTTATGCTTTTAAATATTTTTCTTTTATGACATTCTGCCTCTAGGTCGATCTTCTCCTTAGTGAAATTTCCTGCTAACGAGAATAATTTTTCCTTTAATGCCTTTATGATAAGTCAAATGCAGAGTTAAAAATTGAATCACCCTCTCAAATTGTAAATGAGATTAACCTCTGCATTTTTAAAATAGAAATTTTTTTTAAAAGAGTGAAACATCTACATACATATGTACATACATATCTACTGTGATGCCTTTCTTAAAAAAAAAAACAAATTTTCCAAATTATTTCAAAGCGTATTCTGATAAGATGTACTGAACCGATACGCTATAAAAGCAAGAAAAACATTCCTGTAACTCATTTTTTAATTTATTTAATTAATTTGGATAACCGTCATTTTATTTCAAAAATCTCTCCAACTCGACGCCAACTAAACAAATACTATTTTATGACAAAGTAAAAAGTACGTATACGCAACTGTGACCCTTCAACTATACATATGCGCACTATTGAATTTCAAAAAACACGATTTCTAAAAGTAAGTCTATTAATCTACAGTTATAGATAGAGGAATTAAAATAAAACTTTACCAAAACATATGATTTTAATCTATAGGTACAACCATTGTTTCATAAAAAAAACTTTTCTAAAACTTTTACAATAAAAAAAAACTAATCCGATGTAATAATTCGTGACTTAACACACCTCTTCCAATCCACGTTTCTATCATCAACATTCAATCATCATAATACACAACAGATCCATTTCAAAAAAATCAAAAAAAAAAAAAATCAATACATACCATCTAAGCATTTCACCCTCCGCATATACACGGACATCGGTTTGAATTTCAAGCTCCTCGGTCCCATCGAGATGATATCTTCCGAATGTAAATAGCACTCTGAGTTGGCAGTCAGTTGATCCAAAAAATACGAAACACCTTGGCAATAGAATTTCGTTTCGCTGGAACAGCTGGCCTGGCACTGTTTTGTGTTCACATTGTACGTTCCCAAAAAGCAGCGCACCGAACAGCACAAAGAGAATCAAATGTAAATCAAAGTATCTCGTTGTCGTTTAGATGAATTTTGATTTGAAGAACCCGGCAGAACACAACAGAGAACCCATATATCAAAACTCACGTTTTTGTTTGACAGATTGTTGTTTGGCTCTGTGTCTATGCACCCCCATAATATAGACCCACCCAACGCACTCACCTCTTTTTGGGTTAGTCCATTGTGCCTGGCTTCCGCATAGATGAACGTACTATTTGAATAGAGCTCGTAGGAGCAGTTTTCCTTCTCGATTGGGCGCTCTTGGCACTGGTTCTCGATGTATTCCTCTTCGAAGGGGGCTGCTCGAAAAGCATCAGGCTGAAGGACTTTATCCTTGTCGCTGAGTACGCAACGACCCAACTTTTCGATTTGTGGCATCTGCTCGCTTAAGCTGCAAAATGAAGTCAGAGTGTGATATCATTGTCATTGTATGAGGTGATGATCGTAGTCATGAAGAATGTATCTTTCGGATAAATTCCATGCATATGCATGAG
The DNA here is from genome assembly GCA_958431115.1 of Syrphus vitripennis. NCBI lineage: Eukaryota > Metazoa > Arthropoda > Insecta > Diptera > Syrphidae > Syrphus > Syrphus vitripennis. The sequence continues at coordinate 31,686,078 of OY288108.1, forward strand.
GTGCTCAAAAGGTGAGGTCACATTTTGGTATATAGGTATTTCTATTTCTATTTACTTTTTGTTTTATTTATTTTGTGTTTGATATATGCACGAGTAACGAGGAGAACTCACTCACCGAGCTTGATTGTTTTTGTATGACGGTGCAAATGAAGCTGAAAGGCAGGGGAACTCATTTTCAAATAGGCATCTTTCTGCACACTCGCGTTTGGTAACAAGCGTAGGAATTGTCTTCCTGCCCCGGTAAACTAAACTACTTCCTGGCATTTTTGTTAGAATCCACATTTTTGTATTGCAATTGTCAGGAACTAAAATATTATATCAAAATTGATTTGGGTTGCAAAAGGATCTTATTTCTCACCTTTTAAGCATGTCTTTTCAAAATATATGGCATTAGTGTCAGCTATTAGTTCAATTTCTTGCCCAACTTGTTGGTATAGATTTGATAAGTCAAAAATTGAAAATCCAAAACATTGGTTTGTATCCAGGATGAGGATGTAGGATAGGCAGTTTTCATCTTGCTTACAAAGATCCCAGCATATTGGGTTGATAAGATCAAAAGGATTGGCTGGATCGGCTGCGTGTAGAATATTTCTTTCTGTCATAAGATCTTCCGAAGGGCGAAATCCAACGATTTTTTGAAAGTGCAGTTGGTAGATAGGACACTTGAGGAGAACGGCAACTGAAATTTAAGAAAATTTTACTTGTTTAAAACTTATTAAAAATACCAATGGTGAAAGGGTGTTTTTTGTCATTTGAAAGGCCCACGTGATATTAGCTTTTCCACTTAAAGTGTTGTTGTTGTTTCATCGTCGTATTCGAATGTTTCGCATTGAGTTGGGCCCTCCTTTAATTTTAAAATTTTATTGAAAAACTACAAAGGATGACATCTCTGCCCTCCCACATTGTTATACATAATTCATAAACAGCAAAAAATGTTTTCTTTTTTTTTTAACTTCCAATTTTTGGAGAGTTGTTTGATGATTTTGAATACATTTGTACAAATGAAATGAACATTTACATTTGTACAAATGTATTTAAAATATTATTCAATATTCAAAAATTTTTGGAGGGGCAACCAACCATTTATATTTTTAAAATAAGAATATGGAATGTGATTAAATAAATTAAATCTATGGTTTTGTCTAAACATGACAAACCCACTGTTTGAATTTTTGTCAGTAAAACTTTGAAAAAATATTGAGCACTAATTTGTAATTATAAAAAAAAAATTACAAAATTATGATGTTACATTCAAATTTAATTTTTTCATTATTTTGATCAAGAGATCCAGAGGAGGGGGTTACAAAAATACTTTATAAAAGATCAATAGCACTTTATATATTGGCCTATGAATCGACAAAATTACGACGCAAATCGTCTCGTTGGATTCAGGACAATTTAAATTATAGGAACACACCTCTTCTCCATTCCATGTGCGTTGGGGCGGGTACAACTCATAGTGCGCTTGTAGCAATTCCTCATACATATGTGCACTTTGCTATTGAAAGGGGTATTTATGAATTGGTGGTGGCTCGAAAACCATATCATTTAGTGGGGACATTTTACCCCTTGAAACATTTAAAACAAAAAAAAAATGTTTACTTAAAACGACAGGCATGCAATAAATATCAATTCTTTAATTACGTTTTTAAATCAAGTTTGAAAAAAAAAATCATTTTCGAACTCAAATTTTAGCAGTTAAAGAGTAAGGGGTTCCGAGTGAGTTAAACCGTCAGGTTGAAATGGAAGGTCCATTTCATTAAAAACCCCATTCTTGTAGGGTGGTGATTCCTTTACCCCTTCTACAGTATTGCCACCGTGGCAACATTTCTTAAAATCAATCTTAGGATATGTTTTAAAAGTATAATGAAGCTAAACTATCCAACTCAAAATGCAAGGTCTACGTCCTTAACTTCAGCATGTACATAAGTACAAACATATTAATTTCTTAATGTTAATTGACGTTTTCTTCGAAATGTATCTGTCTACGTACATATGTATGTATGTTTATTTTATAAAAAAAAGTAAACAAATCCTTTCATCAAAACAACTTTTTATTTTTGCCAATGTAACCGATATCCGAATGAATAAGTCAAAGGTGTAAAAACCCTCGTTTTCCGACTTCAACTCACAGTTTTTTTTTTAATTTTGCTACCCTTCGATGTTATTTAATACATTTTAAATGAGATAATTAATTTGAAATGCATACGTCAAAATGTTATGAAGCTAAAAATACTCGAACAAGTTTCAAAGGTGTGATGATAAAAGTGATGACATTGTGCAATTAATTACACAAACACACACAACTGTTAAGTTATAAGCAAAACAATAATTATATATCACGAATTTAATTGGACATGTGATTAGCGTGCATACAAATTAATGCTTTATCCACACAATTCCATTAACGAATAATTGTTAAATGGAAAAAATTTGAGGTATTAAAAAAAAGCTCCAAAATATAAATTAACCAAAAATAATTGTGAGTTGTGTATTTAATTTTGCTAAAATTTAAACACAAATGTATGTGAACAAATTTTAGGTTCAGAAAAGCATTAAAATTTTAAAATTATACATTTTGGTCAATATTGCAATTGGACCTCTCTGGACCACAAGCTTTTCCCGCTTCACTCAGATGCAATCGAGGTGAATACTGATTGCTCATTTACGCAACATGCCAAAACTTACCACGACAACGTAGTAAGCGGTCATAAAAGTCGAGTTTTGGAGTTACATATTATGTGCATATAAAATCGAGAGCATGGAATCTTTTTTTTTCTCAAGAAAACTAACATCACCTGCCATTTTATTTAAAAGGATCGTTTGGAATGCGGACACATGAAAACAAATTTGTATGTGTATTAAAAGACTCAAAAGTTGAATGTATGTAATGTAGATGTTGTCATTGACTTATTTTACTTTTAATTTTTTTTTTACTTTTTGCTACACTGCAAAATGAAGGAGATAGAAAACTGTCGAATATACATTATTTATTATTTCCAAAATATTAAGGAACCAACACAACGTCGAGTTTTAGGATTTTTTTTATGATTCAATGTGAACAGTTTTTTTTTGCTTTTAGTTTTGATTAAAAGTACCTTGCCAAGAACGTTTCAGACAGAATTGTATTTTCAAAGCTAGAATTTAAAAATGCATACTTAAAAGCATTTCAAGGTTTTCTTTAATCGGTTTCTTTTGTCGTTTACAGTTTTATTTTAATTTTGTTTTTAACTCTTCTAAATTTTATATTATATTTATATTTACAATATTCAAGAAAAACTAAATTGTTTATAAAAGAATGACATTTTAGCTTTAAAAGCGTCGGACCACTTTTGTTTTTATATTTTATATAATTATTCCGTTTATCTCTTTGGCTTTTTTCAAAACTGCTTTAGTTCTATGATTTTTGAGAAATTGAAATAGTAACCACATAAAAAACTAGCTTCATTTTACAGGTAGGTACGTAGGTAGAAATGGCTACCCGAAGCTCTGAGCTCGGTGATCCAATCAGCGATGAAGTGCGCAATTTTGTTGCCATAAACTATCAGGTGTTAATGATATCCTCTCAGCCCAAAGTTCACAAGCTAGTGAGGAGAAAAGAAGTAATAGAAGTCGTTGGGAAACTTAGATCTTTATTTCAGAAAGTTTGTTGAGGTCGTAATAGAAATTCAGTTCGAGTTAGCCGGCTCCCATTTTGGAATAAGTAGGACGGTTAAAGAGGAAGTGGGAGACATTTTATTTTTGCCGTTGGTCCACACAGCTAAACAATAGTGAGAATTGTAAGGAATACCCAGCTTTGCTGCATGTTCTCCTACTATCCTGTAACCGGTACTTATTGCAACGATCCTGGATATGTGTGGGACTTATTATTGGTGGGCCATATTTTTCTAGGTATAACGCAGTTGGTAAAGTGGCTCCACTCCTGGTTGGATTTTGCGAGAAACATAGAGAAAATTGTGCCCTTCCTAACACTAAGAAAAATGTTAACTATTTATCCAAATGAGTTATGAAGGGCTGATCCTTTCCTAACCAGCTTATCAGCTCGTTCATTACCCTCAATACTACAGAGAGCTGGAACGTAGAACAGAGTGATACTGACTGAGGTTACTGTTCAAACTAGCAAGCTCATTACACTTACAGGTAATGTATATAACTTGAAAAGTGTCAAAGTGGATTTTTTATTTTTTATTATATTACAATCTCTTTTTGTTTCTACTAATTTGATTTTCGACAGATGTATATTTATTTCTAAGACAAAAAATTGTTAACATTTTATTATGAGCATCAGCAGAGCAAGTTCGTGCGTTCAAGTCGTGTATTTCTATATGTTTTTTTTTAATTCCAAATTGATATCCGCATTCATCCCTAACGATTTATTCGAACTTACAATTCAATTTCACTCCACTGATAATGATGATGAATAAAGTTGTAAGCGAAAACCGTTGACGTTTATCCATTTTTTTTTTTTTGTATCCGTTTTATTTGTATTGAAGTTCAATACTGATAAATATAATCACATAATAAATAATTATTGCATTCAAGAAAATTCTCATATTTGAAATGTGATATGATATTTTTTAATTTCCATATTATCATTTGACACTGAACAAAATCACATTATCATAAACTTTTATTGTTTGCACAAAATCAGAATTTTTTTTTTTGCTAAATCTATGTATGTATGTATTATCAAAAAATTGAAATTATTTAAAACTATTTAAACTGAGATTTTTTTTATTTTTGTATGCAAAATTTTTGTATAAAAAAAATTCACACGATCTTGAGTAGATTCAAGTGCAAACCAGCAAAATCACATCAGGTGTGTGTTTATCGGTTTTGTTGCGACGCGGTGATCGAGACGAAGGGCTAACTACTTCTCAAAACCGTTTTTTATTTCTCCAGTATAATATTATTGTTGAAGATCGTTCACTTTTGTATTTTTTCCGACTCGAATCGACTGCGATGATGATAGGTACCTTACTATCGGCCCGATGCACTATCAAGTACTGAAAGTTTTGTTATTGTCATGAGATGAGCTTACACGCAGAATTCGAATTAATTACGACAAACAGGGGGTATCTTTTCTATGTTTTTTTTTTTCTTCTATTTGTTCAAACTACTTATTTTTTCTATTACCTACGTTATGTACGAGTATCTCTGTCAAATAAAAAACAAAATAAATAGATACATCGAATAGGAGCTATAGGTAATCGAATTTTTGGTCTATAAGTAAGGGTCTCTAATAGAGAATTTATTTGAGTTGTACTCGTATATGCAATATTGGAATAGATCTACAGTTATTGAAGCGTTAAATGCAAATACTTATACTTGAACATCAAATGCTAAGCTTTTAACCTGTAATATCGTATTTTATGTGACAGTTTAGAGTTAGGAAATGAGAGCCAAGAATAAAGTTGAAAAACCTTTTTTTTTTCGTGATGATAATGATATTGATAATAATACCTAATAGTTGTTAAGTGTTCATGTTAATTGTGGTCAAGGTTGATATGGTTAAGTTATTGCAACTTTAGCCTATTATTATGAGTGGTCAGTTTTATCATAATTTTTTTTTTAATAAAAAATTAGTTATCTCACTATAATTATGACTTAACTTAGAATTAAAATTTTTTGTTTTGTTCAACATGAATATTATTATTTTTGAAACAATGTTTCTAGTCATATAATATTTATGTGACACAAATCTTTGACAACGATACTGGGATGATTGCTGTTATGGTTATGATATTAAAATTATATACCTCTTACCGGAAGGTAGGTTAGGCTATAAATAATAAATCGACTCCTAACGGTCAGTGAAAAAAAAACTAAAGTTGTTAAAGAAACATATTGTTTATTGAGGGCTCGGTAGGTTATTACTTCAGGAATGGGTGTCATTTACGTCACTTATAAAATTTTCATATGTAATAGTTTTCAAAAGTTACATATATTACTGATGATAATCCAAGTACCTACTGCATTTTAGTTAATAGCCTTAGCTACTATCCCAATAAATTCAAATTGTTTTTATAGATAGTAACAATAAATTAATATTACCTAGTAGACAAGTCAATATAAGATTTTTAGTGGAAAAGTGTTTTGATTGTTTTACATTTACATATACTAAAGTATAGTGGAAAAAAAGTTTACCAAAATCGGAACACCGGAAGTCATTTTTTTTTTTTTTAAATAGTGTCTGGTAATATTTGAATCTTATCTAGTGTTTAAGGGACGGAATATTAATTTCTGACAGTTAATGATTTTTTTCGACATTTTTTTCTGACTCAATATTTTTGTGAATTTTTCCACATTTTTTTTTCGGTATTTTTTCTTTAGGACTTATAGTTTCGTCACAATTTTTTCTTCATTTTTTTTTAACCATTTTTGTAAGGATGAACTTTTTTTCACAATTCATTTTTGTACCAATTTTTAGTCATGGAGTTATAATAAATATCTTTTTCAAACTTTTTTTCCACATTTTTTTTATAAAACTTTTTTTCAAAATTTAATTTTTGGAAAATTTTTAACCGTAGTACAAATGTATGGAAGAAAATTTTTGTCGGCTTCATTTTGTTTACCCAAAATTTATAATACATACGTGTGCTGCAGCACATGTATGTAAGTTAACACAGGCCAATGCGTTGAACCCGTCGTCAACCTGCTGTAGCTGCGGTGTCGGTTGACGCTGACGCTTCACAATTTATTTAAGGTAGATAATAAGTAGATATTAGATTTCTAGTTATAAAAATTTCTGAATAAATAAAGCACTTTATATTAAGTCATCAAAGAACGAAGTTCATTTAATTGTATCTATGTATATTTTTAAATTTTAAAATATGTAGGTACATTTCTGCTTGGAAATTCCTTGGAAACCGCAGAATACTTTTAATGAAAACAAATGTTTATGACACCAAGTGCACGCGGGCTATAGGTGATTTACAATCAACTAGTTTTCAGGGATGCCACTTTTATAAAAATAAGTTGTGTTTTAAAGGGGTAAATACAATTTTGAAATTTTTTGGGGCTTAGAAGCTTATCTCGTAATCCGTAATAGTTAAAGGAAAGCTTTAGATTAAGGCTCTATTTTGAAATAGTTTTCAGGGTTGCCACTTTTCTCGAAATATATTTTAGGTGCACCGAAAAATAATATTGGACATTTTCTCAGATTTTTATTTACAAAAATAGTAGTGTTGCTTGTCGCCTAGTAGTTTATTGTGTACCCGAAAATGGTCAAAAGACATGTGGTATAAATATTATGTAAAAGCATTTTCCAGTGATAAATACCCAATATAGCTCAAAAATTCATGAATTCGGCATGAACGAGGCTTTCGAAATATTTTGGACAAATAAATATGCAAAACAGTCAATTTCTTTTCATATGTATTTAAATATCAAAATAATTTATCTATATGTATATGTAATTGCACATTTTAATAAAAAAAAATGCACTTTCAAATTGATTGATTTTATTTTTCTATCGAAACAACCGATTGAGAGATTCACTTTAAAATGAAGCGCTTCCTCAATTTAATCTGTTAAACAATCTTTGTTCGGTCGCCTTATTGACTTTTTATTTTTTCATTTGAAGTGCTGTATACATACGCTATATTGGACGATCGAAGTGAATCTTTATCCGATAAAACAAAGTTTACATTTTTCTGGAATGTGAGATGGAAAACAATTGTATATTGCGGTTAATAGGTTAAACGCTGTTCAAATAAGTATAGGTATTGTTTTCGATTTAGGAGTATGACATACCTGTAATGACATACAAAGAATGTTCTATTTTTGTAGTGTAATAATTATTTGATTGTTTCCATGTCGCACTGCATTGAAATGATCGGAGGAATTAAAGATTTGGATAATAGTTTAATGGCCGGTTGCATCAAAATTTATCAAAAATTCCAAATTTTCAAAAAGTTCCCTGACAAAATATATTTTGACTGAACTTTTGAGAAAGATTTTTTTTGACCAATTTTTTTCACAATTTATTTTTAAAAAATGTTCCACTTGGTTTTTCGATGAAAACATTTTTTTTAGGGTTGTTTTTATGCCTTATTTTTTTGATCTCTTTTTATGGATTTATTTTTGTAACCATTTTTCTAAACGAACATATTTCTCACAATTAATTTTCTGATCAAATTTTTTTCAGCTGTTCAAAAAACAGCCAAAAAGAAATTTTTGGCTGTTTATTGAAAAAATGGTGTTAAGCGAAAATATTTTTAAAATTTTTTCGACATTTAGCACCATGCAAAAAAGGTCGCACGTTTCTTTGTGTACCACGACTTAAATTTAGCTCCAAAAATACCTTTCATATAACCGTTTCGACAAAACTATTTATCTCTAAAACTGCTCTAAAACCGAGAATGAAAACAATTTGGTCTTTCTTATAATTGATTATGTTTGTGTGGAACCTAAGGATTCTTAAAACCAAAAATGCTTCTACTCGAAAACTAAGCTAAGTTTGAGAAACTAAGCGACTTTTGTAGAAGATTTTTAAAAACTTAGAAAAATTAACGTACCAAATTTTACAAAAATATTCAAGCAGGTAAAATTTTGAAATATAGCAGCGAAAAAATCAAAAAATCCTACATTTTGTTGAAAAAAAAAATAAGTACCTAAAAGAAATTTTCTAATAAAACTAAAGAGAGGAGGTGCTTAAACCTTTAATATGACAGATCAAATAAAAATTCGAATACAAATTGGCAGAAATATACCCATTCCAACATAAGCAATTTTTGGCTGCTGTTTTTGCTTGAACTCTTTGAAAATATATATGGGAAGTTGTGCTTATGTTGAAAGACTCAAATTATAGGTCTTTGACCGGATTGTGTCATTCACAAAACCCCAAAAAGTCTGTCCCACCACCTTCAGTCTCAGTACCTCGCGCCACACACCTTTCCATACACCTTTCCCTTCCCATCCTAACCTATCCTTCACGCCCGCGCTGCGTTGTACATATAAAGGGTACACCAAAAATCCCCTTGAGCGCGCGCAAATTATAAACTTAAATTCTCAAATTTGGCTTAGTTTTCGAGTTATACCAAAAAAATTGAAAGGTGGCCAGTGTAACCATTCTCTCAGAAGTACACTGGTCAATTTAGTAGCTAGTCTATTCAATAGCCTCATATATGCATGTAGGTATTATAGGAATTGTACTCCTTTAAAATTAAACACCATACTAAGTAGCGATTATAATGCCCAACATTTAGTTAGCTATTACACATCATTTTTTTTGTGCTTTGGGAATTTCAGTAATGCAATTTTAGAAACGCATATCATATTTCAACCTAAATGAAATGGAATAATACCCGTTCAAAACGCTATAACATTTAATACCAATCAACATTATATTAGCCAAATAATATGCATTGGAATTCGATAGCTTCCCTTTAAAGGCAATTTTACTATCCACAATTGGAAGCAAGCGAATCAAGGGTAAACTCTTGCAACTAAGTTGGCCCGTGCGCCAATTGTCGACTAACATAATTACATACCTGTCTACTTACCATCGAATTTTAACTTCGTTACCTATGCGATTGATTTGCAATTTCTGGACTCATCACGCATTCACAGCACGGATGATAATTTATTTTTGGTATTTTTTTTGTTGTTTTTGAATGCAAATTTGGTCGCTATGGCCGCGAATTCTCGATGAATGATGATTTCGCACGCATGAGCACTTGCCAGACACGGTAACATGTTCAAATCCATTAATTTGCATACGAATTAATAAATATAGAAGGCAGCCAGCAGGTGAAACAGTGGGAAGGGCATGGGGGTGGCGCAGTGGCTAGGAGGAGGAGGAGGTGTGGCAGGGCATGGACGAACAGTGTTGACATCGCATGGAATTTATAATTATCGTTAGAATATGGTTCAAGGTGAAACGATAAACTTTAACTTTTTGTTTGATTCGCACAACAACACGACCGCCCGACGACGACGACAACACAATGAAATGACAAAGGGGGCGGGAAGGAGGCGTTGCAGCTACAAAATGTTACTTTAGGTGTTCAGCATTCAGCATATTTCATTGGGATCGGTGCATTGTTTGTTCAACACTCATCATCAACATCAGAGCACACCAAAACGAAGGGGATGAATATACATAGTATGTGGATTTATTGTTCTTCATTATTGAGTCACCTTTCTTTAGCACACTGTTCACTGATTGTGAGAGTGAAAAAGCTGCGAAGAGGATGAGGGAAGTTGTGGTGTGGTGTGGCGTGGCGGAGTGGCAGAGTGGATGAGTTGTATGCCTTTTGTTTGCTTTTTTAATGAATATCAAAAGTATTTGTGCACTGCGGAAAAGCAGAATTTTCTGGGGTTAAAATATACAACAGCAAAAAAAAAATGCCTACTGGTATATAGCTATCTTCACATAGAATGATTTTGTATTAATAAATCATTCAGCAAGTTTTGTTTTTTGTTGGTGTTTTGCTTGAAAATGTATATGAAAATATATTATTATTTTGACATTGACCTTGAAGCTGTGGGAATAATACAAAACTCATGAAAAAAAAACATGAAAAATGTTTAACGCATAGTTTTAGCAGTTCGAATAAAATCCAAATAAAATAACAAAACATTTTTGTTCTAATTAAAACAAAAGAGGGAAAACTGCCTAAAAGCAAAATAAATTATTTTCAGTACAGCGAGAATTATAATTTTGAAATTTAAAATGACAGGTATACAGTATACATGCGATATTTGCAAAAAAAATAAGCTGGTCCAAATAAATAACGAGGAAAATAAAACGAAAAGTTAGGTTATTTCAACTACACTCATTTTTATCGGATTTTAAATGACACTAAAATTTTAGTTGATGGTTATCAAATATAGACCAAGGCCGGTAACCATACTATAGTTTAAAACGTCATATCCTACTGTAATAAGGAGGAATGGATATGGCGAATAAATGATGCGTTATTTTTACCAAAGTGGATCAAATGAGATATCTATAAATTGGAAAATATTGATCTACAAATTAGCTTTCCTTTGCAGCTGCAAGGTGTCACCCGCCAAGTGTCAGACTCGTGGTCTTTCTCCACTGTTCTTTTCATGGGCTGCTGCCTTTTACGAACATTTTCTTCAAGAGTATTACTTGTTAAGAATAGACTGCTTCTTACCCTAGCCGTTCGGATTCGGCATATAATTGCAGTTCCCCTCCATTCCTGCAACAACACGCACACCAGATTGGTTCTTCATAGACTGTCGCTCTACCAAATTTAATTTATTTTTAACCAATGATATGCTGCAGCAGTATTAAACCAAGAATATGATGAAAGTATTTAATTTTGAAGGAAAATGTTCGCCTCTCAGTTCTATTTGTTGAGCACATTTTTGCAGTTTTATTTTTGTATATTTTCATATATATTTTTCATAAGAATGACAACTTTTAAGGATTTTTCTTTGACTTTATGAGTTACAACTTAATTAATTAAAAGGTTGTTGAAATAACCAAATTTTAATTCAAACTAATTGTACAAGATATTCTGCAAATACTACTTTCAACACCCTAAAACTAAGGACATAATCTGTGTAAATATATTACGAGTTTGGGTAAGTCTACCCCGCAATTGTGTTAAAATGAATCGCTATCTCATTTAATCTAAAGTTCTTAATTTGGGGCAAAATCTTGCAAGCCCTAGTTTTGGAATGTTTGCATCGAAACATTGGTCATAGTTATACCAACGTTGTGCTTGATGCAAGGTTTACATAAATCTTTCTAAGAAAAGGCGTAAATTGATAGTTATAACTTTTATAAGCATTACAAAACAACCGAACATGGTTTTAAAACATATACAAATATTTCAAATATGTAGTCTTGTAAATAAGAACTATTATATTATTATTAGAAGTTTGGAGTCGTACTTTTGATTTGAGAGCAACTAAAAGAACCGTTATTTTTTTGAAAAAAAAACTCAAGTTCAAAATTGTAGCTAATACATTTAAACCCAAAAACTATTGAATACTTTTTTTCATTAGGGCTGTAGATTTTGAAAAAAAAACATTGCAAATAACTACAGTAAATAGTTTGAGTTCTCAGAGCTTTTCCTTTTTACATGACAGCAGATGATATTTTTGATTCCTGCTTTTTATTCGATCACTCTTCGTCACTCCTGCTGTCATGCGAAGTAGCTCATACTTTTTTTTACGGACGAACAACTTGATTGTGGAACTTTTCTTTCAGTTTAAGCGGCCCATGCATAAAGCTTAAATTTCATTAGGCCCCGATTTAAAGTCAACATAAACGACCATTTGACTGTACTATAAAAAAAATTTATAAAATTTAAGATGGCGACGAATGATGATGTGTTTGGTAATAATATTCATCCAGCACACATTGTTTAAGCATCTCATTAATTGAATAAAACAAAATTGATTATTGTATGTATATGACTTTTATTTATTTCAATAAATAAACATCATCATATTTATAAACAACTTAATCAAACACAATCATAATTTAAATTTTTAATAATTTTACTTCAAAATCATTTTTCCTTTTTCATGGGTGTATTTTTTGTTATATGTATTTGAGTGTTTGTATAAGTGTATGTGTGTGTCTCAATTATATAAATATAGGTATGAGTATAAATAATTATAATATTAATAAATAGTTGTTGTTGTTATGTTAAACATAAATCGATTCATCATTTATTACATATAATAATCTTATAACTCATTTTTTATTTTTTACTATCTTGGTATTTGCATAAATTCATTTTAAATTGATTCTTCTGTTTTGTTTTATAACTAAGGACGAAATATTATTAAATTTAAAATTTAAAATAAATGTTCTGCTTAATGGAGGGATAGGAGAGAATGTTGTTTTGCAATTATTTTCATTTTAATTACTTTAGTTTTACTTTAACATAAATAACATCAAATTGCATTTGTTTTTTTTTTTTTTGGTTTTTTACTTCACGTTTTGTTAAATATATTTTTTTTACACGTAAACTATATGTCTATAAATATTTTAGGTTTTTATTTTGTTATTCTTTTTTATAAAAATCATTTTTTTTTGTTCGCATTTTACACAATTTGTTTAATTTTTTTTTTGTTGTTTAAGTTATCAAAGCTTAATTTTTTGTTTTTGTTTAAAGTGCTTAATTACATGTATGTATTTAATTTTTGGTTTTTTATTTTAGTTTTTGCATATTATTAATAAATTTTGTCTTAAGGTAGCGATATAGCTAATGCTATTAATTGATTTCATTATTTTTTTTTTTAATTTTATAATTTGTGTAAGCACGATTATTTTTTTTTATTTTGTATTTACTGCACTTAACTAATGTGTTGTCTCATGTTTTTTTTTTTGTTTAAACTACATGATATTTTATTTATGTTTTGTTTTTGATCAGTTAAAATTGTTTTTTATTTCTTGTTTGTTTTTTATCTTTTACTTGCATTGCACACACAATGTTTATTTAAAATGTAATAAAATTAAATTGTTTTGGAATAAATAAATAATTTATTTTTATTTGGGAACGCTAAATTAAATTTTTTTAAAATTGTTTTTTTTTTTTTTTTTTTTAAATAAAATTAAAAACAAAATATAAAATTGTTTAAGTTATACTAAAATTATTGCTGGTGGATATCACATAAGTTAAAAAATATAAGAAGAACTGTAATTTCGTGAGGAATTCTCTTAATTTGAATTGATGTTATAATATTTGCTTTTGTGACATTTTTAATATTTACGCTGAACCCTTTGAAGGGATTAATAGAGATTTCACAAGTCTCAACTCACAATGCCTTGGTTCATACCATTACATCATTACTGGTTGGAATTAAGAGTCATCAATGCAAAACAGTCGGAAAAATTCCAAATAGCCAAATGAAGACAGGAAGACTTTAAAAGCTTAAAATAGACTTAAAAGGCTTAAACAGTGTCAAATGAATCAAATTGAAGGAAATGTTTTTACTCCAGACTATTTAAAGACTTTAAATGCTCAATAGAGACTTCAAGTTATTTAATAAATTAAAGTCAAATGACTGTGCAAATACTTTAATTGGTCAAAAGACTTCATTTTCAACGAATACAGTGACCTAAAGGACTTCAATTTGTTAAAGAACTTGACATTTTTAAAATCCGCATTTTGATAAGTTTTGAAGTCAAACGGCTGCTTAAAGAACTACTATAGATGACAAATCTTGAAATTGTTTAGTGACTTAAATTGGTCAAAAAACTTATTAAAGGACTGAAAGATGTCACATGTCACTTCAGATGAAGTTGTACATTTGTCTAACTATAAACAAAATTGTCATCTTTGCAGATTACAATATATTTGTTGAAACTTGAAATTGTTTGGTAAAGGACTCTAAGATGTTAAATTCCTTAAAATACATCAACCTCAACCAGTTATGAGATTTCAAACTGTTCCAAAACCTCAATTCCATTTAAGACTTCAAGGGATTTAAAATTGTCAAAGGCCTGAAATGAAAAAAAACCTTCCATTATTCAAATGACTTCAAATATTTTATAAGCTTCAACCAGTCATAAGGATTCAAATTCTTGAAATTTTGTATTGCCTTCATTTTTTGAAAAATGTATGAATTGGCCTCAGTTGAGTTTGCATATTTGTCTAACTGTTAACATAATTGGACCTAATTTGAGGATTGCAATATTTTTTGTTAAACTATTTGTGGAACTCTTTGACACCCACGGGATTATAAGAGAGACTTACCAATTCCAGTTCCTTATGAAAGGTAAAATTAAGAGTTTGAGAGTTAGTTCCAATCATAAATAAAAAAAAAATAACTTTATTTTAAAAAACAACAAAATTGAAAAATTCTTTTTAATTTTTACTTAAACTTATCACAATAATTTTTAATAACTTTTTTTCTTTTTTTATTCTTTCATATAATATTGGGCGGAATTGCTTCTTGAAAATAATATCAAATGCAAATAAATTTGCCTTGCATAGGAGAATATCAATAATATCAATTTCCTATATTATATTTTTATCCATTCTTTAAAATTTTAATTCACTCACCAAAATTGTTTCATATCTTTATATAATTTATTGCATAAGAAGACATAAAAAGCCTTGAAGTTATGCGCGCAATACACAAGATAAATGTAATGTTTTTTTTTTTTTAATTTTTGTTTGTTTAAATAAGTCATTTCGTTTTTTTTTTGTTTTGCTAATGATGATTTTATTTTTTTATGTTAAAAAATATAATATTTCTATATAAATATCATGTTGCCTAATTCTCGTTGCAAAAATGTTTTTTTTTTTAAATTTAAATAATATTATAAATATAATGAGAAAAAATGTTTAATAATAATAATTGTTTTAAGATTTACACTAATTAAATTTTTTTTTTAATTTTTTCAATTTAAGTTCTTGATTTTTGTTTTGTTTTTAAAATGAACATACGCGTAGAAGATATTTCTACAATAATTACATCGCGCTGATTTTTTTGGTGAAAGAAGAATATTTTTCATTTATATGTATTTCTCCTGCTTCAAGCAATTTATGTGAAATTATAAAAATTCTGTCTGTTCGTTTTTAATTTTATTTTAAGTTGCTTATTTACTATTTTACCTAGTATGCCAAAATCCGTTTTTTTTTGTTTTAGTGATTTTATGTTTATAGTAAAAATGTTGTGTTTACTGCTGTTTCTTTGAGATTTTTAGTTCTTAGTTATTTTGAAATGTCTGATTTATGTTTTGTTGTGAGCAACATGACATTTTTTTCATTTTATTATATTTTTGTTGTAGTTGTTGTTTTTCTTTTTATGTTTTCTTTGGTATACGAAAGATGTTGACTATGATGTGTTCGTAGAAACTTTTAAATTATATATATATATTTACGAGCTTAGAAAACTAGCATTTGATCAGCGCTACCCTCCGCACTATCGTCATCATCTGTTTCTTCGTCTTCATCGTCGGATGTCAATGATGAGGCATTGTTAAGTACATTTTCTGAAATTGGAAATTTAAAAAAAAATTGTAAATTAATATCAACCATGTGTGTTTTTTTTTTGAGAAGCTATCCGTAGTGTAGTAGGATTTGATATGAATTACAAACACAATTTCGGTAGAAAAAAGGAAAAATGAAATTCCGCTGCGGATGTATCACAAAACAAATTTATAAGAAAGTGAAATTTTTTCGAATTCATTGGGTCACCATATATGTAAGTACATAGGTAGCTATAATCTGAATTTTCGAATGTCAAACCATTGCAGGATTGCCGCTAAATTGAATTAAAGAGTGAATTAATTTTTTATAAATAATAACATCAATTTAGTATTTATCGAAAAAATAAAATTACAATAAGATTGGTTTCTTTTCTATAAATTTCTTTTCTAAAAAATAAATTGTACTTTAGCTATAAGTTTTGAAATGAATGCATAAAAATTATCTAAATCTAAGTCTAGCTAGTATACAACACAATTTTAAATATTTTATCTACTGAACGAGTTAAGCCAATTTTATAAAAAAAAATTAATATTTTTTAATAGTATGTTAAGTTAGTTAACGACTCATATGTAAATTTGCAAATTTTGTTTTTAAATCGTTAGAGCTCTTTGTAGGGATTGCTTTAAAGATTGAGCTTGGAATTTTATTTTTAAACGGGATGAGTTATATAATTTTAAAATGATGTTTTTTAAAGTGTAATAAAAAATTAATAAATCATTTTTTTCTCAAAAAAAAAACTTAGTTCAAAAAACAATTTTAATTTCATTTTAAAAATTGCTATTCATAAATAAAACACTTTAAATTAATAAAAATTAATTTTAAATTTTCTTTTAATCTAAGAATAAAAAATAAATATTTTATAAACATTTAATATGTATTTCTCTTTCAAACAATTTTTTTTTAGAAAATAACAGTTCCGTTTAATGGCACATCTATAATAGCTTAAGCAAAATAAACTTCACTCAGTAACCCAACTTTATGAAATTAAGTTAACGAAACTTAACGAGTCTCTCATTAATTGCAGTGTGGTTAATGAATAGGGATTGTGTGTATTCGGGCCAACCTCAGTACACATGTGAGCTCAATTCCATTATAGTTGGGTCTTAATGAGTAGCTGAAAGAGAACGCTATGTTTCAAAAAAGGCCTGGGTACAGTGTTGCCACGTTTCTGCGAACATATTTATTTTTTTTAATAAAGAAAAGTGTTGATTTTTTAAATAGGAAAAAGAAATTATCTTTTTATTTCCAAACTAAAAAAAAACTGGTTTTGTTATTCATGGAAGGAAGTTGAACGCGAATCCCAAAAATAATAAGTTGAAATGTTCCAGTTTGAATTGTTAGGTGTGGCCATTAATACTTTTTAAAATTTGCATTTAAAAGTAAAATCTGCATATTGTAGATTAAACAGATTTTTAATACTTAAAAATAAAAATCAAACTCTTTCTTACTTAACATAATTTTTTTTTAAAATTAACATGGTTTAACTTTTCTAAAAAATATTATTATACATAAAAATGTATAAAAGCACAAAAAATGCCACCACCTGTGATGTAAATTCATAGCTGTTTGACAAGTAGGTGTAGGTACTTTTCTGAGAAATATCTAAATTTTCATCGCAAAAGTGCCACTTGAGCATAAAGTGCACTAGCAGGTATCTAAAAATCCAAAGTCAGTGCTTGAAGTAGTCAACAAGGCTCTTCATGAAAACACCTTAATATGTTTCACACATGTGTATGTTCATTACATGACTTTATATATACATTAGTGTAGATTCTGTGCTTTAATTACTTTTTTTTTTGACAAAGGTTCGTTTGTCTATATTTATTTATTCTAAGCTTTGTAGTATATTCACCCTTGAATAAATCATAGCTCCATTGCACAGCTATGCAAATTCAATGATGATGATGTTTCATACAAAAATGTTAAAGCATTTACTTCCTTTCGGAAATCAGTAAACCGTTTTAGCTTTATGTTTTGTTTTATTCATCATCCTAGTTCAAAAGTATAAGTGTGTGGGTGGGTATGTTTTTTTGTTCAATTCGCTTTTACATTAAAACCGCAGTAAGTACACTTAATACTCAAGTGTGTAAAATGAACAACAATAAAAATGAATACGTGTAGTTCAAAGCTTTGCATTTTTTAAAAATATTACCATACATTTTGCAACATTCCAAACAATTTACAAGAGTGTCTTCAGTTATAAAACAGGTAAATTTTAGTATTTTTTGGTAATTTATGGGAATGTAACCAATCATTTAGTTTTATACTAAACTTAGATTTTTGAGTTTGTTATACATATTTCATGATTCTCGATCTGTGAAGTTTTGAAGTGATAGCAAAAATAATGATGTTAAACAATATTAGTCCAGTCTAATGAGATTTTTGAACTTATTTTGATGAAGAGGTGCGCCTTTAAGGATCAGTAAATAGGAGCGCTGCGTTTTATGCGTTATATAAAATTATTTTCATTCAATTTATAGGAAAATTAAAACTTTTGTTGTATGAAAATTAACTAGTTTTACAACATCTAGTTCGATTCTCGAATGCTATTTGGTGTCCCAAAATCAGATGACGGTAAATCTTAGCTCACAAATTATTTCCATCGAATTATTAATTTACAATCGTTCAATTCGAATCTTATAAAGTAATACATCCTATTATTACCACTCATTCTCCACCTTTGTATTAACACCGAGTGTATTAACACAAAGTGTAACATAAAATACTACTCGTCAGTTTTAGTTTCTTAGACACAAAGGAGGATGTGTCATTTTGGTCCATAGTATGATTTATTTTGAGATATTTAAAAAATATTTTATATTTTATTATTTTGTTTTTGCCTCAAACTGATTTTCTTCTTTCTCAATATTTTGCATTATCACCCTTTTTGTTTACTGTCAAAATTCAATTTTTGCTCATTTTCCTTTCAATGTTTTCAGAATAAAGAATTAAACAACTTTTAAGGTTATGAGATCTATCATTTTTTTAAAATTTATTTTTTTGTGCACGGTACGAAACTATTCAATTTTTGCACGCTTTTGTTCTTTATTTTTAATTTGAAAGTCAAATCATTAAAATCAGTTTCCGAGAAACCAAGACTTTTAACATTTTTTCTTGCTAATTAGAACAAATTCTAAAAATTTTATCCATCTCATTAAAATCATTAAAGCCGTTTCCGAGAAACTAAGGTACCTATAAGAAAAGTAGAGTAATGACACCTCACTCCTGAAAACCACCATTGTGTAAGGGGTAAAGAGCAGGACACATCTATTTGTTCTCTTTTTGAAAGGGAGGGTCCATTGTTTTAGCATCTTGTATGATGTATGTCCTCTATGATATTTGTTT
The DNA here is from genome assembly GCA_958431115.1 of Syrphus vitripennis. Classification (NCBI taxonomy): domain Eukaryota; kingdom Metazoa; phylum Arthropoda; class Insecta; order Diptera; family Syrphidae; genus Syrphus; species Syrphus vitripennis. Next base: position 31,705,355 of record OY288108.1, read on the forward strand.
GCTAAAAGAGGATTATTTCCGAAACAGTGCTCCTAACATCCTCTTTTGTGCAAAAAAGTTTGTCAAAAATACCATTTTGCAAATACAATTGTTTTTATTTTCATTCAAATTTTTGTATTGTTTATGAAAATATTAATTGCACCTTCATTTTTAAAGTGAATTTTTATACATTTTAATAATATGTTAATTTAAATTTTTTTTTCTTTTTATTCCCACTACCTCAATTATTTTGATTGGGCTAGTAGGAAAACATTTCACAATTTTACTTAAAAAATTGTTCTTCATTTCTCAAAATCAGAAGCTTCTTATTTTTTATTTTTATCCTCAATAAAATCGATAAATCGCCTCACTTTGGTGACTTTGGTGTAGAGAAAAATCAACTGACGTAAAACAATACAAACAAATAAAAAGTTGACCACGTTGCTGATAGTTACCTACTTTTGTTATTTCGCAAAAGTTTTGCGTTGCGTTTTTTTTTTTAATCTTTAAAAGCGTGTTTGCGTGTTCCCATTATTTCGTTTTTTATATTTCATTAGGTTTCAGATTTACCTCCTCCTTTAGAACGCAATATAAATTTTTTGACTCCATCGATATTTCTAAAGGCGCACACGAAAACTTACTCAAAGAAGTAGGCAGAACGGAAAAGGTTCTTCAGTTAGTTTTTATATTTTACAAATATGTATGGGTTTTCTTTTCTGGTTCAAGAAGTGTAAAAGCGATTGCATTTTCTAAAACCCAGCCAAGTACCTACCTTTTATAGGTTGGTATAGAAACCTAAAAGGAGATGCTACTTACCGCAATTTGGTTTTCCTCGGGTGCGGGTATTTGCAAACTCCACTCCATGTTTGTCGACACACCAGCACACACCGACCGAATTGTGACATTGTGTTGGCTTATAGAATCCTTGAACGTCGCAATCAGGTGCATAGGCTCCTTGAAAAATAAACGAAAACAAAATTCTCCAATTAGCACGGAATCCTACAAGCGTGAGTATTATATGCAATGTGAGGGGTTTATAACTTTTAAAAGCGCGCGAGAAAGGACATTTTAGCGAAGCAGAGAGAGAATAACTAACTGTGTATAAATACATATATGCGGCTGGTGTATTATGTGTGTATTAATGTATATGTGTGCGTGTGATTTAGGTGATATGAGTGCTTTGCAGTTGCCTGTGCTGCATACTCGTACGTGCACAGAAAATGCAAGCAAATAAATGCAAAGCAGACTGAAGCGAAGCAAAGCACACGGGCGGAAGTAGGTTGTTAAACCACCCACAACGCCCATCATCGTGCAAACGCCTACCAAATGTCATTTTATGATGAGTGTGTCACTTTTAAGCATCAATGACGACAAGCAAACTGGCTATAAGGTGACACAGCAAAACAACAGGGGGTGGGGTAATTTTTTTTGTGAAGTATATTTATGTATCAAAAAGTCAATATATACCTATCTCACCTGCAAAGTCGCCAGCGATTCTTCGTCTAACCGCGGCGCAAGGACGATCTGTCTTCTCGAAGCATCGACACCATTCACGCGTGTTAATCGTGCTATCCTGGTCCAAATCGCATGTGTCAATGAATGGCTTGATGCAACGTTCATTCTGGTCATGTTCCAAGTCGTACATTTCCTGCAGGGACAGGAAGCCGTCATTGTTCAAATCCAAATGGCCGAACATCCATTTGGCTTCGGTTTTGCATGCGGGTGGGAAGTGTGCTTTGGACTTCTGATTGTGCTGACGGCGTTTCTTGCTGTCGGCCATTATGACGGAGAACCAATCGAGAAGGCGATTGCCAATTGCTGTTAATTGCTGTGGCTTGCATTCAACCGATTTTGATGGATAACCTGAATTATATTTGTAGAAGGAGGTAGATGGATGCATTTTATAACTGACATTTTTAGTTTGAACCAAACGTGACATTTTAAATTGTTCGATATGTGATTTGTGTGCATTTCATTTTAGGTACATATATACTTCAATGGAAATAGAAACACAAAAGATAGAAAAAAAAAATTATTTACCGTTGTTGGTGATGCTGGTCTTTGTGTATTTTTGTGGCTTCTCTACAACCTCATTGTAACCTCGGATTTTATGTTTATCATCCTGGAATTGATTGTCCTAAAAGGGAAAGAGACAAAAATGTGTTTAAATTTAAAGTGGGTCGATTTAAATAGGGGTCATTTGTTTATTATAATTTACTTCCAATTTTCCTAGATAATGCTGTGTTTAAAGGTCTTCATCATTACGTAACGCAGTTTGTTTTCGAAATAAACAATTATTCAAATAAAAGCCTTCAATAATTAAAACTACAAAAATGTTTTCCCCTCTCATGAAACCGTTATTGCAAAAGGTCTTAGATTCTAAAACCTACTTATACACTCAGTCAAGAAAGTTAGTACAGGGGAGAAGAGGCACACTAGGACACTTTTTACCAAAAACTATCTAGATCACTTAAAAATTATATTATTGCTTGATACGAGTTTATTGCCTTCCTAACTGTTCTCATCCATCTACATGTAACTACCTATTTCATATACATATTTTTTCCTTTTTGAAATTGGCCTAAAAAACATTTGGACAGCACTGGGCAGTTTGGGACATGTCATACAAAAACAAATCAAAGTAGGTATTCTTACTTATTTAACAAAAATAAATTATTTGAAAATGTTATGTATTTAATTAATAAAAAATTATTGAAAATTGTCTCTGTGGTTAATTTTTTCAAATTTTAGTACTGATTTACAATTTTAGTCTGTATCATGCTTAAGAAAAAGAAATTGATGAAATATTATATTCCAACCAAAATTTAAGAGTTTAAATGGTTCACTTAGATCGTTTACAACACATAACGATTTAAAAAATACAATTCAACAGCTTGCTTAATAATCACCGAAATAAATTGTTCCAAATGATTAAAAGCAGGTTGATTGCACTGTGTCCAAATGTGTCCCTGGAATTTTGTCCAAATGTATCCCGAAAGGCTTTTTAAATTAAAAGCTTTACATTTTTTCAAAAAGTTTTCTAAATGTAAATATTTACGTTTAATTATATCACAACACGAATTTTAAAAACAATTGATTACTATTTATGCGATGTTTGAGCTCGTTTTATGAAAAAATTCTTTCGTCTAAGAACGAAAAAAAAATCTGAGGTGGAACCTTCCATTGTTAAATTGTATTGCAAAATTTTTTTCCTTAGATTTCTTCCTCTTGTCCTAAACTGCCCCCGTCTCCCATACACTAAATCTTATAGGAATCAAGTTGAAGGCAAGATCGGATTTTAAAAAATGGTGTCTCGTTTGTCGAAAACATACTTGAAAATATGAAGCTTCTTCTCAACAAGTTGACAGCGTTTTTCAAATTCGGTCTTACCACAATAGGTCTAGTGTGTACTTACTCTAGTGACTGAGTGTATCATCCTATATTTTTGCTGGTTATTAGTTTTACCAATAATTAATGAACCCGTTGAATTATCCAACCAGAAATATTTGTAGTATTTCCAAAAATGTTCTATAGTTAAAGGACCAGCATTCACAGGAATTGAGCTCAATAATAGAAAACCATTAGTGTGCAGTAAAAAACGTTTTCATATCCGGTGCTGAAAGTAAAACGGATCGGTCGCAAGGAAGCCATAGTCCTTGCATATCCGAAGAAATTTGGGCAAAGGAAACACTTCAAAACTTGCACATCGAAACAAGCTCGAGTCTACGTACAGTACATATCCCATATAAACAACACCTGGAGAAGACATTGACTTGCCCGAGTTAAGAACTTCCCGAATACTCATTGTATCTATACCATTAGAGAAGATATCTAAACCGCAATCAAAGTGAAGAACAACAAAGTGATGGGACTTAATGGTGTTCTCGCATAGAGTGCTTGTCAAGCTCCCAACAATGCTGGAGGAAATTTGCGTGTTACTTGCGGTAGCCAAGAAGAAAACTCGAAGAAGAACAAGCTGGATCTGGATCTTTCTGTGTGGACTACTTCAACACTTTTCTCATTCGAACAGTGTGCTGAATATCGATCACCACTCACAACACAATAGAGAATTTATTTCTCTTTCTTGGATTGTTATTATCAAGGCTAGATATAATTTATCCAAATTCATAGAGAAATGTTATCAGATGACTTTTAAATCCAATGTGGGTAAGGATGTACACTGTATACTGTCAACTCTTCTTGTTGATGATTAGTGATGTAGCCAACTTTATTGATTGGGAGGAGATGAATTCGGGGGAGTCTGCAATCATACAGCAAACATCTGAATTGCGCATATAAGGTAAGCTTGATCTCTCAAGGGATTATTCAAATAACAACAAGAGTTGTATCGCTTATGATGAACTTCATACGAGAACTGGGCAGAACAAGTCAAGCGATGCAATAGAACCCTTATACTCAGGCTTGCAGACGATGCTGACCTAGAATCACTTGGAGAAGAACGATCGAAGTGGAATCAGAGTTGGAGAGAGGTGAAATGCACCTCCAGGAACCGTACACGATGACACGTAGGAGTATCGGAGACCATATGTTAACAAACATGATAATTCTGAGGTCATAAGTAAGTAAAAAAGTCAGTAATTAGGTGCTCCTAAGTGAAACATGACTATGACTACAGACTTTTAATAAACCATTCATATTTAACGAAAGTATTGATTTTGGATTATCTTGATACCTACAAATTTTTGTGATGAATACACTCTTTGACATTATCTTTGAACAGGGTATTGACATGAATGATTACTTATTTTGTATTACCTTCATACATGTACATACAATGTACATACTCTTCTTTCTTGAGAAAGCTTTATACTTGATTGTTTTCAATTTATTTCTTTAAAGTTCGTTTATCCATCGTAGATAACTGTTCTAGAACCATATCCAACTAAACCTACATATCCTCCTCGAATACTATGGCAACACGAAAGCTAGTTGCTTCTACATCTTGTTGTGTTTGAAAAAAAAAGAAAATAATTTGTACAATACCCATTTTTGTTTACAATCTTAAAATAAACCGAAGTTTATATTTCCAATCATATCTACTTTCGAAATAAAGAAAATAAAAACTACAAAGTATATTGTGTATAGGAAGGAAAAGATAAAACATAACAACGGTTTGCCATATGGGAGCAAATTTTCACTTCCGGTATTATACCATAAGCGTATACACGTTATACCTCAACAACAACTAGTTACCACTGCAAGCTATACACCACAACTCTCCTCCAAAGCTCTTAGAAACTTAACAATAAAGTTACTCCTAACCTGTGTATCCTTGGTAGGTACCTATAATGTGCATATAGTAATGTCTATTTTTTTAAAAAATATGCAAGGGATACAGAAACAATAAACAACAACAATACCAGTCTATATATTCCCGACAGGTAAAGCAGCATTTCCGACATTATAATTGAAAATTTAAAACACTCAACAAAATATCATCTCTCTAGTCCTTTGGAGCTTTACAAAAACCCAACTAAACACAAAGTCCTCCACCTCCATCAATCTTTTGTGAAAATCTGCTGCAGGTTTGTGTATGAACCTTCTGGTTAGGTAGGTGTACATATTTTTTTATTTGAAAGCCTTGACACAACCAGGAATTCTAGAAAATAATCTATAGTCATCTAGGAATGGAAGGCTCTAGGTCCTTTCGTTTTCTGTAATGAACTCGCTCTATATGTAGATATAAACCCCTTGGTGAATTATATCAGTTTTGGATTTAACAACTCCAATACAGCCTATACACATTCTATCCTCCGATTACAACAATGCGTTTCAGAAGATTTATGAAACGATAAACGATCAAGATACCACATGGTTCCCTTATAAGACCTGCACCCTCTTTCTTCTATGATTTTCAATACACTTCTAGTTGAGTGTAGAAAGAGAGAGAAAGAGAGACAGGGAGTTAAATTCATATACTAGGTACTCACCTTCTTGTAGGCAGTGTACTTCAGATATTTGTAGTGTTTGTTATCGTACTTGATTTCTTCTGGAGTGAAAGTAAATTGCGAATTAATATGATTATAGTGCCGATTGTTGTCGTCCTTCTCCTGTAAGTATGCAAAAAGAAAAAAAAAAAGAAAAGAAAAATTCCGTCACGCGGAACATGATTACCCCAGCCGTTCTTCCTGACAAACATTAAGTTCTTGCAATTCAATATACTACTTACATCCTTCAGCATGTTATTAGCGTCCTTATACTGTTCGAGGGTTTTCTTATATTTGGCATTGAAGGCACTCTGCCGTTCTCCGACTCGTTGCAGTCGTTTGCTATCAGAAGGATCTGCCAGAGGATTAGAGAGAAGAAAACAAATTAGAATTCTATACGAGAAAAGCAGGCTCTTAATGAAGAGGGTACCTTAGACTACGAGAGTAGATTGAAAAAAAAAAAAAATATTAGAATGAAGAGCAAAAACAAAACAAAAACAACAACAAAAAAATAACTTAACTAAACGCAATTTATTTTTATGTCTCAGACCATCATCATCAGCCGTAACAAGCTACAGCTACTCACCCTTGCAGGGACAGAATCCTTTACAAGCTATCCGGATCGATGTGGAGTGGATGCAGTTGTGGTAATCTAATCTGCATAACGATGAATAGGTTCTATTGTCGGCGCCACACAAGAAAGTCGGCTTTGCTACGGGACATGGCTTACAATTTCTATCGGTGTGAAAAGAGAGACAAAAAACAAACAATGCTGAGTGGAGGGTGGTATGAAAGAAAAAAATATAGTATACCTAATGTGAAAAGTAAATAAAAAAAAATACAATCTGCGTCATTTGATTAGGCACATGTCGAATATCTATTAGATCTATGCAATTGTGTTTTGATCATGATTCTAAGTTTCAATTTGTCAGTTAAAAAAACAATGCTAGTTACCCTTTCTTCCTCTGTAACTAGCGAAATTAACATAAAACGGACATAAAATTATTTGTCGTGTTAATTAGATGTTTGCTTACTTAGACACTGTTTAACTATTTTTAATTAGTGAAAATATACTTCATTAAATAAAAATACATATCTCTTTGTTGACGATTACGTCAGACCACTGTTGTGTTTCAGTTTGGCAGTTATTAGACAACAATAAATACGATTTTTGAACACATTTTTCAAAGTTAGGGAGTTGTCTAAAGTTAGACAGAGTTTATAAATAAAAAGATCATATATTTCCAATTCTCTTGTCACTGCTTTTCATAAAATCTTTCACTGACGACAAACTTAAAATTATTAAAATAATTAATGCCAAATTTCTTAATTGGTCCATTTATAACATTTTCTAAAAACGAGCTTTTCCACCGACTTTCTCTTACTTTTTTTTCTCTCTCTCTCTTTCTCTCGCAAATGGGAAATATATAAAATTTCTTTGACAAATCGCAATACAAAAAGTATTAACAAGAATTTTTAAAAATGTGGTCGTATAAAACTTTTAAACATTGCTTTTGTGAAATCTTAAATTTTCACGTATATAGGCTTTCCAAATGCAAGTCTTTACAATCACTAAAAATGTTGAATTTGTATCCAAAACATTAAACTGACGTATTTTGCTTGGAATAATTAAATTGTTAGACTAAGAAAGTGTGTTAATTTTTTAAATGGGCTTCTGTGAAATGGGCTATAAATTAAGACTTTAAAAAGGCTTCTGACGAAATTCACCATTGAACGTGGCGCATTGACCATAAGGCAAGTCTTCGTAATAATATTCAGACTCGTAATTTTGATAGAACCTGACATAAAAACGATACGAATGACGAAAAAAGTGGGTGCGCAAGAACTGATTATGTTGAACTTGTTTAGTTTAAAAAAAGGTAGGTACCAGGTCTCAAATTAGAACAACATTTTTGGCTTTCGATTTTCTCAAAAATGATTCATCGGATTTTGATAAAAATTTTAAACATAAACAACTTACCTATATTATTACATACAGTTTAAAATTCAATTTATCAAAGAAAGAGTTTTAAAATAAATAAAAAAAATTCTAGCGCGTCCATGCAGAACCAGGTCCTGAGAGACTAAAAAATTAAAAAATCTTTTACAAAAAATAATTAATTCTCGAAAACGGTTCCAAGACTAAATTTACATCAAATTCAAATTTTAATCGAGACATTACCAATTGTACCTGTCATGGGACAATTAGATTATTTTATATTCTGATTATCGGCTGACCCAATTTTAATTATATTTTAATACCAACAAACTCGAATGTTTTAGAAAAATTATAGAAAGTTTTTTTTTTCAAAGTTCGATGTTTCGGGTTTCTTAATGCAAATCATTTCATCAGAGAACTGCATTGGTCTCGTCCCAGATTTGTTTTGAGGAAGGAAACGAGATCGCAATGACCTGGAAAAAATGGGAAACACAAATTTAAATCTAGAAGTGTCTAATATTTATATTAAAATATTCCATTTTAGCTTTGAAAAGCTCAATTTTTGAATGTTTTTATTGATTGAAAAGACCAGCGAGATTCTCTTTCACTTTTAATCACGTGTAAATCTACAGACAAAAGAAATATTTCTTTGAACCTACATATTTTAAACATTTCATTTTATTTTAAAAAATGTTTTAAAAACACACTTTTGAAAGATTTTCATTACTAAGAACACCAACGATACTCTCGGCAATTCTAGGTCTAATTATTATAGCCTCGTCTCTGATGCCTAAAAAAACGAGGAACGACACCGAGATTGGTGTGGGTCTCGTTACTAGTCCTAAATATGCCAATTTTTAAAATTTAAAAAACATAAAAATCAATTAAGTGACCTGCAGTGTATAAGTTTGGACTTTATTGACTTTCGTCCTTTTATTGTTCTTATATAAAATTATATTTGATGTGTGGGTAAAGCGTTTTAAATTTCCATTATTGTTATTTTTATATAAAATTAAAATGCCCGTCAGCCAATCATTACCATCCTTTGTCTCCCTCCCTTTATGTCTATGTCTGTCTTTTACTTCCAACAAAAGGAGTTATGAATAATTTAAAGATTGTAATGATTATAATATTTTCAATTTAACCAATGTTTTTGAATTGAAGCCTATACCCACTATAATTCTTGTCCGTCTAAGGTTACGAAATTATTCATTCGATGTAAAATTAATTTGAATGATGATGAACAAAAGGACAATGCCGATTTGGAGAGAACGAATTTCAGTTTAAAATAACAAAAATGGAGACACTTTGAGTAAATATACATATGTATATGAATCATATAAAATATAGATGCTTGTTTTCTTAAATTGATGTTTACATTAAAAATTTATGTTTTCTGAATTTGTTTGTTTGACTTGTTTTTGAGTCTATGTAAGACTTAATTTGTATGTAATGAATACGCCCTTGGAATGGGCTGTTATGCTGTAATATTAAACGGTTCTCTAAGTACAGTGTAGCATGATATAGTTCTATGTTTTACACAAATTCCCAGAAGCTATTAACAGAAATTCAAACAAAAAGCTATATAAAAAATTTAATATATACGTAGCCTAAACAAAAAAAAAAAAAAACTCCAAGCGAAAAGAAAAAAAATTCAGACCTGTCAGTTTTTAACATACAATAGGTAGGTAAACTTTAGAGATAATTAATGTTGTATTATTAATGCCTCCTTATCCTGCTTTATAAAAGAAAGACTTAATTTTAACAAGCCATTTTGTTTTCCAGGAAGAATTAATAAGGTTACTTTAAAGAACAGATGAATTGATAAGAAATTTAAATTTTAATAAAATTTCTTGTCAAATTTTTCGGTTGTTGTCTTTTGTTTAAAATTAATTTTTCAAGTTTCAAATAATAACGGAGTACTACCCTAACTAAGTTTTTTTTTCTATTTTATTGTTGTGTTGTGTTGTGTTTATTTAGTGAACCAAATATTTTTCAAAAAATCTTTATTTACGGCAGCTATTATAGAAGCGTATTTTTGATTTTCAATTTTTTTCATAAACGAAAGCGCATGTGATTTTTGAGAAAAAAAATACCAGTAAAAGATTGCTTACCATATTTCAACCAATTTTCGTTAAATGGTTCAAAAAATTAATTTTTTTCAATTTCGGAGATGAAAAATAGTATTGATAAAAAAGGCCAACTAAGTAAGAATGTATTTACTTTTTGTACATACATTAATTTTTTATTTTTTTAAATATCAGAAAGGCTAGATGCCTTAATAGTGCAAGCACAACAAAAATGTAATGATTGATTTCCCCATCAAGGAAGGGATTATTTAAAAAAATGCATTGCATTTATAAAAAAAAATTATAAAATTGAAATTTTAAAGAATTTTTCTTTTTAATATTATAGGTTGGTTTTAAATATTTATCAAATGTACCAACAACAAGAACTACGAAAACACAAGGAAAATGACAAAGGTAGTTTGCATGCATTGCTGGAGCAATGGGAACTTTTCCTACAGCAGCAATAGAAGTTATCGCCCACATAACACCCCTATATGTGGTCATTCTAAAATTCACCAAGAAGAGGAAATATGTACATAGGTCTTAGAAAAGAGACTCCATTTTTGGGTCCATAGTATCAAGAGCTGGTATGATAAGGAAGTACAACTTCTTGAAAAACTTCAATATGGGGTTAAGTTGCAAGAAAGATTGGATCGACCATTGCAAATGCCATGAAGTAGTGAACTGATTGATCAAAAACATTTAGAGAGACTTTTCAGCACGACGCGAAATGTGCTGATCGAATTCTCGAAACCTTTGCTATCATGTGTCGGAAGCTAGTTTAGGCATTATGTAGGTTTTCAGGGAAATGAAGAGACAGACTCCTTGGCAAAAAATACCTAACAGGAACCAGGTCATTAGCCCTATTACAGAATAGAAGAAAATGTGATCAAAACCCGAAAAGCGAAGGCAAGGATCAAAAAAAAAATATATAGGCCACTATTATAACTCGCGAGTCGCGCGAAAAATGTGTCGAATGTGACTTTTTGGCATTACAATTTGCGACTCGCCTAATAACATTCGCCTCAAATGTCAAACAATTTGGCAAATTGAAAAGTCATTATATTACCTTTAGCGAATGTTCGCCTTTATCTGTCAAAATCAGTCGAACTGCAATTCTATGTGACTTTGAAAGGCGAATGTTGAAGCTCGCTTTTAGCAATACCTCAACTAGAGTAGTTCGTTAAATCGTTCGACTTAAGACGAACGTTCGACTAGCGAGTCATAATATTGGCCTATGGCCCCAAATATATTTATTGGGAAATTTTTACTATCGGAAATAACTTTTATGTTTATTCTTATCGAGTTCTAGGTCTAAGTTGTTGAACTTAGGATCTTGCATTCCGTCTAGAAAAGTGACAAAAATACAAGTACAATCACAGGATCTAATAATATTTCAAAATCACGAATTACAATCACAGATTGAACTCACACCTGTGTCTTAAAAGCCACGACTTAGTAAGTCTCTGATAATAAACCATAACATAATAATCTTTTATGTTTGAAAATTATTACACCATATTTTTTCTAACGTCATAAAAATAACCGAAAAAAAATTCATTGTTCTTTGTCCTACATTTCCAAGTATTCCATTGATTTATTCAGGCTTTTATAGAACAAAAAGAAAAAGAAAAAAAAAATGAAAATGAAAACATTTTAAACCTTGTATAATTTAGTTGAAGAACTATTTTATGGCTCTTGATCCCAATGTTAAATTTTAAATAACTTTTATCCTTATACCCTATACTCATGGGTTCATATACGTTTTATGTTTTATGTATACATATATGTATACACCTTGATCCTAGAAGCAAAAAAAAAAAAAATACACACACACATAACTACACGCAAAAAGGAAAACAAAAACACAAAATTTTCCTACACTCAAAGTTAAATTATAGCTTCTCACGCGAATTGATGGCCTTTTTCTCGACAAATTGGGGGCAGCTACTTATATATAGAAAAACGCAAGAAAATTTATATATAGTCATTGTATACGTTACGAGAGTCGACGTCGACTATGGATGTATAAGAATTTTAGTTAAATAAAATATACACCTTCTGACCTTTAGCCGAGGAAAAGGGTTTCCAGCTGGTGGGTGCGATTGTTGCCATATCAGAACCCAGAGAACAAGAAAACAACATGAACCTTGGAACCAATTTGCATGACTGGCTCATGGAAAAAAAAAATAAAAATGCACGGTAGAACAATTTATTTAACTTTTGATATTTTTTTTTCGTATATACGAGTATATAAAAAAAAAACTAAAACCAGAAAATTTCAAATACTAAAATTTGCCTTCACAGTTTATAATATCTTAAATATACTTAATTACCACACATTATTGCAGGGTTATCAGAGTTTTAATGCTGATAACCAAAATATGGCAATTTGAACTTTTTAATTCGAAAAACATGTAAACATATGTGTATTCAATTATTTAAAGAAATTTTCATTAAAATCTTTATCATGTCGTATTCGATTCTCTTTTAAAGTTAACGAAACACTTTCCTAAGCAATTGTTATAAAACATAAACGTTAAGCCTTTCCTAAGACTGTTTCTATTCTACTTGTTGATAAGACACAAGTCTTAAACTACACGACTTTAAAAGTAGAGATAATAGAGTTTCCAAGATGTTAAATGCAGTACAAAAAAAAAGTAAAAAATTTGAGTGATTTTTTTGATTCTTTCTCTATAATCAAATCGCTTAAACGAACCACAGATTTTTGAGAGATCATTTTTGACCTATTTGAGGAAGGAACTATATAGGCAGATTAATGGCAATAAAAATATAAAAGTCACAGTCTTAAGCTGGCCATACAGTAATAAGCCAAATGGCTCGCTGATCCGAACTGCATAAACAGATCGTCAAACTCAATTAAATGTGTGAATTGGCTCCACTGAGCCATTTTGGTTTTCTGAAAATCAGAAGTCCACATATCATTTTCTTTGGTAGTGTATGGTCAGCTTTACATTCCAGTTCGGAGGCTTTATTAAAAAAAAAACAAGGGATTTCTCTTTCTCGCAAGTTGTAAATTAACGCTTTACTGCAATGAGATATGCAGCATGTCAAAATGTATGTCTGAATCAGGCCATACTTTTAAAATAAATTTTTGATAACTTTTGTTTTTTTGATTTTTAATTCAAAACATGCAAAAACTTCATCCACACTTTTATCTGCGTTATTATTTGTTTACTAATAAAAAAAAAATAAATATAAAAGTCTGATATTATCTATTTACAGCACATACATATTTATGTTCCCCCATATGTGTAGACTGTCACTAAAATATATCTATATACCTAATGTATTTGTAATTGCATTTGAAATATATTTTTTACCATAAATTAAATTAATTAATACAACGCTTGGTTGAAATTATTTTTGATTTGAAAAATGGCTTCTAAGTCAGATTTTTCGATGGACAAAGTGTTTTGCACTCTATCTATTCGGGTATGTCTTCTGATCTTAAGAATGAGTTTTTGGGATTTTTCAGGTTAGCCACCATCTTGAAAACAAATTGGATTACATTTATAATTTTAAAAGCTCGTAGTATAATTGTCTACAAGGTTTACATTGAACATTTTGTTGTAAATTGAAATACCAACGAGCAATTTAATACAAATTGATTAAATCTCTTTTTCAAGATTATTGCCTTCTCCTAACCTCAAAAATTCCCAAAAACCACTTTTAAAATCAGAAGATTTATCGAAATAGCGAGCTTACGAAATAATTTGTTCATCGAAAAATGCGGTTTGATTTTCCAATTTTACTGAACTAATATAGATATACTTCTTTATACATAAACCAATTAAAATTGAATTGCTTTAATCTTTAACGGATAATTTTTTTTTTACAGAACAACGTTTTTAATATAAATATACAAAAGCAAAAAAGGAAAACTGTACCTTACGTATACATAAATTAAGCAAAAAATGCAAATCATTTCTCGAAAATCACCGACCAAAAAAAAAAATAACACAGCAATGTTCAAGGTGAAAAAATGTTTGTATTGAATTTTGCATTGAGTATACAATATAGATTATATATCATATACATACATAATATTTACAAACCAACTCCACGAAAGATATTTTTGTTGGTGTTTTTTTTAAGTATTTCAAAGAATTAAATCTGAAAATACAATGGAACAAAATTACATAAGCAACTTTGCTAAAATATTTACGTTACTTGAACATTTTTAAATATTAAGGGCCCGGGAAAAGAATTTTTATCAAGATTCAATTTTTCAGAAAAAAGAGAATGATGTATGTATGTACTCGCTTATAAAAATGGGTATTAACTTATCTTAAAGAAAAACGAATCATATTTAAAATTCCAATTGATCTCGTATTTAAAAAGAAAATCGGAACGTTTTTGTCTGTTAATAACAAATAAAAAAGTTTTATTATTATATACATAATGTAAAGCGTTTATTTAAATATTTTTTTAAAACCGAAAAATCCGATTGATTTAATAAAGAAAAACCTATTGAAATGTAATAAGATTTCACATTACTTTAAGAAGAATCTCAATCTCAGTTTTCTTACCAATTGCAAGGTATAAAATAAATAATGCATTCATAAACATACATATCTTTACAATTCATTGGACACAACTAAGAATCAAAAAATAGTTTAAACATAATTTTATGCATGTTAATGTTTCAAAAAGCATTCATTTTGTATGAATACTAAAATATTGAAGTTCTTGTATCCACGTAAAAGGATATACTTCATCCTTCTCCCACATATAGTCCTTGAGGGCTAGAAATGTCTTTATGGACATTGGCCTTCCATTTGGGGCTTAATACCAATTACACATGTCACAACTATGTATATACTCGGTTTTTCACTCATCCCTTACCCTTCTACATACGTATAAACTTACATAATAATATTGTCCCTTAATGTAGGTACCTATAACCTAAATTACGTACAATCATATTATGAAGAAAAAAAAATATGCTCCATAAATATTTAAACATAAATATATGTCTCCGTTTCTTATATATGTATGCGAGCATTTGAAATAGCGCATTTTCTTCAAACCTCCACGCCTACACACCGCATCGCCCACTTCTTATAATAAATTTATTTATTTATTTATGGATTCTAACTTTTTTTTTCTGTTTTTATTTTTTTTTTTAACCAGCAAAGGGAAAAATATAAAGTATTCAATTTACTCATCGTACTCTTCATCCTTGTCACTTGGATCGGTTTCATAAAAGACATCATCCTCTTTCGAATCCTCTTCGGAGCTGGTGCTCTTATCCTCGTCATCTTCTTGATTCACCTTACGTTTGGCTTCCTCCTCAAGATATTTGGCCTTGGAAATTATTTCATCTCTGTACAAAAATATAAAGACAAAAAAAAAACACACACACAGAAATATATTGCAAAAGGAGTTTAGGTAGGAAAACAAAATTAAATATATAATTTAATTAAATGTGCATGCACAGGTGCAGAACTGCAAACCTAAGATGTGCATTTATTCTTCCATCATCCCCCCCCCCAACCACCCCCTTGGGTGTTTTTCTCTGTAGTTCTGGTGGTAATAATCGTTATGTACATACAAACACACCTGTTTTTGTGTAGTTCCTTCTTTGACACACAGACAGCACTGTATTCATCTTCGAGCAGACAAATTTCCCTCTTTTTGCAGTTAAGTGGTCGGCACAAATCACCTGAAATTTGAAGACAGGTAGATACAGTTGTAGTACAAATATAAATATAAGAATTTAAGAAGAATTTGGTTTTAAGGATTAAGATATTCAAATCTAATTTACATGCAAAAGGTTTCTCAAATTGCTAGGCTTCTGTAACAAGGACTTTTATTGTGCATGAATATATCTAGCTAACTTTAACATCTTTTGTGTCTTAACACCTGTGTGAAAGTTTTTTTTTTTTTTTACAGGAGAACGCACCGTTTCAGCTTGAAATGCTCTTATAAAGTTATCTAGTAAAGACTTGAATCCCGGATGGATTTCAAGAAGAAAGTTTGTTCTCGAATGAGTAGGTACATCTGAAGGAACACGTAGGCTGCAATAAAATAATTAGGATGAGCATTTTAACCAAAAAGCTTTTCATTTCGTAAAGTCCACTTAAGAAGTATGGTTTGTGAAAATTCAATTTTAGGTGTTATAATATAGATTCACGACTAAAAACGTAATGTTAAGTTTGAGGTTATATTTGTATTATGTTTTGGTTTGTACTATAAATATTTTTAACTTTTGAATTGGTGTTTCTTGATGGAAAAGTCAGAATTGCTTAATATTGGAAAATATTTAGACTCTTCAAAGTTTTATAATATATATATGTAAGTATGTACTTAATATTATATGTACTTTTTATAATGTACATAATAAAAGTATAGATATGAGGAATTTTTTGCTAACAATATAAACAACAACATTTAAGGAAATCTACGAAAGAATTTTGGAACACAGAATTTTCAAATTCAGAATTTTCTGTGTTTCAGAATTTTGTTTGAAACCAGACTTGGGTACAGAATTTTATTTTAATAGATATTTTAAATACCTACAGAATTTTGTGAGATGGAATTTTGGAAGCCAAATTTGGGCACTTACAGAAGAAGAAGATTTTTTTTAAATTTAATCTTGACGAAATTTTGTTTGATAAAATTTTTTTCTGGTATTTTTTTCAATAATTTTTTTCGTTTTCGACATAAGTTTTCAACCTTTTTCTTTTTCAGGCTGAAAATCTGTATAGACAACTTTTTTTCATTGTATGTGCTAGCCTGGGGGCTGAACATACCTTAAGCAAAGCGAGTCGAGCAGTGCAGCCAAAAAGCATGCTGAAGATAAAGAAAGACACCTGTACTTTTCTATTAACTAGTGCATAATATGAAAAATTCGGTTGAAATAAGCCATCTTTTAAATCACACAAATAGAAAATTTTGAAAAAATAATTCAAAACCTCATAGCCTTTATATTAAAAAATATTTTTAATATTATTAAAAAAAAAAATTGGTAAGTGTAGGAACATGCTTGTGCTATTTAAAAATATACACTTAGAAAAATTCAAAAGCAAATACTAATCCGTTTTTAAAATATTGAATTTTCAAAAATCTGTTTTTCAAAAACCCCAAAAAAATTTTTTTTTGAAAATCTTGATATGCATATTTGCAACATTATTCAGGTATCTTTAAATTTGCATCAGAATCCGTCAGAGCGATTCGGGTTCTATGGCAGGTACAGTTAATATCGTTTTTTTTTAATTTTTTTTTTTACAAATAATTTTAATTGCTAATGAAAACTTAGTTACAAAACTTCATAAAATCGTTAGAGTTGTTTTCGACATGTATAACGTTATTTTTGGAGGTGAATGATCAAAGCAAATACCTTCAGTACTTTATGCTGAAGGTTGAGGTACTAACAGACAGACAAACAGATAGAAAGGGAACCCACTTTTTCGCGTTCTTTATCAACGTAATTTCAGGTCTGAGTTCGATTTGTTTTTACGAATCCAAAACTCGCCCTTATAATTATAATAAGATTAAGATATATTCAGATGATCTGCTGTATTTTTTCTTTTTAAGTTTTCTTTGTGAGGAAACTTCTTTCATTGTTGCACGCTTCTGACACTTTTCTTAGTCTTGATAAACTAGTTTATTTAAGGAATATATTCCATAGATTTGTATTAAGTTAAAATTACCTGTGACTATTTAATTAAATAAAAAATATAATCAATGTCAGTCTCGAACTCGTAATTAAAGATATCACCAAAAAATCTATCAATATACAAAGTTCTTAAATAATCAGCTTTGCTACTTACTTGTTGGATCATGTATCCATTTCTTCCTATCTGTTGTGGTCTTCTGTGATGATTGTGAATTTCTGTTTACCTGCAATTAAAAAAAAAATTATTTAATATTAATTACATACATCTAAATTAAATTCATTTCTATTTATAACATATTGTGGGTACATACTCGTAGATATCCCACATAAATCACGATTCTTTTTTTTTTGTCATAATAATTTAAAAACAAAAATGGGTCAATTAAATAATTCATTCTGAATTAAAATTCGATATTTTTTCATTAAAAAGTGTAAATCATTTGTGAAATAAATGAGACAATGAAACTCATCAATTTATTAATGATTTAAAATCGAAAATGTCATTTCAATGTATTGTATTATATTACTTCAATTTCTGTTAAAACAAAAATCTCAACCAAAAAGATAAATCCCATTACAAACAGGATACATCCGGTTGCAGTTAAAGTCAACATTTTCCGTTGAGATAAAAAAAAAAATTAAAATCAAATTGGATGAAATTACACTGCGGGAAATGATTTATATTGCATTATTTGTTTAAATGCGTATTTACCCATTGCCCATTGTAGCTTCGAGGTATGTACATAACTTTATTGTACCTGAGCGTATTATACATGCATATTTGTATTTAAAGTGTGAAATGATGATAAACGCGGCCTATAGTCGCATAATGTTCAATATTATTGTAAATGCAAATTTTATTTGAATTCAGTTTTTTTTTTGTGATATTATTTCGCAGTGAATGAGATGTCAAAGTTAAAATAGAAATAGTTTCAGTTATGCCGATAGGATATTAATTATATTGTTCGATTGGGGTGAATTTAGGTACATAAATGTTTTGAATTGAACAGTAATTCTCTTCACCGAGAATGAATTCTCTGAATGTATTCAATGATGTGGTGGCGTCTACAATTCCAGCTAGGCTGAACAGTGAACACCTTATCTGGCCCTTATGGTTGCGTGCCGTTGGGGGCTGCACCAACAAGTCTGGGATACGAATTTAAGAACGAAGCTATGGGCACTGAGAGAACATGGCATTGGCAGGAGCCCGTTTGTTATATAAAAATATTTATGGACCAATCCTTCAATCATACGAACATTAATGTAAGTACACGGCACCCAGTCATGCATTCTTTTTTTCCCCTATTGCAAGATTTGATTTGCGTGACACAGGAATGTTGGCTACTTTGTAATTTTCAATTCAAAAATAGTTTGCTGAAAAGTTTAAAATTTTCAATTTCATTCTGATATTTAAGAATGAGTATGCAGTATAGCATTGCAGTGGCTGCATAATGGAATGGTGCGCTTAAAATTTGTTCTATAGTTTCAGGCGTTGGCTTGCACAGAAAACTATGAGTTTTTGCACAGTGATATGTGTGTGATGTCGGTCGGTATCATATTTTTTTTTTTTGAATTATAAAGAAAAATGTATTTTTTTTCACGTCCCCTTCATACATACTTTGTGAAATACTTTTCATATTAAATATTCCTTTGTGATGCAAACAACGAAAAAGCCTTCCAGCGCCATCTGAATTTCAAGTTTTCTTTTCTTTGAATATAATAAATATTATGTATGTTTATATAGTTTTCATCCAGTATCCCATATCGAAGAGGAAACATCATCGCATCATAAATAAATTTATTCTCAATTTATGTCAAAAGAGCATTATATATTTTGCATGCAAAGAAAAAGAGAAAAAGAGCACCAGAAACGATAAATAAAGACAAGAATCAGAGTCACATCAGATTTAAAAGTTTGTAGGTCAATTAACAAGTACCTTTGAGTTTTAAGACTAAAAAAAAAAACTAAACTGAAGTTGAAACCCAAAATTGGAATTCGAGAAAGCAGAAAATATTAAAAATGATATATACCTACGAGAACATAAAACTAGCTTCCTTCCTTTTTCTCCAAAGGTACTTTTTTTTGTTCATTAAAATTGAATCAATCCTGTCTGTGCTCCTGTCAAATTTGATACAAAAAAAAAATAAAGTTTAATTATTCCAGGGCAACGAACCCTTATTTTCTTTTAATTAAAAATCGAAAGGACGACTATATACACTACCTTGCAATTCGATAGGTTGAGCAATAATAAAGAATGTTAAACCAAGCGACATAAATTTCTGTGATTAATATTCGTCGAGAAGATTTTTATATTCATGCCATTGGATAGACGAAAGAGGACAATATGGATTCCAAAGTATTTATTTACCTTGTTAAATTTTAAATCGACTATATTGTTTCTCCAGGGATATCACGTTTAATTTTTGTTTTATTGGTTGAATTAACATCAGGATAAATTGCAACAAAAAAAAATTGATTTTTGATGGTGATTTCATGTGATTTTGGTGATCAATATATCAATGGATTTTTTTTTTTTTGGTTTAATTCAAATGGAATAATGAGATTGAGATTTTTGTTGGCAGCATTTTTTTTGATGATTTTTTTAACAATTCAGCTTTTGCTTTGGTGCAAATTAAATATAATATAAAAAGCCAAGTTATTTCTGGATTTAAGGAATTATATTGTATTGAAGATATTTCAAATGGCCAAATTTCAAATTTATTTTCCTTTGTTGGAATTTTTGATTTTCACAGCCTAAATCGGTTTATCTTTTGCTAATCTTACTGTTATATGTATCTGTAAGACATGTTAATATAATTATTAGCGTAGAACTTTCAAAATCTGCGCTATGCACATTTTATGCAGAATATTAAAAAAAAACACGTATACGCCACAGTAAACATATTCTTACAGGTCAGTAAAATTGTTCTTATTAATCAGAAAGTTTGATACAGTACTAAAGGAAATTTATGTACATCTAAGCTTGAAGCTTCAAAATACAATTGGTTCGGAAAAAATATTAAAAATTAAAAACTATGAAAAAACGATAAAACTATTACAACAAAATATCACATATTTTTTGACATCCAATGTGTGCTTTATGAATTTTTATTAGAATAAATGTACAATAAAACTTGTTTTCCTAGTTCTTTATTCTTTAAAAACAATTTTCCATAAATAAATTTCAAAATTTTTGGCAAAAAAATTTCGAAAGCTCTGTAGTGATTGTTTTATACATATTAAAATGAGGTAATAATTTGGTTTCAACTGAAAGTTTTAATTCACCAAAAAATATTTTTACATTACACGTGTTAAGTGGATACCCTAATTGACCACAGATAATCTGACTGACAAAACTAAAATGGCCGCCGGCACTTAAAAAAATATTTTATTTGATTGACATTTTTATTTTATTATTTGTTCCCAGTGTCGATTTTTTTTCCCTCTGAGTATTGAGCACTCTGCCTTTCTGCCAATTCACAATTAAAAATTTCAGTGTTGAAACTTAGTTACTTTAAACCACAGAGAAAAAAAACATTTCTCTGTCTGTACCTGCTTTTATAGGGATTGAATTTTAATTAGTAATTTTTTATGAAACAATAAGTTTTTCGTATTATTGATGCAGTTCTTTGATGCTATTCTTTCACACACGCGCCACGCCGCCGGTGAGAGTTAGTTCACTATTTATGTGTTTTTGTAAGTAACATGTTTAACTCCCAGAACTGAAGAACAAATTCGTTTCGATCTTTTTTCAGATTTTTTCTAACAACACGAGTAAAGAAAATTAAAGCGTGTTATTTAAAAATGAAATAACACTGTGTTCAAATGCATATATATTCAGACTAGGTCTCGATACTTATAAATTTTTCAATGTTTCTACTTCTTCAAAAATATTTTTTTTTTCAGTTTAAAAAAAACATTTGAGTATTTTATATTAAACCGGATTCGTTCTTCAAATCTAGAATTTAAATGTTTAATTTAGTCTAATTTAATCTCAAAATATGTCAAATGCTAGACTTAAACTAAGGCTTTTTTGAAGAGTAAGGTTTTTGAAGGTGTCACTTTTCTGAAATTTTATTTTTTTTTCAATGCAATAGAAAATAGACATGTTTTTTTATATATGTTTTTTTAACAAATTGGGAATTGTTCTTTTAGGTGGTCTTTAATAGTTTGTCATTTAAGGTTATTTTTTTTATTTTATGTTTTGCTGTTTGGTGCATTTTTTTCCCAACAACATCCATAAAAAAATATACCAAAAATATACCATTTTATTATACAACCAGTTTGTCAATAGATAAAATGGGTTGTTGTAAATAAATAAATTCTCCTACCCTTCGAAAACTATTGTTTTGGAAAAAAAATTACTTCCGGTGGTCCGAATTATCATAGTTAATGTTTTTTTTTATTTGCAAACATCTCCAGCTATTAGCTTTCAATTTGTCTTCGGTTGAGTACTAAAAACAGCGGATGGATGCATCAATTTTAATAACAAAATCTATTAGCGTTCTTATAATCCTGTTATAATTATAAGCGATAAGTGAATTTAACATCTCATCTTTTAAGCCATCAGATAAAGTTATTGCTTCATGATTTTAAATGTCCAATTAAACAAATTAAATTAAATTAAATTAAATTAATAATAATATTTTAAAATATTTATGCTGATAATTACAATATCCTCTGAGTAAATAAATTACGTTGAAACTTGAAACACAACAACCACTCTAACCAAAACCATCTGTATCAATATCTACTCTCCTTTTTACTAATTTACTTATTGACAATTCAATTTATTTAATTAAATTCATGTGAATAGAAAAAGTTTTTTTTTTCTCTCTATGAGGCTAGAGCATACATATATCATACAAAACTATAATGGTTATATTCCTTTTTGTTGAATTTCAAATAGATTTTTCAAACTATTTAAATAGAACCAAATGTGCTAAAATGTTTCCAAATGCAAATGCAATATGTCATCCTAACCAGAGTACCATCATTGTACAGTACATATCTAGAAAAAAAGACCACATTTATTACTGCGCCTTACCCTAGCTGCAGCTATTGATTGGAATTTTCCGCTACAAAATTTCCAAATTACTTGCCATAAATGAAAATGTTTTCCAATGAGGATATACCCATCATATCATACAAAAATAGAGATAATTTAGGTAGGAGTTCTATGCCCATGATCCATATATGTACACTACCTATGTACATATATAATTTGGGATTCAATGGATATTTGGTAAACATTTAGAGATAGATTTTGGTAATAATTTACTATGGATTGGGTGTGGGTTGCATTGCGTTGCCGCCAGCCAGCCATTCAGCCATCCAGCCAGGCAAACCAACTGATGGTTGAATCTGAGGCTTGAGTTATTCGAGCGTAAAAACATCCGTTTTCCAGATTTTTGCAATTATGAGAAAAACACCATGATATTTGTATGTCAACTACAATCCAAACCACATAGATATACGATACGTATCCAAACATATGGGGTAGGTGCTCTTTCGCAATAATAACATAAAGGTACACAGTTATATATTTGACATTTTTAACATTTAACGGAGATGCTTTTCAAATGGTTTGTTGGCACTGCAATATTGTGGATATGATGGTATACGGATGTGAAGGGGAAGTGCCTCGTTAGTTCAATTGACAAAATATGTTCGCATTTGGTTTTTGAATGCGTCACTGATCTCGACTACACACATCAGGAAATTCTAAAAAAAAAAATATATCCTTGCATAATGCATATGTGACATGATTTATCCATTTGAGTGATATGGATTTCTATACTTGACAACAAAAAACAAGAATACAAATAATTCAAGGACTTTTTGGTTGAAAAATGAGTGCGTATTGAAAAAAAAAAATATCTGCATGTATAAAAGCGTGAGTACATATTTAATTTCTTTGTGGAAATATGCTTAGACTCAAGGGGTTTTGACTAACTATAAACTCTGTTCAAACACAAAAATAAGTTTAAAAAAAATAGTGAAGTATTTTAATTTAACATAATGAAATTAATATGCCTAGAACTGTATATTAGTTTTTAGGTTCAGAATTTTTGAGAAATCGATATGAAAATAAAGACGCAATTTTTGATTTCAATATTCAACAGCCTTAGGAACCGGATGGTTGATATAATGATATAAGCAAATACCCACTTAAACGATGCGCAAATGCAATTTTCCCCTTTTTCAAAATATTATGTTTTCAAAAAGAAATATTTTCTTTTCAAAAATCGAAAAAATTGTTTTTTGAAAATTTGAAAATGCAATATTATTTAGATTGTATAAAACTGCTTTCAAAAAAAAAATTTGGTCGAAATCCATAAAAACATTTATGAGAAAATCCTAAACCGAAAATTCCGTTCTATGGCAGGTACCGTTCATAACAGCTTTTTGAAAAATATTTGTTGATGATATAGTTTTAATTCCCTACAAATCCCCATTGAAAAAAATCACGAAATTCGTTCTTGTAATTTTTGAGTTTAGTTTAGTCGTAACTGTTACCAACATATTCGATATTTTTTGAGGTTAAAAGGAATCATCTAGGGAATTATATAAAAAATTTAAGTTCTAGGTCTGAAGGACAAGTAGGACTATATGCAGACAGACAGACGGACAGACAAAAATTAGGGATGCACTTTTTCGTAATGAAAGGTCTGATTTATATCTCGATTTTATTTTTTACGTGTCCAAAACTTGCCTTAAAGAAAACCTATTACCATCAAAGTAATATCAGTAAAGAATTTAAATTATGAATGAAAATAAGTAAAAAGCACGAAAACGCATGACTTGAGTAGTTTAATTATTTTGTTGTCTATGGTTTTTACCTCTTTTGGTGTTATTTGATGGTTTTCTTTATCAATATCTTATAATATAGTCCATGGCCCCTAAAAGCGCCCATAAATGCTCACTTGAATTAAATGAGGTCCAGCGAGTGTAATAGCCTAAAAAATAACTACTCCTGATAGGTATGTGATGAAATTAAGAAGATGTTTTTTATATCACACTTTGCCCTGTTGACTGGGACTGAGTTTTATGCTCGAACGTCCATAAGGTATCGCCATAAAAGTGCTGCTGGGTCCATTAAGAGGATGCTATGGCTTCTAAGTTATTGAAAGCTGAATTTAATGACTTGTTTCATAAAAATCCAAGGTGTGTTGGTGGTTGTCTGACACAAATTTCATCACATACATATGACAAATGATGCAAGGGACATGCGTGGGTCCAACGTGTCATTGATCATATACATACATAAGCGAACGACAATTCCCTAATTGAAATTCTAATTGTTTTCGTCGGATAACATGTGATCTTAGGACGTGTCCGCAAGAACTTTGTCAAGTGTCAAATATTAATTCAAATTCCACTGGAAGCAGTTTATTTTATGGATTGAAGAACATACATATACCTAAATATAATACAAAAAAATTTATGATTAGTGATAGTAGGTTCGAGGCTAGGGAATAGATCGAAGGTAAGATTTGACTTCGGTATTCCATAAGGCATATGTCCAAAAGGCTAAAGACACGTTTTTTTTTAAAATGGTACCTGATGTCATTTAGTATTTTCGCTTATTTGCTCATGCATTTTTTATCTTAAATCACCTACCGCCATTTTGTTTTCTATGTCATATTTATTTTCGCTCATTTCGGCATGCATTTATTTACTGTTATACGAAAAATGTTTAGAAAATTAAATTTTCTAAAAAGGGTTTTAAATGTTTTTGTTTTGATTACATTTATTGCTTAAAAGCTAAGGGGACGTTTTTAATTTTTTTGTCCCTTATAGTTATATGTGGATCAAAAACCTTTTGTCTTAAGAGCATAAAACTTTTAACTTTATATATTTTTATCTAGAAATTTTTTTTTAATAACGGTTCCACTCTGCAGCGCACTTATTTTCCAAAAATTCTCTTTCATTTTCAAGATATTACACAAATCTTTTTTAAAACATTTTTTTTTAAGAGACAAAATGATTTATGTATGTATTTGTGAAAACGAATATGACATTAAAAACAAAATGGCTATTCATATGAGCTGCGACCTGCGTCTGCAAATAATTCTCTCCAAACTTTTTCTAAAGCGAATATCACCTTATTCTTATTTTAATTGTTTAATTAAATAAATAAACATATTTATTTACAAATTTAAATAGAAAATATTGCTTATAATTAGTTAAAACTACAAAAAAAATTAAAATGAATTCCATGCAACCAACAACTGTCATTTGCGAACTGTCAAATGTGAATAGACCGCAACTCATACTGAAGTCAAACCTGAACTTGGATTTTGTCTTTTCTCTTTATAATGTTGACAATTGCTTTAGATATTACCCTGTAATTTTAATTACATGTTAATAAATAATAATAATAATAATAAAATTGCTTTAGATTATCTTAGAACGACCAGAAAGGGAAACTATTAATGAAAACAAAAAGAAAACATTTTTATTGTTGTTTTTTCGTTTTCTTTGTTGATTGTTTCTTAACGTTTGGGAAAAAGGAGACATAGAATATGGTTCACAGATTTTCGATGAAAAATTGATTGAAATCAAGGGAATTGGTTTCCTGCAACCTGATTTCAACGTCATAATTATTATTCTTAATAACTCTTAAACTTGCCAGCCATTTGTATTTCATCGGAAATTCTGGCAAAATACGAACTCTTCAGGATCTTTTTTATAATTTCACTTTAATAATTAAAAATTAATGATTTCTTTTATTACTGTTTACTGAGTAATATTAAGTTGTTCTTAATAATAATAGTATAGTATAACTTTGGACCCGATTGCTGCCCTAGTAAATAAAAATTGTGTTTCCCGCAAAATGTTGTTCTTTTCCTCTTATGATAAGAGGGTATCAAGGCGTGTATATATATGTCCTGGCTTTTTATCTAGTAGTATACGAGGCATGTACATGTACAATACTGTACCATATAATATTAGAGATTTATATCCATTTGAGAAGGCTTAATATATTCCAAGGATATAAAGGTATTTATATGAGCACGATTTACGAGGAAAAATATGATACATATGTACATATGATTTAAATCCCATGAAGGTAAATGCAATTGTGTAATACATCAACGATACTCAGCTGCGAGAGCAGTAAAATTTTATCGTTTTCTCCGGGAAAAACTTTATAGCATAGTTACAGAAGAGTAAATTCATATTTTTCGAAATGATTTCAAATTTGCCTTAACTCCAGATACATATTAGTTTCCAGATGATTTCATTTGAAGAATTTTTTTCCCTATAACTATTCATCGCTTATTATGTAGGATTATATGTTTTTCTTAGTAGTAAAGACAAGTAAAATTATCTGGATATGGATTTCTTCCTTATAAGAAAAAATATCCTTATTTTTGTTGTTGTTAGTGTAGAGGTTTTTTATACTTGGAAATACGAGTAAAAACAAGATTGTTATAGACTTTATGCGATATTTCCACTAAAACCAATGCACAGGAAGGAATTGATTGTCAGTACTTCTTAATAAGAACTTGGATTTGTATAGTTCAAGGGAATAGTGTGTGAATAAAAATATTACTGTTCCCAATAAAAAGTTCAATATGTATTATTAATACGAGTATTAGCAAGAATTCGTATACGTGCTAATAAAAAAAAAACTTTAACAAATAAACGGGGAAAATGAAATCTGAGAAATTAATAATCAAGCGATTTATTTCTTTCTTTCGTGATAGTGTTGCAACTTCTTGCCGTGCCATTGCATTTTAAACTGAGATCACGGGGTATCTTCTACGACGTGAAGGCTTTCTTGAATTTTCATGCTTCTTTATTCGATGAAATATTATCACCGTTGCTGTCATGCGAAGCATCTTCATTTCAGCTGTCAATTTCTCATACGTCTTGTGCATTGTTTAAAATCGTAAACCAAAGTGTTTAACGAAGAACTGCCATTCAGCCTTAGTCTTCTTTTCAGCTTAAATAATTTTCCCGCCACTTCTTCCACTTTTGACTCACGCGATGCGCGATGCGTCATTTCAAAATCCTCCTTTATTTATGATCCAAGATCGAAGGTGTACTTAAACTTTTCGCTCTTCTGAAGCACTATTCTACTAAATAGATATCCGGAATAGGACAGTGATTTCGCTGACTGCAGACACGCACTTGCTTTGTTTAGGAGAGGTTTGCCAAAACTAAAGGCTACATAATTTGTTGCATCCACTTGTTGCATAAAGGAAGGTGATGAGAAGAGCTTGAAATCCGAAGTGGATAATTACGCAGGGCTGCATATTGTCTCCAATATTATTCCTGTTGGTGATTATTTGTATTATATAATGCAAGCAGCTTTGTCAATTATACCTCAAACACCTGGATTATACAGAAGACGTATGCTTACTCTCTCATAGGATCATGAATTTCCGTCAAAATGACAACAAGGGTGGAGGGAGGAGCTTAAATAGTTGGGATAAACATAAACACGTAGTTTCCCTATCTTTCCATGTAGATATTCCTGGTCAACTAGTTGAGATGGTAGGAAATTTTAAATATCTTGAAAATATTTCTATTGATGGAGTAACCGAACTAGATATGAACAGCTGTCCAACATATGGAGGAACAGCTCTATTAAGTTAAAGACCAAGCTACGATTGTTTCACTCTAATGCTGAATCTGTGCTTCTGCATTTGGATCTGCTGCCACGTGAAAGCTGCTAACGTTCGTAAATACTTACCTCCCCACTGAAACTTCAAACATTATTTTCAGGTTAACTAAACCATGGATTAATTTTTTTTTGGAACTCAACTAATCCGTGGATTAAGTTTTTTTTTTTAACTCAATCCGGATTTCCTTTGCGTTGAGTTCAGAAAATTCTTGATCCATTGATTAATTTAATACAGTGGCATCACTGTTCAAATTTTAAACTTTAGATTTCCTCGTGTTTGAAATAAGCACCTGTTTCTCTGACGGTTTTCGTTTAGGATGAGTCATTTTCAATTCCAATCAAAAATACATCATAAATTTCCCGTCCCAGGCCCGGAATAAATCTATGTATGTATGTAGAGATTAAAAGAAGGAGGTACATTTAATATTTGTATGTGGATTTTTTTCTCTTTCATTTTCGTACATATGTACGTTACGTAAGTTTTTATTTTGCATCTTTACGAGGAATTAAAACTTTTTTTCTCCAACGATATGCACTTGTAGTGTATGTTCATATTTTTAAGCTTGACGTTAAGTCTAAGAAAAAGAAATATCCTTTCGTTTCTAATAGTTCACAATAAATCTTCTCGGAACCAAACAATAATGGAAAAAAAAACAATAAGGAATTCTTCATTTTCTCATAACTTTCCCAGACATAGCTATTCTATATAATAATGAATGAACAACATTGCAGACTAAATTATGACATTTCTCTTATCCTTGTCCTCTTGCTTCTTTATACTCATGCTGATGCTCTAGAAGACCAGAATAATTTATTACTCTCTTGACTATTTATCGTTGGAACCCACACAATATGAGGAAACTTTTTGCATTTTATTTGTGATAACCTCAAAAAAAAAAGACTTCAAAAAAAACTTCAAATATTATAACTAAGAAATTATACACGCTTCCTTTTTTACTATACGCAATGTTCCATTCCATTATGAAGTCTCTCCAGGAATATAAGGGTTTGTTATATTTACTTTTTTTTTTTGGAAGAAAACAGTTTGTCTCTACTACTGTCTACTAACTACACATATCTTCCACGTGTGTTCGACAAAAAGGAAACCCTGATGATGCTGGATGCGAAGCGATTTCGGAATTTTGCCAAAAATTCATTCAACTGGGGGTATCTGTATCTGGGTGTTGTAGATATAGATATGTCGTCCGTAGTCAGTGTGTCGTTCTCTTCTTTGGAACATACTCGTATCCTTTTATCTTCCTTTCTGCACAAATGCGATTTTAAGGCGTTCATTTGAGTCCTTCTCTTTTTTTTATCCCTTTTTCCGGTTTTCCGGACGTGCAGGATTATTTTTGGCTTCCTTCTTTTCAAAGCGGAAATGCACTGTCATTTTGAGTTCATTGACCGTTTTATCATCCAAACATCCATCGTATTCTGTTATTTTAGTTGTGTTTTTTTGTCATTTTTTTTTTTATTTTACTGCAGAAATTTTAGTGTTGTTGGATTTTTTTACTTACCGTCACATCAGGATAACGACTTTATACTCCCCAAAATATGATGCAGTCTATACAATAGTTTCTATATAAATGTACCTACAAACATAGAATGATAAATGTGAACGAAAGATAGAGAGGAGCAATGGAAGCGGAAACACCTGAAAATTTGATCACTTCTGAGAGGGCCACAGTGGGGTTATACGGTACATATGTAGGTATAGTGTATTTTTAGTGCAACATTGCATTGCGAATACTAATTAGTTAGTTTTTGGTTGTACAAGCTGACGCTCACAAATATAATATAGAAAAGGGGAATAAGAAAGGCTGCAACATTGCGACATCAATTATTCCACGTCGTGGGTTAGCAAAACAAGAAAAGGAGTTTTTTTTTAACTTAAAGGATTGTTTGAGATTTAATTTAATTTTTTTTTTCTTTTAAATTGTTAGCAACTGAAAATTCTTTTAAGTTGATTAATTTTGGGGGATTTGAGTGTTTTTTTTTCTAGATATTTGTTTACTTTTAAGATACTGCAATTGGGGTGTTAATGGTGTTAGGGCAACAGCGATTAAAATAAAAACAAATGGTTTGTTGCAATTTTATTTCACAGTTTCGTTTTTTCATATCATTTTTATGAAAAGAAACAACTAGTACAGCCAAACTATAGCTTTCCATATCACAAACAAATTTTAACAGATTGGAATTTTCTATTAATTGCTACTTAAAAAAGTCTTAAGCATTTAGTCTATTCTCCCCCAATCACTTCTTCCCCTTTTGACCTCTTTATTGCTTACATAAATTTAATTTTTTCAGTTCGATTTGGTGGGAGAGAAAAATATGTACGAAAAAGTGTTTGGCTTGTAGATTTTTAAATTAATTTGTTGTCACAGGCCAAACTCTCAGTGATGAGTTATCATTTTTTACCCTCCATTTTGTATATGTATGTACAACTTTTCATAATATATAACTGTATAGCGTATTCATAGAAGAGAGTTGGCTCCATTTAACTATTCTGATAATTATGAAGCCGCGGTGGGTAATAACAGTACAATTGTGTATAGTGGAAATGTTCAGACTTCTGGATTCTGTTTGGCTGTTTTTTTTTGAAAAAAAGTTAAACAATATTGCGGGAATGTCTGTATCTTTAATTGAGTCCATCCTAAAAATTCCAAACATTCACTTATTTTTTGAAGGCTGTAACTTCACACTCTGCAATCTGCAATAAACTGATTGCAATCCATTGCGGCTTTATGAATTTTGGATTCTTTGAATTCAAAAGAATTCAAAGAATTTAAAAATTTAAAGAATGCAAACCAATGCATAAAATTCAAATAATGCAAAAGTCCATGAAGTTCCAAACGATTGCAATCAGTTCATTGCAATCCTTTGAAGGTAAAATAATTGACGATTGCGATTTTTCTAAGGTAAGAGAAAGCTGATTGCAAAGCTTGAAGTCGCTGTCTTAAATAAAAGAATGAATGAATGCAATCTTGATAGAATCTTTTACAAATTTTTAAGAGCGATTTCTTAAAAGTTTTACTGCAGAACAAAAATTCTGAGTGCGAAGATCAAAATTTATTAGGTATTTGAATTATTTTCTTTTACCAATTTTGTTCAACTGTTTATTGTTTTCAATTTTCTTTAAATGCTAAGATTGAAGATGTTACCGTAATTCGAATTTATACAGCAAATATGTAGATAAAGTCAGTATACATTTTTGGAAAAAAAAAATTGAAAAATGTGTTGATAGTTTATATCTTGTTTATTTAAAAAAAACTTCAAACTTCATTTTAGTGAATTTACAGTTTTGACAAAAGAAAATTATTTTTTTTTAATTTTGGAGAAAAAAAAACATAGATTTTCTTAGGTCGATTTAAATTTTTGATAATATTATTAATATTCATCATATTTTCATCACCTAGTGGGTATGTTAATAAACTGTACATAAAATCAAATCAAATGCATAATATTCCATGTTAGAAGAAAAATCAAACGGAACTGCTCAGTAAAAATTTTTTTTTATATTTTTTTCAATTGTAAGAAAAAAAAAAAGAATTAAAAAAAACTTCGAATGTTGTCCGCCCCGTTAACCATATATGTAGGTATACACTTTTTCTCTATAAACTCAAATTCATATCAAAGTAGGTATTTAATCCTATTGTTTCTTAACTCTTTGTACATAATAACCAATTCTGGAAACTCCCAAAAAATTAAAGTTCTTTTGAAAATTTCCTAATTTTGTCTATATTCATTAATTTCCCCATTTCAGCCACTGCTGGATGTTCTAACACACCCTAGCGTAAACATCCTGTCATTAACATTAGCATACATATGTATGTATGTCCATATTCGTACACATCCTGAATCACCACTAAAACACCAAATAATAAATTGTCACATTAATTAGAGCCTGTAAAATGCGTGTTCGCTCTGAAAAATATTTACAAAGCAATCAACATTTCCCCACATCAATCAAAGCATGCTCGTAAAATCCTTAGAGATTTTCAAAAGGGATAACTGCATAAAATAGTAGTTCCTACAAATCGGGATAGGCAATTGATTAATTAACGATGTTTTATCAGCTGAATTCCATTTTCTAGCAAGGCCACAAATGCGTTGTAGGTTAATCAAATCCCAGAAGGTTCTTAAATTGATGCATCTATGTGCATGCATTTACATATACCAGTAATGTATGTAAAATAGAATAACGGTCCTATATATTATACACTAGGCTATATACTTCTACATAAGCTAAGCACACATTGAGGGCTGCATAGTTTCAAAAACAAGGTGACCGAAAGGAGTGGCTTGGACTGTGTGACGTTCATCAAGACTGAAAGAGACAAGGCACTGCACTGATGATTTACATAATTGGCCATGTCAGCGTTGTTGGCCCTGTTTGTTAAAGGGATTAAAGTTTAAAACATTTTTAATGGTGACCCTTGATGATGGTCGAACAAACGAACGAAACGTCATATACCAAACGGCTGCTAACGAACGATGTGCTTGTGCATATATTTCATGGACGAGAAAAAAAAAAATATTTTCGGAGCACATCATCCCTTAGCAGATGAAGTAATAAAAAAAAAATAGTGCTTGACATAATGCTCAATTGGATTTACAAGCAACGTGTATGGTGATGCGAAAAACGAAAATTTAAGTTTTTTTTCTGTATACATAAGTTTAATGGATGAATATATTGGGTCAAGAGGAAGACTTTTTAACGATTTTGTTTTTTTTCAGAAAAAATATATCTCCTGAGAATAAAAGGAAAATAAATGTTCGACCGTATGTCTTTCCAACTATCCATAAATAAAGTTTATTATTTTAATTTTTTGTTTTCAATCATGCAATGACAATAAAACTGATTATTGAATTACCGCGACCTTAATTTTTTGCTTGTTTACAAGAATTTCAGACTTATTACTTGAAACATAAATTATGCTGAACTGTTTCCTTTTAACACTTCATTATGAAAAATAAAGTTTTGCTTCTCTAGAAGCAATTTTTTGCAACGAAAATGACGCACGAAAGGTAGACACCATGAAGTTAGACTTATAACAAAGCAAATATAAACAATGGATTGTAATAGAAGTCAACAAATTGCCTCCTTTAGTGGCGACAAACTCATAAACTTGAAAAAAAAAAAAATGGTCAAGAAATTTTAAAGCAAAGGTACAACAGGAAGTATTCAGAGAAATTAAACAAAAGTGCACAGAACTTATGTTTTAATGACTTGGACATAAATGGCCAATTATTAAAATTCGGAAGTGTGTTAAGTTTCTTAAAACAAAAAAATGCACAACTAGACGCACGAACTTGCTGTTGTGAATGTTATCAAAGCGAAATTCAAAAAAGCATTAAGATTCATTACATACAGTGGTGGTCCAGTATAACGAATGCCGATATAACGAATGATCGATATTACGAACACTTTTCTCAAGTCCATTAGGTATTCTAGGGAATTACTTAGAAGCCTTAGGTTCCAAGTATAAAGAAAATTGCTTCAGTAGCTTTGGCTGTAGGTAGAATTTTAGGACCTACTTTTTTCGGATTCTCTATCATTGTAATGTAAGGTCTGATTAATATCCGTGTTCGTTAAATGTAAATAGCTTTTGGTTTGAGGAACAAAATTAAAATATGATTATTGTCTGTGACAAGTTATGGGTTCTATATTTTAAAATAATCACACAAATTCCGAAAAATTACATTTTGTACTTAATATTTGAACGATCGTTCCCAAATCAAAATCATATTAAAAATAACAACCAAAATTATATTACTTTAATCTTTATTCGCACTCAATTAATTAACCAACTATACCGTTACTGGGTTGTTCATTAAAAACCGGAAAATTATATTTGAGTTTTATTAGGTGTTTGCTAATGTTGTTGACTTCATTACAGCATGTTTTTTTAGTGGTTTTTGGTTGTTTTTTTTTGTGGCATTTATATATATGGCTATAGCATTTCTAAACATCCGCAACGAAAATCATACTAGGGGAATCAGGATGCTCAAAAATTAATGTTTGAGTATTTTTTAACATAATGTTCTAAATTCTAAAGGAAATTATTCAAAAACATGAATTTTTAATATGGATTTCGGGTATTTATTTTAATTCTTTCTCTACAAAGGAGCTGTGATTGATTGGGAACAAAAAGTGTGCTTTTTATTTATTTTGTTAGGAGATGACCATTTAAACTACTACTTTTATATGACCACTAACTTCATAATATTCAATTTTAAAAAGATAAGATAAGGACACCAAGTTTTTATTCGAACCGTCTGGTTTAACAGGAGCTAAAAATATTTACAGTACCTTAAGAAAGCTAGAAAATGTTACATACTTGGTTTCCAAAGTAAGTATCTGGTAACATCAAAAAATTCGAGTTATCAGATACTCCCACACATGTAATTGTTAGCGAAATTGCAAAAAAGAAACATAGACCATGCACGAAACAATCCAAAATTGTTAATTTTTTTGGAAGTAATCAAAATGAACAAACTTAATTTGGAGTTTCCCAAAAATAAAAAAAAAGTGACATTAACAATTTTAAACCCAAAGAACAGATTTAATTCTTGGATTTTTTCAAAAAAAATTGATCAAAAAATTATTTCTCTTATGTACTGCGTTTTTTAATAGGAGATCATAAAATAATAATATGAAGCATCATAAAATTTTTGAATAAAAGTGTGCAATTTATATTTTTATTTTTGTTAATCTATTTTTTATATTTTTTTGTAATTACGTACCTACATCTCTTTATTTGCATATATTTAATTAAGATGTACGTTTATTTTATATTGCATATACTGGTATACCATTGATAAATTTAATCCTTAAAAAAATCAAATTAATCTCGTATTATCAGAGCAAATATTATGTCAAAGCTCAGTCGGGCGTTCTTAACGTCATTTCGCTTTGCTTTGCTTCATTTTATTTATTTGTCATTACTTCTGCTTCAAAAAAAAAATGTATATAAAATCGTCAAAGTATAGAGTAATTCAGTTCTTTCAGACCGATGCGATGGAAGGTTCAAATTAAAACCCAAAATCTGTGATCTTTCATATTATTATAGCTATATGCTTATAATGAGTAAGATACATCAAACATTCAAAAGCAATTTTTCAACTTTATAAAGAAGCATCAAACAAATTACATAATACCCTTAATTTAAAGCGGAATTTCTAAACTATTTTCAGAGAAAAAATACGAAACCAATTTGTTAAGTATTATGAGAAAGCCATTTTTCATTTCATTTGGAACTTGAACAAGAACACAAGAACTATTAGTTTTGCTTTGCATAATAAACTTTTTGTGATGTATTATGTAATTTCCTTTAAAAATGATGTATAACGTTTCAAAATTAATTATTTTTGATGATAACTTCAATTATGAAATAGTTATACATTAAGTTTCAAGTGATCAACTTTTTTAAAAAGCATTCATTAGTATTTCTTTTTTTAAAGACTTTTGAAGTCAAGGAGAGGCTTTTAAAGTTTCGGTATTTTATCTATCTATAATTTTTCTTTTTTGACGAAAAAATGTATTTTTTATGGAATTTAGAGTTTTGAAATAAATTTTATTTTATTGAGAAGGTACAAATGCAAACTACAAACTACAAGTCATAAAATAAAAAGAATATTTCAAACTGTTGTTGCAAAACTATTAATAGACATAATTAAGCACAACACTGACAGGAAGATAACCTAATGGCTTGATGAGCTGACTTGATGATGGACTGAATGACTTGGTAGGCAATGTTGTTTTTTTCAACAATTTTTTTTTGACAATTTAAGTTTTGAGAAAACTTTATTTGAAAAATATTTTTGAGGATTCTTTTCACTTTTTTTAAAGAATTTTTTTTCGGAATTTTTAGGTCGATTTTTTTATAAACTTCTTTTGACTTAATTTGTTTTTGGAGTTCAAATTTTTTCCTGTTTGGTTGGTTCCTGTCAATTTGGTTTTTGACAGAATTTTTGTTGAATAATTTTTTTAACCAATTTTTTTTTTCGGCAATTTTCGGCATATTTTTTACAGGTGTTAGTTATTATCAATGTTTTAAAAAAATTTGTTTTGGCATTTAGCACCATAGATAAATTAAATAAAATACCTTTTTCAATAGTTTTTTTTGTAATGGTATATTTTTTGAAGGAAATTTTAGAATAAATGAAATGCATGTTCGTATACTCATAACTCATAAATATTAATTTTCTTTGTTTCAACAGATGGAAAATATTTTATTTTAACACTCATAGTTACTGTATTGAGTAATTACGCAAAACTTTGATTGGATTATTTTATGATTGACTGATGGAATGATTACCTGAATAACTCGGTAAATAAAAACTTTTTTTGACAATCTTTTTTGTTGTGTTTTCAATATTTTTTTTAACTTGTTTTTTTTTCGGATAGGGAAAATTTGTTTGACAAACCTTTTTCTACAATTTATTTCCAAAACAATTTTATTTCTCGCCCTTCAAAAAAATTTAATTTTGTTGTACCCTGACAAATTTTTTTTGATGAATTTTTTTCAACAACATTTTTTTTATTTTTTTGTTTAATTATAGCTTACTTATATTATACAATAAAAAAATAAAAATACAATTTGATTTAAAAAAACTTTAATGGCACCTGCTGAAACCTAAACAAAGCAACGGTGTTGGGTGAATGGGCCAGTTTTCCCAAAAAAAAAGTTAACGTTAAAAAACACGAACACCTTTGGTATCTTACTACCAACTAGTTAATACTTTAAATTTTTTTTAAATTTAATTTTTACATTTTTAAACAATAATATATTTTTTTTTAATTATTTTCTCACGAATGTTTTGAGACGAAAATTATTGAAATATTTAAAAAATTAATATCTGAAAAACTGTCAAAAACAAAGTCATGACCTTTTTTCTTTAAAAATTCAAAAATGTCAATTTTTAATTTTTTTGAGGATATTGAGCTTAGAGATAGAAAAAACACTCCGAAACATACAAAATATTCTATGTATTTTTCATAAGAAAATACATCCACCGCCGTCAAAATAAGATATAATAAAACCGCCAATTTGAAATGAAGCCATGTGCGAACCGTATCCTCTGGCCTTTTAGAAGTCAGATCTATCGACAAAAAATGAAGTTGCTTATGCAGCTCCGTATAATTAAAACTACGTTGCGGAGTTGCATGCAGATAATGGCGAATAACTAATATTAAAAGTATACCCCTGATATATTTCTAAAGTAGCTTCAAATAATAATTAAAAACTTTTTTTTTTCTCATAATGAAATCACATCTTTCTGGTATAAAACTTAGTTGAAATTATATATAAATAAACATAAGACAGATCACAGTTAAAAAGAATGCAAAAGAAATTAAGAAAGTTATAATCCAATACTTATTCAAATCAACGTAAAATTATTAAGAAAAATATTTTAGTTCTTTGTTTTTTTTTTTCTTTGAAAATATCATATTGAATTTTAAGAGCAAACACCAAACACCTTTCAACAAAAGAGGATAAAAAAAGTTATTTTCAAAAAAAAAAAAAAAAGTTATCCCTCTATTAGACCACAAGCAAATAAATTCATTCATCAAAACAATTCCGAGAAAATTTATTCAACGTGAAGTTGAAAAATTGTTAAGATTGGGGGGCGAAAACCGCGCCGCCGGATGCAAAGCTGTGTAGCTGGTGGCTTCCGTTTCCGTTGTATTCAGGGAAATTCAAATGTAATAACTTAAAATCTTATTTGAATTCGCACTCTACACACAGAAATAAAAGAAAAAAACTCAACAAAACAAAAGCAGAGCTGGAAAAAAAACACACCCATATCGTGAATCTCTCCCTTTTTGCAGGTTAGTTTCCTAAAACAAACACATTTTTCAAAAGCGATTACCAATTTCAGCAAAAACAGCACAAAAAAAAAACAACATAGCGGATAGCGAACACAAAAAAAGAGAGAGAGGAGAAAAACATAGCGTCCTTTTGACATTGGCCTCCCACCTTCACACCCCGAAAATGAATAGGTGTAAGAGATGGAGGGTAGGAGGTGGAGTGAATTATATTCTCAACCCACCTGGAATTGAGAACACAAAATCCAATAGATAATTGGTTTTGTATCGATCGGCTGAACTGGATGTACAAAAAGAAAGCCCTTATATCATCCCTTGTATCTTGGAGCCAGATTGTGTGTTAAAAGTGTTGGGGTATCTGAATTCTGAATCTGCTGCTACCAACAACACTACAAATCTAGGGTAGATTTATTCCAAATCAGGCTAAGACAAACACAACAACAACAACAACAAAAAAAACACACCAGCAAATCGAGTATAAATTGTCTGGGTCGGGAAATTCGTAGTCGCTGTCCCATAAAAGTGAAATATAATTCCTTTGCAGTCCATAAAGTCTAATGATAAAGAAACAAACAAAAAAAATCGAATAAATATTTATATGGAAAAACAAAAAAAATAAATAATATGGCTTCAATAAGAATAATATATTGCGATACAGTACGGTCCCATCAGTTGGACTTGGAAGAACCTTTGTAAAAGTGAAAATTGTATTACTGTCTAAGACTACTCCTTGGAGCAAGTAGTGTGCGATCAAAATAACAGGTTTTTATCATATTAATTTTGATGCGATGTTTTATGGGTGGCACTGCAAATCTGCACTGCAAAAAATTAAAGTATAAGCGCCAGTTAAAATTTATAGTTAAGGCCTACTACAAACTTCGACATAAAGCGAACAATTGTCAGGAAATCGAGTTTTTGACATTAATCGCTGGTAGAGTTTTTTGAAACTTAGTGAACGTTTAATATTTAAAGCCAAATGGATTAAAGGCATGGTTCACAAGAATAAGTATGTATTATATGCTGTTCTCAATAACACCACACCTTTCCAAATTTCAAATTTCAAACTCTATCTTTCTTAATTTTGAAAATTAGTTGGCACATCATATTTCTGAATGTGTACTTTGTTTTTATAAGAAAGTGGACCTCGTTTCAATCTTGGATGGGAAGTTTGCATTTGCTAATGATTGCTAAAATGTCCTGTAGTTTTCGTCCTTTCTAGGAACAATGATCTAAGATTAGTTCACCTGGGCGTATACGCACTTTTCTTATTTATTGATTTTTTTCACTGTTTATGACTTTGGTTAATGTAAATTGAAATAAGACCCTCATTGTTGCTCAATTTAGATGATTCTTATTTCGAAAAGTCTTAAAAATCCGCTGAAATAAAATTTTACTCATACCCTATAAAAAAATGTAGGCCTAAATAGTTATTTATAAAGCACCGTTATGTTTACAAAAGAAATATTTTTTTTACAAAAAGATTAATGCTAAAAAAATTACCCCATGATCGGAAATTTGCAGTGATGTTGCCCGGCTAGGCTTGGTTTTGAGCTAAAAATATCGACCTGTTGATATTTTTTTTTAATAATTAAGGTTTTTTCGAGATTTTAGTGTGTCGGTATTTTGTTAGTCTTTCGAATAAAAGTTGGCATTTTAACTTCCAAAAAGTCTATATAAATCTTTATTTTAGCTAATAGAATGCCTTGTGTGGATCATTCATGCATAGCGCTTAATGTTTGTCTTAAATAATTTATGCATGAAAACAAAACACTAAACATTGAGTCTAAAACATTTATATTTGCTAGACCACACGCTATACAGGGTGTCCCAAAACTCAACGTCAAGCGACTACCGGATGATTATTTGAGAAAAATAAATTTTATCATTTTCGATTTCAACGACCACAAATTGGTTTAGGAAATATGTTTTTTTTAGTTGCAACGGTAACCCAAAAATTTGTAAACAAGTGAACCTAATAAAATTTACACAACACAAATCGAACTCATGGTAACACAAAAGAGGGCGTACCCATGTATATGTGCTCTATATTTCTTTAATTAAACTAATTAGAAACAAAATGAAATTTAAAAACACAAACAATTTGTTTTGTATACCTAACCATCTGAACTGTACTGTAAAAGAAAAAAAAAAAGAAATTATTTACCTGTTCAAAAGAGTCAGTATTTCACCATATCGTGTCATTAGATTTCTACTTTACTTTTTTTTTCGAAACCCATTCGAAAAGGGGTTGGCAAATATTTAGGGCACGACAAAAACACAAAAATCCAATTAATCAATTGGCCATTAAATATGTATTTAGCCATGAATTATGCCAGGGCAAATATTGTTGCCATTAAATTGACCCTAATGGGAATTCCTCCTCCATTTTGATTATAAGTTACAAATACCTTTATATTGTATATATATTCTCTTCATATTCAACAAATATGCAAAGTATATATTTGTAACTGTGAGTGGCATGTAATTAGTTTGTCAAATTCTACAGATAATGTAACCAAGTGAAATACCTATTTTAATTTTAATCTG
Organism: Syrphus vitripennis; assembly: GCA_958431115.1. Taxonomy (NCBI): domain Eukaryota; kingdom Metazoa; phylum Arthropoda; class Insecta; order Diptera; family Syrphidae; genus Syrphus; species Syrphus vitripennis. The sequence goes on from OY288108.1 coordinate 31,745,954, forward strand.
CCACAACTATCAGCCAATAGCCATTTAACACTTGCGATTGCCAGTGCCATGCCAGTGCTTGAGGGCGGAATCGACAGGTTATAGGATTAAATGGACAATAGCCCAAAGTTCAAACTATACACATGTACAAACGTGCATTTGCATAATTGTAAGTCTAGACAAATGGAGGCGAAACAGTAATCCCACAACTATTCATTCCACAATAAATAACTAGCCTTTTCTCGAAGAACTTAAATAGACAGAGAAAGAGAAAAACCAAAAGAAGGATATTTTATTTTCTAACATGGAAAGCTATACAAAACAAAATAAAAGAAAAAAAAAAAACAGCGCTAAACTGTCAGAAAACAAAACGAAGTTAATGGCATTTCAATCGAAAATGAAATTAAATCCATGTCAGTCTGGGGGATTGCTGCTAATCCTAAAACCGGTTGACTTCCAATGTCAGAGAACTGAACCTAAACCTAAACCTAAACCTACACAAGTTTAAAGGACGAGACATGGATTTTTTACTCGGCATTATTATAGTGGAAACAGAAAGAGATTTATTGTCCTTGAGGTATATGTATGTGTATACATTTTTTTCGCTTTGCATTCGTCCATAAGTTTGACACTTTTTATTGGATTTGTTTAAAAAAAAAAAAACATGAATTTAAATTATAAAGCAGAAGTCTCCTGGGGTGCACTGAAAGGATAACTTGTCAAAAACACCTGCGTATGCAATCCTTTGATAAGGCAAAAAAAAAAAACATCAGAATATACAATTTTGCTGTTGTTGTTATAACGTTGTAAAATGTAAAATTAGATGTAAAGGCATTTGGGAATAAATTAAATTACATTATGGCAAGTTCTTGAACAAAAATAAATTAGATTGACGACGACGAAGATTTGAAGAATTGACATGTCCCAATAGGATTTTGTTTTTTGTAATAAGTGTTTTACCACATGAATAGCCTTGGTTCATATTCAACGACATTTTCATTAATGCGAGTCGTGTCGATATAGACTTTTTGTAATTTGAAAAAAAAAATGATTAAATTCTTATATTTAAGGTGAAGGCTTGTTTCTCTGAATTTAGCCTCTGAACTTACATAGGACTAGAAAATATGGAAACTCTACTGTTTATTTAGGTTAGTTAAAAATTAATTACAAGGTTTCAATAATACTTTAAAGATTTTTGAGGCATTGAAAATTTGAATCTTATATTAAATTGCTACTACAGCAAATTTCGTAATTTTGTTTGTCTGTCTGTTTCTCTCTTAGGCTACAACCTAAAAAGGTGAATGGATTTTGCTTTAACTTATTGCATAGTCTTTTTAGGGAATTCCACCCAGACATTTCTTTGATTTTTCAAATTTAAACGGTAGCTACAATCCGTTGATTTTTGGAAAATTTAAATTCATCCAAAAACAGATCAAAAACTGGGAGATGTCATTACCTGCCGTAGAACTATTTTTTTTATTTTCAATTTTCTCAAAAACGGTTTATTTGATTGTGATCAATTTATACTGAAAAAGCATCCCAAACCAGACACCGTACAAAAAAACATGTATTTCAGCTCTCTCTAACAAATCCACATTTTCAAAAAATACTGTTTTTCAAAAATTTTTAAATATTTGTTTTAAATTGAAATTTTTAATTTTTAATTAATATTAATGAACACCAATTTTTTGTTATGTAAATTTAAATGAAATTAAAGAAATCGAAAAATCCTACAAATCCGGAACTAATAAACTTTTTCTAACAAGCGGATTTGTTTTAATTATGTTTTTTAAAATTAATTAAAGGTTCCACATAATGGCTACACATACACCACACTTGAGCTGAAACTACACATCCAAAATATTAATAAATAATACGAAAATCTTATTGAATTTCAATAAGTTTTCCTTCATTAAATCAATTCGATTACTCTTAATAACAATTTGTTTTGTTGCTTTTAATAAAAGCTCATAATCAAGAACTTGCCATAGTGAAATTCACAATATGTGAATCTTTTTTTTTAATAGATTTTTTGGCTGTGTGAATTCATTCTTTATTCTTAAATAGAAAACAAATTATTTCATCCCAGAAGCTTATAGAAAAGAAAAACTAGTTTCATACAAGCGTGAGGATAAAATGTTTTTAAAATATTCAATCAATAAAAAAAAAAAAACAAATAAAACAAACACAATAGATCTACAAATGTTCACTACATATGTATGTTAAAAACGTCCATATCATTAATAATATCAATAACTTATAATTTCAATGAAATACATCAACAGATAACTGATTTCTTGGAAAAAAAATACAATTAACAAACTTTCAATCGTTTTCCATTCATTCATTTTTTCGTTATTTATTTTTCTTCAAATACAAACAAATATTTGAGCAGAAATAATATGAAAAATGTATTTTTCCATATCTTAACGATGCCTTCCTACTTCCTTTAATCTAAATTTTTACCGGACCAACCGGTCTTCAAGCTACCTTAATAATAGAGTCAGTTTTCTTTTTCCCTTTTTTTTTTGCTTCCATCGTGTCCCCCTGAATTCATTCATTTTTCACTTTCTTCTTGTTCCTAAAGATACTTATATTTTATATATATATATGTATACTCATTGAAGTTGCTTCCTTTGAATTGGTGTCCTTTCAAAATGATGAGTAACCTTTTATCTCATCGCAGACATCTTTTTTTTTCTCCTATAAATATATACCTAGGTATATCTTGTTGGAACGGAAAAAGAATTATGGAAAAGGAAGATCCTCCATCATTGTCCGAGTTTTATTGTAAGTTTTCTTTTTTTTTGAAACATTATAATTATTATTTTTGCATCCTTTAAGTTTTGTTTTTCTCTTAGCTTAACATACAATTCACACTTCAAAGACATATTTTTTTTCATACTACGTCCTTCCTACAAATTTTTTTTTTGCTTCAAGGAATAGAAAAGCGTTTTAGTTTGTGCCTTTTTCTTTTACAAAACCTTGGAAGTAACAGTGTAAACTTTATAATAAGCATATAAGCAAGCATGAAGCGTGTGATACGATACATAATATGCACATATGAATGTATACTTATAGCTTACACTATTTTAACGTATGTTTACCTTGACAGCAGTTTTAAACGCTCTTCGTATAAGGATTTCAACGTCTTTGGAATTATGTACAATAAAGTGACAATCTTTAAAGTTTTAGAATATTTTTATGCGTTTATCTTTCTTGTGGGGCTTTAAGATTACTGTTCTAAGTATTGTAAATGCATGACATGCTATTAAAAAATTATATCAAAGAGAACATGACACTGGATAAGACGACATTTTTGCACATTTAGTTGGAGACATAAAAATAAGAATTTCAATAAATTTGCAATAGAAAAGGATATAAGCGGTTTATCACAACATTGAATATTGACGGGCAGCCTTCGCAGAGTTACATTTAACTTTAACCAAATTGAAAAAAAAAAACAAATTTATGTAAATAAATTTATATTATTTATAATTTTTGGTAATTGGGATCTTATGTCAAAATGCCCAAAAAAAAATTTACCTGCCCAAAAACTATAACAAATGCAAAAATAATACGTATACGCCACAGTGAACATTAGTATCTTTTTGTTAATATCTCTTTATAAAAATGTTCGGTTTGAACTTATTTGTTTTGTCATTATGAATGCTTACTTGTGTCAATAAAGCTCATCATTACAAACTTTAATTTTTTTATTTTGAAACAGTGAAAAAGCAAAATTTATTGACACAGTGATTTAGTTTGTATGGAGACTGCGTCATGTTTCAATACCATCTTAAGCACTAAACAGGTAGATGGAATTTCATAAGGGATCCCTACGTAAAATTCTGTGTCCGCAGACAAGAACACTTTTAAATAAAAATTCTCTATTCATTTATAGAAAGATATTTCCCACTTCTTAGGTCCTCTTTTGAATATTCATGATTTTCTTTTTGAAAGTCAGTAAGTTCAATATATTCTAGACGATTCAACTTGTCTTAATGTTGTTTTCAATAAATTTTAATTTAACTATGTGTTCACTTTGTTTAAAAGAAGAGTTAATATTCAATATTGATGTTACAACTTAGGAAGAATATTTTTCTAATAAATCGACTTAATTGAAATATTGCTGACCAAGTTTTTTTTATTGAATATTTCACAGACCTGTTTGATTTTACTTTGAGCTGTGGCTCCAAGCAAACAGTTTTAGGTAACATTTTAATTTTTTTTTTGTTTATTTTTATTGTCAAAAAAAATTTGCACTCTTCTCGTAAATTAGACAAAAACTAATAAAAACCTCCATGTTCAAGTTGCCAATTCCGGCTACCAGTGTTTTTTGTATTTAGATGAATTTTGAAAAAAAAAATTGGAAAAGTATTTCGTTTTCCAGAATATTCATTTTTTATATTGCCCACCTATAGGAATAGCAAAATGAAAAATTAAAATATATCAAAGACTCCAACTTTATTTGAATAATTTTATAAAAAAAATCATTTCATAGACAGTGGGTAGTGAAAACATTTTTGAAATTGATAAAAATGAAAAATCAAAAATTTTAAGAAAATTGAAAAAAAATACCTTTATATTTTAATCATTTTATTTTTTTATTTTTTTTCGAACACAATATTCTGAGAAAAAATATTTTAAACTAATTTTAAGAACGAAATGAACTTAAATATATATTTTGTTAATAATACTTCTTTTTCAGACGAACTTTTCGAAAACTTAAACAAATTACGTCAACATTAACTTGGAATTTAAATTGTTATATAAATTAATCTGCGCTGTTTCCATTATTTATATCTTTAAATAGGGCTGACCACGAGACCAAGACTATTCTCAATCTCCTCTTAATTTCGGTTTTGCCCTTAGAAACGAGACGTTGTTCAGCTTTTTGAACAAAATGGATATTTCTCATTTTTCTCATGAAAAAAAACCTGGTCTGAACATTTCTGACGTTTGGAGTCTCGTCTTGGTCCCGTAAAAATTTTAGCATTTTATTCTAGAAGCTTTAAAATATTTGCACTGAAATATTAAAATATAAACACGCCCGAGACTCTGGGTAAGTCTCGATACAAATTTAAACTCTCTTCTCGGATGTCTTAAAGTAACTCTCGTTTCGGTCTCGTGGCCATCCCTAGGGTGGTTGTGGGTATTCAGTTAATTTTCTTTGCGTTTAGATGCGCACTCTAGTAAAAGAAAACATTATTCAAAAAAGATAGTTTCTTTAACTACTGCTTGTTTGAAAAAAAGACACCTCAAAAATAAAAATCGAAACATCAGTTAATAGCTTATGAAAACTTTAAACAAATTAAAAATCAAATTTTTTAAGAAAGCAATAACAAAAAAAATTATTTAAAAACTATAAAAACAATTAAGGCTATAAGATTCGGGACCAAATGGTATGCGCTCATCGACTTTGAGTGAAAAGCTAATAACTCGTTTTTTGCATTCCTTGCAAATAAATTGAAAAATAAAAGTGATTTCCATGTATGACTGTTATTTATGTAAGTCTTTATTATAATTAATGTAAAAAAGGTTTAATATTTTTTTCTATAGTTTAAGTAATTTTAAAAATAATAAAAAATCGATACCTATAATTATTTATTGATGTATTAGATTATCCTCTTCCATCGGATTTTTTTGATTAGTGAAACAAATCGGGAACAAGTCAACGCAACAATGTTTCCACTTACATATCAGTGGCCAAAACAAAAAGCCGAAAGAAGAGGGTTATCTCATCCATCAAAAAACAAAAGATTCATTTTGGTAAACCTTTCACATAAAATGGCTTTTTAGTATTTGAATGATGAATGGTAAGGTTGTTCAATCATTGTCAGTAGTCAATGTCGGTTGTTGGGTGATGATGAAAAACATTTTTTTGGGCTTCATATATTAACTTAGTCTTATTGTTTAGCATCAATATAATAATTATCATTGATTTATCGTTCATAATATCCTAAACTTAAATTTCATAAAATGGTTATAAATCAGTAATACACAAAATACAAACAAATATGCTTTTTAAAAAATTTATAAAACCTATTCTTCTCAAATATGTATTTTTACTATAGGTTAGATAGGTACTGTAAGACTAGTTTTGGATGTGTGCAAAAAAATCAAATTTGAGATATTAATTAATTACGATTTACGATGACTAGGAACAAAAACAAACCCTTAATACTTTTTGTCCGTCTGACTGTCTGTACCTTGACATACAGCCTAAACTGCTTCAGCGATTTTCTTCAAACTCAAGGTTTTTAGAAAATTCTCTAGAGGGGAAATTTAACTATTGCTTAGCTCCAACCTTACTTATCATATAACCTTTGAGACAAAACATACTTATCTCAAAAACGGCTTAACGATTTTGATGTAGTTTTTGAAATGGTATTTCATAAGTAGTAAAAATGGATTATGCAAAAATTATTTTTTAAAAATCCGGCAGGTATTAGAAAGTACCTGTCACAGAACTGGATTTTGGGTTTTCGATTCTCTTATAAATTGCAATACAAGTTTGTATTTATGAACGAGACCTTATATAATCTAATAAATATGTATACTATCTACCAAAAACAAATTTTTGAATTTTTGATAATTTTGAAACGAGTGCATATTTTTTTAATGTTGCTTTTAAGTGCAGGTTATTAAACACTAAAAACTTGCATTTCAGTTTTTTTTTAATATATGTATGTATATTAAAATTATTTTGAAAAAACGACAAACGGTTTTTGATTTTTTTTAACCCAACATTTTTCAAGTTATGAACGAGATACAGCCGAAAATGTACGAAAAATTAAAAATTACTTCAAAAGAATCGCATGCTGCGAATCTTCCCGAAAACCGCGAAAATATAGTTTTTTACACTTAATGGTCCAAATTTTATAATAAAAAAATTTTATCGAAACCGAAAAATAAATTTGCTAATTAGATTGTTTTTTTTTTTGTTTTTTGTTTATATTCTTAATGCTTTAACAAAGGAGCAAGTTCGCGCGACCTAGTCGAGGAAAATTTTCTTTTCTCCTTATTTTCAAACCTTTTCTGTTTCAATTATTGAGATCCAGTTGAAATAGAGGGCGGGTTACCGCATCATCACCTCTTTAAACTTCACCTTAAGCTAAAAATTTAATTTTGTACAAACATTCGAAAATACCTACCCACCTAACCTTTTTTATTTGATTCAGCAAATTAAAAAAAAAAAAAACATTATTAGGGTTCAAATATTATTTATCAAAAAGGTAAGGTAGGCATTCAACGAATTCCGTCACATGATTATAAAATTATCTTTAAATTCAAAAACAAAAAAAAATAAAACTTCACCTTTTGTTCAAATGCTCTGATTTGAAAACAAAAAAAAAATAATAAAATTAAATTGAAATGTTGGGACCATTAAACGTTATTCAAAGATTATTTCTACACCATAACCCTTATAATCGTAAAAATTTAGAATAGGAAACCCATAAGCCCTTACGTTTTAAAAACCAATAGCTTTGCGGAAGGTACCTACCTATATAACATCACACAAAAAGACTTAATCCATTTTATTTATATACATTTATACCCAAAAACCTACCTACACCATAAGGAATTCATATTGAATTTTAACTGTCAAAATTAATAACAAATGCTTTAGAGAAGTAGGTATTTATTTAAGAAGGTTCAAACCCTTGTTATATTATTTGCAAAATAAAATAAAAAAAAAATATAAACAACATCTAAAGCCTGATTTGTGTTTCGAGCACGAACAGTTTTGCACGTTTGTCTCATATATCAAATAATCGTTGCTTGTTTTCGTTTCCTAATTTCATGAATTAAAAACAAACACCCCGCCCTCATTTTTCTGTTTTGGAAAATCCTTAAACCCTAATGAGCCTCATTTTAAGCTCTCTCCTTTTATACATCACAAAACCTAAAGAACACATCAAATTCGTTATGTGAATTTCGCATAATTTATTTTTCCTTTCTTGTGTTAATATACAAAGAGAGAGAGAGAGAGAGGCATAAGGATATTGTATAAACCTATTTCATTAAAAAAAAAACAAAGATTCACTGTAAATCAAATATTATTAGCAAATGAAATCCCTTCTAATCCTTGCTGCTGCCATCATTGAACCATATCCTAGGCATAGAAAACCATCCAAATATATATCGCAACCTCCATTTTCCCTTTTGCTCGCTGATATTATCGCACATTAATCTTATGTGATTTAGTATGTGAGCTAAATTAACTTTAACAACGCTGCTGCTATTATTAATGTTCTCATCATAATAGCGTTCGTTCGCTATACCAACTGAAAAATAATACGTCTACTCAACTCTCAACCCAAGCCCTATATTTCACTTCAAATCTATGGTTTTATATAAAAAGCTTGTGTAAAGCCTGTGTATAGACAAAATGATGATAGGAATGTCATGTCATAGAAAAGTAGAAAAGTGCGATAGAGCAAAAGGCGCAGCAACTCCCCGTTTGTATAATTCGCGTTCTCTTCACCCCAACAACGCATAAGTCCCATAATTGCATAATTTGTATTCAATTCTTTAATCTGTTTCATTCTTCCTTCACTGTGTTTTTGCTTTCTCTCTACTAACGTTTATTTTATTTTTTCTCCGCATAGCGATTCTAATGAATCAACCAACCTCCTCAAAACATCACGATTTCACAATCACACCCAACCCAGTACCCACCCAACTAACATGCCTCGCTCTTCTTACTATTCGGTAGTTTCTTATTCTTCGTCTCCTTTCTTGGGACCTTCTTGCTTAACCCTATCAACGATTATATTGTGCTCCCGTTTTTGGTTAGCGCTTTTTTGCCTCTCATTCTGCTGGTTTATAGATATATGACAGGGTTGCCAGGATTCCCCAGATAAAATAGCTGTAGAGCAAAATAGTTTGACTTTTTTTTTTGGTGTAACGAAAATTTTGGAAGTGCACTAATTTGTCTATCAATTGGAGTGAGTTTTATCACTAATAAATCAAAAATGCGAGTTATTTTTATAATGAGTTTGTACCACAAAACTATGACAGTATAATAAATTTGTGAGTATACGCAATATTTTTAACAATTTTGGTTCTAGTTTAAAGACTTCTTTTTCGACGTCCTACCTCCTATATTTTAAAAATCAAAATTCCTATCTCTGCTCATCCGGAACATACAAATTTGAATATGGTGCAAAGCTAATTCTGGCGGCTTTTATGTATATCTCTGGAAAATGAGAAAAAAAATGGTCAATATTCAAAAAAAAATAATGGCTATGCAGAATTTCTTAAATATTTCCTTAAAAGTTCTCTAAATTTGGAATGGTGCTAAAATGCCTTCACGGGAGAATTCAATTTTTTGCAACTAAATAGAAACCTGATATTTTTATTTTAAAATTTTAGCTATGTCCCGATTGAACCTTTTATAATTCTGCACAAAACATATTCAGAGATTTTTTCCGTTTGTACAGTTAATGAATTAAAAAAAAAACGTAGTCGAAAATGGTCCAAATATGTACAAGGTGTAGGGAAATAATTTCAACGGCAAAAACATGTTTCCCACTAGAATAAGAATTAACTTCTCTATCTCTGTGGAAAACGATTTCACATTTTGAGCCTAATAATTTCTCATTTCAAGTAGACAATAAATTATCTTGTCATGATGATTATAAAAATTTTTGTACGTCTCATATTAAATTGCTTTTCTAAATTACTTTTCCATATACATAATTCGATTTTCGAAAAATTCAAACCTACTTAGAAAGCTAAATGTCTCCAAATACTCTTTCAAAATGTTCATTTCAAAAGATTCACCATTTTTTTGTTAAATCTAATTTTGAAAAACTAAAATTGTTTTTTAGCATTTTGTATATTTGATTAATTTTTTTAAAAATCGAGCGAATCTTTAAAAAATACTTTATAAAAATTTGAAAAAAAAACAGTTTTCAAAATATTTTTTGGAAATGTTTTTTAAATAACTTTAAAATTATTAATAGTTTTTTTTTAAATCGATTCTGCAAAAATTCAATGCAAAGATTTTGAAAGAACGTTTTTTTCTATGATATTTAATTTGCGCTGATTTATGTCAATAGTACATAACATAACAATTAACATATTAATTTTTTCGTACAATTTTCAGACGAGTGAAATTATTCCCAGTGAAGTGAAGTTTTTTTTCCTTGCACCAACAATTTACATGACTATAGGTACAATTTTCTATGGGAAAATTTTGTTTTATGGGTTATTTTTGGGAATATAATTTTTTATATAAAACCAAGTTTCAAGGGATAACCTGACACCTTGAAACAGATGATCTTGTAACAAATATTGTAGAATCAACTTGGTTAATTAGTTGGTCTTAAAGTTTTATAGCGGACTATCAGAGATGAAATTATTTTTGAAATTTCCCGAACTGTTCGGTTTTTTTGTATTATTCCATAATTCCAACTTGTAGTGATCTTAATCACTTGACATTTTGGAATGTGAACGTTCTCATAAAAATTGCATGTCCTTTACTTTTCATAAGACCTTTTGAATGATCCATGGGTGTGTTCAACTTTAAAGAAGAAGTTCAAATAAGCTAGAGCAAGTAGCTACCGCATACAAACATTTAAGATTTTTTTCAAATTTTCTCGAAAACAAAAAATTATGTAGAACTGCAATTCAGTTTTCTACGAATTATTCAAACAACAGAAATACAATTTTTATGATATTTTTGTTCTAATAATTATTTAAAAATTGTTTTTGGTTTATTCCCACCACCAAAGTACTTCGAAATGTATTCCAACATTCTTCGAACAATTTTTAATAATATATGTAGTTAAAAAAAATCAAAGATAATAAAGTATAGTATGATATTAATAACTTTGTTATTACTATTTCACGAAACAAAAAGTGGAAATTAATTAAAATAAATTAAGTGGCAACGCAGATGTTGACGGACCGAAAGGGTAGGGTTGACCTAATTAATGCGGTGTCTAATTATTTTTTTTTATTATTACTTGGTCTGATGTATGTTCGTGAACTTTGTTGAAATTAAGTTTGAATCCTAAGTGGCCTATAAAAATATTCAAAGTCTAGACCGACTCGTATAGTCAGTAAGGAATAAAACTTTTTGTATCTTATATTATTTTTATTTCACTTTATTTTTCTCAGCTATCTACAAATTATTTCCAAATACAAACTTAAAACAGAGTAGTAACAACACAAAACATCAAATAATGCAAAGTTGATAAAAAATTAAAACTTTGTATTAATGTTGCATTTTATGACATGCGTATTTATGTATAATTTTTAAGCATTGGATAGATATTAATATATTTGTTTAACACATGGTGCTCACATTGATTTCAAATTACCCCGCCAACTTTTTTTTAAGTTATAAGGTCCTCATAAAGTTTTAACAGGCAGGGAAATGAAAAGATAAAATGGGGTACATATGAATATTTTACATTTTGATAAGTGTGGCAATTTGGAAATTTCAGAAACGAAGTGGTTTCATCTGAAACGAGATACGTGACTTCATCTTGTTTTCGCCACCACAAAGAATCCAAATGTCTACAGAAGCTTGTTAGTTGAGTCCTAGGTTAATATCGGACTTAGAGCCACTTTGTGCACAGTGAGTTAAGTTTTGGATATAACTTTAAGAGGTTCTAATCAACCAAAATAAGCTGATTAACTGAATCCATGATCAAGAACTCAAAATTAAGTTTACAAGCGCATTCAATGATTAAAGAGTTGGAATACTCTTGGGTTAAATATTCTGTAAAGAAATTAGTGGTGCTCCAGCAACTTACTTAAGCCAATTGGACAGTATACAAAGACGAGCCTCAAAATGATCGGAGACAGGAACATCTTCGATACTTTTACGTCACTCGAATACCGGCGTAACGTTTATTGTCTCTCGCTCTTTTATCGTTACTTTTACAGTAAGTGCTCAAATGAAATAGCCAGTTGCATTTGTTCCCTTAAACGATTCAACCGTAATACTCGCGCTTCCAGGAATGCTCATTAGTTTAAAGGAAGGTTGTCAAAGGAGTCTAAAATTTTTAGTGGGGTTAGACAAGGCTGTTTTTGTCACCAAGAGTGTTCCTGTTGTTGATAAGTTGATGTAGGGCATGCAGTTTTATCGCCTCGAAACGGAAACACCTGTACCATACACAGAACGTTTTCTTACTCTCTCATAGGATCATGGATCTTTATTAAATGACAACAACAGTGGAGGTAGAAGCTCTAATCCAACACTGCAAAAACAAAAATTATCTGGAACTTCCTCAGATATTCAAGCAAACATTTCTGGACAACCAATTGAGAGACCTACTAAAAAATTTTCAATATCTTGAGAGTACTGCCTCTACTGATGGCGGAAAAATTTCCAATCGAGAAAGCAAAGGGTGCTTTTCAAAATACCTATATAAAGAAACAAACTCTATACGCTTAAAAATCGGGCGACGACAGTTCCCCTCCAATGTTGTGTCCATGCTTATTGCGAAAGTATCACTCCCTGTTACAATAAAGTTTAAAACGTTCGCAAATTAAATATATTTTTTAAGAAGAACGTTCGAATTGTACTGATTCCTCGTACAGCTGGAGAGCAGTTGGATAGAGCTGAAATACATAAGTACATTTCCAGTAATTGTTCGCGATGGTGCGTAGGAGAAGTGGTCATAATTAGGTTCTAGGACCTGATTAAGTTATTAAATAAGTATGTATATCAGTTGACAGAAAGCCTGAATTTTTTTTATGCTATATCATATCGATATTCTGTTTTTTAAATACGAGCCAAATTTGATAAGATAACTCTAAAACAAACTGAGAAATACTTTTATTCTTTTAACACCATGCATTCAACCCATTTTACACGAAAAAAAAACTGTATATATATAACTCTGGATGACTCACCATTAGAATAAGTTTGATTACAGAGATGTGTAGCCTCAAAAACTAGTTTGTATTTACGGCATGTACAAAATGACATTTCGTATTTAATTTTGATCCTCAGTGAATAACCTAGAAATCAAAAAACTTATCCCAGTTTTGAAACAAAAAGAGAAAAACGTCATTACTTCGCTGAATTATATTTAAACAGAACAATGGCAACTCTGGAGATGGCTTACAAAAGCGAGTTGTGAGTGTATAAATTTTTGAAAATTTATAGGCATACACAAGAAAAACACCCTTCGAGATGTTTATTTGTGTACTTGGGTGTATGTGTGTGTGTGCTCGCGGGTTTTAGGGATTCTTTTCCCAACGACGAAAAAAAGTAACAAATTAACGAGTTAACTCCGAAAACAGACTTAAGACCTGAAAGCAAAACCCTTTTTTTAACCCAAAGGTTCAGTAGGTACATTAATTTAATTAAAAATAAAATTATGTAAGATGCCAACTATAGGTAGGTAGGCACTAATTTACGGTTGAAAACAAGGAAGAACATACAACTTAGACAAACAAGAAGAAGTCTAAGGGTAAAGTAGAGTATGATAGAAGAGCGAGAACTGCGAACTACCCTTCACGATGACAGTAATGAAATTTTATTGATTTTTACTCGTTTTTTCTTCCCGTATTTTTCGCGCTGCTGCTGCTGCTGACACACGACTTCTGATTCTGACTCGACCATTTTCTTAAACATACACACACATAGTTATGTTGTATATGGACGGAGTGTATTATTTCGACGAGACCATTAGAAGTGATGTGGATGTCTATCTTTTGAGAAAAAAATAAAATGAAAAGCTCGTTATAATCACCCCCGAACCTCAATTCGTAACTGCCCTCTCCCCAAAACCCAAAACCCATTTATAGGCTTACCTCATCAATGAATTCAAAATCGCTTCCTTCATATTTTTTCTTTTTAGCTTCAACACCCAAAGATGATGACATCAACACTACTAGAAATACCGTTGTTATTAAAAGTAAACACTTCATTTTGCAATTGTATTTTTGTTTGTGTATGTATGGTGGTGAATGGCAAGGGATTTCCTATTTTTGCTATTTCTATTATTTCGTTTTTTCCAAGCACTTTTACAATCCGTTTCTTATTTCTTTTTTTTTTGTCGATTATTCCAAATTGAATTGGCCGATATTTCGGTTCAAAAACACCCAATCTCGGTTGTGGTTTTTTAACTTCGTTCCGAAAAGTAAATTGAAAAACCGATTTACACTTTTCACTTCTTCAACTTTGATGGGAAATAAAAAAGGATTATTTTTATTTTACTTATATATGTATATATATGTATTCCGAACGCCCGTCCGTTATTTTCACAATACTAGTAGTCTCAAGAACCGTCGTTTTCGAACTAGTGATGGAATTTTTTTATGAGTTTCGGAAGTGCACTATACTACTGTAGAGGAGTTTTTTGTTGTGCTGTGCGCATATCCAACTCCAACAACCCCTTTAGGGAGAGCAGTGTTGGTATTTAAGTACGGTAGTGGGTTTTTGCTGAGTGTTTTTTTATGTTATTTTTATTTTTTTCCCCAGTAAACTGTGTGAAAAACAGATTTTTATATTGCTTCTTTGAGCTGGAGTACTATAGATCCGGTTATATTGCCGTGATGCGGCAGGCAAAGAATGTGTCACGAATGGAATATAACTAAAATTGCTGGCTACCGATGAGTCGGCCATCAGGGGGTGGTTCATTATAAATATGTGGGGGTATGGTTGAGCAAGAATCTCACTCAATTTTCAGTTATTACCCCAAGAGTGAACACATTCTAGTAAATGATACAATTTTGTGGGGTTTTAACGAACAGTAATACTTTTTACGAAAACAAGAAAAAGGACCGATCCAGTGCTCACAATCAATAAACACTTTACACATCTAATAGAATAAATTAAAAAATAAACTTATTATTTTGCATACAAATTTAAAAAAATGCCAGTTTTTAATATTTAAGAACAGAATTTCCAAAAAAAATATTTTATGAAAAATATCTTTTGACAAAATAGTTTTAATTTCTTACAAAGCTCCACAAAAAAAATGATTATTTAAAATCGTTAGAATTTTTTTCCTTAACATATAAAACTAATGGCAACCACTCTAGGGATTTAAGCTTTCATTAGCCAAAAGTGCAGACTTTGATGTTTTTAATTATTGTGAATCATAAAAATTCCTGATATCGAAAATTTCAAAGCTTTCTTTGGACAAATGTCAAAATCCTACTTTGACACAATGACTGAAAAGAAATGTTAGTTGATAATGCTTTTTATGGATCACAACAAGCAAATCATAAACGTCAAAGTTTTAAATTTGGTACAAAGACAGCTTGTGTTGAAATTCTTCGAATGCTATGTCGAATTCGTGTTTTTACATAATAAGGGTATTCATGCAAAGAGATAATTTTCCGCTTTGCAGAAATGTATAATTTTTCGCTAGACATTTGGATGAATACCCCATAAATTTGAGAAATAATCAGCTGTCACAACTCAATGTCACAAATTACTTCCCGAAACTTTATGAGGTTTATTGCTTCCCTTTCTACATCAAATCTGTGATAAATTTATCTGCTTTGCAAAATATATTTCCCATACAAATTGTGACAGCTCGTTTGTGCGGAGATACAATTATCTGGTTTCTAAGGTTTATCCGAGTTTTCCGCAGTTGCATAAATATGAATATCCTTAATGTCTAGAAAAGAAAGTGTTGGAATATATTGCATAGTTACAAGTACAATTATTGATCCTTTTCTGAGAAAACTTGAATCCATTAAAACTTCAAATAATAGTGAACTGACAACTTTACATGTTCTGTCGTGTATCTGAATTTTTAACATTTCCTCGTAAGTTCCTCACGTTTTCCATTTTTTTTTCAACAACTTTTTTCAGATGAATTTTAATGTGTCATTTGGAATGGCGCCCAACGTGAAGACTGATTTGTCAACTGTCCTCTTTTAGATACTAGGATAAACTTTAAAATTGTTCACTATGATGATCATAAAGTAAAAGTTTACAAAAATTTCCATGAAGAATGACACCCATCCGAACACTAGTCACATGACATCTGCCATATCCAGTGTTTGAACAAAATGTCTCACCCTTAAACAATAATGTCATGTTATAAAGCCTCCCCTTTTGTGTTAAAATGTCTAGCCCTAGGCTCCCCAATTTTCGTTTGAGTCAAACAATCTATAACACCCCCCTTAGCCCCCTTTAACAAACTACTACATGCGCAACTGAGCCAAACTCTCATTGCGCATTTTCCATTTAATTCTTTGGTGTTGTTTTTTGTGTGTACGTCCGTCCGTACAGCGAGGTAAATCGATTTTCATTAAGTTTTTGTATTCAGTTCACAATATTATAAGTGCTACAATGGTGTTACCTCTAAACGCTATGTCCCCTTGAATTTTGAGTGGCCGTGCCTTTTGCCACTCAGAGATGTGTCACCCTGTGTTTGACTACACAAAACAGGATTTGTTGGCTGGATTGTGGTGGTAGCTTGGTTATTGTGTTTTTTTTGGCAGAGTGGTGGTAGTGGCAAAGGATGATGGTTATGTGGTCCCTATAGTACTTAAATCCTAGCTACCTGCCTTTAGGAGTTTAATGTTACACTATAGGTAAAGTTGGACAGAATGAAGGAGGAATTTTATGCGTTTTATGTTATTTGCTACTTTCTGTTAAGCGCATTTTAGCAAGTAGTGGAAAATGTTTATTCTCTTGAATGTTATCAAGTAACTATACTAATAAAGT
This sequence comes from Syrphus vitripennis, assembly GCA_958431115.1. Taxonomy (NCBI): domain Eukaryota; kingdom Metazoa; phylum Arthropoda; class Insecta; order Diptera; family Syrphidae; genus Syrphus; species Syrphus vitripennis. The sequence goes on from OY288108.1 coordinate 31,762,593, forward strand.
GGTGACGGAGTAGAATTATTGAGGGTTGGTTTAGAGAACACATTTCAATATTAGATAATAGATGGTCCTCATACGTTATCTATACATCAAAATGATTAGGTACTTCCTCTCTACACACATTTTAGCAATCTAGAATAAACATTTTATAATATTTTATTCCGAACAGTTTTTTTTCGAAATACATATGTAAGTCAAAAGCATGAGCAAACTCAAATCGTTACCCAAACTTAATCCTGAAAACTGGGATGAAATTACTCAAAAGTCATTTCATTTGAGTTTTCTTAACGAACGTAATGCCATTCGTGCGGTTCTCTATGACCTCCTTCAAATTGACAACGAAATTAAATGTACAAATATGGAAATCCAAAATCTAAAAAAAACATTTGACAGCCAACTTAGTGCTCTCGAAGCCGAAGTAAAACGTCTATAAGATGACGAAACTATAGAACTAGATGAACAGAATAAACTTATTGCAGGACGTGTCAAAGAAATTGAAAATTCAAATTTGGATTTTGCAAAGAAAATTGAAAAATTTCAATTGAGCAAAGAGAAGAATTGCGAAGCAATAAATCGAAATGTGGAGAAACTTTTCGAACTCAAATCACAGTTCAAGTTCATGCATGAGATGCAGGTGGAGAGCTTAAAACGTTTTCGAGTACTTTGCGATCGAGATGTGCGTCCATCGGTTGAAGTTCGTTTGAAGTCTATCGATAGAAAGTTTTGTGATGAACTCTTTTATATTGATTCTTGTGAAAAGGAATTGAAGCATATATTTTCTCTGATTGAAGATAAAAGTAGCCAAAATATTAGTGGAATTGGTTCTTCTTGTTCAAGTTGTACAGTGGACTCCAATAAATATACAGAGTTCTTAATGGACTTCGCCTGGATGAGAAATGGTAAATTTAATTGATTTTAAAAATCACATAATGTATCTAAAACGTATTTGGTAGTTTAAGTGTGTTTATTAAGAATCTTAAAAAACTTCAATAGAGTCTTTTGCATTCATAAGATCGAATAAGATAAGTGAAAAGTTAGTCCAATATCATTTGTACATGAAGGTCAATAAATGTTGCTCTGAATTTCAGTTGGCAAAAGTACGGGGTAATTTAAAAAAAATGTATAACAGTCAATTTGGAGTGTTTTCATTCCTAGGGCTTACTACTTCCCACCCATTTAAATTTAAATTTGTATCAGACATTTAATTGTTTCAAACATTTAAGAACACACAAAAACTCAAATTTAGTACATGTTTTAAACTTATTCATACAAAAAATATATTTTAATTAGATCAACCTTCCACGAGAAAATCGAAAAATTAACAAACCATTAGATAGTGACATTTTATTTTTTTAAAGATTCTTTAGAAATTAACAAAAGTTTGTTTAGTAAAAATTGTATAATTTTATCAAAAAATAACGAAAACTTGAATGAAAAACGCAATTGAAAAAAAACTGACACTTTTATTTCACTTCTCAAATTAAAAGTACTAGTCTTTTAACTAGTAACTTGCGTAATTGTTCAAAAAAATCTCAGTCATTAAAATAAAGCTCTCCATAAATCTTCAGATTTTTCGAAAGTAAAATATACCTTTTGTCTGTATAATAGAGTAACCTGCAAAGTATCAAACAATTTTTGTTTTTCGCATTTTTGTATCTGCTGTAAAATTTATTTATTTATTTTTAACAACCGATTTAATTTAACAAGAAATACATTTCTGTTTTTTTTCTGATCGGTTGGTTGAAATGTTTTATATTTTTTTTTCTATTTATTTCAGAACAAATATCAAAACGTTCAGAGGCATTTGAATATTTCAAGAAAAACATCGCCAAAGACCTAGTGGCAGCTCTGGCCGCAATGCAAATTTATCAGCCAGAAGAACCAATTAAATTTCTAGCTACATTCTTAAAGCAACTTAAACAAAACGAATTTCGACAAAAGACACAGCAATTAATCTTCGATGCAGCCAAAAATGGTGAATCTCTGTTTCCCGATCAAAAATCAAATTAACACATTCTGTGATACAAATTTTATTTTTTCTTAATAAAAAGAATTAATACTTTAACGAATTTTTAAAATTACTTTAAGTACAGTATGTTTGTCTAAAAACACCAATTAATATCATCCGAACATTTAGCATAAAACCATCTGGTCATCCACTGGTTCCTTGTGGATAGATTATGAGTTTCCTTTGCAATGTCGAAACTCCGTCGGTCATTCTGAAAAGAATCATAGACAACTCAAAAAATTTAAGACATTTAGGAGATTTTAACTTACAATAGGCTTAGGTATGATTCTCTTCATGTTGACCCTATGAAGGTGCTCTCGGAAGGATGTATGTAAGGTTTGATGGTCCCTACCACTTAGACAAGGCAGACATAGTTCACACTCGGGCACATTGCACGATTTATCACAATGGAAGTCAACACAAACATTTAATAAAGTTGCTATGTTTCTGTCGTTCGATAGCATCTCTTCGACATCCTCGGAGCTGGAAAATAAATGTATGGTTTTAAGAACTATAAGAGTTTTGATTCTGCTGCAATCTTACCCTGCTGCCAATAGTGGATGAGATATCGGCGAACCAACACCCACAAGATTCAACACACTGTACAGAATCTGTTCATATAGCAGAGAGTTCTGCTTGAAGTGAGCTGAGGAGAGATTTGGACTCATGTTGGCCTCCATCAGAACAACTTTGAGATTCTCATCGATTATCAAATCGAAACGCATAAGCTCGAAGAAGTTTCTTGTCTTGTAGTTCTTGACAATGTCAGCAATGTTCTTTTCCTTGGATTGAATAGTGCGACGGATTATGTCTTCCACCTGTTCCCAGACGGGCAGTGGATCCTTACCCTGATCTCGAACGTAGGCATCGAATGCTCCTCTCATATTCGCGTGAAACTTGTTGTAGTACTTTACCAATGAAGGAACCTGCCATGTTGGCAGGTAATCATCACCCACAACATACTTGTCGACGTTTTTCGGATCAAATGGGTAGTATTTAACTGGGCAGTATCGAAAGAGGACATCTCCAGTGTAGATGTAGACTCTTAAGGGATCGATACTCGTCACAAGGACGTAGACTCCAATATCGAATTTGTATCCGTCGACGAGGAACGGATTTTGAATGAATTCCTGAATAAAACTTCCATTCGAGTTCAGATCGATGTCGTGTGGTTCTCTGATCTCAATAAATCGGTGTTCATTATGTTTCTGGACAAAGAGCGTTTGTGGATTTTCAGTGATGTATTCTAGGAACTCATCTTTTTGCCCAGGCAACTTGAACGCCCTAGGGAGGAATGGTAATCGAGTTGTTGACAAGTCCACTTTGTTCGTTATGAAGCCACAACCCGGGTAATGATTGATTCTTTGGTGTGACTGGAGATTCTTGAGATTCATGGTAAGAAATGGGTAGTCATGTGCCCATAAGAGATCCCACTCATCACTCTCAACTGTCGTACGGTCATACCCCAGACGTTCCAACACAGCAATCACATGATCGAGGTGTTCTTCGGTTTTGCTTAGACCATAAATGGCATACTTTGGACGTGATAGTTGTTGTTGAATGGTGGAGCTGTCATTTGATGACTTGGCCTGAAAAAGACTGTGGGTGTTGTTCGGAAGAAATTCTAATATTACTGCACTGCAGACAGTAGCAATTAGAAACACAAAGACACTTTTTATTGGGATGCTTGTGATTTTCGATTGACCTGAAGGAGTTTCATCGAGGATAAGTGGCTGAAATTTGAGAATATCTTAGGAAAAATTATGAAGGAAGTGTAAAGTTTCACTTACAGATTCAATTTTTTGACTTTCCATTGAAATTTAATGAGCTTGAAGAGAGAATGTCTTGAAAACGATATCGAATGAAATTAGCTTTCGGACATGGACGGAATTTATAAATAGGCCAAATAAAACTAAACAAAATAAATAAACTTTCACCAAAATAAATAAGCCATGAGATTTGTAGCCCACTGTGAATGTTAGATTTTTGACATTTCTTTTGACAACCATGTTTAAAAGTGATGCCAAGAATTTTTTACAATAAGGCTGAATACACATTAAATGCATAGTTCTTAATTTTTCCTCATTTAAGTAAATAAATCCAGTTGGAATGAATCAAACAAAAAAAATACATTAAACAACGAAATATGTCAAGAATAACTTGATTTTTTCTTAAAAATAAGCAAATATCAAGCACTAACATTTGGATTTAATTTTATCCGAGATTAAAGTTTAAGGCTTCCACGTAAGAGATCCACCATTGACAAAAATAAACTTTGGGTAAACAAAATGCCTTAGGGATAGAGGGCAGAACTAAACATCAAATAACCTACTGAATTCTAAAGAAAATACTGGTTTAAGTATTTGTGCAACAAGTGCTAAGTATCATTTAATTTTCGAAATTGGATAAACATGTTGATTTGATTTTTGGATTTGATGTTCACAATTACAGATCCACCACATTAGTGTCAAAATTTAGAATACGATAAAATTTAACGCTATTTTTAACACAGTTCTTTCGTAGGTCAGCGTTTGATTTGAATTAAAATGTCGATCCAATGAAAATGCACTTTTGGTGTGAAACTTTTTTTTAAAGTTTTTGCTGTTTTTTATTTATGCTTAATTAACGTTCTCAACACGAGATTTAAAATAAAAATCAAATTTGTCGTTTGTTTAATCTTTAATCAATGCTTTTATAGTCTTAAGTTAAATTAAGTTTTTCTTTCGTATTTTCTAATATCCAATCACGATAAAATGATATTTTTGTATAAATATTTGGAAAGTTAGTTGATGTGCATCTTTGTCCATAGTTTGTTATACCAACAACATAGACTTCATCTGGAAATTCGTCTCTTTGAGTTAAAAGTGGACCGCCAATGTGACCCTAAAAAGAAATTAACAAAACACATTTGGTTTGAGCTTTAAAAATTAAAAATAATCAAGTCTGTATAATGTTTTTGACATTAGTTTCCAAAAGCATCCGTCTATTATAATTAGCAATTTAGACTTGTGTAATGTGAGATGGTACAAATATAACAATAACATTTTACATTTGAAATGGAAAACTGAAAGTACAAATGGAATATAGGCTTACCTTGCATTTATCACCTTCAGTGATATTTGAATTTCCAGCACAGAATTGAGATCCAATTATTCCATTTGGAAGTTTTCTTGATGGGGAATATCTTCGATCACAATCATCAGCATTAACAAATTTAAGACCCATTGTTTGTTGTTTTCCATGATTTGGTAGATCTACAAAACATTTAAAAAATGTTTAAAATAAATACAATTAATAAACAAAAACTAAATTCGTTAGGGCTAGTTTTAACGGATAATGCAAGTAATAATAGGCAAATAAATGCTCTAAAATAACGTTAATCTTAATCTGGTTCAGCACAACGTTTTCTTATACTGACATTTTATGCTCAGTCTTGCTATCTGAATAAGTGGAACTTAACCACCATATTATTCTGTCTTAAACAAAAATTATCTTTTAATCCAAAGATTATATTAATCTGAAATAAGATCAAAAACTTGGATAAATGTTTGGATAAAATTAATGAAAAATAAGGAATTGGACTAAACACATCTGAATTCATGTTTTAATCTGGATTAAACGACTAAATAATATGGGAGTAAGTGTTCAAATTCGAAGATTTAAGTATTTCTAATGTCGTTTTCAATTGGCAATCCGGAATTGGTTTAAGATTCGGAATCCCAATTGAACAGTTTTTTTCGATTCTGAAAAATTTGAAGTTTGGTGTGACTGTATTAGTATTTCAAGCAATCACTTTACTGTTTGCACAATTTGTAAATTTAAAAAAATATGACCTTTATCAAGTGTGACATTTAAATCTTTGAATGTGTGAGTGATTCTGTTTTTGCTTCTGATTTCAAATCCAGAAGAGAAATTCTTTTTTTTTAGAATTAGAACTGTCACTTTTGCCCAATTGAACGCATTCAGAATGCTTTTTTCTGCTTCCAGATTGCCAATTGAAAACGACATAATTCGGATAAGTTTTCACTTCGAAACCTGATCGTCAGTGTCATTTATGTTTTAGGTACTTCTGTGACTGTCAAACCGGCCCTTATTTTCAAAACACAATTTAAACTTATTACCATGTCCCAAAGCAAATATTTCAGAAGTTGGCAATACTGCTCCTATCCAAATACATGCTGGTCGGTTTCTGTAAAATCAAAAAAAATCATAATTTTCATTCTAAAATAAAAGCAAAATCGCTTCACAATTCCACCTACTTTGATTTATCTTTCAATTCAATGAGTGCAATGTCATGGTACATATCCAGTTGACTATACAAATCATGTATACTTATATTAGCAATTTTGATGTCCTCTCCAATAATGTTGCCCTCACTTAGACGTTCAGCAATTCTTACTATATCCGGTTGACTCTGATACAAAGGCTATACTTTTGGGGAGATCAAATTTAATAAATCTTTATTCTTATTCACACGCTTCAAAGGTAATAACTACTTACTCTTTCGAAAGCCATGCAATGAGCAGCAGAAAGGACAAACTTATCTGAAATCAAAGTACCACCACAGTGAAATGATAATTCCCCCGATTCAGATGTCCATCCTATTTTGACCTATAAACACATTTTATGAATGAATTGTAATTAAAGATAACACTTCATTATGTAACGTTTCTAGCATGAAACAATTCCATGCTTGAAGCAGTACAGAACCACAAGTATTCCGCCAAAATCGGTGAATTGAAGTTTTAAACCAATGCTGAAACAAGATGGCACTTAAATTTTTGATTTTTGTCTTTTTTATCACCAGCAATATGATAATGTTCTTAATTTTTATTCCATGATTTTAAGTGGAAAAAGTTATAAACAAAAGACGACAAATCGACAATATAGAAAGTTTATTTTTTATTTATTTACCAAAAATCCATAAAAACGACTTCCATCATCCAATCTGATTTCCTCCGGAAGAACTACATTCCATATAATATAAATATAAAATGTAATCAACAATAATAATAAAATTTGGTTTTATTTATAAAACAACAAAAACAATATATTCACATATGCATACCATTATTTGAATTTTGTGCGTCATTGGTTCGCAGACAAGTTGTTATATTGAATTTATTGATCGAATCACGATCAATGATTGTATTTGAAAACACATCTGGAAAATGGAAATATTTACAAAATCGAAATCAAATCAGAATTTTTTTAAATCAAAAGTTATTTATTGAAACAAAAATTTAACACTTTACCGGAAGCAAATAATACGAAAATTAAGAAACATATCACTTTTGATTGCATATTGGTTGTTTAAGTTAATTTCCACATTCAACGTGATTGAAAGCAGTGTTGTTGAAATAACTAAAATGATTAAATTTAAATTGGAATGTTGTCGAATGATCGTCCAACGAATTACTAAAGAATTGTGTCCAGAGAAATTGTATGCAATGATTTTTTTTTTAAAGATAAGGTTCAATCAATTTTGAGCGTTCGTTGAACCCTGTGGTTCCCTTCAGAGAATTTGATTATTTAAAAAAAATTCTTGAAAATTTAAGTAAGAACAAGAGCAGGAAAATTTAATGACTAATGAATGAATCTGGTATCATTTTTACGCACACAAGATATTAAGACCCAATTTGTTTTTGCATTTGTAGTATAACTTTCCAGAACATTTTGAATACGAACGTCTACAGTTCGTAAAATTATCGAATTCGCGGTTTTGAACTTCACATTAACGTTATAGAGAAGTCAGAGAATGTGAATCTCATATTTGTGTCTGATGTTCATATTCAATCTAAACGGGTAGGAAAATTTTCTCAAAAGTTATTGTCCAGCATTTTTTTTTGGCAATGTCTCTACAGATTTTTAATTTTATATTTTTTTGACCAAAAATGATGTTAAAAAAAAATTTTGTTTGTTTTTGGAAAACCAAAGTTTTACATTATACTCCAAAATGTTGAATGTACAGTTTACCTCCAATAGAATCATATTTTAGATTTTCAGTAGTCTTTAAATTAGTTCATCTGATTTTGATCAATTCTGAACTTTGAAAGAAAAAAAATTTGATAAATATTTTTGAAATTTGGTAACAAATGGAAATTTGTTAAAAAAAAACATTCTTAAAAACCTCTCCAGCATTGTCAACTATCATTGTTGATATTTAATATTTTACAAACTTTTGACATGATTAAGACAGTTGTTATTTAGAAGAAATTTGATGATTAATGTTTAACTTTATTTTAATTAGTAGTTTGATTTTCCATATTATTGTAAATTTGTCATTCATAGGATCATTTCAAAATCATGCGTCAGAAATGAAGTTTCCGAGACCCGAATTTCAAAGTTTACAAAAAGAATTGCAGTAAATTTTGTCATTTTGACAATCTGATATTTATAGTCTCGTATTTTGTTTTTGGAAAATTCTGAAATATAGGTTTCGAAAACTTCATTGCTGACGCTTGTTTTAGAAACGTTTTGGAAGATATTAACTATAATATGTGTATAGGTGTACTGTGACTTTCTACAGCTTAAACAACTTTTCTATGAAAAATTACTTACATATGTACATACTTATGATTTGAATTTTGAAACACATTAAGAAGTTTTTCAATTTAACTTACATTTTATCCTCAATATGAACAAAAGAGCAAAGGAGGTTTGATAAACTCAGTTCCATCTCACAAAAGTACAGTGTTAATTTTTTTTTCTAATTTCATAGGCAGAAATAATGAAAAGACGCAAACAAGTTCGAATGCGATTTCGAGCACTTATCCGTATGGTCATATTTAATAAATCATGGCTGCAGGATATAGAGGAACAAAAAATCACAACGAATATCAAGAAAAACATTGCCATGTTGGTGCGACAAGAAAGAAAAATAGGAATTCTAACTATGGCTGTAAGAGTTGATGATATATTTATTTTCAAATGAAAATTATTATTGAAAAATAAAACTTTAATAGGAAAAAGCACTGATACGAACGCCAGTTTGGATGAGAACCATTGAAGATAGAAAGAAACTAGTTAACTTGATGCTCAACTTGACATGCTTTGCAAAATTTAAATTTCCACCGGTATGTAAGCTCTTATGGTTGATATATACTTTTACAATAGTTCTAGACTCCTTTGTCCGTTCTTATTTAGACAAATCTTTAATATACTTTTTATTTTAATGCTTTCCTAATGAAAATAAAAATATTTTTTTTTTAGAAAATAAGAGCCCGCCTCTCCACTGTTGTGAAATTTATTTACCTCAATCCTGGGCGCACGATTATCAAGGAGGGTTGTGATCCAGTTGCTGTGTATTTTATTTTGAATGGTGAAGTTGAAGTTACCAGAACGGTTTATAACCCGGTTGATACAAAACATTTTATTCTTATTTTTCCGCTAATTATTTTTATTTATTTATTTGCGTATAAAGGATAAAAAGAGATACGATGAAAAGCTAGATTATATTAGTGGTCCTGGTGATTGTATTGGAGAAATTGAATTAATCGAACATTGTGTTAGAAAACAAACATGCAAGGCTACAAGTAAGTCATCACACTATACTTTGTTAAAATTTCCTTCCTAGCAAAAAATACCAAACTTACAATTAAAAATTTAAATATTATAGTCAATACAATAAAATAGTCGTGTTTTATTATCAGCAATATCCTATAGTTATCCTGTAATAGTAAAACGATCTAGGTTAAGACTCGCAGCTGTGTTATTTATCCTTCTCTTTTTGCCTCACAATTTACTTTACTTTACACAATTAAAAAAAAAAAAATTCTTTCGCCATCTATGTTTTGAATACAAACTAATTTTTAGGTTTCAGCATTAACCTAGATGAAAAGCAAGATCCCAAGTTGTTGTATTACACTTTCATTTATGTGAACTGTGATTTTCGATAGTAAAACGCGCTGCAAGTAAAGTTCCAACTATGCTACTTGGAAACTGGAACACTATGTGTAGGAAATTGGAACACCTGATGATTAGCAAAATACAAAAGTCCATATCAATAATCAAATCTAGTGAAGACTTATGTCGTTTTCAATTGGCAATCCGGAATTGTTTTTTTCGATTCTGAAAAATTTGAAGTTTGGTGTGACTGTATTAGTATTTTAAGCAATCACTTCAAAGTTCGCACAGTTTGTAAATTTAAAAAAATATGACATTTATCAAGTGTGACATTTAAATCTTTGAATGTGTGAGTGATTCTGTTTTTGCTTCTGATTTCAAATCCAGAAGAGAAATTCTCTTTTTTTTAGAATCAGAACTGTCACTTTTGCCCAATTGGCATTCAGAATGCTTTTTTCTGCTTCCAGATTGCCAATTGAAAACGACATTAAATATTTCATTGAAATGTACCATAATAAAATGGACTCTAAATAATAGACCGCACATGTTATGACCTTAATAATTAATTGGTATCTAAATAATGAACCATATATGGTAAGAACCCCAACGAAATTAACATTCCATGTATTTTTCATTATCAAATATTTATCTCGTTGCCAAGCTTGATTGTTAGGGGCCCAAAATTCCCTAATATGAGGATTTATTCAGAAAGTTTGTCAATTGCTGTCATAAGGTTTGCACATTGTCCGACACTGTGATCCATATGTAAGCTCTGAACGTTTCTGGCTTTAATTTCAGCCTAGGGGGCAGAAGTTTCCCGTGACTTCATCCACGCTACGCCATTCGACGTTTGATGTCGTCATCACACGATCCTTTGCTATTGATCAGAGTTGCACAGTTCCATTCAAATACATAGATGTCCGGAATAGGTCTATATGGATCAGCAAATGGCCAACATAGTTATTCATTTTTTCCCAATGCCTTAATTGCATGTTTCCCTCAAAAAAAAAAAAAAAAATTAAAAAGAGAAAGATTAAATTCTCATGTTTTAAATAAATTGACACTTATGCAACTTTTTATTATGAAATCACAACAATTTCAACTAAAACAAACTATGTCAATAAAAACATTCTCGTGCAAGTATTTCAATTGATATTTTGTTTTCGAACATCCTTGAACTCAATTCCAAATTGATATACCCAAACCTTACGGTAGGCGCTTAGGTAACTTTTTACGACTCTTTAATAAAACAAGAGTCTTTTTATCAGACTCTGTATGACGAAGGCTTCCCTTCTCAAGACCATTTTCATTTCCATAATTCCTTATTATGAGAACCTCAGCACCCTCTTGCTCACTTATCTAATTGTGTTTAATATCTAAAAATTACTCAAATAGCCCATTTATCGTATAAAACGTACGCTGAACGATAAAATGTATTAGGCATAGACATACCCTTCAACCACGCTATGCCATCAATTTCTGTAACCTACTCTCATCACAACATAAGATCCAATTGAAATATATAGCAGTTTCCCAAAAAGTCTTTGCGTGACTACTCATAACTCCGGCAAGCAGTTTTTGCACTACAAAATGAAAATATTTTTCTATACTAATCAAAATTCATAGCAAATCGATTTGTATCGTACAGAAACATCCTGGTGCTGGTTCTCCTTTCCGCCTACAACAACAGCAACAACAAATGCTTCGATATAGACTTTCATAAGATTGCAATCATTATCCAGAGCTTCAAATCGGAGTTTATATCCGTTTGCACTGAAACTAAAACGAATTGTTGCCTTTCAATCAGTTGTCTGAAGTAAGTAAGGAACAGAAAAACCATAACGAAATGAGAAATCTGTTTCTTGTTTTTAGGGGAAACTACCCCATCTTCCCACTCCTTGGAGTTTCCTTCTATAGAAAAATGAAGGATACATAGCCTTATCTGATTCAATTGTAACTAGATTCACAAAAATATGTTTTTTTTTTAATACCTTACAATGAAGGTAGGCAATTTTTGCAAATGCAAATAATTCCCTGAGTTAATCTGTGAGTTACTTTCAGACGATGTGGAACTCCTGACTATTTACGAGGAGGATTTTGATCGAATTCTTCGTCGTTTTATGGAAAAACAATGGGAAGAGAAAAAAATCGCTCTAGCAGCTTTTGATTACTTCAAAGACTGGAACATAGATCAGGTTTTCTCACGGTTGGACGGCATCATTGCACGAAGATTCTTACGTTTTGTTCCCTTATCTTCTTGCAGATTGTCTATGCATGCAAAGTTGGATTATTGAAGCAATATGAGCCATTGGAGACGATTTATTATGAGGACAAAGGACCCCTTAGTTATGTACATTTTGTTATAAGTGGACAGTGTATGATTTTGCAATGTTTAAAGATGAAGGTTTTTTTTTGTGCGATTATATAAGAAAAAATATTAAAATAACTAAATTCGATAGGTGACTGTGAAAGGAAAAAAGAAATCATTTAGCCTTTTGGATATCCAAGACGGAGAGTCTTCAATGTTATTTAGTGACTTGACAAACGAAGAAATTTTAAAGAAACTTAATGAATCTAAGGTCCAAGGAAGAGTGGCTGATGCTGAAGTTGATAATGAATCGGTACGTTCTTCTATGGATTCAGAAGAAGATCAACAAATTGAAGAAGAAGTTGCAGGAGTTTACAAAAAGGTATGGTAGTGAATCTTTTCAGTAGGAAAAGTATAATAATTATTATGGGGATATAGGATTGTGTATTTCATGATTGTTTCGTGCAAGTAAGTGAAAACTGGTAAATTTTTATCAGCTTAAATGCAAATTGCTTTATGGCAGAGTAGTAGAAATGTATTTTTTTAAATGCAAAAATGCCAAACAAGATTTTACAATATTTTGAATTTAAAACAAATTTAAAATATAACTATTATTTTGAAACAAATAAATACAACTGCCAAATATTTTTTTCTCAAATTTAATTTTGTCAAAAATGCCGTAAGAAATTGGTTAAAAAATTTATTTTTTTCATAAAACAATTACATATTGTCAAACAAAAATTGGTAAGAACAACATTGTCAACAAAAATTGGCAAACAAGATTGTCAGGGAACAACCAACTAAAAATGTTAACATAAACAACATAAAAATTTAGTCAAACATTTATTTAGCGAAAAAAGTTATGTCGAAAAAAAATTTTCAAAAAAAGAATGTGAAAAAAAAATTTTCAAAAATAATGCTGACAAGAATTTTTTTTTAAATATGTCAGACAAAAAAACTGTCAAAAAATAAAATTTTTGGGTTAAAATATCAATAAAAATTGGTAAAAAAAATGTCAGGGAACATGCAATTTTTATTGAATCTCGAGAATAAATCTTGGTAAAAAAATAAAAACAGCGGTTGACAAAAATAAAAAAAAATATTTTCAAAAATTGATTATCAAGAAAAAATTAATAACTAAAATTTTTTCAAAACTTTTGTCAGAAAATTTTAAAAAGAATTTTGACATTGAAGAAAAAATTGGAATTTTTTTGAACCACCTACAGAGTACATCAGTAAGAAAATATGAACCAATCAGCAAATAAGAAATAGTTACTAATTTTCGTTTCACTTGCCAAAAATGAGAGTCAATATTTATTAAATGCTTAAAGGTGCATTTAGTAAGAATATAAAATCGCCTTTCATTTGATGGTATCTCTTTAAGATGTCATGATTGTAAGCAGTAAAGTAATGAAAAATGTTCGTTTCCAGTAGCCAATTTCAACCTAAAATATTTCGTATCACATTTGCGAACAATTTTTTAATTTTTTTAATTATAATTTATATTATATATAATAATATATATTATTATAACACTAGCAAAACTTTTCGTTTTAAATTGCATTTTGTTTTTGTTTATTTTAAAACAAATTAATTTATCTGTTAAGGTGTATAGGTTCTATTACTAAGATATTGTCAATTTTTTTAAACAGGCCCGCAAATCCGATTACAAAAAATACGCCCTTATGTGTGGAATTGACCTTGATACTAACGACAGAAAAGACTCAGTTTCTGTATTTGAAGAAACTGTAAATCGTTCATCAATTAAATCCCCAAGTTCACAAAGAAGGTCAACAACCGTGAGCACATCAAAAGAGGTATGTACTTTCCTACAGCAAAAAGTGTTCTACCAAACATTATAATTCACCATCGCATCCTTTTATTTCCAGGTACCAACCACTAAACTTGAAAGCCACTTCATAGATGTCGGATCTCTCACATACGGTGGAATTTTTGGTTTAGGCGAACAACTTGAACATCGTGTTATAATGGCACGAACAACTGTTCAATGTCTACTCATACCGCGCTTTTGGCTTCTTGAAAAGGATCAAAATCCCGGAAATATATGGCAACGTATGCGGTTCTATTTAGACTCAACAATTCCGTCGCGTGAATTACTATTTCAAGATTTCCTTGCAACACGCAAATGGCAACAATTCAAGAAGAAACTTATCGCCGAAACACTTGACACAACTAAAGTTGGCAATCCAACTAAAGTGCAAGACATTCCCATCATATGTCGCATTGTTGAAGCTAACGATGATGATTCTTATAGTGATGGGGTATAAAACAGAAATAAACAAAAAAAAAAACAATAAAACTTTTCCGCGTGTCTGAAAATGCAACAAATTGCCACATATTTGAATAAAAATAAACTCAAACACTCCAAATCCACCATTCCCTGGTGATAATTAATTGCCATCAGTCATCGTATTCTGATGTTTAACTTACTTTCCCTTTCCCAATAATCGACTCATAATGTGTGACCCAGAAAATAGCCGGTTGTATCTGACCTGTCTCAAACCGTTGCGCTGGCACAACATGCGATGGCCACTATGTCAATTGTCTGTGGCCACTTTGGAATGACCTTCATTGTCGTTCCGGTAATTGCCCGTCCAATTACCTTTCCATTTCCATCATCATTTTTATAGCATTTGCAAGCAAGGGTTTAAGAATAAATAGGTCGTATATGTCTCTCCAGTTGTTGTGTTTGTTTTGGCCGCGGTATCCCGTGGTAACAAATGCGAACTCCTTATAGAATTCGGTATATTCGCCAACACCAAATCAGAATCAGTATTGATCCAACTTTTCGTGAAAACGGAACTCGTAGGTGGAAGAATCGTAAAACACTAAATTTATTAGATATTAAAATAGTTATTGGAAAAAATGCCTCTGTTAACACCCCATGTCCCCGGTGGACTCATAGACCTTATGAAAGACCTCGCCAAAGAGGTCCTTCGAGATAAAACCGAAAACATCTACGAATTTGCGGTAATTCACTTCGACAAGTTAATTCGAGAACGAGATGGCTCATTGGACAAAGGCTACGAGGAATTTTCGGCCTTCGAAGCCCACTTTGATGGACAGCAACGTTTTGCTGTACCTGCAACCTATGGATACATATGCCAGAAACCAATCAAAATCCAGCCCATTCCTCAGCCAAGAAAATCAAAAAGCGACATAATGGCAAACTTCCAGGCAATGGAATCGATTAATGAGGAGGATGTCTTGACACCAGCACCGGCACCAGTGCCAGAAGGAGCAAACTCTTACGCCGATGTTGAGGACGACGTTGATGAGAAGTACCAAAATGCGATCTATGTCATTCAGCGGTACTTCCGGAGGTATATGGCTAGAAAGAAAAATCACCCACCCATCAACAACACGAACAACAATGACAGCCTTTCAGCATTCACTGCGGCCATAATTATACAAAGGACAATGCGAAGACTATTTGCGAATAAAATAAAACTCAAGAAGAAGGATAAGGACTCAGGCTCTTCTTCAACGCCGAATGCCGTCAAACTTGTCCAGGACGATATGGATAATGTATCGGAGGCGGCATCTTACACATCATCGTCTACGATACAAATGTTGGCCGACGGCCAAGAAGAAAGAGAAAATCGATTGGCATCGGGACAAAGTCAACGACAACATGAGGAGGTTTTAGATGGCTATGGTGATGGTGATGGTGTTTGTGTTGGCGCCGCTGACTTTATTTCAATGGAGTTCAAGGAACCAACGCAGAACGAAGAGCTACCATCATCGTCATCGGCAACAGCAACTTCATCAGCAGTGGTAGCTGACGATGATGATGAGAAACATTCGCATTCTGTGGTAGCGGTAGCGGTAACGGAAATGGATAGAAAATCGATAGCTGATGAAAATGGTAATTGAATGTGTTGGGTTAACATGATGAAAAAGACGAGAAAATGTTTGCTTATTTTTTTTTTTGAGAGAAAGAAGAAAACCCAAAATGGACAAGATATAAGTATTTTTTTTTGTTGTTGGGGGTATCTTTTATTTGAATTTCCTTCCGAATTTCCAGATGGGTTTATTTTCTTTCGTTTCCCATATACTCGTACAAATATATGTATTATTTTTATATAGGGCCGAAAAACGGCGACGCTGCTATAAGAATTTGCGTGAATTTTCTTGTACGAGTCGAGGATGGCTATACCATTTTATGATAAGCAAAATGCACGTAGACACTTATTTTATCAGCAAGCAAATTTCATTAGCGGCTATTCGATGTGGCATGTCATAGAAGGAATATTGAATTTGTTTTTTGTGTGCTTTCAGGAATACACCAAAAGAATTTTACTAAAAAGAAAGAAAAACAACATCAACAACCATAAAAAAGAGCAGTGGTTTCATTGTGTTTTTTTTTATTGATTGAAATGGCAGCAATATTTGTTTTTGTGTTATGAATAAAAATAAAGTAATCTTAGCCAGAAAACTTTAAATGAATTAATTGTTAAAGGACATTTTGGATTAAGTTAGAGGGATATTACTGCCTAGTTACAAAACTGGTTCTATATGATAAAGGATTTAATAATAATTTTTGAGTGTCTGTTAAATTTTAAGAATAAAAACAAGAGATTTTTCAAACCAGTTAGTTTTGACACAGATATTTGAATTCGGTTTTCAAAGAAATTCTGTCAATCAGGAATACGTTTGAAAAAACTAGGATTTCTGACAATTTGTTAATTTGGACATACATATATTCAGTATTCCTCACTGAATTTCATTAAACATTGCTATTCAAAATACCTAAAGCTGCGATTACATATTTGATTTCAATGCCTAATACCACGTTGCACCATGCTACCTAATTTAATTATAACTAGGTTCATTGTACATGTCTGGATTTTTAAATTGAACTTTAATTGCATGGCTTTAGTTAGAAGTAATGGAATGACTATTTTTCACACTGTGGATTGAGAAATTTACCGCTAATAATTCCATTAAATCCTTCGGGTTACTACTATTGAAATGTCATTCGATTGAAAAGTTAAGGACTCTATCATCGTATCCGTTCCGAATCCTCCGATCGGAATAAATTTCCGATCCTTTCGTTTATTTTCTTCATGGCGTTTGTCTTGTTCAGGTGATATATTGACTCTTACGGGTTCATGTTGTCATGATAAAGCAATATTTTTGTATATGTTTTTTTAATTTCGTACTTATTGAAATGCTCCAACACGATTTTCTGTTGAAGGAATCGGATAGAATCGAAAAAGCACAAATCAAACAAAAACCGTCATTGCGGCATTCATTCGATACTTGATGACATTTTAGGGCACGTTTGTATTTTTTCGATTTATTCATCTTTTTATTTTCAAAAACCGTACATATTAATTGGAGAAAATTTTGTTCCGATCTGATCGGATTAGATTGTTCTAATTCATAGGGTATGCGCTCTTTTATTTATCATTTTTTTTTTAATTAATATCTATCGGAACAAATTTTCAAAGAGATCTAATTTCTGAATCGATTAACTGATATTTTAAGACTACGGTAAATAATAGATTTAAGTCATTAGCAGAAATATATTTAGTTACATACATTTTTGTACTACGAGTAGCTATGTACATAATATGTACATATTGCTCAGGTTATTATTTTAGCTTTTCAAATTTTTAAGAGAGGTATACAGTAAGAACGAAAATATAATAGACCCAAAAAGTGGGCGTGGTATTATGTAGATTTTTACAACAATTATACTTCAAAAATTTTACATTAAAAAAAAAATAACAAAATTTTACAGCACATAATTATTTAGATTTCAAATATTCATTTTCAATTTCATATTCAATTTTTTTATAAAAACTTCAACAAAATCAAATTTCAACCAACATAATATGTACTATCTGCAACCCTCATAATACTTTAAAAAAAATCTTATTACAAATTATATAAGCTAACAAACGTAATGCCCAAATAAAAATATCGAAACAAAGTGCGTATACGGCAAGAGTATGATAACCGGGGCGCCGAGAAATGATAACGGATTTTTGTAGAACACGGCAATACAAGCATTTTTTACTACGGGAGGGGGGGTCTATCTCCCCCCGTTTAGGCGGTAGGGGCAATTTAAAAAATATGTAAGTTAAATGGAAAAAAATTAATTAAAAAATAACGGTAATATTTAAAATCAAGTATTATACGTTTTTTTAAAGCCAACATTCTATTCTATTAGCTAGTTTTTAAATCAAGTCAAAACTATGTATATTTTTTGAAAAATTTAATTTTAAACTCAAAATTTGGGTAAAAAAAAGTTAAAAAAAAATTTTAAATTTCAATATTTCAAAACCGTAAGTTTACAAATAATTTTTTTTTAATAATTTGTTGCTCTTATTAATTTTCAAATCAAAAATGAAAACTAGATGATTTTATGCCTTTTAGTTTTTGAGAAAATTGAAAATAACCACAACTACTATTTCAATTTATGTATGTTTTTTTTTTGTTTGAGTGGTCTTATTTTGATAGTAAAAATGGTAGGTGCGAGTTTGGGTATATGCAACAGTGAGGTGTGTGCGAGTTTGGGTCTATGCAACAGTGGGTTGTGTATGGGGGGCCATGCTGCCCCCCTGCAACCCCCCTGCCTGGGCCCACTGTAGGATTTGGGGTAGGTGCGAGGTTGGGTGTATGCCACACCGAGGTGCGTATGGGTGGTGCAATCCCCTTCTTGGCCTCACTATAGGATTTGGGGTGCGTGCAAGATGGGGTGGGTGCTAGGTGGGGTGAATGCAAAGTTTCTTTTGCATTTAAATAAGCTGGATTTAAGAAAAATTAATTTATCCTTTATATCTCAACCAATATCCGATTATTACTATCAAAATAAGACTACGTAAATACTCAAGCAAGGAAAAAATAATTTAATTAAAATATTTTTTTTGGTAATTTTCCATTTTCTCAAGAACTAGAAGATATAAAATCATCTTGTTTTTAGTTTTTGATCAAAAACAAATTAAAGCAATGAATTCTAAAAAAACAACAGTAGGTAATGTTAAAGTTTTGAAAAATTACACTTTAAACCTTAATTTTAACTTTTTTTTGCCCAAATTTTGAGTTTAAAACAATGTTTTTCAAAAACTATGCATAGTTTTGACTTGATTCAAAAACTTGCTAATAGACAAAAGTGTTGGCTTTAAAAAAATGTATAAAACTTAGTTGTAAGTATTACCGTTATTTTTTAATTATTTGTTTTCCATTTAACTTACATATTCTTTAAATTGCCCCTACCGCCTAAACGGGG
Source organism: Syrphus vitripennis (assembly GCA_958431115.1). Taxonomy (NCBI): domain Eukaryota; kingdom Metazoa; phylum Arthropoda; class Insecta; order Diptera; family Syrphidae; genus Syrphus; species Syrphus vitripennis. The sequence continues at coordinate 31,782,012 of OY288108.1, forward strand.
GGAGATAGACCCCCCCCTCCCATAGTAAAAAATGCTTGTTTTGCCGTGTTCTACAAAAATCCGTTATCATTTCTCGGCGCCCCGGTAATCATACTCTCCCCGCGTATACGCACAAGCGTTCAATATTGTTTTCTAAGAATACCTTTAACCTAATATTTATTAGATACTGTTATTTTCTGAAGTAAAACAGAAGTAAGACTATAAAAGTCAATACGACAATAAATGGCCAATATACATTTCATGAAAGTTATTTAAGCTTTATAAATTCAAAGTAGAGCGTGTGGTAGGAAATTTAAAAAACACTATAAGTACGAGGAAAAGCGTACCTGAAAGACGTCGTGCGATAAATCTGATTTCTGGAAAAAAAGTGAGCATAGAGGGTCCAACTGAGCCGCAGTGTTATCGTCGCTTTGAGAGACTATTCTCTGAGAATGAATCATGTAAATCGTGTTGCCACTTATATCTTGAGTATCCTTGTTTTGAAAATTGAAGCAGTATTTCTCGACTTGAATCCAATTTTGTGTAAAAAAATCGATAACTTTGAAAAACAGTAACAAGTCGTTGTTTTTCAATGTTTTTTGGAGCTTTCCCCATCATATAGGGCAGTGATCTTCGGGGTACGCGTTGTTGTTGTCAAAATATGTATTGTTCCAAGCTTGTGGTTGTGCAACTGTGGTATATTAAGCAATAATAAATAAATTTACGCACAACGCTGATTGGGTGATGAACTGATGGAATAACTGACTCTGTAGGTTCTTCGAGAAAAAACCCATTGGTTGTTTTCTGACAGTTCTTTTCTTCAATTTTTTCCCCAATTTTTTAAACAATCTACATATTTTTAAACAGTTAAAAAATCCCATTTTTTTTCAAAGAAAAACATTTTTTTATATAAAGCTTCTTTTTCTAAGTTTTTGTTTCGACAAAGTTGAAAAAAATCTGGCAATTTTTTAGAACAATTATTAATTTCGACTAAACTTCTTTATTTAAATTTATTTTCTGACCAATTTTGACCATCGCGGTTCAAAAAAAAAATTTGTTGGTTGTTCCCGAACATCATGAACATTTATTGTTTTATGTCTAAAACAAAAATGTTCGACATTTGTTTTCAGACAGTTTATACCACCACAGTTCATACCCATGCAAAGTTCATACCAAAATGCAAACAAAATTTTAAACGCAAAAGTGAAGAGTTATAAGCCTTGGCCGCACTATAGGATTGGGGGTACTTGCGAACTTGGGTGTATTTTGCATTTGGAGTTTGAATTGTTCCTAATTATCTATTTGACAGAAAATGGAAAAGCAAAGAAATGGAATGATTATTTATTATAGTTTTGTCCCATTTTGTATTTCAAAACGATCTGCGTCATTCTCAGTTTACAAAACACTAACGATTGGATTTTGTACCTACGTCTATTTAACAATTTGTCAATAAAGAGAAAAACATAAATTGCATTTATTTTCAGGAAACATTGCACCCATCACCCCTGAAGAAAAGCCGAATCAAACACCGTCTGCATCAACTGATGATGTAAATTATGGTAAGTAAACTGCTTGAACAGTTTTTTTCTAAAAAAATACTATTTTCACAAACAGGATACTAGTACTGCACATAATATTGGCATATTATCATCCAAAATTGGCAGCAATTACAACCACCAAAATTTACCCTTCAACCCAAACAATCATAACATTGAGATTGACAAAAATAGAAGAGAACCAACAACTCAAATAAACTCAAGCCAACTAAACATAATTCCAGCTGGTTTAAGTGTGATGCCCTTGAATTTAAATCCAAATTCACAATCAGTGAAGCTTGGAACAGCTCCAGATGATCTGATGCCAGCCATCATAACATCTCCTCGTTTGAAAGAAACTCAAGAAACTTTTCAAGTACATCATCGCCTTGAGGAATATGCAAATGAAAATGGCAAGAACAATGATGCGTCATCTTATTATCATCATCATCAGGGTGATGGTCGAATTAGAAAATTCGATTCTGATAGTGGAGAGTCGTTGAGAATTTACGATGTATACTATCAGGATACCAATGACCAGGAATTCTCGGATAGCTTAAATGAGAGCACTATGGAAAAGGACTCACTTGAACCCGAAGAGTTAGATGCCGATTCATTGGAATCAAATGAGAATGTGGTACATCATATGAGTGATATTTTAAAGAGGGATGCAAGGCAGGATGATGGGAGTTTATATGGGGATAAGAACGACGAGGATGAGGAAGTTGAAGATCCGGATGGCGATGACAACGCACAGAATATGCAGAAATTTATAGAGATTGAGAGAGTTCCAACTTATTTGTATGGAATTCATCCAGCACGCACACCTGTAGTTGAGAGGAGAAATAGAAATAGGAACTCTGAAGAGGGTCATAAAGTACCTGATGACAAGAAATATTTAGAACCATCAGCTAGTAGTGAGGTGATGGATAGTAGAAGCCCGGAAGAGAAATCAGAAGAGGAGTCGTTGGAATCAAAAGGAAGTACTTCCGAGGAGTCAAGTGTAACCCAAATTGAAAATAATTTGGAACTGCATGAGATACAAAATAAAAATAAAGCAGATAGAGTAAAGATACAAGCTAAAAAAGATGAAGAAGAACCAAAAATATATCCTGGAGCTACGGAAGAATTAATTGATGTTGAGCACTTAGGTTTTTCGTTAGCCGAAGGACAATCGATACATCAAAATGAGACAGCACATCTGTTACCTGAAACACAAAACCCCATCAGCGAAGCAATTAAACATAATAACGCACAAGGACCTGAAAAAAAAGATGATATATCAAAAAATGACGAATCAAAACTTGAAGAAGAAATCCAAAACAATGCAAAATTAATCGAAGCAAATAGCTTAAGCCCTACAAAGCTTAAAGATACTTCAGTTCTTGGTGATGAAACAGCAAATCGGACAGAAGTCGAATCTAGTTTGAATGAAAAAGTACCTCAGGCTTTAGCAATGACTGCTTCTGAAAAACTTATCGATTCTGAAAAGAAGATCTTGACTAAAAGAGTTAATGATTCAGCAAGACACGAAAAAGAAGATGATAAATCAAAAAATGATGATTCAAAACATGAAGGAGAAATTCAAAAGAATGGAAAATCAATCAAAGCTAATAGCTTAAACATTACAAAAGTTAGAGATAACTCAGTTTTGGGTGATAAAACAGTTGATTCGGCAAAAGTGAAATCTAATTCAAACGAGAAAGAACTTCAGGCTTCAGAAATTACTGCTTCTGAAAAACTCATCGATTCTGACAAGAATATCTCGACCGAAAGAATTGATGATACAGCAAGAAATGAAAAAGAAGATGATATATCAAAACATGAAGGAGAAAATCAAAAAAATGGAAAATCAATCAGAACTAAAAGTTTAAGCCCTACACAATTCGAAGATAACTCAGTTTTGGTTGATGAAACAATAAATAAGACAGAACTGGAATCAAATTCAGAGGGAAAAGAACATCGTACTTTAGAAATGACTGCTTCTGAAAAACCTATTGATTCTGAAAAGAAAATCTCAACTGCAAAAGTTGATGATACGGCAAAACATGAAGAAGAAGATGATACATCAAAAAGAGATGATTCAAAACTAGAAGTTGAAATTCAAAAGAATGGAAAACCGAATGAAAAAGAAAACAGCTTAAGACCTCCAATGCTTAAAGATGTTTTGGAATATGAAACAGCACATTCAGCAGCGGAAGTATCAAACTCAAAACAAAGTGAACTTCAGGATTCAGAAGTGACTGCTTCTAACAAACTAATTGATTCTGAAAAGAAAACCAAAAGCATTGATAACACAACAATGCTATCGAGACACCCAAAAGAAGATGGTACTTCAGAATATCATGATTTAAAACTAGAAGAAACAAGTACAAATAATGAAAAAACAAATCCAACTGCTAATGACTTATCTCCTACAAATGGCTCAGCTTTGGAAGACGAAGCAAAAAATTTGACAGCTGATTCAATAATTCTGGAACAAGTCGATGGTAGCTTAGAAGAAAGTTTGAGGAGTAACCACCTGCACGAGCCAAATTTAAAAGAAAATATTTCGGTCAAGACACCTTCTGAAAAACTAACCGATACAGAAAGGCGAGTTTCAACTGAAATCATTGCAGATACAATTTCCAAATTAGAAGAAACACACTTTCAAGGAGAAAATGATAATTTAAATTCGATATCAGTAGATGCTTCTTATCTTGCCGATGCTCTACAAACAAAAACAGAAAAGATGAACGAAGGTGAACTTCTTCTTTCTTCGAAACTCAGTCATTGCGACGATGAGTTAAAAGAAGAATTAGTCAAAACTGAAAATGACAATACTTCAGATGTACGTAAAGACTTAAATGATCATGAGAAGATACAAACCAATACTGAAAAAACGTCTCCTGATATTGGTAGTATGATAGAACCGATTGCTCAATCTGAAGAAGCCGTATATATTGTAGATGATGTTGAACAGAAAACAGAAAATTCTGATAAGTCAGCTATTGATACTAGCAAAGAATCAGAGAAAATTTATGAAACAGAACGAAACAAAGACGATTCTTCTTCAAACTTAATCGAAGCTGTCATTGACGATATTTCAAAAATATCAGTATATTCTATTACTGATAAACCTGTGCATTTACAAAAAAGTGAGGGGGTGAAGAAGAAATTCTTAGATCATGATCAACAAATTGAATCACAGTTGCAACAACTTCAAAACCTGAATGATCTTTATCCCGGAATAAATACAGAAGATGTTGGCGCGAAATCTCATTTCAAAAAGAAAAGATCGGCAGATCCAAAAAATAATACAATTTCTCAACATGATGATAATAATAATCTAGAAGATGAACTTTCTACTACGGCAAATAATTCTGGAAAATCCGCAGATTGTACGAAGATCATGATTGATGAAGGTGAAAAACTACAAAATCTATCAACGGACACAAAAAATTCATTGAACAGTTCGAAAGTTCTACAAGAAGTAAGTGTTGAAGTAAAAGGCAACTCCAACAAAAATTCTACACAAGCATCAAGTAAAAACAATGAAATAAGTGAAGATTCGCAAGAAAAAACTGAAAAACGCAAACAAGCAGTTTCAAACGAAAAAGACGAATCGGACATAAAAGCTAGTGGCTCTAATTCTCCTAAAAATACAAAACATTTGACTGTCGAGGAAAACCTAATAAATTTGGATGAAGATGAAGCTAATGGAAAACAAGAAAAGAGTTTGTACAGAAAGCTAGAATTCGAAAGTGAGCCTAAAGCTTCTTCTCAGGGTTTTGCTTCTAACGAAAAATCAAAAGCTTTCATATCAGAAGATGATAAAATTATTGGGTTAGAAAAAGATGATTTCAAAGAAGAAGACAAAATAATCAGCACCAAAGAGCACAGTTTCAAAGAAAATGTAACTGACATAGAAGATAAAATTGGAAACGAAGAAACAACCAATAGTGAAGATAACCAAGATGAATCTAGGAAAGCACCTGACAAAGATTCAGATGAAGATAAGGATGAAGAAAACATGGGAGGAGTTAAAACTAAAACAAAAAATGTCCTTGCAGATAAAAACGAACTTATTAAATCATTTGATAGTAAAGAGCTTCAAAATTCGGAAAATAAAGTCTTTCCAAATGATCCAAAGTTTGAATTAGACAAAATGCCTAGCATGAATTCTTCAAATGAGTGCCTTGAAAACAATTTGAAAACAATAGAAGAACCTATTGAGTTCTTAGAAAAAAGAACCTTGGAGACGAAAGAGCAAATAACAGTGAACGCCACAGATAAGTCCGAAAACAAAGAATATTTTGAAAGTTCAAAATCCACAAAGCAGAAAGAAGAAAAACCAAACATACCTGAAAGATCAAAATCTAATGATGATGTACCATTTTCAAAAAAAATTACTCTTGAAAATGTTGAAGATCCCAACCTAGGAAAGGAAGTTGTAGATCATTCTTCAGAAAAAATTGGAGCAGAGCATTTAAGAGAAACAAGTCTAAAGTCGGATTTACAAAATACAGAATCTACAATTGAAAATATAAATTCACCAATAAAAATATTCGATGAAAAGTCCAAAGTCTTACAAGCAGACGAAAAACTAGATGAGAAAAATCTTTTGGATAAGAACCAAATAGTTGCAGTGCAAAATTCAGCTGAAGGGCATCGTTCCTCAGAAACGAGCGTAGACAGAGCTAGCTCTAATAAAAATAAGCCTGCACAAGAATCCTTAAAAGAAAATATAAAAAGTAAAGAGTCTTTAAAAGATTCTAAAAGTACTGATGATTTTGAAAAGAAAAACGATGTCGCGTCCGAAAATCCCTTTCAAGGCGTTGATATTACAAACAAAAATATTTCCACCAAACAGTCTCCACCTAAGAAAACTGATCATGAAGATTTAACTTCATTAGAATCTCCAGACATTTTAAATTCTGCTGGTAGTAGTGCTGAAACTTCAGCAGACTTTTCAAGTATAGGAAAAGACTTAGATTTCTTTGAAGATACAATTAAGTATTTGAAAAATGCCACAGAACATTTAGGAGGAATAGAAGACGCTTTCGAACCAAAAAATAGTTCTGTAGATGTTTCAAAAGATGCAGATGTATTAAATCATGCAGCAGTTTTAATACAAAGTGCTTTTAGAGGATATCAGGTTAGAAAAGATTTGAAAGAAGCAGGAAATAAAAGCCAAAGTGAAAGTTTAATTGAAGCAGAAGAAATTCAGGATAAACGTTCCCATGATAATAAAAAATTAGATTTGGGTTCCAATGAAGAGAAACAAAACAATGCAGCAACGAAAATTCAAAGTGCTTTTAGAGGTCATCGAATTAGAAAACATCTAAAGAAACCAATTAATGAAGAAGGAACAGAACACCAAAGTCCAGATAATGTACCTTCCTCATTTGGTAAAGATACCTATCTTCAGTCACCATCAAAAAATGTCTTGGGAAGTAATTTAGTAAAAAGTCAAATTCCTGTGGCAGTTATACACCCGACAAAATATTCAAGTTCCATGGAAGAACCACATCAAGAAAAAGTTTCAGAAGCAAGAGCCACAAATTCAAAATCCATTTCTCCACATGAAAGAAATATTATTGCAACAAGTTCACCTTCAAAACAACTTAGATCCAGTCAATCAACTTTGGTTGAAACTATAAATCACAATAAAGTGAAATCTTCACCGCAAAAAACTCCTCTCTCAACAAGAAAAAAACCTCTTGAAAAGAAACCAAATGTCAAAACAAACGGTTCGGATAGTTCCAAAGAAGCATCTTCATTCCCACGTAAAAGATCTATTGAAAAAAATGATCAAACCTTTATTCGTGATGATCTTCTAGATCAAACCGTCAATATGGATCAAACTCAAATATTGGGAAATAGAAAGCTAACTACAATCAATTCAAGAAATAAATCCAACAATTTCAAAACCAAAACATCTTCAACTGCAGACTTGCTTCAACGACCGAAAGGATCGAAAAATGTAAGAAATCAATTTGAAAGAAAGGGAAAATCTGTGTCTATAAATGGAAGATCTCAAAATCAGGAATCTTTTGACTTAGAGACAATCAAAAAAGAACTACTTTCAACAACATTCAAATCACCTCCACAATCTGGTACCAAAAAGAAAAACACAACTAAAGTTAAAAGCGGAAAGAAAAGAAGTCCGGTTAAGCAATCTAACACAACCAAGATTCCGCAGAAATCTCCAAGTAAAATAATCAATAGTAATCACACTGTCAAACAAGCTGAGTCACCAAGTTTTGCAAACACAGAATTTAATAATCTATCAGTCGCTATTAATGAGAACTCCTCCGTTATTAGTGAAAGTGATCTTGCCAAGACATTTACTGTAGAATCTGATTTAAATATCAACCCCGATAAGCAAGAGACAGACAAAAATACGAAAAAGAAAACGTTAAATAAAACTTACACAGTGAGGTCTTCATTGAATGAGGTTGAACATCTCAATTCCCCGCTACACACCTTTGAAGAAAACGCTGACAAAAGTTCTGAAGGCTTATTTGATAGCTTAAACAAAGATGTGGATAAGTTGATAGCCAATGTCCACGAGAAGTCAGCTGTGACAATCCAAAAAACTTTCAGAGGCTTTAGGACAAGAAAAAATTTGAAGAAAGCTTTACAAAGTGGCACCACTGAACCTCTTAATAATAACAACTTAAGTACTGCTTCAACATCCCAAGAAAAGAAAATCAAATCATCTTCTGAAAGAGATGAACAAAGTCCTTCAAAGGACATTCTGAAAGAAAGTCCAGAAATCGAAGGGAATACATTAGTTGAAGAAATAGAGAAAGAAAGTTCAAAGCCAGCTGAAATAGTGCCTGATCTAGCTCTTGATAAAGCAGCTACAAAAATTCAAAAAACGTATAGGGGCTATAAAACAAGGAAGACCTACAAAAATATTAACAAGAAAGGAAGCAAACTTGAAACCAATCAAGTAATTGACAAAGTTACACACAACATTATGGTGGAACCCGAAAAACTTCTCAAGGAACACAAGTTGGGAAAAGATGTAGATCTCAGCAATGAAGATGTTACAAATCGAAATCTAAAACACTCAGCTATAACAATTCAAAAAACTTTCCGAGGGTATCAAACAAGAAAAGATCTTAAAACTAAGAAACTTGCAGCTGTCGAGAAAGAAGGTGAAGAACGGAATACAATCTCTAAGACTAAGGCAGATGATGTAAAACTGTATTTGAAGGCCGACAATGAACAGGACATAGAAACTTCGGGTATGTTTGAAAGTTTGCAAAGAAGTATTGAAGATTATAAAAATTCAGTTCTTGATAAATCTGCTACAACAATACAGAAACATTTTAGAGGCTATAAAATGAGAAAGGATTTAAAAACAAAAGGTGTCAGAAGTGAAATAGCTTCAGATACTCATATATTAGGAAACAAAGAACAAGTAAATGAAGAACAATATGAAGTAAAGGAGAGCTCAGGTGAATTAGGGACTAGTAAGTTAGATAAATCTCCTTTAATAATAGGAACAGAAGATCAAATTAAGGAAACAGCTCAAACTTCTACTACTGATCTTGAAAAGTCTGCAACTACTATTCAAAAGAATTTCAGGGGATACAGAGCACGGAAAAATATAAAAAGGAACACAAAGCTTAATGATCGTGAAATAAAACATCAAAATATTTCAGAAAAAGCAAGCGTTGGAAACATTGGCAATGCAACAAACAAAAGTAATAATTATGACATAAAAAAGGAAGATACAATTGATAGTTTCGATGTAGAAGAATTTCATAATGAGGTTTTGCAAAAGTCTGCTGTAGCAATTCAAAAGACGTTTAGAGGTTATAAAACAAGAAAAGATCTTCTAAGTAAGAAAATCTCTACAAAATCGGAAGAAGATAGTCGAAAAATTGAAGGAGTCACTTTAAACAAAACTCAGGAGCTTACTAAAGAAAACACCAAGTTCTTCAATTCAATTAAAGAATCAATTATATCTGAAGATATTAGAAATTCTGAAGAAGAACAAAATCTTGAAATTACTACTGAAACTGGAGACATAGATAATAAGTTGCATCAGTCAGCTGAAGATGAAAATTCTACCAATCCCCAGGACAATATTGATAGTCCCAGCGGTATTGCTTCATCAGAAGATCCACTGCAAAGTAAAAATTCTGAGTCCAAATATCAGAAATCGTCTTCAGCAGGTGCAGTACTTGAAGATGCTGCTTCAACAATTCAAAAGGCATACCGGGACTACCAAGCAAGAAAGATTGATCTTTCCCGAAAAAGCTATTCTAATGGAACTCATCATGACACAACACCCAAAGAAGTTATTGAGAACTCAGATGAGTCAAGTATATTCATAGGGCCAGACACTTCATTTGACTTATCAGATGTGGAGAGTGTTGAGACAAAAAGTGAAAAAGCATTTTACAATGACAAAAATAATTCTTCAGAATCTAATACTCCAAAAAATAAAAGCGAAGAATGTCTTGGATCAACAATTAGTATTAAAGTTCATTGTGAGGATCGAGAATTTGACAATGAAGGTGAGGCGACCCCACAAAAGCTTCATCTCAAAAGGAGCATAATTGAACCTACTGCTCCCCCTTTAGATGAAATTCTCAAAGCCGAAGAACCGATTTGTGCTAGTCCGAAATTGAAATGGTTTGTGGGTGATGATCCTATAATCCCATCTGATAGTAATTCTTCAAAATCTTCTTCACCTTCTCCTGCTCCTCCTTCTGTAGATCCATTGATTCCTACTTCTAGTAGAATTAATACTTTGAGTAACATTGATGCATGTCGTGAAAATTTAAATTCTAATCAACAACTAGCGCCATCTATTGATTCAGCTGTAGTTAGTACTAGTAGTTTGTTGCATACTAATAATACTGAGATACATGGTAAAAATTCTTTAAATAAAAATTCTGAGATAGTTTCAGCAAATGAAGAAGAAAATTTAAAGAAAGACGAAATGAATTTGGAAAAAAATGATTCAAGTGAAGATATATCGAACAAAGTCGATGAAGTTGCTTCAAGTGTTGGGAAATCCAACGAAAATCTTTCCAACAAATCTAAATCAAATGATACAGAAGCAAAATCTAAAGAGAACAGTGAAGTCAAAGAGGAACCCAACATAGAAGTTACAACAGATTTATGTAAGAACTGTGCAGAGGGAATTCATGATGGTGGAATTTGTTCGAAAGACGTAATCAAAACATCAAGTAAGTTCAATTTTGTTTATTATTAATATCTCGTTTAGTATTATTCAAGTAAACATTTTAGAGACTGATCAAACTGCATCAAACCCATCTGATCAAATAAAGGAATTTGTTCGAATGGAAGAGCTGAATCAAGTCCAATCTCCTGATGAAAATTCAGAATCTATGGACATTTCTTCACAAAAGGAAGATTTTCCACATTTAACAGCAGGTGATGTTACGAAAGAAAGTTCTGAAAACAAAGCTGGAATTTCACAATTGATACCTTCGAATGACTGCCCTGCTATATCTCTTATACCACCGTCATCAGAAGATGATATTTCTGAAATGGATTCAAGTCTTTTGGTTAAACATGATGATGAAGGGGTCAAGAACAAAAAGTCAAGCAGTGCTACTTCTCAAAGTAAAGACACTAACATAATCAAAAAAGAAGATACTGAAATAAATGACAAAGTAAATGTAACTGAAGCAGCAAGCGTAAACGTTGATGAACCTGATATCGTTGAAGAATCCGATAACAGTTCTGATAAAGATATATCAACAGCATTAATAAATAAAATTTCAGAGGAAGATAAAACGATATTAACAGAAGAAAATGAGATTGATAATTTAGATAAAAAAGTAACTGAAATTGTGAACACATCAAAAGAAAATAAACTCAATGAAACCAAAAGCGATTCTTCAAATGAAAATGATTCAAAGAAATGTAGTTCTTCAGATCATGAAGAGCCTGTTGCAGATGCATTTAAGACGCTACCTGGAGAGGAAGGTAAAATAGTAGAACATGGATTTGAAGATGATTTTAGTGACGCAAAGAACCAAGAAACTTTAGAAACAAATAAAAATAAAGCTACAAATAAAAGTCTTAAAAATTCAAGTGAACCAAAAGGACTTGAGAGTAAATTATCGAAAGAAGAAGATTCTCAAAATTTATTGGGTGATAAAATTTTCGATAAAGAGAATACAAGCAAGGAGTCTCTCGACAACAAAGTAGAAAATCTTGGTTCAACAGCTTCCATTAGTATCGAAGGTATTAATAATAGTAACGAAAAATTAGACCAAAACACTTTAACTCAAAATGTGGAAATTGTAAAAAAAGAATATGAGGAAGATACTCAGGAAAATGACATTGATATTAAACAAGTGTCAAAGATTCTTTATGAAGATGAATCTTCACCTAAGCCTACAGACAAAATAATTCCGTCAGAAGTCTCAAAAGTTCACGGAACAGTTGATGTTACCGAAACAAGGATCCAAAATGAAGACCAGACAAAAGTTGACTTAGAACGCAATGCAGACAAAACCGCTTCAGTTCTTACAATAAACAAAGAGCAAGCACAACTTCTGGAAGATATAGAAATTGCCGCAAAGCTTATCGAGAGCAGCCGCTTAGATCCTCAAGCAAAACTTCTTGAAAACGAAAACAAAAACAAAATTGTTAAAAAAGAAATGTCCATAACAAGTAACGAAGTTAAGTTAGATTCTAACGAATTTTCCAAAGCTAATGAAGAACAAAATTCTGAAGATAAGGCTCAAGTTGAGGCTAAACTAGAAAAACTAATTGAAGATAACCTTAAACCAGCTGAGTATGTTAAGAACACAGTTGATCTGAAAGATCTTCCCATCGGCAACTCTTCGCAAGAAGTTGTCGAAGAGCCATGTGTGAAAAAAGTTATTCCTCCGATACCATACTCAGCCAGTTCAGACCCAGATGAATCAGAACTTGAATCAACTACAACAAAAGCTGAATCCACTACCACAACATTTGGTTATGATGAAACCTCAGAAACTGATGCCTTAGATATACCATCATCAAAGCCAGATATAATCGATGCTATGACTGAAAAGCTTCGAGAACCTGAAGATATGGTTGCACGAATGCATCAAAGACGTGCATCAGAACACAAAATCTCCATTGATAGTGTAACAGATCAGCAGGCAGTTTTTGAAGAACCAATTTGTGAACCCATAAAATCTATGCAGAAGATTCAAAAGTCCAGCTCCACAGAAGCTGAAGATGAACTGGTCCTTCAGAAGCTTCAAAGAGGTGATACAACTCGTGAAAGCAGTGCTCAGAGTGAATCTGTTGTTTTTGGAGATTCTACCTCACAACTGACCGAATCTGAAGATACTTTCAACGAGAATTTGGAACTTCATTCTCTTCATCGGATGAATACAATTTCGGAAAATCGAGGTACTTTTAAGCATCCAAATCATCTTTGTAAGTCAGTTACCATCGACGATACAGTGAAGTATATAGATCCAGAAAAGTCGACCGAAGAAAGTGGAAACAGTAGTTTCTGCATGGATGATGCCTTATCAGAAGATGTCCGCAAGAAAATGATGGCCTACTCTGTTTCTGAAGCTGATTCGGACTACTATGATGTGGGAGACCATCAAACCAACAATCATCTTCATGATGATTTCAATATTAGCACTGCTTTGGACAATTTTCCATCGACTGACACTGATACCACTATTGTCTCTGCTGCAGCAACTAAAATCCAAGCTGGTGCCCGGGGATTTCTGACTCGCCGCCGAATTCGTCGTGCTAGTATGGGAACCAAGACCGATGAACAAAATTTGTCATTCGGCAACGAGGCAATCGGTGAATCTCTCGATCGATTGGCAGAGGAAGAAGTTGGACGGCGTCAATTTAATCGTCAAACTGGCGTTAACTCATTGCCCTCGGCCTTGGAACATTCCGATGAAATGTCGTCCCCTCTCGGTGAACACGACCAAATTGAGAAAGCCACTACATCAGAAAAATATTCTTTAATTAAAATCGAAGAAGAAAAAACCAATAAAGTGATTGCCACATCATTAGAGAATGACGTCAATGACTTGCCAATGAAGCCAGAAGATGAATCATCCCAAATTGTATCTAATTTAGAGGCCACTGTGGCACGACGCCTCACTTTGCAGCGTGGTGATGCTATGCGAAATGATTCTACACCCGATGACGAAAATGGCAATGGCAAACAGGTGGATTTAGCCAAAAATACTCAACATGCTTCTATGGGGAGTATATTAGTTCACGAGAAGACTATGGTGGAATCAACAACAACTACGACAACCAGAACAACCACAGAACGAAGGAATTATTCTGACGCAGGTAAGTTGTCTTATACATATTTGTGGTGATTTTTATTTAATTAAATCAAATTTAAATTAAATGAATGAATGAATTTCAGAACCGCAGAGGGAGAAATATCTCTTGGCAAGAAAATTTAAAGCTAGAAATTTATAGACGTCATTCCTTTTGAATGGCATAAAATACATTTAAAGTATGAATGAAACATTTGATGCTAATTGGTACCTAAAAAACAATGGTTGTTATTCTGTTGATAGAAAAAAAGACAAAAACAATTTTATTATATTTTTGACAAATAGTAACAACATTATGCTTTACCATTAGGCTTGATCGTAAAAACTTTAAATAGACTGGCCTTTGCATTTTATTCTGCCTCTAGAAGTTGATAAAAAGCATGAAAATTGTAAATCAATCAATTTTCGAAAACTATATTAGACTTACTTTTTCACCAATCATGATTATCGGAAGTATGTACATACATCGCATTATTACATACTTCACGCTCAATCCAACGCCAAAAAACGCTTTGCTTGAATTAAGAAAATCACCTAATATATCAGAGTGTTTTTGAAAATCAGTATATTTTTTTGGCACTAAATGGGGTTTTCGACTATAGCGAATAGGGATCTATAGCAGGTACAGTTAATAACGGTTTATTGAAAAATATTTTTTGACTGAAAAACTGACAAAAAATCGAGATAAATTTTTTTTTAGAAGTTATCTGGCAGGAGCCGTTATTAATGGGGCAAAACATCAAAATCCTAATTCCAATGTTTGAATAAATGAGTCCAATATAAATAGGTGTACGATGTAGGTCGAGGTACAGACAGTTAGACAGAACCATCCATTTTTTCCGCGTTCTTTATCATCGTAGTGTCAGGTCATATAATATCTTGAGTTTGATTTTTTTTAGATTAGATTAGATTAGATCAAGTTTATTTAGCTTAATTTAGCTATTTTAACAATTTCAATAAATAATTATCTTATTTTAACATTTTTCTTAAATTTAATAATAACTAGTTTTTACAAATAATAATGCTTGTTTTTTGAATTTCGTAATATTTTTTTCAGTTTTTACATTATCTGGAAGCTCATTGAATATTTTAACTCCTTTAAAAAATAACATGTTTTGGGTTTTTGAATTTCTAAAAAATTGCACATTTAAGTTGTTATTTGTTCTTAAGTTATGAGGTTGTACACTGGCTCTAGTTGATAATCTTCTGCTTAGATAATTAGGTAGCATGTTGTTTTTAATTTTAAATATAAAAATAAGTGTACTCATTACAATTCTTTGTTTAACATTTAACCATTTAAGCATATCCAGCATACTTCGAATGGATGTATATCTACTACAATATAGTATAGAACGCTTTGCTTTATTTTGTAACTTTTGTAAACCATCCAGCATACCTGAAGAACCCAACAGTAGTATTGTTGGACAATACTCAAAGTGGGGTCTTACTATTGTATTATAATTTTTTATTGCCATTGGGATACATAATTTTTTTCTTATTTTACGAAAAAAACCGATTTTTTGGCAATTTTTTTATATACATATTCGAAATGTTTCTTAAAATTAAGTTTACTATCTATTATAACACCTAAATATTTAATTTCATTTATACATTCAAATTCTTCTATTTGGTTTATTGAATTATTTTCGGGTAGTAACATAATTTTGGTTTTTTCTACATTTAACATAAGCTTATTCATGTTTAAATACTTTTTAATGCTTCTTAATTCATCAATTAACTTATTTTTACAAACGCTTAATTCCAGGTCATCAATATACAAAAGCCCATCATCAGCAAAAAATTTAATTTGACAATGTTTTATATTTTTTTAACGAATTCAATAATTAATTTTAAATCTCTTTTCTTATTTTCAACAATTTTTAACTTATAAATTTTTAAAAATTTTTAATAATTTTTTTAAGAAGAATACCTACTCAACTTTTTTGACTAATTAAAACTAATTTTTGTTTTTAAAAACTCGAAAGTTTAATTTATTTTAATTTTTGTTTCGTATGAAATTTTAAAGTTCTGTTAGTATTTTATTAAACAAGTTTTATTTGATAATAATTTTGTCTTTCATTTTTATTATTTTTATTCAACACACATATTTCTTCATGAACAGAGCAAATATTAGAAGATAATATTTACTGAGAAAAAATCACATTTAAAATAACAAAAACTCACCCTAAGATCGCTTATTCAAAATAAATAAATTTTTAATTAAAATAAATTATCTGAATCCCATATACAAACCATCATCAGTAATATGAAAAAAAAAATATTATTATTATTATTGTTTTCTTAAATTTTTCAGCCGTATCCAACAAAAAGGAGAAAATCAAATGGTTTGCACTGCGGCAAAATTCAATGCCCGTTCAAATTGACTCTGAAATATTTCGTGTTTTGCCCAAGCACATGCGGAAGCGGATCAAGAGTGCCGAAGGTGAAAAACCAAAACGCATCCGTCTTCCCCGAGACTAATGGGCGACATTACATTGAGATTTATCGTACCATAAAATATATGTATTTTGTAAACGTCCAAAAAAGCAAAACAAAATAAACAAAAGAATCATTTTCTAAATAAACAAAAGTTAAAATAAAATTAAAATAAAATGCAAGAAAATTCGCACAGCCTTGATCAGAAAAATATTTAAATCAAAAAAAAAAAAAAAATTATTTAATACAAAAAATATACCGCTAATTTTTTTTGTTTACTTTTATTAGAATGGATCTACATGGTGAGGGTCAGTAAATCTTTTATTTTTTATTCCTTTAATGTAATACTGATTCCTTATAAATGGAAGTGCTATACAATTTATAGTCATTTTTGCACATCTGAATTTATTTTTTAATTTTTCACATTTTGGCATTCTTTCAAATTAAAATTGTTCGCCTTTGCCGACCAGAACCAATCATTCTTATGACGCATGAGGTGTTTATTTTGACCACAAATTAAAACGACTGAGAGGGTGCTTTTGATGCGGGTAAACATCATTCTGCACGTTTTCATGTAAATTCTTATTAATTCACAATTTTATAAAATTCAAATACAAACTTATGTCCACAAATCGGACACGTGTTGAATATTTGAATGAGCCAAATATCTGTCATTCATGATTTTCATCTTTTCACTGTGGACCTAGAAAATAAGAATTTTTGAAGACCATATTCATATACCTAGATTTATTTTTTTTTTTTTTGTTTTTGTTCTTTGTTTTGGAATTTTTGAAAAATATTAAGGAAATTGTTTTGAGCTCATTTAGAGCACTTGATGACGCATTTGGCGACTGAATCTACGCATGAGTTGTATTTTATTTGTGCAGAACAAATATAATGCTTATATTGACGTTGATGTGCAATTTTTATGAAATTTTTTGGACGTCTTTGCTTGCAAATTTATTTTTGTTTTATTGACTTGATTTTATTATTTTTTATTTGCCAATAAAAAAAATCTACATAGTTTGATGATTTTTTTCCACATTCTTTGCATTTTTATATATCTGAGAAAGAAAAATGTTTTTTTTTCTTTTTGGAAAATTGAATTTGCTGATGGATATATAGAACTTGGGTTATTTTTATGCAATTAATATTTCGGTTGTTGATTGGAAATATTAAGTCTTGACTTATATTAATGTTTATTTATACATTTGTACATTATGTGTAGTTTTCATGGATTAATGAGGTAAAATATTCATTTTTGAATAATAAATTGTAAATTATTGTATTTATTCCCAAAATTAATACAAATAAATAATAGCACTTAAATTCATTATATCTTAATTGAAAAAAAGTAAACGTTGTGATGCAATACATATACGCCGAATTGAAGTTGACAAAAAATTTCCCCCAAAACCGTTTTTTTTTTACACGGAACATTGGGTACTATGAGTTATTTTACTAAATCAATATTAACTGATTTTTTTTTATATGAAGAGTGTTTCTTTAATGCTATATACATATAGGTATACTACATAATTAATTTAGTGATTTAACAGACTTAACACGATTTAAGCTTTTAACGGTCTTCAATCAACAAAAATTGGCGTTAAGTCCATTCAGATAACACTATATCCGTGAGATGAAGTGAATATAGTTTAAAAATTTGCATCATTTGTCCCACTGTTAACTGAATAGTCCGAATGAGGTTGCTCAGAAACGAAACGCCAATTTTTGTGGACCGCTAAAAATGAGGTTTAAATATTTTGAAACACAAAGAAAAATGTTGTTAAAAATTATACTAAACATTTTTCAAAAATAATTTTTGTCCAGTTTTAGAATTATGGTAAAATTAATGTTATGCTATTTAATAAATCGATAGATGATGGTATATCAAGTTGGACTTTGCATATTATTGTACCTCAAATTCTAAAGCATACACCCGTTTGTCATCCTTATTTCATCACAGTTATTTTGAACGCCAGAATATTCTTATAATTTTGGTCTTATCCAAACTTTACTTTGGAAAAAAGACCAAACAATTGAAGAAAACAAACAGATTCCAATAACCTGCAATTACAATCGCATGTCCAACCTGGTAGCTCTCGATTTCCCCTGCGACCGACGCGATGACGACCGAAGACGGCGCGGTTGCAGCGGGTGGCCAATTTGACAATTTTTATAAAACACAGTTTTCTAGCACAGTACACATAAAGAAGGTAATATCTTTAGAGTTTTCATTTTTGTTCTCTACTGCGCATCTGTTGTTGTTGGATATTGTTGTTTACAATATTACCTATTCGGCCATATTGGAATTTTGTTGTTGTGTTTATGTGTTAATACTCTGTCATATCACCATGCCGGCCATCTTTATTACCCTTTTGACAGGTCTCGTTTTTGAAAACCTGCGCAATATAATACCTTCTATATGTGTACTGTGGTTTTCTAGCACTTTTTCCAAAGCACTTATTAAAAAAGAAAAACATGTCAGAAATTTTGTTTTTAAATTCTTTTAGGCCTTTTTTAATTTGAGGGAATGAAAAAGCGTCAAAAAACGATTTCTGAAAACATTCCCAGAAAAACTTGACTTTTTCCTTAGGAAGAAAGGCCAGACATTTGTACTCAAATTTTTTGGCGTTATGACGTAATTTACGGGAAAACAATAATACTTTTTCAAAAAAAAATTATAAAAACAAAACTATGAACGTTAGCAAAATTAATTAGTACAAATAACTTTTTAAAGTTGTCTGTCAGGTTAAAAGTATTTACAATTCAAATTTTCGTTTATCTTGAATTTAAGATCAATTTTAATAATTATATTCTGCTTTTTATATTTCTCAGTAAGACCAATATTCAAGAAGTTGCAACATTACATAAATCACTGAACAACATTAGATTAACAACAAAGCTAGTGCAAAAATATGCAGAACAGGTTGTTGTAAATTGTGAACGAGTGTTTGGTGTCATTCAGGAACTTCTTTTGTACATGAAAACAACAACTATCATCAACATAGAAATATTTGTACATAATTCTTTTCAATATTCTACTCCCTAAAAAATGCCCTAAAATATTGTCCCACGGTAGTGTGGCCACGGCCGCCATTTAAAGTGTAAATTAAAATCTGAAAAAATGTGACCACTAAAGTTATATATCCCAAAAAAGAACTAGAATAAAGAATGTTCTGCTAAAGAATCTTAAAGTTAAATAAACTTTTTCCTTAGATCAAAGCTTTCACTATAAAGATAAAGACCTTTTCAGAATCATACATGGTAGTTCTTATCCTTATCTCAAATATGGTCAACGTATGCGAGTCACAAGACCTACAGCTTGCATTCACATTTTGATAAATGTATCGCCCTTTTCAATTCTGCGCCTCTTGCCCATTCGCCCCGAACAGAACTGCTTGCCCACTTCAAGCATTTGTAGGCCACACTCTTGAAGACTTATTTTCAAAGAATTTTAATATTTCGGTCGATTCGTTTCATTCAACACAATTTTAATGATTTTGCTAATGAAGTGAGTTGGCTTCTGTTTCTTTAGACTTATCTACTGATGTTCTCTGCCCATTAAACCAAATTCTGTGGCCTGCATTCTATTCGAGATTCTAGAACACGTTTATTATTTTTAAGAGTTGATTGAAATCTACATTATTCTACACTCGGACTCGATGCTCATATTGCCCTAGTTTCTACTTTCCAGTCTGCTGAAATACTTAGTTCTTTAAGCTTTTAGCATTTCAGCTACACATTCGCTACGGATTCGATGTCCAATAAATTGAATACAAATGGGATTGCTTTTGCTCTTTAGATTTGGCATCGTCCGGTCTATGGATGGGCACTATATTGGTTTGGTCGGTCGGTCGGCATTGTGGATTTGCGTAGGTATAGTTGAATTAAAAATCCAATTGCCGTCCACACGCTTGAATGGTTGCATTCCGAGATAATAATTATATTAATGTTTATTTCTAATGTGGAATTTATTATAATTTACATAAACAGTGAACTTGATATGTTGTACAATATCAGGCACGGATTTTAAAATTATTGATTGAAATTATTTTAGCTGACCGAGTACCGAGGCCGTTCGTTTTCAGACCATGGTGGTTTTTGGCGGCGGTTGGTAGAGTGTGCGAATAAATATGCAAAAATATTCTTAGCTCTTAATTTTTCATAAGAAAATATACAACAAAATATACTAAAGTGCTTTCCTCCGAATGAAGAAAAGAGACTTACGCAGTAAAATTTAAAGAATTTAAATTGATACATGGAGTGTTTCTCAAATGAAACTATCGACATGCTTAAGAAGATCGGATGCAATATGTGAATAGGAAACAATAAACAAATCTTGGCACACCTCTTTCAAAGAGAATGTTATTTTTAGCTTAAACCTAAATTACATAAATGATTTATTTTTGTAGCATATATACTAGAAGTAGGGCGAGAAGCTCGAGAAAAGTTAGTCTGTCTTGATTGAATAGGTTCTAGGACCTAGACGAGTGCGGAGCATAGGGCTTCCCATAGTCCTACGCGCTATCGTGTGTGGTTTCTGGAGGTGTATTTAGCTGTCTGACTATCCAGTTGTGCTGATTGCTGTTCTACTATTCTTCGCCAAGTCGGTCAAATTGTCTCATAAATGGAGATGTGGTTTCTCCACATTTTGGACTGCTTACCGAACGCAACCTCCCGATCTAACTGTGAATATCTTGTTTGATTCCATCATCAGTAGAAAAACTACTTAAAAGGAATTCCAAATTTTCTACCATAGAAAAATTTCTTTTTGAACAAATGAAGAAATTGCTGTCGCAGATTCCACTGAATTAATCCGTTCCTAGTCGACAAAGCTACGTGCAATCACTAAATCAACCACAGGAAAAGTATTGCTGACAGTTTTCAGTCCTGCCTATTATTGAAAATTGTTGACTTAAAGTGGGGAAACATGACACAAAGAGCATCTGCAGTGTGCATTACATTACGACAGAATTTTAGGTGCGCAGGTTAAATTGAAACAAGAAAAAAAAAAACAAAAAAAATATTCAACAAAAATAAACCGGAATCAAAATAATAAGAACCGTTTTCATTCAAAACGAAGTGGAAACGAGAATATGTTTTCTCGAGTTGTTCACCTTGAAGACCATCCAACTTCGCAAGTGACTGTATATCCAACGAAAACATCAAATACTTAAACTCTCCTACTATTTCTAAATACTTTCACTCCTACTCTCAAAAATATTTTGTTTACTTTTCTATATTAAAAGTTATCTAATTTAAATTATGAACAGTTGCGATATATAAAAACAAAACCAAAGTTGTGAAAATTATTGTTTTAAAAATTAAAAATAAAATAAAATATTAAATATAAAATTTTAAAAAGTTTTAATATTCGTTTTAATTTATTTTCATTTTATATTTATGAACAGTTTGTTTATCTTTATAACAGTTAATTATTTAACAATCACTTTCGACAGGTCATTAAAATTTCAAATAATAATTTGAAATTTGATAATTTTGTTCGAAATTTCATATCCTCCATACGAAATGTTTGACACCTTCAACTTATTGACACCTTCAAAAAGAGCTGCTTTATATTTATTTATTTAAAAATTGGATCTTTTCCCATTAAAAGATCAGACCACCACCAAGTAATACTCTGTCTCACCTCCGATCTCCATATGCTATTAAATTCAAAACACCCATCAGCAAAACAAAACGACGGACGATCT
This sequence comes from Syrphus vitripennis, assembly GCA_958431115.1. Taxonomy (NCBI): domain Eukaryota; kingdom Metazoa; phylum Arthropoda; class Insecta; order Diptera; family Syrphidae; genus Syrphus; species Syrphus vitripennis. The sequence goes on from OY288108.1 coordinate 31,803,984, forward strand.
CTTTTTCGCATGCAGAGGACATGGCTGATGTTGTGGTGTCATTAAACAAGAATATATTCACCTTGGCATTGCGTCAGTGAAAATTCAAAATGTAAAAATATAAATTGTATATCCTATCTACCTACTACTTTAAGAAGAAAGTGGCATTTAAAAACAAAATTCAAAACAAATATTATCCAGTGGGAGGTGGAAAATGGAAATGCTTCAGTCGTTCTCTCAGCTGAATCCAATAATATCTTCTACATGATTAATGTTTTTGAGAATTAATTTTACGACTCTGTGCGGACGCTATTTAAATTATATTTTTAAGTAATTTCGCATTTTATCACTTTACTTAATATGTCCATTTACATTATTTTGTTGGGGATATTTATTTTTAACATTACAATAACGAGAACGAACGACCAATGTAGCTTCGCCTCTGGCTCTTTTCGTGTTTGGAGTGATCGATATGGCGAGTTTGTTTGCTCGTGAATCACACTATTTGGAATTCCTTTTATCTCTATAAATAAAAATTTTAGCCAAGTAGGTGGTAGACTTGAGGGTGGAAAGGTAATTTGTTTTTATTAATAACTTATCTATTTTTACTCTACTTTATGTTATGACTGTAGTGCAGCATGACCTTGGGAAATGAATAGACATTAAATGGGAATTTGAATTTAATAGAAAGAAAATTTTTATTTGGTAAAATGATTTAAACCTGTTGGCTGATACAAAACTTAAACATTTATGTTCTAGTCAATCCCACTTATCGGGAAATTAGGGCCAGAAGGGCAACTATAAGTCACGATGAAGTAATTTTTTACCACCTCGTGGTGGTCCGGACTAGAGTACGTCGTGTCTCCATCAAACCGTCTTACGCTACAACGTAATTGGAGACTTAAATGCCAAGGTTGCCAACGTAAACAATTGACTGAGACATATCATGGAAAAGCAAGGAGTTGGCAATGGCAAATCACAAGGCCAAACGATTTGTTACAAGAGGGACCATTTTTGAACACAACACGTGTCATGGAAAAAAAAACAAAGAATTAGAAGCAGTTTACAGGTCTTTCGAAACATATAAGGTACAGATATGGGCATTGAAGAGACAACCTTACCATCTTGAGTTAGCAACCATCTGGTGATGCAACCGTATAACATAACGTACTGCTCATTTCGCAGATCTCAAGAAAATAACAAGATGTCTAGTCTAAGTTTAATACCGATAAAGTAAAAGGTTTCAAAGTCCGCCAACAATAAGGGGATCGTATCCGTATCTCTAATGATGAACACCATTCGAGGATGAACCAACATTTTTAAACAGGTGCGTTATTATTACTCAGTTATGAAATATGCGATTCGCATAATGCGAAGAGGAAATAAGTTGATGAATCTACCAATTCATTTAAAATTGCTTCAATTTTTTGTTTTTGTTTTTTCTGGGTCAAAAATAACTTGATTTATTTTACCCATGCAAAGCCCCAATTTCCCATCTCAAAGAAAATAAGAAAAAATTAGGTGTCTAGTACGAAATTTTAAAATTTTTCGTTTTTTGAATTCTATGAATTTTGAAAACCCCTACTTTTTTTTTAATTGCTTAAGCACATTTTGTATTCCTTATATATAAAAAATTATATTCCTTAAAAAAAACGCATTAATATAAGGTAGAGGTCATTTTTATAACTTTTATACATTAAAATTTAACAAATTAAAGATATTCCAAATAAATTATCATTTGCTAACGAACATAATACTTAAACTATTATTCTCTGCCAGAGTCTTCAGTATTTTCATCACTTTCAGAAGAATCAATTGTATTGGTCCCCGTCATTTCTTCATGTTGAACTATCTTGTTAGAGTTTTCAGCCAGCACGTTTCGCATTTGATAAGGCATAATAAGACGGATATAATTAATGCTCTAAGCTAAGTGCTTTCTTCCTGTTAAGCTTGTACGAAAAAGAAGTACTTTTTGTTCCTACGTAAAATGCTAAGGCTTCTTCATGTATCATTAATCTTTGTTTTGAATAGTTTTTTATTATTATTATTATTTTTATTAATTAGAAATACTTTAGCAAGTATTTCGCAAATGGAATTTGATATTTAAAAAAAAGCTACATTTTCAATCTTTCATCACGCGGAGAGGCGTGGAGCTAATAATTTTACTGCGCTTCGTTTTTAGGAGTTGTCCTTTTGAACTTGAACCCCTTGTCTACTCTTCGAGCATCATCTAACTTGTTATTGCATTGCTTACTTTCAAATACAAAAAACTCGTTGAATTTATTACCATCAATTTAACGACATATGTAAATTTTCCATTCGTTTTCATTGTGCTTTTCCACATGCAAAATATCACACAATTTCACAATCAAATACTATCAATCTGAGAATCTAAAACACAATTGAATGACTCTTTCCTATGTAAGAACGTCAACGAAACTTTAATTAATGTCATTCAATGCAATTTTCCTATGCAGGTAGCCATTATTTGTCAGTTGTAGTTATAACAACTGATGATTTTAATCTAACAAATTCTAATAAGAAAGACACTATCATGCTTTGATTTGTCTAATAACAAATTGTAAGTAGGTGGTGCAGAGTAGTGTAATTTTTATATTTTAAATTGAACACGCGTTGAACAGAAATCAACTCCTCCTCAATTCTTTCAAAATTTATTCCAACAAAAAAATAAATTATATTCTGACGGAAAATCTCACAAAAGACCTCTTTCTAGTTTGATTTTGCATATTTATTCGGACATCAAATAATAAAATCGGTCTTTAGCCAACCAACCACCAACACAAACCTTACACAAATTTTCTATTTAGATAAATTAGCGGTGGTTGAATTACTTACCTTTGACGTCACAATAAACGTCATAAGATTCTTAATAATGATGGTGTTGAATATTTTTACCCCATTATATCCCCTCAATTGGCCAATTGAGCGATTTATATCATCAAAGCGCACGCTGCTCCGATGTGAAATGAAAGACGCAGGAAAAAATGAACGCATGACCGGAATGTAGCGCTATCGTGTGTAGGTTTATTGTATAAACAAGTTGGGGTTACCCCTTCAACCTGGGGTCTCGTGTCGACCAGGGCCGCATGAGCTTCCTTTTTGGAGCAAGCATAAAAGTCTTACTCCAAAAATGTAGCTCATAAGTATGTTGATTCTTTTTATTGATGGAAATGAAGAGTTTATCGACTGATGAAAATGAGGCACCTTTGGGAAAAAGCGTGCCAGTGTATCAAAATGGTGAAGTTTTACAAAAATCGTATTTGTAGATTTTTAGGTATTCACGAAGTTCATTTAGGTACTTATAGTTTAAAGGACAACACCCCTCGCCCTCTCCTATACGATTTTCATCTTGTCTCGCTTCAACTGAAACGCTTTCGCATTTTGTCACACCTTATGTAAGTCACCCTGCTACTCAATGACATACAAATTCAAATTCAAAAATATCGCAAACCAGTTGAATATAATCTTTCGGTACATCTTTGTATATGAAAACTATAGTACTCTCATGGCGAGTTTTTTTTAGGGTTGCCCGGATCCTGGTGGTGGCGCTGCAAAATGTGAGGTGCAAAATTCGATTTGGTGAGTATAATTGCATCCAAAAAATATCAATAAATATCATTTAAAACCTCCATAAGCTCTCCGCAAAAAAAAAAAGAGTAAGGGTTGCCGGCATACAGTAGATGTCGCCCCATTCGACATCCACCATGAGAGTACTATAGTTTTCATATACAAAGGGTACATGAAGTTTTCATTGGCGCTTGATTGGCAAATGAACATACCCTAAGTGGAGCAATGAAGCTGCGTGAGCGGGAGATGACGCCAAATTGTATGTGGCTTAGGCCATGAGCGTGCAGGGACAAGAGTGGTACCAAAAGAAAGGTAAATACTTGTACATCAAAACTACCAAGTTTTAGGAAAATCGTATAGGTGGGCATTTTGAGATTTTCACGTTTGAAGTTCATTAATCGGACTCATATATCATAAGAACTTTAGGACACACGCATATGTTTTTAGCATCAAATAAAAGGTGTGTTATTATTGTTATTATTTATTTTTATTCATGCATAGAATGTCAGTTTATTAGACTTGACCGTTCTTTATTCTGTCAGTTTCATTGAATTTTTGTGAACAACAACTTTAGGGTGCTACCACCAATTGGTTTTTACGAATTAATTTTTTTTAATTCGTTTACATTTTATTTGGCCGGAGTTATAGCTATTTCATGCTGGCCAGGCAATCATCAGACTCCTAGTGGTAAAAACGAATAGAAACAAATTAAAGAAATTAAAAGATGTTATTTAAATCTTTCAAATGGCGTTAAAATCATATTTGATTTGCGTTCATGAATTGTCCAAAGAGATGGAAAAAAATTTGCAAACTAATCGGTGTGAAATCCAATTCATGAAACTTACTAAAAAATTTAGCGACTCTATATAGAACACGTTATAAGACACGTTAAAAGATAAATTGGGAGTCGTCAACATTAAGGAATTATCCTACAACCTACAACAAAAAAAAAAAAACGGAAAACCCCTTAGGCGCTGAATTCAGTTCAAAACAGGGGAGCTCCGGCCTTGTGTTTTGTTGAAAAAAATAATAAACAGCTGGTCAATTCATATGATCAAATGGGTTTAAATCATACCTTGTTATTTCCATCTTTGTATAAATGATTTTTCAAAAAAAAAAAAAAAACAATAATCGTATAAACATTTTACAATAGCAAAAGGTATATTAGATAATTTAATTGAATTGAATTTATGATCTCACTAAATACTTCGAAGGCGTTGTAAATGTTAAATTTGCATTTTACTTTATATTATCTAAGTTAAAATGTTGAATTGAAAAAGTCAAGTATATTGCATTTTATGTCAGACATAAAATTACGCCATCGATTCGTATATACATACACGCATGTGTATCAAAAATCACGATTGTTATTAATTTATCCAAAGCACTTTGATGGTTTTTTTTATTGTTGTCTGATTGAATTATTTGAAAGTTTTGTAATGAACTTGAACTTGAGAAGATTATGTTGAGCGGTTAAGAGCTATTAGATTTGTAAAATTGAAGAAATCAGATTTTCATACTACATCAGAAAGATAGTAAATTCAATCTATGTATGTAGATGAAAATTTGTCCAGCCTGTTATAAATTTTTGTCGTGTCAAATCCCAGTTCAACTGTACTAAACGTTAAATTTTCAGTTTTAAAATTAATTTTTCCGAAACTGACATTTTTGAAACCTCAGAATGTAAAAGTTTTGTGTTAGAATCCTACCCGAAAAAAAGAATTTCGTAAGCACTTTTGCATAGACGGGTTACTGAACGCCACACCGGCAATTTTTTTTTTAATTTTATTAGTCTTACGTTTTTAAGTTTTACACTTTTTCAAAATGTCAGTTTTTTTTTCTCTCAGTATTGAACCTGGGAACTTCTTATTCTCATTCGAGCACTCTGCCTCTGTACTAAAGACGTGAATGAAAGAAATGAATTTGAATAGGTAAACTTTTTTAAACAATAAGTTTTTCGTCTAATTCATATAAATTTAAAGTGGTGTTCTTCTTAAAATATCGAAAAAAAATCTTAGTTAATTTCTATATGTATGTACTTTGTTATCATTGATTCAATCCGATTTCTTTTTAAAAATATTTAAATAAAGATCTCATAGTAAAATAGATGAATCTTATGTTTTTGTATTTTCTTTCTCTGTGTTAGGCCAAGGTATAAAATAAACACGCTACGATTCTGTTGTATATAAATATGAATAGATGAAATTATCAAGTTAATATTTGTCAACCTTTTTCCGAAAAATGAGCATGACCGTGTCATGGAATATCAAATTAAACACCCACATCGTCCTCATCACCCTTAACCTCCACACAATATTTGCCAACTTTAAACTATGTATACATTTACGTCAAACTGAAACAAATTATAACGACAAACAATCTATATAGGATCTTTAAGGAGCATGCTAATTTTGTCAAAATGTCAGAGTAATTAAAATAACGTGATTCAAACAAATTCATTTGCCAACAAACGTGGGAGACTTCTTATTCTCGTTTGTCCCTAAATAAATCAACAGGAAGTGTCTTTTAGCCACTCTGTCACCGTCATCGTTTCGCACACACGTATTCGCTCTCATTTATTTGGCAAAACAATTAGTTAGACATTTTATGATGGACAGATTTTCCCCCAGGGGACGAAACAAAAAAAAACATCTTTGACAGATTTTCAAATTTCGTGTGCATTTCATGTTCAAAAACATAGGTATAGTTCGAAGGAAAAAAAAAGAAGTACCCAGAAACAAATTTATTTTAAGGATTCGACATGCAATTTGACTATATTCGCAATTTTCTGCAAATGTCATATATGTATGCAATTGAAAAATGTACTGCGTCAATCGAAGGTTCGAATTCATAATGCGCTAATGGAAAACATCTTGTGGTGTGTTTTTGTAAACTTGGTTTGTCAAAATAATCATCATTTTTATTTTTCGTCGTGTAAATAAACACATAAACCACATAATGGAATTCAATAACAAAGAGAAATATTTCCAATGTTCGCGGTCATAATAAAAAGCAAAATATTTTTGTTTGGGTGAATAAGTGAGGGTCAACACTCGCTTCTTACTTTTTTTTTATTTCGTTTGTCTCTAGTTCAGAACGACTCAGTTCTCAAAAATTGGGTTGAGAATTGACAGCCGGCAAAAAAACAAGGCAAATTTTTCCAAAACAAAGCAATGTGTGATCTCGTATCTTCGGTTTCTTTAAAATAATAATGTTTTGTTAATTTGGAAAATTTTGCTATTTTTTTTTCTAACTGGGTCACCTCATTTGTTTTTGGATTCTGACAGTTTGAGAACAATTCTCTTTCAATTGTATCAAAACTCAAAAACATATAAAAATTTTGAGGGGGTGTATTCTTAATTTTTTAAATTAATAAATCAACCATTTTTCTTCTTTTGCAGTTAACTCAGAAATATTTATTTTTTGCTGCACTTCCACTTAGCATTTTTTCCGAAAAATCCAAAAAGTTAACAATTTGCTTAAGATATTTTTTAATTGATCACCAGTCCCACTCACGGTTGATTTAGCTGTGATAGCAGGGACAGATTAATAAACTAGGTGTGCAAGTATCTTTTTTCTCTTAAATTGTTCCCTAAATTATGACATTTTAAATAAAAAATAAAATAAATTGAAATTACTAAATTTAAGTCCTAATTCAAATTTAATTGTTTTCAATAACAAATTTTGATTTTATTTAAAATAATAATAATCAACAAATCATAAATAATTCTTTAACAAATTCACCCCACTTCAATGCCAAATGTTTTCAAAACAAAAGAAAAATGGCATACAAAAAAAAAAACAATTTAACAAAAAAAAAATCGACCAAAACAAAAACATTCATAAACTATAAACACTTAAATTATTTTTTGTTTTATGAGGTTTCTGATGGTGAAAATAGTAAAATAAAAAAAAAGCAAATAATTTATAAACAGAAGAATTTTTTTATTACTGTGGCAATTATATTTTCAAATTGATTTCTATTCATGCTAATAAAACATTTGTTATTTTGCCAAATGCTCACTGTTAGAATATTCTTTAAGTTTAAGACTCATTTGCACTTTAACAAAACATTTATGTTTTATTTTAATGCTTTTTTTTACGAATACTACTTATGAGGTGTATTATTAAAGAAACTGAACTTGAACGTATTCATTTGTTATTTATTTAAAATACAAAAATTAAAAGTTCTTGCTGTTTTGATATTCCATATACAGATAGAGCAATAAGAGAAGTAAGTTCAAATCAACTTGTTTATTTTGTTTAGTAACATAAAAAATTATACATATAGATAAATTATCTATGTACCTACAAACTATAACACTAGTTTACAAAATTTTGGGTCACCGATGCTACCTAAAAAAAACAACTTTTTTTTAATAATTTGGGGTCGCTGAAAACGAAAATGAAATAATAAAGTCATTGTCTTAAACAAAAAATTTAGTATATTCTATGTAAATTTGTTTTTTTATTAAATAAAGTAGTAATATGAAAACGATTTCGTATGAAAAAATGACTGACTTGTTTTTCTTATTTATTTCATAGCTTCTACATTTCTCGTTCAATCTTAACGAATTTGCTCTTCAAATTTTTGTTATAAAAATATATTTTATTTGCTCCAAAAAAATATTTTTTTATATTTTTTTTTTCAATCCACACGGTTCAATTGAAAATGATAAATTTTCACAAAAGGTCGAGAAAATCGATTTTTATAATCTTTTATTGCTTGTATCTTAATGAATTCGCCACCGATTATAACAAACCACATACCGTTGGAAAGCAGAAAGTACTATCTTTTCAAAAATATTTACTATATGTAAATTTAAAAGATCACTTAAGAGATATAAGCCAGTGTTCGAAAAATAGACCAAAAAATCCTTTTTTTGAGTATATCTCGAAAACGGTTCTTTGAAAAAAAAAATTAATGTCATTTTCGTTTTCAGCGACCCTAAGTTAGTAAAACAAAATTTTTTTTTTTAGGTAGCATCGGTGACCCAAAATTTTGTAAACTAGCCTAATCAATGCTGTAAACTGGTGGAAGGTCAGATTGTGACCTCTCACAATGTCAATCCCTAACAGTTTTTAATAAACGGCTTTTTTGATTTCGATAAACTACAATCTTTTTTCCACTCCGCCCATTACTAATTCAAACATGAAAAAAAAGATAATAGTTTTTCAAAGTTAAGTGCGCAATGTTTGAAACAGGTTTTCAAAAATAAATTTTTACATTTGAATAAAGTTCAAACTAAATCGGAACGGTAGAGATAAAAAATAACCAAAAGAAAACATAGACAAATAAACATATATAACTGATTATAAAATTAACATAATAAAAATGGTTCCAAAGCGTTTTTTAAGACCTAAATGGTTTGTTAAAAAACACAATTGGTAACTCAATGACACTATTTCGAAAAAATGGGTTTCTAAATAAGCTATCGATAACAGGTACTCGACAATTTTTTAGTTTTTAATTCTAAATTATATAAAATTAGAACCAAATATTAAAATATTATATTTTGAAATATTAAGATTTCAAAAAAAAATATTTTTTTATATTTTTTTTGAAATAAATACAAATCCGTTCTTTGAACCAGTTTTTTTGCCAATCCCTTCTATAATTGGGTCTTGATTTTGGAAATGTTTTACCAAGCCAAATATTTTTTATTTTAATTTTAGAATGGCTCCTTAAAAAAACCTTTGACTGCCTTTCACTTTATGTCATTATTCTACCTATTTAAATATTTTTTGAAAACACGACCAAAAACAGGAGGAGCTCCAATTTTAATTTAATTTCGCTGTTTGAAATGTATATGTATACAATCCTATTTCATTGTTGTAATTTAGTGGTCAACCTTCGCATATTCTTTAAAATTAATTCGTTACCCCGGGTACTGTGTAGTTTAGAAAGATTATTGAGTAAATAAACCATGTACGTTAAAAATAAATATTAAAATAATAATTTTAAATATATTAAATTAAATTTTGGTTGCTTTTATTACATTCTGATGTAAAACTTATAATATATTTTTTGAACAAAATAATAACACTAAAAGGTTTTTTAATGCACAAAAATATCTAAATGTATATAAAAAAAATCTAATTAAATTGAAATGAGTATTTCTCGCCCTGTCATAATTATAGATGTTTTCGCATAAATAATTCAGCACACCATATTTGAAAAGAAAACATCAACATCTAATAAAAAAAAATTATAAATTAAATTCTCATACCCAGCAAAACATCAACAAATTTACTAATTGCCTGTAATTTTAATAAAACGACATCACAAATTTTTCCAATTTACAATCAAAATGATGTAAAACCAATTAAAGTCGAAAATATATGTATAGACATGCACATTGTACATGTTTATATACATCAGCAGTACATATGAACAAAACAAACATCAACTTTTTCTATAAATATATTCACCTCAACCCCTCCCCCACCCACCTTTATCCTATGTACACTGTTGTAAACATACATTTTTTGTATACAAAATAGTAAAACATTTTAAAATAATATCAAAACAAGCCCAAAATGTTTATACGTTTGTAAATAAATATTCACATTTTTGTGTAAGTACAGATGTTCCTAAAACCCAAAACTTCCAGAGGGGGACATAAAGTTCCATAAACAAATAGAGTCATCATTATATTCACACCTCACCGAAGTGGTGTTAACCTTATAGGTACATTACATATGTACATAGGTGTGTAAATTATTATTTTAAACAAAGAAAAGAAATTGTTTTTGATACTAAGTCTGCCACAGAGCACCCTCAAATCCGTTTATACCTACCCCCGCTAAGTAATATGTATTCAGTTTATAAAAGGGATGCTATCATACCCCTCTTCCAACACCACACCACCCACTGATGCAGTTTAAATTTTGATTCATCATTCATTCAACTATCAACTCTGCAGCATCACACCGACCGTACCGTCCGCCCGCCAACCTCGCGTCCACCGCTATCACCTCTTGCCCCCCCGCCATCGACATATTCAATTTTAAATGAACGAAGGAAGAGAAATTGAATGATGAAAGATAAAATAAAAATAAATAGAAAGAAAAATTAATTAAATAAAACAAAGCCAACAAATCAAACAAAAAAAAATAGAAAAACAACATACGATGAGTGCGCCGCCTCTGGCGTGCTCCGAACAGTGCCTATAAGAACATCTCACTAGCCTCGGCACGAGTATATTCCGCGAACAGGCGTCCACCGCACCGCACCGCAACAGAACAAGCCAAACGCAAAACGCCGCCACCGTGCTGCAAATACAAATTACATATTTCTCTTCTAAATAACTCGACAGGCCAACATTTTGTGTGCTGCATCGTCTAGCTACGTCTAGAAATACAAAGATATACGAGTAATATACAGATATATTCGACTTGGGCCGACTTAGATAAATAGCAGAGATCAGCGCCAGCATCGTTCAAACACTCCGTCATCGTCAACTAGAGATAGATATTCACCCCGTAGATCAAGAATTGTTTCGCTCTCGCGGTTTCATCAGTTGCAAGTTGAAAATCACCCCGATCGGTTCACATATAAGGAACGCAATCTACAACTTCAAGTTGTCAATTCGCTTTGAAAAAAAAAAAGAAACTGCAATAAAACCTTATAATATTTTCAACATCGCTCCGTTCACTCAGCAAACGATTCACTTTTTTCAAACGGGAACAGAAATGCACATTCACCCAAGTTCACCAAATTCATCGCCAAGTGAGGAAAACGCAGCCATTAAAATCCAAGCCGGTTTCAGAGGATATCGCGTCCGCAAACAACTTCGCCGTCAGAGACCATCCAACGGATATTATCGAGCCATTCAAAATATGGCAAACAATAACGGTAACGCCGCACATTTGCGCGACGAACGCAGCAGTGGAAGTGAAGGTTCATCGGTTGAGGACAAGTGCGCTACCAAAATTCAAGCTAACGTTCGAGGATTTCTCGTCCGAAAGAAGCAAAAAATGGCAACTGATGCTGCTACCAAAATTCAAGCAAGTTTTCGAGGATTCAAGGCACGCAAAGAAGCCCAAAAACTGCGACAGAAATAGAAGAGAAGATTACGTTCTAAGTTAAGTATGGCTTCTTTATGGAAGTCTATTATTGATGGTATGGAAGTTTGTGCAGTGCGTGTGAAAAAAGGAAAAAGAAACGTTAAAAATTAGGCAGTGATCAAACAAATAACATAACAGTAATTTATTAACATACATAAGTGTAAAAATCAAACAAATAATTTATAAGTTCTAAGAAGAAAATCAAAGTATTTTAAATTAAATAATAAAAATGTAGATCTGCTACAGATTTTGAAAGCTGTTGATCGTAAGGTGCTAAAGTTTTTTATTTGGTTTTTGTTTAGTTTTTATTTGTGCAAAATTATGTCGGTCATATAGTATATTTTGTTTTTAAATAAAAAAGAAAAATTAATTGAAGACAAATGCATGCGGTTATGATAACACAAATAAGAAAGAATAAAAAAAATATTCCTTTAGATTTTAAATAAATTAATGTAACTTTAAATTTTAAGAAAAAAAGTGTAATACTATTAAATTTATAAGAATTTAGAATAAAAATAAAATAAAAGCAAACATGAATTGTAAAATACAAGTGTTATTATTATTTTGGAAATTCATGAGGTTTATTCAAAAATTAATTCAGAATGCTCGAGATAATTCAATTGCAATTTTTAAAATATTTAAATTTTTATAATTTAAATTATTCCTATGTTCGTGACCTTTCTTAATATAAAGTTATTTTTTCTAAGTGGACTAAATAGATCTAGCTTTTGAATATTTTGCAGTTGATCAAAAAAATAGAAATTTTCAAAATGTAGACCTGTAGGAATATAGACTTTGAAAAAATATCATTTATTTATTTATAGATATTTTTTTATTACAGGAGTAGCAATGATTAATGAATCACTATTATCGTTTTACATTTACCTTTTTAATAGAATGATGTGCAGTTGATTGCTAAGGTGGTAGGGAACTAGGAGAACCGCAACAATGAAAATGTATGTTATATTTTTGTAAAAACAAAATCAGGAAGAATATTTACATCCCTCGGACAAAATTTAACTTGATTTCAAAAATTATTCTGACCCGGAACTAATGGTTTCAAAGTGTTATGACAAGTGTAACTAAAATATGTGTAAAATATCTGCCTAAATCTATTTTGAAATATCACCCAATTTGTTTGTTTTTTTACCACCCGCAAGCAAAACAAAAAATGGGAATATTGCCCAAATTTAGATTTTCCTAATTTATTTTTGTAATTTGGGCGATAATAAACAATTTAATTGGAATTTTGAACATTTTAAAAACTCCAAAGTTTTCAAAATCCCTTTTTTCAAATTTGTTAATAAATATAAAATATCGCAACTTTTATTATTTATTTATTGATATATAAATATACAATAGATTCATTAAAAAAAAAGTTAACACAGTAAAAAAAAATTTGATTTAGGTATTTTTTCTTTTTTTTATTCACTTGCGTACTTGTCTATGCTTCAACTCAAAGAAATTTTATTCCAACTTTTATTGAGTAAAAAAATAAGTGTTGTACATCCTCTAAACAATAAGACCGAGAGGTAAAAGGGTTAACTGTAAAGTAGGGTAGTCCACGTTCTAAGGCAAAAAAAAAACATATATAATCAGATCCCCGTCTATTTTTTAGTTACTGTAAAGTAGGGTAGTCCACGTTCTAAGGCAAAAAAAAAACATATATAATCAGATCCCCGTCTATTTTTTAGTTACTGGTAACTAATATATCCTGAAAATTTTAGCTCTCAATAATGACGGGAAGGGGGCGCTTAACAGCATTGAAATATCAAATTTGTGGACCAGCGAAAATCGGAAAAATAATTGGACCACAGCCACATTTCACAGTAAAAAAAGTATGTATACGCTCTAGTGCACTTTTTGAACCCACAGTTCCCTAGCCTTCTTTAAATACTTATTTCAAGTAACATAAAAGCATATGATATGCGTGGGTTCGAATCCTACAAGTGTTCTTCAAATAAAATTGGATTAAAGCTCAGCGCCACTAAAAGGAGTCTGTTGATCGTCTGGCAAGCATGAAATAGCTATAACTCCGGCCAAAAATAAAAATATAAAGGAATTAATATAAAATTAATTCGTAAAAACAATTGGTGGTAGTGCCATAAAGTTGTTGTTGTTGTTCACAAAAAAAAAAAAATTCAATGCAATTGACGGAAGAATGGTTAAGTCTAATAAACTGACATTCTATGTACAAAATAGTACAACAAAAATAATAAAATAAAAGCATAGATTTGAATATAATATACATGTTCAAAAGTGCAGTCTGTCAGCCATTTTTTTACTGGATTTTTATTTATAGGCGAAAAACGCAAGGCGAAGTTAACATATCACTTAAGGTCTCTTGAAGAAAAAAATTTAAGCATTGAGTTGGAAAAATTAACTATTTGCAAAATTAACTTAACAAACTGACTTTCTTGGTATTAAAAAAAATTTGTATTTTTCAATAACATCAGATGTCATCTTAAGTTTTGAACTCAAACTTCTTTTATGGATTTTTTAGCAACTAAAATAAATATTTTTATGTTTTTGCATATTCTGCAGATATTCTTGTGTTGTAATTTTTGTAATTGAGGTTGTTTATTCTATAGTATATTGTATAGTACAGATAATTTATATATTAACAATAATGGATCTATAGACAAAAATACCTTCCCATTGATATACATTTTTTGCCATTGTCCTTTTAAATAAAATATCATAACAAATCTAGTTTTGTTTATAAAAAAACCAGGTATTATAGAATATTTATGTACAATGTAAATAAAATATTAAATATTAAACACGAAAATATCTACATATTATGTTAGCAATTTTCAAATAAAAACGTTGTTAATTTTATTCTAAACCACATGATATTTTCCCTCTTTAAAAACTGACGATTGACAGACAGGTACTTTTCCAGTGTTATTTAAAAATTAGATTGAGGTAAATTTATTGTTTCAAGAATTCTTGAATTATTATAAAAGAAAACAAAAGCTTTAGTATAACTTTGTTTCATCAATCTTTTTCAAAGGTGTTTGTATAATAGTGTGTGGGTGGGTATTTATAGCTTTGTTTTTATTTGCAAATGCTGATGATATTTAATTTGCCAGACTTCGACGTAACAGATTTTACGAAATTAAAATTATTTTAAGAATCGTGACTATTCGAAAAGACTCTGAGGAAAATACGGATGTTTTGACAAATCGGAATTCCGCTGTGATTTGTTTTTTTTTTTTTTTTTTTTTAAGTTTTATATCATGAAAGTCAAGGATATTGTGGTGATGTTATTTCCAATGATACGAAAAATGTGATTGACAGATCATTAACCAGTAGATTTGGCTTAGTTCTGTTTTAACTTGTTTTTATAACGAAGTTATTTTAGATTTTTGATTATATCCTAAGACTCATTAATATTGAAAATAAAAATTGTACTTAATAAAGTAAAATTATGAAAAATCATTTTGAACAAAAAATTTTCAGATTTTTTTCAAAAATTTAAATTTGCAATTTTTTTATTCAAAAGTTATTGAAGAATAGCGTTATAACTTTAAAACAATCTTAATCATGCTATTACAGGTGTTTCCGTTTTTTTTTTTTCTATGTCAACTTACTCATTATTTTTTACCTCTTATTTGAAAAATGCGGCGCCCGGTAAAAACATCAAATAATAATATTCATACTTGAAGCTACCAAAAGTGCCTCATCAAATTAAATCATTAAATTCAGCTTTCCATATTTGGTTTTTGTTGGTGTTTGGCCAAGAAAACTCACAGAACACACAATAAATCAATTCACAGATAAAATGTCAATTACACAAATTACAGCTTGAAATTTTTAAAATTTGTTCCCAACCAAAAACAACCAAACAATATCTATCAATACCTTAATAAGTTGGTCTTTGTCAAAATGGTTTTTATTAACACTTGGAATTGATAAAATTATTAATTGGGGAAAAATAAAACAACAAAATAAACTTGGTAATATCATCAACAATGCACTTGGAATGTATTTGGAATTGACTTCGATAATTGTGTGACAGGCAGACAGACATCCGACCACACCAAGCCTCAGCATGACAACCTAACACTCTATTGTTACATTCGAACCTATAGTTGATTTGATGCAGCTTACACAACCAATTAAATCTATCAATCGAAATAAATTGAATATGCCCATTTGCTTTTTATTTTTGTTTGGTAAACATTTCAATTAGGCCGTCGTAAATCCATCGACTGGTGGTTTTTTTCTTTCTCTTTTAAGTGTACACCCGTTGGCCTTGTCAACAATAAAAAAAAATTAATTTTCTTATATTTTTTTTTTAATTTTATTTTTTTAAATTAAAATACGTTCTTGTACAAAAAAAAGAAGGGGAATAATGTTGTTTTAAATAACCATCAAACGTGGTGCAATATTCATTGACATAAGTTCTTGGAACAACAACTTGGCTGCGTATGGAAGTCGAACTTGAGAAATTTGAGTCTTATTCTTGCATCCCTTGCATTCAAATGTGTTGTTACGTAAATTGGCAATAGCAATTAGACCACAGAAATTGCAAATGTGAATGCGATAAGGATCGGATACTTCAAACAGCCTCTCACGTAAGAATTGTGCAGCACCGTGAGATATCTGACAATCACGTTCCATTTCACCAAAACGTAGGCCACCATCACGAGCCCTACCCTCCATAGGTTGTCGCACCAAAATCTGTACAGGACCACGAGCTCTCGAATGGATTTTGTCATCCACCATATGCTTAAGACGCTGATAGTAAGTTGGTCCTAAAAATACCTGGAAGAACAAAAAATTGATGTTCTTAGAAAGCACAAGGAATTATATTGTAGTATTCGTCAATACCTGAGCATTAATTTTTCGACCAGTATGTCCATTGTACATGATTTCATTGCCACGCAAATGATAGCCATATTCTTGAAGAAAAGTTGAAATTTTTTGTACGTTGACGGCATCGTTAAATGGAGTTGCATCACCAATTTCACCTTTGTTTGAACCCAGCTTACCTGTAAAAATATTAATAAAGCAAACGATGGTCGTAAAAAGGGCAAATAATATATATGTACATATATTAAAAATAATTTTTACATTCAATCACATTTTATATAATTAAGCTTTGAGGTCCCGTTTTTAAATGCGAAACTATCCTAGTTTAAGAATTAACCTCGTCCTGGAACTCTTTTCTTAAAAAACAACTGTAGCACAATACAATTTCGTGCTAGTTTTGTGAAAACTTAAACTGCTTTTTAAATCAAGTCGTGCTGATATCGATTTTTCTTCTATTCATAGCGAAGCTGTTTAGGTTCTGAGTCTTTGATGTTCAAAAAGCTATAGTGTTGCCAATGTTTTTTAATAATTTAAAAAAATGACCTAAGTATTTTTTTAACTGTTCCCACATTAAGGGGAGGATGTAAATAAAATAAAATCGCGGGTCCCATTATCTGCAATTTTTATCTATTGTTGAATACATTTTATAAAAACAGCCTAGAATTTACTTAAGACAATACTGGAACTAGGCATAAATTATTTTATACAAGAAGGTTCAGTTACACTCAAAATCAAAACGGGACCTAAAAGTTAAAAATTTAATATTAAGAAACAAAAGAATTAATATACCTTGCAAGCACTCAATTAAATGTCCAATTGTCATACGAGATGGAATAGCGTGAGGATTAATAATAATATCTGGTGTAAGTCCTTCAGCCGTAAATGCCATATCCTCTTGGCGATACTGTATACCACATGTGCCCTTTTGTCCGTGACGTGAGGCGAACTTATCACCAATTTGAGGAATACGCACCGAACGTACACGAATCTTACAAAACTTATAACCCTCGCTATTCAAAGTCAACATCACTTGATCAACAATACCAGTTTCAGAGTTACGCAAGAAAGTTGAAGCATCTCGTTTGGTAAAACGTTTTGTTGTACTTTCCAACTGCGAAAACGGGAAAAATGTAAATATATTAATAAAATAAAACTTTTGTCGACTAAATAACGACTCACCTCATCGTCATTTTCAGGCAAGGTAATAGTCTTTCCAATAACAACATCATCTCCAGATACACGAATACCCGGTGCAATGATGCCATCATCGTCCAATTTGTCATAATGAGCATTCCTCATACCTTGGCATGTGGCTCTGTTGGGTTTCTCAAATTGTTCCTCTTGATCTCCAATCCGTTTATTTTCAGAATCTTTGTATGAACGGTAAAATACCGACCGGAAGAATCCTCTCTCTACTGCAGAAGCATTCAAGATAACACTGTCCTCCTGGTTATATCCGGTGTAACATAAAATAGCTACAATGGAATTTATTCCTGCCGGCAGTTCTCTGAACCGCAAATACTCCATGGATCGCGTTGTGACCAGAGGTTTCATTGGATAGTAAAGCACATGAGCTAGAGTGTCCATCCGGACATGGAAATTTGTTATATAAACTCCCATAGCTTGTTTACCCATAGCACTTTGATATGTATTACGGGGCGATTGGTTGTGATCGGGGAATGGAATAATGGACGCACAAACACCCAGAATCATTGCTGGATGGATTTCACAATGAGTGTAAGTTGTACAATAGGCATAATCTTTGTCTTGTTTCAAATCATATGGTGACATGGCAATCATAATTGTCTCTTCCTCAAGAGTATCGATGTACTCGACCACTCCAGACGCCACTAGTACTTGCCAACTGTAATTGTAATAATCGCGCTCCTTTAACATTTCAATGTGGTTTCTCTTAAGTAATAGACTGCCATTCTCGACAATCAACAGAGGTCGACAGATGCGTCCGGCATCTGTGTAAATACGAATCTCACGATCACGAATATCTCGAATCATCGACACTTCCGAGACAATAATATCCATCTGACGTCGCAATTTACGCAAAGTTGCCATCAACTGTTCTGGATCACGATGGATTCCCACCCAACAACCATTCACGAAAATCTTGGTTGCATCTGCAATGGCAGAGGGAGCAATTTCTTCCAAATTCTCCATAGACCACTCTTCCAAAAACTCCAAGATTGGCGATGGTTGTGATCCGACAGAAATATAAGCCATCAAAGCTAGATTCTTAACCAACCCGACAGCTGCTCCTTCAGGAGTCTCAGCGGGACACAACATGCCCCATAGGGTATTATGTAACTGACGTGGTTTAGCCAATTTACCATCACGACCAATGGGCGAGTTAACACGCCTCAAATGGGATAATGTCGAAGCAAAAGTCAAACGATTCAACACCTGAGACACTCCCGCACGAGCCTGATGGGCCTTCTTCTGGTCTCCCCAATTGCCTGTGGCCAATGAGTACCTCAAACCATCTGTAATGATGTTTGTCTTAATGGCCAATTCCAGATTGAAGTCTTTTCCACGATCGATAAACTTTTGAGTATACATTCGAACCTCCTTCATGAGATTTTTAAAGAGGCCTCTAAACAAGAACGCCAACAATGGACCAGCTAGATCCAAACGTTTGTTGCCATAGTGATCTCGATCGTCGAGTTCACGACGACCCAAAGAAGCCAACAACAGTCTGTGAACCATATAACCCAGAAAATAAGCTTTTTTAGTCTCGCAAAAGTCCGACACTCCCACGTGGGGCAACATTTCTTTTTGGAGAATTTCCTTGGCATACTTTATACGCTTATCTTTGGTCACACCTGGACGAGCACCACGGGCTCCGATGAAGTTCAAAGCTACATTTTGCTCCTGCACCACAAAAGCCTCATCCAAAGATGGCTTCACCATTTCCATCATTTCCGGATCGTCGAAATCATAAATAATGTGTTCAAGGATATCTCTATCCGCGACGAATCCCAGAGCTCGAAACACAATCATAATTGGAATTTCTTGTTTAATATAGGGAAGAATAGCAATGATCCTTTGGCCAATTGCTGATTTTTTGATATTTTGTGAACCACGAGCCATCATATTGACCCAGAGCGTCGATGTGGGACGTGAACTGTGTTCCAAACATGAACGAATTTCCGATTTGAAGGCATATTTGCCATCTTTCATGCTGAATACGTACACTGTGTTGGTTGCCATTTTTTCTTGAGCAATTAAAACTTTTTCAGAACCGTTTATGATGAAGTAGCCACCTGGATCTAATGGGCATTCGTTTAATTCTGTCAAATCACGATCAGATAGCTGACTGAGGAGGCAATAGGTGGAACGTAACATAATCGGAATTTTGCCAATGAAGGTCTTCTGATGTTGTGTCTCGACGGGATCTTGACCATCGATTATTTTTGTTTTTGTTATGTCTACGTAGAGAGGAGCCGAGTAGGTTAGATTACGGAGACGTGCTTCGTTGGGCATCATAGGACTGGGAGAACCATCTTTTTCCCAATGTGTTGGTTTTGATAGGTAGATTTGATCGAATTTTAATAGAAATCGGGGCTGGGAATAAAAAGGAGATTATAAAATATCTCTGTGCATAGAGTATAGGATGGATCTTTGTAAATGAAATATGAATTAAAATTACCGGTGTTTCAATTTCTCCAGAAGTATGTTGTGCTTCAGCTTGTAAATCGATTGCCGGTGAATCTTCAACAATTCGCTGCACAGACATTTGAATGAATTCATCAAAACTGTCCAATTGTTGTCGCACCAAACCTTTTTCATCGAAATATGCATTGATAACAATCCAACAAGCTTCTTGCCACAGTTCGTGGGAAATTTCTTCTGCGTTTTCTCCTTCGTATATTTCTATAAAAAAAATTATTATTAATCTTTATATTTCACAAAAATACCAAATCAGCAACTGGACACAAGGCCGCCATTTTTTTATATGTAATTTTCTCTTCGGTGCTCCGATGGCAGATTTTAATTTCTTGAATCGCACTTACCTTCTTCATTGTCGTACATCATTTTCGGGCCGGTTTTATCAACAAAAATATAATTTGAAAGTGTGGTTGACTTGTTATTCTTGTGGTTTTATTGTTATTTCATAGTTAAAACTGGTAAAAAGAATAATTTTTGCTTTAATTTTATGAGAGAAAACTTTTTAGTGCACGCAGTACGGCACGGTTTGTGGTTTGAGCGGTGTTGTGCCGTTGTCAAAAATGTTGTCAAATTTGACATTTGTTTCTTTCTTCGCCTGAACGTAAAATGAACGAAGCCGAGGAATTTTCAATGTACAGTTAGGAGCAAGTAGTCACTAGCCATAAATGAAAGAATACAAGATTATGCCACTTCTATGTCAATGTGCAAGATTAATTTGACAGTTAAACATTGTATATGAAATCTATAGTGTTCTCATCAGCACGTTCCACACGTCGGCCCCCAAGCTATCACACACCTAACTAATTTTTTGGTTCTTCTTTCTGTTTATAAACAAGTGCGCCCTCAAACGACCACACCACACAACACAAAAACCATCGTGATGATAGTACTATAAGTTTTAATATACAATGCTATCTGTCAAAAAATGGTTTTGATTTCAATGGACTGACAGGCAATAGTACTAAAATTGTATTAGAATTCTAACTAAATAGAGCTTCCAATTTCTTTATGAATAGCTGCTTCTAACCTGTGTGTTACTTTAGAGTTTAGACTCGAAGCCAGTTGTACTCGGGTCAAAAGTTTAAACATGAATATACCCCAATTTCTTTTTTGATTGGTTTGGTGGGAAAAGGAACATAACTACAGAACTAGAAAGAACCAACGAACTTAAACCACTGATCTCTATAGAACAATCAGTAACTCAAACAGATCTAACTCCATCCACGCTACTACAATTATTGAATTCGCTCTAAGTCTACTACAACATATTTCGCCCTTAAAAAAATTACTCAACTCTAACCAACTTCTCTTCAGTCACAAATGTCAACTAATGAAAGTGATAAGTTCGTTTTACCAAAATAAGAAAATTTTTATCTGTGCAAATTGTGCTTATTGCCTCTGAATTTAGCAAAAAAATCAAGGTAAATACTTAATTCAAATATTATCTTAATATCAAGCAAACATTTCAAGTGAATATCTCCAAATTAACAACACAAACAACGATTTTGCAAAGAATTCCAAATTCAATTCCATTCAACAAACATTTTAATTTCGTTTCGCAATTTTTAGACAAGAACAAAAAATTCAGTTGCAAATGAATTAATTTATCAATTAATCGGTAATAATTTGTTGTGCATCAAAGTATTTATATATTGCCCTTATTAAGTTTACCCTTTGAAGCCCCAACATCTCGCTGTCATTGTCTGCAACAGATACAACAAATTGAAAACATGATTCGATTTTATATTGTATCGAAATCCATAGTAAAGACGCAGTGCTAACGAGAGGGCAATGATAAAGCAGAAAATATTTTTTTTTTTGTTGTTGTATTCCTCCCTCCCTCGTCTCTCGCTCGAGATTCAACTCCAGTTACCAATCTACTGTTTGCTGTTTGGTTGATTGGTTGGTCGGTTGTAGTCGTTCGATTAAAACTATACCGACTGTCTCTATCCGATGAGCACTCGTCAAGAATCAATGAATGAATAAATGTTTCCTTTAGTCATTCGGTAGACGACACTTACCAACCGACAAATTATTATGTACTTTCTTAACTCAAATCAAGTTGAATTACTCGTAGAAAGTGTTATCAACTCTCGCAATTACAGATAAAGTTAAGTTCTTAATAACAATTTCGAGTGATTGGCTGATGTTGATTCAATGTCAGCTGTATTTCTATAAGTTTCTCTTCTCAAGAGGTAGGACAGATATGTATATATTTCAATTTATCTACACTTTATACCTGGTGTCCCGTTGTTGGCTGAGGAAGTGTCGGCTATCAATAGTGCGGACCAGGCGATTCTTGAAAAAAAATGTTCTTCATGGTGACGTTTTTTTTTTTTAGTGTCGATCCCAATCTATTCTTGGCAACACATTTGAATTTATGATTTTTGTTTCTGAATGCTTCAGGTTATTTTAGCTTTGCCCACCATTATTAATTGAGATTTAGGTTAACCGCTCTCGTTCGGTTGCAAAAGATTAAAATAAATAATAAAAATCATAAATGTAGATTTATAAACAGACAGACAAAATAAAAGTTAGGGAATATAAATATTTCTCAATTTGTTGGCAAAGTTTTAATAAATAAATAAACAGAAGAAGTACAAAAAAAAAACTCGAAACTAGTGCATCAAATTATTTAACTATTTTCGTTTTCAGTTAGATATAGGTGCAAAAAAAAATCATAATATGCATAGATTCATTAACGTTCGAACTCACAGTGGTATAATATGACTTTTCGTTTTAAACATTTATAACTTTGAATCGCATCCAAATATTGGTACAGATTTTTTTTTCGTCTTTATCATAGTTTCCAGTATCAGCTGGTACCTATCGGCGATTATTCTGAAAACTTAATTTTAGAGGTAAAATATATTTGATCAACCGGAAGATTTTTATTTTCAGTATTCTCATGAATGAGCAAATCACGTATCCAGTTTGGCCTGCCAATTTAGTTAAAGCTCCATAAGAACAATTTTGAGCTGCTTGAAATACATTTTACGCATATACCGACCGTTTTTATGATTAAAACACCTTTTTAGACTCTACCATAATTACGACAGTTACAATTATAACATTAAGCAATATATTCAGAAATAATGATTTCTTGTAAACTTTTTCATCTTTCTATCAAATTTTGCTCCAAGACGTTTAACACAGTGGTCCCTAACCATTTTATTCTCGTTTATAATATCTTTAAAACCAAATCTATCTATTGCCGGAGAGCATAAAATAGCTATAACTCCGGCCAAATAAAATATAAACGAATTAAAGAAACAATTAGTGGTGACACCTTTAAGTTGTTGTTGTTGTTCACAAAAAATTCTTTAACTTTTATTTATTATTTTTTTTTAAATTTATTTTAATTGTTATATAAATTAATTTTGATATTCATACAATTTAAATGTGCCAACCAATTTAAAATAAAGTGTAATTTAGATATTCTGTGTGAAGACCGGTTGGGTTTGCCTTGCATACAATATGTTACAATATTTTATATTAAAATTTTAATTTCGTTTGAATACTTTAGCTAGCGTATATTAGTCAGCTATAAGCTATGTATATGCCCCGACAACATATCACATAATTTTGAAAATACTCGTAGTCAAAAATGTTTACTCGTAAAAAACTAAATTCAGTTCTAATAAATTTTAGATTGATATTTGATAATTAGCGTGAATATTGTTTTTATTGACAAGTAAATAAATGAGTGAGTGTTATTCTTGTTCTAATAGTTTTTTTTGTTCTCAGTATAAAGCCGAAGATTATGTTTTGATTGTCGTGTTTAAAAAATGTTATTAGTAAACGTAACTCAACTTTTTAAAGAAATATGTTTTTTTTTTGTGTAATTTTTGTATTTCACTGCCATAAACCATTTTAAGCCATGCTTTCAATTATTTGCCTAATAGGTCGAAAAATATTTAGCCAGCTCTTAGAATATTACCTATGCCTCCTGCACTATGCCTCCAGCACGTCGAATGTCTGATTTTTAGATATACACTTATAAACGTAGTAGTCCTCACTCGAAGGATTCGCATGTGAGAGGCGGTGCATGAAGTAAGTCGTTTTAGTGAAAAATTAAGTGTCCCTATTTCTTCTTCTATTGAATATATTACAAAACTATGTATCCACAAATTTAACTATTACAAAAACGTTGCTAGCTCTTAAATACCACAGGGAACCCACGATGATTTTCTTTTTGTAAATTTTTGTCGTAAATAAGCTACAGATAATAAGAAGAAATAATTAATAGAATGCCTATGTATATTATCTCATCGTAAACATATAGATTTGAAAAGTAAACGATTTAAAAATTAAATTCACCGAATCGGTTTTATGACGAACTTTCATCATTTCGAGCTTAAAGCCGTTTTTTTATATGCTTAAGGGTAAAAAAAATTTAATAATGTAAACTTTGCTTTAAAAAATTTAAAATAACGAATCGTCTATTTCAAATTTTTATTTGCAGCACCAATACAAGTATTGAATCCATGAAAGTTTTTTCATACAATTAATTATTTTCTTGTATTTATTTGACCTATTAAATTTAAAAATTTTGAGTTTTAAAATGACTAACTAGAATTAATTTTTAAGATTTCGGAGAGGCATTCAATACATAAAAAAATAGGTATAAGAGAAAAAAAAATTAAAACGCAGACACTTTTTATTTTATTTAAAAAAAAAAATTGTGTCAACATATCATGTTCGTGCGACCCAAAGGTGTATTTAATTTTTTTTAAATCCACATAGAAAAAGTCGACGAACCGCAATGGCTGGGTTGAAACTAGATAAACACGTACCCTGGCTGTTGCTACAGATTTTTGTACTGAATGAATTAACAATCTATATATTTAAAGCTGTATGAAATAAATTTGAGAGAAAAAAGTACTACCACACCGATAGTAAGTTGGCACAGCTCCAATATGAACCAAAACATGTTAAGAATTAGAAATAGTTGTACCAAACAATTTTCCCCCTCAAAGATACTTTGACCGAATGTTGGTGAATGTTTATCTAAAAAAAAAAATAGATATAGATGCATTCACAACTCCGTCGGCAGCGTGTCGTAGCGGCTACGTCATTGCACAATGTGGAACGTGTCTAAAAGCACATCGTTGAAAACTTGTTTCTTATTTAGTTTCCCGAAAAGAGCAATAGCGGCTTTTGCGTCACGGTTAAGGCCACCTAACGTGTGTCTTTTCTATTATTTAATATTTACTTCCTTCTTAGGTATTACAGTTAAAATCTTGTAATACAATTATCTGTAGTAAGGTATATTTACTTTAGATTATGCTAAACAATATAAACCTACAAACAATTTGAATTTTTAAATTTTTTAGTGCTCCAATGAAAGGTGAGTGATTCGGCAGAATTTTATTCAAACAAATGTATCTATCTATGTACTTATACCGGTATAATATTATTCTTAAGACTGCGCTCACGTCGAATTATAAAGTCTCGATTGTATAATATTCATTTGTTTATTTATATTTTTTTTTTGTTATTGTTTTGTTTTTCTTTCTTTTACTTTTATTTTTTTCCTGAAGCATTAATAATGGTTACCACTTTGTTTAATTTCGCTTACTTGGTTTAACATTTTTTGTTGATTTTTTTGTGGTTGAACCAGGAAGCCAATTCCGTAGGTTAAAAAAAAAACACAATCACGCTTCTTAAGAAAAACAGTAAATTTTTCTCACAACCATCTTACATATTTGTAAAGAGAAAAAAAAAATACCCTTCTGCGACTTAATTTGCGGTTTTAATTTTACTATGACGCTCTGTTATGACTTTTGCACCATCAATATATTTCACAATTAATATAAATTTATATTCCTGTGTATGTTTTCGTTTTGTTTTTCAAAAGTTTGTATCATATTCTTTGGATAACCAGACATTTATTTGAAAAAAAGCATATCTTTTTTAATTTTCCCCTCGCATTCAAATCCGAAAAAAAACATGAATAACATGAATGACTAAGCTATTTATGTTCGTTCCAATTATGGAATCTGCATTTAATTCAAAAAGCAATGCGTCTCGAAAATAATATGGGCTCAAATTTTTAAAAACGTGTTTTCTTAACAAAACGAAACTTCAGAGCCTGTATGGAAGGAAATCACAAATTAAAAATTATTTTATAAATGAAGATGAACTTAATAAAAAAGATTCTAAAAAATAAGACTTGGGTAGGCCGGCGGAACATAAAAAACGTAAAACCGTTTATTTAAAAATAGCGTTTTTTTGAAAAATATTATTTGACCGAATAATTTTATTATTAGACCTTTAATGTCCGGTTGCACGAAACGCTTTTAAATATAATATTATGCATTGATAAATTTTAAAATGACATTATTTCTCTGGCGCCGATTATAGGCGCCTTTTACTGTAAACCACGAAATCAATTATTATTTCAATATAAAACTAAAGTCCAAATAAATCTAATTTTGGTCCAGGCTTTCACATACAACAAAATTCAATATTTCAATTTTTTAAGAGTAGTTTTGTGGTGAAAGACTGTTCCCAAATGGAATTTTTTTTAGATACAAATAATAATTAAGTTATAGTCTTTTTTGATTTTGCAAAAGTAATACATATTAAAAATATTAATGATGAAAGAACGAGTAGTTATGTATAATCGACCGACACCGACGTTTCAAAGGCCAATAAACGAACCAATAAAATAAAAATGTTATTTAACTTCAGATTAATTTTAAAAGAAAGGCTTAAACTCTTATTAAATTTACTGCGATTTTTTAGGAACTATATGCAGAGACTATATCCCAAATGCAGGGGCCGAATTGGCTTACACAAACAAAATACATATGTACGTTGAAAATGACTGTCACTTATCACAAATCAACTTAGCCGACTCGATCCCAGCTTTCGGTGTTTTTTCCGCATTGGCCTTATTTTGTTCTTTTTCTAGATTAAACACCGATGTTTTCGAGGTTTGACTATTTTTAATTACTAATATCTTGCAAAAAATTGCTGGTGTGGAAAAAAGTTGTATATAATTTCTTGAAAATATTATTGTCTATAAAATGAGTATAGTTTATTTTTCGAACTCTTCGACGAATTTTAGAAATAAAAATTAGTCTGCGCGGTCGCGGTGAATTGCAGTCTTATTTCAGATGGCCTTCTTTGGTTCATTTGTCTTCAATGAATACAATTATACAAACTAAAATAGCTGATTATCAAAATTCCAGTTTCAGAAATCTTAGAAGATAGATTCTCCGCGAGCCATTCCATAAATTCAAAATTTCTTTACAAATAAGTTACTTGAATAAAAACGAACAAAAACTATAATTTGATATACGTAATTAACAGTATATCCAATTTCAATTCTTACATATTTACTAGCTATAGAATTATCGTTTTTCGAAAAATTTCAGCATTAAGTCTTAAGTGGAATCCGTAGGAAACAATCTAAACAAGCGTTATGCCATACGACGCCTGTCGGTTCATTTTGACTCCCACATACAATAATATTATGTCTCTCTCAAATTAGGTACGTAACTTTAGCTAAATCAGCTGTTTTGTTTTTGTGTTCCGATAGCTATGTACACTATACATACCTATAAATAAAAAAAAAATAATGTAAATACAGCACAACATGTTGGGGTAGTTAAAATGCTTCTTTAATGGGGATTTCGATTGTATTTTTTTTTTTGTCAACTTTAGATAAACGAAAATGCATCGTCATTGAAGCTTTTGCAGTCGGTAAATAAGATCGTGTATCTACGTCGCCATGAAAACGAATAAGGTTTATTTTAGATAGGTAATTATAAAAATAAAAACAAAGCAATAATATTATACCTACTTAATGATTGTTTAGTTTCGATGGTATTTTCACGCTTTTATTTTTCTTTTAATATCTAATTGACCTTTGGTTGATAGAATTCCGTTATACAAGTCATATATAATTTTTTAGATTATTGTGTTGGTTAGAAGAACATTTTTTCATCTGATAAAGAAATATTATTTTAAATTACATGTACTACGTTGTTTATATTTGTATTATTGATGTTGAAAAAATATGGGCTTGGCTGCGTTAATTTTATGACATTTGCTTAAGCATGTTTGAATAGTGCAGATTAATTTGATGGAATTATGATAACTGGACAAAATAATCACAAACAATTAAATTAAATTGATTATACTGAAATGTATGTCATCACAGCATAGCATATTTATAATTTGTTTTAACCACTTAAGATAAAGTAAAAAAAAAAAAATTGCCACAGTAGACAAATTTTGTATAGTATATTTAGTTAAACGAGATTCCCATTATGAGAGATACCGTGGTGGACACATAAATAGCATACATTTTTATATTTTTTTATATATTAATAAATTTTTAATTAATAAGTTTTAATTGTTTCTAGTATATTATAATATTTAATGGTCTAATCTAATGTTTTTTTTTTTAATTCAGATTACTGTAAAACCTAATTTATCTTTAAATTTTAACATGCAGTTCCTTTTATATTTTACTTTAATAAAAGATACAAAAGACTTACATCCTAAAATACTGAAGCGATTTTCTTTAAACCAGGAACTTACTTGGCTGTTGTAGAGAAACAATATTTTTAATTTCGCTCATCGAACAAAACGAAAACGAAATTTTTAGTTTATGATTTCGTTGTGTCATTTTTTTAGGTTTCTAGGTTTAAAGCGAATTGAGTTTTTTTTAGCTCAAAAAATAACGATTCCTGTCATGTGACCGTTACGACAAAAAGCATTTTGATAGTTTCTCTTCGTCAGTGGCACAAAATTAGCCCAAACCAAAAACGTAATTGTCATCTATCTGAGTTTAAAAGCTTCACAACACCTACTTTTTTGTAGCTCAGTAAATAGACCTAATAATACGTTTAATACGTGCAATTGTTTCTATTTTTATAAATCTAATCTAATGAAATGGATAAATGTTAACCCTTAAATATCTACCATAATCATAACCCAACCAACACTTTTAATCGATAAAACACTTTCAATTCATATTATAATTAACAAACAAATTAGTAAATAAATTGCATTGTAATGTGATTCTACTGCATATTTATTTGAAACTAATCTAATTAACATTCTTTAATGTTTGTTTTTTTTTTCATTTGAATTTAATCATGATGTAGTCAACCTAATCGTAAACGTAATATCAACAAAAACAAAATGAAAAGATTTACCTATATATTATGGTCACAGTTAACAACAGAAAAATCCGTGTCATGCTAACAAACATATCTCTCTGCTGTTCATAGACCATCCGTACCCTTTCAAAACCTAACAAGCAAATGGCAAAACAATTAAATCAGTCAGTATAAAGGTAGCTGCTTAGCAGGTTGGTCGCTTGAAAGATTTATTTTAAAGATAAATGTTCTTATTTGATGTTAAACTGAATCGAAAGTAGTTAGACTTTGGAAGTAGAAAAAAAAAATATGGTTATGAAGCTTCATAAAGATAAACAGAAACACTATCCCATCGTCTTAGATGATCCGACAATGACATCAAGCTATTTAAAAGACCAAAGACTTTTAACTCCATTTAAAGGTTCGTGCAGAGTGGGACTCTAATTTTGTTACGATTTATTGTTTAAAAGTGTGTTATTATTGGAGAATTAGTTTTCCTTTTATTTTCAAAACAAAGTGTCCTTAATTTAATATTTAGTTACCATCAAAATGGAAAATGATAACAGTGGATATTTCAACATTTTTGACAAAATAATAACTTCACATAATTTGATATCATCTTTGATTTATTTTAATGATTTTTGAAGTGAAAAAGCCTTTGGCAATTTACCAAACATTTATTCGGAATGTCCTAACTGTCTGCGACTTAAACAAAACCAAGTTATGGCAAAAACGGACTGATTTTTGGTGTAGCAAATTGTGTAAGTCGTTAAATTTAAAAAAGCATTAGACTTTACCACTGCTTGAAATAAAAACAGTCCCAAAAGCAACCGATGTGCTACAAATATGATAGGAAGCTTATGTTTGAAATTTTATGACATAGCGCATTTTATTGTTGACTTGACATACAGTAATTGAATTGAACGGTATTGATAGATTTGAAAATATGTATGACAAAAACCAGTCCTTATTCCCTCATTGAGAATTTTTATTATTTACAAGCCGTCAGAAGCGAAGTCTTAAAAAAAAATATCCATCCGTTTTTAAAACGTTATATCCTATCTATTATAAAGGATTTTCATCATTGAAAATTTGATTGGAACTGTTAATGAGAAAATCAAAATCATGATTCCATGGCGGAATTTGTGGATTTTTTTTTTGACGAAATAATTTTATTTACTTCCAATAGCCCATACAAAAATCATCAAAATCCTCAGAGCTTTTTAGGAAATAAATAAGTTTTCTGTTAACTCTTGTGTAGCCGGTAATGTAACTTCTGTAGTTAACAAAAATTATTTTTATCTCTAGATAGTATTTGGAAATCATTGAAGAAAAACCAATCATTTTCCAGTTAAAAGTCAATTTTCAAATAAAAAACATTCAACAAATAAAAAAATTTTCAAAATTAATTTTTTTTATTGCAAATTTTGTGATTATGTTACAAGTAGGTACATTTCGTTTTCTTTTGACTCTCCTGAAACAATCTTAAAAATGATGCAATCTGTTCTTTTAGTCGATGTCTTAAAAGTTTCTGTTAGAAAATACAGCCCTTCAAATAAAAAAAAACCATTAAACTCGGGAGAAATGGTTCCCCAAATTTTTGTTGACAAATGTAATCTCATGTTAAAAGGCTTATAAAGTTCTACATCCTAAAACTCGGTTTAATGAGTTTCAAGACTTAAAATCTCCGATTGAGATTTGGAGGTCTAGGAACTTTGAACTCGGTTTAACAAATTATTTAGAAGTCAAAAATAATCTTAGGTGGAGTTCAACGTGGTGGAGTGAACTTCCGTAAAATCATATCATATAATAGCGAGGATGCGTTGATAAAAGTTCTAATTTAGAACAGTTAAATTCATAACTTATCCAAATTTCTGTCATTTGAGGTAAATCTAAATCACTACCAGCTAACAACAAGCTCAATCTCGCATTTTCAAACAAATAAAATATCTAATGAGAATGACTAAAAAAGCAAACAAAAGATTCTCTTGAAATTTGTAGGTCGATAACAAATCACCTGTTATCATGAGTGCGACAAGTAATTTTACAACAATTACTCAGCGTTATTACAATTGTTTATATCATAATTGTTGAAAACTTGTAAAATCGGTCGCAGTGACCACTTAAAAATACTATAAAAAAGATAATCTAAAGGGGCATTCCTCTCCATCTGTATTTAGGCTGTATCAATGGAATGAAGAAAGAAACAATGAAAAATAAAAAAAACTATCGAAAGAGGCCAACATCCAAAAAGTCGACTAAAAGTTATTAAAATACAAAGTATTAATAATATAAAAATAATATAAACAACAACAACAACATAAATAATTATCTCACACAATATAGTAGGTACTTATAAAATATAACCGATAAGAAACTTACCCATATCTATTTGCTGCGTAATGATGACGATTTATTTTCATTTTCTTATCAAATTATAAAATATTTCAATTTTACCGAAGATAAACATATTTTATTTTAAATCACCTCAACTAGTTTAACCAATACCTTTGTTGTCACAGAATCTGTTATGGATATCACACTGGGAACGGGAAGGGATAAAAACATAGTCGTGAACGAATCCCCTTACTCGTTTTGCAGCAATTCATCGGAATACTTTGAAAATGAGGAAGTCCTGAATAAAGATGACGACGATATGACATTTTGTATGTCGAATTATGCTAAAGAAGCACTCAAAATGATGTTTATGATGCGCTCTCATCAAATGCTAACCGATGTGATATTAGAAGTCAAACAAGAACTCTTCCCAGCCCATAAAGTTGTGTTATGTGCTGCTAGTCCTTATTTCAAAGCCATGTTCACAGGTGGATTGAAGGAATCAGAAATGAAGAGAGTTCAATTG
Organism: Syrphus vitripennis; assembly: GCA_958431115.1. Lineage (NCBI taxonomy): Eukaryota > Metazoa > Arthropoda > Insecta > Diptera > Syrphidae > Syrphus > Syrphus vitripennis. The sequence continues at coordinate 31,836,105 of OY288108.1, forward strand.
CAAGGGGTAAGATAAGATAATAATTTAATCTGAATTTAAAAACCAGTATTGAATTTTTTAATTCTTTTTTTTTATGTAGGTGTGTCCAACATCAATGTCACGTATTATACACTTCATGTACACAGGCCAAATCCGAGTGACGGAAGTGACGGTATGTCAGCTTTTACCAGCTGCCACAATGTTCCAAGTGCCAAACGTGATAAATGCATGCTGTGTATTCCTTGAGCGACAGTTGGACCCCTCGAATGCAATTGGTATTGCGAATTTTGCGGAGCAACATGGATGCACAGATTTGCAGCGTAAAGCAAATATGTTCATCGAACGTCACTTTACACAAGTGCGCAAATTTGATGTTATTTTTAATCTTCACTGTTTTCCAATGGAGTATATTTAAACTTGCAGGTCTGCCATGAAGAAGAATTCTTGCAATTGTCTGCCATACAGCTTATAGCGCTTATACGTCGTGATGAGTTGAACGTTCAAGAGGAACGTGAAGTCTACAATGCCGTCCTTAAATGGGTCAAATATGATGAAGCCAAACGTTTCCCCAAAATGCCAAGCATTCTGCGTGCCGTACGGTGTCAACTATTGACTCCTACATTTCTCGAGGACCAAGTGAAAAACTGTGATATTTTGCGAAAAGCCCCCGCATGCAAGGAGTATTTGGCTAAAATCATAAAAGATTTAACCCTACACAAGAGGCCTGCGGTACGCGAAAGAAATCCCAATACAACACGAATGATTTTTGTGGCGGGTGGATTTTTTAGACAATCTCTGGATATTCTAGAGGGCTATAATGTGGATGACAAAACGTGGACAACACTGCCAAATTTAAGAATACCACGTTCCGGATTGGGAGCTGCATTTCTTAAAGGAACCTTTTATGCCGTTGGCGGAAGGAATAATTCAATAGGATCCTCTTATGATTCGGATTGGGTGGATAAGTACAATGCTGTTACGGAGCAGTGGCGGCCTTGCGCTCCTATGTCGGTACCAAGGCATAGAGTTGGCGTGGCTGTGATGGATGAAAAGATGTATGCTGTGGGAGGCTCAGCTGGATCGGAATATCACAATTCTGTTGAATGGTAAGTATTTTTTTTTTCTTAAAACCGTGCATTTAAATTAATTGCTATTTCAGAAACTTTCAGTAATTTGTTTTTGATGCAAACTATAAAACAAGAAAAACTTATTTATTTGGTAATTTGTTGTAGAGGTTATTTTTGTCAAATAGTACAAAATGCGTAATGATTATTTGTCATAATTCATAAACGTAACGCAATTTCCAAGAACTAATGCGAATTTAAAAAAAAAATGTTAAATAAAAAATTCGAAACTACGAAATTAACTAGAGCAAAATGTTAATTTGCCAAACAATTTCGGCGAAACATACAATACCTTAAATAATATTTTTACATCAAAAGATACGCTTTTCTAATGTTTTACCTCTTAAATCAAATTACGGGAAAATATGTAAATATGTACTTTTATTTTCTTTGTTTGCTACATTGTTTTTAACTAACTTACTGTGACTGATTAAGATAGCAGAGCATGTACTAGTACGTATGAAAGATTATCTTTTTGCTGAAATCACATTGTGAACGTTGGAAAGTTTTTTTTTTATTGATTTCTCAGAAAATCAGATTCTGAGCTTCGTAACTCTTCATAATCAATGTCAGTTGATTACTGCTTACTGTTATTTTATGTTCGGATTGTAATTTTTTTCATTAATTGAATGAAAAAAAATTTAAATTAATTATTGTTTTTTTTATCAATCCTAGCAAAATCTATTTAAATGTATAGTATTATTCCATTTAATCTATCAAGTGTTTTTTGTACTTAACTCAATATAAATTTATCTTTCCTAGAAATTAAAATTTATAATAGAAACCAATCGGGGATTCCGTTAAGATTTGTTGGGCGATTTTTATATACGCGCGATATCAGATATACAGTTTGTACATAAGCTTATCTAGATTTTTCTATCCTAAAGTATAACTATATACATAATGTTTATGTATGTCAAAATGTTTATATACATAATGTTTACGTATATAGTTAGAGGTACAATTTACCTTTACAATTTTTAATAGACCCTAATGAATACTCGTCCATAAATCTACTTAAATTTTATATTAATATTTGTTTCTGTCAAAATCATCATTTTACAAACAGCCTTTTAAAAATGATAGTGCTTGTCGATTACGACAAGCTTTATCTGCTACTTTCACTATCACTACTTTTACTATTATAATTATAAAAAAGAAACTCAAACAACACTATCTATGGTAGTGCGTAAAAAACATCGGTCAAGCTATATTTTTTCAACGTGATCTAATAAATGAATAAAACTAATCTTATAAGTAATATAAATTAAAATATATACAACGTCCTTGAAACTCTGGGTATGTTTTTTTTTTTTTAATTTTGCTTAATTTAAATACAGCAATGTTCAAAACTGGTTAGAATCGTTATCAAGAAATATATATCTTCTTGATAACGATTCTAATAAGTTTCTAGGATAGATTTATATTAAAAAATGGCGACATTTCTTAGCTTTAAATTACAATTTGAGACGTAAAAAAATTATTGCAATAAATGTTTTCACATTTATATTTTTATAACAACGAAAAAATCAATTCGTGGATAACAATAAAATCTTATTTTCTGTTGTTATTTTTTTAAATCTTAAATAATTAAATCTCTAATAAAAATAACTATAACACTGTTTCTTTTAATTTTTAGCTACGATCCAGAAAAAGATCGTTGGACGCTCGTTCAATCAATGCATTCGAAGCGACTTGGTGTTGGTGTTGCTGTAGTCAATCGTATGCTCTACGCAATCGGTGGTTTTGATGGCAATGATCGTCTAGCAACCGTCGAATGTTATCATCCAGAGAATAATGAATGGAATTTTATACCACCAATGCAAGTTGGACGCAGTGGAGCTGGTAAGCATTTAAAAAATTGTGTACATATTTTTTTTTTAATCTAATTAGCCATATCTATATCGATCAGGTGTTGCTGCTATCAATCAATACATTTACGTTGTCGGTGGATTCGATGGCACCCGCCAACTAGCTTCGGTGGAACGTTACGACACCGAAAACCAAGTGTGGCAAACTATGGCACCCGTTAAAATAGCCCGAAGTGCTTTGTCACTGACTCCTTTCGAGGGGAAACTATATGCCATGGGTGGATTTGATGGATCGAATTTTTTGTGCATTGTAGAAGTCTATGATCCTGATGAGAATGTTTGGAAAGAAGGAACTCCTCTCAGTTCCGGTCGTTCGGGTCATGCTTCGACTATAGTCTTCCAGCCATCCTGTGTTACGTCACACATGGATTGTCTAGAAAACGAAGCTTTATTCAAAGACGAACCACCATCTGGTAATGGAGGAAATGATCGCGGTGGTGGTCCTCCATATGAATATACCTTATTTTCAAGTGCCTGCAGTAGTAGACAAGCCGCAATGCATCCTTTTGCTGGTAGTGGGAGCGGTGGGGCTTGCAGTAATAACAGTGAAATGGTAAACGTCGAGCCAAACTCATCAGAAATTAACAGTTTAGGATTAGTAAGCCGTTCAGCTGCTGCTTCATCCATACTGAGTCAAAGTCTGCAAAACATTTGCCTATCAAGTGTAATCGATTCAAGACTTGATGGCGGCGGTGGGGCAAGCAATTTGATGGTTACACCAGCACTTCCAAGGTTCAATTATATTTACAGTATAAATCCGCATAGTTTAGATCAATTGAAGATCAATGAAAAACTTTGCGCTTTAGTTTTTAAAAAATGGTGCAATCGACCAAGGCATCGCCCGTGTCTATTCCGACGGATACGACAAAGTATTTTCGAATCATTGTGTAATAAAAATGCATGCAATAAGCAGCCGCCAGGAGTTGCGTGATAGAAACTTCTTATCTCTCCCCAAGAGGACTTATATTTCTGTTTATTTTAAATATCATTCCAGCAGCAGCAAAACAAAAATAACGCAACAGCTGTTTGTATGTATTTCCAGCATAGATCATTTTCATAGGCTAGTGCATTCCTATTCAGTCATATTTGCCAAATAAAAATTAATTCTTCGCATCATCCTTATAACAATTCTATTCTCTGTTGCAAATTTATGGAATAAATAATTCTTTTATTGTTTTTTTTTTATTCAAAAAGAAAAACCTTGATATTTTTTAATTGTTAAACAAATTGTTTTATAATGTTTTTTTTACCTAAATTATTTTTTTTTTGTCGAAATGTGTCTTTATTTAATTATTTAAGAATATTATCTGTACCTATGTATATAATTTAATTAAATTTTAAGGCTTATTTAAGGTTTTTACATTAAAAACAAAAACCCAAACAATATTTAAATTAATAAAAAAAGAATATTTGATATTTTAAAACTTATTTATTGTTTTGTTTCTATTCTTAGTTTTACAATTTTCTTTGTTTAGGAGCTCGAGGGGGATTCCACGATACAAAAGTGTTATCAGTAATTGATACTATATTGAGTCCACTCATTTGCAGGCCTTTTATAGCAGACTGAAAATCAAATTAAAAAAAAAGAGATGAACATAACATTTCTGTTTGTAAGTTTTGTTGACATTTTGCGAACTTACCATGCGACCGGGTCCAAGACCTCGAACCTTAACTCGTAATGTCTTCCAACCAAGTTCAACAGCTTTCTATTTGGAATGAAACAAATAAAAAAAAATATTATTGACAAATAAAAGTCTGGTCCTTCAAGTTGGAAGTTTTTTACGGATTTCATCATGTAAGGATTTTATTCATATTTTGACAATTTGTTGAATGAAAAGAAGAAACAAGCTTTCGGATTTAGGTGTAGGTAGATTTTTTTTTATTCAATATGATGCTGTTTCCGTAGAATTTTATAAGCTACAATTTAAACAAAAAAAAACGGTTTTCGAAAAATTCGGAAAAATTTAAATTTACTCTATTCATCCCTCAAAATCAAAAGTTCAAATTTTTGGTACTTGAAAAAACAGCTTGAGAAATAAAAATAAAGCTCTCTGCTAATCTACATATCTATGTACATATGTATCTACTTTGTAGTTAGAATTAAAAAAAGTTTTGCCTACTTGACTTGTTTAGAGGGGAATGAAATTCATTTCAATAACATCTTAAAAATATCTTTGAAAGAAGGAAATTAGGAATTGGAAATTATTTTAAATGTCCCTAAGAATAAAGCAAACACTGGAAGATCGACACAGAAACGCGCAGTTGCTGTTGAATCTCAGTTTTAAAAGTGAAATAATGCCAGAAAATTTAAAGGGATCTGAATCTGAATAATCCGAAGAGTGATGCCGAGTACCTAAGTAAGGAAGTACATAAGCGCCCATTAGTCAAAGAATTCAACTTACAGATCCAATTGTAATAGCTGTTGCTTGGGCTGCAATGTTTGTACCCTTTCTAGTATTCTTGAATCCTTCAACGCCACATGATCGTATTAACCTAATCACACCTGTAATCGAAACGGAATCATTACTACGCACTATACAAAATATAAATCACTACAATTTACCTTTATAGTCTGTAACGGATATAATGGTATTGTTCTTAGAGACTCTCACATTACAAACTGGTAGCTCATTGAAGGGAGTCCCATTGAATAATTGAGTCGCCGTCGAGGCATCAGGGAAGAACTTATCTTTCCTAGAGAGTAGTAACGAAGAATTATTAATTTCTTGTTAATTGTGTAATATAAGATTGTTATTATTCTTACTTGCTCATTAGAGTATCAATATCAACTGATCTCTCGCCAACAGTACCCTCGTCCCTCACAGGCATAGATGCAAGCATTTCCTTCCGATCTTCTACTTTGCATAATAATGCACTGGAGTGGATATTTACTTTAGGAGTTGAAACATAACGTGGCGAAATTTTTAATATTGTTGAAAATGCTTGCCGCAATGCCATTTTAATAGAAAAAAATTCTAAAAATATACCGGAAAATTGGCCGTATTTTTGTGATTTCTTTTTTAAAGGTAAAATGTGTAAAGAATATGTCAGTTGTGTTACGTCACAACATATGTTTTTGACATTTTCATATGAGCGACTTCAGCAAATTAAATTCTTAATGAAGCTGTTCAGTTAAAGAAATTTCTATGACGTTTGATGATTTGATCGAACGATTGTCGTTTTTTGGATGAAAACCTTATGGGAAACACAATTTTTATCATTATTTTTAGCTAGAAGTATTCGTCAAACACAAGTTTTATTTACGAGATGAATTTAGCATAGGTATACACTTTTGAAAAGTTCATTGCATATCAAACGTCAAAAAATGATGGTATATGCTTTTAAATGAAATTAAATACCACCAATATTGATTTCTGTTTTATTTTCCTTGAAAATCATGAATTCTCTTTTGAAAGGTCAAGTATACAATTCTTCAAAGAAAAAAATTTACATGTATTTCTTATGGGAGTGATTTTTGCGTCAAAAAAATTTTTGACTTCTGACGAAGTAAAAAAAATGTATTCTCATATGCAAAAAAATGGAGTTTGACAGATTCATTTTTTTTTAGTTCTTAGCACATACTATTTCTTCCTCAAAAGAACTATATACCTATCTTAACTTAATAAAAATTATATAATATAAATCCTATACACAATGGAAGTTGGGTTCGCATTGAATTGATTCATTTTGTTACTTTGTACTCGTTACTTTAAAAATTTGACATACGCTTAACAGTTGACATTTCTTCAATAACTGAACTGTCCTTTTTTTCACGTGTTCTCTCCGGCTGTGCATATTTTTCAACAAATTCTTACAAAAAATGGCTTTAAAACGACTAAAAAGTAAAATTTAAAACTTAAAAAATACTTAAATACCCTAAATACTAATCCATATTTGATTTTTAGCTAAAAAATCCAAACGACTAACATGTCAGATGAAACATAAAATCGAAAAGAAAGTGCGTGAACACACTAGGAAACTTCGTAGGGAATCCAAGAAGAAAGCCAAAACAGGAAGCAAAAAACAAAAGCTGATTCAAATTCCAAACATTTGTCCCTTTAAAGAGGATATCCTCAAAGAAGTTGAAGAAGCCAAAAAACGTCAAGAAGAGGAAAAACTTCGTCGTCGTGAACAACAAAGATTGGAACGAAGTCAAAATAAATTCGCCTCTTTGGAGACTATGGTTGAAGATGCTGATATGCGAGGAACAGTCCATACAATTATGCACGAGAATGATGTTGCTACTGATGGGGTGAGTTGAGATGTGAATTCAAATTTAAAGGTTGTTTTAATTTAAATGTCTCTAACAGAAGCAGTACAAGACCGCAGCCACTAAGGATAATTCATTGAAAGCCTATTTCAAGGAATTCAAGAAGGTCATTGAGAACGCTGATGTTATCTTGGAAGTTGTCGATGTCAGGTATGTTATAATATATGACTTAAAACTTACATCATCAAGGCTTTGAAAATAACATTATTTTTACAACTTATGTTGTTTTCATTATCAACCGCAAGACACAAGCATACCTTTTTTTTTATATTTAGCTACGAATCTGTTCTCAGTTTGTTTGAAGAAAAAGTAGAAGAGCAGTGGGCAGTCGATAAAATACCAATTAAGGTTTTGAAAATTGAAATGTTTTTCACTATTAGGTTTAATTGAGGTTCAGTTTGCGAGTGCCTTTTAATTAAGGGGCAATTAAATCAACGATTGGTAGCTAGTTAGTGCTATGAGCAACTCAAAGACTTCTATTGTATCAGTTGTAAATTGCCAGAACAACTTCGATGAAAGTCTTTAATGTCGTTAACTATGCGTTGAGATCCCATTGAATGATTTTCAACTTCATCGCAACAAGAAAGACTGACTTCCAAAAATAAAAAGCGTTTTAAATCTCAACCTGTTTCCATTAATATATTAATGAACAAATTTTATAAATATCGTAGGTAGGCCCAGTATTTTTAAAATATTTTTTTAATGTGGACATGGGTTCCCTGAGCCAACCAATAACAAAAGTATTGAGTTAAATTTCTAATTTACATGTTTTTTTTTTTTTATTTTGCAGAAAAAAAAGGTTTTAAATCAAAATGAGTTTTTTTCTTTTACTTGATTATCTTTCATCTATATCTCAGAATTTAATGGTCACTCAATAAAAAGAAAGAAAGTTTTAACAATAACAATTAATAATAAATTATGTATCAGAAAAATTTTTAAACACCATGTTCAATTATTGCAAAAAATTCCTGTAAATTTTGAGGTTTCGAATTTCCAATGTTTAATCCAAAACTTTATTTAATCTAAAGATTTTATAAGTACATAATTTAATGTGAAATTGTAATGAAATGTTTATAAAAAAGTGTATTCAATCAAGACAAAACCATCTTTTTTTGTTGTTATTTTTGGTTATTATTTCACATTAAATACTCATAAAAATTTAAGATTAGATATGTTAAATCTTAAATTATAAGACAAATGAAACAATAATTACGTCTTAATTGCCATTTTAAGCGTTTAATAAGAAAAAAAACATGCTTCTTTAATTTGGATTAAAGATCTGCTCAGCCGATCAAGCAATCAAAAAATAAAGGTACATACTATCATTGATAATATTCTCAATATTTCAGAAGTTTTGGGTAATTTTACAAAAAAGCAGAAGATTTTTATATGTACTCTTTCTACAAAGAACCATTGACAGTTAAGGATGACTTTCAACAGTGATGAAACTTATGGCATATAAAAGGGCCTACGCTTTTATTCATTTCTTTATTATTTCTTTATTCATTCCAGCTAAGTTAAAATTGAATGAAAAAAATAGTAAAAAAATAATGGTAAAAGTGATATTATTATCTTTTTTGAAGGTTAGCAGTATTTCCAGTAGAAAGCTGAAACCCCAAACGGTCTTATATCTCTCCTAGTTTTAAGATTAATGAATTCATGAGATTTCGAGTCCGTGACCACATTAAAAAAAATGAGTTTCCTGTTATTTTTTTTTTGTTTTCACTGTGACGAAGCTAGTCATATTACACAAAAAAAAGCATGATCCGAAAAAAATAGCTGAAAAGCTGAATCTAGAAAACCGCCTCCTTATATTGTTTTGAAGAAAATGTAGTCTCCATTTAAGGACACACCATAACATATAACTTTGTATAATTAAATTCAATTGAATTTGTTTTTTTTTTTCACTTTTTTCGCTTACAAAATATCGCTTTTTCAAAAAGACACAAACTTGTGGGTATAACTATAAAGAAAACATTTGTATGAAAGGATTTTACAACAAGTTGCCATCTTCCAAACAACAATCAATAGTTCTTTCTAGAAACGATACAATTTAAATAAATTATGTATGCGTACATACTTCTAAGTTGGAAATATTTTTTTGCGTTTAAAACATTTTATCAAATTTTAAATTTTTAACAACACACCACCTTTCAAATACAAAATGAGTTTTTGAAATAGAACATTTTTTTTTTGTGTTGAAGCCATTTCGTCCCAATTCAATGTAAGAAATGCTCAAAGTCAAGTTTCTAAATGTTACCTTCCACACACAAAGTTAAGATAAACTGCTAACTAAGCCATCATCATTGGTGGTTTTCACAAGTGATGTAGTGATGTAGAGTTAAGAATTCGTTTTCAAAAAAATGTATGCATCCCCTTGTAATTGAATTTGAAGTCAAACAGAAAGGCAGACAGAATCAAAATCTTGTTCAGTTTTTTTTTACAAATCAAACGATCTTCCTGATATCAACTTTGATATCTCTAGAAGTTTTTCAGGCCCTATCTATCAGCATAATCATCAATCATTTATTAAAGTACTTACAAAACAAAAATTATAATAAAATCAAATACACACAGAGATCCTCTTGGAACACGATGCACCGAAGTTGAAAGAGCTGTTAAGTCAGCTCCAGGCAATAAGCGCCTCGTTCTTGTTCTAAACAAAGCTGATTTGGTTCCGAAAGAAAATCTAAACAGTTGGATTAAGTATTTCCGTAAACTGGGTCCAGTTACAGCATTCAAAGCATCTACTCAAGATCAGTCCTCTAAGCTTGGTCGACGTAAATTCCATCAGACAAACACCGAAAAAGCCATGCAAGGTTCAGTTTGTGTGGGGGCTGAGCTTCTAATGTCCATGTTGGCCAACTATTGTCGCAACAAAGGTATAAAAACTTCGATTCGAGTCGGAGTTGTAGGTATTCCAAATGTTGGAAAGAGTTCTATCATCAATTCTCTGACAAGAGGCAAGGCATGCTCTGTTGGATGTACTCCCGGTGTTACAAAGTAAGTATTGAATCGCTGTCTTAAAAGATAAAAAAAAAAATATTGCTAACTTTTCTTCTTTCTCAGAGCTATGCAAGAAGTTGAACTTGACTCAAAAATAAAGTTAATTGACTGTCCCGGCATTGTCTTCTCTACTGGTCAGGACACATCTGGAAACCATGTGCCAGCTGTATTGAAAAATGCTCAACGCGTTGGTGATGTCAAGGATCCCTTTACTATCGCAGAGAGTGTTCTGAAGCGTGCCAGTAAGGAATACTTCTGTAAACTTTACGATGTGAGTGAATATGAAACTTTTGAAGAGTTCTTCGCTAAGAAAGCTGCACGTATGGGTAAGAATAATTTGTATACAAAATTCGTTTCGTATCTAAACCACTTATTTTAGGTAAATTTTTGAAAAGAGGTGTCCCAGATGTCGTGGCAGCAGCTCGAAGTGTTCTTAACGACTGGAATAGTGGCAAGATCAAGTACTGTACTCAGCCACCAGAAGTACAAGAATCTGAGTCAGCCCACATCAGTGCCACAATTGTGCATTCAGATGCTAAAGAGTTTGACATTGAGAATTTCGAAGCAATGGAAACAGATATCTTGAATACTTTTGATGTTAAGAAAGAAGATGTCATGGAAATCACATCCACTGGGCCAGTTGAATATAAACCACCAACAGAGGACGTCCCAACCAATACAGCAGCTATTGATGAATCGGAACCTAGAGGCAAGAAACGAAAATTGGATGGAGGAGATGAACGCAAACGCAAGGTTGACCCTACAATGGAATTGGAAGGTACATTTTTAAATGGATATATTAAAAAAAAAGAAATATTTCCTTAAATTTTTTTTTTCTAGGTAACCAAACACACAATAAGAACCTCAAGGAGCTACAAAAGCGGAAAAAAAAGCAATTGATAAAGAGCGATAAGAAAATTTCAAAGGTTGCTGATGTTTTGGAAAGTTTCACATTGAGCACAACAAATGATGATAAATATGATTTTGACACAGATTATATTGTAAAAGAGTAACAGCTCGTTTCTTTTTTCTTGTTTTTAAATTGTGTGATGGAATACTTATTGCAAAAGTACTCCTTAGGTTGATTTAAGTGAACTTATTCTTTATGTACATAGAATTAAATACAAATTTTATTATCTGAGTCAAAAAAATCATTGTTTTACTTTTGCGTATAAAACCTTTTTAAATAGTTTTTCAAAACTAGGTTTGAAGAGAACTGTATTCAGGTAAACTAACCCACTTAAACGAGCAATGGTATCCAACATGTGATTTATTTGAATGTCCATTGTTTGGTCTTCCCTAAATTTCTTTTTTTCTTTATTTTAAAATCGTGATTTTGTTTCAAAGCAGATGTTTCTAAATTAATTAATTAAATTTGGTTGAATCAAAAGACCAATTTTACGAATCGAACTTTTGACTCAAGCGGATTTAGAAAATCAAAGATGTAATATTAAGAAAATAAAACTTTGATGTTCGAATAGCGCGACTTCGCTTTCGGCAGACTTGTGAAAAAACAAAAATTATAAATCAGTTTAATATAAGTATTATATTATCCACATAATCTAATCTAGTTTAAATTTTTAAATAATGGGGAAACTTACAAAATTGTTTTTGTATTGACGTGTTAAAAACAGATCTTGATGATAGTAAATTACAGCTGTTGGCATAAACTATTTTTACTTGCGACTATAATATGAATCATAGGACGAAGTGTTGCATTCGTAAAAAAAATCAACATCGATATTTTGAGATTAGGGAAGACGAAAACAGTGAGTCTTGCGATTCTGTTTACCTGTTTGTATTTCTGCCAGTCTGAAAGTCTGCCAGTCGCACAAATCAATTTTCGAAAATCATCTTGATTTAAAAGTCGAAGCAGGGCACATTTTTATTTTGTTTAGGGATGGGATTGATGAATGCCCAGACCGAAGTAATTCTTAGAAATCAAAATTAATAGTGGCAATCAATTCGAATGCATCACATTGCATTTAATTTCAACAAATAATGATTAACACTTACAAAGTAATTATTTGCTACCCGACTTCCTTCCATGATTGCGAATGTGCTTTAGCAGACATTTTTAAATTTTATGTCGGACAATATTTCTTGCGATTAAATCCCAATAAAAAAGTGAAATTTGTTAGTTTTACCAAAATTATGCTCTCGTTTTTATTAAAAATAAGATTTTTTGGGATATAAATTTTCATCGTGATTTTTGAGTTCAAAAGCTTTGAGAAAAGAGCCACAACTTGAGTTCAAAAGCTTTGAGAAAAGAGCCACAACTAATGGAAATACAATAATTTTATTTATACTCAAGGATATAGAAATCTACTTTAATTTTGTTCTTTCTAAATTAATGACTAATTTTTTATTTTCCATTTTATTCAAATGTTTTATTTTTTAACAAAAGCTATTAAAAGGCTTATTAAACCTTTTAAACACGTAATATCTTTGCTCATATGTGCTCTGCATAATAGGACACACAAATGGAAAGCGAAAAATTATTTATTGACCTATTTAAGTGGAATCGTTTTGGCTATTATTTTTTGGAAAATCTTTATTCAAGCGTTGGAATTTCCTATTGACCTTAGTTATGGATTGTTAATATTCCTTGTCATTACACTGGGTATGTATTTATATATGAAAATATCTTAAAGAAATGTTAAAAAATTTCTTATTTTAAGGTCTAGGCTTTGTATTCACCACTGCCATTAAATGTATTTCAATCCTGGCATGCGTTGGTTTAATGGGTAAAACGGGGAGAGGTTTCTTACGGGCCTTATGCATGACTTTCATTATATCAGGTAAATATCATTTTAAATTGGCTGATAATTTAAATGTATTTGTGTATTAACGTGAAATTTAGGGCCTTTATCAAATCTAGCATCCAATGGTCAAGAAACTGTTCGTGTGTTTGCCTGCACAACCATACTTACCTACAACCTAACAAAGACTCGATTTGACCTTATGAGTAAACCTTTTCAAAATACCCTTGCATCCATGAAGGACCAAATGATGGATATAAGAAGGAATTTCGAAAACATCGAAAAAGTCTTACGGCCGATCAAAGATGAAATTGAGAATGAATTTGATGAAAATCATAATTCATCAAAAGTGAACCCAATTGTGGAAAGATTTATTCGTCAAGATATCTTATCGGCTTTATCATTTGCCGATTCAACCAACGCTACCGATAGGTTGTCAAAAGCAAAAACTATTAACGACAATTATGCAAAGAAGATGCAATTACGTTGCAAGGATCAATTAGAAAAAGGTGAGAACCGTTGTAAGGATGCGTTTTCTAGTGCTCACAATAAGTGCATGGAGAGACTTCCAGTTGTAGTTGATACTCTCCTATGTTGGCCATTGCGAATTGATTATGTTTGTAACATGAATCTTGTGGGCTATCAAGAAAGTGGAGGAATTTGTGATGCCAGTCGTATTATAGATCCAAAGCTTGGCGAAAATATGATTGACTTGAAAGAAACTGAAAGTGATCTTTTTCAAAATGTATCAAATGTCAAAATTTCATACGAAGTTGTAAGAGTTGAGCAGCCTCCCCAGTTAAGGTTTGTCAATCACGGTTTTTAATTACTATCCATGGAATTTTTGTAATGTAATAATATTTCAATTTTTTTCTTCAAAAGGGCTGCAAAAGAAACGGCCAACATTGTGATGAATGAAATCACTGAAAGGAGAAAAACTTTTGATTATATTATGGGTATTATGCAGAGAATTCTTTCATTCGTATTTCTAAGAATTATTCATTGTGAGCTATTTTGTCCTACCATACCTTTCCCATCAGAAATTTAATATTAAACTTTTACAGCTTCGATAGTGTACCATAGAAATTATTTAAAAAGAATTGACTTTGACAATAATTATGTAACAACATATTTCAAGAAAATTGATCAACGTCGACGAGAACGTAATCAACACACTTTGTTGCCGCTAAAAAAAGTGAGTTCATTTTTTTTTTTATAATTTTTTTGTAACGATGGTAAAAAAATTTATTGTTTTTATTACAAAAGCTAAAACATACTTTTCCAAAGGCTTTTTGCTTGAATCTGATCTGAACTCAGAAAAATTCCAACACATCAGATTTTTTATATGTGCCTGTTTGAAATAAAAAAAAAAAAACAATTATAATTGCCATACTATTTCATCGTTTTTTTTTTTCAAATATCGAAGGAAAGAAACCACTTTCTTTTAAATTCTGAATTCTCCAAAATTAAAAGAGGTTTTTAAAACATTTGAACTATTTTTAAAGAAAAGATTACTTTCGTTGAAACTAATTACCAGGCATTGCTCCATTGTTTTAAAAATAGCAAAAACACGTTTTTTTTCTAAAATTTTCTAACACGAGAATATCTCAAAAACCGGACTTGTTGAAAAACTTCCGAGTATGGGAATTCAGCGCATTAAAAAAATTCGGAAAAGTATATTTTAGTTTTTGTAATAAAAACCAGATTCTACATTACGCTTTCACTCTAAATGAAATTCAAGTCAATATAATTTCAATTGGTTTTAATTTCATTTCTATTGAAAGTGAAACGTAGAACGTTGATCCATATACATATATCATATATATTTCGAAGTGTTCTCTGAGATTGCTGATAATAAAGGCTTTCGCAGACGATGGTGAAACAACAATAACAATACCTTGCTATGATTGACTGTAACACGTTGTTGTCATTGTTTCTTCGTGGTCACGATTATTTCCCATCAATTTCGCATTGGTTTTTTATTGGAAGCCTTAATCATTTTTATTGGAAGCCTTGAACATTTTTGTTTCTATATTTTTCAAAGGAAAAAATAGGAAAATTCTCTGCAATCTCTCTTCTGGTCAAATGTGAGATAATAAATGCCTCTTTAAATATTAATTTTCAAAAAATTCTCCCAATATTTTTTTAAGTTTTGCGTATCATCTGGTTTTTAAAAGAATCTCTTTAAGCAACCTGCGTTCTCAAAGATCGTAATCAAAATTTAAAATTTTTTTGAAAAATGTTCGTTTTTTTCGAAAAAAAATCAATAAAAGTATTTTGTTAGTCCTAAAATATTGGTTTGGCGTTGTAATTCAACGCACAACAAAATCAGTATTTTTTCCTAAAAGCCCGTTCATTACGCCAGCGTTTCAAGTGCGTTGATGCCGGCGTTGCTCGGTTTATAAACCGTACAGAAAATATAATAATCGCGAAATAATTAAATTACGATGGTAAGTACAGAATTGCAAATAAAGTTGAATTACTGCTTACAGATATTTTTGTAAATGGATGTTTTCACTATAAATCTATTGAAATGTAAAATAAACTAAGAATATGTAGTTTGTACTTTTGTCAATCAAATAGCGCCCATTCAAATACTGTGAAATGTATAGCAATTTATTTGAAGTAAGAATTCAAAGTTTTGAAAATAAAATCACGTCACAAGTACCTACATATGTATGTATGTATGTATGTATTTAGTTTAATTTAATTATTTCATCATTGTTTATAAATATGTAATAAAATGGAGAAGAAAAATGAAGAATATCCAAGAAGGGCTAAAATGTTTTCAGCAGCATTTTCAAATTCTTTGGCATCATTTTTGCTTTATCCACTGGATGTATTGAAAATAAAAGGCCAAATTCAGCAGGATAAGCAGATACATGTTATTAAGGAGGTTTTCAAGAATAAAGGTATACGTATGTATTTCGTGTACAATTTTGTCTGTTGAATAATATATGTGCTATTTAACTAAAAACCTTACTGTTTAAATATTCAAACGGATTTTCAGGCATCTATAGAGGGGTACTGGGAGCAACGGTTCGTTCTTTAGTTCAATCAGGCATTAGGTTTGAACTTTATGAAGAGGCAAAACGCCAAGAAATAGTGGATACCTTCCAACGCAAGATGTTGCTGGCGTCCGGCTGTGGTGGTCTGGCAGGTTTTTTGGCTACTCCAATGGCAAAGGTGCTGATTCGCCAAAATAATCCTTGGTTCACCTACAAAAGTATAATAGACGGGGTAAGAATATTGCATCGGAGTGGAGGCTTTCGCATGATTTTTGCTGGTGCGCAATTATCTTCACTCCGTGGTATCATGAACTCCATTGGACAGTTTGTCTTCTATGATGAGGTAAGCAATAAGCATCTAGTGGATATCAAGTAAATAATTTAGTACGACTAAACAGAAATTAATTGATTTTTATTTGTTTTTCAGACAAAGAGCAAGCTTCTTAGTTACCCAGATATTTTCGAAGACAATATTTATACATCTCTAATAGCATCAGTCACTGCAGGTTCTGTTGCCACTTTGCTACAAGTACCAATAGAAGTTGTTCAGGTAACATATATGAACGCCATACCAGGAAAATTCGAAAACCCCGCAGATGTTTTTAAAAGCATTGGACGCAGATATGGAATATTAGGTTTTTACAGAGGGCTTACTCCTGGATTTATGCGAATTATTCCACAAACAGTTATAACCTATATTGTTCTGGAATATTTACGTGCTAGTTATGGCGTATTGAGGAAAGTATAAATGGAGGGAGAGAAAAGGAGGAAAATGAGAAAATAGATTTGTACTACAAACTTCGAAAAAGTATCAAAGCTGCCTTCGTAAATTGAATATTGCCACTGAATTTTTTGCTAGTCAGAGCATTTTACACGAACTCCAAATTTTGACATGGACAACGATACAGTTCTTTACCGTTCGTAGTACGAATCACTAAGTTGGGAAATGTGATAATTAATTTTATATTATGTATGTATTTTTCGATGAAAGTTTTTGGTCTAATAAAATAACGGTTTGTCCTAGAGAGTCGTAAGAGTTGTCGTTGGATAGTTTATTCCAAGACGGTGATGTTGGAATTTTTCAGTGATACCACACACCTGAACATTTTTTTTTTCTTTGAAAATTTTTTTGTCTTTTTTCTAACTACATACATATTTATGTATTTTATATATAAATACTTATTTTCGTACATAAGAACATTATTTATTTCATGCAAAAAAACGACGGGTTGCACTCCGGGAGTGCCTGCAGAAGTGAAAACTTGAATATTAACGTTGTGCAACCAAATTCATTATTTAAAAATTCAATTAATAAATTATTTTTATCGTCTGCAAAGTTTATGTTGAAATCTCCAAAAATATTTTACTTGTGTAGGCTTTAATCATGTAATTTTTGTTTTTATTATAATAATATAGTTGTTTTTGAATTTGATGATAAATTTGTTATTAATAATGCAAGTTAATGAAGCCAAAGTTCTAGATACAAAACCGTCAAAAGAATTAGCATGGGATTTTAGAAAACAGGCAATTATTTAATCTTAAAAAAAAGTATCAATTTGTGACTTTTTTTTATGTGTTTAAATATAGTCTTAAATTAAACAAGAAGGCAGACCAATCACAAAGACAAAATCTAGTACCTACTACAAAAATTAAAGGAAAAAAAATATTTAAAAACTATGGAAAGACAGTCCACTTCTCTGCCTATCATGCCACAATAATACTATTATTGGGAAATAAATAAAAGATGCTCATTTAGCAAAATCATCGATCCATTTTTGAGTGTTTTTTGCATCTGTTGGGAAAAAACACTTAAACCGTTAAAATTTGTCTTTTTTCTTCTATGAACTTCTGGTACCCTTTGGCAAAATCTATTTGCTTGTATGATTTTCTTAGTTATTTTACCATTTTCAACAACTTTATTTGTATCGTGATAGCCCCCGCCACCTCGCATGGCAAATGTACCTACATTGGGAAAATGATAATTTATATTTTTTGATATTTTGGTTTCTTTTTAGTTCCAACATAAATTTGTGATCGACACTGAAAAACCATGCAATCGAACGAAAGACGAATCAAGAGTCATGACAATTCTATTGTTGCAGTTTCTTCTCGAAATATTTGTATCGGTGTTCTTTTTGCTCCTCGATCACATGATAGTTCTTTTGTTAAATATTGTTGCTTCGAAATCTGAAATCACTTATTTTCAAGAAGGTGAACACATAATTTCATTTTATGTAAGTGTTTTTTAAGAAGTTTTTTTCTATAAAAAATTTAAGTTACAAATTAAATTTAGATAAATGGAACGGGTCTGATGGCCGGTCTGATGCGAACAACGTTAAAGAATTTTAATATGCATGAACGTGTTTCTTCATATCTGACTAATAAACCGTGTTTACCAAAACCATCGGTTTTGCCAAGACGGTGAGTTAAAGTAAATTTAGAAGTCCGGTTTCACAAATATGTATACAAAGAAATTTATTCCGCTGAAGATTCGCTATAGCGGAAGTAATTTCGTTATAGGGGCTGTTTTTTTAATTTTTGAAGACCAACGGGTCTTTGTTGGTTCGAAAATCTTATGGGGTTTTCCATGGGTAATCCAGATTTCGATCAAAAAATTGATTTCTATTTAAACATTTTAAACGGGTGGGTTATTATTAGTTAGCAGAAGAAAACAAAAATTATAAAATGCGCGAAGGAGAGATAGTCTCGAAGATTATAAAATATATCAGAACGATTAGAAATTTCAGAGTTGACTATTGTAATATTCGTGGGCTAAGAGCAAATTTCCTTGCTTTTTACGCCCATTCTGTTTCAAACAGGCCAGCTGTTTTGGCACTAAGTAAACCCAAGTAGGTGAAACTGATCCTGCTGAATTTCAAATGCATGAGTATAACTTAGTGCCGTTGTTCCTTCCCCACATGGTCTCGCCGTCTACGTAAGAAATGATGTTGCTTACCAATTTCAGCCGCAATATAGTCATAGTATCAAGCCCTTGTTTAACTTTTTGTGTTTTAAATTATTGGTAAACAGGCACATTATACATTATTGTTTCCTCTATCGAAGCCCTCATTTGGACAGAGTTTCAACTTCTCGCGAATGCTCTGTCTGACTCCATCCAAAGAATTGTTTTCTTGCATTCTAACACACAATTCTCCTTGGCTTCAACATTCGGGCCAGATGCTGAGTTTAATCACCTTACTCAGCTTGTCAACGAGCCCAACCGAATATTGGAGGTTAATGGCCGAGTCGAAAATACTCTTGACTTGTTTCTTACCTCTTACCCTGTGCCTATAGGCACATCTAACCATAGTATCATTTCCGCAAATTTTTCGTGCCAAACAAATCCAGTTAGAGAAAGAGCTCCTGTGAGAACCGCTTGGCATTACGACACAGCCAACTGGGACGGCCTCAATAATTTTTTCAAGATCTTTAACTGGTCACTATGCCCCTCTCGGCAGTGACGTAGACTCCAGCGCGAATATGATTGCTGATTTGATTCTTTTGGGAATGAGAACTTTTATCCTGAATAGGGCTAAGAACATCAGACCCAAAGAGAAATCATGATTCTGTGCGAGCTGTAAAGGTGTAATTAGGGTCAAAGAGGTTAGCTTCCGTTGTTTTAGAGCCAACCCAAATGAGGAAAACCGGAAAAAAATTCAAACAAGCCAGGAAGGCCTACAACACCCATATTCGAAGGACCTAATTTTTGCATGACCAAAAATTAAGGCGAAAAATACTACAATATCCCACAGGTAGAAAAAATTTTTGGTCACTCGTAAAAAAAATTAGGAACAAAACATCTTCCCCGGACCCAACACTCGTTGTCAATGAAACTGCCTTCGTAAGCTCTCTCGAGCAAGCTAACTTATTCGTTAGGCAGTTCGCCGCCAACTCTAAGCTGTTTGATAGTGTCATGACTCCCACCAGTCCTTGAGCGCGTAATTGATTCTATGGGACAAACCTTCTTTCGTACTCGATCCAGCCTATCCGAAAAAAAGGAATCTTCTCCATCCTCTAACTAATGACCAGATGCACTTATGTCCCTTCTTTCCAAGGTCATGGAAAAGCTGATAAACTATCACCTCAAGAAATATCTCGAATATCGAAAGCTTCTTAATGACCGTCAGTACGGCTTTCGCAGCAATAGGTCCATTGGTGACTTGATGGTTTATCTCACCGAACAGTAGAACACATCTTTAGAACGTAAGATTATTGCACTTGATATTTTTAAAGCAATTGATTAAGTTTGGCATCCTGCTCTTTTGTCGAAAATGCGGGCTTTTGGTATCGATGAAACCCTTCTTCGTTGGATTAGCAACTTTCTTTCAAATCACTCTATACAAGTAGCATATTAGACGGATTCAAGTCTGAAACCCACAACAAAAATGCTGGCGTGCCACAGGGTTCCATTTTTTCTCCGACCCTCTTTCACATTTTCATTAATGATCTCCTGTTTGCAAAAATTTTGTTTCGCTGACGATAGCACCCTTAGCTTTTCATATTGTTTTTTTTTATAATTCTATTGAACTATTGTAAAAAATAGAGTTTTTATTTTTCTACCAAGAAAGATTTACAAAGAACAACTTGGGTTCAATACCATTTTTTTTTCTTTTAATATTTTTTTATATAACTTACAAACTATATTAAACTGTACTAAAACTATATTAAAACTACATAGTACTACTTTAAATTAGTTAAAATTACTTAATACTAAAGCAGCATGTTCGTTTCCAGGTGCACATCCCTGCTCTTCGGACGTGGAACTAAAACAGCTAAATATGATAAGTACATTTAATTCTGATCTTGACAGCGTTGTACAATGGGGATTAAGAAATTGCGTAGAATTTAATGCTTCGAAAACTCAATGCTGCCTTCTGTCGTTAAAGCGAGACGTACCCCCCCCCCCCCCCTGCCACCTTTTGTGGAATGATCACATACATAATGTCACCAAAATGCCGCAAGATGTTTAAATTTTCTTTGGAGATGCAAGAAATTCTTTTCTCCTTCTGATCTAGGTATTATCTATAAAAGTTATATACATACGTCCAAAGCTTGAGTATAACTCCCATCTCTGGGCTGGTGCTCCAGCAACTTATTTTGGCATTACCGTTTGCGACTCGCCTAATAACATTCGCCTCAAATGTCAAAAAATTTGGCGAATTGAAAAGTCATTCTATTATCTTTAGCGAATGTTCGCCTTTATCTGTCAAAATCAGTCGAACTGCAATTCTATGTGACTTTGAAAGGCGAATGTTGAAGCGAGCTTTTAGCAATACCTCGACTAGAGTAATTCGCTAAATCGTTCGACTTAAGACGAACGTTCGACTCGCGAGTCATAATAGGGACCTTACTTAAACCTCTTACAAAGCCGAGCCATCAAAATGATCGGAAACAGGAACATCATCGATACTTTTACGTCGCTCGAACACCGGCGTAACGTTTCCTGTCTCTCACTCTTTTATCGTTACTTTTACGATTCAACCGTAGTACTCGCGCTACCAGGAATGCTCATCAGTTTACTCTTGAAACCAATTTCAGTTGTACTGACAAGTACCTACAGGGATTCGTTCTTTAGCCGAACTACGCAAATGTGAAATACCCTTCTACGCTCTGTCTTTCTCTCTCATTGTGATGTATTCAAATTCAAGACTAATATTTCGAATCCCCTCCTACTTACCTAAAGCTCGCACTGTGTCTCTGACATATAAAGGGAACATAAAATCACCTTTAGTGTGCAATAATTTTGAAAAAAAAAACAAAAATTATTTTCTGGAATTTTGAAAAAAATAGATTTCTTTTTGAAAATTTAATATTTGAAAAGCCAATTTAGAGATCTTTTATTTTAATTTGGTATTTAAAGGTGTTTTTACTATTGAGTAGATATCTACTTTGTTCTAAACAAATGTAATCAAATTCATTTCTTTGCTATAATTTCATTTTAAGCTTTTGATTAATTTAAATTTCATGTAAGTAATTTGTATAATTTTTTCATATTTTTTTTAGATACTATTTGAAATTAACTGGTTTATATGTTCTAACATTATTGCTGATTTATTACAGTACGCTGACAATGCGTTCTAGAATGTATATTTGCGGTTTTTTCTATCCCAAACGAGCTAAACGAAGAACACTATACCTCTACAATAAAATGTTAAAGGAACGTAAAATTTTATTCCAAATTATGTATCGCAAGGTGAAGGATAATTTAGAAGCAAAGAAGCTTAAGATGAGTTTAAATATTATGCTGGTATGAATAAATACATTTTTTAAAAACAAATATCTGATTAAATTAAACACGTATAAGAATATGTACCACTAAATTTTATATCATACAGTCAAAGAAATTACATTTAAAAAAAACATCAATTTTATTTTATAACATAGTTTACAACTAAAAAAGCTTCACCTTATCTTTGTAGTGGCTTCCTTTTGAATATCCATTTTTTTTTGGGTGGCTTCGAATATTCAATTTCGCACGGAGAAATTGTTTAATATGCGGAGAGCTGGAACCGAACCAAAATTGTAAGATTGAATAGTACCTATACATATTTTCAAGTAATGTTTTTTTTATTAAATTATTTTGGCAAGCTGAACATGCTTTGTTAGTTCAGTTTAAAGAATGTACAACTTTAAAATGCAACTTTATTTATTGCGAGGAATGTTGGCTGGATATAGAAGAAACTTGTATTGCATGTCAGAGTGCAGATAAAATACTGAAATGCTGTCTTTAGAATAGTAGATTTTAAATATCAAATGTATACGTACCTATTTTATTGTATTTATTTTTAAAAAATTGATTTTAAAACGTTTTTATTAAATCGTTTTATTTTACATAAGTTGACTGTTTGGTAAAAATTTGCAAACCGTTTTTACCCCATAATAACAGAACCTTGTTTGAGCAAGCAAATTCTGTCAAAAAACAAAAGCACATCCAGAGTGTGTCAGAGCTAAAATACGGAAAAGTGAAAACAGAAATAAGAAACAAGAAAGTAAAAAAACGTTGCAGCTAAAATACTGACAAAGTGAAAAAATAAAAATAAAGTGAAATGAGCGTATGATTTTAAAAATTAATTCAAAGTTGGTTCTTATTTGGGTTCCAGGTCGCAGTAGTATTGGGAAAAATCTAAAGAGTGACGAGTCAAATTCACATGTACCATTTTTCTCACATATGATTTCCCTAGACTTCTATAAATCTTTTATCTCATATGAAGAAAACAAGTCATACATTTTTTTTCGTTCAAAATTCCATTTGTCTAGCTGTAAACTCTGCATATCGCATTTCATAAATTAATCAAACTTCGAACTCCAGCCTCCAGCACTAGTTGTTTCATGGAGCGAAGTTTTATAAATTATACATATGTACATACCAATGTCCGTTTTTCATTGTTACTGGACGATGCGATAGTTACAGAACATGGTTCTTGCATTTTTCTCTTTAATAACATTAATGTCGTTTTCAATTGGCAATCTGGAAGTAGAAAAAAACATTCTGAATGCGTTCAATTGGGCAAAAGTGACAGTTCTGATTCTAAAAAAAAGAGAATTTCTCTTCTGGATTTGAAATCAGAAGCAAAAACAGAATCACTCACACATTCAAAGATTTAATGTCACGCTTGATAATTGTCATATTTTTTTAAATTTACAACTGTGAAGTGATTGCTTGAAATACTAATACTCTCACACCAAACATCAAATTTTTCAGAATCGAAAAAAACTGTTCAATTGGGATTCCGAATCTAAAACCAATTCCGGATTGCCAATTGAAAACGACATAAGTTTTAATTTTTTTTTTTATTTAGACGACTTGAGGTATTTGACTTAATAATTCTACCTGACAAGTTTAAGAAGAATTTCAAAAAATACTTACCAAAAGTTTTATTTTCAAAACTCATCAAATTTCCGAATTCAAAACAGGACAAAATTAATCTTTTATGTATTTTTATATTTTCGGCCTTTTTTCATTTAAATTATCAGTTTTAATATGTTTTTTTTTTTAAGTATAAACTTTCATTTTAATAAACAAAATATAAACAATTGTTCGGTTCTTCTTCTCTTTTTTTAAATTAATTTGTATATAGTTTTTCTTTTTTGTTTTATACATATAAGCTATTGGTAAAGTTTTTTTATTTTAATTTCTGAAATATTGTTATTTTTTTTATTTTATTTATTTAAATAAAAGAATTATTTTTTTTTGTAAATAATAAAAGCAATACAACTATTTTAATCCCTCACGCATTTACATTTTCTTTTAATTTACAAGTTTTCTATTTTCATTATTCTTTTTTTTATACAAAATAATTATTACAATGTGTACATAATAATATAGTAATTGTATACAGTCGTATGGATCACTGTTTGGTATAATAAATCAGTTTTTGTTTTTACTTTCTAGGCTTTACAAAAAATTTAATTTTATTTATGTTGTTGTTTTCTATAAATTATTACTTATTATTGCAACTAAAGACCTTGAAAAAATTAAAGAAAAAGAATTAGAAATAATATTTTGTATTGCAAATGAATGG
The DNA here is from genome assembly GCA_958431115.1 of Syrphus vitripennis. Classification (NCBI taxonomy): domain Eukaryota; kingdom Metazoa; phylum Arthropoda; class Insecta; order Diptera; family Syrphidae; genus Syrphus; species Syrphus vitripennis. The sequence goes on from OY288108.1 coordinate 31,860,647, forward strand.
AATATAATAGTGTTCGTTCTATTTATATTTAACAAAAACAGAAACTACATTTTTACATACATATTATGTTTCACAAATAATTATCTCATATTTTTATAACAATTATTATAGGTACCAATGTTACGTGTTTGGAATGTCTTTCCTACTTAAGCCACCAAGATGATTTGGAAAAAAGTCACGTGAAAGATTTTTTTAAGTCGTAAAATGATAACTTAGATAAAATCAAAATATTTTAGTAGATTCTGAGAAATTTATAATTTTGTCTAAAATAATCTCCAGACGAATTGCTATTGAAAGTCTCACTAAATGCAGATCTTTACTTCACGCTTAGACACATATTATGTATTTTGAAATCCATTTTAAAAACAAATAAATTAGACAAATTAAAACCCATATTTTAAAACTGACAGATGAAAATTCAAATGGTATTAGTTTTTGAAAATCCTTGCAGATTCGATTTTAAATAGAAAAATAAATCAATTTATTTTGCTCAATGGAATGCAAAAAAAGGAAATATTAGCGTTATCAAAAATTGATATTTCGTGTTTTACAATTTTTTGAAAGTAAAATTATGTATGTATCTCAAATTTTACTGCATTTTTTTAACAGACCATAGTAAGTTTGTGTGTGTTGGCAACGTGAAATTTAGTACGAATTTGTACAAGTTTTCATAATTTGCTCTCAAAACCCATACAAAAAAACTCAAGCTTAGGAAACTTGTTGAAAACTTCAAGTAACCAAACAGTCTTAGTATCATGTTAAGTTATCTGTCCCTACCAAAAACATTTTGTCAATGTTGTTAAAATTCTTTTTTTTTCGATTTCTTTAATGGACATCTCATTCTTGCATTTCCTTAAGCTAGAAACACAAGTGAGTTTTACAAAAATAAAAACAAAAAATAAATATAATACAAAAAAAAAAAACATAAATACACGCACTAAAATGGAAAAGGGCGGCGCATGACTAGATTTTTATAAACCAAGAACAAAAATGTAAAATACAAGTTTCACACAAAAAATATCATAAATTAAACATAAACTCAAAAGATGTTATAAATGATATTGAAAATTAAAACAAAACTGATGACAAATGACATATGTTTTTGACTTAAAGAACGACATTTTAACAAGTTCGAAAAATAAATATGGCTAGGTTTTGATGATGGCGGTGAAATATTTAGTTGTCAACTAACTTTATTTCATTGCCTTATCTGATATTAAAGACAATGTATGCTTTTCATTCGCTAGTAAAAATCACTAAGATAAGTCTAAATCAAATTGCGCTGAACGATACCAGATATGTGTCGGAGTCTTTTCGCAGATCCTGAGGCGGCTTTTTTCAGAATGACATTTCATTTTATTTTTATGCAAATAAATAATTTAAATTAAATATGACTAAAAGTATATATAATTTTTATATTAATAAATTGTTTTGATTTTTTCAAATTTTTGTTTTATACATTTTTAAGGCTTTCACACTGGGTGTGTTTCTGTACAGGGTGCAATGATTAAATCGATTCTTGTTTTATATACAATTAACATTATGCAATTTTAAGTTCTTTTTTTTTTAATATTTTAATTTTATTTATAAGTCTTTGTAAATTGTTTTATTTGTTTTATTAATTATTTTCTTATGAAGGGGCACTTTTTTGTAATATTTATTTTTCTTTTAAACGATAAAAAAACGTTAACAATACTCCTTTACTTAGTTCTAGCTCTTTTTCGTTTTTTCTCTCTCTCTCTCTCTCTTTCGTTCTTTATTTCTCGCAATGAGTATGTGAGTGTCTCTTTCTTGTTTATAGCCAAACTTTGTTGAGATATATATATTCTATGGAATAACCATTTAAAAATCTAACTTTCCAGTTCTTTTTATATTATTTAATTTAAAAACAACAAAAAAAAAAATAAAACATAACTTGTTTGAATTTTTTAAACTACACAAACCTCTTCCAGCAAAGTTTAAAAATTGTTGCAAATTTTGTGTGAATTTTTCGCAAACTTCGTTTCTTCGACAATGATGACAACAATGGCTTTAAGCGTGTGTTTGTTGCTACTTTGGTGCATAAAATTCGATTTGAAGTGCATTTGCAATGACAGCTGCTGCAATTGCTATTACTACTACGATTATTGCTTACAGTAGTTGTTTTAGCGGCGGCTGTGGCGGCGTTAGATTTGGCAGTATTGGTTTTAGTGACAGCAACCTCATCTGTACAAGAAAAACTAACAATTGTTGTATTTCTACTGCCAATCGATGATGGTGATTTTGGTATATGGAAACCGTTAACAAAATGTCACCGTCTCGCAAAAAGTACTTCCAGCCAACAGTGACAGGCGGTTATGTCGGTACGACGATATTTTGAACTCCAACCTTTTGCAAAACTTATTTGCATGCTGAATGTGTCGATTGGACCTGTTTGAGCACCAGCTATTTGAGGTGAGCACACCAGTTTTTGCGTTCGAGCCCTGAAATTTAAAAAAATTATTAAATTTTACTAATTAAAAACTGTAAAAAGGATGATATTATAGTAATCAATAGATTAATGCTTCAAAGAAATAACTTCAGGTCTTTTGACGACCACAAAAACTAAATACGTATGCCTTATGTCAAAACAGCTTTCGTCAATTATTACTTACCAGATTTGAATAAATCGCAATAGTAACTTATAAATGGTTCTATATTTTATGCACATTTGCCTGAGGGCGTGGTTAATGTTAAACTAAAGTTAGTGTCTTTTGTCGTGAGAATTTGTTGTGCGTTAAATAGAAAAATGCCAGTTGCTTAACTATTAAAATAATTTTGAAACCCACAATTTGTTTAGGCTTATATGAATATGGGTGTACACGAAAAGGTGTAACGTGCCAAGTTTTCATACAAATTTGACAGGTTTACATAGTTTTCAGCGGAACTTCAAGACTGCGCGATTACCTTAAACACTTTTGACTGATACAAGCATCTTTTTTAAAAATCAAATCGAAAGTGATGTATGCATGTTTCTCTTGAAACAAATCATTTTGTTGCAAAAGAAAAGCCATTAGTGCAACTGTCACATTCATCGACTGGCACATTAAGCCTTCACAGCTTGTAAGATCTTACAACAATCCTCAAAAATTATGTTAAAATAAATTTTCCTTTTATTTTTCTATTCAACTTTGAATCTGTCGATTAATGAAAGATACCTAACAGTTTTGAAGCAATTTAAAATGTCTGCTGTTCATTTATTCATATATTCATATATTTTACAATCAAATTCTAATAATACAATAAATTAAACTCACCTATTTATATCGAAGGCATTTAAACAATAACCTGGTGGCACTTTGGAAACATGCCGGCAATCATCGTTTAATGTAGGAGAATGTACGAATATTGGTGCTTCTGAACGATTGTACAACCAAACGCCATCCGCTTCCTGACTAAGAGTAATACCTTAAAAAAAAAAAATCAAATTAAAAACTAAAAAAAAAAAAATGTATACAAAAAATTATATATTTACCTAAACCAATTTTTTGCCTTGTTTTTTGCACAGAACTCGGTGTTGGTGTGAGCTTTTTGTCGGCCAAATCTTTCAAACACATTCCACCGCTTCCTTCTGAATAGATATTAACTGTGGAGTTTTTAGCCTCATACCTATCGCCAACACGTTCCGCCAATTCCCAATAGGCTATTTGGCACCATGTTAGAGATGGCGATGAGTGATCTGTAAGAAAGAGAAACATTTAAAATTTAAAATCAAACCGAAAAACTGTTAAGGAAATTTCAAGATAATACAGAAATGTGAATGTCAAATTAACATTAAAAAATCAATTGAAGAAAATATTACGTATACGCCTACGTGCCTTCGTAAAAAAAAAATGTGTTGAAATAACGAACACACCATTAAATGGAGGTAGGTAATCTGTCTTTTACAATACTCATCGCAATCGCTGACCACCATAGCAATATTCACACAGGAAATCACTTACCTACCTTCCTATAAAAAGGGTATTGTACTTTGTAAACGAGAATTTTCTACACACCTCAAAAAAGGCGTTTGTATTGGGAGGATTACTTAAAAATCCCGATCATATCAACATCAAGGCCAGTTGAATTTCAAAACTCAACAGCAGCAGCGGTGACATTAACAACAATAACAAATATCAAGTGAAACCAATTCACATTTTTTTATAATAAACAACAAAGATGAACTCTACCATAATTCATCATAAGCACACACGACACGAAGCAGAAACCAGACGATTTTATGTTCGACTTAATGCGCCGATAGCATGTCTCTTCGTGTTCGTGTGTCATGCAGAGTGGTGTGTGCGATTGAGGTTTATACCCCGATTACACTTCACGCGAAAAATAAAAACCATCCAAAACCCCCTCGTATGCACACGCACGCACACCAACAAACAAAAATCCAATTACACAAACAAATTGAGCTAGTATGGCAGGCGCCATGCAATTTTGGTGCCGTCGTTGTCGTCTAGTCAGTGGGCCGTCGGCGAGGCGCTATAAAATAAATTGCTTAAAAGCAAAGCAAAAGAAAAAAAATGAAGGCGAAAAAAAATTAAACATAATTTGCAATAATTTTTTTTTTATTATTATTAATTTCGTGTTTGGTATATTTATTTAACATCTCTTGGTCTTCTTCGTGCGTTCTTGTGCGGTTCCACCTTGTTATTTTTCTTTCTTTAAGTTTATTTTTCTTAATATTTTTGTTTTTCAATTTATTTTGCTTTTCTCTTTATTTTATTGAACCCCCGTATTTATAGGTGCGGAATTAAAAAGGGAAGAGTGGAAGTAGTTTAGTTGGTTTATCATTGTTTTTATATATCTTATATTGGCGCCACCGGTGGATTAAAACAAACACCTCAATAACTCAGCGCTATGTAAATATTTACTGTCTGCATTATAAAGGTATGATATATAAGAAGCACCCTTAATTTAGACTGCAATTGAGTGTTGATAGGGTGTTCGATTTTGAGCAATTGAGAATACTATGGTTTCAAATGGAAACAGTTTTCTTAAACACGATCAGGCTTTAAAACTTAGCTTCTTAGCTAGATGTGAAATCGAAGTTCGTCACTAATTATGCTTCTTCTGAATTTGACATTTATGAACATCCGTCTATTTTGATATTTCTTAGAAATGCCATTCAGACCTATTTGGGTATTAACAATATAAACATACATATGTACATATAAAATTAATAAATATGTATTGAAATTTAGCAAATTAATTTCTCATTGAAAAACAAAAATTATTTCTTGTAGACATACACGCTACATGCTAAATGGTCCAAATCGTATCTATTGTACTTTTTAATTTAAAATTAAATTTCAGCGTATATTTGGTAATGTGAAATTTCGTACAAATTTGTACACATTTTCAAAATATGCTGTCAAAACCCATAAAAAAAAATAAGTTTGGGAAACTTGATGAATATTTCAAGCTAACAGAATTCGAATATTTTTACCATCGGATTGCAGTTTTTCTCTTTTTTAGCAATAAATTATCGAAAGTTTCATAGCCTCTAGTTGAAAATTAAGATTGTTTACACTTTACATATTCAGAAAAAAAAAACACAAAAATAGTTTTTCTTTTGCACACCCTGTCCAAAAAAAAATAAAACAATTTTCACACCAAAGAAACTATAATATCTAGTTTTCAAGGTTTACTTCGATAAAGTTTTGCTGAAATGCAAATAACTTAAATCAGGCTTCTACGTCTTAAAACTAACTATTTAGTTAGGATAGAAAAAAATAACTTGAACAGTTGTGTTCAATGAGCTTTGATAATTTTGACATAAAACCGGCCATCTATTATGTAAACATGAACGTAAAAGAATACATTTTTATGTTAAGTTTATTTATGCTTTTACGATGTAAATTACAGTTCAGGTTAATTTGTATTTTGTATCTTAGAGCTTCTTTTTTTTCACTTTTATGCATGTTTTGTAGTTATTGGTATTGGATGTGTTGATATATTTATTTATTATTAATTTATTACCATTTTTTTTTAACGATATTTATTTGATTTTGCTTCTCTTTTTTTAATGATTATGAAGAAAAACATGTTATCACTAGCAAGTTTAAATTATATTTGAAATAAGAAAATCTTTTTGAAGTTAAAGTTATACTTAAAAAATTTTAATATTCTGACAAATTGGATAAAACACGTTTTTAATTTCCTTTCCAATCTGTCAGTCTCAAAAGCTTTTACTTTTGAAACTGATACGTACATACAAAAATCATTATGTTATGGACTTAAAATCCTCTTTTAAATGAATTTCGATTGACTTGGCTTAAACGAAAAAAATGTAAACTTTGGTGTATGGGCTTCTTAATAGTGGCTAAATTGAATATATATGTAAATACAAACAAAGTATACATAACAGTTATGCTTCCCTCTTATTTACCAAGTTTAATATTTTTGGCAGTAGGACCCAAGTACATCTGTCATAATAAACGCAATAGAAACAGAAACGTACAAATTAAATCTCATTCATTAAATCAAATATCATACAAAAAGTGCTCAAATCAAAAAGAAAATCAACTACATGTTTACTTCCACTAGGCAGACCACACAAATAGCAAATAAAAACGAGTTGGAAAACTTCATCTTTGTTAAAAGCCTGTCAAAAGTGATTTAAACTTGTCAACTTAAAAGAAAAATGCAGCTTACATTTTTATTTCAAACTAAATAAAATAAAACTCTTGTTAAAATCTTAAACTTTTGACATGTGTCTTTTTCGTTGATTATTATTTTTTAATTATGCTGTCAGACGAAAAACGTGATTTTAAAACCCCAATACGAGATCTTATAAGTTTCTTCTTGTTTAAAAAACGAGCTTACATTTCATTAAACTGACTTTATACTACAGTCCGTCAAATTGAACGCAGATATTTTTTGTAAATCTTAGAAATATTAATTTGTTACGTACATATGAACACATTCAACTCAAAGTTTATTGAACTTCAAGTTTCTAAACGTGCATACTTTTGTCTGCTAAAAATGTTCAGTGACATTTGCTAATGTCAGTGTGGACATGCTCACATAAATTATGTTAATGTTATGCTCCTAACTATAACTGTATCGTTAAATAGTTCTTTGAAGTTAATGGAATGATCTACATTTTATAGAGTTCTCTTTAATTGAACTGATGTTTAATCGTTTAAGCCCAAAAACTGCACAAAACTAATAAAGTCTAACAAATTTAATTCAAACATGAACACTTATTCAGATGTTTTTCTAACAGCAGAGAGAGAGGGAAAGAGACCTCGTGAAATAGAAAACTAGTTCTAGTGTTTGAAGTCTTGTCGCAAATAAAAAAATGTATATTCTTTGTTCAATTTAAATGAAAGCTGTTTTGCTAATGCTAAAAATCTTTTAAATTTCGTTAAATTTTTGTTTGTTTTGTTACCTAAAACTTTTATTCTCAAAAACTTTATCCCCACTTCTCAAAACTTGACAGACCGCAGTTTTCAGTCCACAAACTGTTAAGTTTGGGCTGTGCAATTTTTCTTGATACATATGCTTTTTCCTTCTTTCTTTCTCCTTAATGATTGCGCTTCTTACTTGCAACCATAATAAAGAAAATAATAATAAAACATCATCTTTATATTTAGCCATGGAAATCACGTATTTAAAGTCTAATTTGCAAATACGTTGGCGGCATAAAGTTATTATTACCATCACTTTATTTTTATTCTTATAATACCTATTTATTTATCATTATTTTTTGTTTGATTGTCATTCTCGTTGTTGCCCTTCCCTGTTGTTTATGTACATATTTATATTTTTCTTTTCATTGCCTATAAATTGTTTGGATACAGTTTTGTCGTCGGTCGTGTTACGTAGCTTGTGTATAGTTGAATTTGGCATTTTGTTTATGTATCGTTGGCCGAATGGCCGCCATCTTCAAGTTCATAATATATTATCGTGTCACTCGTGACATTTCAGTTGGACAGTTTCTCTTTGAATTAGCGGTACATGTACGAGCATCTACTATTTTTACAAAAAGAAAATACATTAAATGTTTATGTAGGTACTATTACGAATTAATAGCTCAAGTGGATAATTTTTAACATTTTCACTATAGGCTACGATTATAAATTCATTAAAAATTGAAAAAAAAAGTTGTTTGTGTGAATGTCACCGAGCTTAAACGTCAAACACACAAGTCGCATTACTTGTTTGTTCTTTCATTGGGTGCTAAATAAGTGGCTATAGCTTAACAAATGATTATTGCTCTAAGCATTTTGCCCAACACCTGACCGATATTTATTTTATGTATAAAAAGGAATAAAAGAAAAAAATAATTATTCAAAAAACAGCTAAATAGCATTTAACGACAATATTTTTGGCGCCACTTATTACGTAAGTGGAGACCTCCAAACGGGGCGCGTCAGCGTCACTCAACACTATACACAAATTTTGTTCGGAACTTTGTTTTTTTTTTTTAATTTTATTTTGTTGCTTTTGGCAAATTGGAAACGTTTTGTTTATTTATGTCATTAGCAAATGTGTGCTAGCAATCAATATAGAAAAAGATCAAGGCAGGGAGGCAAGACACAACTTGATTTTTTGTTCACACAAAACAAAAGAAAAAGAGATATTTTATCTGGTAAAAGTTGAAGCGAAGGTAGGATAGATAAAAGTACGTCTATATGTGTAAAGAAAGATGGCAACATAGAGATAAAAAATCATTAGTAAATTAAATAACAATCATTGTGATTGTCAGAGAGATACAAAACAGCATTTTAATTACTTGTTCTCCTTAAGAAATACGACATTCGATAGATTCACGACGCAAATCGTCATAATATTTATTAGTAGGTTCTGTGTGTAGTGTGGAGAAATGATTAGAAGTGAAAAAAGAAAAATTGACAGTAAATTGATGAAAAATATATAAATTGTTATTAATGAATGTGAGCTTGAATTCAAGTGGATATCTATACATTTACTTCGCATGGAGTTAATTCAGATTCATATCATGATATTGACTTAACTTGTATTCGTATGATCCTTTTTGTACTTGAGACTTTGATCGGATTGGAAAAAAGGTGTGTCAAAGCTGTCAGTATAAAGACATAATTTTTTTTAATATATGTACCTCGTAGATTTAGTTTATTTATGACCCCGTTATAGGTATGCAGGATCGGCAGTTTGAGTTAGACTAGAGTGGAATTTTCGAAAAATTAAATCCATACCTACATATACAGATGAGTTAAGATGAATAATAGTGAAAATTGATTGAGTTATTTGAACTTAATGAAGGCTTACAAGAAGTCATATCTTTATCCAAGTTGCAATCGACAAATTTCGATTCTATAATCGACAATGGTAATAGGAGCCATGCTAGGTTTGGGCCGATGGGATGCAATATGAAAGGCCAATTCTCCATATATATGATAGTACTGAACGAATAAATCTGTTCAAACATCAAACGCCACATACATAATTTGATTCCAGATATGTGTGAAATTAAATCCTAAAACTAAAAAAGAATATTTATACATTTTGATATTGATTTCACTTTTTACACACATGCAGACATATTTAAACTTGGAAACCATCAACTTTAGTGTATTGTTTGCTTTAAATGTCAAATAATTAAGATCAAGGTTCATTTATGTACATTTGTTTATAAAGTACATAAATACCATATACCTATGTACATACCTATATACAATGCGGACAAACCTTAATCAACTAAACCGCGAACTTAATGTAATTCAACCTCAATAATTATAATTCTATTCAAAATATATAATCTTATGTCTATCTTATAAAACTCCATGTACGCAAAATCTCTGCATTGCAATTTTAAACACAGAAAAATATTTTTATTTTTTATTTGCAAACATGCGAACGATATGAAATTTTTCATTTTATTTGCGGTGGCGGCACTGACGCGTCGTCGTCGTTACCAATACTCAATGACAATATAATACCGCCGCACTCGTCCGTGACTTTAATGAACCACTAAACCACCGCCACCCAACAAAACATCCATTCTATTACTACGTGATGTGACGCAGATGCTCACCGCCATCGTTGTAGGCTTGCAGTGGGTATAGCATGGCCGCAAAATCAGTGGCGGCGTCATTCCATAAAACACACCCCACCAAACCCAGCTTTAGCCACCATCATATTTTTACAGAGAGCACAACACTACAACACAGCACACAACATAAAAAATAATGCATCACCATCATTGTCGTTGCCGCAAATATGCTAGTGCACGACAAGATCTTCACATAGCGCCTATCGGAGCATAATTTTTATTTCGCATTTAAATGCACATCGAAAAACCACAAGGCTGTGAGTGCAGGGCCATGGTGAACGTAGAAACGCGAATAGATGAGGCCTTTGCAGTTAGATGTAGACGTTGGAACTTGAAGTACGTACACAATGTTGACACTACCGCCCTTTTTATTGATATCGCTTGAGACAATCAAGACGACGAATACGGAGAGAAAACAGGAACAAACATAAAATTGCAACAATGTAGCTTTGATTTCTTGAAAAAAGAATATACATTTTTTGTCTCACAGTGGAGACAAGAATTAAACGACTAAACCGGTAAAAATGATTTGCTTGGAAAACAAGGAAAGGGTATCCTACATTTGCAGTAATTTAAATAAAAATACTACTTGGAAAATCTTAGTTTCAATGATTTACTATGAAATTTCATTATTTATTTTAAACAATTAGCTGTCAAAACTTGTTGCACGTTTTAAATTAATGATTTGACAATAACGTACAAGATATCAGATATCATATGGTATCTAAGATACTTTTGCATACGAGTGCTGCTCAAAAATCAGCTGCTGCAACAAAATTTAAAAGTTATATTAGAATTTTTGAATTTTAGATACCTATCCGACTTTCACTACACCTCTACAAATACCACCGAAGTGTTTTATGACAAAGGGAAAGTCAAATAACAAAACCATAACTATTATGACTAGAGACTAATTCTTTCTTAATTGCAACGAAAAAAAGTGCTCATAAGTGGCAATTATGTTTACCAGTTGATAGTTGCAACTTTAAACAATTTAATATTATTAGAAAATTTACCACTTTTTCGCTATCACTTCAAAGTAATGTCGGTAGTTATTTTTCCATATGCCGACTGACAACAGTTCGATTAAACAAATGTCAGCTTTTTCTTTAATTAATATGATTTAAAATCATGAATAAAATATGAACCAGCTTTCAAGTGTTCAAAATATGCGTTTCGCCCCAGTGTAATGGCTGGGCTCATCAGTCACACATCTATTTAACCGGAAAGAAATGATCAAATGTCAAAGTGGGTGCTTATTCGCTTAGTCAGGGCAACAAAACTTTTCGCCACTTGACTCAACCAAATAAATTCTTGTTGTCAGCAATGTCGGCGACATATGTAGTAGTCAACAACACCGCGCGCCAGCAACAAAACCCGACAACACTAACAGCGATGTCGTCGTTGTTGACGCCAATCTAACCCATCTAAGTGTGATCATAATCACGTTCGCCAATAAATTTTGCTTACACATTTTTAGACTTGCTGCGTGTACCTTTTCCTATACCACCAGCTTTACGAAGTTAGTAAATATTTATACAAAACAAAACTACTCTATCAATTGATTTAAACAAAAATAACACGATCTCCAAAAGAGTGATGAGACACGTTTACTCGCTCTCCGCACAATAAGGAGCCAAACTATGATAGATATAATGGGTTTCGGGTCGGTATTGTAGTAGGGTCATGAAAGTGAAGTGATGGCGCAGCGAAACGATGGTGGCGTCAAACAGCACTTAGCACGCGGAAACAACAGAAATACACTATGGCCTGGCTCCATCGACTTTTGCCTTTTCTTTCTTTTTGCTACACCATAACAAAGCGGAGACACATGACACGTCCAACAATTGAACGTTAAGAAAAATTTGTTGGTCGAAACGCAGTTTTATGTTTTTTTTTTTTCGTTACAAATGTCGGTTGCTCATGAATTAGTAGATATCTTCTCGTATATGTCCCCAACCCCACAGAGGAAATAAAACTTAAGAAGATAAAATTTTGTCCGTCATTGATTGTTGCCGGCAACTGCTGCAATGACAGCAGTGGAGGCAACGGTGGAGCGGGAATGACATCTACTCTATTCTAATCGAGGCTTATTGTGTTTTTATTATGGTTTAAAAAATATTTTTCCTCCCAGTTTCAAATGCATGATTATCTGATGACGATGACCGACCATCACAATTCATTATCAATGTATTGCGCGACTCTATAAATACGTACAGTTACAAATAAAAGTTAAACGTCAAAAAGTAAGCACGAGTGTGTTGGAAATATGCGATGGTGGCTTTGGCGATGCGACGGGCTGTGTCGACACATTGTCGCACTAAATGCAATTATTTATAACTTTTCACGTAAAGTGATAAAGCGCGGAACAGAGAAGATATTGCTGGCGAGAGAGAGAGTTATTTAGGTGGCGCCTGTTTATCATTATTAATATAAGTATGTGTCATATTTTTTATGATTATTATTGCTACTTTGAGGTCATTTGAATACAACAAAATGTATGCATAAATTAAGAGATCAGTTGTTATGAAAAATATAGGAGTGAATAGATTGCAATTATTTCATGTATTTGTTGTTTTCTCCTATAGTCGTTATAAATTTTGAATCATTAGGGCGCAGCGCAGGGAGGTTAGAGGTTAGATTAGGTTAAGCTGATTTTTTTCTGAGTGTTTTGTATTGTTTTTCTTTTTTTTTATATACAATACCTACCTTTAATCTCTCTTCTTACACGTCGTCGTCGGTCGTTTGTGTATGTATATTTAAATCAGTTTTGAGAAATTGCAGAAAATTAATTAAAAAGGAAACGTCATGCTGCGGTGAATTTCAAAGAATCAAACTGATGTGTCTTGCCGAGGCGCTTTGATCATTTGCCGGTGAGAGATTATTTGAATTTGTATTTATTTTAGAAAACAATACATTGAAAAGGTATATCAGGTATGGATGTAGCGGATATTTTGCTTACTTTGGTTAGATAATTGAAATAAAACATTTTCGTGCCAAGATCAATAGAAAAGAATTGTGATTTCGGAATTTTATGAAATGCATTGGGTGTTTTGCGTGAATGCTTTTTTAAAAATCACAATAGCGAAATGGATGACAATGAGATCTGTTGAAAATTAAACATTTTACACCATATGCATGTATTTTGCAAATGCAACTGCCATATAGCGAAAGTTATTTCGTTCACAAGATGCATTTCTTGAACTTTAAAAAGACTGAAATGAGTATGCAAATCATCTCTCTCCGGGCTTAAGCTTTACCCCGAAAATTCTTGACTTAAGTTTAAGATAAGATTGAGTTTCTGATATATTTTTCAGAGGTTCTAGTAAAAATGTTAACCGACCAAAATTGGCTGATTTTTTTAATCCGTGATGAACAACTCAAATTATGGTTTATCAGATTTTTTTTAAATCTTTTCTAGTTTGAACGTAAATTCTAGAATTAAGCGTAGGAAAAATCTTGGATTGAACTTAACGCGATGTGAACAAACTACCCCTTAAAATTTAAAGCCCAGGCATTCAACAATCCCATTTATCTTTAATATTTCAACTGTCTACAAATTTTAGACGATCTAAGTGCTTATTGTCCTTAAAGATGCATAATAATAGGTGACATTACAGGGCACTGTCCAATTGGGAAGCACGCAGCACGGCTGAAAAAATCTGTCATTTTGTTGATGGCAAGACCATCAAATTCGTTAAGTGCCCGTATAGTTGAGAGTAAAAGTTTTCCCAAGTCAATGATAAAAATTCAGGTACGTATTCAAGTCAGTCGAGAAAAGGTTTGTGCGGTAACGTGCAATTTCTGGCAAATTTTCTCAATTTACTCTTACGAAAAAAACATTTTGTGAATAGGGGATATAATTTGTCACAAATGAAGTCCGATCAATAAGCTAGCTAAGCTTAAAATATTTATTTATATATATGTGTGCATAAAGGTACTACCCATAAATAAGTTATACAATTTATTTATTTCCATTTTAGTTTTTTTTTCAAATATTTATCAATGAGCTCATTAATTATCAATTATTTTAACTAATAATCAATCGGTGAATTCCAGGCATAAAAAATAACAACCTAATCAAATTATCAATAAACAAAAACTAAACTAGGTACACCTTTAATGCCATGATTATAAAGTTTCCATAAAATCTAAACAGCCAAATCATTGGCCATAAAATATAAATTTAAACGTCAAACAATTTGACGAGTATATTAACTATGTACATACATACATATTTGTGTATAAAAATGAAATCAATTTCACTATAAAACAATAACAATATTTTTTCTTCTCTGCCATAATGTTCTCATTCCATGCACAAACTCACTATTCAATACATCACACTGGCACAAAATGCAAATCATAATTTGCAACAGTTAACGAAACAAAAAGTGTGACTATACTCATGCTTTTTTTTGCAACATTTCTAAGGCTAGAGTGAGTTTTTTTAATTTATAAAAAAAAAAAACATTAGAATGAATTTTATTGATCTTAGCGCTATCTAGCGCCATTAAGGCGTCGACGACGGCATCGTCCTCTTGCTTGTTTGTTGTTATTACTGCTTTTGTATTTGTTATGTGTTATACTAGCGTGCCATCGTATCACTAATCAAGAAGAGGCAGTTTAAATAGGAAAAAGGCAAAAAAAGAAGAAACAATGCGACCACCACGCAAAAAGGTCTTATAACTATTACAGCATTCGCTAAAAATAGATAGAACTTCTAGCCTGAATGCTACCGTTGTATGTAGTTGTAGTTAGTAAGCAACTGATCTTATAGGTGGCGTGTTTTTCTTTTAAATGTTCTTCTTCTTAGAGAAAAAAAAAACAGAATAATTTTAATCACTCCCGTCAGAATTTTATAGTTTTTTTTTCAACTTTTTTTCATATCTGCTGGTTAACTGATATTTTGCAATCCAAGTTGGATTGAAATAGATATAAGATAGTTGATTAAATTAGCACTTGGTCGGAAGTGCTTAGATACTTTCAGTCTGTGCGTGTGTGTTTCATCGAAATGTTGTGAATTTTCTATTTAAACAAAACACACGACGCGACGCGCCATGCAATAAGTAGCTGTGTGTGATGCGATGTGTGAACGGACTGTAGCAGTCATGCCAGTTAAGTATTTATGGCTTATTAATTTCAAGGTGTTCGTATGGATGGCGCCGTTTGATTACTGTTTTAATTAGCTCTAGCTATATGTTGAATTTGTCGACACGGGAAATAAATACGACACGATAAGAGAAAATGGATTTACAATGAAAGATTGATAATAATTTGATAGATAAAAGGAATATTCATTAACCATTATTTTCATGAAATATAGTTTAAAAACATGCATTACATTCTTAGTATAAGATTAGTTCTCTTAAATTGGAGATCTAATAAATAATATCAAAATTAAGTGAAATTGTCCGTTAAAGCAGTTGTAAACACTGATGACAGACGTTAAAATTGTTTGTTTGTTTGTTTGTGAAACAAATGAACCAAATACTGACCTATTGAGTTAAAGAAACGGTTTTTTTTTTTAATTTGTTCAGTTAAATATTATCGAACAGAGCGATAACTAATATCGATAACAAAATTGCGTACGTGTCAAAATACATGTTAATTTATACAACATTTTATTTTACTTAGGGCGCAAACTTTAATTTGCAAATAAAATACTAGCGCTAAAAAATATGAATCGTATTGCTTGGTACTCAAATGATAGGCTCAATTGATTTTAGATAAGATAGGAACGATACTGACGATTTCTTTGCTATCACATTTTATATCGATGATTAAACAGTAGTCAATGAAGATTATAACATTTGATTTGGTGAAATGACATCTTGAGAAAGAAAATATTTGAATGCAAAAAAAGCAAACATGATTCAATGTGATACTTCTTATATATCTGAGGTAGAAATATAAATAGTTTTTACATTACGGTTATACAAAATATTTTAAAAGAAATGGATAATGAAACAAGTGAATAGAACAAAATAAAAATGGAACTTTTTACTCGTATGATCAATAAGCTGCTTGAAAAGTAATAACTTTCTGGGCTTCAGTAGTAGACAAATGTCTTTATTAATTTATTGACCAACGAAAAACCCTTTTCAGTCGATCGACCTTATTTTCAAAAACTTGGCGCGGCGCGGCGGGGGTGGCATTGAATGGCCCGGCCCCTGCCTTTAAATAAAGTCGATTACCAAGTTACCTTATTTCTCTTTTTTTTTCTATAATTGGAAATAAAGTCGAACAAAAAAAATCTTAAAATTCGACAATTCCAATATGTTTCAGAAAAAAAGTCGTTTCGACATTATTACCTTCTTCTTTATTTCACGGCATCTAAAAGTTAAAATTAATAAGAATTCATTCTAAAAGGCCACCAACAAAGCGCAATTCATCATTTAAGCAAACAAACAAACAAAAAAAAAACGCACACAAAACTTTCCAACCCCACAAAATAATGGGAATCATACCAAACACAAAGTATCTATTTATATTTTATTTGTGTCTACTGGCGCCAGGTCAATTATAAAATATTGTTCAACAATAATATTGTGTGGTACTTGTGCAGCAAAGCATGACTATATTCGTACACGACCGAGTTTTTTTTTCTTTCATTTAATTTTTTTATTTGTTTGACTTCCCATCGTTTGATGGAGTAATAAAAAAAAGCATAAGTGAAATAACGTCTGCTTAAGGTTTTATTTATTACTGTCTGCTCCATAAATGAGTTTGATTAATAACTTTCCTATGAACTAATTAAAATACAAAAGTTATCAAGAATATATCATTCAAATATTTAAAAAATTGCCAATTTCTGTTCTGTTGAATTCGTGTAAAAAATAAACTAATGCTGCAGTTCGTAGAATTTGACAGATTATGAGAAATAAACAAACAGACATTTTATCGATTGCGCGACTGTCAAACTTCTATACGCCTGAAAGAAACTCTGTTTGATATCACTGTTTTGTTCAGCTAAAAGTTTGAAACCTCTTAAAAAACAGCACAAATGTACAAGTTCAAGACATCAATTTCGTCTGATATGACAACTTTGACAGCTGTGCCCACGTTCTGTTGCTCTCACATTTATGAAATTGATCGAGGAACAAAATTTATATTCGTTTCGATTTTCACTTGTTCTCTACCAGTTTGAAAGTTAATTTTTTGATACACTTTGGTAAAGAATTTAAGTTGCGAGCAGCATAAGTCGTAGTGGCCTAGGTTTTAGAAATTGCTGCCGGTCGTTTGATTTCTAAATGCTCTTTGTATGAAAATCATCAAATAAATAGCAACACATTTTGCATCGAAATTACAAAGAAAAATAACAAAAAGAAACAAACTGATTAAATAGGTATATTGAGTAAAAATTCCAAAGAACTGACGCAGATTATATTTGCCAGATAAAATCTTTTTTGAGATCTTGAAAAGCATCCTATAAAATACCAAGTGGATTAAAATAGTTCTCAACAATACATTTATTTATCTACACACAAGTCACTTGTCTTCATGTTTAATTAAGTTTAAGTCATGTTATTTGAACAATTTAATTTATTGTTATTAAGCCCGAGTGGCTGTTGTATCCACTAAGCTAACAAAACTTAAAAAAAAAAAATAGATGCAGGAAGGCGCCTCCACTTTATACTTAATTTTTATGTCAAAGTTGCAGTCAGACATGTTTTTGATGAAGTAGCAATTCCGGTATTGTTTCAATGACTTGATTTTCATTTATCACAGACTCATGTCGTGAGTTTCTTGCTGTCTAAAATGATTGCCTTTAGCATATGGCATTTAAATGAACATTGTTAATGAGTTTGTTAATTTTTTTTTTTACCTCATTTCAATGTACGATAAAAAATAGTGCCTGTCACTACTTTTTGTTTCATAAAACAAGAAGCACATTTAAGAAATATTAACACAGATCCACTTGACAACATCCCAAAGGTTTGACTCACAATCTTTTGAATTTTAACAAGTTGCCCCTGCTAGGTTCTCATTGTTTTAAGTATGTATGGCTCTTTAAAAAAAAAAGCTGGTGGCGTGTTCTTTGTTTAGGAAAAACCAGCATCTGAATACACATTGGTTTCCGGCAAAAAACGTATTTGAGTCAATAACAAGATAGGAAAAGTATTATAAGGTGCAGCACTCTGGGTGGTGTGAAATATTGTTGATTGACGGTATAGTTTGATAAAGAATCTCTTATTTTTGGAACAAAATGTATACATACTTAGTTATTATGTACATTTTTGACAAGGCCTTATTTTTTTTGTATTTCTTGGAAACGATACAAGTATAAATATTTTCTTTGTTTTGAAAGTGGTGATACGCTCGTACTGCTTGAAAACAATAGACGCGCGAAAACCACGCGTATATACCTTTTAACTTCAAAGTCAAAATACACACATTCTCGGTAAAACGGATAACAAGGATGTTAACGAAGCTGTCATAGTGCCAAGGTATAGACAATGACATTTTTAATATGATTATTGAGATTCGAAAAAATCCGTAAGCTTTCTCTTACGACAAAATTACTGGATTCCTTGGAAATTTCAACTAGGTACGTATTCGCTTAAATTCATTGGCCTGAAGTTTGCAAGAAAGTGAAAAGTACCTTCTCCAATCCAATAATGTAGTAACTATAAAACTAATACCCAGTTGCACCAAAATCTGCAAAATAAACAGATTTTACTTAATGCCTATAAAATTTATCGGGCTGATAAATTTTCTACATTTCAGTGGATCTAACCAGTTTTTTAAATGAACGAAAAAATTTAGCCAGTATACCTGAGATATAAAAATGAGAGATTTTCAACTGCAATGAAAAGCCCTTCCACACTATCCTAATAAGTATTAATACAATATCAAAAAAGTATAAGAAAATTGTACACATGTTAATACGCAGTGAGTAACTAGCTCTGGAGGAAAATGGCCTTAGTAAGTGTAAATTTGCTTGAAAACACTATTTGGCAAAGACATTATTATTAAAGTTCAAATCTAATAAAAACCTTCTTCTGAAAATAAAAATATATCATTAGAATTATAAAACAAAAATAAACTTGTTTTAGTATAAACATGGCTTTAATGAGATCACACAACATATAAAATTATTACTTTAAGGGTGTGGTTATACTTTTATATCATTATTTTAGCATTTTTACTAAAAAAATAAAATAAAATAGAAATACCTCACAACAAAAACAACAACAAGAATAAAATAAAGGGATATAATAATATAAAACGAGACGTAATATCCAGTAGATCAATAAAATGTTAAACATCTAAAAGCTGATTGAATAAATTATTTATAAAGCCAACAACTAATACGATCCACATTTTTTGTAGGTATGTATGTGGGCCGTTGACGCATAAAATCAAACGAAACCGAACACAAAAACAATGATTAAAAAATTATAAGTCACTAAATTAGGTATATTGTTATCAAAATCATTCTTTCCGTTTAATAAATAGATTTTTATGCTCTTTAAAATACAAAAATAAAAAAACAGCCAACAGGCCAAAAAAAAAAAAACTATTTATATAGCGTCGGAGCAACACGTGTTCCACACTCATCTCTTGCTCGCCTACATGAATAAATTCATTCGACGAAAACCACGTTCCAAATACGGGCAACAATTTAAACATTTTTCTTCATCTTTTTTTTTTCCAGATGTTTACCTTTGGAGGTATACAAAAATTACGTACGATACGATTACAGATTTTTTTTAAAGTGTGTGGAACTAAAAGACTTGTTTTGTGGCACCCATCTGAATTTGATTATTATTATAGCTAACACATTTACCGCTGAGTGGCGCTAAGCAAAAAACAAAATAGATTCCAAACCATAATAATACTCCCACTCTTTCCTATTTTGAATTCGACATGGTTCAAACCAATTGAAAAGTCAAAATTCTTAGTTTGTGTGGAATTCAGCAGGTGACGTAGTGAACAGCATTTCAAAATGTTGTCTCACTACCCACCTTTTTCGAAAGAGTTAAACAAAAATGGGTAACTATGAGATACTTACATATAATATAGAGGTTTTCTGTTTGTATTTATTATTCTTTAAGAAAAATTGAAAGCCAAAGGATAAGTCCACTCTGAGGCCCGCATAAACACTTCACACTTCATAAATCGATTATAAGAATCGATGAAAAGATATACTGTTTTTTTTTAACGTACAACGTACATACATATAAACAATTAAGGTGCTGCCAAATGCTTGCTACTAACAACCATTAAACTGATGATAGCGGCCGGTCATACTTAAGAAGTCTGTTAAACAAAAAAAAAAAAAAACCTCCATAAGCTCGTAGATAGTAAAGTACAAGTATTTAATGTTGGCGCGTCGCGTCGGATGGCTATAAAAAAGTGCCTCTATATAGACTTATAGCTTAGCTCATAGCTAGTGGTGTATTTTTGTAGCACAGTGGCGGCGGCATTCCGGCGCCAAAGAAAATACTTTTATCTACAGCCATACACGTTATATATTTGTAGATATTATGAGAGTATATTTTCGATACAACAACTGGGTGGTGCTGGTGGTTGGTATTATCGCCGCACCGTTTTACGGTAGAAGCTAAAGCTACAATATCAAGTAATAATCGTAACACACTATTTGAACAAATAAAAAAGAAAAACAAAGTTATTGAACACACACACATTAATCGCGCCAGCACCATACACTGGAAGATATATGAGGGGCAGAGGTGTGGTTGTGGCATGGCGCTGGCTGGTCGACTCGACACATTGTTGGGTTCTAGGCACTTGAAAAAATCCACAAACGAACGGCCTTCAAAACGAATAATGCGGTTGGGTTGGAACAGGTAAGTACAGCAGAGATATACTATATTATACAAAAATGTCTTTACATTTTTATGTATATAAAAAAATTCTGTAGCTAGTATTTGCGCGAAAAAGATAAAACAAAAGCCCTTCAACTTTTATTGCAATAACCTTTTATCGTCGCGTCATTTTTAATTATACATATGTACATACATAGGTGTGTAGGTTTCTATTTATATAAAAACAACGTTTTTTGGCTGTTACTGTTCTTTTTTTTAACTCGTCATATTTTATAATTGCACAATGCACATGGCAAAATCAAAAAATATGCATTAAAGTAACAACGCGAGATCCTGTTTTTTTTCGGGATCACGTTTAATGATCCGAAGATTGTTTTTCTTCTTTGTTTCATCTACCACTTAATCCTTATGAAAGTCCAGATTGTCTTTTGGTGAAAACAGACTATTAGTGCACTGTAGTGCAAAGAAAGGAGACACAAAATACGTGAAAAGTAAACAAACACTGCTGTCACTGCGATCTGTTTGTTTTATTTCCAGAGCATGATCTATATGGCTCATTCAGTATATTAAGATAATTTTGTGGTTAAAAGAAACAAACATTTTATTACTTTACATCTTAATTTTTTGATTAAGCTTTAAAAGTATGAACAATCATTTAACTCTTCACTCTCATTACAAATCTCGACAGAAGACTATGCATCAAAACGCACAATTTACGTTAAAACAAAAACTTAAGGAGTTCCCCTGCTCAACACTCCTGTCACCAATTGTCCCTACTAAAGCTCTTACTCTTATACATATAAATAATTTTCTTTATATTATTCCTTTACGCAGACAATATTAGGCGTATGTATTTGTGTACATAGTTTGGGATGATGAAAAATATTTTATCTTACCTTCGCCGTTAGTGGTGAATGATTCTGGAATTTGAACTCGTAGACCGTTGGCGGTACTGCTGACTGTGGAAAAACCTCCGTCTTTTAAGTCTTCGCTTGGAGCACGGTCTGAAAATATTAATTAGATAAAGAAATAATTAGAATTAAATAAGAACAAATTCGCTTTATATTACATCTTCTTCAACTTTTGTTAAGCGTCAAATAATTCCAATAATTCCTTTTACAGCTTTGTATATATTTTATATACTTGGTTTTACCTTGGTTCAACTTTTGAACATCTCTGTATTTTTTTTTTTGAAAATCGAAGGATATTACCCAGTGTACCCTGGGGTAGGTAATATTAAACAAACCTAATGTTCCGAAAATTATGCGTGAATTGGTAAAAAAAAATTAAAAAAACACAGTGTTTTTAAAAATATCCAAATAGGTCTATTAAAAAAAGACGTTCGGGCTAACTAACTCTTTGACCAAATCTGAAAGACGATTAATACGCATTTATAAGATTTTATCGCCATTTATATAAATAAAAGACACCATTTTTGTTTTGTTGCTGGAATGTGCAATATTCAAATACTCATAAATTTTCAAATGTTTGCCAAAGGTCAAAGAATCTAAAAAGCTTATGAAACTTGTTAATGGTTTTTATTGGTATTTAATTAAAACAAACAAAGAACCATAATAAATTTTTCATGAATTCTTTTGGACACACATAATTCCACTGTCTAGCCAAAGATGATTAAAGTAGGGCGGCATTAGTTCCGAAAAAAAATAAAAAAGTTTCTTATCTCATTTCACCTATGATCTTATCGACGCCAACCATGGTGTTGTCGTCGTCTGCAACAAACATTTGTCTCGTGCGTCAAATCACATAAGCCAAATAAAAAAAGGAAATATTACTATGGTCATACGCAATACTATATTTTTAAAAAAACATCATCGATGATAACATTCTTACAACAAAAATTAGTTTATATTTGGCGCCACTTACTTCGTATAGAATTATTTATGAATGTTTATTTTTTATAATATGGCGTCAATTTATTTTTGAAAATTAATGCGAAAATTAATTGCTCTTCTTTTTTTGACATAAAGGATCGATTTGTTTCTTTGGTTTTGGCTATGTTTACATGTAGCTGCATTCAAAATCTAATTGGAATGAAACATTTTTTGTAAGGAATCTCTACACCAAAAATGACAGTGCAAAAATTTAAAGATAATTTTTCTATTTCGAAAACGATTAGTCAGTGTGATGATTTATAAGATATTTGATTTGTGTTTTCTTTTTCTTATTTTATTAAAATCAACAAAATATATTGTGTGCAAAGGCAAATCCACATAGAACATTCTACAAATCAATAAAAGTAAAAACATCGTGGCGGCAGCTGCTTAAGTCGGCGCCAGAATTCTTCACAAATTAACTAAGTGGATGTAGGTTTATAATTTAATTTTTTTTATTCAACGCCCGTCGACATTGTGGACAAGTTTTGTTGCTCGTCTTCTGCTGATGGCGTTGTTGGCCTTAAGAATGTGGGGTATAATGAAGGCGGTAGGAAATCAAGATTTGAAGATAAGGTGCGGCGTAGAGCGATGAGGCTAGCGGAGAATGAATGTTGTTTATTTATTTTCAAAAAAAAAAAAAAAATGTGTTCAACCCGTAGATAAGGGTATTACTGAATAGTTTTATTTTTATTCATACACTCGTTTGATTGCAGCAGTGAAACAAAATGGAATTGAAAACTTTATGCAGGAAACAAAAACATCACTGATTTAGTACATATGTATTTTGTTATACATAATGTTTCAGTTGGATTTGGATGGTTTCTATTCAAGCAAGAATGAATAGGAAATTTGAAGTCAGATCCCAAAAAAAAATAAGTTAAAATTGAATTCGATTTTAAGTTTACATTTTTTAAATAAATTTCAAACATACCTTCTTGTTTCAGTCTGTCCATAACTGATTGTTGATAGGGCGGAGGTGCAGCTTCTGAAAAGAAAAAAACATTTTAAATACAAAATTTAGCAAGAGTAAAGATTTTAAAAACTACGCCACCGTCCATTTTTATACTTTATGATTTGATATTTTTATTTACAAATAGATCTTTCTTGCATCTTTTGTTGTTTTCGATTGGATTTTCGCCCTTGAATGTCCAAATAAAACAAATTAGATACAAAAAGAAATGCTGTCAAACATTATTGCGGCGTAGTTTTGATTTTATGAAAATTAAGCCAATTGTGTTTATTGGGTCAATAATGTATGCCTGTTTTACATGACACCCAAAATGCCATTTGTTTGGCAGAATTTTACAAATGAATGTCAAAAAAGTAGAGAAAGGAATGATAATTTTCATTTTGTTTGTCATTTTATCTGTCAAATATGGCAATGGCAATTACCAATCGTGTGAATTCGGCTTTATTTTCTAAACTTTTTTCAATTTGTCAACTAGTTTCTGAATTCAAAGTTTTAACATTGTTAAACATTATGACGTCATAAAATAGTTCCTTAATGTGTTTTTCTCTTTTGTCAGCCATAATCGTTGGTCTTTTCGGGTTGAGTTGACCATACGTTACTTTGGCATTACTGCTGCATTTAAAATACATTGCAAACGGTAGTGTCAATTGAAATAACTCAACGACGCAAGAGCTCATAGAATAAAATTTTAGAGGGAATTTGGCCAATTTACATCAGTAGATTAATTTCGAATATGTATATAATAAATAATAATATGTTGAACAATTTCCGATTGAAAAATGCATTAAAACGATTTACAAGAAAGTTGAGTCAGAAGAATGTACAAATATTTAAAACAACAACCATGTTAGTATAATGATAAGATAGTACATATTCTAAATTTCAGAACAGAATTTTATGACATCAAAGTTAATAAAATATGACTATGCAATGGTAATTTTTTAATGTGATGTAACACATATTTAAGTATCCGGAAGGCAAATACAAGCATTTTCTAAAGTTTTGAAAATTTTTTTTACGAAACAATAAAAACAAACTACTTCACCTTGCATACTTCACAAAAATTATCTTTTGAATAAGTATGTTGTACAATGTATATTATTGTGCCATAGGCGCAAAATATACGTCCATAAGCTTTTAACCAAGGGTTTGCTGTTATAATTAAGTAATTTATCTTTAAGTTGGTCTTATCTTGTTAAAATTTCACTTCTTTGAAAACAAGGCAAAAATATTTTGTTAATTTTGTGTCGACTTGACAACAAGTTAGAATATTTTTTTAAAGGAATCTCAGAGCTGTGATAGCTCAGAGAGCGTTTTTGGGTGGGCCACGAGGCGAAACCGAGACGAGACTTTTGAAGTGCCATCTTGCTCTTGTCAATATCGAAAAACTAAAGGCTGAACCACATTACTCTTGCGTCGTTGACACAACAGAATACAATGCAAATCACAAATCGATGAAATACACTGAAATAATATCGATACAAATATTTTCTCATCACACGACGCTAGTGTTGTTCATCCTTAAGGGCTAACCAATAAACATACTACTATAGAAGTATAGCCTCCTACATAAAACGAAAAAATTCATAATATATTACCAACTATTCGTTCTTCAAGCTCTAATGAATTTCCTATTTTTTTTTTCGTTTCTTTATTGTTTTTATTCCTTAATTCGTTTTCACTTCATCAGACATTCAAGTTGATATCACTTTCAAGCAAAGGCCATTAACTGAAGTGCTTTTGTCTCTCTATGGTCAAGTCTAGCTGCCATAATATATTAAAAAGATTGATACAGCTATGTAATAAAACAGATGTGAAATCTCCCATATGGGTATAAGATGGATTTCTATTTTTTTTTTTCATGTCTACCTCCCATCTCATTTTGGACTTGAGGAGAACTCACTTTTTCTGTTAATGAATATAAAACAATTTCTTGTTGGTGTTGTTGTTCATTTCATTCATAAAATCGATGCTAGAATGTTGTAGGATGGTTTAAATCATAGATGTTGTTATTGTATTTCTTATACTTTTTGTATGAATTCAACTGCATTTTGAATGCTATTAGAGTTTATTTGAATTTATGTGTGCCATCATTTCCGTTTCCGTAATGGTGACGAATTTTTTTTTTTTTTAGTTTAGGTAAAGATGAGAATAAAAGTTTATTTTGTTTTTGTTATGGGTTTTAACGAATGCGGAAGCTATACATTTATGTATATAAAAAAAATAGTGGCGTGCAATGATAAGTCTTGTTTGATAAATTTATTGTATACATTTTTTGCTTTTCTTAATGGCCAGTTGCACCAAAAATTGTCTATTTTACACCAGTGTTCTCACTGTTTACGAACCATTTCTGTTTACTAAACTAAAAAAAAAATGTTTCGCCAGTGGAAGTTTTATAGTAATATGAGACAAGTCAAACTTTACTAGAAAGCTCTTGTAAACTGTCCCACTGAGTATTCTATTAACACAATGTCAAAATATTTGATTATTCCAAATTTATTACTTTGCCAGATAAATTTCGTTTCTTAACTCAAATCGCTATAGACACCATTTCCAGCACTAATTTTATAACAATAGCTTATGTAAAAACGTCAAAACTCTTGGTGTATACAAACGAAAGGATAGTTCCTTCCTCATTTTTAAATTTCTTTTAAGATATGCACTTCTTTAAACTTCAAGAATATGCATTCGAACCCTTGTGATTCTTCATGAAATTCAAAAACTTACTTCTCAAATGTTTTTTTTTAATCATCAGAACTTTTCTAAACAAAAATTAAAACTTAATGTCTGTAAGACCTTGACTTCTTCGTTGAATATACGATATTATGCAAAAGTGGGTTGGTTGAGCTTTAAAGTAAAAACCTACCTAGTATACCATAGTTTTACACAACGAAACTCTGCATTTATTGAATACAAAGCATTTTTAATTTATTTTATTGAAGATTTTTTGTATTCTTTTCTGGTAGTATAATGTTAATCTTTTTTCTTTTAATATTCTAATAAAATTTGTTTATATTAGTCTAGCCGAAATCTAGTTTTTCTTGTTTTTTTTTTTAGATCTCTACCTTAATTTAGACGTACGACACTCTGTAGTAGGTATAGCGAAAATCACAGTGATATATGTATTAATCTATGATATCATCTCTAAAAAAAAGAAGCTAAAAACGCAGTTAATTTTTTTTTTAAATCTTTTTGACGGTCTGTTTCATATGTATATCTGTAGGTTGTTTATTTATTTGCCTTATACATTTTATGACAAATTTAGGATTGAAGCCGTGTATGTTAACTCTTAGAGAGTTTTGTGAAATTAATAAGCATTATAGAATTTTAATGAATAAGAGTTTTTAATGAACTGATATGGATAAAAGCCTTTTTTTTTGGGACTTAATGCTAATATTTATGAATAAAATAAAAATTACAGATTCTATTAAAAAAGATTATAGGTATACAAAATAAGTATATCTCAATTAATTGTCTTTATTCAGCTAATCTAATTATATGATCAATAATATTGATAACTTACTGCTTTGAGTCAATATGAGTGTTGGCATTTTGATGTTTTCCCACGCGCGCCTATATAATTAACTTATTGGACGATTATTAGATTTACTATGTATGTAATATTTGATTATTTGATTGTTATTTCATTGAAACAAATTTTGTAGAATATTTAAGTTTGATGTTAAGAAATGACATTTACCTTCGATTCTGAAAAAAAATTTCACACATTTTTTCTGATTTTTTAGGTTTTTTGGAGAATTTTGGATGGTTGTTAAACAAAGAAATAAAAGAATTATTTGTCTATCTCTTTTTTAAATATTCACAATAAGCTAAACGAATGTCAAAGTTCTCACTAAATCAGCATAATTATAGCTTAGAAACGTTCGCTATTTGTGACTTTTTTATGAAAAGCTAAATCTGGAGTCTTCATTCTGGCCCAATGACACCTATTGGTGGTGTTGAAATAAATAAGGTTACTTAAGCAATATAAATGTAATCAATGAACTGTCAAAAATAATAATTCGTAAACTGATAAATTAACTGTCAAATTATATTTGTAAAACTTAACAATTCAACCATTATAATTGGAAGTAAATCATCCTTGTTTAACGTAAAAAAGTCTTTGACAGAAAGAATACTTTTTTAATTTCATATTTACTTTTATTCTAAAGTTATACCTACCTAATAATATATTCAACCACACTTCGCTAATCCTCCTATAATCCCACCTCACGTTCGTTTAGATAAGCATTTCCTGTCTTGAAATCAGATATGTTTAGTATACTCTTAAATCTAACATATCCGTTTTCTCTTTGAACACCCGCCCTTTTCCGAAAAAAAAAAATAAACAATCAAGATATAGAAAAAAAAACAACTCCTTTCCCAAAAAAGAAACTCTCACATCGAACATAAATTGATTAATCGCCAATGAAAAGAAATCGTTCACATGAATCAAAAATCAAGTATAATGTATACCTGCAACGACCGACCGACGACGACGCACGATGACAACCGATCGCCGCAACTGTGAAAACAATTCCAAAAGAATCGCCACAAAATAAGAAATTCAACTGGTCGTTTTCGAATCTTTTAAATTCTCAGTATCTTTTTCTTACTATAGCAAAAATAAAAAAAAAAAACTCATCGGTGCAGCGCGCTGTTCAATCATCAGGCAGGTAATCGGTAAAAAAAAATTCTTAAATGACAGAAAAATAAAACAAAAATATTTGTATTTTTTTACATATGTATGTATAGGTTAAAAGGAAGACCACTGGTTTTATATTAAAGTCAAATTAATACATATATCTGGACATAAATCTGGACGTGAAACTCGCTTTCATGTTTAGGTTTCTGAATAAACATTTTAAAAATTTACACTAAAAACTACAACTGTGGTGGTCAAAAGGCGATAATTTCCATATAAATTATCGACTGGCCCGTCGCGCTCTTTAACTGCTGACTGACAATTTACACTCTTCTTAATTTAAATGGAAAGTTGACAGATTTCCAAAGCTTTACAACGCTTACACCGAATTTTACGCTCTTAGAATAAATAAATAATTAAGGATAGCTAAATGTAAACAAACTGGCGCTATGTTTTGGGCACATGGCAAATGTTTTTTTCTAAACTTTCTTTCTTTCGCTAAGCCTAGAGATTTGTCGGGACTTAAATAAAATATGGATAGAAATGGGATTAGCCTTATTCTCATATTTGCTATCGATAGTTTGCATGAAAATGTAGTTTAAGATGCGGTCATTTAGCCCAGACGATACTTTTTTTTTACGCGAATTGCTTGATTTTCTACTTTTTATTTATATCAGAGCATGTTCGTTATTAACGTCCTGTAAATCAATAGCGAAGGAAATTTCATTTAATTTAAAATCCTTAAAGTGGGAAATTAAACAAAAAATTCTTTAATCAAGATTTTAAATTTAATGAAAGGCGAATAAATAGATCCATTAGCAAATAATTTATTTATTCGAATCCAACCTCAAATTTAAACGTTATTTTAAGACTTAAAAGCCTAACAACCGGCCATAATTTTGCAGCTACAAGTTCACAATTAAAACATTATATATTACCTATGAATAATTCAAAAATAATTTTATTAAAAATAAAATAGAACAAAGCCTTTTAAGAACTATTTCTATAAAAAAAATGATGAGCTCCTCAAATATTTTTAATGTAGTCCCTTACTTTCAAGCAATACTGTATCCAACTTGTGCCCTCTAGATGTTGTTCGCATCGAAATTGCTCATTTCTTTTTTGTGTTCGCCTTCGGCTTCTTGATCATGTTAGCCACTTAACAGACGGACATTATCGATTTTAATTTGGGAGTTGAGCATCAATACAAACAAAATAAAAAAAATACATCTTCCAGGAAACTATACTTTTGTACAGTAGAATACACAAAAAGGAGTCAGAGAAAAATTTAAGAAAAAAAAAAACAGAAAATCTTTTGTAATTACAGGTGTAATGCCATCGGTTAAAGGCAAAGCGAGACAGACAGAGCACAGGAGGAGGCCATAATGGCCAAAGGAATGTGTAATGTACATATATATATGTAGTTTTTTTTTTATACTTTTTCACATCGTGGACAGGGCACATTTTCTGTATGCTTATTTAAGAATTTCAGCGCCATGGGGATGAGAACATCTAAAAGATACCTACATGGACATTCAGGGGAAGATAGTAAGGTGAAGGATGCGAGACATGGGCTTGGTAATAGGAATTTAATCTTGCTTGAAGGAAACCGAAACTCGTTGTGTGCGCTGTATGGTGCTCCCGAGGGGACCAAAAGGAAACTTAAATTACCTCAATCTGTTCGTTGCTCGAGACCACAGGTAGATTCACGGTTTTATGTGTTTTTCGATCTTAATGGAGGGTTTTGCATTTTTTTTTTTTATTGTTGTTAACATCTTTCGTAGAATAAGTGAATCCACAATATATACATATACCATACATACATATAATGAAAGAACTCCTTGTACTGTTCTTGTTAGCTGCTTTGGGTGCGCTGCTGTGCACAGTAGCCAAAGTGTGCTTTTTTCGTTCTTAATTTTTTTTGAAATAATTTTCTGACATTCGCGATGTTGTTTTTTTTGTGCATTTTTCTTTGTAATGACATGTCAAAAATTGTGCACACGTTCACATTGCAAAAAAGAAGGCTAATTAGTGCACCCAAATAAGAAGGAAAATAGCGCTGTTCTTTTGGAGCTGTCAGTTAGATGCTTTTAAAATGCCAAATGGCTTATCCACCCGATTTGTGTTCTTTCCTTCCATACCATATTCGTTGTCGGCGTATATGCATTTGTCACAATTAAGTGCATAATGCATTTATTATCAGTTTTTAGATAAAATTAAAAGGACTTCGTTCTTTTTAAACTATTTGGATTGCTAGAGAATAGAATCTGTACAGTTAAGGAACGTGTTCATCAGTGTATGTATGACAGATCTGCATTAAACTTTTTCTTGGCATCGTCACAGGTAAAATATCTACCAATTCTACAAACTAACTTCCAGGAATAAAGATAGGCGAATGAAGAGCATCCATTAATCGATTTGCTTGTGTGCACAGTTTGCATTGCGGTTATTTAGTTTTAACAGGTTTTGTTTTTTTTTTTATTCTCTTTCAAGAATATGTTTCTTTCATTAAAATGGGCTCCTCTTTTCTTTTCATTTTTTTTTTTGTGTTCTTATCTTCCTGTATTTCCTTGAAGACATTTCTGAGAATTCTTAACATGGAGCGCCTTCTTCACTTTGCTTTTAAGAAGTCGTGTACGTTTGTTGTTCCAAATACAGACAGGGCGAAGTAAGCAGCAGATGATGATGAAAACAGGTAGTCGCACTTAAGATGCGCATTTTTGGATATGCTATGCATTGTACTGCTTCGAACTTGAATCTTTTTAGTCGTGTTTTTTTTTGCTTTCTTATGATAGGTAACAGGGATTTTTTTAAATTAAATATATTTGGAATCAAAAAAATAAAAAAAAAGTAAGAGAATGTTATGCTTCCCAATGTGTCACAATCGGATTCCCTGTATACTCTAGCATTTAGATGTTCTTCTGTTTTTGTCTTTGCGAGGTTTTTTGGGTTTCCTTGGAAATATTATTTTATGTTATTTATTCTTATAGATAAACCTCTTTCTGTTTAAATTTAACTTATGGCCAGCTTCACAACTTCGCATGCAATAAATTAAGATTCCAAAAGAAGAAGAAACTTGTGTAGATAAATGCTTAGAAGTTTTAATGGATTTGAGGTTTTGTGGTTTTCTTAATGTAAACTTAATTGCTATTGCTGTTGGAATTTTTTTTACCGGAAACCGCATGCAAAAAAAAACGAAGAACGTATCTAAAAAAAACTAAGTATTTGTTTTTGAATGCCTAGTAAAAACAACAACACGTTCCAGAGAACGTTTGAAGTGATATTTCAAAAATGTTGTTCGCTTCCTGTACAAGCCAAGTTGACATTTAAATATATTTTTTACAAAAATCGTGTTATGGAATGATTTTTGTTAATTGAATACCAAGTTGAATGACCTCCGATCCACTTGTATGATGATCTTTAAGAAAATAAAAAAAATTAATAAAATTCAAAAAGTATTTCGGTTCATGAAAAATGAAATGTTTTCAAAAAAGTCATATTTAACCTCAACAATAATACAGTTTGGCATAGTTGTTGTTTTTGCATAGTATTTAGATCGATGAAACGTCAAGCTAAAAAGAATATTTTTCTATGAAAATTATTTTTTATAAATGTATCGTCTACACGTAAGTAGCTGACTGCAGTCGGAAGAACTGGAGCATTCAGTAATTAATTCAATTATTGCATTCTTTAATTATGAACCAGTATGTTTTGTTGATTTTGCAAATTAAAAATTAACCTTTTAAATCTTCATTTCTATATTTCTTATTTAATTATTTACATAGGTACATATAAAAAAAAAATAAGATCAGATCTTTCATTGCACCTATATTTTTTGCAAATCGAACAAAATAATGCATGTCGTCCTGAACGCTTTCATTCGAAAATCATTCTTCTTTCACCGTTTGACAGTGGAAAACTTTTTATCTCACTTTATCCTCAAGTAAAAATTAATTTAATTTGTATTCATTTTGCAATGCGCCACGGTTAATTTACCATTTTATTAATTTGTCAAATAAAGAGTTTTTTTTTATTTTTATCCTTTATATATTTTTTTTTTCATTTGTTTTAAACAGAACCAAAATTTTGAAATTTATTAAACTAAAACTTAATTTTTAAATTGGAACGATTTTTCTAAACAATTTTTTTCAGCTCACATCTATTTGTTACTCATCGTTATTATTTTCTTTCGCATTTTTATTTTTCTATTTTAACTACGAACATAAACAAAATAAAAATAAAAGTCTGCTTATTTCTCACTCATTTTGTTTAATTAATGGCGGCTAACAGGCGCCGCCGATTTTAAAAGAATTTGGGCGAATTTATTTCGCGAAATCATTCGCACATTTTTTTGTTGTTATTGTTGTTGTTTTATATAAATGTCTAATAAAACTTTTCTGTGGGACCATCAAAAATATGTAGTTGGCTTTTTAAATCTGCCTAGCCTAAAAACAATTAACACAATTTCGTGTTTCCACTTAGACAAATAAAAAATTAATGTTTAGGTTCTAAATAAATTAAATCATATCAGTGCACACCCGACAACGTCTACCTATACAAAGCGCTTTAATTTGTTTAATAAAACTTTTGCCGAAACAAAATAAGGCAATCGGATTAAAGATTTAGTTATATGTTTATTGTAACTTTTTTCCGGAGGGATTTTATTTTGAATTAATTTCGTAGATAGAAGAACCTGGCGCCAGGAAATAATATCAGGCGCTGCTCCCGCCATTAATGCCCGTCGCGCCATTCTCAATAATGAATGCTGCCAAAGCACCTATATTAAGAAGTGATGAATAACTCAATAAAATAAAAACACACAAAACTGCTGGCTGAGAAAGAATTTGAAAACTTTGAGTTTAATTTCTAACTAACGGTATATATACGAGTATGTAGGAACACAAAAAAAAAAATTACCGCAACTAATGGCGACGACGACGCACGGGGCGGCGACGACGGCGGCGGTGGCGACAGTGGTTTTGGGTTTTTAAAGGCCGATCGAGTGTGTAATCAGCAGTGTCGTGTCATCCCATCATCGGTGCGGCGGCCGGCGTCGTCATCGTCGGATAGTTGTTGTTTTCGTTGGTCATCGACTAAGTTTATAAAAAAAATGAAAAGAAAAACAAAATTGTTTTCATTCTCAATCAGACGAAGTC
Source organism: Syrphus vitripennis (assembly GCA_958431115.1). Lineage (NCBI taxonomy): Eukaryota > Metazoa > Arthropoda > Insecta > Diptera > Syrphidae > Syrphus > Syrphus vitripennis. Next base: position 31,894,163 of record OY288108.1, read on the forward strand.
TTGATGCCAATGGCATTTTATGTACCATCACCATTCACTAAACGGCACACACATTGTTTTTAATGCCAATGCGTGTTTAAAATATTTCAAATAATACAATGGGATATTTTTAGAGGGACTAGCAGCCATATAAATAAAAAAGAAATAATTTAATTTATTTCCCATTAAATCATGTCCCATTTACAAATGTAATAAATAAATTTAAACAAAAAAAAAAGAAGCAAAACAAAAAAGCTTGTTTACCGTTTCTTTTGACAGAACATCCCGTTTATGGGCTGAATGCTACCAATGGTTGTATACACGCCACAATTCGCTATAGACTGTAGCAGCGATGCAATATAATGGCGCCTGGTGCATTTTGTTTTTGTCTAGACTCTTGAGCGAAAACAAAAAGCATGCATGCAAGCAGAGACATCACACAGTGCAGCGGCACTACACTACATGACCGCTGAGGTACACGGCCTCCACAGAAACCCTCATTCATCCGACGACACGACTGAGTCTCCTTGATTTGGTGTGCTGCGGCCGGCATTGCATGGCAATAGCTGGCGAGCGGTGCCTCAGTCTTCTCCCTTTTACACATACTGTATACTTCTTATGATTTTCTAGTTTAATATTTTTTTTAAGGAAATTTAAATTTTCATATTTTTAGAATGCAACACATTGAAATTATGGAAACTATTTAGGGGTAGGAGATTTTCACTAGGTTGAATGTAGAATAAACCATGCAACAGTGGCAAGTAGTGCGAGAGATAGAGTAAAATAGATTTTATTTTTTTTTACATTAAATATTATTCTCTTATTGAAGAAAATATTTAACTCATAGAAATTGAGTTTCGACACTTTTAAATGATTTTAACTTTAGCAGTAAAACAACTTCAAGTCAGCGAAAGGGTCAATAGAAAGCAGATTATTACACATGTGCTTAATATCACGGTTTTGATTTTAGTTCAGTTCTTTTATGAAAGGCCAATTCTTGGTGTTGTGTAAACGTGTTAAATTTTGAAATTAAGACACTCGAAAAGCAAATTTTAATTTTTTTACACTTTTTAGAGAAAACATAGTGTAAAGGAAGTATACAATTATCAAGTATACTTTTCTTACACTACGTTTTCTCTTTCATATCGAATTTTCAAATTTATGAGACCGTTTTACAATACCATCCAAATTCTTGTGGAATGCGTTCATTTATTCCATTTGGGTATGTGAATTTGTATGGAAAATGAATTTATTTGGGACCTTGTTTAGAAATTATCAATTAAATTAACCTATTTGGAAAAAAACAATACACAAGACCAGACAGAAACAGAACACGCACTTTACTAAGCTTTTTTACAAACAATTTGAAAGTTTTTGTTGAAAAATCCTGTTCAGGCATCTGACATTGCTGAGCGCTTTAATATCCCATTTTTTTGAACATGTCTATTGTATCATTGACTTAAATACTGAAGACTATTAAATTCTAATTGCTATTACAAACTATTTTAAACTTTATGTTTGCATAGCTTACTAATAACTGAATTTTCAGAAATGTTTTCATTTAATTGTCAAATTGATGGTATTTATTTGTTTTGACAACGAATAATGTTTACATATGAAGCTATATTAAAACTATTCAATGATTTAAAAAAAAGTGAGCCACAGAACGTTAACCACAATCAAACAAATGACTGAATAGCTAAATCCGTTAAAACTTACATTAAATATTTAATAATGCAATTTGACACTGACATCTGTCAATTCAATGCGGTTTTTCTTTTTCTATATTGAATATGTCACAGTGACATTAATGACTTCAAATTAATACTTTAATCTCACCTGGTATTAGTATCCGATTCCAATGTGCTGGATTGCAGCAAACGTAAACTTTTTCCTTGCCATTCGGGCACATTGGTATCCGTTTCAATTCCGATGAATCCCGTAAATCCGGCCATAACCATAAGCGACACGCAATGACATTTGGCTCTTCGCCTCCGATTAATTCGCGCGGTACAAGAACACACGTCGACGGCTGATGCGAAGAACGATTGATTTGGTTTTGGCGACGCCAAACGGCAATGCTGCCACTGTTGTTCGCGTCGGTTCCGGAATTCACGGCGACGTTCAAACGATTTTCGACAACTTGACACAGAGTGTCCAATTGTGGATCTTTTAGTTTTTTCATAAGGGCTTTGAAAAGTTCTTTTGCTTTCAACGTGCCAGAAGAGTCGGTCGGTAAAATGGTTGCTGCTGTTGTTGGTTTTTGTTCGTAAAAATTGAAGCTGTTTTTGTTGTTGTTGTTGCCAATAGCACTGTTGTTGTTGTTGAGTGTAAAATTTCGATTGTTCTGATGAAGATCGGGATAGTTCCCTATGCTCGATTCGTTTGACTGGGACCCAACACCTCGGCAACAATTTCGAAAAACACTTGCTGCTGTTGCAGTTATCGCCGAGGTTACAGTTGTGGATACTGGCGTTGCTATCGCATTGTGAGAAAAGCTCAGATTGGGATGTGCTGGATGGTGACAGTTGTTGCTGCCAACACTTGATTCGTTCGAAACTAAACCCCCACCGCTGCAACAGCAATTCCGTAAAACACTTCCCGCTATCGTGGTCCCAGTTGACTTGTTGTATGTTGTTGACGTTTGATGAAATGCCAGATTCTGGTTTTGTTGCCCATTCGTCAGTCGTTCCGCCATCAGTTCGCTGGGTAATGCTCTCGTCGGTTTCACCGACCAGCTGGAATATTGATGGCCGTAGTCGTCTCCTTCGTTGCAATCGGTTGAATTGTCTCCATAGCTTTCGCAGTAATAGCCACCTGTCTTGGTTTCGTAATCCTGCTCGATGCTCATTTCCTCCGAGCCGGATTCCAAGTCCATTGGATACGAAACTTCGTCGGCGACGCTTCCGAAATAACTGCTCAAACATACACATTGGGGTGTGTTCATTGGATACAGCAGCTGTTGATTGCTGCTGCTGTTGTTCCCGCTGTTCTCCAGCATTGAACTCATGCTGCAGCAGCATCTTCCAGAGCAATTCATTTGACCATATTGCGGTGGCGGTGTTTCCCGTGGATCCAGTATCAGTGGCTGTTGTTGCGGCAGCTGTTGTGACGTCTGATACTGTTGCTGAAGGCGGAGTAGACGTTGAGGGTGACGCCGCTGTTGTTGCACACTTGGCATTACATCGATGTCTTGATTGTATTGCTGAAATCGCGTTTGGCATGCAAACCATAGTTTGTCTTTTTTTTTCTGTTTGTTGCTTTGAAACATGAACATGGAGGGACATAAAATGCATTGGTAACATCGATCTATCGTATTTGCATTATCGATTAAAACTGATGCAATTAAATTTAAATTGTATCACACTCGATCGATAGATGATATGGTTTATTTTTTTATTTGTTTGCTTTTCTTTGTCTCCGTTTTATTTAATTTAAGATTTAGTGTGCGTTAACAACAATTTGTAATTGTTGTTTATTACATAAATCACTTTTATTTTAGAATTTTAAATAGGTATACACTTAAGCAATATCACATTTACAAGTAATAAAAAAAGACACGAAAAGGAAGCGAACCACTTTATACATACATATATACTTTATTGAAGCGCGATTTGATAGAGCACTTTAACTTATATCCTTAAATGGCAATGGCACAAGCACGTAATTATTTTCTTATACAAATTTAGGTTTTCCTTTTGAAGCACTAACATTTATTATCGAATTCTCTTTGTAATAGTTTAACATTAAAATAATAAATTAAATTTAATATTTTTAAAAACTGCTCAGTTTTATTTTGTTTTTTATTTAAAGCACTTTTTGGTTGAAGCAGATATTTATTTATTTTTTTTTTTGTTTAAATTAATATATTGTTTTAGTTTATATTTATTAAGATATGTATGATTTACATTCGAAAGCTTAGAATAACAATAAAATAGTTGTATCTGCGTTTTGTATTATTAAAAAGTTGAAGAGAGATGGATGTTGATTTTTTTTTGAAAACAATTCCACAGCTGAAATAAATTATAATATTTATCATATTATTAATAAAATTAATTTAATTTTTTTTTGTTTAGATACAAATTAGTATAGTGTGTGCCTTTTAGTATTAATTATTGTATGCTCATCGTGTTATTGAAAATTTCCTTATAAACAGAATTACATTTTATATTCTTTGGGTGCTATTTAGATAGCGCCATCAAATTCAATGAAAAAATATATGTTGATTAGTTTGGGATAGTGAATTTATGTAGTGTTGGTATTTGCGTTGGGCGCCATTTTTATACGCATCATTTTACCAAATAGATTTTTAAATAACTTTATTTGGTAGCTCCACAGCTCGTGTAGAACTTGTGTTACTAGGATTTGTGATTCTAATGGCAACAACTACTAACATAGGATTTATTTCGCAAGTTTTTTATATTTTATCATTTAAATGAATCAGTGTGGTTCTTGCGTTGGGCGCCATTTACAGGAGTTAAGAATTTGTCCTAAGATTAAGAAATAAAGAGTAGATCAAAATGACGGGAACTATTAAATAGCCCTCTAAATTTTTTTTTAATTCGCGAGAAAAAAATTACATAGTCAGTCTTGTATTTAACCATAAATTTCAAAAATGTTTTAGCAACTTTGATTAAAACCATACCCATATATTTTTAGAAAAATAATTATTTAAAATCGTATTTTAAGAATTTTATCTATTCTCTGGTATTCTGGTATTAATATGATTGGCACTACATGTGAAACCTAATAATAATAATGATTTTGAAGACGAAAAGTTCAAGTCTTTTTCTTGTAGTTTTTTTTTAAAGCAAGAGTACTCATGTTGGGCGCCATTTATGTGGAACCAAGTTAAAAATCTTATATTTTCCTAAGAACCTTGATTAGGCAACATTAAAGAAATATGTAGGTAGGTACTGTGTTGTTATTTTATGTTTCTCATCTTATTTTAAGTCCGAGTACCTACTTACTAATGTTAGACCAAATTTATAATCCTATATTTGCGCTTAATTTGGGAGCCATTTAATAAATACGAATTCTCTTGTTATGTATAATATTTCTTGTCTTATTTTGAATTTGAGTTTCTATACTGGGCATCATTTGTATGAAAACTTTACTAAAAATACAATATATTTCCGCAAAACAGTTTGTGCTGTACATACATTTGAAAAATACCAAAAATATTTACGAATTTTAAATGAATTAATGAAAATTTATTGTTATTTCATACAAATTGTTTATCGCCTCGTTTAGACGAGAAGCCTCCTTGATTTAAATTTATTTAATGTTATAAAAATGTTTACAACATCAAACATCTTACAAGAATATTTACTGCACTCACTGCACTTTTATTTCAAATGTAAACCACATAGATACAGAATTAAAAAAAAAAAAGAGATTCAAATAAAAACCTTTCAATCCCCATAAAAGCAGCAAAATAACAACAACAGCAACACACATTGCATGCATTAAATTAGAAGAAAAAAAAAAGAAGAAAAAAAAACTCAGGTGGGGTATGTGTGAATTTATAAAATCCAAGCAGGTTATACTTCTAAAAGCCACCATCATATTATATTCATTATAAATTGTTTCTGTGTGTATGGTTTTCCTATAGGCGCCAGTGGGCGCCACTGACGTAATAAAAAGTAAGATAAACGTCGTCGCACTGGCGCCAGCCAGACAGACACACATACACACACACTCCTACAACCACAAAGATAAACAGTCGGTTCCTTGCCGGTGGCCGACAAATCCGTTTTTTTTTTGTTGTTTTTCTTATTTATTTTGGTTAGTGTGTATGGCTATGTATCTCTTAGGTCTTTTGATTATTCTGGCCTGTGTACGTTTTATACACACACACAGATGCACCTAAAAACTTTTCTTTTTCGTCAAATACGAGGATGAGATAGAAAAACTAAACTGTATCTAACAAAATGTGACCGCAAAATTAAATTCCTTAACACAAATTTTCGCCTTTTAACTTATAATTTACCTACTGTTAATATATTTAAAGTTACTTGAAAGATGCTATGACAAATGAAGGAAAACGCTTTTTACTCAAAATTAAATTTTGTCTATTGTTCAAGTGTCATAAATTACCGCTATCCATACCCTCCATATTGTTTTGGTTCTATTGTGAATGTTGCTCATTCGTATTTTTTTTGTCGACTCACTTTACTATTTAAATAGAGAAAAATAGATCACACACATTTAAATACATTTTTCATGGATGATGATAGTGGAAGAAAACTTAACGTAATTTTTATAAAGAAAGATCGAAAGGCACACACGACACAATATTTGAAAGAAATAAAAAAAAATTGAATGCTCGTATAATACTCTCTAAATGATCTTCTGTCATAATGACATTCTTCAATATTAATAATTTATTAATCTTTTCTATAAATAATTATTAAATTGACAAGAGAGAAGATTATACTTTTTTTTTGTCTAAGATAAAGCAAAACTGTTTCAATATGCTGTTCTAACTAAACTCACTTTTTCTCTTTTTTCACCGAAATATCTCCTTCTTCGCGAACTCCTTATTAGATTTGATTTTCTAAATAATAAAATGAGGAAAAAAAAAACAACTTTTCTTTCACTCGTTTTTCTTTTTTTTTTTATTTTGTACGTTCCGCGATTAGATATATAATTTTTTTTTTCTTATTTGTGTATGATATGTATCCGAATAATTCCCGTTTCACGATATGTAATATATATATTTTTTTTTAATTATAGCTTTTTCACTTTAAATTGCTTTTTATTGAGAACACGATTTTCTTCCTTCACATGCAAGAGAATTCACAATTTTTTTTTCATCTATTGGATCCAACAACAGAAATTATAGCAGATAATATAATCAATAATCAACAAGAAGAGAATTTGATATTTTTTTATATACACATATTATATATATTTGCTTTCTTTATTTTGTTCACGATTTTTTTTTTTTTGATTTCATTAATTTATAACAAAATACATTTAAATAAAATATATGGACTGTAAGATATCAATTTTAGTAAATTATCAAAATATGGAAAATGTACGTAAGGTTATCTGAGTGAAAACATTCGCATAAATAATAATAATAATTAATTAATATTATGATAATAATTAAAAAGAAAAATCAAGAGAACACACGAATACACGACGACGTGCAACGGACTAGTTGCAGCAATTGACTAAAATACGAATTTCGATTCGGAGAAAAATTCTATGAGTGCCTTTGCCTTTAAGTTAGTAATGGTAATTTTGATTTCGTTTTGTTTTGTTTTTATTTGTTCTTTTTTTTTTTCTTCTTATTTTCTCTTTCCGTGTTTTTTGTCCTCTGTGTATAGTGTTCATACCACATACAGTGGAACATCCAGATAATAGAGAAAACACACTGAAAACTGAACTCTTGTTATAAGAAAAAGATACATTTTTATATTTTGATTTTGACTTTTTGAGCGACATGAAATACACAAATACAATTGCAGATTGCACAATGTTGTTTACGTATGTATATGTATGTTGTATCGCATCGCAGTTGGTTGTAAAAAAAAATCAAGAGAAAAAAGAGAAGAAGATTAAAGATACTTTAGAAAAAAGTACTGGTTTTGATAATAAGGAGTATAGTATCAGATTTAATACTTACTCACACTTTTTTATTGAACTAAATGATCTGTCTTTGATGGCACCTAGGCCCAGTTTTTCAGTGACAAGAGCTAGCTAATCCTTGAAGAATTTTTTTAAAAGAGGATAAATGTGTGCAAGGGCTTAAGAAAATCGAAGATTACAAAAAAAAAACAGATTCTATTAGCTTAACTTTATCTCAAACTGAAAAAGCTGGTATTACCCCCGTATTATTCACTTGTTAAATTCGGACTAAAAAATTAAACAAGAACTATTACATCCAATTCTATTCATTTAATGCAATATTTCAGCCTTCAGATTAAACAAATTGTATTACTATAGATATTTAATCCGACACCAATTTTTAAACTTTGCCCAACTTTCAGAAGATCATGCTTCAGGAGCTATTTGCTGCTGCTGATGCAAATCATGTTTTTCAGGAACTACTAAATGCTAACACGAACAAGGGCGTAACTATTTTCAAAATCGCAGCGCAATGAAGTAAGAATGCTCAGGAGTTTCGTTCACCGAAGTTAATTAACAACGCTCAAGATAACAAAATTCTTCACAGATGTGAAGGACTTTTAAATTAACAGTTTCCGATGCTAGACGAAGAACAACGAAAAAGTCAATGCATGTCAGTTTTGAGTGAATCAACCTCAGATGGAATACAGACTATAAGACGCGCAATCGGAAGTTGGATAAAGTGGAGGGAATACTCTCGCATCTTCTGTGATCGAAAAAAGCTCCCTTACTTGAAAGCAAAGCTATATACGGCAATTGTTTTTTTAGCGCTTACATACGGTTCACTGTGTTCGACAATGTACAAGAACCATGAGAATAAATTGACTACAGGTGAAATGAAGATGCTTTGCATAACAGAGGTCATGTCTTGTCTGAGGCTTCTACTTCATTTAACTGTTTCGCTGACGATAGTATGTATAGATTGGTATATAGAAATAGAACGGAAGCGTATGATGAGCTCATTGAATTCTGATCTCGACAGAATTGACCAGAGGGAATAGAAAAAAAAGAAATCCTGCATGCAACTTTCGATATGAGCAGTAATTGCGTTTAAGAAACTATTAACCTCTGAGTTATAATAACATCTTTGGAATATCGGCCACCGTAGTGTTTTATGTCTATCTATTTAATAGCTATTTTTATAAAAACAGTGTTCTAGTTAATTCCTCGTCTAAAGCAATTTAATCGTAATAATCGTGCTTTTAGCCATTCTTCTTTTCAGGAAATGGGGCCTTTTTCGATCACAAAAGATGGCAGAGTTTTCAAACCATGAAGTAGTTTCTTATGCGGTGTTTGATGTCATCATAACAAAAACCTTCGCTATTGATCACTGATTCCAGATATTTAAACTTTTCGCACTTTGGAAGTGCTGTTCTATTCTCCAGATCAGAAAGTGGGCAGCATAATTATTTAGTCTTTCGTGGTTAGCCATTAAATCTCTGTTAAGTGATGTTGATTAGGATGTGTTTGTTTTTTTTTAGATATAATTATAATTTTCAAACCAATTTAAATTTGAAATTATGGATGGAAATTGCTCATTTGTAATGAAAACGTTTTTTTTCGCAGTTTGCAATACTACCCCAATTGATAGTCTAGTCAAAAACTAGTATTAAGTTATTACACAGAAAAGTAATATGAAATGAAATGGCAACTCTAAAGTACTATTTTTATCGTACCAACTTAAACTTCCACCACACCCATCACAAAGCATACACTCGCACCTATACATACATTCATAAACACATCAAACGCAATTAATCAATGAAAACAAATAAACATTATGAGCATAAAGAAGAGAGAAAAACTTGTTGTTTGGAATATTTACAAAATACCAATACATTCCATATCTTTCCATCGACATTGCTGCTGACTGCTGGTGCTCTGATTGTCGTCAACGAGTAATTTTAGTTTTTGACCAAACGGCAACCATGTTTAAGTGTTGGTATTAGTATTTTTAAAATGTTATTTTGATTATCTGTAAACTCTGGCGGTTATAAGGCAGACTGGCAGAGTACAAAACAAGAAGTAAAAATAAAATACTAACGTCAGAAGAGAGAAACAAATGAGCGACAAAATAAACACAACAAAAAATATTTTTCTACTTGAATATACTTACATAGGAGCATTATTGAAATCAGCTGCACAATACTAATATAACCACATGGCGCCATGCCTGCGCAGGGTTTTCAAAATTAATTTATTACTGGGTCAATCACATGGTTATAGTTTTCATAAATTTATCCAAGGCTAGGCTATCTTTGTGTCTATGTACACAAATTTTAAGAAAGTTTAAAAAAAAATTCTCATAAAAGGGATTGTATAACACTAGGTAGGTACATATGTGTTTTTGGAAAGCCCATATAGAGTTGCACAAAAAGAAAAACAGCATCGGAATTTAGGAAAATAAAACCTAAGATGAAAATTCGGAGGACATAAAGTTTCAATGTTTCGAATTCTATAGGAACATAATAGGTACCTATATCGATTTAACAGCATTAATGTTTGCAGGGCACATTTTATCGAGATTAAAGTAAGCCCAGATATATTAAGCCTCCATACAAAATTCACTGCTTCAGACAACATTCACATTAATTTCGAAGCAATACTCACGAATCTGAATAGAGTTCAAATGATTCGATTCATGTTCTTATGAAACTCGCTCTCCTTGTTGGCTCTGCAAAAATCAAACGTGAATGTGCCTAATTACTTAAGCAATGTACGAGTATGCATGTACAGTGGTGGCCATAGAAATAGCACACCTATTTGTAATTTTTTATCTTTATTAAATTTGAATACAAGGAACAATTAGACCGGGTTTCGTGTCATTCACGACTAAAAAATATCTTGTGGAATTAGTTATGCAACATTTAATTTGCAAGTTTAACTAACTCTGTTTTAACTCAGTGGTAGAGTTAAAACAGAGTTAGTTAAAATTGAAACTTCAACGGTTCCTTTTGTTTAAATTTAATAAGAGGTAGGTACAAAGTGTGCTATTTCTGTGGCCACCAAGGTATATTTATCATTTTGTCTGTGGAATATTTTGCCTCCAGTGGCGAAAGCAAATACTAGGCGGCAGATGGTGCTTATGCCTTTTTTTGTTTTCTTTTTCTTTGTATCTTTTAGCTTAGTTTTTTAAATTTTGCGTAAGTAGGTACCTATAACGGACTTTGTTTTTTGAGCCATTCACAAAATGTGAGCCACACTCGTTAATTTCATGAAGGCAAGCAAGTAAATCATTCGGAATTAAAGTATGTTGCATGTCTATCGGCTTTTAGAGTACACTCTTATCTCAAACAACCAATTGAAATTGAAAATAGTCTTAATTGCTTTATGTTTTCGCTCCTTCAAAGATTATTCTTTATATTTGAAGTGCTGCTTTGATTGAATTATCCAATTTTATTACCTAGACCTTTAAGTTTTAACCCATAAATATGACTGTTCTTTGTTCATAATATAATTGGCTGCAAGTTTCAAGTAAATAATTTGCCTTTTGCCCATCATTCCTCCTCCTACTAAACTTCCACATTTAAACTCCTCTATTGGAAGTTTTATGATGTCATTATTATGTCGGTACTTTTAGCAATTAACATTTTATGATCCATAATCCATCATACGGAGTCTTGTGGGGATCAAACCTTTGGTTGATTTTAAGTAAAGGAGCGCAAGGTCTGTGTTTACCTTAAGGGCTCACACGACCGCACATGACTCCCAGCAGCAATCCCCCATCGCATACAAAAGGGTCTCAGATGGTAACAATATCTTTTTCTGACTTCAGTCTTCCATCAAAACTTCAATTTCTTCAAGGCCAGATGAGATCTACTCGTGTCGTCGTCATCATCGTCTTCAATGTTATCTTGCAGCTTAAGTCTATGCAGAGTGTAATTTGAGTAACCATGCACCTTCAGCTCCAGCATCATGCGCAAGGGCAAATAGGCTCCGATTATAATAATGACAGGCCGCTTCGTTTTTGTTTTATCGAAGTAAAAACAGAGAGGTGTACATATAAGAGAGCGAAAACGACCATTGATCCATCTCAGAGGCATGGAATGATTTTTTGATGAAAATGGCAAGGAAATAAAAAAGGATCAAGAAGCACACCCTGATTACAGACAGATTACATTTTTATATTCATTCGCAGTCTCCTTTGCTGGGAGGAGATGCAACGGGACAGGACCTATTGCTCTACTCAAAGCGAGTTCTGGTGATTTTACGAAACCATTTTTGAATTACTCGCCAACTCCAACGAGTTACGAGAACATATTATTTGCTTGTTCTTCCAGTTCAAATTTCCACTCCACTGTAGTGGAGAAGAGTGCTGGCTGCTGCTGGGCTATAGTCCAACATAGCAATTGCCATTAAGGCATGTACTCAACCAAAAGTATCTTTTACTCTTGTGGTGGATTCTCAGTTTTGCTGCTGTACACTGCATATTATCATCGTTGTGCAAATTTTCTTAATCGATCGAGATAATTTGTTTCCAAGTAATAACTTTTTATGTTTTTTTTTTTACTTTTTGTGAATGCGCCTGTGCAGCGAATACTTTAATGAAAGCGAATGGAAGTCGGGACGGATTCTGATTTCCTTAAGAAGAGGGACTATAAACAAAGTTTTATTTGTTTTGGCGTTTACGTTCCTGGAATTTGGTGGCTGCTGTTATGATGCTTCACTAAGGCAAAGGAGGAAGTTCTACAGCCAGTTTATTGATTATGCGTTAATAGATGGGGGAAATTGTTTGCCATGAAGCTGAAGACTTCAGATTTAGATTTTTATTATGTGGCTGAGATTTGAGAATAATATGAATAAGAGGAAGCTTGAAGATTGGTCAAAATAGTCTTTTAATTAAAATTGGAAAACAAAACAAAAATTCAAAGGCAACACGTATTATTATACGACCGGTGATGGAGCTCACTTCCTTCATAAAAGACTAAGGTTGAGCAATTTATCTTTAAGTCTATTGAATCTTAATAATTAGTGTCAAGTCAATTTGTTTTAAAGATTTAAACTTTAGATCTTCCGTTCAAGAAACTTATAAAAACCGTCTACACTGTGCTTCATGAGTGCTTGCGGTCAGAAGCTCACTAAATCTATCATTTTCAGTCCGGAATGTTTGGTAACAGTAAAATAATTTACTGCCGCGATGGAACCGTGCAAAGTGACAAAGAACTGTCAACTATTTCAGTGCACGTGTTAAGTATGATCGCCGAATCTAAGTGGCTAGTGCAACGCGAGGTTCTGCCTTTCGGTTGGATCTGACTAATATGGACAGCCTTGCCACTTCCAAAAAAGGTTGAAGTAGATTAGAAGAATAAAGCGAAGTGGATTAATAAAGACGCAAGTAGATTTCAAAATAAGCTATTTTTATTATGACCTATATTTTCAAAAGAATTTTTAATAAAATTCATATTAATTTAAATATATGTATATTTTTATATTGAGCTCATTTAATTATTTTTGTTTAATTTTTTTAATGGAGCAGTAATATTACAGTAGTTAAATATATTTTAATTAAACAAAAAATACAATAATAAAATATTAAACTTGAATATCTGCATAAATTATACACATACACATTATCTATTTTAATTTCATATATTTGAACACGATGTTTTAAATAAATATAATTTATTTTTAAAATTTTAATTTAAAAATAAAGCCTATAACTTATTTTACATATCAGTAATTATTTTTTTAACAAAACTCTCTACACAGCTTCATGAGTTAGTTCAAAGGTGAACTTCTTCATCTTATTCTCTTTTAACCGACGACGATTATATCACGGTCTAGATCTAGAATCTCTCGACTGGGACTGCAACTTGTCGATATTGCCGATATTACCTCAGAAAACGTTGACAGGTCGCCGGTTTTGAAAATTATTTTTTTTTTTATATTTTCATTCAAAATCAAAAATCTATACCAAAAAACTATATACTATATGACTATTGTATATGATTTCACTTCTCATTGAAGATAAAACTATTGTTAAAATACTAATTTTATATCGAATCAAATAAATCAATGCCAGCTCCATAAACATGTCAGAAATGCTAACTGTGTTAATGCTGCAACATGAACAACGCGTTGACAGATATTGCGAACAGTTTTTTTCATAGTCATCACCATATCAGAATTCTTGAAAATTTGTTCAGTTAATGAATATACATAGATATGTTTCAGAAAACAATACCTAAAAAAAAGACCCACGCTGATAACTTCCCATTTCTGATCTTGAAAACTTTATATTTAGTTTTTTTTTTTTCAAATAACCAAATTTTCTGCGAAACAAACTTTGGCTGTTAAATTCAAACAATCATTATTTTAAGATTGAAAAGCATTTAATATAATTAAAGAGATTTTCGAAATGCACATATATTATAGAGATTGTTGATGTATAAGTTGTTTCCACTTGACCCAGGAGGTAAACTTCCACGCGTTTTTTTAACGAATGTGGAATTTCCTTAGTTCTGTTTAAATTTTTGTTTGAAATATCAGTTAAGTATATGTCAAATATATACCCGCTGTAAAAAATTTTATTATGTATAAAATTAAATACCTAATGGCAAAGTCAATATCATTGCTCATTCTCAAGATAATCGAGTCGAAAAACCAATTTTACCATTTTTCAGTTTATTTTTTTTATATTTTTTGTCAAAAACTGTGAATTAGATATTTGTCAAAATGTAACCTTTCATAAAAAATTGTACTATGTATAAAATAAAATATTTGTTCGTTCTCAGGATATTCGAGCTGAAATACAATTGAAACTACTTTTCTTTAGAATTTTTAACACTTTTTGATTTTTTGTTAAAAAACTGCCTATTCAATATTTGTCAAAATTTTATAGTTGCTAACAATTATGTTATGTAGAAAATAAAATAAACAAGAAGTCAATATCGTTACCCGTTTTTGAGAAATTTGAGCCGAAAGACAATTTATACCAATTTTTGGTAGTATTTTTTGTAGTTTTTAATTTTTTGTAAAACTACAAATTGAATTTTTTTAAAATTTTCACCAGTAGTCAAAGACAAAATTTTTTGTAAAATAAAATTATTTTAAAGTTAATATCATTTTTCCATCTAAGGATATTCGAGTTATAAAATTTTGTTTTTAGTTTTTTTGATTTTAAAAAATAACGGTATATTGTTTTTTTTTTCCAAATTCATATAAAATTTGTGTGACGTCATAATGTGTGGAATAAAATTTATCTCAAGTCAATAGCATTATTTGTTCGTGAGATATTTGAGCCAACCAAAATTTTCACTTCTTTTTTAAACTGCTATAGTAAAAAAACAACTGATTGTTTCAGCTTCCTTCGAAGTTATTATCTGTAAAATAAAATTTATTTCAAGTTGATATCTCTACTCGTTCTTGATATTTATTTGTGTGGATAACGAATCGCCGAACCCAAAACGAATAAATTAAGTGCGTATACGCCTAAGTGTACTTTACAGTTTTGTCGTCATAAAAAAAACGGGGTTTAAATTTTCAGGAAGACAATTGGTTCTATCTTTTCTGGTAAGAATTTCTTCATATTTGGGTTATATTTTTTCTAAAGCCGAAGCTTTTTGAACCGAATATATTCGAATGAACGACATTCCACATCGTGTTCATCAGTATTATATTGAAAATGTTGAATTGACTGTTTTTCATTTGAAATTAATTTGATTTTGAATTGAAACCAGGAGAGTTTAAACGTGCAAGAAGAACAGAAGAACTAAAGAAATTAAAATCTTGCTTTGACGTAAACACTCAAATGTACTTAAGAGATTTTCTGTCTCCATGTGATTGAAACTTGTAAAACCAATCAATCGACAGATAAGAATCTCATTTAAAAAAAAAAGTTAATAATAAAGTAATTAACAAAAGGTTCACCATATTATTATGTGTGTACATAAAAATAACATATCGAAAAACCTTCACATCGGCCTCGATGGATAGAAAAACCCCTGTCACCATATCACCCCCAACCGACAATGAAGACGACATTGACAACGACGACGTCGACAACAACAGCTACGCTGCGATACATTTCCAGACGAGACATCAAAAACCGTCATTTTGCATCAAAAATGAATTGGCGACTGCCTGTCGGCCTTTATTCGACTTGTCTACGGCTTTTGTTGCTGTTTTGTTGGCTGTTGCTGGTGACGGTGAGTGCCAGTCTTGATATTGTAGCAGCACAACCACCAGATACCAGACTCAACAACACTCTAAATGGGGTAAATAAAAGAAAAGAAGGTGTACCGTGTACTAAGTGCAAGCCGCCGACAACGATTACGGGCTAAAATCGACCGGCTCCTTTGCGACGACAACTACTATATGTGTATAACGATGGGAAGATAGCGGGTGCAAGGGCTCGACCGTGTTGTTGTCGTAGTCGTCGTCGTCGTCGCCGTCGTCGTAGTCATCTTTGTCAGCAAGATAAGTATATTTACAACAATACAAGACTATGCCACCATCAGCACCACTGCACTGCCACTTAGTGCGAGGCGAATAAAAGATGATAAAATGCAGCCGCGTGGCGCCCATCTTCGATTTCTTGCGGATTCTCATTCCAGTGGTGGTGGTTATGTGGGAAACGCACTCGCTGATGGGCGACTCTGACTACCACTTGTCATATCACCCATCAACATTACGAGACGGCCTGGTCTGGAATTATTATACGAGTATGTATGGACGATGTCGATGGATGGTGCGTTTTGTACTTATGCTGGCCCAGCCAACATTAAAGTCAAATGATAGTTAGATGGGTTGTCATTGGGTGTAGAACATGCATATTATACTGCATATTATGGTGAATCACGAACGACATTGAGACCATCTCGGTCGCTCCCCTCATAAAACTTATAGGTTCATCGCAGAATGTTGAAGTTTATGAGTGAATTGAAGTTTTTTTTTTTTTTAAGACTCACTAAATACTGCACGGATGAAACGAAGACTACAACGACGAATGATGTCGGCGACGACATGTCGGGCGGGAAGACATTTCTTTTCGGAAAAGGCCAATCGAAATTACACGCATCCGCTTTATGTGCACATTAATGGGCACGTAACGGGATAATAACTTTTGGAATGCATTATGTTAATGCAGTCGGCTAAATAATGCAACAGGGTTTTATACTTCATGCATATATGGTGAATGGAGGAAATTAAGTGCAGTCAACGTTGTTAACATTAAAGACGTGACTGGTCTTATAATATTTTGTGGATAATTAACATATCAAACGGATTCTAGTAAAATTATTTCTCTAATATATAGATATTATATTTTTTCAATGAGAATGAATCATGAAGTTATGTTTTTTGCGTTTGCGGATGTTTAAACATTTTTAAAGATTAAACAAAATCATTGAAAAAATATCGGTATGATTGGTCAATAGACATGCCTTTATTCTGTCAGATGTTTCAATTACACTCAAGGTATCCGTCTTAAATTAGTGCAGAGTTTTCATTTCAGTCACGTCATTTGTCTTGACAAGAAAATAGAACACTATAGTGTGCAGCCTAAATTGCATTTGACAGGCGATAGATCCAGTTTGACAGGTGATATATGTAACTAATTTGACAGGTGACATATTTTATAAGATTCATATAGAGGGTAAGCGGCAAGGTCACAATGGCGGAATTGACGTATTATTTCATTCTTCATTCACGCTCATGTTAATTTTTAAGCCTTTTGCAAACCATACTCCTGGCTTACATAATACTGACGACTGGACTCAAACTCTTTTTACACGGATAACTTTGTTCTTATTTCGGTCAGCAGTAATATCTAGCAGTTTGAGTTTTCTATTCTTGTCAATTGCACACCACGGTTTTTTGGAGTTAAGTGGTTTTTCAGAACTTGAATATTTCGAGGAGAAATTCTTGAGATTTTTTAATTTTTTATCTGTGAATGAATCTTTTGAAGCAACTTCGACGAAGGAAATAAATGACCCAATTTCAAGTTTAAATAGAAAAAATTCCGTTTAATAAGCATTCGGGAAGTGCGAATGGTCGTGAATTTTGACATTTCGTTTATATGAGCATTCGCCGGAATCTGTGAATGCAACAATAAAGTACCTTTTCAAATTTGCCGAATTATTTGTTCGCAGCTTTGTGGACGTGTTTTGTTTCTCTGGACTGCAAAGTTAAGTTTGACAGTTGCTTATCGCATATAAAATATAAAAAATTAATTTTTCTAATAATCACTAATTTTACGCAATATTTATATTTAAATTTTTAAGAGCGTTCATTCTCTCAATTTTTAAATTAAAATAAGAATTGTTCACAGATCGTATGGATAGCACTTCATCTAAAATTTGAAGCTGTAACTACCTGTAATTTGTTTGGCAGAAATGTGAAAATTCTTGCCCATTTGCAGTTCACAATACACAAGGATCGTATCCGGATTGCGTTCCGTGTGACCAAAATAAAAAAAAAAACGATTTTTCAAATTGAATTTGACAGCAATGTCATGATAGATGGGCAGCAAATTATATTTTGACACAAATATAATATTTCGTTCCATATGCAATCCTAAATTCTTAAGGACGGCAAAAATAAAATCTGAAAGTTTTAAAATTTATTCAAAAATTTGTATTGAACATTGTCTTAAAATCATACATAAGAAAAGTTTCCTTCCTACGGAACGATAGTTTAACTGGGTTATAGAATAATATTTTTTTTTCAAAACATTATCGCTTAAAATTGCTTTATTTAAATATAGATTTTCCTAGTATCCAAAAATGTTTGAATGTAACTGGACTAGTTAAAGTTTACATTTATTATGTTTTTACTTAGTCCTGACTGATTTCAAATATGGAAGCTACAAAAAAGTCTGTTTTTTTGGCTAACGTAAATCTATTTTTTTAATACAAAAAAAGAGTCCAAATCATGAAGCTAACTAAACCTAGAATTAAGCATCAATCAAATATTTAAATTAGTTTTTTGGACTAGTCATTTGAAAAAAAAAGTAGCTCAATGTTGGATACCCTCCCTTAATATAACATAACATAAAATAAACCTTTGCATTTTAAAACTTTTGCGGTCATTAAGTGATTACAAGTACCAGTACTCAGTTGTATTAAAAAAAAACCGCCAATTTCAAACGAATGGCTTTCCTGTTCAATTATTACAAAAGACTATAACACCTTATCCTACAGATGGTCATGCAGATATAAATCTGAAATACTATAAACTGCATACTTTTAGGAAACCTATCTGCACTCAAATGGCACACTATGCACGCAAATCACATTGAAAATAATTCCAATCTTTTCGAACTACTATCCGATTAGCTAGATAGTTTTATGCATGAAATAAATTGCATGCTCGAATGAATTCCTTTGCAACTTATGAAAAAATGGTCACAATTCAAAAGGCTTGTTAAAAAAAGAAAAAAAAAAACAATACACTAGCCATCGTCAGCCATCGGCAAGCGACCTAAAATTGTCCAGACACCCTCTTTATCTGAAACTGGCATTGGCGCGTCGATTAATACAAAAAGATACAAATACATACTCGTACATGTATGATATGGCTAAGCGGCGCCTTTACGGTCGTATACATTTATTACAATGTCATTATTCGTGGCGTTTTCACTTCCTTAAATGGGGGAGAGAAGATCGTATTTCCCCCATTTCGATTTCAATTTCAAGTCACACAAGTACGTCCCGTCCACATGGAATGGAATAATAGGTAGGTATATGTTTCAGTTCATAGTCTCATCAAAGAAAACGCACCTGCCGCATGTTCTTTGTCTCTTTCGTCATTCAGGTTCCATGTTAACGAGCACCACCTGTTGCATGTCAAAATGCTCTTCGTTTGGACAAATTAGCACTAAATACCTACGTTTAGTTAGCAACGATGGTTTCCTTACTAATTATGTGCGTCGGTGGTTTTTGTTGTGTAGGCCCTTCATGTCCGACTGTATATCTACCTAATAATTGTTGATGAGCCAAGATCAATGCTCAGGGACTCAAGACCAGGACCACCCCACGCGCTGTGTGCGTTGACTACCACCGTCACGTCGGCCGCCGCCGCTATGACCGTTCATCATTTTGTATAAACAAGCAACTGTCATTCTTGAAAGGCTATGCTCAGGTTCCCATGGGGAATATATATGCGGACCACCCTAAAGACAAGCAGTAAACTATGCCCCTTGATGCAGAGTTTAAGCCCATCATTCGCGAATAAAAAAGTTAGAAATACTCGAGTCGACGGTCCAATTAAATCATAATAAATCCCGAATTAAAAAAAAAAAACAAAAACAAAAAACCTACGAAGAGCACTGTCCCAATTATAAAATTCCCAAGCACATGAAAATGAAAACATGGCGGTGTATCACATGCCTACATAAACGTACCTGTAGAACTCCTCTTGATTCCACGGAAGAGTACTCGTCCGTCTTGCCACTCGCCTGCCTACTTAATTGCTTGATAGGTCAAACATAAAAAAAATAAAACAAAACAAAGAGGGTACTCTGTTGATGGATTCATTTGGGTGTAGAGCTGCCATATGCTTATTTCTTTTCTGAAACTTGAATATATACAAATACAGTCATTCGCCATGTTCAGATACCTATATAATATTTAGGAATCCGGATTAGGTTTTGTTGTTTTTAGGTAATCCCCGATGAAAAATTAAAGCCCAAACAGGGCTGTTAAAAAAACGACAGCTAGTCTGAATGACGCAATTCTGGAAAAAAAAATTGAGTTTGAAACAACTACATACCTCACTGTTTTCCGAACGCTTGAAAAACAAAAAATTTTTTAGCCCTGATGTATGTAGTTGAGCAATTTTACTCGCAGTTTTAGGTGAATTAGTAGAGGTTCTGCCATCAATACCTGAGATTAAAGATGAACAAACCCAGCACAATAAGGGAACATTAGATGTAATTTCTTAAGTTAAAATATTTCTCACACAGCGGGACAAATTAATGCGGAAGTATTGTTAGGTTCTTAAGAGAAAATCAAACAACATTTCTTGCATTTTCGGAAGCTGTCAAAAAAATTGCGTCACTTTTGGAGTGAACACTTTGCTCAATTTCGAAATTGAGATCTCGAAATTGCCCAATTTTAGGTCCAGTTCTATTTATTTTATTTCATTACAACATTGAAATATGTCCCTGGCAGCCCTGTCCAAAATTTGTATCTGCACTCCGTGAACTGTTTTTAACGAAAAAACCAAGCAAACGCATCGTATGTAACAATTACGCACCCTTCAGAAGTTCTTTTTTTGGTGTACCTACTCTTCCTTGTGTCTAGAGACAGAGAGATCTTCCTACAATCGAGTCGTGTTCATCAACGATAAAAAAGAGCAAAGTGATTACCAAAGATACAACCTCGATCGTATAATGATGATGTTTGGAAACCAAAGCATAATACTCTTACACATATAAAATGGTCGTACTTAAGGATGCTCTTATGGATGGACAGACAGACGAGTAGCTTTCTTGCTGTTTGTGGTCTTCCTTCTACTCTTATAAAAGAAACACGGGTTAAATGGATGTTCAAGATATTCCTCGAGAGCTGCACGCAGTATTGATGGTGAACCCACTCAACTGTAAGCGGTTGGCGCCAGCTACTATACTATGGGGCACTTAGGTACATAATTCAATACGACGACACGGACAGTCGAAAAAAAAAATTCGAAGAATGTTTTTTGGTTGGGTTTCATTGTTTTTTTTTTTTGTTTTTAGTGTTCATTGGGAAACAAATTCCTGAGTAGTCTTTTTTTTTCATTTTCTTTGATAAAAATAATAAAACAAAAATTGCATCAATAGGTTTTGTTATTTTGCAAGTCCATATCGAAGTAACCAAATAAACGACATCAGGGCTTAGGAAATTCGCCCAAAAAAAAATTGTAAATTCTTCATCTCCAGGTGAAGAGGTTAAATGCTAAATTCTGAAGTAAGAAGGGTAGTCCATAATTTTTATTTTAAACCTACTTAAAGAAAAGCTTGTATCTTGTAGATACAAAAAATATCAATTGCGCACATTTTTAGATTTTAAGCTCATAGTTCCTATCCAAAATCAAAGCGGAAATTCGCTAAAGCGAGCTGTGAAAACAGCAATATCTGCGTTTTGCTTTCGTTGAGGAGATTCTTAAGATAGGGTAAAACTGTCAAACTTTCAGTAATTTTTCTTAGAACAACATTTGAAATAGACAGTAAACCGACCAACGCATTTCCATACAAAACTTCTCTGATCCCTGGCAGAATTGAACGACAAAATGATCACGGGATTAAACAACTAATCCCACTTGGTGCTGTGCTAAGTTCAGAGAATTATCGGGACTTAACTTAGGTATACGAGTAGAGATGTGGTATAAGAGATATTTGCATGCGCTGTGGTGTCAATAGTTTGTTATATGAGTCGTCGCCGTGCTTTTTTCTAAAGCTTGATGGAATGTGACAAAAAAACACCCTTAAACAAAACAACTATGTATACTAAACCTTTAAATTTTTGCAAACGATTAAAAACAAAAACACCATTTTGTGAGAATGCTTTTTGTCATAGGCTGAGGTATACTCGTCGGATCCAGGGTTTAACTAAAGAAGCAACAAACTTTAGCTTTTGAGGTTATATTTTACTCACTTTATTTATTACT
The DNA here is from genome assembly GCA_958431115.1 of Syrphus vitripennis. Taxonomy (NCBI): domain Eukaryota; kingdom Metazoa; phylum Arthropoda; class Insecta; order Diptera; family Syrphidae; genus Syrphus; species Syrphus vitripennis. The sequence goes on from OY288108.1 coordinate 31,916,369, forward strand.
CCAGTTTTACAATGTAGGTGGGTTATAAATACTACTTATTCTCTACGTTATACAATTCATAAGCTTATAACTAGTTTGACTGAGATAGCAGTATCCACTATAAAACACAAGCTGAGATAGCAGTTGTCACTATAAACAAAACACAAGCTGAGATAGCAGTTGTCACTCTAACTACTTTTGGACCTGGGATTGGGAATCCTTAGTCCGTTAAAATGTGGAGCTATACACTGTACACAAGATTGGTACATCCGACCTCAAGCGCAGCTCGAATTCTACTGCATTTTATATTTCTACTTAATAATATTTTTGTAGCAAGTGAGTGTGAATTATAATGTGATAGAAAAAATCCATACTATGGAAATAAATGGCCTAGTATAGTGGTCTGATGTGTCTGTGTGCATAGTGTCCATATACCAATGCGTAGTGTTGGTACACGATTAGCTGGACTGGTTGGTAGGCTATACGATGTGTGTTATTACAATTTTATCGTGGGATCAAAAACGAAAAAACTTGTTGCGACAAAAAAACAGTTGGACCAAGCGCTTTTTAGCCTTAAAATGACGTTTGTTCCATTAAAAATACGTCATTTTAAAACTGTAAAGCCAGTTAAATATTGGTGCAACTAAACAGAAGTTATCTAAAAAGTTTAGTTTATGTGTATTTTTTATATTCGTAGCTTAGCTACTTGATTAAAACGATTAAAAATACCTACATATTGTTAAGAGCTTACATATTTTCTTTATTGCCAATAACAAATGATACAAGATGATATCTTATATTCGATCAAGATGGTATTTGCAGTGAATTTCTTCTTTTAAATGGCACCCATTAGATTTGGCATTTGATCGGCAACTCTATTATAGTGTATCATGAGATTTGCATTTTAAAAGTAAAGAAAGGTAAAAAATTAATGACGCTTTGGGTTTACCTACTCCTACACTAGAGTAAAGTCGATTAATATGGACCCATCTGGTAATTTGGGTCATCAGCTTTTTTCGCTTTATTTCAATGCGATTTAGATTAATAACAATAATTGCCCATATACGCTTAAACTTTCCACATTTAGTTATTTTCCTTTGGAGATGGTGAAGTACTTGTGAGTATTTTGCTGGGCATTTTCAATAAAAGAGCAAATAAATGATACTTTGCTTTTTTTGACGTTCATCTTCATTTGCCTGAAATAACAGGTGCACTCTTGCGGATTTTAGGTACGTAATCATTCTTCTCATTTTCCAGAAGTAGATAGTTTTAGTTTTCATCTACTCACAAGTACTTCTTCACCCCAAATAATAATAAATTCTTATGTTTTTCTTTTAAATATATTTAGGTATATAAAATGAATATGTGTTTTATAGTGCAGTTTCATTAGGTCAAATGAGGTAATTCATTTGATAATTTGCAAATTAGCTAAAAAATTACATCATTTCCCATACAAATTCCCATTTCCAAATAGGGTGATTTCAATTTAATTTGAACGAAATTATCTCGGAAATCTAGCCAAATATAAATTTGGGTTCGATTGCAAGCCAGCCTCATAAATTTAAAATTTAGAACGTAGTGTTAAGATATCAACAAAAAAACACTAAGTACATTCAAACCAGGATTTGGCATTGCGAAAATTTGTAATAGACTGGACTTTGCATTTTATTGTTCCTTATATATACATATATTGTAAATCTAAAATTTTGTAAATTTGTTTTCTTTGCTGGATGCAGTTTCCGCGATTTTTCGCAAATTCAAATATTATTTAAAAAAAATCTCAATAACAAAAAACACAGGATTCAATCTTTGTTTTACTCAATAATCAAACTAATTTTTTTTTTGAGTTACGTAAGACAATATAAAAAAATTTAATTCAGTCTGTGCTTTAACTATACATATATGTATATGTAAATATAAAAGTAAAATTAACGCTTTAAAACAATATAAGAATTTACTTATATTTGAATTTGAAAAAAATTTTCAAATAAATCTGATTTTTGTTTTAAATAAATAGTTTCTGAACTCCAAACAAGTCATTTCAGAGTGAAATTAAGTAATTAAATTTGATTCCATTTATTTCGAGTAATTTTTCATTTTTCCAAACATTATTTAAAGCTAAAAAAACTCTTTCCGTTGAAACATTTAACCTTGGAAGACACAAGCTAAAATTGTCTTCTAGGAGGAAAACGATTTTAAATTGAATTATAGTTTAAAGTATTTTTATTAAAGTTTTGACATTAGGTTTTGACATTAGTGTTCCAAGAATAATGAACGGTAGTTTCCAAAATGAAAGGTTTGCACCATATTTGTACATGGAGAATACTAAGGCACGTACAGGTACACATTCTCGTTTTGTTGAAAGAATTTTGGTTACTGAACAAATAATGAACAGCTTTTGAAACAATGAATGTTTTTTAAAACTAAATAATTCATAATAAACATTTTCTTTAAATGATGAACAGTTCATTATAATATTGACCGGATGGTCACCGTAACTATGTATATAGGTAACTTTATTTTTAATTTTTTAAATGACACGATATTGAACTTATTGTTATGAATAGTTTACTACGCTTATTGAACAATATTATTCTGGCATAACATAATAAAGGATATTTTTCAGGATGAGGAAGAAAGAAATTTCACTTTTCATCTCCCTCTGGGCTAGGTACCACAGAATATTGCTATCTCAAAAATTTTTAAAAGTCAGGGCTGATATTTAGTTTAACAAAATCCACTCACCAATTATTTTAAGGTATAAATACAATCCTTTAAGCTATATAAAGTTTTTGCGATGGCACTATGAGGCGTATATTTTTTTATAATTCAGTTAAACAATTAATTTTTTATTATAAAAAAGTTTTTATTCTCTTTTAACATTGAATATATAATTATTTTTTACTCTAAATTTAAGCTTCTTTGTAAATATATAATAAAGCACGTCAAGTAGTTATGGTAAAAGCGTTATCACTATATTTATTAAAAAAAAAAATTATCAATCACTTAATTTAAGAGCACTTTGGTTATTTTGTTATATAAAAAATATTTGTTCGCTTTTAGTTTATCTAACGGTTTATGTTAACATGGATTTAAGTTCTTCTAATATTTGCTTAGTTTTTTTCTCTTATTTTGAATATTTTTAATTTTCAAAAATATAAATCTCGTAAAGCACATTTATACTTGGAAATATTAACATCCTTGAAGGAAGTTCCCTCTGGCTTGCCTGCTGCTAACAAACTAAACAGATCTTCAAGCAATTGACTCGTTTTATATATCGAGGACATTCGACTCTGTGAGCATCTATACAAAACTCTGACAACTACGACGACGACGACGGCGGCGGCGACTATGGGAAATATCCTTGTTGGCGGCGTCGAACGTCGCCGCCAAGCTGTTGTCTACCACTCCCCCCTCCTCCAAAAAAATAGACATAGACAAACCAACCAACCCAACCACCCCGCAGTACAAGAGTAAGAGTATTATTGGGAGAATCAGCAACAGAAAAAATGGTGATATGATTACTACCATAATTATTATGGTAACTATTGCCATATAGCACCAAATTTTCTGGCGACATTCGTTGTCTAGTCTCCTTGGTGGCTGATCAGAAAAAAACACACTCACATATGAATGTATAAATTGGAAAATAAAGGCAAACAACAAACAATCCAATGGACGATGAAAACTTTACACTCACCCGCAGCGCGGATTCAAAAAATGTTAATATGGGGTAAAATCTTTGAAAATAGAAGGACATCACCAGGATGAATTAGTAATAACAACATATTAAAAATGAACAAACAGTGCCACGAACAAACATCAGGTTATAGATATTATGGAGCTTTTTACTTGGCATACATTTATATGCACAAAACAACTATATGAGTCGTCTATAAATGAAGGATAACAAAAAAAACTGTATCTCTAAGTACCCGAAGGGGGGTGGCGATTAAAATACAGTGAATCAATGGGTTATCGGAAATGGTCGTACAGTAGATTTATTTGGACTGCTAGTTACGATTCACAATTAGTCGACACTTTCAGTGTTTTCGGAAGGATATTCAGTGGTTTAAGAACTTTAAATGAACACATTTTATATGTACCAAATTTTTTCAAAAACGTTTTATATGATTTTATTCAAAAGCATCTAAAGTTTATAAAAAGGATTCAATACTTAAACTTTCCAAATATATTTTGATACGCAAAACTTTTTCAATACTTTCTTAAATAACACTGGTCGACAAGGTTTTTGTAATACAAAACCTAAATAAACTTTTCCAAAACGCTGAATTCTAACTCAGAATTTTTTCATCACACCAGGTTTTTAAAATATTCGCATTGGGAAATTCGAAAAAAAACTTTTTTGCTATTTTTGAAGCTTCTATAAATGCTGCGTAATATTTTTTAGCATTTTTTTTTTATTATTCCTCAAAGTACATGCTTAAATTATTCTTTCAAAATCAGTTTTTATCCATCCAAAAGCCCTTTTAGTTAGAGATATAATATTTATTTAAAAATTAGTCTTTTTTTGCTTCATATTTCAAAAATTAAAGTGATACTGACAAGATTTAAACTGGGTTGTAAAAAACGAAATTGCTAACTTTGAGAACCATTTAGAATTGTTTTTGAAAAAAAACCTGTGGATCTTTTAGAAATTTATAGACAAGTTAGTTAGGGAAAAAATTATTATCACCAAAGGTACAGACACTTGTTCCACACACGACAATTGTCCAAAACATTATTGAATAGATTTGATTTTTAGATTATAGATGATGATTTTTATTCAATTAATTTACATAAATAAAATCTTAAATTTTAATAAAAATCTTTTAAGCATGGCTATGGTCGTCTGCTAGAATGTCAACATAAACAAAATTGAATATATATAATAGTTTCAAAAAATTAAATCTTAAGCTTACTTAATTAAGTGCATTTGTAGTTATTACAAAATATTTTAAAATAATTATGAAGAAAAAGTAAAGGATTCATAGGTCTTCGTTGGTTATTCTTTCTCTATATCTAAAGGCAATTTTACAGTACTCAAAAAGTTTGATGACATCCATTTCATTTAAGTGACGCAAAACTTGTTCGTCTGATAGGATGTAACTTCCGAACACGGATCTTCTTATTTCACTTAGCTCTGGGCACTTTCCGATGAAGTAGACAACATCTGCTCGTTTCGGCTGGGCCGGCCCTGGGTATTGTCTTGCTACAAAATACTTGCACTTCACATGTATGTCATTACTTAATTATGTCAAACTGCACAAAAATCTAACATTTCAAGCAGAAGACCGCTAATCCTTTGTGGCCAGACATGATCATGTCAACGAACTTGGAAAAACCCTTTAATTTTAGTACCTAAATTGAAAAAGACTACTCACCTTATAAACCTGAAAAAAAAAGAAAAAAAAAACATTTTTTTTATAAATGAACACTTACCAAAGAGAAAAAATTACTTACCGGAGGACTAACCTGACATCGACGGAGCAACACCCAACAAAATTACGTACCTTGTGAAAAAAAAATTGTGTCCAAAGTGTTCTTATCATATACCTACCTATCAGTACCTACCTTCTGTAAGATTGTGCCTACCCCTTTTCCTTCTTTCCTCTTATGTCTAGTGTGTCGTTAGTGTCTTCATTTCTAAGTGGAAATCAGCCAAAAAAAAAATATTTTAATATAAATGCAAAGTGGCCATTATTAATTAAGAAGAAAAAAAAAATAATAATAATAAATATAGTGATGGAAATATTTTTTTTTAAGAAATAAATTTTTATTTATTATGGTAGCATTACATGTATACATTACAATTGTGATTGCGCAATTTACATACAGAGATGATACTTATATCTTACTTCTGAAAAATTATATAACAATAATTAAAAACAGTATGAAGGGTGAAATAATAATTGAAAGGAAAACGCTACTGAAAAAAAACCTTTCATATAAGAGAAAAAAAAAATATTAAAAAAAAAAAAAAATGAAGATGGTATTTGAATTACTTAAAATTAATATCACAGACAAATTAAAAAGGTATACTACCTAAGATTTTATTAATAGAATAATATATATTTATAAAAATATATTATCAATAGTTACAGATAAATAAATACATAAACAAATGTAATGTAAACAAAAAATACATAATTATGAAAATAATTGGAAGGATAAATAACAATAAAAAGTATAATAAATAATACAATAAATTAAGAAATAAATAATTGAATAAATAATTGAATAAATAAATCATTATTAACATAAAATTAACAAAAAATAAATATGTAGGTAAGAAAACAAAAAATAAGTAAATAAACAATCAAATAAGTTGATAAACAAATGAATAAATTAATAAATAAATAAATAAATATAAATAAATAAAAAAAATAAATAAACAAATAATAAATAAACACATAAATAAATATGCAATAAAATAAATAAATATATTAATAAACAAAAAGAATAAATAAGTTAACGAATGAACACTTAAACAAGGCTATTTATAAAGACATTATCTGAGATTTGACAATTTAAAGTATATTTTTCACAAAGTTTAGTTATCCTTGTTAAAACAAAATCGATATTTGCCCTGTCATTTAAACAAAATATCCCTACTATCAAAACAATACAAAATTAACTTAAATAATTACAGCACATCATACTATAGGATAAGTACTCCAAAGCGGTGCACCTCCTTGGCAATATACAAATAAAATAAAAATAAAAAATAAAAATAAAAAAGGGAAACAATATACATAAAGAATACAGTTAGATTGTATGAATACAGTAAAAAAAAAAATAAATACATTAACAATTATTTCCATGACAGCGCTAAACTTATTTTTTTATATAATTGAATATGCATGCCTACATAAAAAACAAAACCTGTAATTGAAAAAAATACTAATAAAGTTAAATTTTTTTTTTTGCAACGATTAGGGTTACCACCCCTACCTGAAATAAATATTTCATAATTTTTTTTTAATTCTTTTTAGTAATTTATTTTATTTAATCTTACTTTTATTTAACACATTTTTTTTTAAACTCAATGTGTTAACTACAGTGCTTGGCCAACAACAATAAAACAACAATCGTAATTTTTTTTGGTAAATCTGATGCCGTTGACTTTTTTCTTTTCATGGATTCAACCTGCAATGAGTTTCTTTTTATGAATGATTGACGTTATTATTTTTAGAAGGGAAGTCGCTATCATTTGGCTACTTTTGATGAGCCTGTTTTTGATTAAGATGGAGTCTTCAACCTTAAGCTTGAGGTGGAGGTGACACGCTACTGAAGTGTCGATGAAATGGTGAAGTGGTAAGCTGGTGTAATGTTAGGTCCGGGTTTACTGCATAACATTGGAGGAAGCAGTAACCATGGTGGTATCGGTCGAAACATTGGGAGGGTTAGATCCTCAGGAGAGCCAACAATATCATGGTCTCTCCCCCCCTATAGGAATCACACCCTTCTAACGGAACGAATTTGGGTCTCATTATTACATAAATGAACCAACTTTTTTGTTAATCTTTTCTCCGGCATGAAGTCATAACGACAGTCCAGTGCTACGGTAGCAAGAACCCCCCGTAGCCTGGACACCCTCTCCATCATGCTGCCCGGATCAGCCTCACGTTTCCTGTAAGCATTGGGTTGTAACGGTGGTATAGGGAGGAGAGGTCGGATTCTCAGATTGGACTAGTGGCCCGGTATTTATTTATACCTCTACGGTTTTTGTTACAAGAAAAATATCAAAATCGTTCAACAAATTAAGATAGTTGCGGGGAATCACTGATCGCTAACTTTAAGCATTGTAAAGTATAGCGCATTAGTCATAAACACTTTCAGTGTAAAAATAAGAACAAAAAAATTATAGACAAGTTAGTTAGGGAAAAAATTATCATCAGCAAAGATACAGACATTTTTTCCACACACGACTCTTATTCAAAATATTATTGAATATAATATAAGGTATATAAGAAAAATATCAAAATCGTTCAACAAATTAAGATAGTTGCGGGGAATCACTGATCGCTAACTTTAAGCATTGTAAAGTATAGCGCATTGCTCATAAACACTTTCAGTGTTTAAAGAACAAAAAAAATTATAGACAAGTTAGTTAGGGAAAAAATTATCATCAGCAAAAATACAGACACTTGTTCCACACACGACTCTTGTTCAAAATATTATTGAATATAATATAAGGTATATAAGAAAAATATCAAAATCGTTCAACAAATTAAGATAGTTGCGGGGAATCACTGATCGCTAACTTTAAGCATTGTAAAGTATAGCGCATTGGCATTAGTCATACACACTTTCAGTGTAAAAATAAGGAACAAAAAAATTATAGACAAGTTAGTTAGGGAAAAAATTATCATCAGCAAAGATACACTTGTTCCACACACGACTCTTGTTCAAAATATTATTAAATATAATATAAGGTATATAAGCAAAATATCAAAATCGTTCAACAAATTAAAATCGTTGCGTGGAATCACTGATCGCTAACTTTAAGCATTGTAAAGTATAGCGCATTGCTCATAAACACTTTCAGTGTTTAAAGAACAAAAAAAATTATAGACAAGTTAGTTAGGGAAAAAATTATCATCAGCAAAGATACAGACACTTGTTCCACACACGACTCTTGTTCAAAATATTATTGAATATAATATAAGGTATATAAGAAAAATATCAAAATCGTTCAACAAATTAAAATCGTTGCGTGGAATCACTGATCGCTAACTTTAAGCATTGTAAAGTATAGCGCATTAGTCATAAACACTTTCAGTGTAAAAATAAGGAACAAAAAAATTATAGACAAGTTAGTTAAGGAAAAAATTATCATCAGCAAAGATACAGACATTTTTTCCACACACGACTCTTATTCAAAATATTATTGAATATAATATAAGGTATATAAGAAAAATATCAAAATCGTTCAACAAATTAAGATAGTTGCGGGGAATCACTGATCGCTAACTTTAAGCATTGTAAAGTATAGCGCATTGGCATTAGTCATACACACTTTCAGTGTAAAAATAAGGAACAAAAAAATTATAGACAAGTTAGTTAGGAAAGTTAGGGAAAAAATTATCACCAGCAAAGATACGCACACTTGTTCCACACACGACTCTTGTTCAAAATATTATTAAATATAATATAAGGTATATAAGCAAAATATCAAAATCGTTCAACAAATTAAAATCGTTGCGTGGAATCACTGATCGCTAACTTTAAGCATTGTAAAGTATAGCGCATTGCTCATAAACACTTTCAGTGTTTAAAGAACAAAAAAAATTATAGACAAGTTAGTTAGGGAAAAAATTATCATCAGCAAAGATACAGACACTTGTTCCACACACGACTCTTGTTCAAAATATTATTGAATATAATATAAGGTATATAAGAAAAATATCAAAATCGTTCAACAAATTAAAATCGTTGCGTGGAATCACTGATCGCTAACTTTAAGCATTGTAAAGTATAGCGCATTAGTCATAAACACTTTCAGTGTAAAAATAAGGAACAAAAAAATTATAGACAAGTTAGTTAAGGAAAAAATTATCATCAGCAAAGATACAGACATTTTTTCCACACACGACTCTTATTCAAAATATTATTGAATATAATATAAGGTATATAAGAAAAATATCAAAATCGTTCAACAAATTAAGATAGTTGCGGGGAATCACTGATCGCTAACTTTAAGCATTGTAAAGTATAGCGCATTGGCATTAGTCATACACACTTTCAGTGTAAAAATAAGGAACAAAAAAATTATAGACAAGTTAGTTAGGAAAGTTAGGGAAAAAATTATCACCAGCAAAGATACGCACACTTGTTCCACACACGACTCTTGTTCAAAATATTATTAAATATAATATAAGGTATATAAGCAAAATATCAAAATCGTTCAACAAATTAAAATCGTTGCGTGGAATCACTGATCGCTAACTTTAAGCATTGTAAAGTATAGCGCATTGCTCATAAACACTTTCAGTGTTTAAAGAACAAAAAAAATTATAGACAAGTTAGTTAGGGAAAAAATTATCATCAGCAAAGATACAGACACTTGTTCCACACACGACTCTTGTTCAAAATATTATTGAATATAATATAAGGTATATAAGAAAAATATCAAAATCGTTCAACAAATTAAAATAGTTGCGGGGAATCACTGATCGCTAACTTTAAGCATTGTAAAGTATAGCGCGGGCATAAACACTTTCAGTATAAGAATAAGGAACAAAAAAAATTATAGGCAAGTTAGTTAGGGAAAAAATTATCATCAGCAAAGATACAGACACTTGTTCCACACACGACTCTTGGTCAAAATATTATTGAATATAATATTATAAGGTACGAGTATATAAGAAAAATATCAAAATCGTTCAACAAATTAAAATAGTTGCGGGGAATCACTGATCGCTAACTTTAAGCATTGTAAAGTATAGCGCATTGCTCATAAACACTTTCAGTGTTTAAAGAACAAAAAAAATTATAGACAAGTTAGTTAGGGAAAAAATTATCATCAGCAAAGATACGCACACTTGTTCCACACACGACTCTTGTTCAAAATATTATTGAATATAATATTATAAGGTACGAGTATATAAGAAAAATATCAAAATCGTTCAACAAATTATAATAGTTGCGGGGAATCACTGATCGCTAACTTTAAGCATTGTAAAGTATAGCGCGGGCATAAACACTTTCAGTATAAGAATAAGGAACAAAAAAATTATAGACAAGTTAGTTAGGGAAAAAATTATCATCAGCAAAGATACGCACACTTGTTCCACACACGACTCTTGTTCAAAATATTATTAAATATAATATAAGGTATATAAGAAAAATATCAAAATCGTTCAACAAATTATGATAGTTGCGGGGAATCACTGATCGCTAACTTTAAGCATTGTAAAGTATAGCGCATTGGTCATAAACACTTTCAGTGTAAGAATAAGGAACAAAAAAATTATAGACAAGTTAGTTAGGGAAAAAATTATCACCAGCAAAGATACGCACACTTGTTCCACACACGACTCTTATTCAAAATATTATTGAATATAATATAAGGTACACAAGAAAAATATCAAAATCGTTCAACAAATTAAAATCGTTGCGTGGAATCACTGATCGCTAACTTTAAGCATTGTAAAGTATAGCGCATTGCTCATAAACACTTTCAGTGTTTAAAGAACAAAAAAAATTATAGACAAGTTAGTTAGGGAAAAAATTATCATCAGCAAAGATACAGACACTTGTTCCACACACGACTGTTATTCAAAATATTATTGAATATAATATAAGGTATACAAGAAAAATATCAAAATCGTTCAACAAATTAAGATAGTTGCGGGGAATCACTGATCGCTAACTTTAAGCATTGTTAAGTATAGCGCATTGCTCATAAACAGTTTTAGTGTTTAAAGAACAAAAAAAATTATAGACAAGTTAGTTAGGGAAAAAATTATCATCAGCAAAGATACAGACACTTGTTCCACACACGATTCTTGTTCAAAATATTATTGAATATAATATAAGGTATATAAGAAAAATATCAAAATCGTTCAACAAATTATAATAGTTGCGGGGAATCACTGATCGCTAACTTTAAGCATTGTAAAGTATAGCGCGGGCATAAACACTTTCAGTATAAGAATAAGGAACAAAAAAAATTATAGACAAGTTAGTTAGGGAAAAAATTATCACCAGCAAAGATACGCACACTTGTTCCACACACGACTCTTGTTCAAAATATTATTGAATATAATATAAGGTATATAAGAAAAATATCAAAATCATTCAACAAATTAAAATAGTTGCGGGGAATCACTGATCGCTAACTTTAAGCATTGTAAAGTATAGCGCATTGCTCATAAACACTTTCAGTGTTTAAAGAACAAAAAAAATTATAGACAAGCTAGTTAGGGAAAAAATTATCATCAGCAAAGATACGCACACTTGTTCCACACACGATTCTTGTTCAAAATATCATTGAATATAATATAAGGTATATAAGAAAAATATCAAAATCGTTCAACAAATTAAGATAGTTGCGGGGAATCACTGATCGCTAACTTTAAGCATTGTAAAGTATAGCGCGGGCATAAACACTTTCAGTATAAGAATAAGGAACAAAAAAAATTATAGGCAAGTTAGTTAGGGAAAAAATTATTATCAGCAAAGATACAGACACTTGTTCCACACACGACTCTTGTTCAAAATATTATTGAATATAATATAAGGTATATAAGAAAACTATCAAAATCATTCAACAAATTAAAATAGTTGCGGGGAATCACTGATCGCTAACTTTAAGCATTGTAAAGTATAGCGCGGGCATAAACACTTTCAGTATAAGAATAAGGAACAAAAAAAATTATAGGCAAGTTAGTTAGGGAAAAAATTATCATCACCAAAGCTACAGAGTACAGACACTTGAGAGAGTATTAAGTGTACATACTAAAAGCTACCAACAACAAAAGCAAAGAGAATGAAGAAGAGGGAAATTAGAAATTAGTCACCATAGGCAAGCACACACAATATTGTACGATGAAAAGAATTAAATGCAGAATAAGTGTAGTTTATATTATGTAGGTGAACTTTTATGTGAATGATTTATAAAATTGATTTAAAACAAAACCACGATTGCAACACAAAAATTTAATGGAAAATGTAGCACAAATTATAATAAGAAAGACGTCTTTACTGAAAGAGAGAGAAACTGAATACTGAAACTAAAACACTTTCGGTGTTAGAATAAGGAACAAAAAAAAATTATAGACAAGTTAGTTAGGGAAAAAATTATCATCAGCAAAGATACAGACACTTGTTCCACACATGACTCTTGTTCAAAATATTATTGAATATAATATAAGGTATATAAGAAAAATATCAAAATCGTTCAACAAATTAAAATAGTTGCGGGAATCACTGATCGCTAACTTTAAGCATTGTAAAGTATAGCGCATTGGTCATAACACTTTCAGTGTAAAAATAAGGAACAAAAAAATTATAGACAAGTTAGTTAGGAAAGTTAGGGAAAAAATTATCACCAGCAAAGATACGCACACTTGTTCCACACACGACTCTTGTTCAAAATATTATTGAATATAATATAAGGTATATAAGAAAAATATCAAAATCGTTCAACAAATTAAAATAGTTGCGGGAATCACTGATCGCTAACTTTAAGCATTGTAAAGTATAGCGCATTAGTCATAAACACTTTCAGTGTAAAAATAAGGAACAAAAAAATTATAGACAAGTTAGTTAGGGAAAAAATTATCATCAGCAAAGATACAGACACTTGTTCCACACACGACTCTTGTTCAAAATATTATTGAATATAATATAAGGTATATAAGAAAAATATCAAAATCGTTCAACAAATTAAAATAGTTGCGGGAATCACTGATCGCTAACTTTAAGCATTGTAAAGTATAGCGCATTGGTCATAACACTTTCAGTGTAAAAATAAGGAACAAAAAAATTATAGACAAGTTAGTTAGGAAAGTTAGGGAAAAAATTATCACCAGCAAAGATACGCACACTAGTTCCACACACGACTCTTGTTCAAAATATTATTGAATATAATATAAGGTATATAAGAAAAATATCAAAATCGTTCAACAAATTAAGATAGTTGCGGGGAATCACTGATCGCTAACTTTAAGCATTGTAAAGTATAGCGCGGGCATAAACACTTTCAGTATAAGAATAAGGAACAAAAAAAATTATAGGCAAGTTAGTTAGGGAAAAAATTATTATCAGCAAAGATACAGACACTTGTTCCACACACGACTCTTGTTCAAAATATTATTGAATATAATATAAGGTATATAAGAAAACTATCAAAATCATTCAACAAATTAAAATAGTTGCGGGGAATCACTGATCGCTAACTTTTATCATTGTAAAGTATAGCGCATTGCTCAGAAACACTTTCAGTGTAAAAATAAGGAACAAAAAAATTATAGACAAGTTAGTTAGGGAAAAAATTATCATCAGCAAAGATACTGACACTTTTTCCACACACGACTCTTGTTCAAAATATTATTGAATATAAGGTTTACAAGAAAAATATCAAAATCGTTCAACAAATTAAGATAGTTGCGGGGAATCACTGATCGCTAACTTTAAGCATTGTAAAGTATAGCGCGGGCATAAACACTTTCAGTATAAGAATAAGGAACAAAAAAACTTATAGGCAAGTTAGTTAGGGAAAAAATTATCATCACCAAAGCTACAGAGTACAGACACTTGAGAGAGTATTAAGTGTACATACTAAAAGCTACCAACAACAAAAGCAAAGAGAATGAAGAAGAGGGAAATTAGAAATTAGTCACCATAGGCAAGCACACACAATATTGTACGATGAAAAGAATTAAATGCAGAATAAGTGTAGTTTATATTATGTAGGTGAACTTTTATGTGAATGATTTATAAAATTGATTTAAAACAAAACCACGATTGCAACACAAAAATTTAATGGAAAATGTAGCACAAATTATAATAAGAAAGACGTCTTTACTGAAAGAGAGAGAAACTGAATACTGAAACTAAAACACTTTCGGTGTTAGAATAAGGAACAAAAAAAAATTATAGACAAGTTAGTTAGGGAAAAAATTATCATCAGCAAAGATACAGACACTTGTTCCACACATGACTCTTGTTCAAAATATTATTGAATATAATATAAGGTATATAAGAAAAATATCAAAATCGTTCAACAAATTAAAATAGTTGCGGGGAATCACTGATCGCTAACTTTAAGCATTGTAAAGTATAGCGCATTGCTCATAAACAGTTTTAGTGTTTAAAGAACAAAAAAAATTATAGACAAGTTAGTTAGGGAAAAAATTATCATCAGCAAAGATACAGACACTTGTTCCACACACGATTCTCGTTCAAAATATTATTGAATATAATATAAGGTATATAAGAAAAATATCAAAATCGTTCAACAAATTAAGATAGTTGCGGGGAATCACTGATCGCTAACTTTAAGCATTGTAAAGTATAGCGCATTGCTCATAAACACTTTCAGTGTAAAAATAAGGAACAAAAAAATTATAGACAAGCTAGTTAGGGAAAAAATTATCATCAGCAAAGATACAGACACTTTTTCCACACACGATTCTTGTTCAAAATATTATTGAATATAATATAAGGTATATAAGAAAAATATCAAAATCGTTCAACAAATTAAGATAGTTGCGGGGAATCACTGATCGCTAACTTTAAGCATTGTAAAGTATAGCGCATTGCTCATAAACACTTTCAGTGTAAAAATAAGGAACAAAAAAATTATAGACAAGCTAGTTAGGGAAAAAATTATGATCAGCAAAGATACAGACACTTTTTCCACACACGACTCTTGTTCAAAATATTATTGAATATAATATAAGGTATATAAGAAAAATATCAAAATCGTTCAACAAATTAAAATCGTTGCGTGGAATCACTGATCGCTAACTTTAAGCATTGTAAAGTATAGCGCATTGCTCATAAACACTTTCAGTGTAAAAATAAGGAACAAAAAAATTATAGACAAGTTAGTTAGGGAAAAAATTATCATCAGCAAAGATACAGACACTTGTTCCACACACGACTCTTGTTCAAAATATTATTGAATATAATATAAGGTATATAAGAAAAATATCAAAATGGTTCAACAGATTAAAATAGTTACGTGGAATGCAAACGGCCTACTATTGAAAATCGATGAATTAGAAGTTCATCTTTTAAAAGATAATATCGATATTATGTTAGTAAATGAAACGCATTTAAAGAAAACTTCAAATATTCAAATAAAGGGCTATTCTGCTTTCCATGCATGTCATCCAAGCGGAAGAGCAAGAGGCGGAGCTTCTCTATTTATTAAAAAGAATATAAACCATTCTTTTATGACAAGCATTGAGAACGAAGAATTTCAATTGAGTTCCGTTAGTGTTAATTTATATACAAATTCATATCATAATATTGCATCGATTTATTGTCCACCAAATTTTAAACACTTGAAAAGTCATTTCTTAACGTTAATTGATAAACTTGGACCAAATTTTATAATTGGTGGTGATTTTAACGCCAAACACAAGGATTGGGGATCCTTATGCGATTCAACCAAAGGAAGGCAGCTTCAAAAAGCTTGCAATGAACGAGATGTTGGCTTTTTCACTACAGAAAAGCCAACACATTGGCCTTATAGCCTAAAAAAAAAGCCAGATCTAATAGACTTCTTCATAGCGAGAGGATTAGATAGGGAAGATCTCGATGTTAAGGAAAGCTTTGACCTTCCAAGTGATCATTCACCGGTTATATTGACATTAGGTGGTGAAAGCCAAAATAGTGGTGAATCAATTATTTCACCAAAAATAAATGAATTGATCGAAAAAAGAAGGACCGCATGTATGAAATGGCACAAATTGCGTAATCTTCAGAACAAAAGAAATTGGAAACAATGCTGCGATGAGTTGAAGAATGCAATTAGAAGTACAGGGGCCCTATTACGTAAAACGAAACGAAAGTCAAATAAACGATACGGGAGTAAACGACAACCACGACAAAGAGCGATTATGTAAAACGAAAAAGGCGTTAGAAAGATATTGCCAAGTGAAAACATAAAAAACTATTTTTTTTTTAAGCGCAACTTACTTCACGGTTGTTTTTGATTGTTTTGATTGGCTATTGGGCAAATAATTTTTCGCAACACCTGGGTTGCGTTCCATAAAAGCTATGAGGAAATCCAATTGCTTTGATTGTGTTGATTGTTTTGGTGGCCTATAAAATAAATATTAACCATAAAATTTTAATTTTCACTATGATATATTTCAATTTTATTATATTTCACTATGATTATATTTTGCTTAAAAAAAAAATTACCGGCAGACACAAATTATTTTATAAGAAATTATGAACGATAATGAAAGATTTACGACCGCCAAATATCAGTCGTTAGTAATAACGAGTATCGTTAAACGTTTACGATTTTCGTTTTACGTATATATCATAGTGAAAATTAAAATTTTATGGTTAATATTTATTTTATAGGCCACCAAAACAATCAACACAATCAAAGCAATTGGATTTCCTCATAGCTTTTATGGAACGCAACCCAGGTGTTGCGAAAAATTATTTGCCCAATAGCCAATCAAAACAATCAAAAACAAGCGTGAAGTAAGTTGCGCTTCAAAAAAAAATAGTTTTTTATGTTTTCACTTGGCAACATCTTTATAACGCCTTTTTCGTTTTACATAATCGCTCTTTGTCGTGGCTGTCGTTTACTCCCGTATCGTTTATTTGACTTTCGTTTCGTTTTACGTAATAGGGCCCCAGACAGAATTGCATTTAATATTAAAGAATGAAGAATGATTTTATATTGATGGATATTGAATTGGGATATGATCAAACGCCACTTGGAGCTATGAAGTTCATGGCTAATAATGATTTACTGCCTATTTTAACGAGGTCACGTGCGTTTTTTAGCAAAAAAGTACCGTTTTAACGGTAATATTAAATAGTGGCTAAGCATACCTTTTAAATTTTAAATATCAAGCATCAATTTTTGGAGGAAAATTGAGTCTTTATTAAATGCATTCTTTTAAATTTAATTTTTTGTATATAGTAGCCCCGTATTTATAAACCCCGTATAAAGCCTGATTAAAGTTAAAACGCCTCTTTGCTCAAAAATATTTTTAATAAAAATTATTGAATAAACACTAAACTCATAAAAGATGTAAAAGATGTTCCTTGTTTTGTACATCATTTGACTCGAGAGCATTGTAAATGTATAGATTTTTATGAATAAGGATTTACGAAACCTTGAACAGAGGCTTTATTTTATTTATTTATAACTGTGATAGTTGCTAGCTTTGAAAATATTTTTACAAATTGTTTTAATAAGGGTTAAAGGAAGTTAATTTAAATTTACTTGTCAAGTTAATGTATGATCAAACAAATTAAAATATTTATCAATAAATAAGTTAAATAATTAATGTTTGGTTGCACCAATGACGTATGTATTTTATATTGTACAAACTTAATTTTTGAAAGTGTTTGGAGCAGCCTGACACACCAGTCAAATAATGCATTAAGGTCACACTCTAACTCTACTCAATCTAGACAACTTGAAATAGTTTTAAGCATCGTTACATCAGACAATTTGAATATTTCAACACAGATAATAAGTTAGTCATATATGAATAAAATAAAAAATATAGGACCTATACGACTAATCTGAGGTATTCCAAAGTTGACGTTTAAAATTTTAGAAGTATATGGCCATTTAATAAAGTGGTCACTCCAATCCATTGCTTAGTTTTAATAACAATACTCGATGAAATGTTTATCAAATGCCGTCATTTTAAGACTTAAGAGTCTGTTAAATTTTTAAAAACGTTTTGCACCAGAAACAAAAATTTTATTTTTTAGCTCGAGCTTTGTATCTCTCCGTTTAAATGCTTAATTTTAACGGCACTTAGTTTTATAGAGAATTTTTTATGGGACCTAAAACTTGTCTAGAACTGCGTACTAGGTTACAAACCTAATTGAGGTACATTCTTACTAATTGTTTTTTTTTTCTTTAAAAGATAATGTAAGATATACAAAATTCTACATTGATTCACTGTACTGTTTACGCGCCTTTACAAAAACAAAAAAAAATATTGAAAAGGAATGTGCAGAGAGACTTTCTCACTCCCTAATCCCGTTCCCATTTATAGTTCATAAAATCAACAACAACAAAAAAAACTTGGAAACGTGCTACTAGAACGACTCATCACAACAAGTTTCCTTCAATCTCTCTTATATCCCATAAACCGTCTTCTCGTCCCTTCATAAACTAAAAAAAAACAAACAAAAAAAAATAACATCGAAAGGACGAAATATTGGCAGACCGTTGGCGTTTGGCACACACCAGCATTCACATAATTTTCCTCAATTCGGTCGCCACTTGTTACGTTTTTGGCGCCTTCTTTGCTACAAGTGTGTATGCGTGTGTGTGCGTCGCCGAAGGAGGATAGAGAAAACGATGTGTTTTATTGACATGAGGGTGTCCTTAAAGGATATCTAACGCATAGAATTATCGCATAAATATGTTGAATTAAAATTCGAAATGGCTAATTTGGCGTTGCGGAGACGCGACATGGTTGTTGTTGGTCAAATAGGCCACACTAAGCTTTCTTATTGTTACATACATAATTTAAGGTTAAGTAGGTATAACTGTATTCAGTTTTTTTCTAATTCTCTGAGAGAGTATGTAATGCCTGTGAATTTATGAATGAGAATCAAATGATGTTTGGTATCATCGTCTACGCGTCGCGCCGGCACATTGGACGCCTCGACGGCATACAAATAAACATTGTAGTAAATTTTTGTTCTGCTCGCTCGTTTCATTTTGGTCCTGTGTTGGGCGCCAATCCATTCAGAATCCGGAAGAGCGCTTATTATTTTGTGTTGTTTATCTTTTGTGTCCTTGGGTGGTGTTTTGTGGGTTTGATGTTGTAAGGCGCCTTTGGGTTCATGAATTGAAGGACCGTTTTTGATGTGACTGGTTAGAAAACTCATTTAAACATATACAAAAGCATGCATGAAAAAAGAGACTTCTCTCCTGTGTTCTGTCCCCCCCTTGTCCGATTAGTTTTATTTATTTATTGTGTTTTATATTAAAAAAAAAAAAAATAGAAAAGTCGGCGCGACATAACAAGCGATAGGTTATGATGGCATCGCTATCGGGGGGATGGTGAGCGGGCTCAAAAAATGTTTGATTTTGTATATTTTTGGCAGTGGCTCCTTGATTCTCTGCTGCTACTGCTAATGCTCCAGAAGGTGACGACAACATTTTGTAGGAACTCTGAGGCATACGAAGGCAAACGAAGCACAGTGGTGGCCAAATACGAGAATATGAATGTGCGCCAGTGTTATGCCACACCAGCCAGTAATACTGGCGCAGATTGGGTGCCTGAGTTCCTGCCGCCGGCCGCTGTCGTTGTCGTCGACATAGTTGTTGTCGCCACGCCACGCCGCCAAAAGTAGTTCAGACTCTTCCAAACTAGAAGGAGGACGACAAAGAAGACGACGCCGATGACTGTCGTCCTCGCATATTTTCACGAGAAATCGAGAGATGATTTTGTCCAATGATGATGATTATGCTGATGGTGGTTGGCGCTATTTTGTTGTGTGTCATGCATATTCCGCTGTTTTGCTTCTTACTCTGTTTGGGGGAAAGGAGAAATGTTTTGGCCCGCCACTATGCCGGTACATCCCTTTCGATACAACATGGACGAACCCCTACGAAGACAATATTCGATCTCTACCATAGAGATTTTCTTTGGTTTATTTTGTGTAGTATATTCTTGGGCTTATAGACTTGTTACAGTTATTATTTTTTCTTTGGATTGCCGAAAAACGGGCACCGAGAATGAAATAATCAGTCTCGACTTCATGTCTTGGTTAGAGGGTTGTAGCAATTTGTAGAAATGTGGGGGGGATTAGACGATCCGATCGGTGGGTCATAACAAAAAAAAAAACAAAGTATGAGACGTGTGTACAGCAATGATGATGGTGATGACTGTGTATTGGGTGGTGATTCCCGGGGCAGTTTTGCTTCTTTCTAATATGAAAATGTCGCCATTAATATTGTCGCCGTAGATTCTGTTGTCTCTGTGCGTTGTCGTTGTCGCCGTCAAAAACAACTGGCTAGTAAAGTTGACGGCGGCTTTTAAGTCAACAGCATTTCATTATTTTCCCGTTTGAAATGAACAAAAGAAAAGTAAAGCAAGATGATGGTTATTAGTCGCCTCTTGGCTTTGAAAAGGGATATGAAGAGAGAGAGAGAGAGAGAGAGCCTGATAAAAAGTATATAATACAAAGCGACACAAGTCAAGCAAAAAAAATGAGTACCAAATGCTTTTTATTTTTCAATTAGAAGAAGGACTTTTATATGTACGCCGTTGACTCTATTATGATGCTATGGTCTTTTTTGTTTTTGTTTTTATTTTTGCTCTCTGATGGCGATATGGTCGCTGATGTTGACGTTAATAACCCGTTACTAAAGATTGAATAGATGGGCGATAATTAGTGAAGTAATTGCTTTACTGGCACCTTATTATTTGTTGTTTGTACCAGTTAAGGATAAAGTTAGTTGTTGTTGATTTAGAGAGAGGATGGTGTTCAAGTAATTGTTTGTAAATAGGATAATGGTCATTTTATTATAAGTACCAGATTGGCATATGACATTATGACAATACGGTTAAGTTAGGTTGAGATTAATGGCGGAATTAAAATGTCAAATGTGCAACAAGTAGATGTGATTTCATCAGTTTAACCAATTAATAAATATGGATTAAATAATACATTTATTTATTTAAACATTATATATTATAATAAAGATTTAGTGGTACGTTATTTTTGAAGGGGAGGGTCAAAGATATTTCTACTTCTTTACTTACTTCGGTCCTCGGACCTAGTACATCCATGAGTTTCTTCTTGCGAGACATAGAGCTTGCACTACTCCTAGGCGCCATTGTGTACGATTCCTGTAGATGTATTTTAGCTCTCTCCAGCTCTTCTCCAGTAGTACTAATTCCTCTTGGACGGTTCTTTGCCAAGTACTTCTAACCAAATGAGGTTACATATTTTGTTCATAATTTCCAAATTAACTCCCAACTTATTTCATTTGCCATAAAAATTCACATTTCCAAATGAGGTAATTTCAACCAAATTTGCACGAAACTATCTCAGCTGAACGCATTCAGCCAAACATTAATTTGGATTCGATTGTGAACCAGCCTCATAAATTTTAGAGTTTTTTTTATGAGATTGAAAGAGGAAACAACAATGAGTAATTTTTGAAATTGCCCCATTTCGATTCTAATGAGAGCATAGTATTAATTGTAGGTTTATTTGAAATAGGTCTTCTATGTTCGATTTTAATACAGTCGATGTTGGATATAAGAATGTAAAAAAAATCTAAAAAATTTCCTTTTTATATATTAATATACTGTTTTCTTATATATATAAAAGAATAACTAATAAAAATTTAATTTCCTTTATAGTGAATGATATTTTGTTTCAGGATAAAGATTCTTGTATCAGTTGTTCTTATAAACGTATTTTTTATACGAGAGTTTCTTATATTCGTCCTTGATCTTGGTCCTTGATTTTTTTTTGTGTTTACCTGAAGAAACCCACATTCCACTTCAATAGTCTCACCTTTCAAGCGTTAAAAGAAGAAAGCTTTTAAATAGAAAGGGAATGAAACCTAGAGCAAAAGAAAATGAAGTTAGAATATTGGAATCCTAGGAGTACTTTTTAATGGATACATATAAAGTAAATCAGCTATCGTAGTGTCTTTATAGTTTCCAAGTTTAACAGTCTGGTTTGCATACCGACTGGGTAGAAGAAATTCGCTAGCGGATAATGCTTTAAAATATATACGAGTACATACATATTCTTAATACTTTATTATTTGACCAAATAATATTGCATGTCAAAGCATGTCGGAAACATAGTGTTTCATTGAGCTTACAAAAAACTTTAATGACATTTTTACTTTAGAAAGGTAAGTCCTCTTTCACACGAATGACGTTTTAACGTTTGCTTTTAATATCCTTAAAAATCTCTTGTACCTCGTAAAAAGAAAAAAATATTTCCAGAGATTTGAGTTATATTTCTCTGAGGGCTTTCATGAGTGTACTTGAGTAAGTGTTTTTTTTTAATTGGAAAACACGCCAATGTTCGAGGATTACCTTTATTGTAACTTTTAGTGCCCGAAATCAGATTTTTTAACATGTAAGTACCTATAAATTAAAAAAAAAATCTAATAATTTTATTTATTTTGTTAATTAATGAAATTTTTTAATTTTGAAATGCGAGTCCATATGGAGAGCATAATATTATTCTTGACAGGATCTGAACAAATATAAAAAATGCTAAATTAAAAAAAAATAGGGTATATGTACTTAAAAAATAAGATTTATTTTATAATTTTAATTTAAACAAATTTATTTTTTTTTTCGTAAAAAATGCTCTCCAGTCGTCCTGTGCAAAAAATAAGATGATTTGCATAAGATCCATTAGGAGGAATATTTGGTTAGGGAGGGTGTCCAAATATAAGATGTTTTATAATTTTAACTTTAGGTTAATCAAAATTCAATTAAGATTATTGTTAAAAACGAAATAAAAGAACCGTACATTTGTACTTTTTTTACACGCAATCAAGAGAAAGGAAGTTGAGTATTGTTATTTTGCTGAATGAAAGGTTTACTCACGTAGAGCATTTTTGCTCTACACTCACCAATTCCAATACATACATATGTAATTATATTTTATATGATCTCCTATTAACATTTCACTGTGATTTAAAATTAATTTTAGGAATTAACTCCATATTATGAATAAATATACAAATACCAAAATTAATTATACAATCCAATAACTTTTTTTGCTATTAGGTACCCCTCAAATTTTTTGCAACTTCTGCCACGAATTCATGCATTTGGCCTCTGTATTTTTTTTTTTTTTTGTTATTTTTGAAAGTAGTGATATCCAATAAAATTGGAAGTTAATTTAACTTCATCTACTATAAAATGTACTCCTAAGCCTTATCAATATTTTTATCACACCTAAAACAACCGTCCTTTACAAAAAAGAAAAAATAGTCCAACTCATTATTTTACTCCACTAATCAAATGTGTTTATCTAAAAGAAGAACTACAAAATAAAAATATCGTAAACATGACTCAACCAAAGACATAGGTCTCAAATAACAATAAATCGACATTGAACAAACAATAGAACAAGAATAAACCAACAAGCTAACGATAACAATATATACAATAAGCCAATTACTCTTCATCTAACTTCTGATGACCTACTCCTTGACGCCACTCATCAAAGATGAATATCAATTTGAATAACTAAATGAGAAACTCGAATATGTATGTATGTATTTACATAGTCTGTAGGTATCGTATATATTTATATGACTTGGCCATATATTATCCTTCAATAAAAGATGGAACCAATCTGGTTCCTGGCTGTCCAGGGAGTGTTCTAAAACGGGTGCCGCAATGGGGAGACAATCGGATGCAGGCAGAAGCAGCTCAGCAAACACGCGCGCTTGTTCAACGAAGAGACACAAGTACGATAAAAAGAAGAAAAAAAAACAGCTAAATGTGGTGATGTGGTGGCTCCTGATTTTTATTCATCATAGAAAAATTGAAACAGTATAGAGTGTGGTGGTCTGGAAGTCGTCGTCGCCTCTGGCATCACAGAGCCGTGGTAATGGTGATGGTGTCATAGTTTTTGTGTCGCCACTCCACTGCTGCCGTCTATTCCGTCGCCACCGTTCGTTGCCGCCACTACCGACATCTACGTGGTGTGCCATTGATATTTCCCCCAAAAAATGTTAGCAACTTGTTATTGTAGTGTATGCAACAAACAAGCACCGATTGGCGCCCTTTGTCTCCCCACGATGTCTGAATACACACGTTTGTCGTATCCGGAAATCGAACCAAAACCAAGACTGGAGCTGGAGGACAAACAAAAAAAAAATTAAAATTGAAAACTGTGATAGACCACGAAAAAAGTGTTGTTGCCGGAATTGTTGGCGGTTGGCGGCGATAGTCGCTGCGGCAACTCCTATTCTATACACAATTGTTAGGTTTGTTGTCCTCATAGTCATAGTCACCCCACTTAGCTAACGCCAAAGCATCATCGGCATCAGCATCAGGACACAAACGTTCGCCAATGACTCCATCGTAATTTTATTATGAAAGAGATGTTCAAATCCTTTTAACGAGTGACTAAGTTTCTTATTTGAGATTTGAGGAACCCTCAAATGGCTCTCATCCAATTTAGAAGATATTAAGTTTTATTCTGCATCGCCAGTAATAGTTAACTGATTATAAGGTCGGATCGGTTGCCACAATCCACGACACAAAAAATCAACTTGAAACAAAACTTTAAAAAGCAACCTAGAGTACATACTCTTAGGCGTTCGTTGAACGGTCATACGTTCATGGGAAACTTTCAAAAAATCCTCCCTCATTAGGTTACATACATATGCAGGTATAAAAATTACCTTTTCATGAGCAAACTAAGGAGCAAATTTTTAAGTTATGACCAGAAATCAAAAATAAATCTCAACCTTTTGAAAGGTAATCTAATAACTATTATTTCATGTGCTTTTCAAAATGCTCACTCAATAAGCTTTATTTTCAGCCAAAAAAAATATCGTTCAAGATCTGATGGTTAACCACTGAGTTTTATTTTTAAGAGAAATAAATAAATCTCATCTGCAATTTTATCAATTAGAATGCCCGTTAGTATAACCGTTGGTATTTTGTAAGCCTTGATTCATGCGGATATGCAGGTTATTATAAGGCTTTATATTTTTAGTCATCGGTTTCAAAAATAAACACGTTCTCATCATATTCGAATTTATTTTTGCATTGACCATTTTTGATTTATTTTCAGCGAAAAAGGTTAAAGGTTGAACTATTCCATTAATTTTTAAAATAAGTGTCAACCGATAACCTAATTTTGTTTTTTAATAATGACGTTTTCAATTGGCAATCTGGAAGCAGAAAAAGGCATGCTGAATGCGTGGCCTAAACTTACGAGCGCTTGGTGAATACGAACCTTAATATTGTTCTTATCATATTCTGTCGAAAACTTTTTTAACGCAAGTGCAGTTTGTTTTGAAATATTCGACTTAATACTAATATAGTAATATTCATATAAATAGAAGATGGCGACAACCTTATGCAGAATTTTCCAAGGAAAATGTACAGCTAACATTTTAATTCACTTTTTGCGGGAGCTTATGGAGGTTTTAATTGATATGTATTGATATTTATTGCTGCAGATTTCTGAAATATTTTGTTTTCTGTTTGCTTACACCTCAACAATGGGTGGTTGATTAACTTTAAATTTTTGTTGTTGCAAAAAAAAAACGAAAATTTGTCTAAGAATACGCCAAAACGTTAGTTGGCATCCCCCTGATGACAAAAAAATGCAATTATGGCTGTCCAAGTAACATTATCCGCTTGCTCCTACAAAATTTACGATGCTTGAAAGATTCCCCAAATTGAATTCTACATCTAAAAAGTGCAGTGCCACCGCAAGGGTGTGGACAACATTAAAAAATACTCGCCATGATAGTAAATACTATGTTTTTCATATACAAACGATATGATGAAGGTGTAAGTTTTGCTAAATTTTCATCATTCACATTTCTAGAATCTATTAAACGAAAAAAAATACAGTTTTTTTTTAAATAAAAAAATCAATCCTATGAAAATTTTTAATAATTTCAAGTAGGTTTCTTTATTTTGCACCTAATTCACTTGCTAAACATATTTAAATGTTGATTTGCGTTTATTATTAGGGTGTTGTATTTTCAAAAATAAGAAATTGAAAAAAAAAACCCAATTAACGATAATGATTTTGCCGCCTCTAAGCGCTTACGTACTTGGCCCCACTCTAGCTTCACTACTGGCCGAAGGTTTTTGTAACTTTTTTTTTACAAATTTTCAAAAAAATAGTTATATAATGATTGCAAAACAAACAAAAAATAAGAAATTGAAAAAAAAACCCAATTAACAATAATGATTTTGCCGCCTCTAAGCGCTTACGTACTTGGCCCCACTCTAGCTTCACTACTGGCCGAAGGTTTTTACAAATTTTCAAAAAAATAGTTATACAATGATTGCAAAACAAATTTTATCAATTGATTTAGTTGCTTGGAAAAAAAAACTTGGATCTGTCGATGTTTTATTTAAATTTTGAAAATTGAAAATATTCTCTTACTTCTATCAAAAAAAAAAGTTTGCTCAGAAAAAAAAATGATGATACAAATACGAAGCTTAGAGCTATTAAAAAGATTCAAATTGATTTTTGAAAAAAAAGGAATGATTGAATATTTTGTTGAGAAAATTTCCCAGCATTGGAGCTTCGAAAATATCAATTTTCTAATGGGAATATCTTAAGTGCTAATTGGGTTATGTTCGCTTGCACCAATATTTAACCTGCTTTTTAATTTTAATTGACGTATTTTATGTGCATCAAACGTCATTTTAAGATTTAAAAGTCTGTCAAATGTTTAAAAGCTTTTGGTGCAATTGGCTATTGGAAATGCGATGGTTAATAACCTCTCACAGAAAAGTGGTGGAAAATAAATATTTAGGCCCCTATTATGACTCGCGAGTCGAACGTTCGTCTTAAGTCGAACGATTTAGCGAATTACTCTAGTCGAGGTATTGCTAAAAGCGAGCTTCAACATTCGCCTTTCAAAGTCACATAGAATCGCAGTTCGACTGATTTTGACAGATAAAGGCGAACATTCGCTAAAGATAATTGAATGACTTTTCAATTCGCCAAATTTGTTGACATTTGAGGCGAATGTTATTAGGCGAGTCGCAAACGGTAATGCCAAAAAGTCACATTCGACACATTTTTCGCGCGACTCGCGAGTCATAATAGGGGCCTAATTTTTAATACAAAATTATGTGTAACTTAAGCAAAAACCATCAAAATATATTCAGGAAAAAAATTAGTTTCATTTTCGAACTGAATGTAATCACATTAATGCAAAACAAATGTATCGTGATTCATTTTTTCGTCCTGGGTTTTCATAAATGGTTGAGTGTGGGAAAATACAAGGTGGATAAGGACGCCTATATATCTAGTTCTCTAGTGACAATATTTTTTTTTTTATACGGATTCATTTTTTTATGTATAATTCTTCGCATTCGAAGAAATTTTCATGTATCCAAAATCTAAACATTTCTAGGATTCCTTTGAATTATTGTTGATTTTTAAACAGATGCTGACCACCAACTAAACTAGTATGCAAAAGTATCTTAGATACCCTATCGGCATAGCACTCGTAATCCGCAATTGATTCATAAGAATTAGCTTTTCTTATCAATAGGTTTTATTTAATTTCTGTGAATTTCAATACTAATGATTCGTTTAAGTCTGTTCCATCTTTCACACACGCGCGAGTGAATCTTGTCGTTTTTTGCATTTACATGATGAAGCAATTTGTTCGTTTTTTGTACACAGAATGCCTCGAACCTATGTGGGGCAGTTTTCTCAGTTCAGATTCGGATTTAGCACAACAAAAACCTTTTGAAAAATATATTTTAGTTTTTATAATAAAAAATATTTTTTTTTTTTTGAATTTGGCAACACTTCATTTTTTATTTAACATTTTTGGAATTGTCGTATAATAAGTAAAGATTTACCGCTTAATCCAAAAATCAATCCAATTACATTAATCTGACATAAAATTGGATTAAATGAGTGAATAATATGTATGTATGTATATAGAATTGAATTTAATACATCAGGAATAAACGACTCAATAACAGTTAAGCGGGGATAACAATACGAACAACAACAAAATATATGGTTGAACAAAAAAACACTGAAAATGAGTAGAGTAATATTCGATGATTTTCGTTGTATGATGCCGCTGCAAAGTACATAATTTCTTTTCATGTTTAAGCCTTCTCCTAAGGTATGTTTGATTACGTTAGTACATCTTTTGGTTCTTTTTCTTTCTTTTCACACAGCTTTTTCAATTTTTAGGCAGAAATGTTTAATTAATATTTATATAATTAATATTTAATGATCAAACGATATCGTTTTGGCTATTTTGGTCTCTATAATATTAGGGAAGAAAAATGGAGACATCTATCTTCAAAACGATACCGTTTTCGTTTCACGTAATAAGGCCCCAGTAATATTAGACTTGCAAAAAAATTGGAATCAAGATCAATTTTTGTATAAACCCTTGAGCTATTATATCGATAGATATGCCATAAAAGCATGGCTAATGTCTATACTGTCCATGGTGCGATTAAAACACAATTTTTTGCTGTTCTTCATTTGTATATATTTTCAATATTCTGTCTATGTAAAAAAGAAAATTATTATATATATATTTATATATAATATATCCTTCCGTTCTTTTTTTAAATTATTTTTTGCTTGTTATATTTTTTTTACCTATTATTTCTCTTTTGTATATTGACAAATTATTTATTTGTTTTGTGATCATTTAATGTATCTTCATTTTGTTCTATATATGTAGTTTAAACTATTTTTTTTAGCTAAACACTGATTTAAAATCAATTATTGATTTCAGTTCCCGTTTGTTTTGCTTTTTGGGGCGACTTTTTTATGTGTATTTTTTAAGAAGTAAAAAGTTTTTTTTTTGTTATAATAATTTCATTGCATTTAAGGTTTTTTTTTTTTTGTTGAACCAATAAAATATAACTAGTTTTTAGAAAAGCATATAATTTTTTTTTATTAAAAATTTATGTTAAATATCGTTCTTTTTCAAAATATATTTCGGGCGATATTTTGCATTTAACTAATTAAAGTTTTTTTTTCAAATATTTTATTTTTCTTTAAATTTATTTACTTCTGATAAATTATACAAGGTACCCAATTAAGGTTTTTCATTTATATTTTCTTTTATTACATAATTTAAATTTCTTATTTTTTGTTTTGTTCATTTCCTATCAAATAAAAAACAAAAATTATTATTATGTTTGTTATTATTTTATTTCATAATGCAATAAATACAATTCTAATTGCAAATAAGTATGTTTAGGGAGGGGCAGTCCTCAACGTTTATTAAATTTTTTTTTTTTTTGTATTGTATATGTTGTATATAATTTTTTTCAAGAATTAAAATTACCAGTGCACTTGACATAGAAAATATTTGTTTTTTTTTGTTAATAAATATTGATAAACATACATAGACGTTTGCGTTTTTTTTTTTTTGTTTTCTTTGTTATTTATTTTTAAGTGAATTATATGCCCCGAAACGACTTAGGATTTTTTAAACAAATATTCATCCTTTACGCACGTTTGCTATAATTTTCATGTATTTTTTTTATTTTAAAAAATAGAAGTTATTTTTCATTAATAAGTAAATTGTGTTTTATTAATATATGTATGTATGTATATATATATAAAAAATAATATAAATCACAAAAGAAAATAATAACATTTTTTTTCTTTACTTTTAAATGACTACATAATCTTTATTTTTCTGTTGATAAATTATGTTTTCATTAAATTATTTATTATATAAGAAGACAACAAAAAATATAGATACATATACATATTAATTATAAAATTTAAAATTATTAACTAAATCATGATTTATAGTTATTTATGTATGTATTTTTTTTTTGTTTTTTTTTTATATATATAAATATGTATTTTCATTTTTTTTTTGGTATCGAGGACTGCCATATTAACACAAAAAAAAGTTTTTTTATTCATAAAACAAAATTGTTTTCGATGTTATTCCAAGAACTGCACATCATTAATTTTGAAATTTTTTTTATTCATTTATAAATATGTATAATATTAAAATTAATTTTAAAAGTATTTGAAGAACCAGTCCAAGAATCCCAAAGCTTTTTTTTTTAATATTATTGAATGAACTTTTAAAAGTCTACATAAATTGGGATTTTGAAAAAAGGCTTCAATATAATTGCTCGCGTTTCTAGGTCGCGTCTACTATTGATTTAGTTTTTGAATGTCATCATTAACATTTTTTTTAGATTTAAATTCTATGTTTAAGCTAATAAATAATTATAAAAAAAAAATAAACAACGCCGTGAATACTTTTAACACATACAAACTACATGCACCGATATCGAGTAATTTATCTAATAAACCCGTCGGCCAATTAATTAATTTATTTATTTATATATTTACTTTTTTTAACGCACAAAACAAAATTGAATAGTGAGACAATAAATTTTACTTTTATCTTTCGAATTGAAGTATCACATTGTAAAAGAAAAAAAGGGAACAAAAAATTTAATTTAAAAAAGCAAATAAAGAAACAAGTAGAATTAACATTAAATATTTAATTTAATTTATGGTGACTTCTACATTATATATATTGTATGAATATACTTAAAGATGTATGCATAAGTTACACAGCGAAAATATTTTTCATAATGAATAAACTCGCAAGTCTTACAAAGGACATTCAGTAGGGAGGTTATGAGTTAATTTAAATTAAATTATATTAAATATTTTATGTTTCCAAAGTATTATTCAAGTGTCCTTTGAAGCTTAGTGGTTAATTGTGTTTTTTTTTTGGTACATTTTCGATTTTGTTTCAAATATAATTCATGTGAAAATGTACGAATTTCGTTATTATGTTCTGAACATAAACTGTTGGTTAAATCATTTTTTTATTATCTATGAACTAAAGTCTTTGCTTTTACAAATATTTACAAAAACACCAACAAAATAATAGAAAATTAAAAAGAAATAAAATAAAACAAAACCAAAAAAAATAGAGAATGTTATTTAAAGCAGAAAAAAGACACAAGAAAGTTTATAAAATTGTTATTTTGTTATGATTTATACGTTTTCCTTTTGCTGTTTTTAATAAATTTTCTTTGCATATTATTATTATTTCAAAAGAAACAATTAAATTAAATGTTTGTTTTTTTTTTTCCTTGCAATTAAATTAAATATTAGTTTTTAAATGTTTTTGCTTTAACATGTATTTAATTAATTTGCTCTTTAGCTTGAGATATTAATGCTAACAGAGAATCTAATTGAAGATCTTTGAATCGAGCAAAATGATTCATCATCGGTTGTATTGAATCGGATTCAATGGCGGCGCAAACGGTTTGATTTTGAATTGTTCGATTTAAAGATGTTGCTACCGAATCAAGGAATATTCTCCAAGAATCTCGATTTTCATTATTGAGTGTGGGGTCTTGATCTAACACGTATATAAGTTCAGCTTGCAGAATAAGGCAGACCAGAGAAGAAATTCCGAACTGAAAAAAGAACAAGATATTAAAGTACAAAATAAAAAATAAACTATTCTGATGGTAGAACCGAGTATAAGTACTTTTATTGGCCTCAACATCACCATGACCGTTGCCTGATTAATTTTGAATAATCAGGTTCGATCCTAAAGTTCTTGGAGTGTTTTTCAACTCAGTCAGTGGAAATTTAACAAGAGACACAACAACAAAAACTAGTGGCATTGTCCCAAATTATTTTAATATTTTTTTCACGATAGAATTTCAAATCAAACAACCATTTGATTGAAATTCAAATTAATCAATTTTTGAAAACAGAACGTAGAAGGATAATAATAATGCAATATTTTTCTTTTTCACGAACTGAAATTTGTCTGATAAGTTTATACCTTCTATTTTGGTGTGTTTTCTGTCTCCTACTAATCTCCTAGTTGGCAAAACAACTGTAATACCATTTTTGCAGTGGATCGTTTTCCGAACTTTTGTACTTCACTGTGTTATATTCTAAACAAATCACTTTCATCGACTTTAAACCGATAAATTTATCAGAATAAATGCTCAAACAAATATTAAAAAACAAAGACAAGGCTTACAACGTCATACAATGTTTTTTTAAGCCAAAAATCCTCTTTTTAACTTCTTTTTTGGCAGAAAAACATATTTTTTTATAGAATTACGAACAAAACCGAAGTGTGTTCACACCGATTTTTTTGGCGCAAAACAATGTGACTCCCATTTTTTTCAAAAAATGTTTTACTTTCCATCGTCCAAGCACTCATTTCGTCTTAACACCACGTCAAAAAAAATTCTTATTTATAAAATTTTGTCTTGGTCGTAGGTATTGGTTACACCCTTCTTATGTACAACTCTGGTTATTAAAAACATTGATAAAAGCCAGCTGATTTCCATAATTATTAATTTCAGACAAATCAAACGTTTGGGGAATCCAAGATGTCGAAATATGTATATTAGGAAAAGCAAACTTCGATATTCGTATATAGCAATATCTGCATTTGTCAAACATTTGCCTTCAAGATAATTATAAAAATGTGAGTCGCGAAATGAGTGATTTCATAAACGTTCGCTCCTTCTTTTTTTTATTATCAAAGAAGTAAACAAAATTTTCATTTACTGATTCACTGATTTACTTAGGGTAAAATTCTACAAATTCTGTTATTGACATGTTATAATTTCTGACTAATTTCGTTTATACCAAACACTAAAGAGTTGGCTTTGGATTACTGATAATTAGCACAAATAAGTATTATTGCACAAATGCTCAAACGGTTAACCCAAAATGTTAAAATAAATGTATAAATCGGAAAAGAATGACAGAAAACGTGAAAATTTTGTAGCACGGAGCAATAGTAGCGACGGAAGAGTATCGAGGCATTGTATTCTAGTACTCACTGAGTAAAACTAAGTGCCTTTTTTAATCATATTAAATTCAAAACGCTTGATAAAAGTCCATATTCAAATAAAGTCTTGCTTACCTTGCTCGAAAACAAGCAGTTTGATTTCTTTTCGCTCATTGGCATTGCATTCGATAGCTTTATAACAGTTTCAAAATCAGCCGATCGAATTTGTTCTTTAAATTCTGGATAGAGTGCATAAAGAACACCTTCGGTATCTTCACGATCTTTTTTAAGAACATTCTGCAGGGAGGCAAACACACCCATCCAAACAGTCCATCGAATAGGATTATCTTCTATGTGTTTCATTAAACGACGCACCAGTGCCTTGAAGTAAAAGAAAAACAATCAAAGTTTATTTCTGTAGTCTAGAATAAAATAAAATGCCACTTTTTTACCTTTCCTTTGCGAACGCTCATCATGGCAATAACCTTGTCCAGAGCTAGACCAGCAATTAGTCGTCCCAAAAGAACTTCTTTTGGTTCCAACTCGTAAGAAAATTTATTTCTCAAAGCTGGATTTATTGCGGCTGCAGTGGTGTCGGCTGATTTTTCATCGCCAGTTGACACTTTATTTGCGTTTTCCATTTGTTCTAAAAGTGCAAGGCGTTCGCTTTCCTTCTTTTTCTGTATTAAATGAATGTGAATAAGAAATTAGAGAGCTACAGATATGGACAACTTGTCAGAGAAACTCACCTTCATAATAATAGTTGCAATTGCAGCAGGATTATCCAGATCCTCCAGCTTTAGAACAATCCTGTACAGGGTCTCAATGTGCAGCAAAATGTGACGCGACTTCCTCTGAGCTGATAGCTCAATATTCGTACTTAGTTGTGGGCTACCTTCGGGCCCCATAATGTCCATGTCAATAATTTTTCTAGGAGCTGTGACACTGCCGTATTGCAGTTTTCCTAGTGAGTTCTCGAACTTTAGAGGAGTAAAGACATATTTTCGCTGTTGTTCTTGTTCGTTCTTGGTCTCCGAGTTCCTGCGCTCACGATTATTTTGTCCATTACGATTATTCGTGCCATTTTTGTTTCCTAACGACACCAGTATAAGCTGTGCATGGCCTTTGGGCTGAGTGAGTGGATGATTTAATTGGTTGTCCTTGTGAGTCTTGCTTTGACCAGAATCACCACTTAGCTCTGCTTTGCGCTGCCTAAACACTGTGTAATAGTAATCGTCTATGTATGGTGTGTCGGTGTTGAGCTGCGTCAGCTGAATGCTTATCAGCCAATGTTTGTCCCGGGTGCTCATCAGATTGGCATATTCGTCGTACTCATCAGGTAGGTTGCCGTTCGAACGCGACCCACCACCACCTCCATTGTTCTGGTGATGACTATTGCTGCTGGTACTGTTGCTGCTATGTTTCCGTTCAAGGCGGTTATGTTGCTGCATTTGCAGTTGGTGTTGTTGTTGCTGAATTTGTTGATGTGGATTAATGCTCATGCTGTTGTTAGGCGACGTGAAACTGTGACGCACATTTGATAACATCGGATGATTTTGCTGAATCTCTTGCACCAGACGCTGATTGAACATGTTATAGGCAGATGCAGATCCCACAGTTGGATTCATCAAACTTGGATGTGGAGGCATTCTAGGCGGCACCATGGGTGGGGCACCTGGACGCATCGCATTGAAGTTGGGGTGCATTGCAAAGTTGTTGAGAGCAACGGGCAAATTCGGCATAGGGCGCGGTGGATAATTGGGAAGCTGATGGGGTCCTGGGATGCCTGGGGGAAATATTGGTACCGCTGGAAACCCTGGCGGTAGCTGACTTCTATGGTGGTTTGGTGGTCCACCCTGATGAATCAGGTTATTGAGTGGATGTTGGGGTGGCAGGTTGTTGAAATTAGGCCGAGGAGTATTGAAGCCAGGTGGTGGGCCAGCGGCGTTAGGAAACGGAAACTTGAATTGCTGTTGCTGCTGTTGTTGCTGTTGCTGGTGATGATGCTGTTGTTGTTGTTGAAGAGGATGATGGTTTGCAAGGTGTTGCTGTAGGGGTGGTGGTTGATGGTGTTGCTGTGATGGTTGAGTTTGTGGGATCGTTGGAGTCTTGGGCTTTGGAGTTGAAGCAATCATTTGGCTGGCATGAATAGCTTGCCTTTGATGTTGCTGAAGCTGTTTCTGTTGCTTCTGTTGCTGCTGTTGAGTAATGATGCTCCTCTCGATGTCTTCTAGAGTGCAGATTTTTGGGGTATTTGAACCAGAATTTGTTTGCACTCCGAATTGAGGAGGCCGATTGGGTTGTTGCACTGCTTGCTGTTGTTGCGGCTGATGTTGATTTGATTTAACGCTCGACACTTGTTGACCACCATTGTTAGAGCTGTTAAACGGTGTCGGGAAGTGTTCTCGAAGAAACGCTTCAGGGTTCGAATATAACAAAGCGTGCCTCTTGTCATTGCTATTCCCCATTATATTAGATGATGATTGTGCAGATCTAGAAGCTACAACATAATTCCGCCAAACAAGTGGATCTAGATTAATGCCGGCATCGCTGTCATCGAACGCAATATCGACATCATCCAACTTCATTGCAGACAGATTTATTTCCAGATCGGAATCCTCTTCATTTTTATTCAGTTTAGAAGATGTTTTACTGTTGTTGCTATTGCGATTGCTGTTGTTGGGCACATCTTTAACATCGTCCATACGAACCAGATTCTCGTGAACCTCTTCCCAGTCGCCATTGATGGCTGACCCGAATGTAAGGTCATTTAGGGCGTCATATTCTTCTTCGGAAGGTTCAGCGATACGCCCTCCTCCATCATCGTCCAACTTGAAAAAAAAAACAATAACAAAAAATATGAGCATCATTTAAAATTTATACATTATGTAGTATATTGATGAAATGTATTGCTTTTATTTGTTTTTGATTATTAAAAAAATTCGAGCTCGAGACATTTTCGATGATAGGGAACGTAAAAAAGTTTGTCTTGCAATTCTATCTCTCTGCCTGTTCTTCGACTTATAGCCTAAGCTGTTTTTTTATAAATTTGATATTTTTTAAACAAAACTTAAACTTAAAGTTTTGGTGCTTTACTGAAAATGACTGAGTTAAGCGTGGCCTGCAGGTTAAATGAAGAAGTTTATAAAAATATTATTCAGGAATTCAATAAACATTTTTAATTTATATGTATCTAAAGTACAAGGCAAACGAACAGTAAAGTTGAACAATCGGTTACATTTTCGTAAAAATGCAGTTGATATACATATTTGTTTTATTATTTTCAGATTTTCGTTTTTATAAAGCCTTGTTAGTTTTTGAGTAATGAGTTTTTTAATGTGAAAAATCAAACTGTATATATGGGCAAATTCTTTAACGCAACATTTGCAAAGCAAACCACATGCAAAGCAAATGAAGAATGCAGTTGAAAAGGCAAAGCAAGTGAAGTGCGCAAGATATTTTTGACATTTGCCGAAATACATTTGCATTTGCGCATGAAAATAAAATCTACTACATTTAGGGACAATCTGCTTAGCAGGGATGTTTACGTTTGCATTTTGGAATTGTTTGCTTAGCATAATTTGCGCAAGTTTTGCGTTTAAGAATTTGCCCTATGTTCTATTTTTTTAAAAATATTTTCAAGATTAACTGTTTGGTTTTAATATTAAAGCGAACCAACTGAAGAAAGTACAACCAAAATTGTGTTTTTTTTTTTAATTATTATTCGTAAGATTCGCGGGTTCTTAAATAAAATGCACGACTGGTCGCACGTACTTGCTCCTATGAGCGATAACATCTTGGTTTTAATGTCTGAGTATAAAAACAAATTTATTTGAAAAACATCGTATGAAAAAGCCTGAAATTCACTATTTGAATTAATAAAATAAACCAAACAAGAAGTTAAATGTTAAAACTGAAGATGCCATCCTATGTATGATAAAAATACAAATTCAAACAAAAAAAAATTCAAAAATCGTTAGAGCTGTTTTTTCAAAAAATAATTTTATAAAAAAAGTTGGTATGCACATTCTTAGTATTTGATAACATACACTTAACCAAATTAAAAAAAAAATATTTATTAGCTTTCAAAATACATATGTAGTTTTGAAAAAAAAAATTTGATTTTTTTTTATACAAAAAATATATTTTTTTCGAAAATTTTCATATGCAATATTATTAAGATTATATGGGACCTCCTTTAGAAAAATTTTCTTCGAAATCAGTCCAATAGCTTACGAGAACACCGAAAACCAAAAATCCTGTTCTATGGTTAATAACGGTTTTTTCAAAAATATTTTTTGACTAAATTATTAAGATTACTTGACAAACCCGATTTAAATAAAAATTTCACCAAAATCGTTAGAGCCGTTTTCGAGATAAAAATGTTTTGTCTAAACGGTACTATGACTGGCACCGTTATTTTTGGAGCTAAAAAAAATTTCGATTTATCCTCTAGGCAATCTCCCCAAAACCTTATGCCCAAAGTTTGAAGAAAATCGCTTCAGTAGTTTAGCATGTAGGTCGAGGTATAGACAAACAGACAGAATTGCGGGACCCACTTTGTTCGTGTTCTCTATCATCGTAATGTTAGGTCGAGTTCGATTTTTTGCATGAATCCAAAACTCAGTACCAGTCGCAAGTAAAAATTATATAGAAATGGTATTAAAAA
Source organism: Syrphus vitripennis (assembly GCA_958431115.1). Classification (NCBI taxonomy): domain Eukaryota; kingdom Metazoa; phylum Arthropoda; class Insecta; order Diptera; family Syrphidae; genus Syrphus; species Syrphus vitripennis. The sequence continues at coordinate 31,954,204 of OY288108.1, forward strand.
ACTAACTCTCAAGCTTCAATTAGAACAGAAACTTTGAACCTTTTTTTAACATACATATTCTGTTTTCATTTTCCTAAACGTTTTTTGTAATTTAATTGCATTTAATAAAGCTAGATGAAAAATTGTAATATTTTTAGTTCAAAAATAACGGTCATCCATACATATACAGACAAAACGTATTTATCTCAAAAACGTTTCTAAAGATTTCGATGAATTTTTTTTCGGTGCGGTTTCGTAAGTAACTTAAATAATTTTTCAAAAAAGCGTTATTAAAAACGGTTTGACGGTTTTATGATAGAAGTTTTATATAATTTTAACAATATTGCATGTCAACATTTTCCCAAAAAATATTTTTTGGATTTTTGAAAAAAAAAAAAATACTTCAAACATACATCCATTTTTTTTAACAGTTAAAAAATTAATTTATATAAAATTATTTTTTGAAAAAAAAAAGAGTTCAATAATTTGTATTTTTATGATAACAAAGATGGCATCTACGGTTTTGATCTCAAAGTGCTATTTTGGCTTATTTTAGGAGTTAAAATACATAATGAATTTTATACTTTTCATATTTTTTTTAAATGTCTAAACTGAAATACTTAAACATAGGAGCAAGTTCACGCGATTAAGTCATGCATTTTATTTTGTATTGATTTCAATTTTACTTTGAAACAAAAACTTCAAGATTTATTTAATTTTTCAATTTATTTAATTTATAATAGCTTTTTTATTAATTTAAGTTTCTATTTGTTCACGAAAAAATAAAAAGAAAATTCCTATCTATTGTAAAATAGTCTTAAAAAAAACATGCTTTTAAACAAACATGTAAAATAGTCTATAGTCGAACAGTCTAATTAATTACATAAGGCCGAGTTGAAAAAGTACAAGACATTTTATTTATTTTGAAAATGAAATAAGACCGTGATTTCATGTCAAACAAAACCAATCGCGGCCTTATTTCAATTTTGATCAATATTTTGATTTGTTGCTTATGTAACCTTCTATAATAATAATATACATATAATTTGACATCCGCTTCTGGTAGTAATAATTTAAAAAATAACTTCAAAAATGGCCAAACTTGGAACAAAAAGGGACTTTTTAAAGTTTCTTCAGAACACCTAAATCCATTCTCATTACATTATATGTAATATGTATACTAGGTTAATCCCAGTTATTGTTTTTGAATTGTTCTGTTTTTATTTTCTAATATACTTGGAAAATGTACAAGCACCAAGAAACATAGTTTTGTATGAAAAGGGATCTACCTATCTGTTTTTTTTACGAACCATAAATATTGGAATTTCTTTTAGAGATTAGGGGTAAAATGTTATTTCCCAAATTGGAGCAAATCTGACAGACCTTGTAGTTCTACTCTAAGTCTAACAAACCAACTGACGAGAAAACAACCAAAACCTACTCGATTCCAATTTGCAACCTCGAATGCCTATTTGTTTTTACACGAAACCAGAAGCAAGTAAAAATAAATTGTAAGTACAAATTTGCACTTGAAAATAAAGGTTATTTTGTTTTTATTTTTTTTTATTTTATGTCTGTCTTACAAAATACCTATAAATTGTTTGTTTCGTAGAAATGAAAAAGAATTGAGACTTGCGTACAAAAATGTTTTTATTTAACCAAAACAGAATCATTTTAGAATTTCACAATTTTTCAAAAATCTATTAACCTCTCTCGCCGTGTATATGTAGGCAAAAAAAAAACCTGAAAATCCAAAAACAAAAAAAAATACAGCTTATTAGAAATTTGATAAACATCATCCACTCGGATGTTCTTATCGTTAATCGAATGAAAAAGCCTGCAACGCATTTGAAGAAGTAAACAAGCAAAATCAAATGTTTTTCGCTTAAATCGAGTGCGGAAGATTGCAAGAAAAAGTTTACGTGGAAAAGGGCGGCCACAGTGCAGTTTCGTGATTTTGTAAATTTTGTTGTAATGATGATGATGTGAACAGAAAAGGGGGGGGCTTTTTTGATTCATCATTTCGGATGGCGCTTGATTTCTTTTATTTTTTATTTTGTTTACATAAGAAATTTAAATAAGACATAGAATGCCACATGGATCGTGTGCAAATCATTAAAGTTTCTTTTATTCTCTGTGTAACTTCAACTTCATTCGCAAGTTAGGATTAGAGAAACTTAAATGACGTGATTCGATTTGTTCGTACACACATTTCGAGGGAGCCCATCATATAGCAAGCAAACCATTAGCGCGACTCCATCGACCGCACACAAAAGCAAAAGGGTCGCAAAAGTTTCGTTGGATTTGGGTACTTTGGAAAATGAATTTTACCACTTTGTTGTATATTTTTGGATAGGATTTTGAATGGAGATTATGCGGAAGATATTTAACTTACCGGTGCTGAGGTATCAAATCCAAAAAACGAGTCTTCCATCGAGAAAATTTGTTTATTTCACATGAAAATGTCATGACTTGTCACACATTCACATATGTTGAAATCATGGCCGCCGACAACGTTCGAAAGTGATGGAAAAGTGTTCGAAGGTGAATGAAATAGTGGGAAATTTAATTAATAGGTTGTCAAACAGAAGGGGAAATTAGGCTGGGCCTGCATTTATTTTGTTAACTTACAGGCTACATGAGCTTTTTTTGTTTTAAAAGTTAATATATCTTCCACCCAAATCTGCTTGGAAACTTGAAATTTTCTGGTAATTTGTTGAAAGTTTGAGCTAATAGCTGTAATATAAAAACAAAATAAATCGGAAATTTCCTATTTTGTTGTTTTTTAGTTACGTGATAAAAATTAGTCCGAAGCAGAACCTGGGAATAATAAAACTCTGCTAATGATGAAGAGTTCTTTTGATTTATGAGTCTCATAAGTTTATTTCTGCCTGGTGAATACTGGCCCATATAACCCAAGATAAATATACATATATTGCACATTCACCGAGCACTCATAACTCAAAAAATCCGCCGTCATTAGGTCATACTAAGGAAATTTTTATAAAGCTTATGTAAATGACCAACGAAAAGTAGCTTTCAGTTGGAGATAGTGGAAGTCTTTCTCTTTGTTGCTGGATTTAGAAGTGACAAGAAGATGAAAATGACATGATGAACTGAACTTATCCATGCTAATAATATGGTTGCTTTCTTTTTTTTCTTCATTTTACTCTTTTCTTTTAAAGACGCGTCTCGTCCAAGTTTTCTAAAAGTAAAAGTTAAAAAGATAACTTTTTGCGAAAAGTGGAAAACCAATGCACTAAATATAAGCAAATAGATAACAGTAATGTGTCGAGGACTGGGTTAATGTAGTGAGAAAATGTAGTTTTTTTTACAGGGTTGGCCTAAATTGCACTCAAATTACAAATTAAACTCAATTAATTTTTTTAGGGACTAGAACTAAACTGCCTAAATTTCATTTAACTTTCAAAAATACAAAACTTAAAACATTTTCAACCTTCTACGAAATTTTATCTCTTATCTAAAGTCTTCTAAAAGTTAAAGTTAAAAAGTTTCGAAAAGTGAAGTTGTTGTTGACTATCTAAGAATCGACCTATCATTCGAACGCTATTACTGCATTCTTTTCAAAGTTGCCCATCTAGACATTCATTTTAATTTATAAAAATCCCATTTATAAATAAATACCTTTACTTTAAAATACAAAATAACCCATTATAACTACTGTCATTTTTCTCGAAAGTGTTTTTTCTCTACCTCTTTTCTGTTTCTCATTTTATTTTCTTCTTTCTCTCTTCTTGTTGGTATTTGTTTCCGAAAAATGCTTCTTCTGCTTCAAAAAATTGTTGACGATTTTTGACAATTACATCGGTTGATTGGTCGCAGGTCGCAGTCGCAGTTTGCAGATCACAGTTCGAGTTCCTTCAACTCAACTCTACTCCTGGTCCTGCTGTATTTTTAATTTTCATACGAATTTTCGTCTTAAATCTCTAACTCCGGCTGGGAGGATAGTTCCATCACTATCATCGAGTAGGTGTTTTATAAGATTAAAAAAAAAAAAAACTCGCCCACTTAAGGGTTTCCAATTTAATTTCTCAGTTCAGTCGACCATAAATGGTTTCTTGAATAAAACAACATCACCATCGAAAAATTGCAATATTTTTTGTAAAGGAAATTCACACAAGAAGCTAACTACCCATTATCGAGGGTGTTGACGGGAAAGATGACTCCTAAGATAGAAGATGGCACATACCTTGGCTTTGACCTAAGCACTCAAAAGGTGAGTTAAGAGAGGTGTCTATTAATATTTTTGATTCAATTGTTATACATTAGTCATGGTTTAGTTTTTGATGATTTGTTAAGATTTCCTTCCATAGAGTCGCTATTTTACTTTTTGTTGTTGTTGACTTAATTGATTAATTGTAGTCGTGTGGAGTTAAACGAATTCTCTCAGATGGTTTCCAACAATGCCCTACAGTAAAATGCAATTCAATTCTTTTCCATATTATTTTTGCAACACATTTCCCAGACCCATCATTTGCTTTCTCTCATGATCTCACATCCCTCATGAAGTAAGCTTCATTTAACTATTTAAGAGCTGTCTTGGGAGCAACAATTATTATTGCATTCTTCTCGACTTGTAGGGCAAATATAGGTCGTCATTGACTGAGAATGATTTGCTCTTGTAGTCTTATCAATATTCGTTGTCGGCACTGATTCCAAAGCCAATTAATTTGAATTATCTAACGTTTTTTTTTGTATGTAGGTATTATATAGCACTCCTCTTAAAACTAGCTTTAGGTAATACGTTTTTGTTTTTATGTTAAATTTTTATTGCTTATCATTTTTTATTTTATTTCCTTAAATGAAAATTATTGCTTTGCACACAGCACAAGTCGTGCTTACGTAAACTATTTAATAAATTTATTGAACGCAAATGATGATAAGAACCTCTTCTTTTTTTTTATAAATTGCTTTTTATATTTAGGTAGGTATTTCTTCTTTTTCCTTGCTGGAAGTTATGTCGTTGTCTTATTTTTTTTGGGGGTGGGGGAGGGGTAGAGAGCAAAGTTTGTTTAATCGTTACAAACAAGGTGCGTCCTAGACTCGCCGCCGGGTCACGTCACCTTAATATTCAAACCAACAGGAGACATTGTTTGATTTCATTTTTGTCCACATATTTAGGTCAACTAGTAAATTAATTGGATAGCCTGTGTCGTTTAAAGAATTTAATGAATTCATACAAAATTAGAAGAAACAAAAAAAAATTAACATGTAATAGCTGTGAATAGATCAGTCTACTTTTGAAAACGTAGGTGGGTTTCAATTCCTAATATGGTTGGTGACTGTCGTGGGAAAGAATTGCTATTGTTGAAACACTTATGTTTCTTTTAGAAGGCTGTTGTCTTTAATTACCATTCAATGTTGAAATTAATTTTCGAACATTGTCAGTGGCTGTCGTAAAATATGTATTTGAATTTTTAAATATAACGCATTCAGAATGTTTTTTTTTTTTGTTTCTCTCAATGTTTAAATTTCAAACAAAAACTCCACGAAGTTGTTCTTTTCTTTTGTTTCAAACTAACAAACAAATATGTAGTGATTTCTACAAAATGAATTCACAAAATAAAAAAAAATATATTAAGCGTTAATTTGATATCAAGGCCAGCATAAATTTACAATTTACCAAATAAAAAAAGAGAACAAAAAATTCACATTTTGCTTTTGGATTAATTTATTTTTAGTGCTTAAAAAGAAAACTTATGTTTTCTATATGTTACTGGAAAGCTCTGAAATAAAAAAATTCTAGAATTTATAGGAAACATATTATTTATCACGAAATAGAGTTTTTTTTCATTGATATACCTATAACTAAAAAGTATTTTCAAAAAACCGTTTATATCATATTTAATATTTTGTTTTAAAGTTTTTAATATTAAATAACAAAAAACTTGCAACCCATTTTTTTTAATACTTAATTCTGTATATATAAAAAAATATTTTTTGAAAAAACGACTCTAACGATTATCAAAAAAGAGAAATAAAAAATTCGTATTTTTTCCGATACATCAGATACTTTTTTTCTTATTTAAGCAACTTAAATGATAAATTTCATTCATTTTAAGGCGTGTGATAGGATCAAGCCAACTGTATTCTTAAGTTTTATTCTTTTTTAATCAAGTTGTTTTAGTGCATAGTCTCTTAATTTCAAGTCAAACACTGAAAGCCAGATGGTCTTAGAATTTATTATTTCATAGATATTAGCAAATATTCTTTGAATGAATATAATTTAAGAATTATTTTCTTTTTTTACTAGCTGAAGGCAATGCAACTTTCCGAAAATTTGGAAATCCTAGCTACTGCAGAAGTAAAATTTGACACAGATCTGCCCGAATTCCGAACAAACGGTGGAGTTAACTTGGGACCAAATAAGGATGAGTATGTTACAATTGCAAAAATTCTTACTATTCGAAATTAAAATAAATATTTGTTTTTAAAGATTCTTTGTGCAGCCTGCTATGTGGGTAAAAGCTATAGACATAGTAATGGATCGCTTAGTGGTACAGGGTGCTGATTTCAGCACAGTTTCGGCCATCGGAGGTTCAGCACAGGTGAAACATTTTGAAAATAGTTGCAATTTGAATAAACAAACTGAAATAAAATTTTGATCTCATTAGCAACATGGTTCCTTATACTGGTCACGTCGTGGTCTACAATCTCTAAAAAACCTCGATCCCGATAAGTTCCTTCATTCACAAGTCGATGACTCGGCCTTTGCTCTCACTCGCACACCCATCTGGATGGATGGATCCACTGAAAATCAATGTATTGAAATGGAAGTTGCCATTGGTGGACGTAACGAAATGGTCACGTTGACCGGATCGAAATGCTATCCTCGCTTCACTGGTCCACAAATTCGAAAAGTCTACCAAACTCGCACGCATGCATATGAAGACTCCAAAAGAATTTCATTGGTTAGTAGTTTTTTGGCATCGATATTCCTTGGAGATGTTGCTCCAATCGATTACGCTGATGCCTCTGGAATGAATTTGTTTGATATCAACGAGAAAATTTGGTCGTCGGCTTGTTTAAATGCCTGCGCTCCCGATTTAGAAGAACGTCTAGGTAGCCCAGTTAAGACTTGTTCTGTATTGGGCAATGTTGCTGAATTCTTTGTACAAAGATTTGGCTTTCCGGTAGAGTGCAAAGTAACTGCTTTCACTGGCGATAATCCATCGGCGCTAAGTGGAATGTTGGTTGAAGAAGATTGGCTGGTCATGTCATTGGGGACAAGTGATACTGTTATGATGGGTTTAGATAAACCAACGAAATTGGAAGAGGGACATGTTCTGTGCCATCCCACCCTTTCTGATGAGTATATGGGCTTGTTGTGGTAGGTTTCTTGTTGGTTTATTATTTATTTCATATTAACGTTGCAATTATAGCTTCCGAAATGGTTCCTCTGCACGGGACATAATGAAGCACGATGAAGCAAATGACAATTGGGATACATTTACCGAGCTTTTGGATTCAACTCCACGTGGCAATTATGGAAACATGGCTTTACACTTTCATTCTCTTGAAATTATTCCACAAGCAAAAGGTATTCTCCGATGGAACAAAGCATTCTCTGCTGAATGTGTAGATGCTGCACAGGGTGTTGCCAAGTAAGGGATATTCAAAAAGAAGTATTCCAAAACTCTCTACGTTTCATTTTTCTTATTTAGATTTGGATCGCCTCAGACTGAAATTCGAGCATTAATCGAAGGCCAAATGCTTCACCGAAAAGCAATAGCTACCGACATGGCATTCCACTTTGGTAAAAAATAAGTCTTTTAAGTCATAAACAAATGACATTCTTTAATTGTGGATTTATTTTTCTAGGCGAAAACACAAAGATCATTGCCACTGGTGGTGCATCCGTCAATAATTCAATCCTTCAGGTCATTTCTGATGTCTTTAATGCCCCCGTTTACATTCAGGTAAAAAGATATCAAAACGTTCCTTTGGTTTAGCTAAATCTTAATCTATAATTTGTTTGTCCAAAACAGAAAGAAAGTGAAGCAGCAGCACTGGGAGCAGCATATCGCGCAAAATATTGCCTCTATTTGGAGCAATTTAAGTCTGACGACAATTCAACTGATCAGCCAAAACACTATCGAGATTTTATTATGGAATTCGTACCGAATTTATTTGAAAAAGTCTGCGATCCCAGTAAGGACAGCGAGGAAGTTTACACGCCAATGTTGGCCAGATACCGTGAAATGGCCAGAATTTTAGAGACAAGCCGAAAGTGAAAGACTGTTCACATATCAAAAAATGCTTAAACTATAAGCATACATCCTGCAATGATAACATTCCCCTAACCCAAAAGGTTTAAGGTTTTTTAAAAGTACTATTTATTAAGGCAAAAGAGAAACAAATAACTAGATACAAAATTTTTAATTCAAGAATACTTTTTATTGTTAACGACTCGCAAATCTTTTTACTATATTTGATGATAGATTTTTTAAGCTTTTTTATGAGGCAAATTTAAGTGCAATTTTTAATAAAGTAACTGTGATTAAAAAAAATATTAGTTAAATTACATTAAAATCAAAATAGAAAAATAAAAATACACACATGTTGAATCTCTATCTCTGATTTCGAAAGCTATAACAACATTTAGATTTTGCATTTAGCTTCATTAAAAAATATTATTTGTTATTTAGTAATTAATGTTAAAAGTGTATTTTTATGAATATATTAAATTAATTGGCATTAGCGGTAAATGCTTTACTATAAAAAAGAAAATCTTGTGGTTTTTCTAGACAAAGCCAACATTTTTAAAACAAGCACAAATAGTTGATCATAATTGTAGCATCACAATTCATTTGAAAAATTTGTTTTCATATAAGCATCAAACCACAGCAATTATTGAAGCAAGAAAGAAACTCATGCTGGAATAACGAACAGCCAGTTCTTTCTTATGTTGTTCGAGAGTAGTTTTAAATTTTTAAGGTACGTTGGTCGAAGTAGTAAGAACCAAGGACTATACGTGGAAAGGTATCCAAATATTTGATTATTTTAAAATGCTAGCAATAATTAAGAATACGATCTAAATAAGCATCGACAAAGAGTAGGGTCATTTAAAAGAAAGATTATGTGTATACATAATTCTTTTTACTAATTAATTTTCAAAACGTAATAAAAGTAAATTCAGATTCTGGTAAACTAAACTGATTTGAAAACAGATTTAATGTCTCCGATTTTCGATTTTACCCACTCATTTCTTAGTTTTTGGCTTTTTTCTGTCGAACGGTAAAATGAAGAACAAGAAAAAAAAAACACTTTCAATGCCATTGCTATAGAGGTATGTATATTTCCCAAATACGACAAAAAAATAATATATATAATTTTGAAAAGTTTTTCTCTACTTTTTACGTCCACCACGTTCCTTAATTTGCAGATATACTGTTGTTCCATTGAGAAGATTATAGAAAGCGATTGTATTGCTGTCTTTGAAGAACATGCCCTGCAAAACAAAATTCAAAAATATAAACAAACTCTTTTAATAACAATTTTCTTCTTTTAAACCCTTACCTCATATGAAATTTTCTGTTTAGCTGGAGGCATTCCAGTTTCGTCTTGCAATTTTGATTTCAAACTTGACACAGTATCTGTCAAAGCCAAAGAAATAGCCACTGTTTGTCCATTTAGTTTCCATTCCGATTTATCCGTCATATTCGGAATTTGAATTTGAATCGTAACGGGACTCTGTATGAGGACATTTAATTAAAAAAAAGTTCAAGTCAAGAAAATCTCCTAACTCACCTTATGCATGCTTATAAATTGTGCCTCAGGAATCAGATGATCCTCAGAACGGAGTTTCTTATTTGGTGGTTCCTCTTCGACAGGAATTGGAATAGGTATCATCATGTTAGTTTGATCCATGACTGGAGGAGCTGGGGCAATTTGTGGAGCACCTGGTTGCATTGAAGGCATATAGCCAACTTGAAATGGTGGAGCTAAGGAAGAGACTCAACAATGTTAGCAAACGAAATTTATTGATTAATATTTAGCAAACATACGCATCATTGGTGGTGGACGCATTTGCATCATCATAACCGGTACAGGTGGAGGAATAGGTTGCATATTTGACTGAGCTGTAACTGGCGGTCCAGAGATTGATTTCGGCTGTGAGCTGATCGATGTTTGATGCTGACTCGGTGGCTGAGGAGGTGCCGACAGAATTGACTTGTTACCAGCTGGTTTAGGTCCAATTTTCTCCTTTTCTTCGTCGGGCAAAAGACCTTTGACCTTTGAAAATCACAATCAATAAAAAACTTTACAAATATAATAATAAACAATAACCTTGTGAATCTGATGAATTTGATCTTCCAAAGTGATATTGGCCCTGGCAGCTCTAGTTGCTGCCTCCACACTAGATGTATGACCATCCCAGGTAACACGATCGTCCTTTTTCGTCTCTTCTTCGCCCAACTTCTTACCAATAACAGTTTCTTCATCGCCAACACCGAAAATATCGGTACGTCTTTCGGCCAATTGTTTCAAACTGGCCTCAATAGCGGTGCCAGCAGCAAAAACTGTATCCTGATTGATTTTGTCGACAGTGTGTTTGTCACGTTGTTCAACCCAGCGTGGATCTAACAAACCAATACGCATATGCTCGGCCACTTTGGACGCTGGAATACGTTCGCCAGTAATTGGAGAAATGAGAAACTCATCGGTTGCAGCTGGTTTAACGGGTTTTTGACTCTGCTTTGGATCGTATTTCTTAACAACGACTTTATCGTGAGTTGGAGGCAACATGGGCGTAACTGGAGGTTGAACTTTGTTAACGGGAGCATCTTCATCACTCGAAGCTTCGTCCATGTCTTGGACTTGGTTATTGTCTTTCTTCGATTGGGAGAATACGGAAGATGGAACTTTGTGGTGGATGCCTGTACGATTTTCCATGTGGGAAAGTTTAACAGCAGGAACAATTTCATGGCTGTCATCGTCATCCGATTCGATTTGCATTTCTATGTCGCCGTCGTCTTCCATTAAACGTTCTTCCATCAGAACACGAGCACCAACTTCTTCGGGAGTGGTTGGTGGAGGGAAGTTACCCGTTTCGAAGGGCTGATAATCAACCGTTTCGACCACAACAAAGTCATGCCAGTCAATTTGAGCATACGCAACTTTAAAAGGAAAGACAGTAAATAAAATTCAGTTTGCTGTTGAAAACTACTCACCTCTTTCTTTTTCGATTTTCTCCTCTTCTCGACGTCTTTGAATTTCCTGATGGCGTTGCCAGTTTGCCCGATACTTTACCTGATCCAACACCAAATTCATACTTATTCTATTTGGAGTGCTTTCGATTTTTAACTTAGCCATCAGGTCCTTTGGTGGAATAAGGATTTTCGTATATTGTTCCAGAAGTTTGGTGAAATACTGAAACAACGAGTGCTGAGGACGCAAGAAATCAAATTGGTAGTTCCGCTGCTCCCGGTTCATGAGATTGGTGAGAAATTGACGACCATTTCTGGCTACAAATTGAGCAGTTAGCTTGACAATGTCTCTGAAAATGCACAATATTGTCAGTTAGGGTAAATAGCGTTGAAATTGGTTCTTACAAATCCAATGCAGAGATTGATGGTGGGTCGGCGATGAACTCAAACTCTACGGGTGGTTCCTTGGGCACAAATTGCTGCTCGGAAACTTGTTTGAGTAGTTCCTGCTGCTTTTGTTGTGCAGCTGTGGTAACTGACAGTTGTTTCAGTCCAGGAACCAAAGCTTGTCCAGTGTCTGAAAGTTTAAGTGCCATAATTTCCAGTTCTCATACCAAAATTTTAAAAATTCTTACCTTTTCCTTCCCTAAATTCATTAACCTTATGGCGATAGTAAGCATGATATGGATCACCAGGACTTAAGAAATTGAACTTTGGATTACCAAGTTCGTTTTGCCGAATTCTCGCCTCGAATTCAGGTCCATTTCTTGCAACGAAACTTGCAGTTTTATCAACGATATCTATGTAATTATTTGCATAGGAAAATTAACTAAATAATATTTCATTTTGCAATGAAATATTTTTCTGAAATAATACATTTGTTTTGAAAAATCTTAAAAAAAGGATACTTCTAACCTCCGGTGGAGGATAGATAATGCCAATTATTGGACCCGATAGACTTTTTTGTGGTGGCTCTGATTCTTCTTCGGGTTGTTTGGGTGGAACTTCAGTTTCTAAAGCTGGCATTTTAGTTTATTTTATTTTGTAAATTTTACTTTAATTTTTTTTATTAGAAATAAAACTTTACGCGGATTAAAATGCGAATTTTCTTCAAAAACGTTTTGTTATGCGTCTGTGAAGTGTTAAATGTCAAATTAGACATTTATGCAATGGACATATGTCATTTTTTAATAATTGTGTAAACCCAGTTAAGGTTGCACAAAAACAGGGATGATGTGTATTAAATAAAGCTCTGTACCAACTGAGGCGATACCTTAGAGTATAAATAATATGGAGTGCTTGTTCAATTTCAAACGTGAAGCTTTTATAGGGGGCGCTAGTTTCACTAATTTCGGGAAGCAAAAGCGTGGACCTCGAATAAGAGTGCGTTATCCCCACTGATTAGTGGTTATCCCTCTCCAGAATTTAATTAAATTAAATTAAATTTTTTTTAATTTCCATCCCTCTTCAAAAAAATACAAAAAAAAACTATTATTGAAGTTTAACAGGTCCGCGCTGGTGCTTCCCGAAACTGTAAGAAAGTAGATACTAGCGCCCCCTATCTGTGCTTCTGGCGTTACAATGTATTTGATATAGGAACAAGCATATTATATATACTCTTAGGCCGATACAGATAAAATAGATGACAGAAATTAACCGCTTTCATGTTCCGTTGCAACAATATTTAGCAGGCTTTTAAATTTAAAAATGGATAAATCAGTGGAAATGCACACTTTTTACACAATTTGTGGGTTCCAAACCCATTCTAAAATAAAAATTGCGCTGCTGAAAGTAGTCTGCACCATTTGTCCGCTGTACCGCTGGAAGTATTTTCATACAAAATCTAAAAAACGTCGCCACAGCCACCATGAACACTTAGGCTTGAATCTGACTTAAAGCTAGTTCGGTGATGGCACTAAAATGTATCTTCCATAGAAATTTCCTCTAAAGATTACTTTTAGCTCATGTACTAAAATAAATTAATTAGTACATTTTAAAAAAAGCCAAAATATTGTTCACTACTTTTTTAATTAGGAGAACACATTACCAAAGACTTTAGATAAGGCCTAAGATTCGCCAAGAAACGCTGAAAAAACTCACATTGATAATTTAATATTTAAAAATTATATAGTATTCATATTATGAGCGCTCATAACTCAAAAAATCCCTCAACATTAGGTCAAACACTAGGAATTATGAATTATATAAAGTAAAGAGCGCTGAATACAACCCTATAAAAGCTGACTTTTGGTAGGTTTTAAAAAATATCAAGCTAGTTAAAAAAAGTAGTACGGGCGCACATGTTAGCTAGAGTTCAGAAAAGGGAACACACTCCGAAAAGTTGAAAAAGCTACTTTAAGTCAAACAGAATATTTGAGAAGACTTCATCTTTTTGGATTTACAGTATTTACGCATCCCATAAAGCCAGGAAAACAGTTTCATCGAATGAAATAAATTTTTGGCAGATAACATTTTCCATAATTGGCAAAATTTTTGCTAGGGTAACAGATATAGTGGGTTGTGCCATTCCAACAAGGAAATCCTGTCCGGTGCCTCTTAGGTACCCACCCTCTGCCAGGAACCGAAGAGTTGCTACCAATTTTAGTACGTATGGTGTGTACATTGATGTGTAACTTGGGAGGTAAGGGACGATTTCTTCCAATTCATATTTAAATGCTTCCTTGCTAAGTTGCTTGAATCTTGAAAATATTTTAAGGGGTTTCCTTGAATAAAAAGCACTAAACTTTACTTACTTCATAGAGTTCGATGAATCTCTAATAAGTCTTGTTATTCGCGTTTCTTCTTCAAATGAAAATTCATCTTCGCTTACAAAAAAGTATTCCGAATTCAAAAACATTTAAAATTTTATAAACACTTGTATTTTGACATTTGCTAATAGGTGTGAAGTTTGCTGCGCTTTAAAAAAATATTATTTTTCATTTTTGTTCGCCAACATTTCTTTGATTACGGCCCTCATTATGAATAGCGAAGCGAGCTTAAAAACTTGCGAATTCGATAACTCTGTATTATGAGTATCGATTCGCTTAAATTAAATTCGCTTCATATGTCAAAATATTATCGAACTTGCTTATCGACCAATTACAATTAGCGAATGTTCGCTAATTTAACCTCTCAAAACGTCGAATTCTATCGAATCAAAATATTCAGTGATAAACCTAGCGAATGTAGAGTCTGGTGTCTGTGTGCTACATGAGTGACAAAAGGAAAAGGTATTTGAAAATAATTTGTATATTATAACAAAAAAAGTAAATAAAAAATCATAGGCCCTCATTATGAATAGCGAATCGACAATTCGCTAAGTTGCGAATGGTCTAGCGAACTTTTATTATCACTGTATTATTAATAGCGAACTTCATCGTTCGCTAAGAAATAAATGCTGCCAATAAATCATAATACTGAAATGGCATAACTCAAATGTCAAATGAATATTTTAGAAGTGAAGAATTTGATGTTTTTTCTTTGTGTGAATTTTAAATTGAAAAATAGTAAAATGATAAGTACAATTGATTTGATAGTTTATCACATATACATTTAGGTAGGAACTCTTCAAACTTAAATAATAAAAAAAAAATAAATAAAATACATATATGTATTTTATTAATGGTTCCTTTTTGATGAACGGAATACACCTATGCCCTTTGCTATATCGGGATTTGTTTTCATCAATTGCACAAGCCTAGCAAATTGATTTGCATTTGTCCTTGAAAATATGATTTTTTATTTACTTTTTTTGTTATAATATACAAATTATTTTTAAATACCTTTTCCTTTTGTCACTTATGTTAGCACACAGACACCAGACTCTACATTCGCTAGGTTTATCACTGAATATTTTGATTCGATAGAATTCGACGTTTTGAGAGGTTAAATTAGCGAACATTCGCTAATTGTAATTGGTCGATAAGCAAGTTCGATAATATTTTGACATATGAAGCGAATTTAATTTAAGCGAATCGATACTCATAATACGGAGTTATCGAATTCGCAAGTTTTTAAGCTCGCTTCGCTATTCATAATGAGGGCCATATTTTCAAGGACAAATGCAAATCAATTTGCTAGGCTTGTGCAATTGATGAAAACAAATCCCGATATAGCAAAGGGCATAGGTGTATTCCGTTCATCGAAAAGGAACCATAAATAAAATACATATTTATTTTTTTTTATTATTTAAGTTTGAAGAGTTCCTACCTAAATGTATATGTGATAAACTATCAAATCAATTGTACTTATCATTTTATTATTTTCAATTTAAAATTCACACAAAGAAAAAACATCAAATTCTTCACTTCTAAAATATTCATTTGACATTTGAGTTATGCCATTTCAGTATGATGATTTATTGGCAGCATTTATTTCTTAGCGAACGATGAAGTTCGCTATTAATAATACAGTGATAATAAAAGTTCGCTAGATCATTCGCAACTTAGCGAATTGTCGATTCGCTATTCATAATGAGGGCCTACATTCTCGTTTCGCATAGTCGCTTTCCACCATGACTATATCATTTCCCTAGGTTTTGATTTTGCTGCCTTTCGTTTCGTATTTCATAATAAGGTTCCAGTATTTGGAAATTTTGGATTTATAGAATTTTTTATTTCCAGAATTTTGGACTACACAATAATGAAAAAAC
This sequence comes from Syrphus vitripennis, assembly GCA_958431115.1. Lineage (NCBI taxonomy): Eukaryota > Metazoa > Arthropoda > Insecta > Diptera > Syrphidae > Syrphus > Syrphus vitripennis. The sequence goes on from OY288108.1 coordinate 31,970,005, forward strand.
AGAATAATAGAATACAGAATTATGTACATATTACAAAATTTTTAATCCATATACAGAATTTTGGAATACAGAATAACATCCCGTTACCTTGTGAACCATGTCGTGAAAATATACAAATTTGAGGCTTTGTTTTTAAAATTCAAACGTTCACAAACCTATTCACAAGCTGTAACTGCGATTGATATCATTAAAGATTGTTCACTTCACAAGGAAGATTAATCGAGCTAAATTTAAATAATTGTAATTTAGTACTTTTTTAAAGTCTACACTATATTAAGCAGGAAAAATAATATTTAAAATATTTTTTTTATAAATTTGACATTTTAAAGGTGCAAAAGTGCCAAAATACGATATAAAATTTCTGTTTATAGAGTGTTGTAAGAAGAAAATGACATCGGGACCTCGTCCAAATGCTTTGATTTCAGATTTTTGAATCGTAAACTTTTTTTTTAATGTTAGAGCAGTTTTCCCGGATTCTTTCGATGCTCTTCTTTTAATATTTCTATTTAAATTAATAATAGGGATCTCGATTTGATGCTGCAGCAATTCAAAAATGCAAACGTTGCGAAATTCTCAACTTAAGTGGTTCCGGCTGCAGCAATTTTCACACCTACTCACAGCTCCCCGTCTTCAATTTTTTCAGCCAGTTATGATATAGAAATAAGTTCCAACACTTCTGGCAGATTGAATGCTGATTTGATTGAATTAAATTTGAAAAATCTTTTCTTATCGCAAGCAATGATACGACATACGAGTTACTTTGTTTGTTGTGTATGAATATTTTAAATGTTTTAATGTGCTGATAACCCCTAAGTGGATAGGAACTTGTTGTTTTTCTACCAAAAGATTTGTATAATCCATTTCCGATTTTGTCATTCAAGTTTTTTTCTTTTTTTGTTTAAGAATTTAAACTTTTAATGAATCAAAAACTATAAGTGATTTTTAGCTGACCTATTGCGATTCCTCGATTTCGACTAATTCCGATTTGCTGATAAAAGATCTTCTCCTCATCAAGTCTTCAGAATCGATACTCTTCCCTGCTGCTGCTCTTGATTTAAACACTGCACGTTTTTCACGTCAACTTTTCTAGTTGTATGAATTCATTAATTAAGGCTTCTTTCTTTGTAAAGCAATAAGGAAAACAATAGAAAACAACAAATCAAAATTATACATACATAATTGTTCTAAAAGAAACTAAATGCGTTATTCCAAAAAACGCGAGTTGAATAAAATTTTACAAGACATTAATTTAAATCAATACAACAATATACTTCAGCAAACAAATTGTCTCTTTTAAATATCAAGATGCGATGTCCCATTGAATATATAGTAATATTTATATACTTCAGGTAGTTTTTGTTATCAATTTGTAGTATAGGCACATAACTCTATTTTTATTTGATTCTATAACAAATGCACGGCACGTCTATTCTGACGTCACCATAACTTTGAACTTATTTATTTTTTTGCATTGTTTCCAGAAAACGTTTTGAATACTTTAATTTATTTGAAAAGCATGCACACGAACGAACTGGATTCAAAATGTTGACACGCTTCACGCATACCTTATTATTTCAAGTGCTGACAATTTTTTATTCATATGAACATAATGTAATAATCGTAGTATTATAGATTATTAGGAGTTAACACCTAAATTTTCAATGACAAGAACACTTAAATATTATGCCTGTTTTGGAGTTTCACGATTGAAAAGTATCATTTTATTTTAAAAATAAAAATTGTGTACTACAACACTACGTATTGTCACTCAATCCATTCTTAGCACATAAAGAAATTTTTTTTTAAGATCTTGATGTATCAAGAACTAATTTTTTTATTTAACGAAAAGTTAAGTTTAAGTTGTTGTTGTTGTTCACAAAAATTCAATGAAAAGTTTGTTAGTTTTTTTTTTTTAAAGATCTATAACAGAATTATAGATAATTTATTGAAGTCCGTCAAGTTAGCACTACATTTTTGGAAATTGCCAATAGTAAGTATGCAGTTAATTGTAGCTTTTTTGTAGTAAATTAGTTGTGAAAAAAAAAAAATTGTAGCTCTGGTGGTTTTTAAGAACATGGGGTGTAGTGCTAGGTTGATATCAAGTTAGCACTACATCTTCAAAACTTTCAAGAACTGAGTATGCAGTTAATTGTAGCTTTTTGGAGCAAATTAGTTGTGGAAACGAAAAAATTCCAAAATTTTTTTTTCACCTACAAAAAAAAATTAGTGAAAATAGGGTGTGTAGTGCTAAGTTGATATCAAGTAAGCACTACATCTTCAAAACTTTCATAAACTGAGTTTACAGTTAATTGTAGCTTTTTTGTAGTAAATTAGTTGTGAAAACAAAAAAAAAATAAAAAAATGTTTCCCTACTTTTTTGACCAAACAAATTTAATACAGTCCTATCTTGAAATCATATCATATATCATATCAGACATTAAACATCAAAATTTGAAAATCTAATGATGCAATCAATTGTAGCTTGGGGCTTTAAAATTAGTTGTGAAAAGAAAACAATTCTAAAAATTAGGCAAAACAATTTTTAGAATTTTTTTCTTTTCACAACTAATTTAAAAAGCCCAAGCTACAATTAATTGCATATTTGGATTTTCAAATTTAGCTTTTTAATGGGTGTTTTGGCAATATTGAAAAATTGAGCTTTTTTCATATTGTTTTTGTTCAAAAAAGTAAGGAAAATTTTTTTTTTATTTTTTTTTTGTTTTCACAACTAATTTACTACAATAAAGCTACAATTAACTGCATACTCAGTTGTTGAAAGTTTTGAAGATGTAGTGCTAACTTGATATCAACCTAGCACTACATGTTCTTAAAAACCACCAGAGCTACAATTTTTTTTTTCCACAACTAATTTACTACAAAAAAGCTGCATTGGCAATTTCCAAAAATGTAGTGCTAACTTGACGGACGTAATTTATTGCTTTAAAAAACAATTTTGTGCCAAATCCGGACCAAACTGCAAATGTGAGAAGTACTCTTTTATTGACACAAGATACTCTTGACAAATACTCCGTCAATTTCCCTCAAGAGTCGAGTCAGTAGCCCGTGAAAAAAAAAACAATAATTCTATTTTTAGGTGGCAAAGGCTGGGATCAATTCGCAAATCCTTAACGTGACAGTCCTACGCTCTAACCATCACATCGCAGCTTACTACAAACAAATTGGGAGCATGAAAAACAGCAAACATTTCGTCCGTTTGTAAAAAGCCAAACAAAACAATCTGGCAAGCCTAATCAGGGTGATAGTTGAACTGTAAGATTTTACTATCGACGACGACGCGACGCTTAAAATTGCTGTATTTTCATTACAAAGAAAACGCATGCACTGTATGCACTGCTATGTGAACTGCCTCAGATGCCAAGCCAATGGTCGACTAGGTGGTGTTTCCAGTGACTCATGTAACAACATACCTAAATACATAACCTACGCAACTCATAAGATGCTTCAAGACAAAAAAAAAAAATTATAATAAAAACAACAAAGCAAACAATAACAATAATCTCAACTCTATACTACTTTCTGAACTTATACGAAAATATAAACGAATCATCCGTAGAATTGCTAAGTGATTTTTGTTTATTTTTCGTATTTTTAAATGATGGAGATTATGGCAGTTTCAGTGTTTCAGTACTTGCCGGGCAGTTGTCGTAATCGGTGATCATTGATGATCACATATTAAAGTATCACATGTGCATAAATAATAAGCTAAAATAATTGTTTTGAAACTTTGAGCTTCTCAATTTTATGATCTTTCATTTAAACTAAGATTATTTTGTGTTGTTTTTTTTTTCTTTCTTACAATAAAAGAATTTAAATTGATGGCAGTAGCTAGAAATTTTACACCAACAATGAAAATCTTAAGTGCAGTGTTTGTGATAAGTTTATTCTTAGGAATTGGCGTTGAGGGATTATTTGAGTTTAAATCAGGTAAGATGTTATGAATGCTTTTTGTTTTTATTTTAGTAAGTTCGAGGTTAGAAAGTTAGAGATAAGAAACTAATTACGATAGAAAACTTATTAGCTGGGTCTCAGTGGAATCACAATGACTTAAATCTTCACGAGACAGTACGCTTGAAACATTTATGTTTTAATAAAAAAAAAACTCAATGACACGACTATACCATTTTATCTCAATTAACTGAGAACGAACATACTTGTGAGATTTTAAGCTCCTTTTCTTAATGAATTGAGTAATATAATTGACATGAACTTGCCCTTACAGCAGGGTTAGCGTAACTGCAAAAATTATATGGCTTTGGCGTAGGAGGCATTATGGTTATGGCGCCCTGGCGCACTTTGTGGGAGTATACATACATTAAAAACTTTAATCTTGTTTAAGGTAAGACTGCACTCGGCGGAACGGCATTGAAATGGAATTACACAAACGATTGAACATGGATCACACGAACTTGGTCTTGTTGTTCAAGGATATAAAGCTGCATAGTTTTATGGAGAAACATAGTTCTATAGAGAAATGTATATACAAACAATTCCACAAATATGGTTACGCCACCCATGGAGTTTAAAGTTTACTGAAAGCTCTTACTTGTACTTGTACCTTCCGCCCAATCAATACCCATTAAAATGCATAAATTTAAAAAAAATAATAATTTTTTTTTCGGACTTTGGATATGTTTTCAATTTCATGAATTAATTATTTACACATGAGAGATGAGACCCTTTCGTTCCTAGACCAAAAGAATGCTCAATTTTGTCAAATATTGTTTGTAAACTGGCATACCAGATGGTAAATTTGTTATTTTCTGGGGTTCAAAACGTTAAAACAGTCATCGGTCACAAGGTTCATAGAAACTTTCCACGATTGTATGAAGCTCATTCCCAATATAAAGGTTTTACTTTCTATAAGAAATCCCAACGAATCTTGCGGCTGTCCTTACGATAACATTTGAACGTGGATGACGTGTTTTAAAATTAAGAATTTGAGTAACGTTATGGTCAAAGACAATATAAATATTTAACTAAACAAACTCTAAGAGACATTTTAAGAAACTATATTCGACACGGCTGTGTCTACTTGTATCTATGATCTAAGAATAATTAAGAGAAAAAAGAACACTCCCCCTTTTTACCCATAAAACTAATGCAAATAAATCATTCGCTATGATACATTAAGAAGTACGTTTTTATTACTATTACTAATTATTTTTATTTAATTACATATATAGTATAATATTTCAACCTTACGCCCACCAAAATATTATTCATGTCTATTTATTTACTGACCCAGTCAATACAAAGTGTACAAGCAAACCAAGCTAAGCCACATGTTGCATTTATTTACATATTTTTCCTAAACGCTGGCAGCACGTGATTGAATACGAAAACATAATTGAAACACACATTTTTATTGGCTTGCACACTGCACAGTGCCCCTGCCCACCCATTAAGGTCATAATAAATAATGACCGTTGAGTTAACCACGTGCCTCTATGATGACTACTTAAATTTTAAACGAGTTTGTATTTAATTTTAATGCAAGTGGGATAGGTACTAAACGCTGCATAAACAACAACAACAACTACTGAATCACCAAAAAAACAAATTCATCATCAATCATCAATGATGAAATGTTTTGAAGAAATTGAAACAAATTCAAATAAAAGGATATTCACCCCTTTGATGCTGATGACTTAAAAGTTGTTGTTCAAAGATTCCCATCAAAGTGCATATATTTTATTGTTCCAAATTCACCATCATTCAGTAAATATTTGAAAAGTCAAATTCCACAGAATTGATTGAGATTTTTCCAAAAAAAACATTCTTAAGTGCATTTGATTTTAACAGTAGTGGCCATACAAAAGTGGAAAATATTATTAGTTGTACTTTTTTGCAACTCCAAATAAAATCCTGTGAAAAAACGACAGTACCTAATTTAAATCTTAAATACAACAACAACTATATCCTAATAAACTTTCGCTTACTCCATGTTATTATATTTATCTTTTGTCCTCAAAGATTTCATTGATAGTTTCCAAAATAATTTCCCAAATTTTATAATTTCACATACGAATTCACATTTCCAAATGTTTCAAACAAAGTTGCAAGAAATTATTATGGAAATGAGATTCAGAGTCATTCAGACAAAAAAACATTTCGATGCTGTTGTAAACCGGCCTCATAAATTTTAAATTTCTCTATGAAACAAAATGAGAAAACAAAAATGAACTGTCAAACGAAATTAGCACATTTGTAATTAAAACTCCTTTTTTTGTAATTTGCGAAATTAAATCATAAAAGACAATTGAATCGAAATTTATTTAAGTCTGAATGCGTTCATCTAATTTCCGAGATAATTATCAACGAAGTTATAACTCATTTCACCTAATGAAAATAGGCTATTAGATAGGTTAACTAATTTTATAATACATACATACATAGATACTAATTGAATTTCTTCTACTGTTTCATTTATGTGGTTCCGACTATTTCAATAGAATTCTGTTACTTCTCGGAAGACTAAATGGTCAATTGATCCACTTATTTTGAGAAATTTTCCATACAAATATTCTCAGCATAAAATATGAACTCACTTCAAGAGCACGTACAACAAATAATTGAAGTGCTAGTTGCAAACAAGTTAACTATTTAAATTTTATTGGATAAAATCTTCCAATTGAAAGCCTCATACATACTTTTTTAGAAGGTGTGAGCGAGTTACGAATAATGATTTCTGTAGATAAATTATTTGAGCTTAGAAGCAGCTACATCGTTATACCTGATGAGAAGTCAGATCTTGAACATAAGCTCAAAAGGTAATCAATTAAGTGTCACAAACACAATAAGATCACTTATTTTGAGTTAGCGCCATTTTTGGTCAAATCTCGTACAGCGTTGTTATTTGACAGCCTTCATGTGTGAAAATTGATTCTTGATATGGAACTATATACCGGATGGCAACGTAAGTGGTCGTACGAAATCGATCGCGATTTAATTTTTTTTCGTTTCGTTTCGTTAGTTTTCGCTATTGATCGTGTAAAGGACCGCAACTGCTGCCTATAGAAATGAAAATGGTAGAAAGCTACTTATTTTTTTGGTTTACGATATTAACTTCCGAATCTAGTCATTAGGGACTATACAGGGTGTCGACAATTTTTGAGGTTAATTCAAAAAGTTTTGACATGAGACTTGAGTGTTTTTTTTTGGTTACTTTTGAAATTTTCTAGCAATATTTCACTATCCTTTCTAAGGATTCACAATAAAAAGAATAACATAAGCATATAACTAGTAAATTCGCTTTAAACATTTGGTTTCGGCACGTTCTGGTTAGAGCCGAAAAGGCGAAGTGAAGTTATTTCGTAAATAACGAAAAAAGCGTGCACATTATAAAAATGAGTTAATTTCGTTTGACAGCCATTATTGTTTTCTCTTTTTGTCTCAAAGAGAAATTTCAAACTTATGAACCTGGTGGTTCACAAACCAATTCCAATTTATTTTTGGCTGAATGTGTTAACCTAATCGCAAATTTGGTTGAATTACATAATTTGAAATGTGAATTTGTATAGGAAATTAGGTAATTTGGGAGAATATTTGGAAATTATGAACAAAATTACTTCATTTAGCCTAAAGAAAACATGAAAATACCTACTGTTTCTTATTTCAGATCCTATCCATCCATCGCAAGCTGAACTTCAAAATTTAAGATCGCTTTCAAAAGCTGATTATGAATTGGCTGTAACGATGGGTGTTAACTCGATCGATAACATTCAAAAGTAAGATTTGTTATTTAAACGAAATTTCGCCACAAGTTACCTAATAATTATTTCCAATATTAAAGCCTAGAGAATAATTTATCGAGTCGAGGAATAAATGTGCGAAATGGAAGTATTTCGCACAAGCAATTGATTGAAACTCTTCCCGATAAAAAAGCTCAAGAAACAAATAGTCTAGCAAGGAAAATCCTCAAAGCTAGTCTTTATTTATACAATTCCCAATGCATTCAAAAAGGTGTTAGTCCGGAATCGTGTGCGGATTATCTTTCATCGCAACCCATTCCTGAAGTAACTAAAGGCCTATTAGATGAATGTTTGGAATTTGTTTCGAGCCGTAAAGATGGAAATAACGTGTTCCGAAGATTGCTGCCAAGTAACTACAAAGATGGATTCTACCAAGTAAAACATTGATAAGCAATAACTACACGCTATAGAATCGTCTAAAAGAATTTGTTTGTTTCTTTTTTTGTTGTTGTTGTTCTTTAGATGAACGATAAACTTCCATCGCCAAGGGAAATCAGCAACTCAGCCCTACATGGAACTGTTGCCAGTAATAATGACGGAAATAACCACGAGGATATCCATAGCAAGAATTTAGCTCTGGTCCAATGGACACAATTTATAGAGCATGATTTCAGTAAACCAGTGGCATCTTCATCACGTAAGTTCATACTCCTATACATGGTAATCTCTGGGGGAATAATTATGATTCAATAAAAAAAAAAATATACTCTTCTTCTTATTATTACAGAAGATGGACAGCAAATCGAATGCTGCGATGTAGATAATTATGCTAACATACCCAGAAATCGGCATCCGGATTGTGCACCTCTGATTGGAGTTAATTTATTCAGCAAATATGGCAGAGAGACTTGTTTAAATTATGTTCGCAGTGCGTTGTCAATTGAAAAATGCAACTTCGGACCAGCACAGCAGGTAATAACAGCCATATAGTGTACATGAATATGTGATCCAAGATCATAGATTAATATTCAGATAAGTAAGTATCGTTATAGCTACTTAGCTGACGATTGGCATTTCAAATGATTAAGTTTAAGTTATTCATGCAGGAAACTCACATGAATATGTAAAAAATGGAAAAAAAAAAGTTTATCGGCATATTTGGAAATTCGGAAAAACATTTTTTTGTAATTGATGTTAGTACACATTTAAAGAGGTATACAAACAGGTCAAGTGAAAATGAAAATCACTTTTTTTTCGTCCTTAACTTTTCATGTTTCATAAGTAAGAGAAAAAAAGTCTGGTAAAAATAAAACTAATTAGCAGTTGTATTCGAAAGTTGCACTCTTCCATAAAAAAAAAATCAACGGTGTAACATAATTGAATAAGTGGATTCAAATCTGTTAATTCAAATTATTGTCGTTTTGTTAGTGTTGAAAACAATACAGCTTTAAAAATAAACTAAGGGGATGAAAATTCTTATATTTTCCCTATTTATCTTAGCTGTAAAAATTGGTAGCAAGATTTTTGCAATTTGAATCGCCTACTCAATTTTTCAAACACCTAATAATGTAATGCTTATAGGAGATTTTAATACTCGATTGGCGGATAATCAGATAGAAAGTGATACTATTTCTTATGGCGAGCAATTCAAATTGGTAAGAAACTCCTAGAACTTTTTCAAAAATTTGACATTTTCGTGCTTAATGGGTCAACTAGGGGGGATTTTTTTTAAGGCGAATTTAATTTTGTTGGGGTCCAAGGCATCAGTTGCATTAGTGGTAGATAGTTTGAGAAATTATATAGTTTTATTGACCTTCTTCTTGCAAATTTCAGTGGCTCTTGCCATTGGCGGTTTTATATCCGAAAAAGGCGTTTCTGTCTTGCCTAAACTTTTTTTTAACGTACAAACTGATTTATTTCAAGTGAATACGAGCCGCCATATTGATTCTAGGCAATTCATTTTGGCCATTTTTACTTAGCAATATGTGCTCTTTTTGACAAGTGGAAGTTGCTTTCTCGATAGTGATGTTGACCCAGTTCAGATATGATACTGAAGGAAAGTTATTCATCACTGGCAAAACCACTGCTTACGCATTTCCATCTGTTCTACACTATTTGTCTGTTTTCCAATGGATTTTTGTGCCAAAAAAATTCGAATATTCTTCTATTGCTATTGCCTAGTGCCCAATTGTAATTACTTCCCTTCTTTCCAAGGTTATGGAAAAGCTGATAAATCGTCAACTAAATAAATAACTCGAAGAACGAAATTGTAATTACGATAGAAACTCAATTATTTTCTAAAATATACATTCAATATGTGTTTGTTAAACCAACTCAGAAAATAGTTTTCAATTTTCCATCTAACTTTTCCAAAAAAAATATTTCTTAAATCAAACGAAAACTGTTCCAACATCTTTAATATTTTTGTTTGCAGGGACTTTTCTTTTAATATTACATAAATTTACTAAAAACTACTTACTAAAACGGTATTTACCACAGAACTGATTGTGTTTTTAATTTACGTCAGGCTTTATAAATTTCAATAGAAACTTTCACACTTATTTTAAATGTTTAATAATATTGTACATTTAACCCTAGCTGATATGTCATCCATCTACACAAACTCCAGTATAAAATTCATAAAACTCATTTGAAAAAATCAGTGTACTAAATGAATCCAAATTATTTCAACACTAAAAATAATTTGTATTATTTTATAGAGTTATACCAACCGTACTGTATCCTTCCTATCATGTTGTCTTGAAAAAAAAAAAACCTTAAACACAAAATACTTCCAAGAGTATGTTGTGTTTGTAAGACAATTATCATTTTTGTTCAGAAAAATAATAAATAGAAGTTTCTTTAAAAGGAAACAATTTAATGATACGTATACGCCCGAGTGTACCATGCGCTTAAATTTCTCACAAAAAACCAATGACCGCAATTTTATTTCGTTTAGATTTTTCACTTTTTTTTAAACATAATTTGAAATCAGTGGCAGTGCCCCTGGTGTCCAACTGTAAACAACCAAGGAACTTATAATGAAGAATTAGTCTATAGACTGCACTGTAATTATTGTTCTTTAATTTTTATTTGTCAATGAGCTCCTTTTGGAACTCTCTTTAATAAATACATTACAATCAATCCAACATTATTGCAGCAATAAAAAATACCTTTCAGAAAAATCTTTAAAAAAAACCCATAAATTATGTGAATGCAGAAAAAATATGACAAATGGAGTCCACAACATTAAATCACATAATAATTTTATTTCTTTTTATATTACTTTTCACAGTTGAATCAAGCAACTGGATATTTGGATTTGTCCCAATTGTATGGCTTCACAAGGAAATCCCAACGCGGCATGAGAACTTTCAGCAATGGCAAATTGAAGTCATCCAACGAAGGCCTTCTGCCATTGGCCGAGGGGGAGAGACGCAACTTATATTGTGCACTAAAATCTGACGTGAACGAGACTTGTTTTATGGCTGGTAATAAGACTACCTTTTAATTACAGTTATTTCGAGTATTTCCTTTCTAAGAGCTAATTGCTTTGCTTAAGGTGACACTCGTGTAAACAGCAATCCTTACTCGATTATCTTGTATACCATATTTCTGCGCTCTCATAATCAATTCGCTGAGGAAATAAAGACACGCAACCCAGACTGGACAGATGAAACTATCTTTAGAGCTGCCAAGAAGCTGAATGTGCAACTTTATAGGGAAATCGTGTTCGACGAATGGCTGCCAGTTGCATTAGGTCAGAGAATCAGTGCGATCATAAATGCTGAACCGATTTCGAGGAGGGCAAGCAACAACCCCGGGGACTTGGAAGTGTCTAATGAGTTTGCTGTAGCTGCCATTAGATTTTACTTTTCGATGATGCCAAATGTATTGCAGCGACTTCCAACACCACTGAATAATGAGATCTCGTCGGAGGATGCCATAAGGTCGGTATTATACATGGATGTGATTAATTAGAGTTGAATTAAGTTATTATGTTTGATTGATGATTTGGTTTGCAGTAAATTATCAACGTCAGCTTTATTCAACCTTATGGAAGTGTCATTCAGATCAGAAGCTTTGGATAGGTCTAGTAAAGTGAATGAATTTTTGGCTTCCATGCTTAATCAAAGGGCTTTAAGGATGGATGCAACTTATGCCGGTGATGTAAGTATAATCACAATCAAAAATATTTGCTTTAATGAAACTATAGGCGAAAAATGTCACTTGCTATAACAAAAGAAAGAATTTCGAGACAATTAAGGGAATGAAAATGAAAATTGCATTAAATAAGGTAGAATTTTGAAGCTTAAACAAAAGAATTTAAGTTTTGTTTTTCAAAGTTTTATGTTTGAAAAAGAATAATAATTAAAAAATGAAGTTTCAGTGGAGACAAAGCATGAAAAAGCTCTAGCAAATTTATTGCATTTAACATTTGAAAACGGCTTAATATGTCAAGCCTTCGTAGCTTCTTGGGGTGATGCCTTACAAAATAATATTTACTCGGAATTGAAAAAAAATATGAAAATTTTTCAAATGCATTTTAGAGTAAAAAAAAGATACTGGCACCTAGTAAAAAACAAAATTTGCAATTTGGTGTGTTGAAATTTTTTTTAGAACTCAAAATCAAAGGAGCTATAATGTTTGGAAAAAATCTAAAATTTTGTATTTTACTAAATTTTTAGTTTGGGTGCTTTAAAGCTCTACAGCTTTTAACAATTGATCTAGGATATCTGCGTTTATTGCCATTATTTGCAATTTATGGTCACAAACTTATTAATCCACAGAAGACATTGCTTGGTTTCTAAGACGTGGCGAGCTTTAGAAACAATTTGGATACTAATTCAAAAATAAAAAAGTCCATGCAAAATGGAAGCTAGCTATCGTTTTGATGATTTTTGAGTTACGGAAAGCAAATATTCGTTGATATCCATCACACAATGAAGATTATTGGTTTTACTTGATGATTACGTCTATTTTTTGATAAGTTTTTAAGTTTTTTTGGAATATGAAAATTATTTTTCTAAAACTATTATCTTTACTCAACAACTTGATTAAAAAAGAAGATTACTAAACGGATTTCTGACTTTAAAAAAAGCAAAAGAGTGATATTGTAAGACCTGTCGTATATTTTTATATTAACTGTTTAACCATTTTGAACTAATGCAATGTTTTAGAAAATTGCTCTTCGCGGTTTAATGAAGGGAAAAAGACACCCAGTTTATGTAGTTAGATTTATTTAGAACAAGAGTTGAGCTTAGTTGTAATTTTTTAATCAAAGGATTAAAGGATTATGACTGTGACTGACCAATAAATCTTTTCGACTACAACCTGTAATTGTTATTCGTGATTGTACAATATTATTAGATTCTGTGATTTGCTTGTGATATTGTCACTGTTGTGATTTCACTAGTCCCGATTTCTAAAGTATAATCTTGGACAGCCAAACCTTTGGCTAATTAGAATGACGGACATATTGTTCAGTAGAAAGTTCCCACTTCAGGTTTACCTACGCGCGGATTGCAAATATTACCCTTAAGCAAAGGGTTTTAAGCTCTTAATTTTATTTTTCAGAGTAAAAACTCAGATTTCTGAAGGCTTTTTTAATCAACCGAATATACATCCTTCAATGAAATTCGAGAATTTATAACTTGACAGATGGGCAAAAAATTATATTTTCACAAACAAATAACATTTTGTTCCAAATATGTATCAAACAAAAGCAAAAAAAATTGATCCTGAAGTCGGTTTTCAGAGGTTTTTTTGAATCACGGAGATCGTAGCCATCCTCTAATGGAATTTTACAGTATTTGACATCACTGTTTCAAATAACATTTGATAAGCTCAGATTTTTTTTAAACTCTATATTTCTGTATTAATTTAAACATAATTTAACTGAATTATACTCAACCTCAAATATTAACCTAACAAACCATGAAAACTACAATTAATTGTTGAAAATCATGTAAGCCTGGGCTTAACTTAGTAACAGCTTATCAAATTTCTATGATCATGCGCCTATAACTTCAAGTAATCCATCGTTAGCTTTTGATTATTACTAAATGATGATCAATTAAACTAACAAAAATACTAATCATCGTTATATATTTAATTTGTATTTCGAGGTTAACACATTTAATTTTTCTATGATTTTATTCTCTTTTTTTTCAACTCCCAAATTGCCCAAAAAAAAAAACAAACCTAACCTAACATTATCATCATCTAATTTTTTATTTTTATTTCAGCTAATTGAAGAATTCACAAAAGCTCGTGTACCCAGTCGTCCGAATGTCTTAGCATTCGATATCCAACGCGGTCGTGATCATGGTCTGCAGGGATATGTGAAATATCTGGAACAATGCGAAGGTCGATCTATTGCCACCTGGGATGACTTAAGTCATTACATAGCTCAAGCTGTAAGTATCACTCTGATAGGTATAGCAATATAATTATGATTTCAAACCTTTTCAAGAGTGTCTAATTAATTGATAAATACAAGTAGGTAAGTATTGATGCAAACCAAGTGTGGAACCTTGAAAAAAAATGTCCAATTATGTCAGCAATGCTGGCAATTTCAACAAATTAATGAACATACCGGCGAACAGTGGGACACTATGCAGTGAAAGTGCAGAATAAATATAAAAACATTTTTCGAGATTCTTATGTTCGAAATAAGGCTAGAGAATTGAAAACAACAAAAATTTCTTATAATGTACAAAATCCGTTTGATTGCAATATCTATTGGTCAGACCAATTTTTGTTTTATTTTAGAAATTGTGCTAAAAATAAATAGTTTTCATATGTTCCGATCTAATTTTTCTAAAAAATTAGGGTTGTTTTAAATTTTTTCTTTTAGTTTTAAATTAGTGGATTTTTAAATTTCTGATAGTTCCATGATTATTAAAATTTTACAAAATTTGGATGGTAAATTACCCCACTGTTTAGCACACAATATTTAATCACATTCCTCTAATTCTCGCACGGATGGTTTGGTCAGGTCTAATAAATTAATCGTAAAACTTTATTTTGCAGGAAATAACGAAATTAAAGTCCGTCTACGAACATGTGTCCGATGTCGATCTGATTGCTGGTGGAATTTCTGAGATACCTGCTAATGGCTCAACTGTTGGACCGACATTCACCTGTATTTTGGGTAAGTGGTATACGCTTCTCGCTTGAGCTACTTTCTTGGTCTTGTTTTGTTTTGGTGTTTGCTATTTTTTTTTTGTTGATTAGTAATTATAGTCAAATTACTTACTTTAGAGACTAAATTAAATTGTTTACACTTCAAGCACTAATAGTTAGTATCTAGAGTATCTATGTCTCTAATAGCGTGTGTATTTCATAAAATTTGCTATTTTAAGTAATATTACAATAATTATTGTATGACATTGAAGTTTTTTTGTTTTGCTTCGGTTTTAGTTTTGTTTCATGTCAAAGTTGCTGTCGAAAGGTGGCAAATGTGTGGAAATAGAAGAAGCTACAAACATTGCATGTTTTGTTGGGGATGACACACATAGTCTGGATTAAAAAAAAAAGATAGAAATCTAGTTTGCAAAGCAGATCCATCAAAGTCATGTAGGTTGATTCATGATTGGGTAAAGTGGATGGTTTTGTTTTGAAAGTAAACATTAGTATGTTAGTCTATGACAATTTATGTCAAAACGTTCACATGTAATTTGCTCACATGTTAATCAAATAATTTGTCAAGAAGTAGTGGGTATGTATAACAAGGAAGTATAATTAAAAAAATTATCGTGTTTTTCTTTGCAAATTTGATACCTAACATCGCAATCATGAAGAGAACTGGTGCAATAGCGCACATGGGATGGGTACGAAATCTCAAATGGCTAACATTCCAAATACTAAAATCTCAAATGGAAATTGTGTTTGATTTGTTGTGTCTATTTTTTGAAACAGGTCCAGTTAATTGCTGAAAATAACCAAAAATCTTCTCCAACAAAGGAGCGAATGGAAATAACTGTCAATCTTTATTTTCAATTGGTGTCTCTATGAAAGTTACTTACACCTCCACTACTCCTACGCATCATTGTGTACTGTTCTCGAAGATATCCATTGTAACTTACTTACGTGACACATCTGATCCTCTTTCTTTTTGCAGTACATACTGATCTTTAGCCCAACAATTTTTGATACTTTTTCCACCCTTGTTGTCATTTGATGGAGATCTAAGAACCTATGAAAGAGTTAGTAACGTAACGTGGACCACTTAGTCCAGTTGTCTGATGATGGCAGAGTCCATTGAATTCCTCCATTTCTAGTCAATATGAAAATAATCACCCAAAGGAACAGTATTGGGGACAGTATAGAGCCTTGCCTGACTCCACTTTGCAGTTCAAACTTCTCTGCCGACTTTCCTCTATTTGGATATTAATGTACCAATATTACACTGCTGAAGTACTTGTTCGGCGTCGAGTGTATCTTCAAAGTGGTTTTTATTCGTTCCTTTTAGTTTGACAATCATTCTATTTTTTCACGAAAGCTATCTGTTTCCCGACTCTAGATGTAGAGTCGTATTAGCTCTACGGAAATATCACTATGTCCAACCGCTTTTTTTGTTCTTAAGTGCTTTGATTTCGGTAAAGATTTCTTCTCTCTGGGGGGTAAATTGCAAACAGGCAAGATCTTGGCTTTGATAAAATAACGTAAATAATAGATGTGTTTTTGGTAACGTAAAAAAAGTCGACAACTTGGTAAAAGTTACCAAACAGACATTATATTTGATGGCTTTAATTTGCTGTTGTTCTATAAATAAATTAAACCGGTAAATAAAATAAACCGAAATATTTTCTTAAGGTATGTTTATTAAATACAAAGTTTAATTTTGTATTTTATTTTTAACACAATCAAAATTATGTTACTCTAGTAGAAAACAAATTATACTAACCAAACAATTTACCAGTGGTAAATAATAAAATGTATAATTGACTTATGTTTGACTTTATTGCAATTGAATTGCTTGAAGAAAATTACCATTTGTTACAAATTGGTTTGTTTCAAGCTTGAGGCAGGTCTACCACATATACAAAGTAGAGTGTACAATTTTTAATTTAATAGGTGCCATTCAAGCCAAAATGTATGCGGTCTATCATTTCAGTTTCTGTTACCACTTAATAAATTGTGTAATAGCAATAAATACTATACAAGTTGTAATTTAATTTCATTTCATAAATACATTGATAAACAGCTTTATAAGTGTGGCAAACTCGAGTGTAACTCATGTTTTATGTTTTTTTTTCGAATGCCATTTTAATTACCTACCTACATTCCGCCATAATATGAGATGCTCTAGGGTAAGCAAATATTTATCAATGCTTTAAAAATAGCATAAAGCTTGATGATGAATAAATTTGGTGCAGTGACATTTCATGAAGAACCAGAATCTACACGTAAGTAACTCATGCCGAATCCGCACGACTAGGGTGAGAAGCAGCCTATTCTTGACAAGTGATACTAGAGCCTTTCAAAGTTACAGCTACCGAAAGTCATCGAATAAAATTCACATAAAAATAATTTGCATCATTTGAACTATTTTAGATATTTTAGTAACAATTATCAATATTATCAAAAAATTACTCAAGACTTTATCTGTACAGAATCAATTTCCCTTTTCGAACGGTATTTGAAATTATTTTTTCGCTTCTATTATTACAATTATATTTTACTACTATCAGAAAATCCAAAATTTTAACTAAATAATTTTAAATGTTTCCTGTTTTTATTTCTCTTTCGAACAGCCGAACAATTTTCGAAAATCCGTCAATGGCATCATAATCTTGTTGTTGATCCTGTTTCATTCAATAGTAAAATGAAAAAAGTCACAGCGGCTAAACTATTGTGCGCAAATTCTGAATTAAAAGAAGTCCCCAAAAACATATTCTTTATCGCTTCAAATACGTAAGTAAAAATTTCTAATATTATATTATATTATTAAATAAAAAAAAAACACTTCATAATTGTTATCATAAAACAAACACAATATTAATTTATTTGTATTTTTGTTTTCGTTCCAGAAATCCCCTTGTGCCATGTGATGAATTATTATAAAGTCTTCTAATTAATCGCAAAAACCAATAAATTATTGTTGATAAAATTTTGTCCATGAAACAATCTCAATGGTTTTTCTTCAAATTGTTATAATAATAAACACAAATAAAAATAAAAGAAAAATTTAAGGCAATTTGTTGTTATTTGATTTTTTGTTTACATTTTACTGCGATTTGTAAAGTTTCTGATGTTTATTTACCCAGAAACTTAATGATTCGTGAATTTTTATTCTGAGTCAAGTCAAAGAGACGTCAGAGCAAGTACAAGTGAAGGAAATTATTTGAAATATTTGCTTCAGAGAACACATTTTCAATCAATTTATTTTTTAATAGATATTTAATAATGAGTCTATTATAGAAATATATGGGTTACTTCAATAATAATTGTTCCTTTGCTTATAATATGGGATAGTGCAATTTTAATGACTTAACATGCAATAATTCAAAGCCATATACTTCCGATTGAATAACACCGACTTATTAAGTAAATCAATTTCTGAATGAATAAAATACAAGCACGAGTCATGATGGCGAAATTCAGTTTGTCTGCAGTTCTTTGAGTCGGTATATTTGATACAACATCAAATTAAAATTCAATTGAAAAATATGCAAAAATTACCGGAAAATAATACAAAACAAACTTGTTCATTATACGATAAATTTATGAAGCAGCTAAACTTTATGAAGGTACTTACAAATGGGAACAAAATAATCACACATTTTGAAATCAATTAAGTCAAACTTTCGATTTTAATTAATCACAGGAAATTGGTTTGAATTTTGAAAATAAAACATGCGGTTTTTTCCCTGGATTGAAGTACATATAAAGTGTGTCCAGGTAATCATGGTTTAAACTGAATCAGCTGATAGGCCGGGTCAAATGACTTCTCTGAACCTATTTTTTGCTCATCTGGGCTAACAGGGAATTTCTTCACCGAGTATTAACGCTTATAGAGCTATTAGTTCTCAAGACAGTTTTCAAATGCATATTAGTTTATTTCTTCATTTAGCCCTAAGTCTGTCGATTCGGTACTGAATATAGTGAGTAAGGACTCGGTACTTACTGGCAGCCTACGACAAATAATACTAATCTATCTGACGACCAGTATCATAGTTCCACAGATACAATTCAGAGTATAAGAATCAGATTGGAAAAATATGGGCATTTCTCAAGAAGTTTGCATATTGTATTTGTTGATTTTGAAAAAGCATTCGACAGACAACGATTGGATCTGATATGGGCTGCACTTAAGGAACGAGGAATTCCGGGAGTCTACGTGCAGATGATCATGATAAAAAAAGTAAGCTTCCCCGCAGAAATTACTGAAAAGTTCTCAATAAGAGTAGGGAAGTGTCTTGAGTCCTTTGGTCATTATTCTACTTGAGGATAAACTGAAGGACCCTTAAATGAATTAGTTATTCGATAGAGCTATCATAAGTGAATATTATAATCATATGTCCTTTCAAAGATCATTTGAGGGATAAGCATAAGCGCAAAAAAGACTGAATACTTATGGTGCCCATTTTCTGATACATAATTTTCAAAACTAAACTGCAATTTCCGATCATTATTCTTTGCACCTTCATTATTGGAATTTGAATCACAAGGTTTTTTACTTGATGGAAGAAGAATCAAAGGTGAAAATCACCGCCATAGCTAATAAAACCACTAACAACCTAATACCTTTCATCGGAAATACCTTAATTGATTAAAATATAAAACGATTATAAATAAAATATTGTTTATTATTTTGTATTAACCGAAAATTCATTCCTAAGCACCATAAATGCCAGTTTGTATCAACTGTTAACTTAAGTTACTTAAAAAAAAAAAAATTCTAGATTCTATAGAAGCTCTAAATTCATATTTTTTTTGAAACATTATCTTCCATTCGAACAGATAGTAAAATGCTTTTTTTAATAAGTCACCAGCTTCCGCTTCTGTCACCTATATTTCATTTTTCTCTGACACATAGTGTACATAGGTAGAGGTATCTTATCAGAGTTATCACTTAGTTATAGAAATTCTTAGTTCTAATGTTTGATATCAAAAATGCCCTATACAAGTCTAAATCAAACAATCGGCAGTGTCGAATGTCGATAAGATAAACACCATTAACTTTAGCAATCATATCATTTAGATGATATGGGATTTTGCAATGTATAAAATTTTGAAAATCAATATAATGTACCTTGTCTATACGAGTACACCTATTTACACATTCTCAAAATAAGATAACTACCTGCCTTTTACCGCAAGCATGTACCTACAAGTGCGCTATCATATTCAGAAATGATTTGATTGTTCTTCTGATTGATTGTTTTAGTTCGGAATTAAAACGTGAAAACACAATATAACAGCGTTAACGTGTTGGCGCATACAAAGGTCTCTTGACCAAAATTTGGGTGTGCATTTTTTAAAAAACTAAAATGTTAGTTCGATAGTCGATTGGAACTGTTTTCGGTAGATGAATAATTTTAAAAAGAATCATATATTGAGAGACAAGTGAATTAAAAAAAATTGTGATTTTTTCAAGTGGAAAAAAAAAGATTTGAAAAAAAAGAAATTAACCTAAAATAGTTGATATATGCTTAATAAATAAGTTATAAAAAAATATTAAAATTGGATACACAAGAAAATAAAATTGCATGAAGTGTAAGTCTATTTAATTTTATTTAAAAATGTTTTTCCAAGAACATTTTTATAATAAAAATAATTTTTTAACTAAAATAAACCATTTTCAAAGGCCTCTGAATCAAAAACAATAATCTTATCAATCAAATATATGTACCTATGTAAGGTGCTTATTAATCAAAAAAAAAATCTCAAAAGTCTGATATCGAAAACACGCATAGTATATGTATATTTTTTTGTAGGCACCTACTTTATTGTTATCGTTTGAAAGTATCGTTTGAAGGTTAAAAATATTTGTAAATTGATGACAACAAGAATTTAAGTAAAACTGATCATTTTATTTATAGACAAGAGTTATGATTATGAAGATAAATATACTTAAAGCCTATTCAGTATATTCTTGGATAAACTAATGAACGTGGCCAAATTTAATTCCCACCTACTGCCACGCCCAGTTTAGTTAAAAATGATATATCCCAAGTAAAGATTCTGTATTATTTCAAAGAAGGTAGACCATGTAATAGTTTTCCAACGACTTTTTGGGCGTTAGTTAATTTTTAATTAATTATTAATTAAATGCAGTCCTAGTTCTATAAAATTGAAACTACCAAATTGATTGAAATTAAATTTTTAAAAATGATAAAAAGTATTAACAGAAATAACCAGACAAGATGTCTGACTACTGGCACGCCCAAACAAAAATTCATTCAATTCTAGAGGTTGCTAGATTAAATATTCAACTCTTATAGATTTTTCTAAAATATATTTTTATTTAATAGCTTAATGTATTTAGTAAATAGAAAGAAGCGATGTTAATAAATTTTTTTTTTGCGCTTAGTCTATTGCAATTAATCCACGACCAGGTTACAATTACATCTTGGTTTTAAGGTTTAAGTATAAAAGCAATAAATTTGACTTAAAAACAAGAACTATTTTAGTTATGCTAGTCTATGTATGTTTAGAGTTTTTAGTTTCCTTATTTTGAAAAAAAAAATTAAATCAAAAAATAATTACAAGTTGTGAATTTATACAAAAAAAAAAAAGAAATTATTTGACATTATTTAAATATTCTGCATAAAAAAAAATGAAAACTGACTCAGCAGGAAATAAGGAAACAAAATGTACTATGAATTTTTAAAAATGTACTGTTAATCATGTCTTAATTAAAAATTATGTATTATTGAATAATAGGTCTAAATAATACTAATTACCCACAAAAATTCTTATTAATATTTAATTTTGGAGATATTAAAGATAATTTTAACTTTTTTTTTTTATTGTTTTTAAATCCAGGAATTTTTGAGTCCAGAAATATTTTTTTTTCCAAAAAAATTAAAATAGTGTTTTAAAGTGCAAAATTTAAACTAGAGGATTAGCAGGTTAATATTGTTCAAAAGTGATGAAAAGTGAAAATAACTTCTTCATCCCGGATGTAGGCTTTTTTTAATGACTACAACCTTTTAAAACTGTTGTATTTCAAGGAATTAAAATAAAAAGTTATGCTTAATTTTTCTCAAATATTTAAGAGAAAGGAGCACTAGCTCACAAAATTTCAACTGTTATAGATATTGGACGTTAACATTTTTTACTATTTCCACAAATAACTCTATTACTATTGGATTTTCTATTTGCCCTGACAATATCTAATACTAATCGCTAGCAAATTGTCTGACTAAAAAAATTTGCGAGGTGTGCCAGTCACGTTTCACATCGTCGCCGTCGTAGAAACGTTGAACTATTTCTATCACTTTTTGAAATGTGTAGGCAATTTCCCGTTTCACTATAAGTACTATTTATTATTGCCGAAGAAATGCATTTTAAGACCATAGTGAGTTTAAATTTTTTGTTGTTGTTGGAAAACTATTAAAAACACATCACACATCATGTTCATATAGCTGTGTCCATTTAAATAATATAGGAACTTTTCAGAAAGTTCAAATCGATACAACTGTAAGTCGTGTCCGCCTATAAATGGTTTGGGGAAAAAAATAATTTTGCTTTACAATAGCATAAATAAATCAAAAGTTTTATAAATCATAGGTTTACAAAAATGAAAACAGTAAAAAAATTTAAAAATATTATTACTTGTAATTGTAGGTACTCAATATTATTTTTAATTTTTACGAATTCGAATTTAAACTAAATTTTTATTTGACCTGGTTTTTTAATGGACATGCGGTTTGGTTCCAATCAAACGCTTATAAATTGGGTTGATTGTTCAAGGTTTAAGTTTTAACTCTTGAGATAAGTTATTGTATAGACATAATGTAGAAACTCATGCAATTGACTTTATGAAGGGTTTTGGCCCACTTTGAGATCCTTGTTGCATTCTTGCTCAAGTGATCGGAAACCATTTTTCGTACTCCTTATATTCAACTTTTCGCCGGCATCTTGGATGTTGGATGGCATTGTATATCTTAGTTTATTTTAGTTAAATAAAAAAAAAAGTTCCACTATAAAAAGAGTTTACAACGCCTATAAGCCTGAAAATTTTATTTTCGCGACTCACATTTTTATAGAGATATTGCTCTACCAAGAACAACGAAGTTTGCTTTTCCTAGCATTTCGACATTTTGGTTTTCCCAAACGTTCGCTTTGAATCAAATGTCCGATTCGCTATTCAACAAATAAGGGTCTTAAATTGATAATAATGGAAATCAGCTGGGTTTTGTTAAAGTTAATAATAACCAGAGTTGTAGATTGGACATTTTTTTGACATAAGAAATAATTGTATAAATAGGAATTTCTTTGAAGTGGTGTAAAGACTATGTAATGTCAGTCCTTCGATGCGGTTTAGCTATTCTGAGATTGAAACGAGTATTAGAGAAATCTAATATTTAATACCATCCTAATTGATTAAAAATAAAATTTAAAAAAAATCGTCAAAAACAAAAATTTTGCCAAAAAAGAAATTTGAAGGTAGACATTTTTTGAATCCCGAAAATAAAAATTTGTAACAAAAAATCGGCCTCAAAAAAAGTGTTAAAAAAATGCCGGAATTCACGGATTTTGACAAATTTTCTTTGAAATAATTATACCTTCATTGCTTTCAAAAAAAACAAGTAATTTTTTTTGTATAATTCACAAATTCACTATTTTTTAGTTTTATGCGATTATCCAATATGTTCGTTATGCTGAATGATTTGAAGAAAAAAAAGACAAGTTGTTATGCAGAGAATTGCATGATTTACAATATTTTCGACGTTTGAACTTGAACGACTTTTGCCAGTCAATACTTATGCATATTTCTTCGTCAAAATATAGATAATTGCACTTAAAATCTTCACTTTGATAATATTTTTACTATTTTACTATGCTAATTTAATTAAAAATAATGATTGAATAAAAAACAATAAAACGCTTTCAAGGTCCAAATTCCACTTTTAAAAACTTAAATCTTAAACTAATTCAAACAACTCTTATCTCATTGTTATCACAATAAAAAAAATAGGTAATTTCAACTAAAAATAGATCAAGATAAATTATTTTTAATTTGTTTATTTGCATTTTAGACTATCCACCATATGGCTAATAATTCTTTATTGTAATGACTTAAGATATTGACAAAATCTGTATGCAATAATTTAGCCAAATAACAAATTTAATTCATTTTAGATTGCCAACTAGGAAACTAATCAACAGTTAAATAACAACAATTAAAACTCCCGCCCTGAGCTGATAAAACAATATCGCTTTCAAGAACAATATGGGTCGTAGATCTTTGACTGGCAGTTCAGCTGCTGACAATTTGAGTGCTCTGTTTCGAGACCTGAATCATCATCAAAATCATCAAGGCCATTCACAACAAACAACTCACCACTCAAATGGAATAGATCACGATAAGCCGACCTATGCAATGGATCATTTGGCTACGTTTAAAGTGAAACATGAATCGGAGCTGAGGAATCCAATTGAAAAGATCAAACTTCTTAAGGACACCAATGTATGCCCGCAGAAAATGTTTATGCGGTTCAATGGACAATGGATTGTCATACTCGATCAGGATGAGGTAATATTTTTGAACTTGATATAAGATACAAATTTATATCTTCGTTGTAATACTTCTTCAAAATAGAGAAGAACATTTATTCAGTTTGCTAAGGTTCAGTTGCACAAATATTTAAACTGTGGTTCAGAATTTATTATCTTCGAAAATCGGTAGATTGGTAGGGGTTTAGCTCTGGATCGAGGTTCTAGTTTGTGAGCTGGAACTTCATCGAGATAGGTGTATTTAAATCCAGAAGCAACTGGCTCTAATTTTTAAAGAATCAAAGGCAAAATACTAGACAACCTAACTTTATTTTCTTTCTTAGGTAGAAATTGAGAGTTTTCCAGGCTCTTTGATACATGAACCAGCTGCTCTTGTAAGCAAAGATCCACTTGAAGAATTCAACAATATGCTGGTATTTTCGGTTTCAGGATCAGCTCTGGGTAATACAGAAATGCATGTTTTTCAGGTAGTTCAAATTTTATTACAACTTCTTGAACTTGAAAAACTCAACAAAAAAAAATCCTCTTTTACAGGTTGAAGATGCTTCAGCTATTCATTTAGTTGAAGACCTCAAACTCGTTCGCAATGGTCAAATAATAACTCAACGCCGAGATCGCATTGAAAATCACAAACCAAAACAAACAGCCAATGGCGACATCATAGATCAATATGGAATCCGTGAAGCCATGATCAAAAGCCGGGATAATAATGAAGACACAAAAGAACGCGATATAAATGTTCTAAATCACTGTTTCGAAGACATTGAGAAATTCATTTTTCGTCTACACTATGCCGCTGAAGCTTTGGGTGAATTGCAAAATAGAAAACTCAAGAACAAACTGAATTCGAATCCTCATGGTGAGGGTTTATTAGTTTTGCGTTCAAGACCTCCGGTTGAAAATGAGTTTATAGATATTTTAGCAAAATTTAAACTTGCCTTCAATTTTCTAACCCGTCTCCAGGCACACATTGACAAAAAGAAGTTTTCCATAAATGACATCTTTGTTTCGTTAGAAACTATTGTTGTCACTTGTAATGATGTTTATGTTAATGCAGGTATTCCCCAGAGTGTAGTCAATCCGATTTTGAGGAGAGAAACAATAAGCTACCTTGAGTCTTGTGTCACACCAAAGCAACGGGATTTCTGGCAGTCCTTGGGCAAGAATTGGAATCTTCCAAAAGATTCATTTAAGGATCACAAGGGTGCTTACCATCCGATATTCTTCGATGATTGGTCACCAGATTTTATAGTTGACGAACCTGTTGCATATATTCCACCACCAATAATTAAGACCGAAGAGAATAACCTAATGCATGATATTACCAATGCAACTTGGCATAGGAAGCTTAAATCGAGGAACGTTAAAATAGCTGAGGTTACTCACCCAAGAACAGCCAGTACAGATAAGGAGTTATCAGTTGTAAAAGGAGAATTTTTGGAGGTTGAAAAAAAATATGAGTAACAAACTTTTGTCAAGGTTAATCTTAGAATTTGGTGTTTTTGTGTCTTCTAATAGATTATCGAAGACTCGCGCAATTGGTGGAAGGCAAGGAATAATCGTGGTCAAATTGGATTTGTGCCAAATACGATTTTGAATCCACATAATTTTGAAGTATCTGAAATTTCAACGTACTTAGGAGAGGTTTCGGTAAAGCTGAAATTAAATAAATTTTAAAATAGCGTAATTTTTATTTGCTTTCTTTCAGGACACAGAATCACTGCCATCTTCAATGAACGATCAATCATCTATGAAGGGTGAGTTTCAAAATAATACTTACTTCCTTACTTATGCAGGTTTTCATAACTTTTATGTTCGTCAGTCAGTTTCCCATTCGTGAACGACTAATTGAAATGTATTTTACCTCAGCCCAAATCTTCCTTATTTCTTTTTGTGTTGATTCCTCTTTGGCTGTTTTTCCATTGCATCGCATTGCCCCGCTACCCTTTCGAATCGAAGCGTTTGACCAATTCACTGACACTTACATCTTATGTATGATGGGCTCAAAAGTCTCAAATCATTATACTTAATAGAATGGAAGCTATCCCAATTTTCCTTCACTGATACGGCATTTTGTTGTTACAGTAGAAAGTAAAGCCTGGGAAACTGTTAATTTAAAAATCTATCACAGTAAACTAACCACTCCTGTGAAGAATTTGGTTGTCATCCACAAGAAGTTGGCCTAAGAATTAATGAGCATAATTTTTTAAGGCGAACACATCTGTACGGCAATTTTGTCTTTGCTCATGTTTTTATGTGATAATTCCTGAAAAGCCTGGTTTACATCAGCAGCCGGTGCATATAGCATTTCTTCTAATAATTGACCTTTGTATTTGTAGGTAAGACCGTATAGGTTTAGGATGAATTCCTAATTCCGCATCCAATACCATCACTGCACTCCTCGTAGTCCTGAGGCGTTGCGCTTACAAATAAAACTTATCCAAACGATCACTGCACTTAGAAATAGCCGAGACGTTTCAAAGTAAAGGCCCAACTATAATAGTCAGAAATTCAATAAAATGATCGGATGGACACGCCATTAATACCAGAGTCTTTAGTCCTTTAGTTGTCTTCCATTAATATTTGCTCACTGAATTAAGCTGAAGTAAAGTGACATTTGGTGAAGAAAGAACGAATAGAAAAGATGGTTCACTTTACTTGTGATGTGGAATATGGTTGATTTCTTCAATTGACTTCTCGGAAAGCTACTTTTCATCGGCTTATGACATACCGATTATATTTCTGCCTTGTTAATATCAGTTCTATTACCTTGTATGCCTGTTTCTTAAAATCTAAGAAACGGACCCTGTTTCTACTATTCGGTTATTTCGTTTCTCCGACGCTTCATCAACTCTTCCAAATAAAGGAGACCTGTGCTTCTTTTTTAATCATTTCGACAGCCTTGTATAAAATGATCAAAGCCACCGATTTATCGAAAGCTTTTGCTATTGAAAATATTTAATTTAGCTATCGTATTAAAATTGTAAGAGGAAGTCTCACCTTTTTGCTGTCCAACTTGATTTTTTGCTATGCATAAAACAAACAAAATTATTTCAAATATTTGTTTTTTCTTGATTTCAGAAAGTGGAAAATCTGGAAGAACTTCATTATATGCCTACGAAATTGAACGGGAAATGCCCAAGCAGGTTCTGCCCAGAAGATCATTTAGTGAACCTCTGCCACCACCTCCTCCACCACCGCCACCAGGAGGAGACACCCCCCCAATAACTCCAGTAAACACTTTTCAAAAGGAGTTGGCATTAGCTGGAGCACTTGTTGGTAAGTAAACTCGTGTGGTGAATTGTACAAAATAATTCTCTATTGAATGGATAAATCATTGCGTTTGGCCTGATGTTCATAAACAGCTTCGTTATTTAAATGTAGGTGTAGATTGCATGGGAAATATAAAAATATATCCAGACGTATCTAACGGTACATGCATTATGTTACACAGACCAGTTGCCATTGCCATTATAATATACATATAAATGGTTTGCCTCTAAAAAGTTTTAATGGTCACTGACATTCATCGACTTGATTAAGAGTTAACTAGGAACAGTTTAGTTTTATTTTGACTTATTTTCGTTACCACAAGTTTAATTAGTTGATTGCCCGTGAAGTATTTTGTTGTTAACTTGTTTTCACCTTTCTTTACTGTCTCGTGCGTCGCGTCTTGTTGTCTCGATTCTTTTGCCAAAAAAAAAGGTTTACTTTGGAAACCGGGTATAACTGAATGTAACATGTAACAGCAATTTAACGGTAAGTGTTGTGGCGGTTAAAATAATAAGCACCAGGTAATTTGCATGGCACGTGTCTAGAAATTAATTGTGATTATTTTTTTAAAACCTTATCTTAAGACGTTTCGTTTACATATTTTATAATTAATCATTTAACGGTAAAATTTTCAAATGGTGGATTGTCTTAAAAGTCAAGAAGTGTCAAATTGTCAGCTGTTAGTTTGACACACTTAAGTGACATCCAATATTTAAAAATATCACCAACACTTTGGTATGATAGGCCTCGGTTTGTGTGAAACGAATTTTCCACACGCACGTGGTCACTGATTTGCTAATGCAAATTGAATGTTAATGAATTTACACTTAGTTATAATATTTGATTATTTTGACAATTCATGCATTCGACTTGAATGTTCAATATTAAAATTAATTTTTAAAAGATCTAGGGTCATCGGTATTCATATGTATGTATGTAGTCGTCTTCCTATAAGCTCAGGTTTTAATAAACTCGAGTTTGTATCAATGTCCCTTTTCGGTTTACGGAGATACCGTTATTTATGAATCTCAAAATGATTTTTGCTCAAGATATTAAAGATAATTTTAAGAAGCTGTTAGATTCCAACCATTTATTAACATTCTCAAAAATTCCAAAAAATATCTGTACTGTATACTATTTATAATCTTAAGATAACTTTCCATCAAAAGAAGAGTCAAACAACTGGATCACATGAATTTGCCCGTGTGTTAAAGTACTTTATAAGCAAAAAAAAAATGTTTCTGTTTTTAATTAGTCTCTGTGTCAAATTTCAAAACCACATTAAAACACAAGATTCAAATTTGTAGCACAGTGATCCTACACAGGAATCTCATAAAGACTTTTCCTTTAAGAGCAATTGCCTGGTCCTCAGTATGCTAGTTTTCAACGGCTATAGAAGCAATGTGTTCAACTATAGTTAAAAACAGTTCTCCGAAATCCTAACATTCCTCACATGTTGGGGAGCTTTTTAGTATATATTGCCTATTTGTTCTAAATTTTATTCATTTGCCATTTTGTTTTGCAACCAACTCCTTAACCAATTTTGTTTCTTTACCCTTTACAGCAATGAGAGCTCGCAACGATTGTGACACTGAAAATTTAGAATCCCAAGACGAAATACAAGAACAACTCCGTCAATCGATGCTTTCACGAGAAAAACGCAGAGATCTAGAAATTCTAAAAACTCCACAAATATTCATCGAAGCATCGTCGACCAGCAAAGAAGTTGAAGAATGGCTTCGTAAAAAAGGTTTCTCCAACGAAGTTATTAAGAAACTACATGGTCTTAATGGTAATGAATTATTTGCTCTACCCGATGAAACTGTTGATGGATATTTCTGCAAAGAAGATAGCAAGCGATTGAAATCACAAGTTCTTTTGCAGAAAAAGTTTAGTGGGGTGAGTGGTTAGCAAAAAAAAAAAGATAAACACAAATTTATAAATTAGTGTGTATTAAAATATGATAAATTTTTATTTTGTTTCTTTAATAGTTTAAGACGACTCGATCAAATGAATTGCAAGCAATTTTAGCCCGTAGGCGACAGAAAGCAGATGCAACTATTCCTGAAGAAGCTGAAGAAGATTGACAATGAGAATATATAAATTATTGAGTTGAGATATTAAAATTATAACTTTTACTTGTACATTTTTTTGATAAATTATATTTATTGAATATGCTGAAAACTATAATAACTATGGACTTTTAATTAAGTCCGTAAGCAAAACTTTTTTCTTTACAAATCTTGTAATTTTTCACCAATTTTTATATTGTATTTTATATTTTACATAAAAAAGTACTCATACGCTGCAGTGTACCGTTGATTCAGAGAATGATTAACTACCAAAAAAATTTGTTTTTTAAAATAGATAAAAATTGAATGCTATATAGTAGAATAGTATAAGGTATATCGATTTCTTTGTTCTGGTTTCGTTTCACTTAACAAAAAATTCCATATCAAAATGCCATTTTAAAAATATTAATTTTATATTTTGACTTTTCCATACTAACCACAAAACAATTCTAATTAATCCATGCTTAACATATTGTATTAATAATATTTTTGTTGAGTTTTTTTGAAAATATTAATTTAGAAAAATTAATTATGTACATACATATATACATATGTATGTACATTACAACCTCTTATTATTAAAACTTAGATGATAAATTTTACGTATAGAAAATTGTAAATTTGATGTTTTCAATTTTTAGTCGAGTCAATGAAGGCAAAAAAAAAACCTATTACTTCGAAATTTTGAGGATAAGATCCGATATGTTGATTTTTTTTGCAAAATACTTGTTTTTATACAGAGAGAATCATAAGACTCAGAAAACTCATTAAAAACCTTGTAACTACTGCCACGAATAAAAGTCTCTTCTTGTCTTCTTATCGAATAACCGTTCTCAAAAATAAGTTAGGTATACATTTTAGTTCAGAAAGCTGTTGGCCGAAATTAGAAGACTGGTCCATATTAGCTGACTCAATTAACTGAATAAATATTTTTGAAACGTGAAAATCGTAGGAAAACTTATAATTTACATTTTATTAATCGAGCATTCAACTAAAATACAAATATTAAAAGAATTTATGACCCCATTAAAACTTTTCACATTTTAAACATTTGCAAAATTTTTAATTCGGCAATCTTTTCATTTTGTTTACCAACAATTTTCCATAGATTTAATCTATTGGGTACCTTACCTACCTACCTCGCTACTTGGATAAATAAAATTTCTCTCAAAACCGGAACAACAAATCAACATACCCATTTAAAGTATCTCAACCAAAAACTTACATCATTACCATGAGAACTTCTCAACGCAATATTGTAAAATACAAAAAAAAAAAAAAAAGAATAACCATATAAGAAAAACAATAACAAACGCAATTAACAGCCACCTGTTTTATCCAGCAAGTCACATTGATTCATCAGCCGCCCATCACATCACAGATAAAATCTTCCACCGTGTCATTGAGCCGATCTGATATATTTTTTCACTTTCACTCAAACCAAATGATCTAACAAACAAACAAAACATAAAAAAGTAAAAACAATAAAAATCCCGCGCTAATTAATCGTCTGTGATGCGAGATCCCATCATCACAAACGGAACGAGACAGAGGCATCATCATAACTTTGATCAAAAGTAAATATTTACAAACCTCGCCCCTACTGTAACATGAATGACGGCAAATGAATGAATGGAAATGGACTTCAGCTACTACGAGACTGCGACTTGACAAAAGCTTGTCATAATCTCAACAAAAAAAAAAACTCACTCAATAAAACCCCTTTCCTCTACTAAGCAGTATCAAGATATAGTATCTAAAGCTTCTACAGTCGATACTGCAAAAACCGAACATCTCTCAAAACCCCATCAGAGTAGAGTCATAGGAGGTGAGTATCCGTATCAAAGCTTCATACTACTATTTCCACTATGTACCGCCGCTGTTAACAAAACTTCCAAAAATGTTACAGTTTAGGCTTAAAAGCAAACTGTGGTGTGATATTGTCTTCGTTTTCTGTAGCAGCTCAAGACTATTTATTTGAAGGTAGAGGGACAACTTCGATTATAAATACATACGACGACGATCGCCGCCGACGGACGACTTGGTGGTTTTTCCGTTAACAAGCTAATAGCAAATAGCTCTGTACGCTCTCTTGTTTTTCAATCCAAGGAGGAGGCTTTGACGGATTTTTTTTTCTTTCATTTCGGCGAGTTGTTATAAATATCCAAGAAATCCATCAGCAAGAGCTCAGTAGTTTAACACCAGCGTATGGTGGTTTCTTGTTGTTCGAAATATTAATTACCCATAAATAACACAACAGAGCTACTTTAACTTCGCGGGAAGTGAATTGTGATTTAATTTTGGTCGACTTATTTTTTTGGTTTAACACATTAATTGCCTTGCGTGTATAATTGATGCAAAGGAAGAAGACGTTTTTGTTTTAATTTTTCAATAATTATTATATTGTTAAAAAGGAAAAAAAACAAACAAGATTGTTTAAATAAATATAATAATAAAATAGTGTTTGTAAGATAGTTAAATAAAATTACGTGAAAATTAAATTATTTCGTTGAAGTGCATAAAAAAAAGTTGGAAAGATTTATTGAGGAACAAATAAATAAATTTCCATTGATTGAACAAATATTTTTTTTTTTGAAAATTTTTGGAACGTGTTGTTGATTGATTGGAATAATCTGGCAGATTATAAAATAAACTATAAGGTGAGTGATGTGACTTAAATATAAAACTAACGTGATAATAAACCTAATTTCCATTTTAAAGTCATTAATCTGAACTGCTTGCAATACCTGAGGACTTTTAATTTCAATTATTTCATTTCATTAAAAGGACATAAAAAAAATAGTTATATTTTTGAGTATTTGAAATACATTTTTAAAACAAAGAGAAATCCCGATTTAATTATTTTTTTTGTTCTTATGCCAATAATTCAAAACAATGTTTATCATAGACTTTCTAAATTTCATTTTATTGTCAAGAAGCAGGCCTTTTAATATTTTCGGACTTTAATGATTTTTTTCAGCAAATTTTTCGAGCTATTTAAATTTTTTGTTACAGTTTAAAAAGTGTTCATCTTTATTAAAAAAAATATTTTGTTTTTACTCATTCTTTATTTTACTCAAGTTGGGTGTTTTTTTAATTAAATTTACAAACTTTACACCTATTCACTTCTTTTTTTCAAACATTTTATTTTCAAAATTCTACTTTACAAAATTTTGCATAGAGATGTTTTTGAAAAACAAAAAAAATTCAGCAAGAAGAGAATTTGTCCTGAAAGTAAATACGAATTATTTTAATTTAAAAAAAAATATTTTTAAACAGAATTTTCAACCACTTGCATGAATCTAACAATTAGATTATTTCATATAGGATACTTAAATCAAAGGATACGGATACTCTTCAAGTCATGTGAAATTTTATTTTTTTTTGAAGCAAGTTGATTTTAGTTGTTCCTTAGAAAGCAGGGAAAAAATCAACACAATCCGACCGCTTGACCCCAAATAGTTTTAAATAAATAAATTGAACAGATTGAAATTTTCAAATTGCACTTAAGCACAACAGTTTGATGGAGAAAAAAAAATCTTACTAAAATTTGTAATTAATTTTACATGCATAGGTTATAGTATATCAATTTTACACGGGTACAACAGTGTAAACTGGGCGATTGCAAAAATGTAATGACTGCTAACTTAATAATTGATCATTGCGATAGTTTGCGAGTTAGAAGCAAATAAACAGGAACAAGTTTTAAAAAATTTTTTTCTTCATTTTTCTTCATGTTCCATCAGTAAATTTTGTTTGGAAACCCTTAAAAAATCAAAACCACAAAACGAAAACCTTTTTCACTAGGCTATATACAAACCACCGTAAATTTTCTTCAAAATATAAAAAAAAAGCTTTCCATTTGGAGGCTCTTACACACTTAATTGATCTTTATTTTATACTTTTTTAAAATATTTTTTAATAATAAAGTTTTGTAATGAGAAAACTTCATATTCATATACATAAATCCTTTTAATTTCAAAATGTCAGTCACTAAAATAAAAGTAGGTACGTTAAAGTTAAGGTAAATTGGTTGTTGTTCAATAACTCACTATTTTTCAATAAACAAAAACTGCTACGAACTTTACTAGATACACAAAAAAATGATTATTTTCGTTTATTTTGCACTTTAAAAACTGATTCAAAAACTACTCAACCGAAATTTAAAAAAATATGTTTAAACTACTTACAATAACAATTTTTTTTATTCAACTGCACATTCTGGATAGACTATTTTTCTTAATAGTTGGATGGCAGGATCTTCATCGGCAGCAAAAAAATCTGATTCACTTTGGGGTCCGTCACCATCAAGCAGAAAGTAAAAGGTTGTAATAAGAGTGAAAAGGACTTAAGACGCTTCTCTGGTGCACAATTACCCTTCGGTGACTTTTAGGGGACATCTATTCTTGTTTTTTACTTGTTTGTGCTTTAAACATGTCCATGATTATTTATAGACTTTCCATTTCAAATCACGCAGTTGTCTATCGAATTCTTTTTCAAAATCAACCAACGCAATATGTAAATCTTTTGAAGGAGGTTGATATTTTTCAATTCTAATTCTTTTATGCTGGAATGCTCCTATTTTTTATTTACCCCAAACAAACCCACCCAAATACTGTGGTTTCAAATGCAGGAGCAGTAGCAAAGAGTACAATTTATGAAAGTCAAGTCTTCCTACCTTTACCATTTACCATTTTACAACTATTATTTGTTATTCATCCAATAAACTATCCATCTAAACTTACCAATTTTCTCGAAGCTCTGCTTTTCTACTATTTATACAGTAAACTGCAAACATCTATTATTATTTGACTTAAGGGCCTTAGTTCAAAAGCCTTCAGCCTAAAGGTATTACAAAATTATATTTGGATTATAAAAAAAAAAAAAAACACTTACTAAAATTGATTAGCCTTGAAATTGTCCAACTTCGCATGTCTGCAAAAGTTAAATGCCCAACCCAAAGGCGTCGTCATTCGGAAAGCAGCGGCATTTATAAAACAGTTTATCTACTTTATCCATTACAAAGTACATAAATAAACAAAAAAAACACATACTCGTAACTTAACAGGCTTTTCCAGCATTATCATGACTTTTGACAAATCTCTTGAACAAATCGCCCCCATTCAATAACTGATCTGATTGGCAGTTCTTAATATTTTTGTAGGAATATAAGCATAATTTATCCATCAAGGTAACAAAACTATAGTTTCCTTATTCTTTGAATATTCATGAACCCAAAGATCACTTATAACAAAAACAAACAAATTATATTTAAAAGTTGGTCAGGCCTATACTGCCTGCAGTAGGTATAGGTATTGTTTAGCTCTTTGAATCTATTAATTGGTGGCAATAAATCATTTCGTAGCAGGCGCAAATAGAAAATTAAGATAGTCTCTCGATAGTCGTGCCTGACGGGCTGCTTATTTCAATTGTTTTTAAAAAACGGAAATAAATTACTTTTCCAGATCACTTCAGATATCTTTTATGCATATTAAAAAGGCAGGGCCGGTTTTAGTTCCATGAGGATACGATTCAAACTTTCGATGGGAATTTAATGTTCTAAAACACAATTGTTTTAAAGTTATGCTAATAAGTAGTATATTATGAAAAGAACTGAAAAGCATATACAACTGTTTAAATTCCTAACTCTAACGGCCAGTTGTACAGTCTCGTTTTCACCTTGGTTCAGGATTTTAATTCATTTCGGCGGATATGCTGTGGTTTACCGGTGCGTGGTTCAAACTTGGAATTGGCGCTTATTACACACCAGATCCTTGAACCAGATTTAAACCTAGACTAACTAACCGAATTTGGAAGATAAAATGTGCTGAAGTACCGTTTAAATATTTGTGTTACTAGACCTTAAATTAATAAAACAACAATTTAACAACAGCTTAACAAAAAATAAGGATAATTATTTTACCTATCGAAAAGTATTTCTATTTTTTTTTTGTGTAATAAATCGGTCTTGAGATATTTAATAATAAGAGGTTGCCTTTACAGAAGCACAAG
Organism: Syrphus vitripennis; assembly: GCA_958431115.1. NCBI lineage: Eukaryota > Metazoa > Arthropoda > Insecta > Diptera > Syrphidae > Syrphus > Syrphus vitripennis. Next base: position 32,005,769 of record OY288108.1, read on the forward strand.
TGAGTTAAAGTCAAACGATTGCAATTTTAACGAACATAGTTTTGCAAGACTAGAAAAAAAAATATGCCGAAGGGCCTAAACGGACACAGTCTGGCCATTATTTAAACGACATGAGAAAAAACAAGCAGCTCACACTTAGGCAAATCGCCTGAAGATTGATTGATTTAACAAATAAAAGGTGAAAGATTTTGTTCTGTGTTAGAGGTTAATGGTTCAAATTTATTTAAAATAGAAATAGATAGGTAAGATACGTCAGTTATGTCTGCATGCCTGCATTTTTGATGATGATGGTTTGATCAATCAACATTAATTTGTAATTTATTAAAAGAGAGCGGGAACAGTGTGAGCCTATATATGGGATATTAGTCACATTCATTTAAAATTTTATTTCAAACAAAAAAAAAAAGCGCAAAATGCGTTTTATTGTTTTACAAAATAATTGAATTTTTGACCTTGACCGTCTTTTTCTAATTCCAATGAAAAGGAAAAACATTTTAAAGTTGTAAAAGTAACTTCTTTTATGGCACATTTTTTTATTGTTGTTGTAAGTTATTTAATTTAATGAGTTTTGTCCATTCTTTCATATCAAAGCATTCAAAAAAAAAAAAAGTGAAATTGACTCAAGTTGCACCTTAATTCGCGTCCCACACACTCAAGCTCATATACACTCTATATTATTTATGTTAAGGTACGATTTAACTTTTTCCAAACTCTGCATTATGCAACATGTGTAACAAATGGCAGTATGCATATGCATTCATAAAGTATATAGTTTTGAGAACGCCTTCTCACTTAAAGTTGCTTTGGCTAACTGTACTGCAAGTAGTGGTCACTGTTGAAATGGATCATTAAGTTTTCTTGAGTAAAAAAAAAAAAACAAATGTTAAGGCTTAAAGTTTATTTCAAGTGCCTCAAAGTCTTTACACTGTTGGTTTGGCATTACGAAAGTTGTAAAGTATTTTGTAAATACAGGATATTTTATTAAGTGCTGTCAAATTGATTGAAATGTTTAATTGTTGTTTTTTTTTTCGAAACCACTTGAAACTACTTCTTTTCTAGCAATCAGATTTATAGTATGTTCACACTTACCTTTCGAGTTTTTATCGGTATAAAGTTGAATTGAATAAGAGAACAGATACCAATTATTTATGTAGGTCCTTATCATTGAAATAAAATACATAACGATGTTTTGCTATTTTTAAAGCAATTGATACCTTACCATAAATTGACATGTCACTAAAAGTGGTTATTTTGGATTTAAATGTAGGTATACCTACAGTTGTAATTACATAATGTACATATATCTTTAAAGGTTAGAAAATACTTTTTGATTTCCTCTGTCAAAATAAATTATTCCGAAAAACCTAGAGATATTCTTTGAATGTATTTTTGAAATCAAGACATCTTGTGGCAAATAAGTGAACTACAAATTAGTAATCATGAAAAGGAAAGATATTTGAAGGAAAAACAGAGTCTTATAAAATGTTGTATTTATTAAGAAATTAGTGAAGTTTTGAATGGTTTTAAGTGTCAAATCAATTGAAGAAGTAAATTTGATGTGTGGAATTCATATTATATTAAAAGGATTCAAGCCTGAAACCCACAACATAAATGCTGGTGTGCCACAGGGCTCCGTTTTATCTCCGACCCTCTTTCTCATTTTCATTAATGATCTCCTGTCTGCAACTACTAATCCATTAAATTGTTTCGTAGAGGATAGCACCCTTAGCTTTTCATATTCGTTTCCAGATTCACATCCCTGTTCTTCGGACGTGGAAATGAAACGGCTGAATATGATAAGTACATTAATTTCTGACTTAGACAGCAATTTACAATAGGGATTAAGAAATCGGGTAGAATTTAATGCTTCGAAAACTCAATGCTGCCTGTCATTATCTATAAATGGCACTTGCATCGAAGAAACTTGCGATTCTAGGTATGTGTATCACAAACCATCTTTTGTGGAATGATCACAGACTTAACGTCGCAAAAAATTTCCATGTTTTGTTATTGAGTGATAAAAAAATTGGGTGAAATATTGCAACGCAATTCTAAAAATGATTTATTGAAATTAGACAAGCTCCATATATTTTTGGCTCCATTTTTCTTTAGAAAGTAAATGTGTTCACTGGTCTAGCGCCCGTAATAAACTGAGCAAGTCAAAAATTCATTTAAAAAAGCATACTTCTTACTAAAACTAACTTACTGACTCTATGCGGTAAATCATAAATTAATGCTAATAATTTTCGGCCTAAAAAATATTTTGTAATGAAATTCAAATCTGACTAGTTTTTTATTAAAATAAATCAACAAAATCTTGGTTAATGCATCATATTGCTATATTTATTTTGTTAAAAGCCTTAACAGTTTATCTGCATTAATTAAATTTTTAGTATGTTGGGGGTCATTTTCTGACCATTAATATTTCTTACCTAAATTAAATACCTTAAACTATTTAAATCGACCAAGGTTTATGAATATAAAGTCATACGTAATATGTACTCATAGATACAGATACTCCATCTAACCTTAGATTAGTGCATGCTTTTTTTGGTTTAACATAGTTTATTTTGCGAAACATTTTACATATTTCCCATTTAATTAAAAAAGTCTTTATAAATACTTTCAAACTCAGATACGAGTAGTAAATTTATTTATAGCTCTCCTTCGTTAAATCAGCATACATGAGAATATGGAAATCGAATGGAGTCAACATTAATTAAGTTATTAAACTTCAACAGTCCGTCTTGTCATCCATTCAACTTAATTATTTTAGTTTGACCGCAAACATTTCAAAACTGCAAAGTAACTCAAAATTTATTGTGAGACTCTTTAAGACATAAATAAATTGGTTAAACTTAAGTAATTATATAGTTGATCATCTAACAAAAAATATCAAAGAAAATCTTAAATTATTTATTGATGTTGTTTGTTGCATCAAATTAATTCCACTTGAATCATTTGTTATGATTAATCTTAATCCAGAGTGCGCTAATACTTTTTTTTTAAATCCGACTGTTATTGAATAAATTTTAATTTCGTAATTAATTAAAAATTCATCAATAAAAAAAAACAATCGCTTCTATTTGAAACTAATTTATCAATCATTCGATCAATATATGTATTAAAAAAAAAAAAAAAATGAAAAAATGTTTAACAACATTGTTGACAGCTATACTGATGGTGAATGATAGTGAATTGTTAATAGAGTTCACACGTTTAAGCAACAAAAACAAAAGTAGCAGCTAACCCGACCTCTTTTACCATTTGAAGTTGTATTATGCAGTCACACCTTAAGATGCAATAAATAAGATTAAGTCCAAAAAAAAAAACGCCTTGACTTCAAAGTGAATTGTATAAATACCTCCTTTTGGCTTTTTCAAATGCTACCGTTTGATGCAGCAACAAAAAAAAATCAAACAAATAAAAACTGAAATGATTAATGTCAACGTTAAACGAATGAAGAGGAATTCCCAAGAGTTAAATCATCCGCTTCTTCCACTTTGGGGCCAATCGGAGTGCATTTTTGTTTGTTTTTAAGTTTATTGTTTTTTTTTTCTAGAGGAGTGGTTGTGAGATTGCAGTTTTGAATTTAAATACATAGATATAATTGGTTTTGATCTTCGGCATATTATTGTGACATGCATGCAAATTTGATAGTTAGAAAGTAAAATTTGTATAAATTGCAAAAAAATCGCAACATGTTAATTGGTCATGAGAGTTGTTATTAAGTGATTGTTACTTTCATAAAAAGTCTTTTGTGTTATACCGGCAATTATGAAATTTGCCCTAAAGAAGTTAAAAGATTTGTTGAAAAGAAAAGTGACCTTTTTTATTTAGGCCTGTACTAATTATGTATGTTAAAACAAAACCCTTAAAGCTGTTTTTGGTTTCGATATTCTGACAATCCGTTGATTGATAGATTGGAATTACATACATAGGTATAAGAAAACATGATTTAAATAGGTACCTTTTGATAAGAAATACTCACTGATGAATATTTACACTTTTTTGACCCATTATTTTTTGAATTATGTACATATATATTTTATTTTAAATTTGAGTTTATTCGAAAATTTATTTAGGTATTACTTTTGCTTTAATTACTTACATTTAGTTTTATATGCAACAAAACAAAAAAACTGTAAGATTTTCAATATTTTCTATATTTAATTTTTATAAAAAGCTGATGTTTTGTAAATAATTTAATTTTCTTGTACCACGTGATTCTTAATTTTTTTTTAATTTGCATCCGACTTCAAATTTTATATTAACTGTTAGAAGACTTTTAAGAAATTTTTGTTTTGAAGTTGAAATGCTCCAGAAATTTAGTGAAAAGCTTCGTATTACAAAATGTTAGCTTTCTAAGCATATTAAATAAAGATAAAATATAAAAATTATTTGAAAAATACTAAGGGAACAGAAAATTTTTCTTGCTTTATTTATTAAAAAAAATTTTTAAATAACTTTATTTTAAAAAAAGCAAAGTATTTTAAGCTTGCATTACATTTTTATTGCAAATTTGTCTAACCGAAAATGTGTTTTTTAATTAAAATTTATACAACTCTGAAAAGGTTGTAAGGATCATTTTTCTAATCTTCTACTAAGTTTGTATCTTTTTTAGACGTTGTTTATAACTTTGAATGTTTTTTTTTCTTTTAATTCTTTATTTTTTCCAATAACATCTACACATAAATGCACTCTTTATTCACACATATTCAATAAATAATAAAAAATTTTTTGAATTATGTACATTTATATTTTATTTTAAATTTGAGTTTATTCGAAAATTTATTTAGGTATTACTTTTGCTTTAATTACTTACATTTAGTTTTATATGCAACAAAACAAAAAAACTGTAAGATTTTCAATATTTTCTATATTTAATTTTTATAAAAAGCTGATGTTTTGTAAATAATTTAATTTTCTTGTACCACGTGATTCTTAATTTTTTTTTAATTTGCATCCGACTTCAAATTTTATATTAACTGTTAGAAGACTTTTAAGAAATTTTTGTTTTGAAGTTGAAATGCTCCAGAAATTTAGTGAAAAGCTTCGTATTACAAAATGTTAGCTTTCTAAGCATATTAAATAAAGATAAAATATAAAAATTATTTGAAAAATACTAAGGGAACAGAAAATTTTTCTTGCTTTATTTATTAAAAAAAATTTTTAAATAACTTTATTTTAAAAAAAGCAAAGTATTTTAAGCTTGCATTACATTTTTATTGCAAATTTGTCTAACCGAAAATGTGTTTTTTAATTAAAATTTATACAACTCTGAAAAGGTTGTAAGGATCATTTTTCTAATCTTCTACTAAGTTTGTATCTTTTTTAGACGTTGTTTATAACTTTGAATGTTTTTTTTTTCTTTTAATTCTTTATTTTTTCCAATAACATCTACACATAAATGCACTCTTTATTCACACATATTCAATAAATCTTAAAAACCAGTTTTGACATCAGCTCTTTCAAAAAAAATCTAGTAGGTCCGGTATAAAAAATTACAGATATTTAAAAATAAATAATCAACTTGTGTTGAAAAAATAATTTGTTTTAAGCCAAGTGCGATGTATGACTATGTACTTCTACTTTAGGTCGTATTAAATCGATATTTTTGTTATCATCGCCAGAATCATTACTTAAAAGAAGTATTAATTTATGCATGTAATGTACCTATATGTACATATGTAAAAATAATTACATGTAATTATATCTATATATAGATCAAATTTTGATTTAAAAAACACACACCCCTTCTAACAAAAGGAATAAGCTGCCATAATATTTTTTTTTTAGTTTGTCAAAATAAAACAATCTCAAACAAAATGTTTGTCAGGGAACAACAACTCAAAACCCTTTGCTTAAACCGCCTAGTCCTTCAGGTAATCATTCTTTTTTTACTTCATCCATTCATCATAAAATCATTCATCATACAAAATTGTTTTCATTTTATTGTTCAAATTTTCTGATAGAGAATTTTATAGTTACCACTATTCTTGTTTGAGATCATTAGATTTTGAGATATTAATCAGTGTTCAAAGAAAAAGGCCTTTTTATCCGAAAACTGGCATATCGGTGAAAAGGGCCGTTAGAAACGAACAAAAATTGAAGCCAAGATAATAAATTCATTTTAATACGCGTGGTAGTGGTTGAAACGGGTAAAATTTGATCATTTTATAAAAAAAAAGATATATATTTCTTCTCAATACAGAATTCCAAGAATCGTTTATAAAACTAAAAAAGTTTACCTTTTAATTTTCTGTCTGAGTATATTCCTTACAACTCAAGTTCAAGTCCATCTTGGTGATTAATAATTTTTTTTAAGTGGGTTTGTCAGTGAAATTTTAAATATTTCTTTTTATGATTACTGTAAGTTTCATAAAGAAGTACATAGTTCATAGATTTTTTGAGGCTCCACTTCGTCACATCAAAATCGAGAAAATTTAATACCATCCGAGTTAACTTTTTTTCATATTTTTTGTAGTGGTAAAAATGTAAAACAACAATTTGAATCAAGAAGCTGCCTAGTGTTGGAAAATGTAATATCGAGTAATCAAATCTAAATTTAATCTTTAATCATTATGGACTTATCCGTATCAATAGGAGATAAATAAGAATATAGTTGGTTCGTACGCCAGCTCTTTCATATTATCTCAAAATTTATAACCTACTTGCAATTGTTTGAAATAATTCCAACATTATTAACGTCCATACAATGTAATGTCTCACATTAACATTTCACTCTATTAAAAAAAAAATATGTATAAATATTAATAAATCGAGCCAAATAAAGTGCTGCATAAGCAATCAATTGATTAAGATAAGTTCCAATAGAAAAGGAAAAGAAAAAAAAAAAAACAAATGCGTAAACATAACATGCCACACTTTTAAGGCCAACTGCTATGCTTTAATCATAATAATATATAGGTATATCAATTACCATTTAATGTTGTCACTTATCAACAAAAAAAAAACATTAAATACTTTTTTTTACCATATAAAGCCAGGTGTAAAAATTACAGGAAGAAACCAGCCTATGTCTATTAAAATGGGTGTGGTAATTGTAACTGTAATATATAGCAACATATCAAAAGGAATTTTAAATTGCTCTATTTTAAAAGAAAAGTGTTTGAGTTTGTATTTGTGGCACCATTTAGTGTCTAAGTAAGGTGTATTTTTTGCCACACGAACATAATTAATTTTCTTAAATAGATAGATACATTTTTATGATTTCTCTTTAAAGAAAAAAAATTAAAAATGCAAATTTATCAGAACCCAGAGTTATCATTCACTGATTTGCAATTTCTTCAAAGAAAATAAAAAAACAAGCTTTGCCATATTATTGGTTACTTGGCTGCAACTCGTAAGTTTTTTTTTTTTTTTTTTTTTTTTACATAAACTCATTCATCATTCAGCTACGACAACAGGCTGTCCATATCCAGCAATAATCAATGTATCGCTCTTCTTTTGTCAAACTTAAACTGACAAGTCACTTGACACTAGCTATGCTTTCTTTGCCCAAAATGGTCGTACAACAAGTTTTTGTTGTTTGTTTATCTTACTTTTTTTTGTCTATTTATGTATGTATGTATATTTGCTGAATCAGGATATTGACTTGAGCTGTTTGTATTAGCAAATGAGTAATTAAGCCAAATATGTTTGTCAACATTGTCGACCGGAGGCACTCATATCATTTTTGACATAAAGTTATGTTGATGTAAAAAAGCAAAAACAAACAAAAACTACGTAATACATTAAACGTAGAATAAGTTTCACTCTTTTGTTATGTTGATGTCATTTTATGTGTCAAAATGTCTGTCACTCTATTTGATTGCTCCTTATTTTAATTTGCACTCTAAATATGGCGAAATTGACATTATCAGACTTTGATCCGCCATCATCAGAAACAAAACAATCAAAAAAAAAAAATTGACGTACTATCGAAATCAAAGAATTCCAAATTCCAATTTCACCATTCACAACACCGCACCACGCCGCCGTCGATTGGATAACAATCAGCTGGATTAAATACTTGTTAACGCGCCGCCGCCGGCCGCCGCCATTTGTAATGACGATACTTTGACAATTCGTTAACTCTCTATAACCAAACCAAGCTCTAGGAGGCAACACTTCCAAATGAGCTACAAGAATGGTAATTGCAGGTGTGATTAAATACTTAAAGTTTGTTGGTTCAGTTGCAGCAATGAGAGATCGTGTAGATTAATTGAATCAAATTTGAAGTTGAACGTTCGCAGTTTCCTGAAAATTGTAAGTTAGTTAGGAGTTAGTAGCAACAGCGCAGCACCGCCACCTGTCATTTCACAAGTGATCGCATAAAATGACATAATTGATTGAAATGCAACAACAACTATACGAGTACATCGATTGCGAGTGCGCTAAGTATAATAAGGAAACACTAATGAAACACTAATGTTAGGTGGTGTAGAGAGGTGTTGATGCGATGTGTTAACATTTTTTTGAAGTATAATTTACTTAAGTTTATGGAAATTTATTTTGTAAATGGATGCACATAGATAAATGATACAAAACGGAAGAAAGTAAATTTGTGAATTCCCTGATGTTATCTGTTTTGAATGGATCCTTAATCATTTATAGTTTTAAATGCAACAGCTAAGACTTAATAGTAAAAATGGAGTAATTAAAAAATACCAATGATCCATAAAAAGGTTTAACTTCGTTTTAAGATTTAAATGTTAAAACTGTTTAATTAGACCTGCAATATTAACATAAAAATTTAAGCCCCTGGGAAATTTGAGATGAACCTTATAGGGACTAGAAAGCGGCGACTTTTGAAACTAATTGCAAATACGTTAAATGGCGGTAAAGATAGACAGACATAGAGCCAGTTTGCATGAGTTTTTTTTTATTTCTATTTAGCTTCTATTTCGTGTTATTGAGAAGATTGGGACTCATAAGAGGATAGAGCACTTCAGCTCTAAACTTCCATGGACTTACCAGGAAACTACATTTTTACAATTCTACAATTATTTTTATATAATGCAGACTTAACAAGAAACCATTATTTCTGTACCTTCGAAAGTTTTCTTTTATTGAGGAATTCTTACGTCCGCGTTTTAACAAGCTTCCTTAAAATATTTTATTTAAATTAATCTCGAAATTATATTCCAGTTACAAATAAACTTTTACCTTTAGATTGTCTTTGACATTTCAAAATTGCTATTCAGAAATTATAATTTTTAATTCAGTTAGCACGACATAAACTGATTGGTAAATATTTAATGTACTTTCTATCTAATCTACTTTATTTTAACCGAAAGTTTTAGTGTTCACTGAATACCCAAGGTCCAGCATGCGATATCCAAAATCTACAAACTTAACTCGACTGTGCAGTGGGTACACTTGTCAAAGTAAAATAAATAATTGGCTGTGATTTCTTGCCCCAATGGCATTTTTAGAACAGAATTAATTTTAAATAAGCTTTGGTTATTTGTTTAAGACACAAAACCACTGGTGTGTAACATACTCGTAAGCAGGTACTTGGATATTCAGATGTAGACAAAATAGAACAAAATAAAGAAAAAAGTTACCTTCATAAGTGACTTCAACAATACTGCGATCAAGGAAACATTTAAACAGTGTGAGAAACTATTTTAATTGAACAGTTAAAAGTGTATGTTTTTAAGATGACAAAAAAAAAAGATATTGTTAGATAGGTTTTTTTCCAAATTTCTTAAAAATGTTGAGGAAAAAGTAAGTGTTGGTTAGAACTACATAAAAAAAATTATATTACAAGATTTCATTTAAAACTATGAGTTTTCAACAAAAACAAATTTTAATTCTAGTCCGCTCAACCATTTATGAGAAAATCGAAAGCAAAAGGTTCATGTTTGAGAAATTTTTTTTTCACCAAGTAGTTTAAATTCTTTTTAAAAATCCACAGAAAAAAAATCAGCGGTTTTACGATGGCTTAATTGTTATATTTTAAATTTGCCTCTAGAAAACTATCGAGTGGACGCCAGACAAACTTGGTTTGATTTAGAACTCGAGTTCTAACTGCTTAAGAATCTAAAACTTTCTTTATGATATCTGTAGTCGCAACTCCAAGTAAAAGCCTTCTCTTAGAACTGCACAAAATGCTTTGAAAAAAGCAAGGTTCTAAAAATTTTACAATAAAATGTATTAACGACTTAAAAAAATTACTAAGGTTTTTTAGGAACAAGATCTATTTAAACATTGAAGACATTTTATCTGTAGTTTTATGATGATGCAATTTTCTTAAAAAAGGATTTTCACACTTTTATTTCTTAGACTGATCTCCGAGTATGTAAATTGACCATTTTGAAACAGCAATATCTCGTAACTGAACTTTCGTTTGCATTTTAGCAGAGTCAAATATGGACTTTATCTGGCACTCCCACCTAACACCTTGCCAGCCACCATGATATATTTGGGTATTTACGAAGCGTCTCGCTAAATATGGGTTATAGAGAAAAAAGTTTCATAACAACAATAAACATACATTTTCATCAATTTTTACCAAATATTTTGCCTGTTTTAATAAAAGTCTATAAATTCATTACCTAACTTATCTAAAATTATGTAAGTCTCACACCAAAGAAAATAACCCAGAAGCACCAAATAAATAATAAACCCATTAATCAAACTGTCCAATAAACAATTTATTTAGACAAGCGTAAAAATCGTCTATCCATTCTCGTATCAGCTTGCTAAATTTATAAATCAAAGAATTTTTTTGTTTATGTAGAGCAGCCATCAGCATCAGAAGTTAGCAGTTCAATGGCTAAGAAGGCCCAATTATGCGGTTATTTTCTATAGCGACATTATTGCCTTAGCAAACATTTAACCAATTAATATACATAAACACATTTATGTATATATTATTATGTATAATAAATGAGTTTATGGAAGGCACATTTTATAGAAGCTAGAAATGAAAAAACGATTTTTTTTTCTTTAAAATATAAACAACGTTGACACATCACGACTCGACACTAGTTCGAGTTTTGTAATAACCTTTAGAGCCGTTTAAGGTTAGCTATACTTTGTTTGTGTTGGCGGTATGAGCGCACATGCAGCTCCTTGAACAGTCAGAAAGCTTATTGTCAGCAGCGCAACAAACATAATTTATGCACAGAAAAATGTAGCAAATCGATTTGCACAATTATTTAATTGATTTAAGGTACCTTTACTTTTGAATTGTTGCAATATTATATACCCTAGAATCAGTGGTGGAGCTATAACAAAGCAAAGCAGGGTTTTCAATGGGTAGTACACATCAGAGAGAAAAAAAAAAATTACAATCCAACAAGATTTTTATAAGGTTTTCATTCAAGATGAAAGTCGCATTTTTACAATGAAGAAAATCTAATTGATCAAAGGTTTTTTTAATTTTATAAAAATTCTGTACATATTTTGATTTCTTTTAATATAGGGAATTGGGGATTGAACCTAGAATCTTCCTTTTCCTAGCCTCTGTACCTCGAAAGTACAGACAATAAGAGAAAGATATGTTTGGAAGCTCTTATAATTTGCATTTGTAAAGATAGGTTTTGTTTTTTATAAATTAACTTTTTAAAACAATAAGAATTTCGTATTATTAGCGCAATGGCGTTTTAATTTTTAAGTTGTATTCTACTGTTTTTCTCACAGCGAATTCTTTTCCCAATATCCAAATATGATATATCAGTTTGATGAAATTTTTTTCTCAATGTATCAAATGAACAATAAAAAAAGTGAACAAGTGAACTAGGATGTTATCTCATATGGTTCTTTATGTTGGTACTTGGTACATAATATCTCTGGAAACTATTTTATTTTTCAGCATGATCCAACCCTGAATAAAAGCGATCAGGCATAGCCAAGAATATTGTTTGAACTAGGAACATATGCACATAATAGAAAACGAAAGCAATTGTGTGAATTTTATTTCTTACATTACCTCAATAAATCGTGATACTTTGGGTTTTGATCAGAGGTTGAGATTTTTTTTTTAATATAATATATGAATTACAGAACATAATAAGCATTTTAAGCGGATATATTATCTTATGGAAACAAAAATGAATGAAATTTTTGTTTGCTTACGATAAATGGAATGGTAACTGCAAAGTGTTTATTGTATTTTATTTATTTACACGCAGATTCTCCAATCGAATACGTAAAGCGTTTTCGCCATCATTTTAAATATTTATTTGTATCATCTGATAAGCCAGATAATTGATATTCAGATTTTTAGGCAGTGTCTTAAGAAACAATATGAGGACGGATTGGCTAGAGTAATGTGTTTAATGCATAAGGTTGCCAGGCCTTAAAGTTCAATTGCGATGATTGAAAACACGAAAAAAGTAGTTCTAAGATTCTGTATGTCGGTCTGCCTGTCTGTCTGTCTGTCTGTACCTTCGAATTAAATACAGAAGTGGCTTTCTTCAAACTTGGAAACAATGTTTTAAGGTTATAACTTAGACAATTTTCCATAAACTATTTTATCAGTACCGGAAAAAAGTCATTTAAATCGTTGAAACCATTTTCGATTTAAATAGACAGACACATGTAATTGTAGAACCCACTTTTCTCGCATTTCCTTTCTTGGCAATACCAGGATTGATTAATAACTCTAATAATATGCGTTTACAAGTAATTGGATGACATCATTTTGGAGATACGGAACAAAGTGTATAATTCTTCCAAAAGCTAACAAAACCATAAATGCAAACATTTTTTGATGGAAAGAAAATACGCTCACCAAGCACCGAAACTTCACTTTTTCCTTTATTACATTGGACTTGAATTTTGGTTAGGAAAACATTTATTTATTTTTTTTTATGTATAGTGTGAATATAAAAACTAGTCTTCGGGGTTGCAATCCTCCCAAAAACGATCTTTTTATTTTGAGTTTTACTGCGCAGATTTAGTAATTTTTGTTTTAGAAAAATACCTAAATAAAGTAGTGTTTAAAAAAATATATATTCCCATCACGAAAAAATATATATCTAGAGGAAGGTGAATAAACATTTTTCTGTTTCCACTTTTTATAAACTTTTTTCTCAACTTCCTTGAAACTAAATCGTTAAATGACTTAACACAATTAAATATATAAAAATAATTTTTTTGTATTTTGTTTCTTTTTAGGTAAGACCCATATATTAAGTAAGTCAATAAAAAGTGTGATTCCCAAATACAAATTGTCTCACTTCCAAAAACAAAATTTCCATAATTATCATTTTACATATTTAAAGTGTTAAATTAATTAAATGTTTTTAAAACCACTTTGAGGCTTAAATTTGTTTTTTTTTTTAATGTTTTTGCTGATGTTTTGATAACAAAAAAGACAGATGATGTCATATTATTTGTTCGCCCTCCGTCAACTTTATTAACAAATCGCAAATAGGTATAAAACCATGTACGTTTTGTTCGCCAGAAGCTGACACGAAATAAGTTCATGAGAACAGATAAATCTTTTCCAAATCGATTTGATTTCGTTCAATTCGTTCTCCTGTAATTCTTTTATAATGACGGTTTCTTAAACGTGTCTTTTCAACCCTAAATTATAAAACCTCTCTAATTATTAAGTTAGCTACGAATATTATTATTCCTAACGATAGCATCACAAAATGATTCAATTGAAAAAAAATAGATTTGCACACTTATTTGCTTTGGTAAATCTGATTAGACACGATGCCAACACCCAACATTGATCATTGCGGATTAAAATGTTTACATCACCCATTGGATTATCAACTCTGTCAAGTTCAAATCAGGTCCAACAAGACTTGCACGATGGGGTTATACTCGTATTATTACTTTTTTTTTGTATCTTAAGCAACCAAAAACATAAAAGTCTTATCTGAGATGCTTTTACTTTCAATAAGGCAATGCGTCTGGAAAACCAGATAGGCAGAAAAAAGGAGGATTTTTTTCATTCCGGTGGCCATATTACGAATTACGAACTACAAATCAAGCTGAGACACATGCTGGCTTTATTTTTTTTTTCTTGTCCAGGCTCGTGTCAATTCATTTAATCAGACGTTGTGGTTAAAGTCACTGTACAAAACCAAGAAACAGCAATAAGCACAGCTAAGTGTGTGCGGAATATTTATTTTTGAAACCAGACAAGTTCATCCAGACGAGAGGCTGTAAAGTGTAGAAAGAAAGTCGCCATCAAAATCCAGTCGGATGGGTAAATGAAAATAAAAAAGATTACCTCAGGAATATAAGTGATGCAATTTTTGCGGCAAAGTCAAGGTCGATTAAGAGGTGTTTAATACAGAATACAGTGATTGGCTTCTGAGCTCGGAATATGATACCGGTTGAAAAAAATTTGCCTGGACTATGATTGCAAATATCAAGATAGATAAGGAAAATTTATAATAGATATCTATTAATATTTTTTTTATGCATTTTAGAAAAACAAGTGCAGTGAGTGATGAAAGTGAAATCAGCTCATAAAATTACGGATATACATACAAAACACAGCACGCGTATGGACAGTGGGTTAGATTATAAAAACGGAGAGCGTGAAATCACTTTTTTTTTGGCAAAGTAATTTCACCGGTTTATCTAAAATTATAAAACTTAACCCCTAATCCACAGAACATTGTACTCTTACAGCACATTTTTGGAAGTATAATGGTCTTGCAGAATGTAGTTAGGGGCGTGGGGTGGCTCGGCCTCGCGGCGGCGCGCGGCGGCGCGGCGGTGCGTGGGGCATTCTGCAATATTTTACTATGAGCCGATCGTCGAGATATTTTAGCCATCTACTGAAACCTCCTCATTTATGTTCTGTACTTGTTGGAAATTGTTTGTTTGCCTATCTCAAAGTCGACGTGTATTTTGGTGTCCAGGGAGCCTATTCTGGTTCTGTGAAATAGTAAATCAAAAAATAGTCGCTTTCACTTTTTCGATTGTGCTGTGTGTGTAAAAATCCCATTCTGATTCAGAGAAAGAAATTGTATTACCAAACACTGAACCATCTTGCGATTTGCATTAAATTTTATTTGCTGTGTACTTAGTTAACATTATTTTTCAAGCTAAAAAAGTAAAATATCAAAATCTTTTCCATACGGAAAAGTTCCAAGTTTTAAGAAATTTACTCCATATTGTTTAGGCTGTAGGTCGAGGTACACACAAACAAACAGAATTCCGGAATCCCCATTTTCGTACTGTCAGGTTTGATTAATATCTCAAGTTCGATTATTTCAGGAATACAAAGCTTGTCCCATAGTAAAAGTCGCAAGTACAAAAAGATAGAACTGTTGAGTTGCTGTGGATGCTTAGTCACAATTATTCACCGTCAAAATAATATAGAAACCTATCTGAAATCTTAAGACCCCGGATTTCTTGATTTTTGATCGTCAGAAATATTCCGCCGCCCTATTAAAATGAAAAAAATAATGGAGCCAATTTTCAATTTTCAAATGCTGAGTTTTTTATCTTGATTTTTCCTCTATCAACATGACAATGTGTCAAAACTACTCTCCATCCAATTGACGTACAAATGACTCTTCTATTTACAAAAATGTACTGCATAAATTTGACTAAATATGTTTCCAAGTACATTAAAGCTATTCGTCTGTCAAATTTGACATCTGATAATAGCGAACCATATTAAACCATTTATTAATTCATTTTGTCCCACTATAAGGTGCGGCAAAATACAACGGCATAAAACTCCAAGTCATTTCATTTTTCATTAATCATTCATTTAGAGGAGGAAAAGCTTTATTGAAGTGTAATGCGAGAGTTTTTAAATAATTTGTTATTTTATTTTTGTTTTTTTTTATCAATTGAAAGTGCCAAACAAGTTGGATTGCATGTTAAATTTGTGAACATGAGCAGGTAATTTAAAGAAAAAAAAACCATAACTTTTCATTCGGAGCCAGGAATATTTTATAAACATTTTAGATTTTACTACTGACCGTAACCCTGAGGTATGTAAGTGAATATAATTGGAAATAGCATCTACATGAACAACCCTGCCCTGTCTGTAACACCGATGATGAATATTTTTTTCTTGTTTATTAATGGAGCAGGAAATGTATATGGAATCATTTTTAGTAATGGCAAAGCAGTTAATGCCTACTCTTGACAGACGTGGTTTGGACATCAACTGTGTTTAAATGATGGCCTCTAATTGAGTATAGGTATGCCGTTGGGCAACAGTGAATTTAAAATAATGTCTACTGCTGTAATTTAGTATAGTGAGTGGGTAAAAATAATTTTATATAAATGAAAGTGATTATTTCGGCCAGATAAGTTATCATAAAATTTGTTGCTAAACAATCTCAAATTAAAGGTTAACACTGACTTCTTTAGGGGTTTTTCTTCGTTTTAGAAGCCAACAAGTCCATAGACTCTTCAACACCGAAGCCAAAATATTTACTTCACATTCTCGTCCAATAAAATCAAGCAATCCTTTTCCGCGCGTAACCGTTTTTCTTGGCGTTATCTCCTTTAGCCTTTCAACAACAAATTTGTTTGGTTATAATGTTTTTGTATAAAATATTTTTGCATTCTGTACTTACCATGGCGTATTTCTTATAATTTTGTCAGAAAACATCTCAAATGTATAAGTCCAACATTTTCCTGGAGGAACTACATAATATGTTCAAACTGATGGACAACGAAAATACATATCTCCTGCCTTTTACGACTTTTTTCTTTTTAGTCAATGAATCAGAGAAAGCCAAACAAAATGTGTTTTTTTTTTTCTCTGACTCATTTTGGTAGCTTGACTTGTTAAACTGATTCAACAAATGAAGGACATTTTTTTTTTTTTGACAATTGTTACGGTTTTTCAAAGAAGTTCTGTCTTGGCTTAAAGAAAACGTGATATCACAACCACTGATATCCGCATTTTCTCTGACAGCCAAGCTGCCATTAAATCTCTTGATTCTGTCACCAGTAACTCACTGACAGCCCTCAACTGCCGATCATGTTGGGTGCCGGGCCACAGGAATATTAAGGGCAATTGTAGGGCTGATGAGTCATGAGTAATTGGAGTCATAACAGAATACTGTTTAATTGGAAGACACGCAGAAAGGCTGGGTGTTTTCTCCAACTTTTGCAGAAGCTGCATGGATGAGGAGGAGGAGGAAACAACTACTCATCTTCTCTGTACATGCCCTGCTCTATCCCAAAGACGTAGGGTTCATTTGGGAGAATACTTTTTCAACGACCCTAGTGATCTTGCTAACAAAAACGTTAACAATCTCTCACGCTTTATAAGAAGCTCCAAATGGTTCAACGAGTAGAGGAGGGAAAATCTCTAGATTCAATGGGCCAATCCTGGCCTAAGTGTGTCGGTTCGTACTGACAGCCACGTCAACCTAACCTAACCCACGGTTTTTATCGTGTTACAGAAGTAATTTTCACTTGTTAAACAAGCATAGTAAAGCATGTAGTTGTTGACTAGTTGTTGTTGTATGGCAGTTAAGTCGAAATAGAGCACAAAATTGTTCTTTTAGTGCATTTATTAAAAAACAACAATTATATAAAAAATAACGGTAACGACGAAAAAAAATTTACATTTTTTGAAATTCAGAATTGCAAATAATCGATCACTGAAAACTAAATAGTTTTATCATTTTTAGTTTTAAGAATAATCGGAATTAGTAAATTTTGGTCCTTTTGTATATGAATTTTTATGTTTGATTATTACCTGTTTTATGGCCCAGATCTAAGTTATTTTAAATTTTCTCAACACCTTGAAGAAATTAAGAACATTTCTGGCTTTCAAACAGTTATTTTTTTCGTACATAATTAAAATTATTATTTCTCTTAATAGATAAAATATTGAAGGTATTTTTTTTTTGTGTGTTAAAATTCAAAAAATAAATCACAATACTAAATTTCCATACCATTTATATCGACCTCCCATATATTGAATGAGGTATTTCATTTTGACAGCTCAATCTAATTCTTAAGAAATGTGGGCAGAAAATTAATTTTTGAACATACAAGAACCAAATATGATGTGATCTCATTAATTCATTTCTTTAAACCAATTTGCACCCATAAAATATAGCTTGTTCAAAAATACCAACCATTATTGAAACATATGGCACAGAAAAATTGTGTGTGTGCCCACAGAAACTATAAATGGCAATTAATTTGTTCTTATTGGAATATCTTTTTTTTTGCAGAATTCTACGGCTTTTCGCCAACATTTTTGTACAACAAACTTGTCACCCGGCTTCTTGTTAACTAAATTCATCTAGATTGATGGCAATTAAGAGAGAGAGACAAAAAAAGTAGCGATCAAATCGCGTGCATGATTTAAATAAAATATTCTTGCTCAATTCGACGCAATTTTTAGTGCCATTGGTTATAAGGTTATAACTAGTTTTGTGTGTCTTTGACTCGCAGTACCAACTGGAAAAAAAAAATACAAAAATTACTTCTGTAGTGCAGCAATCTGTGAAGTTATGCAAAAGAAGGACACCAACAATCGAGTCAAACTAGAAATTATTATTATAGTTATAGCACGAAGGTGTTTGGTTTTTTTTTTATGGCACTATAAATATAGGTGCTGGTGTTGATGGTTTTTCATATTTGACCCACTTTTATGAAAAGAATTCTAAAAATCAATTTGTTGGTAATGAGTCCGGTTTTCGAAAGCAAAGGATGTTGAAATTTGTATTTTTTTGCTTCCTGTCAAATGATTTGCAATCTTTTCAACATCGTAAACATATTTTTGAGTTTAATTAATGTTTTAATTTTTAAAGAGTAGGGGAAGGCTATCGGTTTTGAAATAAATATTTCTTTTGAAATTTTTATGAAAATAAATAAATTTTTAAATGAAATTATAGATACCCGAAAATCGTGGCACATGAATTTGAATATGAAAATTTGATTTGATTTGATTATGATGGAACAATGTTTGGAACAATGATCCAAATTCTTAATATGGGTTTCGTATATTTTGTCCAAGATAGTATTTTTGACGTAAGGGGTCCCTCACATTGTCTTTCTTATGTAGCAAAATGCAGTTTAAAAACAATATTATTTATTCCAAAAAAATGTTGCTACTTTTTTTTTTGAGTTCAATGCTTTTGAGCAATTTAAAAAATTAAATATTTTGCTTCCTTTTTTTAATTCCAATTGCATATTAAATCCTGCAATAAAACGCGCACAGGAATGGTTGACAGTTGTAAGTCACTTGGGCCCTGAGTTGCCACAGTTATTATAGAGTTATTATAAGCAGTCCAGCATTTTAACCAGATAATCTAAAATTAAGTATTTTTTATTTTACCTTGTATCTGATTTATTGCAACTTCATTTAAACCATCACATACTAAATCAACCCATAATTTATTTTAAATTTTAATTGCAAGAATTAAGTTCATGTTAAAACCTACATAATCTAATCATACCACAAAATCAAAAACATGTTTTCCCATCGAAATTCCTGTACAACGTGATCTTGTTTCAATTATTACTGATTTCATAGATAAATTAGTGCTTTTCCATTTAAAAGACAAAAAAAAAAAGGAATTAAAAAAAAATATCGTGCACACATTGTAGCAGCTCCTATATAGAATTCTAAATCTCAATCTAAACCCCATTCTAATCACGTTCGTCGCTTATAGCTAAAGTTTATGTCATAAAAGTGCGAATGCTCGACATAAATCATAAATTAATCGATTCAATTTATTTATGTTGAAATCCCAATCAAAAGACTTTTAGTCTTATTAAATAACAATCTTTTGGACAAGCACTAAAGACAACAAAAAAAATATACATAAGTTGAATGATTAAGACGCATACAAAATGCATGCGACTTCAAGCGACTTCGTGCTGGCTGATGATGATTGAATGGTTTTTTGTTTCGTTCTTGGGAAATATACTATATGCATCAACATACCACAGCCACTGCATAACACAGGTGTCTTGTTGTTCACCCATCGAAGAATTCAATTTTAAATCGTTTGGAAGCTATGCGTACCGTACATACAATTAAGCCCACGAGGACACTCGCTTCAATATGGACGGACGAAAAATAACTAAGTCTATATTATTCATTTTGCTGGATGCACATACTATAGTCTTAAAATGAGAGTTCAAACAGCAAACCGCTATCTGGTTAAGGCTTCAACATTTCAACTTTGATTGACAAGAAAAAAAGCAAAGTGCTCGTAATAAATTGGAGGCTTTTATTTTTCCACCCCTCTAACCTCGAATGCTTACCTCCGTCATATCACCACAACGCATATTTGGATTCAAGTCAGGAAAACCAAATAGCAACAAAAAAAAAATTGTTAAAAGTATTTCAATTTGATGTCGGGCGACCTAGAAGCTTGATACGGAAAAACATCTAAGCTGTATGCTGACTGCTGACATGCTGGTGCTGTGCTATACACTTTTTAGACCAATATCCAGATTGTGGCTTAATTGGTTCGAACGATTTTTTTCTATTTGCTTTTTATTTCTGGTTTTAATCTTTCAAATCGCTGAAAGTGGTCAATAAATTTAGAAGAGAAAAAAATATTTCCTTCTTTTGAAAGGTCTGCGAGAGATTTTCTTCACTACCGATTTTTTTTTTTGTTGTTGTTGTTGGGTGATTTATTTATGATTGATATGTTTGGTGTGCATAATTTTTGTGCATGCGTTGAGATGATGTCTTAGCATTTCTATAGAGATAGTTGCTATCAGCTATATCATCTTTAAAAAATGCGGATGCGAACAGTTAACTCGTGAGTTGAATGGTTAATGTATTGATATGAAAGGCATTTCAAATTATTAGTTTGATGTAAATCATATGTATGTATATTAGAAAGTGGTTTTCCACTGACACATCCTGTTGTAATAATTGTTTTTTAATTTTTCAACAACCTGCAAACCATTGTTCTCTAAAAACAAAATCCTCGTTTGGTGGGCTTGTTTTTGAAAGAATTTTTAATAACGATGGGTTTGGAAACCTTACTGATTATCAATAGAAATACTATTCTACATTTAAGACTCACTTCTTGCTCCTAAAATAATTTTTTTTTTAATTGTCATTTGGAGGCCGAGAGCATCGATCTTAGCAATTAATCAATTTTTTTAAGAGAAGTGATTTTCTTCTTGGAGATTGTATGTTCCCTAGCAGGGAAAAATAACTATAGATGTTATAGAAACGTTACTACCAAAACTCATTTATCTCGATAACTGCTTTTAAAAATGTGGAGAAATTTTGTCGGTGTAAAAATATTTTTCAGAAAACCATAATTAATGTTACCTTTCATAAAATCGAGTTTTTGAATTTTTTTTTATAAAATCAATTGTAATATTTTTTAAAGCAATAAGCGCATTTTTTTAAAAATCTAGCAAATCAAATATTTAGTTTACTGCTTTATTTTTTTGCTGTCAAAATAGTACCTACCTATTTTCTTACACAATAATTTCCAACAAAAGAAAATGTTTATTTTTAAGATACATATACGAATCAGTAAACCATTATTGAATACAGAATTTTTATAAACCAAATGAATTAAAAATCGTGACCACTGGTGATGGGATTTTGGTTAATTTTTTTTTTTCAATAAAGACTAGTAGAACCAAACACTATCAAAAAATATTTATTTAGAATTTTTCCAAGTACAAGTTACTTTGTAACTTATATTGACTCGTCTAAGAATTTTTAATCAAGCAATGGCCAGTAGCAATCTATTAAATGGTATTTTTTGATTTTAAAATCCAAGACATTTTTTTAGAAGCAATCGAAGCAGTTGTAAAGCAAGTTTAAAAGATCAGAATAGTAATTAAATTTTTATTGATTTAGTGTATGCATATGGAGACAGATAAGACGTATGAAAAGTTCGATCTAATTAAGAACGACGCACGCTGCCAATCATTGCAAGTATTTATTTTAAAAACTGTAGAGTGATGTTGTCATATCATCTCGTCGGTAAAATTATCTTGTTTTACGCGTTTAAAAATTAATATCTATGCATATGCAGGTAGTTACATAGAAATTGTGGCCACCTAGCTAGCTAACCAATTATATATCGATAACTTGCAATGTTTTGATCTTTGGGTAAAATATAATTCAATAATTATTACGAAAAGATGGAAGAACATTAAAAGCACACACTATGAAAAAATTACAAACTTATGCAAAATAAAAAAGCTGCAATAAATAACACAAAGAAAAGATTTCAATCTTTTTTAAAATTTTTCAAACTTGTTCTGAAAAAAAGGGTTAGGCAAAAGTGCTGTAGATATAACCTACTCCATAAGCTTAGGGTTTCAAATAAAGTTATTGGCTGGTATCTATTTTTTCAAAAGCCACGATTATGGTCTTCTGGGTGCCTCCCGCAATATGGCCTTTATTTCTGAATTGAAAATGAAATAAAAGATGAGTCATTTAACTATAAAACCAAATGACAGGGCTAAGTTATGGGACTGTTTCAATTTTATTGATTTGTCTTAGGCCAGACAATAATAAAAAAAATCAATGTGCAAATGAGAAACTGGATTAAAAGTAATTCACATCCAAATACCATAAATTCCAATTCAAGTACCTATCTATATCGATTTTTTTTTTGTTAAAATTAAACAATTTATAAAATTATGAATAACTATTGTTTTCATCAACGCTATACGATCTGTTTTAACTGCAGAAAGACTTAGAAATAACACGTCGTTTAAAAAGCACCTTCTCTGAGGGCAGATAGTTCTATACATACCTCAATTTTTTTATTGACTTTTTGCTGAATTAATTATTAAAAAAAATTATATGCAACATAAAAAATGAACATTTAAAAGTTCTTCCTTAAAAAAATGACTGCAGGTTGAAAACTATTTTAAATTTACAAAAATTTTAAACAAAATAAATATGTGAATTTCATAAAAAATGTTAATACAAATTGAAAACAAATTTAAATTAGTGAATTTCATTGAATTTTTAAATACAGATATAAATTATATTCATTAAAAAGAAATGCAAATTAAAAATTAAATTTTCTTCCATTAAAAAATTTTTAAATTTAATATGCTTATAGGTAAGGTTAATATTTTAGGTTAAATTTGGTTACTAAAAAAACCACTATTTTTCTAATAACCAGTTATGATTTTTATTATTCATTTAATAAATACAATATTTCTTATCACAATTATGTATATTTAAATGTAAGAACCTGGTAAGAACCTTATAATGGCTAGGAAAAATGTTTTGTATGAAAGGTACGAGTACATACCCGGCATGAATATTTAAACAACGTTTTCTTAAGCGGACATATCGAAATGCTTGTCAAGAACTCGGATATGTCAACTCCAGTAGTTATTGCTCATGTTACGATAATAATTGTTTAAGTACAAATTTGTATAAAATAGATAAGTTATTTCCATTTCTTATAAAAGAACCAAGATCTTTTAAGAAAATTTTAAACAGCTCCTACAACCAGCCCGAGCGTGACAATGAATGTGTCAAACGCCATCAGATTTATTTGCAATATTGTGATAAAATCATGTCTATATGCACATAGATTCCGTCTTTATCAACCTCGGCTCCCACCGTCACTTCTATCTTCCGCAGCTGTTTTTTTTTTTCAAGGTTAAGAACAAAAGTTTCCATCGAACTAACGAACTCTTACTTTCATTTCATTTGCCATATTTGTTTATTTAGAGCAATTACATATATTATTGAATTAATTGACTCCGGAATAAACTATTTACCATATTATGATGATTGTGGTAGCTTGGTAGTTCCCAGCAAGCCTACATCACCTACCACCAGATATTGTGCAATATATTTTTCAGGATATATCTAGATAGGTATTTCTGTAACCGTTCTAAAACTAACGAAGGTTGTGCACGTTTTTTTTCTCGAACTTACAATGTTATCTGTCAGCACTCAATTCGTGTTGAACTGAATAATAAAAGTGCGGTAATAAATAAAAAATAAAAACAAACACTTTACCAGATGTTTTGATTTTTTTTTTGTTGCACTCGATTTGACCAGCAGTTACACGACAGAAAAAATCAATATCCCAATGCATTGATGGTAAATTAATTTAAAATCGTTATAATGCTCCTATTGTATCTTGTGATTCCGTGCCTAATTTGCTAGAATTTCCAATCGCGTGATACCAAAACTTCACCTCAAAGCTCAAAGATACACTTTTTCACTGGTTGCAGATATTTCAATAGGGGGTCACCACTTGGCGTCATCGATCGGTCGTAGGCAACGTAGAGAATATCCGTGAGTTGCGGGATGCATATCTCCTATACGGATTTCTTCGGTCTGGGATTATCGTCCGACTTCACTCAACTTTTTTTTTGAACCCAGCCATCGAGCCAGCCAGCATAGACTTTTTCGGGACATGTTTTTGTCGTGACTGTCGTAGTCGAGTTCGAGACTGCTCACACTACTCCAAGATACTTTAAGCGTTAAAGTTATGCACAAGATAGATCTTATCTCTAATCGACTAAAAAAAAGATACCCTCTTTTACCTACATATACTTAGCTGTTAGCTATTCCTAGTCACATGGGGCTTACATAATACTGACTAACAGTCGCTCTGGAAATAATGATGGATTAAAAGACAAAAAAGTAGGCTAAAGTTTCTCGCAGTGGCTTCGTGGAGTTTTGTGTAATTAACTTATTAATTTGGTATTCAAGCAGACATTAAGGCGCAAATTGATAAATATTTATTTGAAATTAATGTCAAAATATACAGTATGCGTTTTATTGCTCCCAAAGATTTATCAGGGCATTCGAAGTAAAACTTCTATAAGCACTGGAATTTATGAAGAAAAAAAAAACGAGAATTCCACGCGAGTAATGTGATTCCGTTTTGTGATTGTGCGTTAATGATGAATAGATTAATGAAAGATACAAAGATATTTTATATCTGATTGAATCCATAAATGATTTGAGGAAAAAACACCTCCGGTGTTGAATGTGAAATTATTTTAAAAGGAATAAGCTTTGGGGCTTGAAATGAGATATTAGACAAGATACCTATACTAATGTGTATTTTGAACACAATTTAACTGTACCAACTGATTTACACGATTTTTTATAATTAGTGGTTTAAGTTGCATTTAAAGGTAGGTATACATTTGTTGAGTTAAATTCTTGTATTTGGTAGGATGGTATTTACTTTCATGTTTGATGATGATCAACGTGAATGAGCTCTGAATAAAATTCAACTTGTGCAGACATTTTAATTAAATTTGAAAATTTTGTTTTGTGCCTTAAAAGAGTACAATGTATAAATCATCTTAATTACATATATACATGTACTCGCTCATGATATCAATGAAGGAAACTCAAATAATATTCACACTGCCTTATAATTTAGGTTTTGGAGAAAGTGATTTATGATAAGATTTGTTGATTTTTTTTAAACCAAAGTTAACCATTCTCTAATGGTTCATAAAGTCAACGCCTTAAAATTTTGAGAACAATAGTTGTTGCACATTGAGTCAACAAAATTTAAAAAAAATACATTTTTCGATCGCCAAATTTTTCTTGTGTATGCATATTTTTAAGGGTTACGGGGGAGAAGGAAAATGGGGGTTGAAAAGAAGTTTTTTAAGATATTTAGTACAGATATGTAAGATTGTTTTTATTGCAATAATAGTTTTTGACCATTTTTTGATGCAAAGCAAAAAAAAACACACATATCGTTTTTGGGGCATCACAGGTTGATTTTATCATTTGCTTAAGACCGAGAATAACGGTATCTGCCACTGCCATAGTTCTTATTGTGTCTTTTGGGAATTCTTAATTTTCCGATGAACAGATTTCTTTGAAAAAAATTCAGTAATTTTAGTTAAATGTTGAACTTTTAATAAAATTTTAGAACCATTTTTTTTTTTTTTGATTTTTGTTTTTCTCAAAAACTGTTTATTTGAAATTAGAAATATAATATTGAACACAAAATTTTTGAAAAAAAAACAAATTTTTTGGAATTTGGATTAAAAAACTTGTTTTTTTTTACTACCGAAAACCACTCGATTGATTATGTTGATATTTGGTACCTAACATGTAACTGTTATTTATTAAATATAATAATTGTAACATAAACGTATAATAGTTAAAAATCTTTAGTTTCTCGAAAACGACTCCAACAAACATTTTGAAAAAATGAAAATGCAATGAACATTAAAACAAACGATCTGTCATTTAACACCTAGTGCATAGTGTTAAACAATAAAGGAACAATTGATAGCAATTTTCATTTAACTTGCAGTTTGAGTTTCATATAGGATAAGTGAAATAGGGTGGCCGGCGTGAAATTAGATTCTGATTGATCTTGTACGACGCAAAACCGCAGTTCGGTGGATTAGTTTTTTTTTTAAATCAAATAAGACAACTGTCATTCTCTATAGGTATAGTTATAATCAGTTAACTTCAGATTATATCATCAAGGCTATTATCAAGGCTATAGTCCTTGATAATTCATTTGTTGAAAGAGAAAATATTAATTTTATGAGTTATTCGATTCCTCTGTATAATTTTATATAATATAATATATTTACTTTTTTGGCGTCATTTTCCAACAAATTTAATTTAAGACAAAGGAATTTCGAAAGGAAAAGCTCCTATAACTGAGCCATAATCATATAGCAGATACAATCTTATATTAAAAAAAAAATGTTACAGCACAAATACCTTCTAGCAAAAACATTGTTTCTGATAGTTTTCAAATTATGCTCAACAAAAAATGGCTATTGTAATGTAATTCCACTGATTTTATCCGACGGAAGCTCGGCCTATGCACTAGAATTTAGAAAATCCCATTTCAATAATTATGACAGAAAGGCGTCACCTTATTATTTCTTGCAAATATTGCTTTAAAATAAATAACACTTTTAACAATTTTAATGGTTTTCAATTATAATTATTGAGATACGATTTAATATGTGTACACAACACACGGGGGGTATAGCGGCAACTTAAAGCCTCATACTCCGTGCATCGACCCAACCAGACGGAGCTACCTGCTTACTCGTAAGTTACTATTGGTAATTATTATTGGTTTCTCATGTTAATCAAAGCTTTTAACCACTTGTTTTATGCTGTTTTGCACTTTTTTATTGCAGATCTCTGTTACTTTATGTACAACAACAACATCGAAACAACGATGTATAATTTTAAATGCACACGAATTTGGAATGTTACTCAATTCTCAATTCTGATAACTAATAAATAATCAAAAGCGACAAAGCCAAAAATAAAACAAAACAAAAAACAAACATTTAGATATTATACAAAATAAACAACAAAAAAAAATAACATTTTTTGGGTTTTTATAGCATTGCTTTATCGTTTTTTTTTTAGCTATCGTTTGGTTCATAAATTATCATCATTGAGATAGACTGGCAGGTAGTTATTCACCAGCACAACTAGCATAATATCTGTATCATTCATCCATGAAAGCAATTCTTGGTACCTTATTGCCAACGCCGCCAGTGAAGCTTTAAAATAGGAAAATATTTATGTAGCTATATGGATGCAAAAAAAAAAACTCTTATTGCGCAATGTCAACTAACACGCTCGAGACATTGGCGCGTCAATACTTTGTGGAAAGTAATTGGGTCCGATAGGCGCTAGGACTCAGTCAAGAACATTGGAACCTAAGCTCCTAATTTCCTTTTCGAGAGATTAGTTTAAAAAAAATGCTATCATCGTTAACTGCTAGATTCTATGAGAGACAATGGCCAATTGCATCTAAACCCACTAAAACTAGTTTTTGTTAAAATGCTCACAAATTTATCGAAGTGATAAATTTGTCTAGGTTGCACAGTCACGTCCTTCAAGGTTTGTGAACCATCCCCATATCTAATAATCTGTTTTAAGAACTGAACGAAAAAGTTAAAGCAGTGTAAGTGAGAAATCACAATGAGAGATGTCAAACTTTCCTGAAATTTCTGCCATATACATATACGCATAATTATGCTAAATGGTGTTAGTCACTACACCTTAATTTTTCACAACCGTCTCACTGATATTGAATCAATATGGTGACTCGTCAGTAGAGATCTAAGATATCTAATTTGGACTTGAATTGAAGCTGCATTTAGACTTTTGGTGTAGGTTGTTATCCAGCACGAAGTGTCCAAATATATGTATCAAGTTACAATCGAAAGTAAAGTTAAAAACTGGCGGAAGGATATAGGGCTACCCAAAAAACGTAACGCGAATTCAGTTTCGCTTCGGTCTCATAATACAAAGTCTCGTCTCGGTTTTGCGGGATAAATATGAGGCAACAATTTAATGTTGAAGCTGAAGCTAATTTTAAGCTTTCAATTTTAAGTTTTCGAATGATATTGAACCGAAACAGTTGATTATGATTTTTCAATAGAGACAAAGCTTCCAATATTTTGAAGAAATATCTACTTTGATAGATGCGGAAGTTTCGTTTTGTTTCTGCCATATTGATCTTCTGTTCAACGATTTCCTCTTCTCTCCCTTCCCAATCTTATTGTCATTCGATGAAGATCCAAGTTCTTCTAAAAGAGTAATCATGCGTCGCTCTTGCACAAATCAAATCAAATTGATTAACTTTTTTTTATTTCGAAGACTGAAGCAGTAGTTGATATTGTATTGCTCGATGATGATCGACAAGGTGATCCAGCCGGAATTCTGCTTGTTCGGTGTTGAGTATTTTTTTGATCAAGGAATGTTCTTGATCTGGCTACCGCATCTCAGTTTACATCTAGTTTTAAGTCTCTATTTTCTGGGAAGTGCAACTAGCTATTCTATGAATTTGCTAATAAAACGCGCGCTTTATTTTCATGCTCCTGGAAAGCAGCTATTGTTTGAAATAATTGTTAAACGTGGTCTTTAACAGGATAATGACAATATTCAACAACTTTTTCCAGAGAAACATATAGATTTATTGTAAGGTCCAGTTGAATCTTTCTTGAATTTCCTTCATCCGCATTAACAGTAAAATTCATACAAAAGAGAAGATCGGGAAGAACGATTTTTTTAGATTCCTTCAGTAGACACTTTTCCATAAAAAAAACTACCGGTTTCTAACCAGGCCCCATCAATATTCAATCCGGGCAAGCTATTTTAAGATATCTAAACTCAAACGTGTAGACACGCTAAAGTAGACATCGACCAGACCAGCACTGAAAGTTTAGTCGCGTAAAAAGACAAAAAACTGCCCGATTAGATTAACCCAATAATCCACTTAAGCGGCAGCGTAACAAGCTTCAGCACTTCATAAAAAATGCATCGCTGTCCGCACATTGGTTGTGAGACTGATCTTGGTATAGAACTTAGTTACGTTTGAGGCTATAATACAAGTATCTACTATAACTTAACTTTATCACGTCTTAATGTTTTCTGCATCGCGTTGTTTACTTTTTGTAACAAAAAATAAAAAAAAATATTGTTAAAATGAAAATTGATTGTTTGCATGTTGTGATAGATTGCTACCGTTTTCAAACAACACATAATAACAATGAAACTGTTTGTCCATTGATCGATGAAGATAGTTGAATTGAGGGGGAGATGAGAGATCATTTATGTGGAAACTTTATAGAAAACATGTCAACGCAGATTTATACTATTAAGATATAAAACATTTGAGTTATGTTGTATTGAAAAGGTTAAGCAGATAATGATAGTGGATTGAATTGATATTATAATTAGGTGAAGAAAAAAGTCGATGGCCTCGTTTCACTTATGAGTAAAATATATAGTTCAATATACAGTTTTACGATGTAGTATGACATTAATGTGAATTCATGTTTATTTATTATTTTTTAAATTCTTTTTGTTAGTAATCTAGGTGTTAGCGTTAATTTATATAGTTCTGTTATAATTATGAGCTGAGTTTGAACAAGAGATTGGGATTGCAAGGCAAATTAGTTAGTTTTCAAATCTGCCCTAAAATCAATTCCGTAAACGGAAGCTATATCAGCAGTTTATCAGGCTTTATTCAGAAGTATTATATAAGTCGATAAGCTTTACAGTGGCTAAAAAATAACACTGCTCAGCAAGGTTCTTGTTACAGCACTCCTCCGAGTGCTTAATATGAAACTCGTACTCAGATTTTATCGACGACATCAAATTTTAGAGAAATTGCTTGAGAAAACTTTGTTGAAAATATTTTTGAATAATTTCCGAAAAACCTAAATCGGTATTTCCCAAGCGCTCCTAATCCTACCTCATTAGATTATAAATATTACCTTTTCTCGAGTTTATGAGGGAGGATTTTTGAGTTATATCGGTCATAAAACTATGGGCTTTCGATGAATACCGACTCTAGTCTTCTCTTTTGAAAACTAAGTTCAAATCATTAGCTGATTTTTCTCTACATAAATTAAGAAACGATAATATGTATATGTATGTATTATGATTATTAAAGAAAAATTTTCCCGCGAGTGTAACTTCTAGTACATGAAAAGAAATCTTAATTTTTGAAAAAGGCGACCATTTTGAATAAAAATGTACACGTTTTATTTCTAATACAATTTACAAAATATAATAAAAATAATTTGTTTCTAATCTTTATTTTGTTTCGTTTTATTGCATTTTTAAGTTGTTTCAGTATTTATGGCTAGACTAGGTAGTACCTTTGAGAATTTTCAAAAATTTTGTTCTAAAAAACTACACACAGTATTGTGGTGCTTCGAAAAATGCCAGAAACATTTTTTTTTTATTTCAACATGTAATATCTTGAAAAACTAGACGTGAAAGAGCAATTCTTAGATGAGACTCAAGCTAAGCATATGTAAAAAACTAAGGAAAATTGATGCGAAAAAATCCCATAATCTCAAAAATACCTAAAAAATGTTTTTTGATGCTCTTATACAATATCAAAAGTTCAAATGGATAGAATTTCGGGGAAATAAAGGGTGATGTCCATAAAATCCAAAATTGGCAGTCTTACACTTTAATTTGGAAACTTAAGCCCTATTTTATGTAGCGGATAGGTCAAAAAATAAGGAGCCAGCTTTAATTTATCTGAACTTGGAGTGATGAAATTTTGCCGATTTCGGTTTCAAATTCCGCACATGCAAAACTATCGGAAACAAAGATAAGTATAATTTCTTTTACAAAAAAAAGTGATAAGACAAATAGATTGTGTTGTGATTGAAAAAAATGTTTGGTCACAGTACTGTAATACTAAAATTCGGTTTCTGAAATTCTGTATTGTAAAATTCTGCAAATCCCTACTGCATACTGTATTAAAAATTAGTTAAATATTGATATCAAAAATGTATATTTTGTAAATTATAGAAAAAAATATATTTTCATTATGATTTATATTACAGAATTGTATAAAGTTTGTAGGTGTATGGAATTACACAATTTTGAATTACAGGATACTAGAATTTTTGGTCATGAAGAATTTTTAACACAGAATAATAATTAGTCGGTTCTAAAACCAATTGCCAGATTTTTTGTTTCTCTCCAATTTTTACTACTTTTAACACGTTTAGTTGGTTTTGATTCACATAACGTATAGCTACTCTCAGGCCTATCCCCATACACCTCGTACCACGAGTTCTATTTCTGAAGTAGTTGGCTCATCTCTTAAATAAAAATTAATACAACCCTCCAAAATGTATGTTGTAGTTGTATGACAAAAAATTCCCAAGTTTTGAAAATTGAATTTAATATGACTTTGGAGACATATTTCATTTTTGAATTGCAGGGTTATTTCAATTTTTTAGCTGTCTTTCCTTCGCTAAAAATATTAAAATATCTACTTGCACAAGGTTACAATTTAGTTTATATTTGATTATGTGAATAGATTAATAAAGTAAAATTTCAATTGTAATTACCTACAAACATAACTCTCTGTTGTCGAACGTCAATTGTATATAAGTTCTTTCAACTTTAGGTTTTTAATTGTATTTCTATTGTCACGCCAGAAATGCAAATAATAAGTTTGCGTGACTTCACCTGAAGCTTTCGTCATTTTGAAGTTTCTTTAAGCAAGAACAAATATTTGAAACTTGTAACTTAAGGTTCTACATTTGTATCACCACGAACTTCCAATGTAAGCAACTGGCATTGTTTTTTTTTCGTTTTCTTGTTGTTTTTAATTAAATTATTAACTAATAATAATTAGCATAGAAATATATGTCACATAAAAAAAAGACTGCCATTGTTGTTCGCTTACATATTTCATTTCGTGCATCAGTCAACACCGGTAAATTGTTGCAAACTTAAAACAATAGGATTATTTTAATTATTTTGAAATGCCTCTAATGTCAGTTGATTTATTACATTTTATTTCAAATGAAAGGGAAATCATCTATCAACTTGATTTTTTTTTTTTAATTTTTTATTTATTAATTAATTTCAACACTTAGTTTCAATGTTATATCAAGTGTTAAAGGCCGGAATTAATCGTAAAGAGGCCTTATTATTTTTTTAATTTCTTAGCAAAATTTTCACATAATCTAGGAATCCAAAATATACATATGTATGTAGTTACTTTTGTTTAGATTTTAACAAATCACAATGTACGAAAGAATCATAAAAAATTCATTGATAAAAAGTTTTAGATTTAGGAATACTAATTTCTTACAATTATCAATAGGAGCGGGATGAGGCGCCCTTACATGTGCAGTGCATACATCAGTATAGCCAAAAGTGTTGTCTTGACTTTGTAGACAAAAAAAGTCTTAGAAATATCAGTACTTATTTCAAAAATCAATTTCAAACAATATAAAGCTCCACCAACCGGGCCCTTTAAAAAATTTCGATTAACCTTTCAGACAAACAGACAATTATCTGATTCGGCCCATATGAAATTCTGTACTGTAAAAATAGCTTAAAGCGGAGTCTTAAGCATGTTATTATTTTTATTTATTTATATATAGACATATGTATGTATATACCTAAAATTATAGTTTACAACTTTGTGAGTTAAGTAGAATGTGACCATTGAAAGATTTCACGCCGATATGATATCGAATCGGTTTAATTTTAATCGATACAAAGTGCAATGGTTCACTGATTTTAAAATAATCTGGGTTGCGATCTTGTTGTTAATTGTGGCTTATTAAAAATAAATAAGATTAATTAACATTTCCACTGACTACATTCACAGTAACATATTAGATGAGGGTTTTTTTTAATTCTGTGGGGAAAAATATTATAAACCTAATTATAAAAAACATAAATGCAACATTAAACTAACATAGACGTAGAATAGTTTGAAGAGTAGATAAGTACATATTTCTTTAAATCAAAACAATGGTATTTTTAAGACATCAATTTTTAAGTTATATTTTTTTAACATGAATTTTTGAACAGCTTTAAAAACACACTGTGTAACATTCTTTGTTAAGATGTGTTTTAATGTATTCAGTTACGGGTTACGGCACTTAACAGTCCGCGCGTGTAACTTGCTCGACAGATAATGTTTTTTTTTCGATGACTGATAACAGATATCCATTACCACATTATATAATCACAGTAGGAAATCACATTATTCAATTTTAGAAAATCAACATTCTACCACTAACTGTATTTAGTTAGAAATTTGCTCAGTTATCCCAAAGTTGAAACGCCACCGAAATTTAACTACCACCAAAAATAAAACCTGAATTTTCGATAAAAAAAATTTTGAGATCTCGAATTGTTGGAAATTTCAACGAAATCTCAATGAAACATGAAATTTCAACAAAAGTTTAACGAAAACTTCTTTCACCAATTCGAAAACTCATCTGTTGAAATCTTAAACCGGCCTTCAATTTTAAACCCTTAGTCCATCACAATACTCCAATATTATATATACATTTAGATAACCACTCTTACTACAAAATGTTTTCAATAAAAATCTAAATAATGGCTAATATTTCAAATTCTTTTTCCAGATGACACTCTCCACGGCACTGGTATTGCTGCTTATGCAATCCATACTTTCAACTCATGGAGTTAAAATATCTTCATCTGAATACAATGTTATTCACGAGAATCCAAGCAACGATTTCACTGGATATACAATTCAGCAACCAGAATTGTTTCACGCCAGAGGCTACCCAAGGTTTGTTTGTATTATTTGTATTCAGACAAAAATTGTTCATGTTTTTATAATTTCTTATTCAACTGCAGACCACTTCCCCCACCACCAAATCATTTTGAAGTTTCGTCGCAGGCACCAAATCCATTTGCTGCCTTTGCCAGTCCCTATGGACCAACATTTCCAATGCCTGGTTCTGCTGCTTGTGGTACTGCTCCACCAGCTTGCGGGGAGCTGCCATATCGAACACTAGATGGCTCTTGCAACAATTTGGGAAATCCCCAATTGGGCATAGCTAATTCCAAGTAATGAACATATATCTGTTGGACTGTGTCATGGAGGTTTAATTAAATTTTGGTTTCTTTCTTTCATTTTTCGTATAGATACGGGCGTCTATTGTCACCCAAATATAGCGATGGAATTCAGCAACCAACACGTTCCGTTACTGGAGAGCCGTTACCTAATGCTAGACTTGTATCTTTGGTGGTATTCGGTGAGCTTGATGTTCCCGATCCAGACTTTACTCTCGTTAACATGCAATGGGGTCAAATTATTACTCACGATATGAGCATGCAAGCTGGTGGAACACAATCCAGTAAGTGAACTAATATCTTTCTATTGGCTTTAAAGCCCAACAAAATATAAACTAATTGGTATTTTTTTTGTTTTTCAGAAAAGCATACTATCTCATGTTGTACACCCGAAGGTCGATTGGTTGGTAAAAGCAGTGCCCACAAAACATGTTTCCCTATCGTGATTCCACCCCATGACCCAGCACATTCACAAACCGGCACTGAGTGCATGGAGTTCGTTCGAACTCTTACAGATCGTGATATTAACTGCAACTACAACGGTGGACCAGCCGAGCAGTTGACAGCTGTCACCAGCTACATGGATCTTTCATTGGTTTATGGCAATTCCATTGAGCAAAATAGAGTTATTCGGGCATTCCAGGGTGGTAAGATGATAGTCGAAGAACGAAATGGCGGACAATGGTTGCCAAGAACACCAAACGCTACCACCGATTGTGATGTACAAGACGCTAGTGAAGTTTGCTATTTGGCTGGTGACATTCGTGTCAATCAAAATCCCGGTCTGACTATTCTTCATACCGTACTTCTGCGTGAACACAATCGAATTGCTGAAGAATTGATAAAACTAAATCCACATTGGACCGATAGGATTTTATTCCAGGAGTCTAGAAAGATCAATATCGGACAGTTCCAGCAAATCAGCTACTATGAATGGTTGCCTATCTTCTTGGGTTGGGAGAATATGTTGAAGAATAGATTGATCTATAAGGCGCCAGCTGGAAGTCATGTCAATGATTACGATCCTAGTATTGATCCTGCTGTTTTGAATGAACATGCTACAGCAGCTTTTAGGTACTTCCATTCACAGATCGAAGGAAGATTGGAGTAAGTTTGGGGAATTGATGGGATTCATTTATCGAGCTATCATTTACATATGTGTTTCCTATTTACAGCTTGATTTCGGAGCTAAGATCAGTTCTTGGTTCATTGCGTCTTAGTGACTGGTTCAATCGTCCTGGTATTATTGAGGTTGGTGATAACTATGATTCATTGACCAGAGGCTTAGGTACACAACCTGAAGAGCTAACAGACATAAACTTTGACAGAGAAGTAAGTGCTAATGTTTCTGAAACACAACATAATAATGTAAAAATTATTTTTAGATCAAACACTTCCTCTTCCGAAGAAACATGCCATTTGGTGGTGATCTACGAGCAATTGATATTCAACGCAATCGTGATCATGGTCTTGCATCGTACAATGATATGAGAGAATTCTGTGGATTGAAAAGAGCTTCAACATGGAAAGATTTTACCGATCTTATTGACAACGATGTACGTTTTTTTTTACACAATATAAATTTTAACCCCTAAAGCTTCTTTCTGCTGAATTTCAATAGATCGTTGATAGATTACAAAATCTTTATTCAACTCCTGATGATGTGGATCTGACTGTTGGTGGTTCATTGGAATCCCATGTAGCTGGAGCACTTGCTGGACCAACTTTCTTATGTATTCTAACTGAACAATTCTTTAGAACTCGTGTTGGTGATCGGTATTTCTTCGAAGGTGGTGATAGAATTACTGGATTCACAAAAGGTATATTGGTTGAATATCATAATTACATCGCAAAATCTTAAAATTCTTACTTAATTCCATTTTAGAACAACTTGAGGAAATCCGAAAAGCTAGTATGGCTAGACTGATGTGTGACAACGGAAATCATATTACATCGATGCAACCTAGCGCTTTTGTAACGGTTTCGAAGGCGTAAGTTTTCATGCAGCATACATAGTTAATGTTTTGTATTTTAAAATATTTGTGTTTTGTTTTTCTCAGTAATCCAATTATACCTTGCGAGGAAATTCCAGTAGTGGATTTATCAAAATGGATTGATAGAAGTCCTGAAAGTTATCCCCAGCCTGGTTACGGCTAGGGACCACATCCATCACATTCCAAAAAGTAAAAAAAATGAGATTTTTTGAATGAGGAAGTAGAATAATTTAGTTTAAGATGTACATACAATCAGAATTTCATTTTTGTTTAAATCTAAATGCATAAAGGAAAATGTTCTGTAAAAAAAAAATCAGAATTTTGTATAGAAGCTTAATATTAGTGCTAAATATTTTTAATTTCAATTTTCTGAGTTATTGTAATTATTGAAAAATTATTTTCTTTTTAGTACTTAGCACAAAATGCAAGTTACATATACAAAAGTTTGATACAAAAAGTTGAATATTGTTATAAAATACTCAGTAACTTTTTTCTCACCACAAAAGTATTTTCCGACAGTTTATTAAATTTATTTATTTGTATTTTAAAATTATGTTCGAATTGTAAAATGTGTAAATAAAAATAAAATATTTAAAATTAGTTGTATATGTATTATTGAATTTTTCATTTTAAAATATACAAAAAAAAATATGGAAAATGTTTTTCTCAAGGCGAGGAAATATAGTAAATTAAATGTGATATATTTACTTCTAAATGCTAAATATTTAGTTCAAGCTAATAAATCACAAATTCTATGGAAAATGGGGAAGCCATTTTTAATTGATTGCCATCGTTAGAGTAATTTGTAATTTACAGGGTCCTCACTTATTTGGTTTAAAGATTCAACAAGGCCTTAACTATTTTCTATCAGTTAAATTTTTCTCATTGAATTGAAATTATCTTGTATGAACTTACAAAATCTACCGATTATAAAAAAAGACATGATTAAATTAATAAAATTTTAAATCTGAAATAATTTTCAAAAAGGCATAGAAAAATCAGTTTTTTGCCTTTTTTTAAATTACGATAAAGGGTGAAAAGAAAAGATGAAAAATACACCTCAAGGATTGAGCCAAGATTTTCAAATTTTTTTGTGCCGTCAGTATTTTCTGAGGAACTAGTATGATAAAAAGCAAAACAATATTTTTTCGTTTAATATCAAAACTTCGCAATATTAAAAATTTTTGGGATAGAAAAAAATTGTCAAATTATAAAAAATGCGGATTTTTAATTTTAATTTTTTTTATTATTCTTATTCTATTTTTGCGATTACTGGTATCCTAAAAACAGCTGACAACTTAAAATATAAATCTTCATAACACTTTTTTTTATCTCAATATGGTCTTTCAAAAAGACCACACAAAAAATCTAAAAAAATTTTAAAAAATTATCCCCTTATCCCGAAAATTAAAATCAATTTTTTTTTTGCATGTTACTAACATTACTTTGGGCGAAAAAAAATTGCTTCATTGAAAATTAATTTAAACCCGGTCTTGGCTATTCATGGAAATCTTGAGTCCATGTGACTTGCAACAAATACTTCTGTGGCACAGACAGGAGTTGAACCCCAGACTCTTGCCGTAAAACAGTTTTACTTCAATAACAATCACACCACGGCCTTATAAGAACTTCATTTGACATAACTATTCTTGTTTCGCCTTGGCTTATATTTGCCAATTTAGGGCTGGTATTATTCGTTATATTTTGAAATCATTTCGCAATTAAAATTTTAGGCATTTTCAATCTTTTGAAAAAATACTTTCGGCAATTTCTTGTTGAGCTAACTTTTGATTAAATTATTTCTAAGATTTCTTACATGTACTTAAAATATAGAAATGTAAAACAGTTTAAAAGCTAAATATGTATTACTATGCAAAATAATAAAACGTGTTAAAATAAAATGCAACGCTATATTTAGCAAATAATAATATTTCGAAGAACAGAAATGCGAAATAAATTAGAAAATTTTAACATTCACAGAAAGTATTGTTATGATATTTAATCAAAATTAAAATAATGAAGTTGGTAAAACCATATCGAAGTGAAATAAAAACTTGCTTTTGCCAAACAATTAAAGTCAAAATGTTTTAGTTAATTGCGAAACAAAAAATCGAGAAATAATTATTGCAAAATGAAAAACAGCTTAAACAAATCCGCCAAACGACCCTTAAATGGGTAGAGTCGTTTGGCCTCTTAATTTCAAAACTCATATCAATGAATTTTCATGTTGATCTAGTTTTTATTTTCAGTATCAGTTTTAAACAAAACCATTTTGAATCGGTATCTATAATATAAGCGAAATCACAATATTTCAAAATATAACATTTTTAATTTTTTAAATGTAAAAATTCTGCTCATTAGTATTTTGGAGGAGACCTATCAATCCATTTAGATAAGTCAACTTTGGGCAGTTCTGCACATGGTACAACTGGATTTCTGAAATGAAAATTTTATAAAAATACATATGTATATTCAATTTTTAGTTCACATTTTAAAATATATTTGAAATTAAAGATAAAATCCAAAGAAACCCAAAATTAACTTTTACCTTAATATCAATGTCATTTAAATACTTACAAATTTGAAACGGTTATGAACGCTCTGGGCTGCATTCTTTGAATTTGATTGCCATTGTCACAAATAATTCTAGCTGCAGTCACCTTTCGAATTTCCCTCAGTTGATCTACAAAATCAATTAAACATATTCCCATT
Source organism: Syrphus vitripennis (assembly GCA_958431115.1). Classification (NCBI taxonomy): domain Eukaryota; kingdom Metazoa; phylum Arthropoda; class Insecta; order Diptera; family Syrphidae; genus Syrphus; species Syrphus vitripennis. The sequence goes on from OY288108.1 coordinate 32,044,718, forward strand.
CGCAATACAACATTTTAAAAACCACAAAAAAAACCTTTTTTAACCTTTTGTAAATCCAGTCCTTGGATTGTCATTTTCAAAAAAGTACCGATCACCAACACGAGTTCGATATAATTGTTCATTCAAAATGCATAGAAATGTTGGACCAGCCAATGTTCCAGGTTCAACATACTCCAATGATCCACCTACATTAAAATCAACGTCTTCAGGACTTTTATATAAAGCTTTTAGTCCTTCAATGCTCTTAAAGAAATATAAACTTTCATTTTCTAAACTCAATATAAAATACAATTATATTACTTGGGGATTTATAAGATCTGCAAAATCTTCCCAACAATTGGCCCTCCTGATGCCACAAAACTCTCTTAGATCATTGTATGATGCTAAACCATGATCGCGTCCGCGATGAGTGTCAATGGCACGCAAATCCGAACCAATTTCCATTTTGTTTCTAAATAGAAAATGTTTAACCTAAGAAAGGAGTAAAAAACCTAAAATAAGAAATAATCTGAACTTGAAACTTGTGATTACCTCTTTGTCAATATTTAAGTCGGTTAATTGTTGCTGTTGTGTTCCCATGCCTCTAGATAATGAATCAAAGTTATCATCAATTTCAATAATTTCCGGACGATGGAACCAATCACTTAATCGCAATGAACCAAATACCGATCTCATCTCCGAGATCAAACTTAAAAAATTATACAATTCTCCAAACATTAATTCAAAAAACAATCCAGCTTAAGATAATCTTACTCTAATCTACCCTCGCATTGAGAATGAAAGTGTCTAAAAGCACCAGTAGCAAACTCATTCGTAATAGTTGCATCGACACTGGGATTATAATCATTAACATGACAATCAGCTGGGACATCATAGATCAGCTGATTCCTCAACATATTCTCTCGACCCAACATTATTGGAAACAATTCATAATAGTTTATCTGTTGGAATTGTGCAATCTGAATTTTCCTTGCTTCCTGGAATAGCACCTCATCAGTCCAATGTGGATTCAATTTAAACAGTTCGTCAGCTAGGCGATTGTGTTCACGCAAAAACATTGTTGCCATAATAGAAATGCCTGGCATTGTATTGACTCGAATATCACCAGCTGCATAACAAATTCCATTTGCATCTTCTACATTACATACTTGAGTTGTAAAAGGATTCTGTGTGAACCACGAGTGGCCATTTCGTTCTTCGACTATAAATCGACCTCTCTTCAGGGAACGAAGACGACTATTTGTACCAATTGTATTGCCATACAAAAAGGACATGTCCATAAAACTAGTTACTGCGTTCAATTGTTCTACCGGTCCACCATTGTAGTTGCAGTTGTTGGCACCTTCATCGGTTAGAGTTCTGACAAAGTCCAAACACTCCTTGCCAGCTTCTAAGTTAGCCACATCCTCTGGTGGAATATCAAGGTTGAAACAAATTTCAGGATTTCTTTCAATAAAACGACCATCAGTCGTACAGCAAGAGACGTAACGATCTAAAAAAAAAAAATAAAACGCAACATCATCAAAATGCAAAGCTATTTTTTTCAATAACATTCTTATAGAAGTCTTATAGTGTAGAAGATATAAGTAGTGCAATACCCACGAATAAAACTTGTATGGTGGCGTACACGCATAATGCATTTGTCTGAAAAACCTACTAGACAATAAAAAAAGACAAATTGTTGCATTTTCAAAACCCATTAAAAGTAAACAAAATGTTTCAAATTTACGCTTGCACAAAACACTTTTGAAAATTTAACAGTACTGAAAGTTATAAAATGAGGTTTGCTCTATACAAAATAAGTCATTTCAAATTTTAAAAACCTGTTAAATATTAATCCAATCGCACTTACAAATTGAATTCAGTGATGGTCAAAACAAATTTTTTTTTTAATTTTTTCTCAGTTAACGTTTCCCAGTCAGGAGATTTAGGGCTGTAGCTTTGTATTGCATTATTTTTTGATTTTTAGTGATTGGAAATAATTTTTTTTGAGTAATTAGAAAAAAATTCAAATTATTATTTTTTAAAATATAATTAGAAAATGTTTTCGTCTTATTACTAGTTATTTTAAGAACTGGTAATTTTTTTTTTGAATTTCGCATGAACTTTTTTTTAAATTTTGGTTTTTTTTTTAAATAGCATTAGATTCTTATCATTGTTTAACAACACTTACTTGAATATGTTCCATTCGCCACCCTACTAAGATCTCCGACAGCCATTTGACCCCATTGCATATTCATTAGTGTAAAATCTTGATCTGGAACATCGAGCTCCCCAAAAAGTGACAACGATATTAATCTGGCATTTGGTAATGGTCCTCCGGCCAGGGAGCCTGTTGGTTGATGTATTCCATCGCTATATTTTGCTGGTAAAACACGTGCAAATCTAAACAAAGTGTTTAAAAGGAATACAATAAATCAATGGTCAAATCCGTAATTATTTTTTTAATTGTTTGGTTCAAATTACTTATAATTAGCTAAGCCGAATTGTGGATTATCCAAATTATTACAAGATCCATCGTAAGACCGGTATTTTGTGTCCTCGCATGTTGTTGGTCCAAGATTACAAAAATCCGCAAATGGAAGTGCTGAGATGTTGGGCCTGTCCAAGCCATTATTCAGTGTACTAAAAGGACACGATAATTTGCCCCATACATAAGAAGGGAGATGTCACAACGTGCAGCAATTATAGAGGTATCACGTTGTTGAGTACCGCCTATAAGATACTCTCCTCTATCCTACAAGAACGGATAGCCCCATACGCTAAAACCATAATCGGCCAATATCAGTGTGGTTTCATTCCAGGCAAATCAACAACTGATCAGATCTTTACCCTTAGGCAGGCGATGGAAAAATGTCTAGAATTTAACATCCCAACATACCATCTGTTTATAGACTTTAAGGCCGCCTATGATAGCATAGCCAGGGTAGAACTTTACAAAGCCATGAGAGAATTCGGCATCCCAAATAAGTTGACACGACTTTGTAGGTTGACCATGACCAACGTAACAAGCCAAGTAAAAATAGCCGGATTGCTATCCAGACCAATCAACATCTTTAATGGACTCCGACAAGGGGATGGTTTGGCCTGCCTCCTCTTCAACCTGGCGTTGGAGAAAGCAATCCGTGACTCTGGCACGGCAACAAGAGGGACCATCGTCAACAGGTCCAGCCAGATACTGGCTTACGCAGACGACATTGACATCATCGGAAGAACCGAGCAAGCTGTACACGATTCCTTCATCCAGATCGAGCAGGCGGCACAAAATCTGGGGCTGCACATTAGTGAAGGTAAAACAAAGTACATGGTGGCGTCGAATGCGAGAAGAACAGTTGGTCAAACAATCAAGGTAGCGGAGCACGAATTTGAAGTGGTGCAATCCTTTAAATACCTTGGGTCAATAGTAGCAGCCGATAATAATATAGAAGAAGAAATACGCGGGCGGCTGCTCAATTCCAACAAAGCCTACTATAGTCTGTCAAAGCTCTTCAAATCCAGAAATCTCACCATAACTTCAAAACTGCTGCTGTACAGGACCATGGTCCTGCCAGTACTCACGTATGGATCCGAGACTTGGGTGCTTAGCAAAAGACACTCCGACCTCTTAGCCGCGTTCGAGAGAAAAGTCTTAAGGAGAATTGTTGGCCCCATATGTGAGGAAGGGCGATTCCGGAGACGGTACAATCATGAATTGTACGCAATCTACCTTGAAGCAGACATAGTGACAAAAATTAAGCTCGGTAGACTCCGGTGGGCAGGGCACCTAGCTCGCATGAGTGAAGAGGAACCTGCTCGGAAAGTCCTTTGTGGTACATTCTATGGTAGACGGCAGCGTGGTAGACCATGCTTGCGCTGGAGAGATGGCGTAGACCAGGACGCCCGAAGCCTTGGGGTGCGCAACTGGATGGCGTCGGCTCAAGACCGGGATAGGTGGAGAGACTTGTTGAAGGAGGCCAGGACCGGACCCCGGTTGTCGAGCCGATGATGATGATGAAAAGGACACGATGATCCAAAAACTTTCACATTTTTAAACGATAGAATTATAATTTGCAAAAGCAACAAAATTATTGTTCGATTAAGAGTCATCTCATGAAGTCCTAAAGGAAGAACTTCAAATAAAGTTTTTTAACTGATTACAAGCTTTTAAATAACTTCTGTAAAAAGAGACAAAAAATTATAAAGCTGTTAGCAAACTGCCCGCTCAGATATTAAGATAATATTATGCATAAATATATTAACCAAATTTTTATATGTAAAGTATATCAGGTTAAGCAGTCAGTCATTCAGTTTATCTTAATTGAAGGTGTCATAAAATTAAACAAATTAACCTGTTCTTATTTTAAATTTCATTTGTTTCGTAGATATTATTTTTGCTTGATTCAAGAGTGGGAATATAATATGCAACTTTAAATAATTTTGTTTATTGCAAATAAGAAAAAAAAATTTAATTGTAAAAATTCAAATTAACTAAACATGAATCATTCAAATGAGACAGACATTCACATCAATAATAAAAATGATTTAAGCAAAATTACTTTCTTATTGAGTTTGTTGACACTGGAGAAATATAAATTATACCAGTTTAAAAAAGTATTTCACGCTTAAAAGTATGTGCGGTGCATTAAAGTAGTTCGCGCCGGATGAATACAATTTTGGGTACCCAAAGTATGCAAAAGTTTTCTTATGTACACCTAGATAAAATACTCAAGTTTTTTTTCTCTGTAAAAAGAAAATACTTACTTAAGTATTTTTTCTATGATGTATACCAATGAAGATAATATTAGATTTCTTTCAAAATAAATCCTATTTTCTTTTCAAACTGCAACTATGCACGCAACTCTTTAACTGCAGTTTATGTTTAGCAGACAAAACATTATGATGACATGAAGTTACAAATGTGATGTTTACATCGGCAGCGGGCGTATATACACTTTTTATTTGTTTTTTTGTTAATGAATTTTTATTAAAACTCAACAAATGAAATTCAAAATATTTTCAATATTCGTTAAATATTTAATTTACTTCAATTTGAATCCGAATTTATATCATTATAAACAAACAATGGTATGCTAGGAGTAAATAAATTAATTATAATTAAATATAATTTTATTCGAATGAGCTGGAGACGTATCAATCCATTTAGATAGGTCTAGGGCTGGAAGTTCCGCACATGGCACGATTGGGTTTCTAAAAACAAAAAAAAATAAATTAAAGGTTTGGATTGATACTTGTGGTATGTTTTTTTAATCATATAATATCCCAATACATATTTTAATATGAGACATTTTTAGGACAATTTTTATAATAACATCTAAATAATAACAAGTTAAAAAAACTTACTTTTTTGAAACGGTAATGAATGCTTTACGTTGTATGGTCTGAAGTTGATTTCCATTATCACAAATAAATCTAGCTGCAGTTCCTTTTCGAATTTCTGCAAGTTGATCTAGAAGTAATAAAATTAAAAAAATTATTTTAAAATAATTAAAAAAAAATCCATCACCTTTTGTAAATCCCGTATTAGGATTATCATTTTCAAAGAAATACCTATCACCAACACGAGTCCGATAAAATTGTTCAGTTAATATACACAAAAATGTTGGACCAGCTAACGTTCCTGGTACAAGGTTCTCTAGTGATCCACCAACATTTAGATCAACATCTTCTGGACTTGCATACAAACTTTTAAGACCTTCAATGCTCTACCAAAGAAAAAACTTAACCACTATAGATTTGAATTTGCAAGAAAGTATCAATAGTTGTAAGATATGGATATTACATTGGCATTTATTAGATCTGAAAAATCCTCCCAAGTATTGGCTCTCTTGATGCCACAGAACTCCCTTAAATCATTGTAAGAAGGCAAACCATGATCGCGTCCACGATGAGTATCAAGTGCACTCATATCTATGCCAAACTCCTTATTCCTTCTGAAGATGAAATGTTTTAACTAAAAATTAATAAATAAAAACTTTAAGAAATGTTTTTTCTGCTGAAAACAGAGGAAATTATAGCAGAAATCAAAAACATTAGACCATGTATAAAGGTTTTTCAAAAATCAGTACTATTTCTAAATGAGATTACCTCTCTGTTAATATTGATGTCAGCGAGTTGTTGGGGTTGTGATACCATGCCTCTCGTTAATGCATCGAAATTATCATCAATTTCAATAATTTCAGGGCGACTAAACCAATCACTTAGTCGTAATGAACCAAGAACGGATCGCGGCTCTGACATCAAACTAAAAACAAACAAATAACTCTTCAAATGTTTACTAAAAAAAGTAACGAAAATCTTACTCTAATCTACCCTCGCATAGTGAATGAAAGTGTCTGTAAGCTGCAGTACTAAACTCATTAAGAACAGTTGCATCAATTTTGGGGTTATAATCATTCACATAGCTATCAGCTGTTGGCACATCATAAATCAACTTATTCTTCAACATATTCTCGCGTCCCAATAATATTGGCAACAATTCGTAATAGCTTATTTGTTGGAATTGTGCTGTTTGTATTTTCCTTGCTTCCTGGAATAACACCTCATCTGACCAATATGGATTTAATTTGGATAATTCATCAGCTAGACGATTGTGTTCACGCAAACCCAATACTGCGAAAATAGAAACTCCTGGTGATGAATTCACTCTAATATCACCACCGACATAGCAAATTCCATTTTCATCTTCTACATTACACACTTGAGTAGTAAATGGGTTCTTTAGGGGCCATGTGTGGCCATTTCTTTCTTCGGAAATCAAACGTCCTCCTTGAAAGGCACGAAGAAGACGATTCGTATCATCTGTGCTGCCATAAAGCGTTGACATATCCATATAACTAGTAACTGCGTTCAATTGCTGCACAGGTCCGCCATTGTAGTTGCAGTTGGAACCTGCATCGGTTAGACTTCTGACAAAGTCCATACACTCATTGCCGGCTTGAAAGTTGAGCAGATCCCCAGGTGGAATATCTAGGTTAAAACAAATTTCTGGATTTCTTTCAATATACCGACCCTCAAATGCACAACAGGGAACGTAATGATCTAAAAAAAATAATTAACTGAACTACTCCGCGTAATGAAGAAATAAAATTTTAGAATTTCCAGAAACAAAATACAATAATAATGTTGATAATTATAAAACAAAAATTACCCAAGCAATATAAAAAATAGACAAGCTAAAGGCAAATAAATGCCAAAAAATCATCAAGATGTTTCGCAGATATCTACATATTATGTATACATATATTTACGAGCGTTTGCAGTTTTTTGTGACAGTGGATGTATAACTATCCAATAGTCTTAACTTTCTAGTGTTTTATTGGGATCTCCAAACTGCAGCTATATATACAATCTTACCATCAGATGCTAGTTCTGGGTTATTCCCATATCTGCACCTCTTCTTGTTTGGGCGTAATAGAAACTGCTTCTAAATTTGCCGACTGATCGTGAAGTGGTCAATTTGGTTGGAAATTGCTTGTCTGTCCGTTAACAATCAACTGACTTTGTGAAACGTCTTTGCCGTCAAATAGCCGTATTATATTTCGAAGTCAGCCATCCAACACCCGCTCACCGATCTTCAATATTATGGTTAGCAACGAGTCGAAAAATTAAATCTTTTGTGCACTTGCTGTTAGCCATTGTTCACAACATTAACAAAACTGCCAATTTTGAATATTTGTCACCAATTTTAGCCGTTCCACACTTATAAATTTTGCCCTAAAACTTTCTATAAGTAGAAATTGTTTGGCTGTCACTTTTAATTCAGGAGTTGAAGTTTTACCTGCAAGGAGGACGCCAATAAGAGGGAAGCAGTTGTCAGAAACACTGGCAACTAAATTTAAAAAAATTGGCAGGATTTATATTAAATGGAATTTATTTCCAAAACAGACATTAACACAAATTCAACATGTTACTAAATTCCATACGTTTGATGGTTTCAACTTTCAACACGGAAAAAAAAAACAAATTCCTCCCACATTTCCTGATGAAGATCAACAGCTAACGTATACTTTTATAAAAATGAAACTTACTTGAAAAAGTTCCATTTGCTGCTCTACCTAGATCAGCAGCAATTACTTGAGCCCATTGCATATTCATGAGTGTAAAATCTGGATCTGGAACATCGACTTCACCAAAAAGCGACAACGATATCAGTCTAGCATTTGGCAATGGTCCTCCGGTTACCGAATTTGCTGGTCGACGAATTCCATCGCTATATCTCGATGGTAAAAGTCGTGCCAATCTACAATTGAAAAAATTATCAAATCTGCAATTAATTTCCAAGTTTAAATACCCTACTTGTAATTGGCTAAGCCAAATTGTGGACTATCCAAATTATTACAAGATCCGTCTATAGAGCGGTATTTTGAGTTATCACATATTTTTGGTCCAAGATTACAAAAATCTTCGTTTGGAGTTAATACAGTTGGTGTGTTGCACTTTTCAAAGCTATCACCATTTGGATTATATGGACACGATGCTTTCACATTTGGCAATGACAATGCTTGCACAAGAAATAAAACTATTGTTTTAAAAGAAATCATCACTCACTCAAAAGATATAACTTTAAGCAAATAAATTTAAGAAATGATTGCTTATATAATAAGCTCTGTTTAGAAAAAAAAAACATAATAAAAACACAATCGATCATTGTTTTCAGAAATTGAGATAAATACCAGTGGCGTACCTAGCGTTAAGGCTATAACTATCGAAATATCAATCAATTTTTTTATCGACGATAAATGGTAATTTCGTCCAAATATGACCGCATTGTGTTCAAGTGTTTTTCAATTTCAATTTTTCAAAATATTCAAAATCTCACATTGCCAATAGATATGTACATACGAGTATCACTATTTGTAAAAACTTTGAAAATTCTTAAAACAAGCTTTGGAATCTAACCTAAAAAATTGAAGGTTTTGTTCTCTTGTCCAGTTCCTCTAAATTTTAAAAATCCCATTATGGCAATATTCCGCTTATTCCCAAAAAAATTCTGAAAAAAATATTAATGCTAAATCCTGAAGCATTAAAAATTTTAAAATTGATTTAGGCATTACAACATATAACAACTGCGTAGCTACTGCGGTATAAGCCGAGTTAATAATGCGGCACCTCCGCTACTTTAGCTAACGTCCGTAAGTTAGAATGAAGATAAGAAAAATTGTTTATGTGAGATGGGCAATTTTCTAAAAAATAATAATTAAAATGAAAAAATTTAAAAGCAATGGCTTTACGTTATAACTTTACGTTATAAAAATAACCATTTCGTTTTCAGTATTCAATGATTACATATGTTAGTTTATAGTCAAACGCTGAAAACCAGATTATTCACAGAACGCTCATAGCCTTATCACCCCACATAGCTCTAAAAATCCTACCTCAACTCATTAAAATTTCCCTTGCATGATCTAATTTTAATAATTCTTTTCTGCATAATATGCAAATCGACCTGCATAAACATATTTTGTTAATTTAAGCATTTTGTTCATTTTATAAATAAGAAATTATATCCTTGTTCAGACCTAACCCAAGTGCGGAGAAAGGTGTCACTGCATCCCGTATTGAGGACGCCACTGATAATTAAAAAAGTTAAGGCTGTTATTTGGTTCTTGCTTATTGCTGTTACTAAACCTGTTCATATCTTTTATATGTTAAGTTAATAAAACTTTTGTATGACACCTATAAATAAAAGTTTTCTCTGGTTCAAGGTTAAGAATATACATAATAAATCCGTTATCATTTTTTTAAATTGAAGCATTTCTTAATTGATACCTACTAAAAATACAAAATTTGAATATATCCAATATAAACAAATAATTAAAATACCTGGAGAACAATTGCAACCAAACTCAGTGGTGTATTTTTTTTTAACTTAATTGTGGACTTTTTCACAGATTTGCTTTTATTTTCAATTGCTAACAGTGGATCACAGTTAATTTAATTCAGAACTTTATTTTGAAAATAGAAACAAGCTTACCGTTTTACAAATAAACAAAAATGAAAATAAAATTAGTATGGGCAAAAAAAAATGTAAGGAAAGTGAGATGACTCGCCTTACTCGCCGACTCATCTCATTCCGCAAAAGCGATCTAGCGAAATGGGTAAATTCAAATTTGTTTTCAAACACTGAGCAACAAAAATATTAACATAAAATCAACCCACTCACTTTTGCAATAATTATGCTAGCTAAATGGACTTTCATTTGTAGTGACTCTTCTGACTCACTGAAATTAGCTAAATCACGGCACTGGTCTAATGCAATGAGAACAAGTAATATATCATTGAAAAGGTAATTTTGAATAGATGCATCAATAGTGAGTATGGTGACTCTTCTCGAAAGATTATTCGCGAAAAATCTTGATTTCTCAAAATTTGTTTTCTGAAGAGATTTGTTAAAATTCTTTCTTTTTTTTAAATTATGTACAAACAACATTTCTTGGTGTAGATAATTTGTTTTTGTTAATAAAATCGAAGTACAGTTTTTTACTTAGCCCCGAGTTGGTTAAATGGAAAAAATATGTGTTATTCTTCGAGCTTTAAATTTTTTCTGAAAGAAGTTGTGAATTGTTCAATTTATAGAGTTATCTAAGTTTGATTTAACCATCAGGTGATTTGTGATAAGTGACAATCATTTTCAACCTATTTTGTTTCTTTAAAGCCCTTAAAATTTATATTTAGCCCAAAAATAAAAAAATGGAAATGTCAACTAGGTTATTAATATTATATGTTGTAAAGAAATTAGAAATTTCAAAGAAACTTCTCTACAAACATCGCCTGAGAAAATGTAATCAGTCAAATGCGGGTTTTTAAATTTTTTTAAATCTGATAAGGTAATCGCAAAAAACTCGGCGGTTTTTGCTTCGGTTATTCTTTTCCATATTATATAAGAATCCTTTGTAAAAGCTTTGAAAAATCTTAGAACAAGCATAGACAATATCGAAAAAAAACTAAATCTTTTGAAGTGTTTTAGATCTTGTAAAAATTAAATATTACACAAACTAAATCTTAGTTTTATACAATACAAAAAAAAACTGGTTCCCCTCTCCCGAAAAGTTGGGAACTTAAATAATATACATATAAGAAAAATAAAACATAAAAACAATCAAGAATATTATAATGTATGTATGTCTGTGGCATAATGGTTAGTACTTAGCACTGTCATGTCGGAAGTTTGGGTTCAATTTCCAGCCGCATCCATCTAAAAACTAAAATGCTGAAGGTCTGCCACCCCAAATTTCTGAAATTCTTCAAGACTAACTCTTGTAAAGAATAGAGTGCTTCTTACCTTAGAAGTTCGAATTCAGCATTCCATTCCTGATGCAATAACACCCACACAGGAATGCTTGAGAGTTGTAAGTCACTTAGACCCTGGGCGCCACCGCAACCAAATTAATTATTTAATAAAAAAAAAGGAAAAAAAATTGTTAAATCGGAGCTGTTCCTCAAAAGTTCGAAGTAAAAACCTTTACTACTTGGACTAGTCACGAATTTCATTTTATTTTATAAAAATATGTACATACATATAGGTATTTATTTTAATACAAATACAATTTTATTGCAATTATTCACAAGAGTTTGGAGATCTATCGATCCATTTAGATAAGTCTAGGGCCGGTAGTTCCGAACATGGCACGATTGGATTTCTAAAATAAAAGTTGTATAAAGAATGTCTTGGTCAGTTTCTTTTGTATTCTTTTTTGGACATTTTCTTTTTTGTTCAAAAGTTATCAGCACAATTATCAATTTAAATAACTTACATTTCTGAAACGGTAATGAACGCTCTAGGCTGCATTGTCTGAATTTGATTTCCATTATCACACATAATTCTAGCTGCAGTTGCTTTTCGAATCTCTGCAAGTTGCTCTAGAAGTGAGAAAAATAAAACATAACACAATTATTTGAAAATAAAAACACACATTTAAAAAAAAATATATTACCTTTTGTAAATCCCGTATTAGGATTATCATTTTCAAAGAAATATCGATCACCAACACGAGTCCGATAAAATTGTTCGGTTAAAATACACAAAAATGTTGGACCAGCTAACGCTCCTGGTACAGCGTTTTCTAATGATCCACCAACATTTAGATCAACATCTTCTGGATGTGCATACAAGCTTTTAAGACCTTCAATGCTCTACCGAAGAAAAAACTTAACTATTATAGTTTTGAATTGGAAAGAAACATGAATGCATGGATATTACATAGACGTTTATAACATCAGAAAAATCCTCCCAAGTATTAGCTCTCTTGATGCCACAGAACTCCCTTAAATCATTGTAAGAAGGCAATCCATGATCACGTCCACGATGAGTATCAACTGCCCGTAAGTCTAAGCCAAATGGCAAGTTTTTTCTGAATAGGAAATGTTTTATCTAAAAATCGATAAAAAAAAAGTTTTAGGAAAATAAATTACTAGTGAAAATGCTACTGCAGAAATGACAACAACCATCAAAGGTTTTATTATTTTAATCAATTTAAATATATAAATTTAGATTCTAAAAACATCACTCATCCAAGCTGTAATTACCTCTCTATCAATATTGAAGTCAGTGAGTTGTTGTGGTTGAGATCCCATGCCTCTCGATAATGCATCAAAATTATCACCAATTTCAAGAATTTCAGGACGATTGAGCCAATCACTCAGCCGCAATGAACCAAATACTATTCTCAATTCTGAGATCAAACTGAAAACAAACAATAATAACTCTTCAAATATTTATCCTAAAACGAAACAACTTAACGAAAATCTTACTCTAATCTACCCTCGCATTGTGAATGAAAGTGCCTAAAAGCAGCAGTAGTAAACTCATTAAGGACAGTTGCGTCAATTTTTGGATTATAATCATTTACATGGGTATCAGCTGTTGGCACATCATAGATCAACTTATTCTTCAACATATTCTCGCGTCCCAATAATATTGGCAACAACTCGTAATAGCTTATTTGTTGGAATTGTGCAGTTAGAATTTTCCTTGCTTCCTGGAATAACACCTCATCTGACCAATGTGGATTTAATTTGGCTAATTCATCAGCAAGACGATTGTGTTCACGCAAAAACATTACTACCAAAATAGTAACACCTGGCGATGAATTCACTCTTATGTCTCCCATTGTATAGCAAATTCCATTTTCATCATCTACATTACATACTTCCTCCGTATTTGAATTCTTTGGGGGCCATGTGTGGCCATTCCTGTCTTCGACGATCAAGCGTCCTCCTTGGAAAGCACGAATTTGATTGATTGTGTCATCTGTGTTGCCATACAGCATTGACGCATCCAAATAACTAGTAACTGCGTTCAGTTGCTCTACTGGTCCCCCATTATAGTTGCAGTTAGAACCTTCATCGGTTAGAGTTCTAATAAAGTCCATACACTGATTACCGGCTTCTAAATTGGCCAGATCTTCTGGTGGAATATCGAGATTGAAACAAATGTCTGGATTCCTTTCGATATACCGACCCTCAGGTGTACAGCAACGAACAAAACGATCTGAAAAAAAAAATCAAAATAAATTATTTAACTGTTGCGGGATACTCAAGTTATGTCGTCTCTATCTTTCTTAATAAAAGGATCAACTTCTATCAAGGGATTGACTTACGTCACAAGAATGAAACTTTGTTCATAGAAACATTATTAACAAGCGCAACATTACTTTTTTTTTATTTCGTGACCATCAATATTTCAGTCACCAATGTTTATTCATGTAACGATGAGCTCAGGAAACCGTCTACTTAAAGTTTTTTATTCCACCAGTAAATACAGTATTCAATGTTAAAATGCACTGCACAATTATTAAATATAATCAACACCAACTTTTATAAAAATTTATATTACTTGAAGAACTTCCATTTGACATGCGGCCAAGATCACCAGCAATTATTTGACCCCATTGCATATTCATGAGTGTAAAATCTGGATCTGGAACATCGACTTCATCAAATAGCGACAACGATATGAGTCTAGCATTTGGCAATGGTCCTCCGGTTACGGAAATTGCTGGCTGTTGGATTCCATCGCTGTATTTAGGTGGTAATAGACGGGCTAGTCTATATAGTTAAAAATAATCAAATCCGTTATTAATCACTAAATTCAAATATCGTACTTGTAATTGGATAAGCCAAATTGTGGATTTTCCAAATTGTTACAAGATCCGTCTATAGAACGGTATTTGGAGTCATCACATGTTTTTGGCCCAAGATCACAAAAATCTACGAATGCATTTGATGTAGTTGGAGCGTTGCGCCTATTTAAACCATCACCAATTGGATTATATGGACACAAAGCAGAAACTTTCACATTTGGCAACGACAGAATAATTGCTTGAAAAAGACATAGAACTATTGTGTTAAAAGGAATCATCGCGGATTGAGAAGATATAACTTTGAATAAATAAGTTTGAGGAACGACTGCTTATATATAACCTCTGTCTAGATACGAACAACGATGCTTAGGGTGGTAATTATCAAGCCCTAATAAAGAAGAGGCTCGCTACATTTAAAAATTCTATACAAATTAATTCGAATTTAAAAAACTGCTGAGTAGACAACAGGTTATGTAGCAATTTCCATAGAAAACTTTTAATTGTTTAAAACTTTCAAAACAAACACAAATATAAATACAATGTTGGAGGTTTGAGGCTTAAATATAAATTTAAAACAGCTCGATAACTACAGACCTTAGTGTGAAATATAAAAACAAATATAGTACCTACTGTCATCAAATCACACACTCGATTTGTTTTTGAGGTAAGTAGATCAGGTTAGGCTGTTTTTTTCTTATAAGTGTTAATAAACCTGTTCATATTGTTTGAGTAAAATTTATTAAAATTTTTCTATATATGGTTCAAGGTTGAGAATATATAGGTTATAATTTTAACGTTCAGACAACTCTTTATTGGCAATAAAAATACAAAATTAGAATAATTATTTAAAACATAAACAATACATATAGACTGCAGTTAAACAATTGCATTCAATCTTAGTGTTTATATTTTATGCCTAAAGACTTTTTCAAATACATATATATTTTTGTTCGAATATTTTATTTAATATTGAATTTTTTTTAAAATTAAATCAAGAGAAGCTTTTAAAAAATAAATAAAAATAAAAAGAGGACGGGCAAAAACTGATGATGGAACGAAGAAAACAAATCATATATTTAGGAGATTAATAAATTAAAATGGTGGACTTGTTTCAAAATATTATTCTCTTAAAATCTAGGTTTTTAAATTTCTTTATTATTAAGACCCGTTTAGCAACACTGCAAAACTGGAGGGCAATTGCGTGTTACCTCCAGTATTGAAGGAAATAACATCAACTGTCCCGGAGCGAACAAAATTCCACTTCGAAGACTCACTCTCGACAAATTAAGGAATTCAATGGACTCTACAATCATACCTCTAATAATTGCACTACGCCCATGGCATATGCTTGTTTTTCTAGCCCAACGGTATCTCTAATGATTGACTTCTTACGAGAACAGGTCAGGAACCCATTGACTCTATCTACGTTTTGAAAGGGTAACTAGTGAATTGCAAATCAAGCGATGTAATGGAATTCTCTCACATAGATATGTAGACAGACCAAGCTGACCTAGAAGTACTTGGCGAAAAACAATCTAAGAGGAATCAGTGCAAATGGAAAATGGAGGGAGCAGAAATACATATACATCTCCAGCAACCTTACACTATTAGTCCGTGAGCTGGCGACACTAAAAATTTTATGAGCGGAGTCATGATTTTATGTTTTTTGTGCATTTTAGGTGTCTGATAAACAGGAAACCGACTCCTGCAGGCGCACACGTGGTACCCGTGGTGGGTTGATTTACTGTAAATTTTATAAAGTTGCAAAAAAAAAACGAAAATTTGTCTTAGAAAAGTGCGTTTAAAATCGACGAAAAATGCCTACAATTCCTTTCTCTTGTCTAAATAGTATCTGACAATGCAATTATTTAGGGAAAAAATAGATCAACAGTAGAATATTCTTTCCTGAAGCCTGCTTGGTACCCTCTTTGCTGTGTCCAGTTAGAGAGTCGATCAAAAATGACTCGGGTAAAGATTTTCGTTACAGTGTTTGAAAATGATATGCCTCGATAATTACTAGGGTCATTTTAGTCATCTTTTTTGAATAACGGAAACAGGATTAAAATGGACGTCAGGAACTTATACTAGAAAAAAAATGTGAGGTAGGTGGGCAAATTTGTTTGTGACTGTTCTTGTCCATCTTTTGAATTTTGTTTTCGATTTGTGTTGAATTTGTTTGATTTGTGGGAAGACTAAACCTTATAGCGGACAACTTAAAATGCATTTCGGTATGTAATATGAAAAAATCGAAAAAGCATATTTTTTAACATATGCAACTGGTTTCATTAGGAAAATTTTCGGTTTTTTTTGCAACTATAGGCCCGCGGCAGCAGTACACCCCACCACTGTGCAGGTGTAAGCAGTTGTTTTTTGTCATCAGGGCTTCATTAAGACTACAAGAAAATAAATATTTCATAAATCCGCAGCCTAGGCATAGAAAAGTACCGCTACTCCCGGACCATATGGCGCGTAGGAAATCCGTAGTGAAGGTCATATGTCACGCAAGTGGAAAATGAAGTCATTCTCTTTCATTAAATTAATTCCGAAAAATTATATTATTTATTTTATTTCAATTATAAACAAAAAAACAAACAAAATTGTTAAGTCTGTAAGATATGAAAAATATGCAAGTATTAATATTTTACGCTAATACAATTTTCATTAGCATACTGGAGCGATGGGAAGTGTACTTTAATGAATTGCTAAATGGTCAGCTCACTGCAGAAGTAGAGGCTCCACTACTTCAAGAAGATTACCCTATGTTACCGCCACCAAGCATAGAAGAGGTTGAGAAGGCTATAGCCCGGCTTAAGAAAAACAAAGCCCCGGGAGCCGATGGCATACCAGCCGAACTATTCCACCACGGCGGGCCAGCCTTACGCCAAGCAATTCATGATATTATAGTGCACGTATGGGAGCAGGAAGAAATGCCAGAAGACTGGCGAAAAGGTATAATTTGCCCCATACATAAGAAGGGAGATGTCACAACGTGCAGCAATTATAGAGGTATCACGTTGTTGAGTACCGCCTATAAGATACTCTCCTCTATCCTACAAGAACGGATAGCCCCATACGCTAAAACCATAATCGGCCAATATCAGTGTGGTTTCATTCCAGGCAAATCAACAACTGATCAGATCTTTACCCTTAGGCAGGCGATGGAAAAATGTCTAGAATTTAACATCCCAACATACCATCTGTTTATAGACTTTAAGGCCGCCTATGATAGCATAGCCAGGGTAGAACTTTACAAAGCCATGAGAGAATTCGGCATCCCAAATAAGTTGACACGACTTTATAGGTTGACCATGACCAACGTAACAAGCCAAGTAAAAATAGCCGGATTGCTATCCAGACCAATCAACATCTTTAATGGACTCCGACAAGGGGATGGTTTGGCCTGCCTCCTCTTCAACCTGGCGTTGGAGAAAGCAATCCGTGACTCTGGCACGGCAACAAGAGGGACCATCGTCAACAGGTCCAGCCAGATACTGGCTTACGCAGACGACATTGACATCATCGGAAGAACCGAACAAGCTGTACACGATTCCTTCATCCAGATCGAGCAGGCGGCACAAAATCTGGGGCTGCACATTAGTGAAGGTAAAACAAAGTACATGGTGGCGTCGAATGCGAGAAGAACAGTTGGTCAAACAATCAAGGTAGCGGAGCACGAATTTGAAGTGGTGCAATCCTTTAAATACCTTGGGTCAATAGTAGCAGCCGATAATAATATAGAAGAAGAAATACGCGGGCGGCTGCTCAATTCCAACAAAGCCTACTATAGTCTGTCAAAGCTCTTCAAATCCAGAAATCTCACCATAACTTCAAAACTGCTGCTGTACAGGACCATGGTCCTGCCAGTACTCACATATGGATCCGAGACTTGGGTGCTTAGCAAAAGACACTCCGACCTCTTAGCCGCGTTCGAGAGAAAAGTCTTAAGGAGAATTGTTGGCCCCATATGTGAGGAAGGGCGATTCCGGAGACGGTACAATCATGAATTGTACGCAATCTACCTTGAAGCAGACATAGTGACAAAAATTAAGCTCGGTAGACTCCGGTGGGCAGGGCACCTAGCTCGCATGAGTGAAGAGGAACCTGCTCGGAAAGTCCTTTGTGGTACATTCTATGGTAGACGGCAGCGTGGTAGACCATGCTTGCGCTGGAGAGATGGCGTAGACCAGGACGCCCGAAGCCTTGGGGTGCGCAACTGGATGGCGTCGGCTCAAGACCGGGATAGGTGGAGAGACTTGTTGAAGGAGGCCAGGACCGGACCCCGGTTGTCGAGCCGATGATGATGATGAATACAATTTTCATAACTTTGGAACTAGTAAAACTTTGTTAAATCCCTATCAATCCATTTAGATAAGTCGACCGTTGGAAGTTCTGCGCAAGGCACGATTGGATTTCTAAAATGAAATTAATGATAAACAAAATGTTGTTAATTATTTTGTAAGAACATTTAGGTAACTAAAATATATATTGATACTGTAAATTAAGTAATATTCAATAAAATATAATTTTTTATCTAACCCACTAGGTTTAGTTCACTAAAGCTTCTAAAAAATTAACAAAACAACAATCTTGAACTTGCTTTAAAAACTTTTCGATAGACCAAGGGTTTATTTTATGTTACCTATAGCTTTTTTTCATACGCATACGTTGTGAAGTGCAAACAATTAGTGGCATGGGATCAACTAAGAAATAATTGAATATGAAAAATAAACAAAACAAAAAAAAAAAAAATTATCCCAAAAACAAGAGCTCGAAAAGGACTTAAGTATCTAATAAATTTTTTAGGGGGTACCAAACCAAACAAACTTACCCCAATCTACCCTCGATAAGTATGTGATAGTGTCTATAAGCTCCCGTAGTAAATTCATTGAGCGTAGTTGCATCAAAACTTGGATTGTAATCATTGACATGGCAATCAGCTGGTACATCATAAATCAGTTTATTCCTCAACATATTCTCTCGTCCCAAAAAAATTGGCAACAATTCGTAATAGCTTATTTGTTGAAATTGTGCTGTTTGTATTTTTATAGCTTCCTGGAACAATACCTCATCAGACCAATAAGGATTTAATTTGGCCAATTGATCAGCTAGACGATTGTGTTCCCGCAAAAACATTGTTCCCATGATAGTAATTCCAGGCATTGATTGTGTTGACTCGAATATCACCAATTGTGTAGCAAATTTCGTTTTCATTTTCCACATCATGGTATTTGAATTAATTGGAAGCCATGTGTGGCCATTTCTTTCTTCGACAATCAATCGACCTCCTTGAAAGGTACGAATTCGACTATTTGCCTCCGTTGTATTTCCATACATGACCGACATATCCATATAACTGCTGACTGCGTTTAGTTGCTCTACTGGTCCGCCATTTTAGTTGCAGTTAGAACCTTCATCGGTTAGAGTTCTTACAAAGTCCATGCACTCATTTCCTGCATGTAAGTTAGCCAGATCCTCTGGTGGAATATCAAGGTTGAAACAAATTTCGGGATTTCTTTCAATGTATACCGACCCTCAGGTGTACAGCAAGGGACATAATGATCTAAAAATTTCAAAAAATTGGAGTATGCATATTAAAACCCTGGCAGGAAACACAGAAAAAATAAATGCTAAAAATCGTGGACAAGAAAGGTCTCACTTTTTGGATCGTCGTGGAACAATTATTATAACTTCCACAAAGTGCTACAGAAATCTTCCTTTTCTTTGATTTCTAACTCCTCTTAAATCTTCTTTTATGGAGAGTTTATGAGACTTAAAACCCATAAACTCTTACCTTCTTTTCTTGAGCTAATGAACGAGAATATTTTTGAGAATTTTAAAAATGTTTAAAATTTCAAACCGAATTATTATATTTCCACACACTTTTTCCTTCCGGCATTATATAGAAATGGCAATAAACTGATTTTAAAAAGAAAGGGAGAAAAAAGCTGAAAGTGAAATACCCCAAATTTTTTTGAGTTTGTATTTTAGGAGCAATCGAGTACTCATACAAAGTCCAGGTTATTACAATTTCTTGCAAGTTTCCTCGATTTTTGGATCTCACTGTACTAAAGAAGCTGACGACTATTCTTTGATTCATGGATTTAAAAATATACATTTATAATCCGACTTATGTCTCCAGATATCACCTGACCCCATTGCATATTCATGAGTGTAAAATCTCTATCGGGAACATCAAGATCACCAAATAATGACAATGATATAAGCCTCGCATTCGGTAATGGTCGTCCAATAATAGAGCTTGTTGGCTGATGTATTCCATCGCTATACTTCGGAGATAATATACGTGCGAATCTATAAAAGTAATTTCAGTAAATCCAATAGAATTCTATGAATCTTCATAATAGTTTAATTTAAACTACTTGTAGTTAGCTATGCCAAATTGTGGGTAAACCAAGTTGTTGCAAGATCTATCTAGAGATCGATATTTTGAATATTCGTCACATTGAATTGCTCCAAAATTACAAAAATCAGCCTCATCAGAATACGATGCTGTTGTTGGAGGTTGGGTCCTTTCAAAACCGGTAGCTGGGTTGTATGGACAGGAAGCAGAAACGTTTAGATTTTTAAACGATAAAATTATGGTTTGCGGAAGCAATAGAATTATTTTTTTAGCTGAAGTCATTTATGTAGTTTAAAATGTACAAATTAAAATAAATCATTTTTACGGATTACTCCAGCTTTTATTTAACATTTCTGATTAAGACAAGATTTATGATAGGTAGGTAGTTATGTCAGTTGCTGTTGAATGATTTATTTTTAATATATCAGGTTCAGTAGACGGTCTATTGTTTCAATGAGATTGAACCTGTTCCTTTGATCAAACTATTACCAAAAAATATAATTGACTTTTTAATGAATTACGACACTCAAAGATTGGGTGTTTCAAGGTTAGAATTTTTAATGTGAATTATCATTCGTATAGGTATTGTTTATTGCAATTCTGAAAACTGAATCAAAAATTAAAACACATTATGAAAAATATATATAATACAGGTTATAATAAAATATATAGGAACATAATATCCAATGTTATTGTTGCTTTGGACGTATTTCACTAATTTTATAAAAAAGGAAGATGACGATAACACGGTTTAGGAATACAATTTAACTGGTGAGACAATCTTGTTCTGTTAACCTAAATTCGGTTGTCATTGTCGGCAGTATGAATATGGTATTTCAGTAAAATACATGTCGTTATAAGAGTAATAGTGATAAGTAGTGTGATTTGCGATTAGAATATATTTGATTTTCATACAAAAGAGTACATTTGCAGCAGTAAACCTTTTTTTTAAATTATGATCCTGCTAAAATGTAAAACATTATACCTATTAAACAAATGTACGCTCTCGGGCGTATACGCACTTTTCTCACTCCATCACAATGTATTTAAACTTTTGTAACAAAATGTTTAAACATGTTGCTTCTGTGGGGGCGTCACTATTTGCTTTCAAAGAGGAGAGATGGCAAATTTCCTTTAAAAAGTTACTTAAAATAGAAAAGTATAGAACAAACAACGTCAAGTTTGTTTTGGAAAAATGTATTCCAGGCGATATTCACAATAGTAGCAAATATTTAAAGTTAAAAAATAAATTTAGCGAGATAGTGCCTTAAGACAATTGCAAAACTAAAAGAAAAATATTTTATAGATTAAAAAGCGTGTTCTAATGTTTTTGAAGAGGTAATTTAATAGTAGCAAATAATTATATCGATTACAAAAATTCTTCTTTATCCAATCAGCAGTAATACTATTACAAGTCTATTATAATATAACTATCAGAAAAAGTAGGATTGGAAATGGTCCTTGTGAAAAAATTAACCTGTGTATTTTTGTTTTTGTTTATTTCAATTAATATTTGTATAGGTTTCTATGTAGAAGTGGGTACATCTTTCTTTATGTACTTGCAAATGATAACAATATTAATAATAATAAAATTCAATACAAAATTAAAATATTATTTATTTTAATATTGATAACAATAATAGTTAAAATAATAAGTATAAAAATATAATTAATAAAATAATAATAATAATAATAATAATAATAATAATAATAATAATAATAATAATAATAATAATAATAATAATAATAATAATAATAATAATAAGTTAACAATAATTATGTTTTCTCTCTTGAAAAATGTAACCAAATTAGTACAGAATTGTGATGAGTTTACAATACGGTAATAATAATATTAATAATTTTATTATTAAGTTAATTATTCAATATATATTTTTTCTACGTATTGTAAGTGATTTTATTTATTTTGTATATGTATGTATATGTATATAAAAAAAAACACTAAACTCTACTGCACTATTGGTTGTAGAAGATCTTCAAAGCACGAACACTATGTGGCAGTCAATGCGTTCCATTCGAAACGTGGATTCTTTGAATGCGTTACTGGCAGACATTCAGGTTCAATCAATTTCCATTCGCCATTTATCTGCTCTACAGTCGCCAGACTGCAATAGGGAATTTTATGGATAACCTGCCGCAGTTCGTTTGTAGAACGTGGATTTTCACCCATTAGCTGACGTGAGCAGGTGTCTAGAGTCGTTGCATGTGCCACAATTAATATATTGCCAGCTGATGTAAAAAAAATGCCATAGAACGGAAATTCAAACAAATCTTATAAAACAAGTATCTTACTGGTAGATTCAATGATTTTCAGAAGACATTCATGATTACGACTGTAAAACTCTTCAGATGTCTCTTTAATAACATCGTTTAAATTGGTCCCATTTAATATAGGTTCATATTCCTTATCGATGTGGTAACGTGCTTCAATTAATTCGTCAAGACTACACCAATCTGGTACTCCATCGGGATACCATGCCATCCATTCAAAAAGCCCAGCTTCTACTCGCAACTTGTGTTTTCCACTAAGCTTCAGGCCTATAAAAAAGATGTATTTTCTAATAAATATAATTCTTAATCAATGTTTGAATGAAGCAAACCTTCTAGAGCGCTTGTGCAAGTTTGAACACAACGATAAGCTGGAGAACAATAAACATGATCTACTTGAATACCAGCTTCGTACATTGCTTCACCAACCAATTTAGCTTGGAAAAGCCCAATATTCGTTAAAGGTGAATCATTTTGCCAGCCTTCTGGGCAGTTTTTCCTGAAAAAATAAATTTTTTTTATAAATTTTTTGTTAAAATAAAATTTTGTACAAACCTTTTAGGTAAAGATTTTGGCATATTGAGATCTTTTCTCACATAATTATTGAACTCATCAAAACAATAAGGAATCCATGTGCCAAAAGTGAAGTCAACCCTCTCACCATGCCGCATAATATAGACTTTACGATTCTTTACCGCTTGCGATGTGCTCAAGTCTTTCTTTTCTGACTGCATACTTGGACTGTCTATGTCAGCGTCGTTGTCTATTTCTTGTGTTGGATGTATTGGTTGTAAAACTGATGGAATTTCAACACAACGATTAATCAAGGATTTTCGTAAAAAACGTTCAGCACTTAGATCTGATTCTTCTGTGAAAGAGGAGCCTTCAATTATATCTTGGTGTAAATGCCCTGAGATAAATAAGTCGATTATTTGTTTTTAAATAAATTCATTAATTAACACAAATTGGAATAAGTATAGGTTGCTGATATAGGGTGGAATGAAATTATCTAAATTGAAGTTTTCATTCATATGTACATAGCAAGAAGGCGATGAAAAACTAACTGAAATTTAACATAACATCTTATATCACAAACTAACTTCACTTATTTTTATCTAACCTGGATGTAAGTCTCTCCGTTCGTCTTGATCTGTCGATAAACTCCGTCCGTCTACAATATCAATCTCTTCCACCGATGTCAACGATGGTGTTATTGATTTAGATAGCTGTACAACTCTGTGCATAGTCCATGCATCTGATTCTGCTGTTCGTTCAGTGTAATTTACAGGTAAATATCCAGTCATTCCAGTTAACCATGAAATACCCTCAACCCAACCATCGCAAGAATTGTCCACCGAATCGCTATTCAAATATATAAAATCACCAATTCGCAATTCGAGTTCATCGATTTCGTGTGGACTATGCGGATATAAAACTTTGTGTACCTAAAACAACATTCAATAAAAATAACAAAATTCAAGATATTAGTTTTATTAAAAAAAAATAAAATTCTAAACAAATTGATAAAGATTAAAATTTAAAATAAGTGAGAAAGTTGCTTTGTCTTATTTTTAAAAAATTAATTTTTACTTGTTTCGTCGCTAGTCTTGGATCGCGCGAATACAATCGAAGTTCCCAACTGGATGCACAAGATGGATCTAATGATTCCACTAATGTTTTGAGTGCATTAAATTGACTCTGCGGGAACTGATACGCTAATGTCAAATGAAGTGATTTAACGTGCGGCTCCAATGATATTGCTAAAAGAACAGACATAGAGAAGAAAAAAAACACAAATAACGAAGAGTGAAGAAAACCAGAACACACACATACAAATTAAAAAAAAAGAAAAAATCACAATTAGGACAACAGCAAAAATTGTACATACATCATTACTTGGCAAATTCTATAAATTACTCATTCAGTTTATCAATTAAAACTTTTTTTTTCAATTAAATAGTCGATAATAATAGTTGAAAGCAAAATCAATACTACAAGTCATTATTTGGCTTGATTTTGTTGAATATGAATTTTTTTCTATTCAACTCCAATAATCATTCACTTAAAAACAATAAAAGAAATGTGATAATAATCTTATCTTATGATTTGAAAGTTAAAATGTATTTCACTGATCTCTATACAAAGAGTGTTCCAACGTTTACCCAGAAGTAATTAAGATACAAAAAACTGTGAACAGAGAAATATATTTTTAAAATTTGTTTACACTGTTCACACTTTATTTGAGTTTTTCTATTGAAACATGTATTTCAAATTTATAAGCTCACAAAAGACGCAGAGAGCTAAAAGTGCAACAAGCAGAAGTTCATAAGTCATAGAAAACTAACTTGTTTTACTCGCCTGTCTGAACCGAGGCTAAAATAGAGCTACACAATTTTTTTTTGTGAAGACCTGCACTTTTTATCACTCTGATCACAAGCTCTTTTCAAATCGTTTTTTTTTTTAATACTAATCTCCCATCAATTTTGGAACAACCTTTAAGTTTAATTTGATGATGGATTATATATGTATGTCTACATACGTACCTATTTACGTTTAGAAGCAGAATGAACTATATTTGCTTACCTACTCGTAAAAGATAAGATAAAAGATACAAGTATGAAAAAATCTCATGCATTTCAACAACAATATTTTAATAATTATATATGCATACATGTGTAGTTGCTTTCATTCAAAGTTTATTATCAAACAAATCATCCTATTTGCTTTAAATATAATTTTTACGGTTTTTCCTATGGTGAAGTTTTTCATAATTATCGAAAGTGAAGTTGAACTGTGGATTTGCTATTCAAAATGTGTGCCGACAATATGTCAATATTTTAAAAGCAAATTACTACAGTACTTTACAACTACTAATAAAATATAGGATGGTGTGCAAAAAGCATAAACATTTTGAACTACTTAACAATTCGCTCACTTATTAACACGTTACTAAAAATTTCATAATTTCAAGCATGTGCTAACGAAATATTTTCAAATGATTTCAAATCGAAAAATTTATAAAAGTTAAATTATATCCCAAGGTAACGCATTTTAAAATTTAATTTATTCGAGTTGCGTTTGATAAATAAATTACGCAAAATATCCAAGCAAAAAGTTAAAAAAATCATAAGGATAACAAATTAAAAGTTACTATTTTTTTCGCAAATGTTAGAATCTCCGGTAATCAAGAGTCGGATCCTTACATGCATCAGCCATTGTATATAAAATATGGTTTCCTTTCACGCGAACGATACTTTTTAACACATAACAGAAATATTGTTTCAACTCCTTTGTAAATTCGCAAGGTTTGTTAGAGTTGAGGGACCGAAACAATACACTGTTTTTATTTTTATTTGATAACAATAAGTAAAATATAATGATATATAGAAGTTTTCAGAAATTGAGAGATTGAGGTATTGTAATTGTTGCATCTAATGTATCTGTCGTAATTTTTGTTTTTCTATTTATAACCCCTATTTTTGATGTTTTTTAATAAACATGTAACAATAACTACAGAAAGTGCCAAAAAAATTAACTCTAGAACTACATACAAAAAATTAGACTCTAATATACATCAACATTAAAGAACATGCAATTAAACAAAAAAACAATTAAAACTTCAAAAATAAATCTAAAAGTAAATAATATTATAATTTTCATGTTAACAACAAAGCCTGCTTACATCGACTGCTGCGTGGTATGCATCGATTACCAGAAGATACAGCCCCACACCATGGAAAGCAAGCCACAATTGCATCAAGTTGTTCATAAGTATCACTTATTACTAAAATAAATCAATATAGAAATAATAAAAGAAAAAGAAAAATTCAATATTTAATTGTTAGTTTTTCCTTGAAACCTTTCCTAAACCAAAGTAAAATATATTCATTAAAATAAAACAAAAATAAATCTTATCTAGAAAATTATTAAAAAAAATTAGCACAATTACTTGAATTGGACGATTCTTTCACATATTGTAAAGCCAATCGCTTCAAATAATTAGCATCATCTTCAGCAACGAAAAATCCCATAAAATTAGGACTCATATACAATTCTAGTTTAATTGGTCGATCTAATAAGGCACCGGCCATGTCAACGATTTGCTTCAAAGCTTTCGATAATTGTAAAGCGCATTCATCAGGAGCCTGTGGAAAGAAAATGGGATTTTGTATAGAATATTTTTAAGTAAGCACAAAAAATTTTATTTTGAAATCAGCATAATGTAGTCCTTGCAAATTTATCTTATTTTCTAGGTTTGCTTGCAGGCAATAACTAAAAAACTCAAATGGGAAAAGAATATTTAGTTTTGGTCAAAGTTTAAATACGTTTGTTGGTTACAAGGAGTAACTACCGTTTTGTCGTTTTTTTAAGGTAAAAAATGGGAAATAAAACTTCAAATCTTTTCGTAAAAAGCAACGCTATGTGAGTAATGAATTTTTAACTACGACCACCTTTAAGTCACAGAAATAAAACAGATGTAAATTTTTCAATGGCTCAGCCAAGATTACAGATTAAGGGAAATGGGTTCAGGTAGATACTTTGATGTCTACCTTCAAAGTATTGTCTTAATCTAAAATAACTACGCATAATGTTTACCTACCTTGAAGAACGAAACCAATGTGATGTGTGGTACATAATTGTGTGCTCCATTCCAGCCACACAACAGGCGCGATTTGTTCCAAAATTCTTCCAATTGATGCAAGAAAGGTCCAGTTGGACACGCATACAAAATGTATTCACGTGGAATACACTCGTCTATTGAAGGATCATTAACATGAGCTAGTAGCCAATCGGAGGCAATTTGTACTCCTCGATTGCCGGTTGAAGCAAGAGCCTTTTCTCTACAATCGAAATAAAGGTATTTTTTTTAGAAAAAAAAAATTCTATTTCACAGTTTTTTTTATGAAATCCTTAGAGAAATCAAAAAAAAGTCTCAGTCTCTTGATTGAAATATGGAAAGAAGAAAATCGATACTGTGTTTACACTTACGCCCTATGCTTTTGAAAACCCATCTGCAGAAGCGTCTGCAATGGAGTTAGATGCTGCTTGGAGATTCTCGTGGGAGTTGGATTTTTCCTTGGCGGTAATGTTGCCATGTTTTTTTTTGTTTATAAGTAAGCTTTGCTTAAATTAAATCTTTGCTAAAATTTAATTTTTTTTTTTGATACGGAAATAAATTGTTTATGAGCTGTTTAAGCAAAGGCAGCGACGAGCAAAGTGGAAAAACAAGTGCCAAGAAAAAGCCAAATAAAAATAAAAAGAAGTCCTTCAAGCGTTTGTTTACCTGCGCAGCAGAAGACAGTTCAATTGACAGTTTGTGTGGTAGATAAAACCGGTCTTTAGTGCACTGTTGAGGTGAGGTTGAGTAGATGAAGTTGTTTTTAATTTAAAAAAAAAAAACATTACAGCGGTCAACTATCTTATGTGGCAGTTTGAATTTAAAACAGAAAAATTATTCGTGCGCTTATTAACTTCACTAATTTTAATTTGCACATGTTAGCAATTTTGTTTTTCATATTGATTATTTTTATTGAAGATTTTCCTAAAGGTTTTTAGAAACATTCAGTATTTGTATCCGTAAATTCAAACATGCAGTCTCAAACTTATTACAACATTGTCACCAAGAATGACGAAGAAATTAAATCTGAGAAGGAATTCGATATATCGTTTCATGTGGTTGAGGGCAATGCAACAAGAGACGAATTGGTAAGGACGTTTACAATGTCTAACAACGAATACTTAAAATGCAAGTGGAATCATTTTTTGGAACACATTCCAGAAGAAACTCTTACAATAAAATCATATTTTGAATTCAAAAAGAAGTATAGTATATGTCTATATAAACACACATTATTTGTATAAGATTTTTAAGTAATAAAATCAATTTTTCCTTCTGTTTCTAGGAAAGATCCTATAAGAAAAATGATTTTGAATGGTTCATTTTATCTTAGATCCGGCGAACTCATCCCTGTTCCCAAATTTGAATAGCTAAAATTAATGAAATTTGAAATCAATAAATTCGTTTAAATAGACACATTTTATGATTTGATTTGCTTCGATTAAAGGCTAATCCAAACCGATGCGAGACATTCGCTGACGAAAATGAAACAACCATAACAATACAGTGCTATGATTGACAAAAACAAGATTTTATCAGCTAATGTTTAGAAGAGCCATAAATTGCATGTTTCCAAAGTATGAAGAAGTCGAAAATATGAACGATTTTTACCAGGTTGTGAAAACTCATATTGCAGTAAGCATCAATTTTAGCAAATTTTAGAAGCAAAATTTATTTAGAAAACATCTAAAATATATCATTGTATTGAATATTACTTGTGAGCTATCCATATCGAATATTTATTTTTCCGACACACTGTACAATAAATGCATCTTAAAATGTTGTTCAACTTTTATTTCATCATGTTTATTAAACATTCTTCAAAAAATCTGCTCGAATAATTTTCAGACACATTTTGATTTCGTGGTTGGTAACAAATTGCAAGAATTACTGTAAATTTTGCTCAAATGTCATTTTCTGTTTTGTAAACAAAGAAAAAATGTCATCTATACGATTATGAGAAAAATTTTCTTAACAATTTTCACAAAAACAAAACTTATTTATTTGTGTTAATTTTACTTTCAATTTAAACAAACAATAGGAATTCTCAGAAATTTAAGAATGAATTTTAATAAAATGTGTCGAATTTGTGGCGAAACTATAAAAGACAAACATTCCGAAACTATTGATGATAACAAAGCTCAAATCTACAAGTATCTTCCAATAAAAGTAAATATACCTACTTTTGTTTATTAAAATATAAAAAAAAACTTTAAATAACTCAATGCTAAGCTTTCATAAATAAAAACAAAATAAACTTGTTTCTATTTAAAGGATACCGATGATAATTTTCCAAAAAACTTATGCGTAGAGTGCTTGGATTTAATCGACAGCTGGGACGCGTTTTACAAACGTTGCGAGAAGTCCCAAAAGAAATTCGCTTCGCTAATCAAAAACAAAAAAACATTAAAAATAACACCTTCCAAGAGTAAAAACGATGCTGCAGCCACCGCTGTGTCACCTTTAAAGCCTGATAATGCTAAAGGTATAAATTTAGTTGATTTAAATTCAATAAAGATTAATGTAATGTTAATTGTTTTTTCAAGCTAGAAAAAGGAAATAACAGTCCATATCTTGCTGCGAAAGAAGCAACCAAGTTAGTATCTGCTTTTTTATTTAAGAATTAAATCCATTTAATTAATAATTTAAGTAACTACTTAGATCTATACTTTGGGTTTGAGTTCATAATACATTTTAATTGATGAAGATAAACCATGCAAACAATGGGGGTTTCTGCAAAGGTTCATAAGTTGAACTATAGTCCCTGAGTTAAGTAAATTTGATAAGTGGTCGAGAACTAAGACCCTACTCTGTATTACTTTCCGAAAGTGAAAGAATTTTTTTATTTTATTTCTTGAATTCAAAAACTTTTATGTATTCCATTTTCCATTGCAATCGGTGAAAAAGAAAGATCTGTGAAACAGAAAATGACAAAGATTTTTCTTCAAATACATTTTTTCATATTGTTTCCAAAAATATTAAACTTAATCCAATAAAATAAATTAAATCTAGTAGTATTTCGTTACACAGGATTCTGTTCTGCAGGATTTAATAACGGATTAGCAACAGCTCATTATCGATTCCGTCAGAGAAATACTTTTGCTGCCACATGGATTCAAAGACCTTCCCATATACCTACACACCCCTCGAAAAACTATGCACCAAATATTCACAGCGAGTTCTGAGATTTTCTTAAAGTATCGTTATTTTTCGAGCTAAAAATATTTCAATTTCGCTTTTAGGGAATTATCTCAAAAAAAAACTTAAGTTACAAGTTAAAAAATAAATCTCTTCAGTAGTGCATGGTGTAGATCAAGGTACAGACAGACAAACAGACATTTTAATACTCAATATGTTTACTTTTGAAGTATTTAGGGACTCGGCACAGTTAACAAAATAAGGGAACAGAAGTTTTGTTTTTATTGTTTTCTTCAAATGTATATCCCATACAAAAAAAAAGCAAAAATATTCTAATCTAGACGCTTTGTTTGTCGCTGTGCGAATTGTTAGAATTAAATCCAAATTATAGGATCATATTTTTGCAAGAATGAAAAATTTGCTATTATTTTTTACGCGGATTTAAAAAGGTTCAATTTTACATTGTAAAGGCTTCAACTAATACGATTATTAAGTATTTTTTAAACTCATTAATTGCTATTTACTCAAACCTTAAAACCAAACTATGTGCTCAAGTACGTTTGATCCAATCTATACAACCAAAACACTTAAAAATTAAAACAAAAATTTCATATCAGTAATTATTTCTATGCTAAAAAGCAAGCTAATAAATGTATCTTTATTTTGAAAGCTGAACGGTCCCTCTAGAAAACATATTAAAGTCTACAACTTCTCCCCTAAATGAACACTGTTAGTAGCCTTCGTCATTTCCTATTGGCTGAGACTATGAAAATCCTATTTCAATGTCTCTGGGCTAAAGTCACTCTTTAAACAAATATAAAAAAAACACTTTACTTATTTTTAACCTGACTTAATTTTCAAACCTTAAAGCAGGCAATGGAAAATTGATTGAAAATTAAAATAAATAAAAAATTTCTCATCATTAAAGATTCATCGCTTTTTAGAACCTAGAACAAATAAGTTTGCCTTTCTGGTAAGAATTTATTTCCTTTTATTCTTTAAAGCGACTTCGAGAATAAAAATTATTAAAAAAAACCTTGCATCTAAACTTTTCAGAACCGCATTATAAAAATAATTCAAGAAAATGCGTGAAATTGTTCATATTCAAGCGGGTCAATGTGGCAACCAGATTGGAGGAAAATTCTGGGAGGTCATATCCGATGAACATTGTATTGATGCTTCCGGTACATATTACGGCGATAGTGATCTACAATTGGAACGTATAAATGTTTATTACAATGAGGCAACTGGTGCCAAATATGTTCCCAGAGCAATCCTCGTCGATCTAGAACCAGGAACAATGGACTCGGTAAGATCTGGACCATTCGGTCAGATCTTTCGGCCAGATAATTTTGTGTTTGGTCAATCTGGAGCTGGTAATAATTGGGCGAAAGGACACTATACTGAAGGTGCTGAACTAGTCGATTCGGTTTTGGATGTTGTGCGAAAAGAAGCTGAAGGATGTGACTGTCTGCAAGGATTTCAAATGACACATTCGTTGGGTGGAGGAACAGGTTCGGGAATGGGAACTTTGCTTATATCGAAAATTCGAGAAGAGTATCCCGATAGGATTATGAACACCTTTTCGGTTGTGCCCTCTCCAAAGGTCTCTGACACTGTTGTAGAGCCATATAATGCAACATTGAGTGTTCATCAATTGGTCGAGAACACAGATGAGACGTATTGTATTGATAACGAAGCCTTGTATGACATTTGTTTCCGCACACTAAAACTTACCACTCCAACATATGGTGACTTGAATCATCTGGTATCGGCAACAATGTCCGGCGTCACAACGTGTCTTCGATTTCCCGGCCAACTAAATGCTGATCTAAGGAAATTGGCCGTCAATATGGTTCCATTTCCTAGACTACACTTTTTTATGCCTGGATTCGCTCCCCTTACTTCCAGAGGATCACAGCAGTACCGAGCCCTCACAGTTCCCGAGCTTACTCAACAGATGTTTGATGCCAAGAACATGATGGCTGCGTGTGATCCCAGACATGGTCGATATCTAACCGTAGCTGCTATTTTTCGAGGTCGAATGTCCATGAAAGAAGTTGACGAACAAATGCTCAACATTCAAAACAAAAACAGCAGCTACTTTGTTGAATGGATTCCTAACAATTGCAAGACAGCCGTGTGTGATATTCCGCCGAGGGGTCTTAAAATGGCAGCTACATTTATTGGCAACTCTACAGCCATACAAGAACTATTCAAACGAATATCTGAACAATTTACTGCTATGTTTAGACGAAAAGCTTTCTTACATTGGTACACTGGAGAGGGCATGGACGAAATGGAATTCACTGAGGCTGAGAGCAATATGAATGATTTGGTATCAGAGTACCAACAATACCAAGAAGCAACTGCTGATGAGGAAGGTGAATTCGATGAAGAGGAAGAAGGTGGTGGCGAAGAATAGATAAAAAGATATTATCATTGTGTATCATTCAAAATTAAATTATAAGTTTTTTTTTACTATTAAAAATCATGTATCAATAAATTTTCTATTTAGATGTATTAAATTTGCTGTCCTTTTTTATTTGATCGATTTTCGACCGCCTGGTCATTTTTACATTTAATTTTATAGGGCTGATTAGCTTTTTTTGATAAAAGTTTTAAACTTTATCGAACGAAACTTATTTTTTTTTTAATATAAATATTTGATTTTTTTTCTAGACAAATTCCAAAGCAAACAACCTCCAATGGCAGTAGTTTCTCCTGCAATTTTTGTTCAGTCTCCACCAATAACCAAATACAACTCAATGATCACTTGATTGCTGTGCATTGTGACTTAGTATTCTGCTGTGATCTTTGTAAAAACTACAAACCCCGAGATGACCTTATCACCCATATGACAGAGCACGCCCTGAGTTCTATCCAATCCAACCTGAATCCCCCAAAGAACCAACCTAAAATAGTTGATAAGCTCCAATGCACCAAGTGTGAAAAACAATTCACTAGCAACAGTGGTCTTAAATATCACATGAATTCCAATCATGCTTTAGTAAAACAATTTGCCTGCGATCAATGTCATCGTGAATTTCCATGCAAGCGAGTTTTGCTTAATCACTTCCGAAGTGTCCATAGCAAAGATAAACCATTTAAATGCATTGATTGTGGTAAACATTTTAAAACAGACTCAACACTGTATGCTCATCGGAAAACCCATTCGAAAGAAGTACCACATAAATGCTTTGATTGTGGCAAAGGATTCAAATTTAAACATCATTTGGATTCGCATTCGTTGCAACATAAGACGACCAAAGAAAAAACATTCGAATGTAGTTTTTGTCATAAGAAATTTGCTGCATTAAATAATTTGACAAAACACCGTAAGATTCATGATAATACGTCGGATTTTGCGTGTCATATTTGTGGAGCTAAAATGATGCAGAAGCGTTATTTAAAGGATCACATGAAGAGAGTTCATCAAACACGATTAGATTAGTTTAATAATGTAAGATTAATTATTATTATTATTAAAATTGATTGAATTTGTTATTTGTTTGAATTAAATTATTTATTATTATACTAGTGAAATTAGAATATTGTTAAAATAAAATACTATAAAAATAATTCAAAACAGTTACGACTTGTCTGGGGAATATTTCTGAGGAGAGTTCTAAATATCAATTAGAATGTAGAGGACGAAGTTTTTTTTCCTGTCTGTGGGCGGAATTTAATCTAAATAAACTAGATATGGTAAACTCAAGGTTATCTTAGCATAAGCTTCATTGCTTTTACTAAATAAATTCGTTAACGAGAAGATCGAGAAAAAACGGAGATCATTTTTAGGGTAACGTAAAGGCAAAATTGTATGTTGACGTTGGCATAAAAAATTTTAAAATAAAGTTAAAAATTTAAAACCATTTTTTTTTTTTAAGATTTAAAAGCTTCCTTAAGCCAATCCGAAACATTCGCAGAGGATGATGAAACAACATCAATAACACGTTGCTAGGATTTACAACAATTGTTGTTATTTTTTCTTCACCGTCATGACTGTTTTGCATTGGTTTGGGGAAACCTTTACATTTTTTCGCTTGATTCAGCTCATCTTTGATTCATCATCTTAAATTATCGAAAAAATGTGTTTTTATAAACTTAAGTTTTCTTTTTTTTCGAATCTATGTGCTTTTACGAAAAAATGACAAAATTAAAAATACCTACTATTCTATCAAATAGCCTATTAATAATGATGCTTTTAATTTAAATTTAAAAAATTATAAGAGCCAGATGAATTTTTGGTAAAATAAAAAAAAAAGTTTTATAGATAACTTGAACAGATACTGATTTTTTTCTAATAAAAAAAAACTGGATTCCCCACAAAAGCCTTTTAAGAAAATATGTACCGTTAAACATTGAATTCTTGATTTCTTAAGTACTAATGAAATTATTACATGAGATGTCTTTTTAACGCTAATAAAATAGGACAACTCATTCTATTCTTATGTTAAGGTGATATTCTCCACTATTGGCATTTAAAAAAATGGAAAAAAACGCTAGGATCGAAGTTTCAATATGCAATTCCTGTTAGGTTAGTTTGTGAGATACACATTGGTACATTTCAATGCTTTTCGTATAATTCGTAAATTAAGCTAATTTTGAAAATTCAAACTAAAACTTTTTGAAAAAAAATTATATGAACAAATTTCTGAAATTCTGCTCAGTTCTCGTCCACGGGTACGCCTGAGAAACGCAAGGGCGAATATAGTAGCATATTGGGTTTTTCATGTATTTAATTCATAAGTCTCATAAAAACCCATTTAATCATAAAAACCCTTTTCTTTTCAAAAGCCTTAAACTTTGATCTTGAATTTTAAATAAAATACAATATATGTATGTATGGTTGGCAATAAATTTACAAATATTGTTCGCGTCCTGTTCTGCGTTCGAACAAATCTACCTGATCTTCATTTCTTAAAGATACACAATGAATCCAAACAAATACATTCAAAACTGTTGTTGACATTGAAACACTTTATTTTTGTTAATTATTCCTTAATAATCATTTTCAATTTCATTATTTTTAATAAAATTCCTATAAAACTAAAAGATAAACCGACATTGACTTGGTGTGCAGTGCATTATTATAGTGCACACGTTATACATACAATATTAATTAATCCTACTCACTACATAGAGAATGGGAGGAAGCTTCAAGCGGAAACGATAACTTATCAGCTTCAACCCACCATACCTCCATGTCCAGAAGTTCTCACTTCTGTTGTAACTCAGCCATACTAGCTTCGAACAATGCTGTGTTGATTTTGTGCTTGAGCGATATCAGTATCTCTCGATTGCATATTGTCCTCATCTCATTGGCCACATATTCCCCATAGGTGGCGAACTCATCACGAAACCGAGGTGATTGAACTGGTTGCAGTTTGGCCATTGTCAGACCAGATGGAGAAGGGGCAGCTATTGTGCCGCTATTGACGTGAGCTGTAGTACTATTGTCATAGTAGATACGCTTGCTCTGGATGTGTTGATGTTGATTTTGCTGCTGTTGTTCTTCCTCGTAATAGTCGTCTTCGTTACAAGTGTCTCGCCGCTGGATCTTAAAAACCCGAGCTGGAACCTGGTGCTGGTGATGATGGTAGGCAATGTTATCTTCCTCCACACTGGTTTGTATGTCAATGGTGCTCAAATGCTCCTCCTCTATGTGATGTTCCTGATGTTGTTGGTGATGCTGCGATTGTGATTCTTCCTGGGTAGTCATTGAAGCATTGCTGTAGGAGTGATGTTGCAAAGGGATGTTGATTTCTTTTATTATCTTTGTCTTTGACTCCTCTGGCTCCTCGACGTCTTTGGTGGTCTCCTCAATGAGCTTTTCCAAATCGCGCGCTCTATTAGATTCAAACTTTTGTACCCGGCCAATGGCGATGGGAGCAGGAACTGTGGATGGAGCTGTTTCATACGTCACAGTTGTTGTTGTTGTGGGTTTGTTGCGATGAATCGTGAGGAATTCTGTGGTAATGGATGATGCTGCAGCAGCTACAGCTCCGGCTACCTCCGAATCCCTTGACGATGCATCGCGGATGATGTACTTGGTAACACCATCTTCTGTAATTTCCGCCTTCAACTTGCCTTTTCCGGCTCTCATGGCCTTTGGTGAACTTAAAAATTGCAGATTCTTGAAACCAAACCATTTGGAATTGTAAGGTTCTTTGCGTTTCATGCGATTTATCTCTCGATGGTATTGAGTTCGCAGAGTGTGGAACTTCTTTTCGATCTCGACTATTGGGATGCCGCCTCCCAAACTGGCTGACACCTCCATTAGGAGCTTTTGTTTCATTTCCTTTTTGCGGTAATCTTCGTGGGTCATGTCCCAAAGACCACGTCTCTTCCTGTACTCATTGATCAGGGCGAGGGTTTTGTCTCGAGTCCATTCCATTTTCTATTCGTTGCTGTTTGTGCACCACAGAAAATATCCCTAGAATGAGTTAATACTAGGGGGCAATCGACCAATGAGTTGGGAGGAAAATATATTTTTATGGAAAACACCCGAGGTTTTTTTATTTTCGTTATTGTTTCACGACCGCCAGGGAGAATAAAAGTTTTGTTTTTATTGCAAGAAAATGATGATGATGATGTTTATTTGTTAAAAATGCTGCCGAGTTAAAGATTCTTTTCGACGACAAAAAACATTACACAAAGTGTAGAGACACACCAGCACCAATTTTTTTATATAAAGTTCTTCAATAAATTTTGAACATGTATACAAGAGTCAGGTTGTGTGATTTTTTGATGTAGCTGTGGCGTATGTATAGAGAAAAGTAGAAAAGCGCACGTCGCAGCATTCACAATAGATTGATTTAGTGATGGGCCATTGGTTAATTTAAGTTACTAGTTAGTTTAATAATAGCGAGTCTTGTGCAAAATTAAAATCTATTAACCATAATTGACGGAAGATGTAGGAAGAAGAAGAAGGATATTAAATGATAGGTACATAATACTGCTTTCTTGCCTTTCTCTTGGTGTGTCGTTAACTTTTGCTTTCTGAAGTTAATTAAAAAAATTCTTATAAATTTATCAGCCTGATAATTTTTTCTGGTTTCCACCAATAACCTTCAATTTTTGCAACCCATCCCTCTATCTAATAATGTGTTATTCAGAGTATAACACAAAATCGAAAGAGTATTAAAAATGATATAAATGTGTTAGTACTCAGTTTATTTTCGGAGGGAGGAAAATGGAATTTTAGTGCATTTTGGTTCGTTTATTGTCATTCATAAATAAAGTTTTTTGGTGCAATCGAGATTATGTACATTATGTAACTTAAAAACTTATGGAAGCAGTTAGTATTTGAAAGCGTTTCTTGTAACCGGGGACTAGAAAGAAAAAAGATAAAAGATGATTAATTTTACTTCTATCCAATATGGCCTTTGCATTGGCTTTTGTGGCAAAAACAGAAACATAAAATAAATATAAGAGACACAGCCACTTTGTATACAATTTTGCCTCTGAAAATATGGCCGACGAGCTTCACTTTTTTGGATCTCCAATATTCTTTTTTTTTTAATTATTTGACATCTAATGTTTTAAAACATAACAGCTTATGTTAAAATATATGCCCTTAAACTATTCGATACTTGATAATTAAAAAAAAAAAAAAACTTAACGGCTTACCATAACAGACGGACGCTGTCGGAAGCAAGAGAGTGGGCCTGTCACTTAATTTAATTCCTTGTATTCGCTCATTTTCATTCGATCACTTCCGACAGAGTCCAACTATTATAGATACCCTTTAAGCTAAAAACAAGCAACACTACTCTAACCTATCGAACGCACATTGTGAATAGATCTTAAATGATACATCTGCGCAAAGAACAACAATGCATCTTGTTTCTTGTTGCTATCTTCTCCTGAATTTAGAAACAAAAATGGTGTCATGCTGCTATAGCTGTGTACGCATATTTATATACACATATTTTTTGCTTGCTCAACAACAAACAACAGCAACGACTAACGACAAGCAGCATAATTAGCAAAAGATGATTGCAACATTATGTACACACAATTTTATAAGATATTTCTTATCAGCATTCTGAGTTTGACCAAGTCTCAACTCTCATCTCAACCCCCAGTATTCCATTTTCACACAATTCAGCACAATTTTTTCATTCGAACCCATAATAAATACATAGGAGTAGTGTTTAGATGTTTTACTCGAATTCGAAACATGAAAATAAAATTAAATTTACCCCTACCTATCTAACTACATACATAGGTAGGTATAATAAATGAATACGATACCTACTTTACTAAGTACCTACATACATAGTTATACTATGTAGATACCTAAATGTACCTGGTAGATGGTTAGATACCTATTTGTTTTTGATATTGTGATCATACAACCCCTACCTATTTGGTAACAGAATCTGCGAACTTAAAGAATTCTATTTGCGACTATAGGTATTTACTACCTATAAAACATAGTTTTTTTTCGCTAAAAAAATAACGGCTCAAACGATTTTCAGTTAATTTTTTGAGTAGTTTAAATTATTTCGTCAAAAAAATTTCAAAACTAATGGTAGGTATCTGCCAAGAAACTGGATTTTTTGGTTTTGATTTTTTTTTCATAAACGGTTTAACTGGGTTTTATTATTCACAAGATTCGAACTAAATAAGACAAATTTTTAACACTCAAAACAAAAACTAAATACCTAATGGCAAATTAACAAAAAATTTTTGCATTTGAGTTATGGATCAGGTCATGTAAATAATAAAACACACTATGCAAATCAAAATTTTCAAAAAACTGTTTTTGGATAAAAAAAAATCAAATTTTTATTTTAAAAATGGATTTACATATGTATCTTTTTTATTCAAATTTCGTTTTTAAGCTTATACTAACTTGAAGAAAAAATAATTAAACATATGTAGGTATGTATACATAAGTTATGTACAGTACATGTGTACATAATGTTGTTAAGTACATATGTTTTTATAGAAATAAATTAATTAAGAAAATAAAATGTCTAAAATTTTAATTTTTTTTATTTATTTATCTGTTAATGTTTATGCGTACTGAACTATTGTGGCTGCTTACACTCGCTGTAGTTCAAGGTCAAGAACAAAAGTACAAAAAGTACATCAAACAAAATATAAATAGGTACAATTAATAATGTCTAAATTTCATTTGTTTATGGTCTTATGATAGGTGGTACTAGATCCAAACTCACTTCACAATTTGAGGTCGGTATATTCACCTAGCGCTCAACTAAAAGCATCCTCTTTCATTAGCTTAAAGAATTTTTGAGTTAAGAGTCAATTAACTAAAGAGCGCTTGGTGAATACCAGCCTTAGTCTGGAAATGCATTAAATTCAAAAAAAGAAATTCATGATAACTTTTTTATATAAACAAAAAAGAAATAAGTAAACCGAATAAAATGTCCAAGACTGTTTTATATTGTATTATTATAAAAACAAAATCACTGAACAAAGTTAACAGGTGTGTGTATCTGGGTATAAGAAATGAGACTCACTTGTAGATCAAATAGGTACGTACCATGTCAAAACAATCTTTTTGTTTACTATATGTTACGCATTTTTGTTTACATTTTTCCCAAATAACTGCTCAAAACCCGCCTTCCACAACAACATTCCCCAAAACAGCTGTTTCGACCACTTTTGCATCGGCAAAATTTTATCCGCTTTTTCCACACGCAAACGCAAAAATGTACACTCCTTGAAAAATCAATTCTAATCAGTCAAACTGAAAAGAAGAATAAAATAGAAAGTTCTTGGAATTTTCCCGCAGTTTTTGTGTATTAAAAATTCCATTTTAAAATTATATTTTTCAAACGGCAATAAAGTTTTGCTTTTGTAATATGTAATTGATTTAGTAAAACAAAACTTCATAACTGGTTGAAGTAGGTAATAACAGAGGTTCGCAGATAAGGGGTTTCCATAAATATCTACTGGTTTTGAAGCATATAGAATTTGGCAGAAACAAAAGCTGAAATTTGTAACTGGATAAGAAAATATCTAGATGCTCTTGGAGCGAGGTGAATCAATTTTTGGAGTGTTAATTCATTGCACCATGAAGCGGCAAAACGTTCGAACCCTATCGCTGGTTGTATGCACATTCACATATTTGCTCATTGGAGCAGCAGTATTCGACTCATTGGAATCACAAACAGAATCAAGGAGATGGGACTTTTTACAAAGTATGTATCTTAAAATTTTTCTCAGTAAATACAGAAGTGAATATATGTAAATGGAGCAACAGCTAAACATAACAATTTTTGTTTTCAAAATAAACAATGATCATTTAATTGCTTTTGGTCCCCTAAAAATTGGCATTTCGTCCTAATGGCCTCCTTGGACTCTTCATCTTGAGTTAACAATGAAGAGCTTGTTTAGACTCTATTACTGTTAAATTAAGTTCAATATCAACAAAATTAATTTAGTTTAATATGAATAAAATTTTTTTATAATATAAACTCTAAATACTACTGAAATAAATCATCCAAATACGTAGAGAAGACTTAGCATTATTTAATTGAACTTGTTGAATTATTGATTCAAAATAGCTTTTAATTTTTACTGTTAACAGAAGAGTCCAAGTGAAGTCGCTGGGATGAAACACTAATTATTGTGAGCTAAAGACCATTAAAAGCGGGGTACTTGCGTGTAGGAACGTTGGCTACCATTTTTTTTTAGCATGGACCCTGATGGTTCTTTTTCTGTATTTTGACCCTTAGAACTATAAACGTGGTAGGAAACTAATATCAAAACCGAACGAAAATTAGCTTTCCGAACACTCAAATGGAGAAGTCAGAAGTCATATTTGTTATAATAAGATATTTATAGTTCACGCAATGCACTCATTCTATTTGTAAACGCATTCACTTAACTTTTATTTGTAAACACATTCTATTAACTTTTATTTGTAAACGCATTTTGTCTGGATGCGTGGGATTCTTTTTATATCTTGTAACAAGTTAAGACGTGTAATAGATTCTTAAGAAATTAAAAGCACATAAAAACTTAATCTGAAATTGGAGTTATTATTTCTTGTACATGGTGTCAGAAGTTAAAAACTTAAAATGTCGAAATTAAATTTTAAAACGCCAGAGCCATTAAACTTTGACGAAGCCGGTAAGGATTGGCCTCTATGGAAACAAAAATTCAAGATTTTTCTCGTGGCGTCTGGAAAAAACAATGAAGAAGAAAAAGTAAAAATTTCTCTGTTCCTTTCCTTCATCGGTGAAAAAGGGATAGAGGTATATAACACTCTATTCGAAACCATATTTGATCCAGACAGCGATGAAGATTTCCACGATGCTGAGGAGACAGAAGAAGAAGAAAATAAAATAACACTTAAATTGGTCCTAGCGAAGTTTGAGGAATATTGTCTTCCCAAGAAGAATGTCTTAATGGAATCTTATAAATTTAACTTAATTGCTCAGAAAGAGAACCAGCCCTTTACGGAGTACCTGACGGAGTTGCGCACGCAAATTAAATATTGTGAGTACAATTGTACAAAGTGTAATGAACCATTTACAGACCGCATGCTGCGAGAACGGGTTATCCTTGGCTTATTTGACAAAAAATTACAAATAAAGCTCTTGGAGGACAAAAAAACTCACACTGAGTGACATAATAAATAAGTGCAAGGTTGCAGAGGCTGTTGTTGTGAATAAAAAATTGCTGTCCCAGGTGGAAAAGGTCAACATGGTGGACACAAGCCAAAAGGATGTTAATTTAGTTCAAAAGAAAACATTCCAAAGACATCCGAATACACCAAAATGTGATCGTTGCGGTGGTTTTTCAACGGGGCAACATCTGAAATATTGCCCAGCTCAGAAGGAAGGTGCAAAATGCAATTTATGTGGAAAACCAGGCCACTTTGCAAGAGTTTGCCGGTCACGTCAACAGGAGGAGAGGCCAATTAAATATATCAAACAAGCCAACATCCAAAATCAAATTCAAGAATCCAATAATCAATTATTTGCTTATAATAACTGTAAGATTGAGACTTTTGGAAAAATAAATTTAATTTGTATTGATTGTGATACACAGTTAAAAAAAATTGTTTCATTTGAGATTGTTGGTGATGAATTTCAGCCTATATTGAGCAGAGATGCATGCGTTGAACTTAATTTACTAAATAGAACTAATATTTTCCATATATCTATGGATTCAAAAGAAAAATTCATTGAGCAGAATTTAGATGTATTTGATGGTATTGGTACAATTCCAGGAGAGTGTAGTATTATGCTTAAGGAAAATTCTGTTCCAACGCTTAAGTATAAGAAACGAATTCCTGAAAGTTTACATAAAAGGTTGAAGATTACACTTAAAGAAATGCAGGAACAGGGTATTATAACATCTGTTGATTACCCTACGGACTGGGTCAATAACTTGGAAATTGTTGAAAAACCTAATGGGTCATTAAGAATATGTCTTGATCCGATACCATTAAATAAATGCATTCGCAGGGAACATTTTTTAATTCCCACAGTGGAAGAAATAATAAGCAGGTTGTCAAATAAATCATTTTTTACAGTTTTAGATCTAAAGCAGGGATTTTGGCAACTTTCACTTGATAAAAAAAGTTCAGAATTAACAACTTTTATGACCCCATTTGGTCGCTATCGCTGGAATAGGGTTCCTTTTGGAATAAGTAGTGCGCCGGAAATGTTTATGAAAAA
Source organism: Syrphus vitripennis (assembly GCA_958431115.1). Classification (NCBI taxonomy): domain Eukaryota; kingdom Metazoa; phylum Arthropoda; class Insecta; order Diptera; family Syrphidae; genus Syrphus; species Syrphus vitripennis. Next base: position 32,087,873 of record OY288108.1, read on the forward strand.
AATGGTTGCTATATTTGGTAATATATCTAATGTTGAAGTTTATTTTGATGATATTTTCATTACTGGTAGCACAAAAAAGGAGCATGATGAAACATTAGAAATGGTATTAAGTAAAGCTAGAGAAAACGGGATAAAGTTCAATAAAGAAAAGGTGCAATTGTGCAAAAAAAGAGTAAAATTTATGGGACAAATTATACAAGAAAATAGGGTAGAACCAGATCCCAAATATATAGAAGCTATAAAAAATATAAGTCAACCACAAAATAAAAAAGATATTTTGCGAATATTAGGTATGTTTAAGTATCTGGCGAGGTTTATTCCAAATTTGACAAAGAAATCAGCTAATTTAAGAAACTTGACACGTCTGGACACAGAGTGGAAATGGTTAGATGCACATCAACGTGAATTTGAGGATTTGAAGGAAATTCTGTGCAAAGGCACTTCTTTGAGAATTTTTGATCCTAAACTTCCTTTAATCATGCAAACAGATGCATCTAAGGATGGCTTAGGATGTGTTTTAATGCAGAACGATCAACCAATTGCATTCGCTTCAAGAAGTCTCACTATTACTGAACAAAAGTGGAGCACAATGGAAAAGGAATTATTGGCCATCGTTTTTGCCTGTGAAAAATTCCATCATTTCATTTATGGTCGCGAAGTAATTGTTCAATCAGACCATAAGCCACTGGAACAATTAATTAGAAAAGAACTTGACGATGTTACTGTTAGACTTCAAAGAATGTTCTTAATGTTATTGAGATATCCGGGCCTAGAAATAAAATATACACCTGGAAGTAAAGTAGTCATAGCTGATTGTCTATCTAGAGCTCCATTGAAAGAAACAGGCTCTGAAAATGAGGAATTAAAATATGTTATTCACTTATTGAAGAGAAAAGTTTGCTTATCAGAAAACAATTATAAAATTTATGTAGAGGCGACAAAGAATGATTCAGAACTAGTTGAAATAATAGATTATGTTAAAACAGAATGGCCAGAATATAAGAAATTATCGCATATAGGAAAACGTTTTCATAAGCTTAAAGATCAACTAAGGTTTGAAGAAGAATTATTATTTTTAAATGATAAATTAATCATTCCACATTCATTGAGAGTTTCACTACTAAAAATATTACATGAACCACATTTGGGAATTGAAAAAACTCTCGCTAGAGCTCGTAACATGTTTTATTGGACGGGAATAACAGATGATGTTAAAACTATGGTCAAAAATTGTCGAATTTGCGAAAAATATACAAGAAATAATTGTTCCGAACCACTTATTCAAGAGGAAAATCCGCAATATCCATGGCAAAAAACTTCAATGGATATATATGAATATGCAGGAAAATTTTATATAGCGTTTGTTGATGCATATTCGGGGTGGATTTGTACTGAAAGACTTAAAGACAAGTCTATAACAAGCGTTATAGCATTCTTGGAAAATATTTTCAATCATTTTGGTAGCCCAACTGAAATCAGAACTGATAATAGTCCTTTCAATTCGAAACAACTTCTGCAATACGCTGATATAAATAATATCAAAATGAAATTTTCAAGCCCGAATTATCCTCAAAGCAACGGTCTAGCTGAAAAAGCAGTTGGAATAGCTAAACTAATAATAAAAAAAGCAATTGATGAGGGTAAAGGGAATGAAATCGGATATAGGATATTAGAATATAACACAACACCTATAGCAAGTATGAGCATATCTCCTACTGAATTATTTATGGGAAGAATGATAAAAACAAAATTACCAGTTAATATGAAAAATCTTGTTAGAACGTTTGTAGCGGAGGAAGAAATACAAAAGAAAATAACTGAAAAGAAAATAAAGCAAAAAGAATATTTTGATAGACATACGAAAAAATTGAGCAGATTGGAGGTAGGAGACAAAGTTATGTTCAAAAAGGACTCAACAAACTGGGCCTATGGTGAAGTTATAGAACAATTGAATGAGAGGTCATACAACATTAAAAGTAGTTCAGGAACAATATTCAGGCGAAATAGAAAATTTATAGTTAAAACAAATAACACAAATGTGACAGATGTTGATGAGTATGATTTCTTGGATGATGGTTTGTTTGTTGAGGACAATAACGAACAAGTGACTCATGTTGAATCACCAAATATAGAACAAAGCAACATAGCACCTACAGTTGATGTTGAGAACCAGCCTTTGGTTGACGATACAGAAAATGATCATGTAACTAGTCAAAGAGGTCGTGTTATCAGACCACCCAATAGATTTGGTGATTGGGAATATGACTAAAATTTCTGACATTATTTGTTACGCAATTTAATTGTATTAATTGTATTTGTATAATTAATGGTACTGTTTATTAATATATAATAATGTAAAAAATATATATTTTTGAATTATAAAATTATAAAATATTCCTTAGCCTTAAAAAAAAAAAAAAAAAAAAAAAAAAAAAAAAAAAAAAAAAAAAAAAAAAAAAAAAAAAAAAAATGTAAAAAGAAAAAGCGTGTTATAATAAGATATTTATAGTTCACGCAATGCACTCATTCTATTTGTAAACGCATTCACTTAACTTTTATTTGTAAACACATTCTATTAACTTTTATTTGTAAACGCATTTTGTCTGGATGCGTGGCATTCTTTTTATATCTTGTAACAAGTTAAGACGTGTAATAGATTCTTAAGAAATTAAAAGCACATAAAAACTTAATCTGAAATTGGAGTTATTATTTCTTGTACAATATTATGTGCTTTCAACATTTTGATTTTTGTATCTGTTAACTTACTTTCGCAGGAGCGGTCGATGAGCGCTCTTGCTATCGAGTATAGACAGTGAAAGTTAACGAAGCCTAACGAAAGGCACCCAATCGCAATAATGGGCGCGTCATATAAATTCCTCGTATTCGCTTCGTTTCTTACGACCACTTCAGCTAACGTTCGACGGTTATAGTTCTACCTTTACCGTTATATTTTTTTTCCAAATCATTCCATGTTTCGATTCGGTTCTTAGAGACCTTCAAAATCAAAATCTCATTTTCTAAACAAATTGACTTTGACCGTTGTTCTCCGCGACCCTAACAACACCTAAGGATGGTTACTTATAAAAGCCATAGTGTTTGAATTAAAAGAGTGAAAAAATTGAAACTGGATTAAATACATCTATATTAATGTTTTTTGCCTGAATTAAACAACTGAATAATATGGCAGTAATACTGAAGATTAAACAAATAATTATTTTTCTCGGGACTTGACTTAAAAATTTCTAATTTTTTGTTTACATCTTTGTTTAAGCGCTAAAAAACAACTTTGTTAAAAAGTACAATGTATCAGCCGAAGACTACAGAATGATGGAAATAGTAATAATTGAAAACAAACCACACAAAGCTGGACCCCAATGGAAGTTTGCTGGGGCTTTTTACTTTGCCACCGTAGTTCTAGCTATGATTGGATATGGCCATTCAACTCCAGTAACAATTGGTGGCAAAGCTTTTTGCATGGCCTATGCTATGGTAAATTTTAAACTTAATCTAAACTAATCTCATTAATTTTTAATAATAATTATTTCGCTATAGGTTGGTATCCCTCTCGGTTTGGTTATGTTCCAAAGTATCGGTGAACGTTTGAATAAGTTTGCATCGGTTATAATTCGACGTGCTAAACGTTACATGCACTGCAATCATACTGAAGCTACAGAAATGAATCTTATGTTGGCAACAGGTATGCTTTCTTCAATTATCATAACCACTGGAGCTGCAGTGTTTTCCCGATATGAGGGTTGGAGCTATTTTGACAGTTTTTATTATTGCTTCGTCACATTAACTACTATTGGTTTCGGTGACTATGTTGCACTGCAAAACGATCAGGCACTAATGAATAAGCCCGGATATGTGGCACTTAGCTTGGTTTTTATTCTCTTTGGGCTGGCCGTAGTAGCTGCTAGCATAAACTTGCTCGTCTTAAGATTCATGACAATGTAACACATTTTTTAAAAATAACTTTTTGAAATTACTAAACTGTCTCACATTTTAGGCAAGCCGAAGAGGCTAAAAAAGACGAAGAGGATGCTCTACAAAAACTCGGATCTTCCAACCAACCCTTGAACTATGACGCTGAATCTTCTTATAATATGAAAGGAAAATTACTTGGTAATTCGAATTGTTGCACCGATTTCGATGACAATACGTCTGTGTGTTCTTGCACCTGTTTAGGTGGAACTCGTTGTTTAAATCATGAATCATTTGTCGACGCCGATTATCATCCAACTGATATCATTGCAAGTACGTTAAGCTTAAAGAGAGCATCTGTTTGATATAATATGTTATAAATGCCAAGCATTACACAAATCGAAAAGAAAATGCTTTCAAGTGGGATATGAAATATGCATTAAAAGCGCACAATTATTGCCAAATTTATGATAAGGAATACATAGTTTTAAGTTCCGTTAAAAGAAGTCATTTTTATTCATCTTGCCAAAGCAAATATGATTTAATTCAATGAAAGAATCCTATTAGCAGGATGAGCTCAGTGTTATAGAAAATTACAAGTGTTTCCGATAGATGGTCAAAGTAATTATTAATCAAAAGTTCAATGTTCAAGTAATTGCAATAACACATATTAAGAAGATACCACTATAAACGTAAACTGCACAAATTCACATATTTAGAATTTCTTCCCCCACCGAAATAGAATTTCAACCCACAAAATATTTCAAAATAAAAATAAAATTAAAAGCATAGTTCTTATCAATAGACTTTATTCTTACTGTGCCAATTAAGACTTCTTCTGGAATAAATGCTAGGAGTATTAGAGTTTCATGTAAAAGTATAACATTTACTTAAATTAAAACATAATAAATATTTATTATTGTAAGATCCAATAAATATTTGTAAAACTAAATAAAGTCTTTTATTTCCAAGGAATGGAATGCTACATGACATACATCAGAGTGTCATTATTTCCCAAATCCGTTTTTTTTTTTTAATGTGCTCCGATGCCATTAACCCGTATCTGTTCGGTATTTTCCCATATAAATTTGTACATATTTTATTTTTGTCTCTTAATTTTAATTGCATTTTTTTTTTAATTTGATGAAAAAAAAATGTATTTAAATAAAATAAGTTATAGTTTATTTCGATTTTTAAAGATAGATATTTTTTTTTTATAGATTTTTATTGAAAAATAACACTTAAAAAAAACTACTAGTTTATTTCGAATTTTCAACATCAGTAAATATATAAAAAAAAACATTCGTAAATACATAGGTATATGAAAACAAAATTATAGATAACTAGCTGGCCCGGCAAACGTTGTTTTGCCATCTAAATAATTTCTAGTGTAACTAACTTAATATAAAAATAACAAAACACCAAACATTATTTTTTTTAATTTATTATAATTTATTTTAAGTTATAATTGTGTATATCATTAATTCATTATATAATAAATACATATTAATGTCTTAATGTTGCAGAACGACGTCATTTAAAAGCATGAATTGAATGTTCGAATAGACTTCAGGAACACGTTAGAATCTGGATCGGTGCCGATAAGCAAACCGTTCAATGGTTCCGGTGGTGTTTCAATTTGAGTTAGTTGCGCCTTCCCTGACGCGCAACAACACATCACGGCTGGTTCATTTTTGAATTTCAAGCAATACGAACTTTCTTTGTCCACCAATCACCAATTACTACTTTTGAATGAGCAAAGTGGGCTCTTACTAGAATGCTAGACGCAGGAAGCTACAAATGCTCGATGTGCCTGTTGGCGCTGTTGGTCATTTGCTCTGCGTCTAGTGTTAGTAAAACGGTGTGATTGTCGTTGTTCTAATCTCATACTTCATTGCGTTATAATAAACGTATACAAATAAAATATACTAAGAGAAGGCTTATTGCTTGAGAGAATTAGGAAACCATCTTCGTTGTTATCCTTACTCCTTGATGTTTACTGGGTGAGAAGTGACACCGGTAGACAAATGGAAATGATAAATTACCAAGTGATAATAATTAATGTTATCGAGTGGGATAAAAATGATAAAATTTAAAAAATGACTATTAAAAAACAGGAGTTGGTGATAGAAGAGTGAAAATTTAGGGTTATATGTATTTTTTAATGCTAGAAATAAAAAAAAAATTATCCAAAAAATAAAAAAAAAAATTGGGGTGGGCACCCCTGATAATAACCCCTAAATATGCATGCAAAATTTCATAAGAATCGCTCAAGTCGTTTCGGACAACGAACATTGTGACACGAGAATTTCATATATTAAATTTATTTCCATGTATTTTGATCATCTACATACACACATATATTCTTCAACTTAAATCAATAAAAATATAATATCAGAAATCAAGAGACAAAAAAGTGTAAATCAAATTAAAGAGTTAAAACTATTAACTGAAGTAAAAAAATTCGAAATAAATTATTATATATATTCACGATAATCATGAATAACATAAAAATATTTTTTGATTTCTAAGGTATTGTTTCATAATGTCTGATTAAAGATCCAGTTAAGCTACTTGGAAAATAGTTAATTGATGACCTCTTTACGTTTCACAATGGGCAAAATATCGAAAACGCTTCAAAGTAAAAGGACGACGAAAAACAGAATTTGATTTGATATCTTACTTTAAATAACTTGATCAGTAAAATTGTGAAATGCAAAGCCAATGATGGAAGAATTTAATTAACATTTATCTTAAGTGCTGGTTAGCTAAATAGAACTTTACTCAGGCATTGTAAAAAAAATCTAAACGTTACAAAATGTGCAATAATATTTTTCAATGATGAAATAGCTACAGTTGATGCCTAAGAATTTGCAATATTGTTTTAGACAGCTACCTCTCATGGTATAAACGTTGGAAAGTATTTTTTCGACACATAAGAAAATATTTGGAAAACACAGTTAAGCTAAGTATTTCGTGTACAACGTACATTGCACTTTTTTTATTGAAATATCTTTTAGGTATGTTTTTAAGTTTAGCAATACATATACAATACGTACATAATTAATAAATAATGTTATTTTTGCACAGTACCGAGGGTTTTGTAATTGAATATTTTGAGAAAATATACTAATCAAAATAAGCGCATATAATTATGTTTCTAATAATTCTCTATTCACAATACTTAAATAAATATATTTCAATTTTAGGAAAATGATTTTTTTTATAATTATTATATTTATATTTAAATGACACATAATATGTATATTATTTAAAACGAAAAGTCTTTATACGGCAAATTACCTATCAGATACTCATCTTGTGTCGCCTTAAAATAAACCGCGCATTGTAGATACAATTTGAAGAAAACAAACTAACTGTTTTATGAAAGCCAAATAATAATCGAAAGTTTACATTTAGCATTAAATAAAATAAATTATTATTACAAGTCTTAAATTTAAGTAAATGGCTAAAAATATATCAATTTTATTTTTCTTTTAAATTTATTTTACAAAAGCCAGATCCAAAGAGATTGAGATAGCATCAATATTTCAATAAGTACATATTATTTCAATGAAAGTTGATTTTTGTAAACATTAATAATTGACATGTAGGATTGAAAAACAAGCGTTAAAAAAACAATAAGTAGTTTCAATGATCTATGGAAGGTATGCTTAAATAATCCTCAAGAAAAGTTTTTATCTGCATAAGCATTGAAAAAGATTTTTTTTATTTTAAATTAAGCTAGATAAAAAAATAGCTTTGAAATTCTGTCAATAGTTTTTTTTTAAATAATTATTTAAAAACTGGTGAAATATTTTAGAGCTTTAGACTTCATTGTTTTGACCGAAATTAAACAATTGCCAATGCATTTTCTTTCGCGAGTTACAAATATAGGTTTAAAATCATGGACATTTTCGATCTATCTAACTTTTTTTTTATGGTATCTATTTTAAATTTCATTTAAAACATTTAATTTGTTATGGATTGAGCAGCTAATTGGCTTTGAGTAAAAAAAAAATAGTTTTCGTAAGCATTCTCAATCGTCGAAATCTGGCTTCACATATTTTTGTATAAACTTCGTCTATTTGCAATCGCCTCGTTATACGCCATATATTGTTCAAATTAACTTTCGCCCGGAAAAAAAAGGAAACTGGCCTCTAGTACTTTATTACCTTCCATCGTCTATTTTGTTCTGCTAAACATCGTCAAATATTCCTCTTGGTGGTGGGCCTATCCTTCGTTCATCTTCGAAGTCATCTAAGTCACTTGTACCCTTAAACCCTATCTGCACATGTGTGCTAACTCCAAAACGATCATTAATCTCATCGGAGAGACTACGTGTTAAATCAGGTTGCCGATTTGTTGTTGCATAGCCCATTGGTTCACCATCTCTGAGTAACCCGTCCGCAGATGTGAGATTACCTCCTCCTGTTCGAAGATTTCGATACTTTCCTATGCTCGAACCATTTGTTTCGGCTGAATCACTTCGATTAAAATCACGACGGCGAGCCATTGCATCTTCGGCTCTCTGTCGGCGTCGTTTTTCACGGGCTATCAGATCTTTGCCTTCCTGCACAAGTTCCGTGGCAATAGTTTCATTCTGTAAGAATTGCTGGAATCCAAGGGCATTTAATGCCCTACTGCCCAAGCTAAACCAAGTTGCCAGACAAAAAGCCAGCATACACATAGGAAAATAGATATTGAAACCATCTGATATAATACCGATCACATCCATATGGCCCATAATCTGAGTGTAGTATGTCTCCATGATTCGTGTCTTTATAATATGCGAGTCCATGTGAATTAGACCAAGAAAATTCAAGCACATGGGAGGAGTCAATCGACAGAGAAGCATTCCACTAAAGATCAAACTATGCTCGTTGGTCTGATGATGTGGTGCCAAATAGTAAAGGTTCAGGAATCGGATGCGTAGAATTGTCGAATAAGTACAATAAAATAAATAGCTTAACACAATCAAGGAAAATACTTCGATTGTGAAAAAATCGTAGTTTGTCTTGGCAATGTTGATAACATTGGCAAAGATTGACAGTACTGGTCGACGATTAAAGAACGTCAATTCACTCCAAACGACCATGAATGACATTGTAGCGGTCACAATGCACAAAGCTTTTAGAAATGGTGACTTCAGCATACACTCCCAATACCAATCCACTTTAGGACTATAAAAGAATCTTGATATATTCGAACGACTTTTTGGAAATTCAGCTTTGAAGCGCCGTTCAGATGAATGGATGTTTCGAGCAACATCTTCCAGATGCCATACTGTTTCAACCTGAACACTCCAAAGAGCTTCGGTACGCTGGAGTGTCTGCAATGATTTTATCACTTGTTTATGAATCCTTACAAGAGCTTTTTCTGATGGCACAATTGTCGACGAGCCATTTCCAGCTCGATTGTAGTTGCGACTTGCACGTTCTTGTAGTTCAGTTGGAACCTTTCGCAATATTGTTTCCACACAAGGCCGCAGTTCGTGATTATTCGGCACAGAGCGACTAATGCCTTGTAGTGATTCTAGCACATCATCAACATTCTCCTCGGCTTCAGCTTTTTCTGAGCTTAATTTTGCTGCTTTGAAATAAGCGTATTGCAATGTAAACCCGGGTTTGGCGTTATTCCAGAATGATCTAGGGACCTCAACCAAAGCGTATCCTTAAAGCAACAAAATATATTCAAAAGTCATTTAACACATACATATTACATAAATATCAACTCACCTAACAACAAAACCAAAAGAAACAATCCCCATGTATTTGATGCAGACGATGCAATGGCTTTAAGTTTTTGCCAATCCAAAGATACACCCTTAGCTGCAATATAGATTAGTAGGATGCCACAAATGAACAAATACGATCCGTAGTAAATGGCATTATCGATTAAGGCTGCTTTGAGTTTACCCTTGATGGTAAAATCTCCAGCTTTGAGATAAGATTGCATAAGTGGCATTATTAACCATGTTAGGAATTGTGATGACCAGTAAATTATACGCCAGAGATTTGGAAATATCGATTCAGATACCAAGCCCCAAGGTTGTTCGCAGTTTTCTTTTTTAAAAATGTATAAGGTCGATCCATCTTCATTATTTAAATCTTCTGTTTTATTTTGGAGACATCGTCGGTAAACAGTCTGCAATTAAAACAGAAAAAAATGAATTTACTTTTTGCAATCATCGTGTATTAAGTATTACATCTTTTCTCAATAAATCAAAATTTGAAACAATTAAAAGGAGCAGCCTAACTTTGCAAAGTTAATTAACTTGCAACACAAACAAAAATACAGCCTAGTTAATTATTCATAGGCTGCATGAAATAGGACTAGTTCAATTTTGAAAATATTTGAATAAAATGTATTACTGCCTTTTGGGAATTTGAATGAATTTTTATAGCGCAGATCAAAGGACAGGGATTTTTTTTCGTTTTTCATTATTATTGTTTTTTTTTTTTTTATTGTTATTTTCTTTAATTTTTTACAATTCCGACGACTTTGAAATTTTTTTGTTTGTCGTGATCTTTATTTGAGAACCTAATAAGTCTTCGTATAACAGTGGTGTTATTTATAAACAACTCTTTTAATGAAAAGTGCTCATAATTTCATTGTTTGAAAATTTTAAACAACGATTAATTACTACTTTTGATAACATTTATAGGCTCTGTAATTTTTAAAGGTAAAAATATTATTTCACTGCAATATACAAAAACATTGAAAACAAAAAAAAAATGAAATAAAATGCTTGCACCTTTTCATTAAATGCAATAAAACATTCTATGAAATCCGATTTGATTGTAATGATGCATTTCTATTGAGATTACTTTTCTTGCCTATATAGGAAATAGAATAAGTTCTTAGGTAGAGTACGTATCAACATTGATTAAGCAAGGCATGTAAGACAAATTCAAATAATTTTATTTTTAAACTCAATGACGCAAACTTATTTGTTATGGAAAGATCGATTATAAAAAAAAAATATATAACAATCTTCAATGAGTCCATTAGTTTTAATGATCTTTCGCTTTTCAAAGACATTATTACTAATGAACCCAGATTCAGAAGGGGCAACTGATTACAGACAAAGTGCCAGAATCCACAAAAAAAAAAAACAAAATTCTTTGAACAAACATTTATTATCTTACCGCAGTTACGTCCAATGGAATAGTAAAAACAATCAAAAATGAAAAGCACCAAGCTGTTAGAACGGAAAGTGTGACGAGTATATGTTGTCTCTGGATATTACCATAGCGATAGAGTGAAATTCCGGCCAAAAACAGTGCCAGGATGATGGCACTTGCTAAAAGGTATGCCATTTTATGTAAATTTAAATGCTTTTTCTTCTTTGATCCTTGCAAACACTATTTAAAGTATCTTTCTTGTAAGTTTATTTATCGACTCCCCCAGCAGTTTTAGGACGATTTTCCTGAAGTTGTTGCTGGGCTTTCTTTTGCATATTCTCCAGACGTTCGAGTGTCAAGGATTTTAAAGGCATCAAATGCGGCTTACAAAAGACCAAATCAGATTTGGTTTCGAAGAATAGCTTGCCAGTTGTGGGTTCAATTAAATCGATTTTCTCTGCCAATTGATTTTCTTCTGAAGACATAACGTCTTATAAGAAAAATGGGTTATTTGCTTTATTATTTGGGGTTTAGTTTTATTTTGTTTCTTAGTTGATATTTATATTTTAGTTGCCTTCTTGTGATACAATTGTTATTCTTTTTATATTGTTGTTTATGAATGTAAGAAATGAAAACATATTGAAAATTGAACACGTAGGATATTCTGCGACAAACAATTGAACACAAAGTTTAATCGATTGCCGACGGGGAGTATTTTTAAATGTGATCACTGGAATCTTTATTTGATAAATTTTTTTACACTACTATTGGTTTTATCAAAAATATGAAAACTTTCAATCAAGAGGCACGGACAAAAGATGAATTACGAATACGAGAAAAGAAAAGTATATTTTGTCATCGATCAACAACGAAAATGACGGGACAAGTCGTCAAACGACAACGACATGAGCTTTGTTTGATTTTTTTGATTTTTGTTGAAAATACTAGGAGTGTGTTCAAGAAGTATTTTTCTTTGAGGTAAGAACACATGGCTTTAGAGAGAATGAAGGAATCACACAAGCATGCACTCACAGCTATTAGTAGTATTAAGACAATCGTCCAAAATAAACTTTTTATAGCTCCGAGAGCAAGAACTATTATATTCCAAAAGAAAAAGACCAGCTTTGTTGACATTCAAAATTCAAGTAAGGGGCGAGTTATAGCGAACAGGAAAATGGATCAGGAAAATTTTTCTGATGGATTATTTAGTAAGTTCTCGATCGATTTGAAACACATAAGCTGAAGTAATCGATGACAAATGACAATTTTAATGCACTATGTAAAAAAAAAATTTATTGAACGTAGGATTTTTGATAAAAAAGCATTTGTTTATTTTCCTGATGCAAGTTCATCAGGAAAACAAATAAATGCATTTTTATCAAAAAACCTTTGTTCAATCAGTTTTTTTTTACATAGTGCATTAAAATTGTCATTTGTCATCGATTACTTCAGCTTATGTGTTTCAAATCGATCGAGAACTTACTAAATAATCCATCAGAAAAATTTTCCTGATCCATTTTCCTGTTCGCTATAACTCGCCCCTAACATACAAAAATGCCATACCTTACAACCTCCAATTATTTAATATATGAACAATAATGATGTTTTCAGTTAAGAGACACTCAAAGTTAAGACTAGTCGGTGAATACTAGCCTTAAAAAGCGTTTTCATTTGGAGGTGTTCAAGTACTTGTGAGTAGATGAAAACTTAAATCTAGTACTTTCATGATATCTTCTTTCTAACGCACATAAAATTTGGCAGAAAGCATTTGTTTTGTTAGGAAACAAAATAAACAAACCTCAAAAGCACAATTTAAAGCGGAATAAAAACCAAATGTAGAAGCAAACAAATCACAAATACTTCGACACTTCCAAAGCAATGGAAAACATATTCGTGTAGTGTCTCCTTGAACACATCCCAATTTTTTTTGTACAAAAACGAACCTAAAAATCTCCACTGTATTTTCTTCTCTCCAATTTTCTGTCCACACATTTCCGAACTGTCAAATTGTGGTCTGTGGTGTGGCTAATGAAAAACCGTGTACGTACAAGTACAAGTGAATTTGTGAATTGAATTTATTTCATTTTATCGCAAAATCGGTCAAGCAAGAGCATATAAATCGAACAATTTCCTATAATGTCCATTAAATTAACTGCAAACGTTAATAATCCACCCATAAGTAAGTGCATAAATCAACTATCCCAAACTAAAATTAGTTCATCCGTTTGAGGTTATGTTCGTTTCGAGACTTCGTCGTCATCTAATTTTAGCTCCTAAACGACGTTAAAAAAAATTACTAAAAATTCCTTAATATTTACACCATTTTTTGTACAGGTGGACTTGCAACGGCGCATTTAATCAATGAAACAACACCTGTTGAGATAACATGGGGCAATGAAACTGCGCTACTCTTACCAGACAATCGGCGTTTGGTGTGCCATTCGAACAATGACGTTTTACGGTGTCTAGCCCGTGCAGCTCCTCAATATAAGTTGTACGGCGAAACAGCCATTGAACGCACCCAAATCGATCATTGGTTGTCCTTCAGTCTGACCTGCGATGATGACATCTCATGGGCCATGTCGTTTTTAGACAAATCCATTGCCCCGGTAACGTTTTTGGTTGCCAATAAGCTGACCATCGCTGACTTTGCTCTCTTCAATGAAATGCACTCCCGATACGAATTGTTGTCGGCTAAAGGTATCCCAGCTCATGTTCAGCGTTGGTATGATCTTATCAACGCCCAGCCTTTGATTCAAAAGGTTCTCCAAACTTTGCCCGACGAGGCTCGTGCCAAGTCAAAGAGAATCAACAAGTCATCCTCAAAGGAGAAGGACCAGGTGACCACCAAACCTGGAGAACGCAAGCAGGAAGGAAAATTCGTCGATTTACCGGGTGCAGAGATGGGCAAAGTCGTTGTTCGTTTCCCCCCAGAGGCTTCTGGATATCTCCACATTGGACATGCAAAGGCGGCTCTTCTTAATCAGTACTATCAGCAAGCATTCAATGGAAAACTTATTATGCGATTTGACGATACAAATCCAGCCAAAGAAACAGTCGAATTCGAGAATGTTATATTGGGAGATTTGGAGATGCTGGAAATCAAACCAGATCTCTACACCCACACGTCCAACTATTTTGACTTAATGTTGGAGTACTGTGAGACTATGCTTAAAGACGGCAAAGCCTATGTTGATGATACAGATCCAGCGACAATGAAGATCGAGCGAGAACAAAGGGTCGAATCGAAGAACCGTAGTAATGGTAAAAATTTCAACGCAAAAGAGCTTAAGACCTAGAATAATCATTCATTAATTCATTTAGATGTTGATAAAAATATGGCCATGTGGAAGGAAATGCTGGCTGGATCCGAAGCCGGGCAGAAGTGCTGTGTTCGGGCAAAAATTGACATGGCATCGCCTAATGGCTGCATGCGTGATCCAACTATTTATCGTTGCAAGAATGAACCACATCCAAGGACCGGCACTAAGTACAAGTAAGTGCATATTCAATTAGTTAATTTAATAGTTTGATATATTGGATAATTGAAGTGGGCATTTTAAAATTATTTGACTTGTAGTTTATTTATTTTTTATTTAATAGCATAAAATATTTACTTACGAAATGATAAATATAAACCTCATTCATTTTGATTCAGAATTGAAATGTTCAATATAACAAACATTTTTTGTGCTCAAGTATTTCATATACATTTATGTATGTATGTATGTCATTATATTATTTTATTTATTTTTGAAATTGCCATTAAACCTTATTTCACAATGTGGCTTCTTAAATGATCATTATAATTTATCAGTATGATTTATTTATTCGGAAAAGCATTTAAAATAAGGATCTCATTAAGTTTAAAATTAAAAATTGAATCTAATCCATTGAGAAAATATCAAAGGCCCCAATGCAAGAACATACTAATTAGAGTAGTTAAAAAAAAAAACAATAGAAAAATAAGGATTCAATTGTATGTTATACTTGCTAACCTTGTAACTTACTCGATTCCAAAATATCATATAGTATTAAACTAGACAAACAAAATTATGGAAAAAGATTTCTTCATTTTTTTAAGCCGAACGAAAACTAATACAAGTTCACAAAAGTATGTGCATTTATCGATTTCAGAATCCGATGGAACTAAAAATGGTAATCTCAATTTGGAACCTGTTTTTTTTTAATACCTATCAACTTTAATTGATAATTCTTTTAATTAAACTTATGTTTACTAAATAGCTTATCAGCAGATATCGGCTGATCAGCGCAATTTAACCCAAACCTCTGAAAGTAATGTTAGAAACTTAACCCACTGCCAAGAAGTGATACTTTGTGTTTTTGAGTCATTTCTAATTCTGTTTGGCACAGAAATTCGAAAAAAAAATGTTCAACCTACAAGTGATTAAAAATAATATATTAAATGAACCTTATTTTATTTTATAGAGTCTATCCAACTTACGACTTTGCTTGTCCAATAGTCGATGCCATTGAAAATGTCACTCATACTCTGCGTACCATGGAGTACCATGACCGTGATGATCAATTCTACTGGTTCATTGATGCCTTAAAACTCCGCAAGCCTTATATTTGGGAGTACAGCCGATTGAACATGACCAACACGGTACTTTCAAAACGAAAACTAACTTGGTTTGTCGATGAAGGGCTCGTTGATGGATGGTGAGTTAATTTAAAATATTTTTTTAAGCGTACACACATTTATTTCAAATGATTTATTTTTAGGGATGATCCTCGTTTTCCCACTGTTCGTGGTATTCTCCGCCGTGGTATGACAGTTGAAGGTCTAAAGGAGTTCATTATTGCTCAGGGTTCAAGTAAATCAGTTGTCTTCATGAATTGGGATAAAATTTGGGCTTTTAATAAGAAAGTCATCGATCCAATTGCTCCCAGATATACCGCCTTAGAAGCAGACAATCATATTATCGTCAATGTGTCTGGCGCTAAGAATGAGATAATTGAAGTACCAGCCCATCCGAAAAACGAATCAGTTGGCAAAAAATCAATTCAACTGAGCAATCAAATTCTCATCGACTATGTTGATGCTGAGTTATTGAAAGAAGGCGAAAATGCGACATTTATCAATTGGGGTAATCTTATGATTAAGAAAATCCACAAAACGGATGGTAAAATTTCATCAATTGATGCTGATTTAAATTTGGACAACAAGGACTTCAAAAAGACACAAAAACTTACATGGCTAGCTAAGTTGGAGAAATCAGAATATCCACCCACTTGGTGCGTGTATTTTGATAATATTATTAGTAAACCTGTGCTTGGAAAGGATGAAGATTTTAAACAATATATCGGACATCAAACTAGGGTACGGTTTTTCTTGCTTTTTAAAATTAAATGAACATTATCAATAATTGCACTTTTTTTTTTAATGCAGCATGAAGTTAAAATGCTTGGTGATCCAGAACTTAAGAATTTGAAAAAAGGAGATATTATCCAATTGCAAAGACGTGGTTATTTCAAGGTGGACGTTGCTTATGCTCCTGCTAATCCGATTTCTGGTGTTACACGTCCAGTTATTCTGTTTTCAATTCCCGATGGTCATACTAAAGATATGCCTTCTTCTGGATTAAAGATAAGCAATCTTCAGGAAAACAATAAGAATGTAAGTAGGAACATTTTTTTCTATACCTCAGGTTAAGGAGTTACCAATTGTTAAACAAAAAAATAGGTGCATATATGTATGAATTGGTTGCTGACGAGATTTTATAGTTCTAAAAAAATGTTAAGGGATTTAGTGTGGAAATATCTTCAACAATACTTTTTGGATCAAAGTTTGTTGCGTATTCACGTCCTCTTATAGGAAAAAGAAAACCACATGCCATCTGAAAACTGAATTTTAATTATTTCATATCGAAATCGAGAAAACTGCAAACAGCAAACAAAAACTATAATTTTTTTTTAACTTTATTTATGTATGTACATAAATATACAGCTAAAATATTATTCTTCCATGATTTATATAATGTCAGAATTTATAAGATGCTGTTAAATTGAAACCCTTAGGATAGTTGATTTTAAATGAAAGATCCTCATTACAAATCAAATCTCCCTAAGGTACAAAACTTAAACTTTATTTTATTATTATTTTTTTTGAAGCTTTGATCAGTAAAATATTTATTTACTATAAAAATTTAGCTGTAAGACTAAAAAAAAAGTTTGAGACTTGTCGATTCATAGTGGAACACAAATATTGTAATCTAAACTCTCTCAAACACATATCATATAGCTTTATTAATTCATTTGAATAAAGTTATTTTTAATATTATAATTTGATTTTATTATAATTTATAATCACAAAGGAAATAACAAAACATTCACTTTATATTACAACAGCTTTTTACTAAATCTCATTTATGATTAAAATTAAATGAAATATTCAAAAAGCTGTTACATCAACAAATCTTAGGCTTGTCGATTGCAGAAGAAAAGAAACCTCATTTGCTAATCTAAACTCCCTAAAATACATTATTTTTTATTATCACAACTCATTATGTATTAAGTATTAATAAATTAAAGAAAAAACTATGATAAAAAAATTATAATTAAACATGTCAAATTCATTTACTTATAATTTTATAATTTGAGGTTAAAAACATCTTTAGAAAATCTACAGCTTTTTAAAAATCTCATTTATGATGCAAACTGATTGAGAAAATAATAAAAGCTGTAATATCAATAAATTAGTCTTAGGCTTGTCGATTTCAAATGAAAAATTCCCATTTGTTAATCTAAACTCCCTAAGAAACATTTTACATTGACATCTCTAGGGAAATAACAAAGGACTCAATGTACACTTGTACATTGTAATTGAAATATTCAAAGAGCTGTTACATCAACAAATCTTAGGCTTGTCGATTGCAAAAGAAAAGACACCTCATTTGCTAATCTAAACTCCCTAAAATACATTATTTTTATTATCACAATTCATTATGTATTAATAAATTAAAGAACAAAACTATCATAAAAAATTAAAATTAATAATATCAAATTCATTTACTTATAATTTGAGGTTAAAAACCTCTTAAGACATCTACAGCTTTTTAAAAATCTCATTTATGATGCAAACTGATTGAGAAGATAATAAAAGCTGTAATATCAATAAATTAGTCTTAGGCTTGTCGATTTCAAATGAAAAATTCCCATTTGTTAATCTAAACTCCCTAAGAAACATTTTACATTAACATCTCTATTTTGATATTTTTGATATTATTAATTCGTTAGTAGTAAGTTTATTAGTTAATTTTATAAATCTTACGTGGACTGCCATTTTATCTCATTATTGTACAGCTTTTTATTAGATCTCATTTATGATTAAAATTAATTGAAATATTCAAAAAGCTGTTACATCAACAAATCTTAGGCTTGTCGATTGCAAAAGAAAAGACACCTCATTTGCTAATCTAAACTCCCTAAAATACATTATTTTTATTATCACAATTCATTATGTATTAATAAATTAAAGAACAAAACTATCATAAAAAATTAAAATTAATAATATCAAATTCATTTACTTATAATTTGAGGTTAAAAACCTCTTAAGACATCTACAGCTTTTTAAAAATCTCATTTATGATGCAAACTGATTGAGAAGATAATAAAAGCTGTAATATCAATAAATTAGTCTTAGGCTTGTCGATTTCAAATGAAAAATTCCCATTTGTTAATCTAAACTCCCTAAGAAACATTTTACATTAACATCTCTATTTTGATATTATTAATTCGTTAGTAGTAAGTTTATTAGTTAATTTTATAAATCTTACGTGGACTGCCATTTTATCTCATTATTGTACAGCTTTTTATTAGATCTCATTTATGATTAAAATTAATTGAAATATTCAAAAAGCTGTTACATCAACAAATCTTAGGCTTGTCGATTGCAAAAGAAAAGACACCTCATTTGCTAATCTAAACTCCCTAAAATACATTATTTTTTATTATCACAACTCATTATGATTAATAAATTTAAGAACAAAACTATCATAAAAAATTTAAATTAATAATATCAAATTCATTTACTTAAAATTTTATGATTTGAGGTTAAAAACCTCTTTAGACAATCTACAGCTTTTTAAAAATCTTATTTATGATGCAAACTGATTGAGAAGATAATAAAAGCTGTTATATCAATAAATTAGTCTTGGGCTTGTCGATTTCAAATGAAAAATTCCCATTTGTTAATGTAAACTCCCTAAGAAACATTTTACATTGACATCTCTATGGAAATAAAGGACTCAATGTACAGCTTTTTATTAGATCTCATTTATGATTAAAATTAATTGAAATATTCAAAAAGCTGTTACATCAACAAATCTTAGGCTTGTCGATTGCAAAAGAGAAGACACCTCATTTGTATTTTTTTTTGTATTTATTTATTTCAAACAAAAGTATTTTAAAACAATGAGTTTTTTAAATAATACTTAGAATAAAGAAGGTTGAATCGATAAATTACATAAGTTAAGTAAAAAAAATTAAATTATAACACATTATTAAAATTATAATTAAATTAAATTAAATTTAACAAAAATATAAATGATTTTACAATATATTTACATAAGAGAATAAAAGGAAACGGAAGTATGATTGGAGAAAAGAAAACAGAAAAGAAATAGAAATTGGAAAAACCTTTAACACTTAAAAAGATTTCTAAGCAAGCCTTCAAAAGTTGTATAATCATCTTGTCCTCTCAGGTTGGCAGGCAGGGAGTTCCAGAGGCCCACAGCATGTACAAAGAACTGGTGTTTAGAGTCTCTGTATCTAAAAGTTGGAACAATGAGAATATTAGTTCTTTGAGATACCGGAAAGATGAGTTTTTCGAAAAGATAATTTGGGGTTTTCAGATGCATGATCTTAAATAGGAATGTCAATGTAAGAAAATCGATATATTTGTGAAGAGGCATATTGAAAACGGCATTTGCTTGAACAGAGACATGGTCGAAACGACGCAACCCGTAGATGAAACGGACAACGTTGTTAAACACTACCTGAAGTTTGCGTTTGCTGGTGCTGTCTAGACTGCAAAAAATAGGGTAACCGTAAAATAATATTGGTAGAATCACTGTTTTTGCTATTAACATTTTAGTACATACAGGAAGGAAATTACCAGCAAGGTATATGGAACGTAATGCAGCGTAAACTCTACCAATAGTACTAACTATGTGATTTTCCCATGTTAAATTTTGGTTGAAAGTAACACCTAGATTCTTTACAGTTTTGTGATAGCTTAAAATTGTCCCATTGAGTTCGACAACTGGTAGAGCAGTTGTGTCAAGTACAGTATTGTTTATCACAATTGCCTGACATTTATTTGAATTGAGTTTCAAGTAATTATCATTAGCCCATTTCCCTACACGCATTAGATCCTCATTCATTTTGAGCGTTGCATCTTCTGCCATGCCAAGCTCATAGCTCAAGTAAATTTGCACATCGTCAGCGTACATGTGGATTTTGCTGTGTTTGAGGATTGATGGTAAGTCATTATTGAACAGTGTGAATAAAAGAGGACCCAAAATTGAGCCTTGAGGCACCCCAGAGTTATTAGGTAGAAAAGACGATAATTTTGAGTTTACAAGAACTGCCTGAGATCTATGCCTTAGGTATTGTTCAACCAAAGACAAAGCTGAAGTTTCAAAAAAGAAGAAATATTCGAGCTTTTTCAAAAGTATATCGTGTGAGACCGTATCAAAGGCTTTTGAGAAATCGAGCAAAATTAGCGTAGTTACACGATTTTTATCAATTTCTTGACGGATGTCATCAGTTATTTTAAGAAGTGCTGTGGTACAACTGTGGTGAGATCGAAATCCAGATTGCGAAGCAGTTATAAGTTGGTGTGAAACTAAATAATTTGAAATTTGCTGACTGATAAGTTTCTCAAATGCCTTTGAAATGAATGGAAGAATAGATATTGGCCTGTACTCTTTTTGTTTTGCTAATCTAAACTCCCTAAAATACATTATTTTTTATTATCACAATTCATTATGTATTAATAAATTAAAGAACAAAACTATCATAAAAAATTAAAATTAATAATAGCCGTGTTTTATGAACAATTGATAGCAACTCAGCAAAAATTTTTACACACAAAAACAATAACAAAAAAGTGATTATAAAAACTTTGTTATTGTTTCTAAGCAAAACAAAAAGTGAAAATAAATTTATTTGTTATTGTTTGTGTGTAAAAATTTTACTGAGTTGCTATCAATTGTTCATAAAACACGGCTAATATCAAATTCATTTACTTAAAATTTTATAATAATTTAAGGTTAAAAACCTCTTTAGACAATCTACAGCTTTTTAAAAATCTCATTTATGATGCAAACTGATTGAGAAGATAATAAAAGCTGTAATATCAATAAATTAGTCTTAGACTTGTCGATTTCAAATGAAAAATTCCCATTTGTTAATCTAAACTCCCTAAGAAACATTTTACATTGACATCTCTATGGAAATAACAAAGGACTCAATGTACAGCTTTTTATTAGATCTCATTTATGATTAAAATAATTGAAATATTCAAAAAGCTGTTACATCAACAAATCTTAGGCTTGTCGATTGCAGAAGAAAAGAAACCTCATTTGCTAATCTAAACTCCCTAAAATACATTATTTTTTATTATCACAACTCATTATGTATTAAGTATTAATAAATTAAAGAAAAAACTATGATAAAAAAATTATAATTAAACATATCAAATTCATTTACTTATAATTTTATAATTTGAGGTTAAAAACATCTTTAGAAAATCTACAGCTTTTTAAAAATCTCATTTATGATGCAAACTGTAGTATCAATAAATTAGTCTTAGGCTTGTCGATTTCAAATGAAAAATTCCCATTTGTTAATCTAAACTCCCTAAGAAACATTTTACATTAAAATCTCTATGGAAATAACAAAGGTCTCAATGTACAGCTTTTTATTAGATCTCATTTATGATTAAAATTAATTGAAATATTCAAAAAGCTGTTACATCAACAAATCTTAGGCTTGTCGATTGCAGAAGAAAAGAAACCTCATTTGCTAATCTAAACTCCCTAAAATACATTATTTTTTATTATCACAACTCATTATGTATTAAGTATTAATAAATTAAAGAAAAAACTATGATAAAAAAATTATAATTAAACATGTCAAATTCATTTACTTATAATTTTATAATTTGAGGTTAAAAACATCTTTAGAAAATCTACAGCTTTTTAAAAATCTCATTTATGATGCAAACTGATTGAGAAAATAATAAAAGCTGTAATATCAATAAATTAGTCTTAGGCTTGTCGATTTCAAATGAAAAATTCCCATTTGTTAATCTAAACTCCCTAAGAAACATTTTACATTGACATCTCTAGGGAAATAACAAAGGACTCAATGTACACTTGTACATTGTAATTGAAATATTCAAAGAGCTGTTACATCAACAAATCTTAGGCTTGTCGATTGCAAAAGAAAAGACACCTCATTTGCTAATCTAAACTCCCTAAAATACATTATTTTTATTATCACAATTCATTATGTATTAATAAATTAAAGAACAAAACTATCATAAAAAATTAAAATTAATAATATTAAATTCATTTATAAATATAATTTGAGGTTAAAAACCTCTTAAGACATCTACAGCTTTTTAAAAATCTCATTTATGATGCAAACTGATTGAGAAGATAATAAAAGCTGTAATATCAATAAATTAGTCTTAGGCTTGTCGATTTCAAATGAAAAATTCCCATTTGTTAATCTAAACTCCCTAAGAAACATTTTACATTAACATCTCTATTTTGATATTTTTGATATTATTAATTCGTTAGTAGTAAGTTTATTAGTTAATTTTATAAATCTTACGTGGACTGCCATTTTATCTCATTATTGTACAGCTTTTTATTAGATCTCATTTATGATTAAAATTAATTGAAATATTCAAAAAGCTGTTACATCAACAAATCTTAGGCTTGTCGATTGCAAAAGAAAAGACACCTCATTTGCTAATCTAAACTCCCTAAAATACATTATTTTTATTATCACAATTCATTATGTATTAATAAATTAAAGAACAAAACTATCATAAAAAATTAAAATTAATAATATCAAATTCATTTACTTATAATTTGAGGTTAAAAACCTCTTAAGACATCTACAGCTTTTTAAAAATCTCATTTATGATGCAAACTGATTGAGAAGATAATAAAAGCTGTAATATCAATAAATTAGTCTTAGGCTTGTCGATTTCAAATGAAAAATTCCCATTTGTTAATCTAAACTCCCTAAGAAACATTTTACATTAACATCTTTGTTTTGATATTTTTGATATTATTAATTCGTTAGTAGTAAGTTTATTAGTTAATTTTATAAATCTTACGTGGACTACCATTTTATCTCATTATTGTTATTGTGTGCACATGGAATCAGATTATGTCATTTTTTGCTTCCTACTACCATTGGGCCGATCTTCTTAAAAGCTTAAACTGCTCTTAAAAAAATTAAAATCTCATTTATGATACAAATTAAATGAAAAAATATTCAAAAAGCTGTAACATCAAAAATATCTCAGGCTTGTCGATTGCAAATGAAAAGATACGTTATTTGCTAATCTAAACTCCCTAAGACACATTACTTTTTAATATTACATTCTATGCTCGCAACCTCTTTTTTTAGATATAGAAAGTTTTAATTCACAGTGACTATATAAATCAGACAAAAAAAAATCCTGGTCAACACTTATGCACAGTCGTACAAAAATTAATTTTTTTCACACACTTTTATCGACTTTAGATACTCGTATATATGTGCCATTTGTACATTTGTTTTTGAAGAACCCAAGAATTTTTTTTTTTTGAACAGTAAAATAAAACAAATTTCAGATTTTTTTTCTTAATTTCTAGAAAATTATTAATTAGAAAAAAATTCAAGTTAAAAACTTAAACTCCACAAAAAAAAATTAAAATATTTTTTTTTTAATACTCTATGCATCTATAAACATAACCGATACATTGATGAACCTAAACTATTTGTAGATAAAATTTTTTTTAATTAAAAAACAACAATAAATAAGCTCCCAAACGAGAAATACAAACAATAAAGAAAATCAACTGAAAATCAATATAAACGTGCACGTAATTCTTTAATCAGTTGAATCGAACATGTGCTTACGAATTATTCCTCTTACTCTATTCAGACGAGCCTCTATAAAAATATTACTCTCAACTCCACTAAGCAGCTATGCACAATCAAGTGAAAGTTAAAATTATTTTATACTTTTGGCTGCCACATCAGCCAGTGAAGCACGCACTATAACAATAAAATAAAAATGATTGAGTTGGCATGACAGTGGGATTAAAGCTGGTATTAACCGAGTTCGCCACACAGCAATATAGTTTTTGTTTTAGTCAGTTTTGTTGATTCGTCACTACCACCGGTGAGGTTTCTGCTACATTTTTTTTTCGTGAATGAGATAATTAAAATAATAATGTGATGACGATTGCACTTGACCTATATCTAGTCTTTTTTTTTAATTTAAATAATTTAAGTATTCGTTTTTTTTTTTTTGTTATAACTACGAATAGGTTCTTAAAATTTAAATTTGTTTTTAATAATTAATATATTTTAATTGTAATAAACTGCTTTAGGGTGATATTTTTAGTGAAGTTTCCTTAGTTAGGAAAATATTAATGTTCAGAACCTATCTACGTTTAAGTGACAAAATCCCAAACCAATGCACAAACTTTGTTCTCAGTTTAAAGTGCGATAAGTAGCATTTACGAGTATAAGTAATTTTTTCATGAAAACATCTCTCATTTTTTATATCCCTCAAATCCATTCCAATCTTTTTGGGTTTATAATAATTTATTAAATATGTGTAAAAAATTTGTTTACCTTCTCAGGCTTCTCCTCCACCTTCATCAAACGCTGATGCAATCGACCAGCAAATAGTAAGCCAAGGTATTGTCGTTCGTGATCTCAAAGCTAAGAAAGCTGAAAAGGCACAAGTTGAGCTTGAAGTTAAGAAGTTGCTCTCGCTGAAAGCAGACTACAAAACAGCAACAGGCAACGATTGGAAACCAAAGCCAGCAACAGCAGCTCCAGCTCCAGCTGCCTCAAAACCAACTGACTCAACAGCATCTTCAGGCGGGGATGTCAATGCGATAAACAAACGTATTGCTGAACAAGGTGATCTTATCAGGGATCTCAAAACAAAGAAGGCTCCTAAAGCAGATATTGAGCCCCAAGTAAAAGTACTCTTATCGCTCAAAGCACAATATAAGGAAGCGACTGGAAAAGATTGGAAACCTGAAGCTGCGATACCAGCAACTCAAGCTGCCACAAAACCCATTGCATCATCTGGCAGTGAAGCCGGTTCGATAAACAAACGTATTGCAGATCAAGGTGATCTTATCAGAGATCTTAAAGCAAAAAAAGCTCCCAAATCCGATATTGAGCCCCAGGTGAAAGTACTCTTAGCGCTTAAAGCGGAGTATAAAGAAGTTACGGGGAAAGATTGGAAGCCTGAAGCCGCTGCCTCTGGAGGTGCAGTTCCAAAGAAAGAAATATCTCCAGTCGCAGCTGTTGCAGATAATAACTCAGCAGTTTCAGTTGTACTCGACAAGATTACAAAACAAGGTGAAAAAGTTCGCGATTTGAAGGCCCAAAAAGCTGCAAAGGCAGCAATTGATGCTGAGGTAAAGGTATTGCTAGCTCTTAAGGCTGACTATAAGAGTCTTACGGGTTCAGATTGGAAACCTGGAGTCACAGCGCCTGCGCCAGCACCAACACAAGTAGCTGCTGCAGCCAAAGAAACCTCACCTGCCAAAGGCGACATTTCAAGTATAAATGACAAAATCAAAGAGCAAGGAGACAAAATTCGAAAATTAAAGTCTGAAAAGGCCCCTAAAGCCGCAATCGAGCCAGAAGTGAAAGCATTGTTAGCTCTCAAGGCTGAATTCAAAAATATTTCTGGTAAGGACTGGACCCCCGAAACTCAAATTGAACCACCAAAACAAGTTACAGCAATGACAGATGAAAAGGAACAGCTCACGAAACAAATCAATGAGCAGGGTGACAAAGTGAGGGCGGCCAAAGGTAGCCATGCAGCCAAAGAAGTAATTGATGCTGAAGTTAAGGTGCTGTTGGAACTCAAGGCCAAATATAAGGAAGCAACTGGAACTGACTTTCCCGTCGCGGCTCGTGGAAGTAGCAAAAAATCCGGCGAAAAAAAGGAATCCACCCCAAAACCAGCTAAACCCTCCAAGAAGGAGTCGCCCAAGCCCGAAAGTGCAACTGGAGCTGTAAAGAAGCAGACTCGTTTGGGCTTGGAAGCCACAAAAGAGGATAACCTTCCTGATTGGTATTCCCAAGTCATTACCAAAGGTGAACTAATTGAATACTACGATGTGTCTGGGTGTTACATTCTCAGACATTGGTCATTTGCCATCTGGAAGTTCATTCGCACGTGGTTCGATAATGAAATCACAAAAATGGGAGTCAAAGAGTGTTATTTCCCCATGTTTGTGTCGAAAGCTGCTTTGGAAAAGGAAAAGGATCATATAGCTGACTTTGCGCCAGAAGTAGCCTGGGTAACTAAGTCTGGAGAGTCTGATTTAGCCGAACCAATTGCTGTGCGACCCACCTCCGAAACAGTTATGTATCCAGCGTATGCAAAATGGATTCAATCCTACCGAGACTTGCCAATTCGATTAAACCAATGGAATAACGTTGTAGTAAGTTTTTGAAAAAAAAAATTCTTTTTATAAATATGCGATCTGAGGATTTTCATTTTCTTTTAGAGATGGGAATTTAAACACCCACAACCATTCCTGCGGACAAGAGAATTCTTGTGGCAAGAAGGTCACACAGCCTTTGCCACCAAAGAGGAAGCCGACAAAGAGGTCTTAGAAATCTTAGATCTGTACGCTTGTGTGTACACAAGTCTGCTAGCCATTCCAGTGGTGAAAGGACGCAAGACCGAAAAGGAAAAGTTCGCCGGTGGAGATTATACCACCACTGTTGAAGCTTTCATTTCAGCGAGTGGTCGTGCAATTCAAGGTGCCACCAGTCATCATTTAGGACAAAACTTCTCAAAAATGTTTGACATTGTCTATGAAGATCCAGAAACCCAAAAGAAACAATTCGTGTTCCAGAACTCATGGGGTATCACAACACGAACCATTGGAGTGATGATTATGATTCATGCCGACAATCAAGGACTTGTCCTACCACCACACGTAGCGTGTATTCAAGCTATAATCGTTCCCTGTGGCATTACAGTGAATACAAAAGATGACGAACGTGAGCAACTATTGCAGAGTTGCAAGAGCTTGGAGGCTCTGTTGAACTCCAATGGAATTAGATGTGAAAGAGATTATCGAGATAATTACTCTCCCGGATGGAAATTCAATCATTGGGAGCTTAAAGGTGTTCCAATTCGTATTGAAATCGGTCCAAAAGATATGAAATCTAATCAAATGGTAGCAGTGCGTCGTGACACTGGTGAAAAACTAATACTTTCCTGTGAAAATGCCGAGCAGAAGATAGGCCAATTGCTTGAAACCATCCATGAGAGTATGTTTGCCAAGGCGAAAACTGATCTTACCCAACACATGAAGGTGACGAAGAATTGGGGCGATTTCTGTAAGTTCCTGGATCAGAAGAACATCTTGCTGACACCTTTCTGTGGAGAGATAAGCTGCGAGGATCAGATCAAGGCTGATAGTGCGAGGTAAATTGTATAGAAAATTTATTCAAAGAGCGAAGAATTGAAAATTTTTTTTTCAGGGACGAAGAAGCTGAACCCGGTGCACCAGCTATGGGCGCAAAATCACTTTGTATACCATTCGACCAACCAGCGGCTATAACATCAGCAGACAAATGCATCCATCCAAGTTGTAGCAAGAATCCAAAATATTATTGTTTGTTTGGTAGAAGTTATTAGAGACGCCATCACACATATTTGACCGATTTATTAATTTTATTACGACACGAGATTAGATTATATTTCTTTTTAATCGTATTTAAGTTTATTTTTTCTGTTGGTCTTTAAAAATTTTTCTAAATTATTTAAACTCAATAAAGCCGTTAATTTTTCAATCCTAAGTATACTTACACTGAAGTTAATTGTTCATTTTTCATAAACACAAGAAACTCGTCTGAAATACCCACAACTAAAATTTTAACAAACAGCCTATTCTTCTAAACTTTAGCATGAATTGTTCTCTTTTGTCCGTCGGAGGAAAGTGAAGCCCAAAAATTTTATCAATTGGATTATCTGAAGAGCTGTATAAAAATTGATGGTTTACAGACTAAAATACCCAAGATCTTAAACCAAAGATTTAGAAAAATTATCGAGCCATTTTTTATTATTTAAAGTACCTATTTTCTCTATGATCCAGACAACGGTAAAGTCCCGATAAATCTCTAGACTAAGCGAGGCCCTCTATAATCTTTGGTGTTGTTACATTTAAAATGGGACTTTTTAGCCCCAGGGGTTTTTTTTTAACAAGTCCATGAAGGCTTTGCAAAATACACACCCAGAAATTCTCTTTGAAACCTAATAAGCTTTGTATATGAAAAGCATATTACTATCAAGGTGCGTATTTTTTCATGTTGCCCGGACTCTTGTCGTGGCCCTGCAAAATTTTCGACTGCCACAATGATAGTACTATGTTTTTCATAAAAAAAGCGCTATGTAAAAATTATTTATCAAAATTAAGCGCATGAGAGGTGTTGTTTTGAATAGCCCGCTATTTCGGTAGTTGTCACTTTTGAACCTATAATTTTTTTCACATTTGACAAGTAGAAACTACGCCATTAATAAAAATGGAACGATACACGCTTCAACAACGCATTGAAATTATTATAGAAAATTAACTATCGAAATAGTTGAAATCAGAGACGGCGCTGCGTGCCATACAAAGCAACGGAATCATAGATCTTTTACGGGAAAATTTTCCAGACTGTGTCATGTCTTGAAGAGTTGATCACAATTGGCCACCGAGATCTTGTGACTGACCTTGCCACTTCTTCCTTTGGGGCCGCGTGAAAGATAAGGACTACGCCAATAGCCCAGCGTCAGTTCAAGGCCTTAAAAATGGAATTCATGAAGCTTTTGAGGGCATACAGTAGCCACTTTGAGATGTGGTGATGGAAATTTTCATGAAAAGGATATTGCTGTGTAAGCGTAGCCGTGGCGGCCATTTGGCGGATGTTGTTTTCTATTACTAATGGCATACTTTCTTTATATTGAAATAAACATTCGATCTTTTATCTCAAAAAATGACATTTCTCTTTAAATATCAAAATAACACCTCTTATTGGAAAACCCTGTATTTAAATTCGCAAATTCAAATTCACTTCAAATCATAAAAAAGAACTGAGATGACGCAATCATTTGTATTTTCGGGGAGGAGCTGATTCTTGTGACAAAAGTCGTGTTTTAGTGAGAATATACCACAGTGAGGTAAAGAAAATCAAAAACGATCCACAGCGACCTTGTGACAAAACGGTATTTTTGCTGACAAAAAAGGACTCAAAGAGAAAAAAAAATACACCATAGCCTTTACTACTTACTCGCCAAATCAAACATCCTTTTAGCACCCAAAAACTTCTTTATAATATTACAAATTGGGTAATTTCGTTTGACGGATCATTGTCTCTCTCTGTCGTTCGTAATCGGAACCAAATTTATGTTTGGCTGAATACCTTCACCTATATAATTGTAAAGATAATTTCATCATCATCATCGGCTCGACAACCGGGGTCCGGTCCTGGCCTCCTTCAACAAGTCTCTCCACCTATCCCGGTCTTGAGCCGACGCCATCCAGTTGCGCACCCCAAGGCTTCGGGCGTCCTGGTCTACGCCATCTCTCCAGCGCAAGCATGGTCTACCACGCTGCCGTCTACCATAGAATGTACCACAAAGGACTTTCCGAGCAGGTTCCTCTTCACTCATGCGAGCTAGGTGCCCTGCCCACCGGAGTCTACCGAGCTTAATTTTTGTCACTATGTCTGCTTCAAGGTAGATTGCGTACAATTCATGATTGTACCGTCTCCGGAATCGCCCTTCCTCACATAAGGGGCCAACAATTCTCCTTAAGACTTTTCTCTCGAACGCGGCTAAGAGGTCGGAGTGTCTTTTGCTAAGCACCCAAGTCTCGGATCCATACGTGAGTACTGGCAGGACCATGGTCCTGTACAGCAGCAGTTTTGAAGTTATGGTGAGATTTCTGGATTTGAAGAGCTTTGACAGACTATAGTAGGCTTTGTTGGAATTGAGCAGCCGCCCGCGTATTTCTTCTTCTATATTATTATCGGCTGCTACTATTGACCCAAGGTATTTAAAGGATTGCACCACTTCAAATTCGTGCTCCGCTACCTTGATTGTTTGACCAACTGTTCTTCTCGCATTCGACGCCACCATGTACTTTGTTTTACCTTCACTAATGTGCAGCCCCAGATTTTGTGCCGCCTGCTCGATCTGGATGAAGGAATCGTGTACAGCTTGTTCGGTTCTTCCGATGATGTCAATGTCGTCTGCGTAAGCCAGTATCTGGCTGGACCTGTTGACGATGGTCCCTCTTGTTGCCGTGCCAGAGTCACGGATTGCTTTCTCCAACGCCAGGTTGAAGAGGAGGCAGGCCAAACCATCCCCTTGTCGGAGTCCATTAAAGATGTTGATTGGTCTGGATAGCAATCCGGCTATTTTTACTTGGCTTGTTACGTTGGTCATGGTCAACCTACAAAGTCGTGTCAACTTATTTGGGATGCCGAATTCTCTCATGGCTTTGTAAAGTTCTACCCTGGCTATGCTATCATAGGCGGCCTTAAAGTCTATAAACAGATGGTATGTTGGAATGTTAAATTCTAGACATTTTTCCATCGCCTGCCTAAGGGTAAAGATCTGATCAGTTGTTGATTTGCCTGGAATGAAACCACACTGATATTGGCCGATTATGGTTTTAGCGTATGGGGCTATCCGTTCTTGTAGGATAGAGGAGAGTATCTTATAGGCGGTACTCAACAACGTGATACCTCTATAATTGCTGCACGTTGTGACATCTCCCTTCTTATGTATGGGGCAAATTATACCTTTTCGCCAGTCTTCTGGCATTTCTTCCTGCTCCCATACGTGCACTATAATATCATGAATTGCTTGGCGTAAGGCTGGCCCGCCGTGGTGGAATAGTTCGGCTGGTATGCCATCGGCTCCCGGGGCTTTGTTTTTCTTAAGCCGGGCTATAGCCTTCTCAACCTCTTCTATGCTTGGTGGCGGTAACATAGGGTAATCTTCTTGAAGTAGTGGAGCCTCTACTTCTGCAGTGAGCTGACCATTTAGCAATTCATTAAAGTACACTTCCCATCGCTCCAGTATGCTTTGGGGATCGGTGATCAGATTTCCCTCTCCGTCCTTGCAGTAAGTGCAGCGTGGTGTGTACTGCGTCATGTTTCGGACGGATTGGTAGAACTTCCGCGCCTGGTGCGGACCTCGCTCTCGGCTTCTTTCTAAATCACAGATGATGTTCTTCTCCCAGGCTGATTTTTTCTGTCTGTGAAGCCGTTTTTCTATTCTTCTGAGCTCTTTATATTCATCTTCGCGTGCCCGCGTTCTATGAGATTGTTGCATTGCTCGGTACGCAACATTCTTACGTTCAGTCGCTAGCTTGCATTCATCATCAAACCAGTCGTTCCGACTTCTACGACTGCTGCCTAAGATGGAATTGGCAGTACTAATGACAGTGTTTTTAAGGCGTGTCCACTTCTCATCTACGCCCAGCATACTGGCTCCAGGACTTACTCTCCCTGGATCGAGTGGTTCTAGGGCGAGTCCTAACGCAAGTCCAAAGGTGTTACTGGTGTTTTCATTGCGTAGTGCAGCCGTGTTGATTCGAACCTGATCGGCGGATGCAATACGTCTTCGCAAGGCAATCCGCCCTCGGAAAACCATACCAACAAGATAGTGATCCGAGTCGATATTGGCACCTCGGTACGTTCGTACCGTCATCAAGTTCGAGTAGTGGCGACGGTCTATCAACACGTGGTCAATTTGGTTACGAGTGGCTCCATCAGCTGATACCCAGGTGGCTTTGTAGATATCTTTACGCGGGTACCTGGTACTCGCAACGACCATGTTTTTCGATGCTGCCAATTCTAGGACTCGAAGTCCATTGTCATTAGTGTTCTCATGCAAACTATGGGTGCCTGCGTAATGCCTGAATACCGGCTCCCGACCTATTTTAGCGTTCAAATCCCCAAGGATGATTTTAACATCATACCTTGGACAGGCATGGAGGGCCCTCTCGACTTGTTCATAGTAAGTCTCTTTATCTTCGTCTGAGGACTCCTCCGTAGGTCCGTGAACGTTAATGAGGCTGATGTTCTTGAATTTGCCTCGCACGCGAAGGGTGCATAGCCTTTCGCTTATAGCGTTAAAGCCGATGACGGTAGACTTCATTTTTTCGCTGACCAGGAAGCCTACCCCGAGCACATGGTGTTTTGTATGACAGCTGTAATATAAGTCATATTCTTTCTTTTGCAAAACACCATTCCCTGTCCATCTTATTTCTTGCAGTGCTGTTATGTCAGCTTTATATTTTGACAGGGTATCGGCTAGCTGCTGAGCAGCTCGAGCTCTATAGAGCGATCGTACGTTCCATAAGAAAATTCGTAAATCGTTGTTCCGTTTTCGTTGCAAGGGTTGTCGTCGTGAGATCAGTCCGTTTCCGAGGCTTGTTGACGGTCTCGTAATTCTTTTAGTTTTACGGAACAGGGAATTAACCTGTTGCCAACCTGTGGAAATAGCCTGATCATATTAGCCAAACCTTTTTGGGGTTTGTTTCTAGCGGCCGCCGCGAAGAGGCTATGATCACACTTCCACCAGTCCCGAATAGTTACGGCACGTGCATGTTTTCGTATGCTACATGTTATTCCCCCTATTCGGCTGATGGCTGACCGCCGTAAAGATAATTTACCTCATTTGAAAATATAAATATGTATAGCAAATAAGATAACATAGGAGCTAATTTGCAAATTAAAAATGAAATAACCTCATTTTTGGCATATGAAAATAACGATCTATTAGTTGGATCTGCATACTAGGTTTAGAACATCAGTTGTTTTTTTTCTAAACCACGGGGGAATCGACGAAAAGAATGATCACTGGGTTTAATGACAAATTAAAAATTGAGTTTCCATACAATACATGTATGAAATTTTCGGTTGTAGCCCATTCTATCCTTGGTTAAGCCACCGAGAATCCTTTGGGTTCTGCTGAACAACCCCTAAGTTTGGTTATGTTAGTTGTTGTTTAATTTAACACGCAAATTGTTTACCGCCTTGTTATTTTTTCTTTCATCACATTCCTTCAGAGTTTAAAAAAACACACCTATCAATGCATATGTGTAAACGCACAAACTGATTTTCCGAATACCACTTGCATCCAGCACATCACTAACTAAAACACAAACTAACGAGTATTTGCCGCCATCAAAGTGTGGAACAACAAATAAAATTTCAATTCTGTGTAGGTTGTCTATCAGTATTTAAGTTCCACACGCGATTTCTCCCTCAATTTGTATTTTACAACTTTGCTGCAAAGAAAATTTACAAAAATTCACATTTCTTTTTCTTCAAATAAATTTGACTCAAATAATATTTATTTATATAATTAAATAAATAAAAAACACTTAAGTTTACTCACAATAGTTATGGGTAAGAAAGATAAAAGCTTCAACATTGGTGATTTGGTTTTTGCCAAAGTCAAAGGCTATCCACCATGGCCGGCCAAAATAACAAAAACCAACAATAAAAAGTATAGCGTGTACTTCTATGGCACTGGAGAGACGGCTAACATAAAGATCGAAGACCTTTTTAATTATAAGGACAGCAAGAACAAGTTCGCCACAGACAAGAACTTGAAACGTGCTCACTTCCGCGAGGCTATTGCTCAAATAGAAGCAGCACTCGAAGGCGAAGATTCGGCGCCAATTAATTTAGAAGAATTGGATACTAGCGTCGTTGTTCAATCGGACGCCGCTGCCGCTGTAGGAAATGACACAACCATCGCAACTGATTTGGATGATACGAATATGTTGGATGAAACGGTTGCTGAAGAGGCAGACGAAGTAGTGTCACTCGCAACAACAGCCACTGTGGCTGTTGCTGATGAAAATGTCGATGAAATTGCTGCCGAAGTTATTGAAGAAGCGCCTGCTGTTGTGGAAGTAAAATCAGAAGAAGTTGTTTCGTCTTCAACCTCCCCTGCACTAGACACTGCCAAGGCCGCTACAGAAACTGAGCTTGTTAGCCGAAGTGGGCGAAAAATCAAACCCAAGCGGTACATGGACGAAGAGGAAGTACCTCAGAATCCATCAAAACGTCTTAAGGCCGAAGGTAGGTACCATTATAGTTTGTCATGTATAAGATAATTTCTATTAGGAAGGTATGTATTTTGAATAGAAATGATTTTGGTGAGTTGTTTAGTTGGAGAGTTAGTGTTTGTCAATTCTACGTGGCAGTTCTTTCCTTAGCCAGGTACATTTCCATGTAAACCATATCTTGTATACTTTAGTACCTATCCACTTTAAATAAACTTCATGCCAATGACATTTAGGCATTTGTCCGTGCGGTCATGAAAACAATGAAAACAACAAACAATCTTATTTTCTCCATTTTGGTAGTCGGCGCTTGTGTGTATGTACACGTACAGCTCTATTTATTTTCTTGGTCTTCTTGGCCTCCTGGGTCGCGAAGAAATACATTACCCTAAAATTTATATAAGATAATAAGATAAATTGCATTTCGAATTGCAATCTATGTTAGCAGCTCCAACAAAAACGCCCTAAAGATGTACATATTAAGTGAAATTATTACAAAAACAACTTGACAGATTAAACTCGAAAATTATGGATCTAGGAGGTTGGGGTTGGGCGCATTAGAAGAAAGATGAAAACAAATCTTTTGTATATATTCTTTGTGCACTGAATACATTTTTAGGTTTACAAATGTACATGTGGAAAAATAAAAAAAAAATTTAACAAAGAACCAACATTTTCATACAATGGAAAAAGAAATTGGAATCATTTCTGTAATTTTCAAATCTTATAATAATGTCCTACCAAAATATTAGACTCGCCGAAAATTTAAAGTTTGAATTCTGCAAAAAAAAAAAAAGTAAAATGTGACTCTGATCATTATTCCCTGCCCAGCTCATATGAGCGAAGAGGAACCGGCTCGGAAAGTACTTTGTGGTAGACGGTAGCGTGGTAGACCATGCTTGCGCTGAAGAGATGGCGTAGACAAGGAAGCCAAGACTTGGGGTGCGCAACTGGATGGCGTTGGCTCGAGACCGGGATAGGTGGAAAGACTTGTTGAAGGAGGCCAGGACCGAACCCTGGTTGTCGAGCCGATGATGAGCATGATACATATACATATTTACGTAGCAAAGTTATGAGAAATTGAATTCAATACACAATCTTCTTGTTATAAATCTATCGGGATATCGGGACCAAATGAAGGCTCAGGTCTTAAAAAAAAGACGTTCATACTTTTCATTTCAACAAACTTGTTGGAACATAATCATGGTTCTTAATGTTTAAATATAAATTTAAACAAACTTGGTCGCACCAATTTTCGTCAACAATTTTCTTGTGTTTTTTTTTTAATGTTTTAAAAAAAAATTATCAAGGAACAACCAAGTGGGAATTTTTTTGAACCGGCTACCGAGTCATTCAGCTATTCTATCAAATATATTTATTATTCGTTTTTAGACCTATGTATAGTACGTGTACAGCGTGATTTGCATACTGTGTGACAAAAGATAGGACTTGTGGGTTGAATATAATTATAAGGTGTAATTCAAGTCTCCATGTTTTATTTTAAAAATCCTTCAGTTAAATTAAAGTAAACTATTTCCATTTAATTTTCCTTCGGAAAAAAAAATTTGTCATAACTATCTTGTAATGTTTTTTATTTTGAAAATTGTTTATGTTGTTGGCAATAAGGCAGGTCGTATTTTATACTTTCTGATATGTTTTTCTAATGACTTTGCTGCAAAATTTTATCAAATGTAAAAGCATTTTTTAGTATGATTATTTGATATTTTATATTTTAATAATCATACTAACTCTAACTTCACTTTAACGTTTTTAAATTTCAAAAAGGTACATCCGCTGACGATGTTTAGGTGTGTAGGTTAACTGTTAAACAGATAGCAAACTGTTAAGAAGAACATTTTTTTTGTTTATTCTAAACTTTCTTTTAAGTTGGATGATATTAAAACTACCTTTCTACAAAACAAAAAAATAAGTACAGCATTTCTTCCTTTTTAAAACAATTTTCAATCTCTCTTTGAGAAACTGTATTTTTATATATGTGACATTATTTATTAAAATCGTTTTTCATTGAATTTTGAAAGATTTGCTCTTAAAAAAAAGAAGATTTTCTGGTATTTATCGATAGTTAAAAGTGTGGATAGATTATAACCTTATTAGAGAGACCGCAATAACAAACGGTCATTGTACAGATAATCCATTTTTTGAACAAAAAAATACTTATTATAACTCAAGGTGAACTGAGGAATTAAGATAGATTCACTTGACTTAATAATGGAGTCTAAGTTTGTACAAGAAGTTCGCTAAAGAATCTGAAAGCAATTAAAAAACATCAAAAAGTAGGTGAACAGCATACTTCACAACGGTCAATACAGAGTCCAAGTCTTTTATTTGATGTGTAACAGGAAACACTTTTCACATATGGGGGTGCATGCAAATCAAATCTCCGAGAACTAAATAAAAGAGAACGCATCTTCCGTTTTAAAAACTAGTTTTCTTATTTTTACAAAATTTTCAAAAAGAGCAAATCTTTTTTTAGTAGAAAACGATGTAAATAAAGAGATGTGTGACTTTCTCCGCTGGCATGGTACCTGAAACAAATATTTTTCTTATTTGTTTCAGCCAACAAGATGCATATAATGGACAATGAGATATTGAAATTACCTTCAATTCAAAGCGAAAGACAAACAGACCATGATTGTCACAATAACAGAACTGAGAAAGAAAAAGATGACATCAATGATGATACTGCTACAGAGTTATCCTCCATTTCATCTGAATTAAGAGCCATCACAAAAAATGACGTGATTCATATCGAAGACGATGACATTCTTGTTAAACCTGATTTTCCCACAATTCCAGTATTAAATATAGCCGAAGGGGAGGTATATAATTTTGATAACGATACAGAATTACCTTCATGTGGCGGCGGCAATGACGACTTCATTCTCATAACAGATTCTGCTGCCATTCCAGTAGTAAATATTGCCGAAAGGGGATATCTTTTTGACAACCAATCGGAACCTCACGTAGTTGATATTGCAATCAACCGAACGCCATCAAGAAAGTCCACTCCTCGAAATAATAAACGCAAAAAACCATCACAGGATGAAGCGTACATAGCCATAATGAGAGAAAAAACTAAAGTTTTGAAAGAACTTGGCAGCACATCAACTGTTTTAAATGCTGCATACAATATCGAATCGCCAGACAAAACTATTACACAGCAGTATTTTGATGTCTACTCAGCAGAAATTGAATTACTTCCTAATGATTTGCAATTAAAATGCCAACGCGAGGTGCATCAAGCTGTGACAGACATAATACATAAATTCCAGGACCAAGCAGAAGCGATGAAGAAGACTCGTACTTGTCGGAAGCTTTTGTAAAAATAATAAATTTTTGTGTATTAAATTTCGAACATTTTCGAACTATTCATTGTTTTAACATTTGATCAGAATGCAAAAATTAGGTCTAAGACCTACGTTTCAATTTTCAATACAAGTTATTTTTGTTTTTGGTGAATATTAAAAGATCATTAAACATTTATCAAAAAATTTGAGAAGATCTTATAATAAAAACAAAAAGGTAAGTGTTTGACAAATGTGTACGTTTTAACATCAGTATGAAAACTGATAAAGAAGGTTGGGAAAATTCGACACAAGATATATTAAGATGAGCTAACATTTAACACCTGCCACGAATGGCTTGAAACCTCCAAGCGATTCTATTTTTTTTTTTTAATTAAATTAATTAAATAGACCCTCATACATTCTTTTTCCTGTCTTGGTTCAATCTACACGCCCTAGCCTTTTGTCACACCTATTGCAAATCATCCTGTACATAAAATATATAAAAAAATGTCTTCAAAACAATGATTTATTCAGAGGTATTAAAAATATGAATTTCTGAAAAAAATATCAAAATTGTATAAAATTTAGAATAGAATAGTATAGAATTAGTATATAACTTTCAAGCAGATATGTATACCCAAAAAAAATCCACCCACGTTTTTAAAATATGTATTTTTCAAAATCCTATAACATTTTTTAAGTTTCAGTACAAACTTTCATCAAAATCATTAGAGCCGTTTTCAAAAACAAATAAACTTTTTCCGTCTAAACGGTTTTCTAGTTATACTACCTCTTGGCATAATATTAACTGTTTTTGACTTTTTTTTAAAGCTCCAGATGAAGCCTTTACGCGAAAAACGCGTAAAACTTTTTCTCATGTGAAACCTGGTATTGTTAGCAAAACTATTGGAGAATCTTTTAATGAGTTTCAGTTTCTAAAAAAAGTCTATATTATTTTTAATCTGCAGATTTATCCAAGCAGAGTTTTCAAAAACTGTATTTGTAAAAGCTCCACTTTGAAAACCCCGATTTTAATTATTTGTTTTTAAATAGTGACTAACTAATAAATTAACTTCATTATGTAGGCCTTTTTATCTTATTTCTTTTAACACTTTTCTCAAAATTTATTTCAATTTTAGCCAAAGACTCACCACCCAACGATGCCAAATCAAAGGCGGCGCACAAGAAATCCAACAAAACTGCCCCGAAATCTGATATTCAAAATAACTTACTTCTAGCCTACACAACCTCCAACAAATGTGTGGGCATAAAGCTAGATTATATGAAACCCGAAACTTTTGACGATGAAGCTGCCAAAAAACTATGGGAGGAGAACATGCGCAAGGAGTGCTATGTCCTAAAAGAGAAAATCGAGCATGGCCTTGTAAAGTTGGATTCCCTTAAAGAACGCCTCGTTTTAAATCCAAATCGTACGCGTATCCATAAGGAAGAAGCCGAACGCTTTACAAATGAAATGATAGACCAGGAAGATGCTCTTTTTACAGAAAGAGACTTTATCAGACTCTCACAAGAGCTACGTGAAAGCCTTGGACTCAAACGGGCCAACATTGATAGGTGTTTATCGCTATTAGATCAATACAAAGATCTAGAGCTCAATCAATTGATGTTGAAGCGTAATGCAGATTGTGTGGACACAATTAGAAGACTTCGCAAATATGTTGGAAATCTTAAACAATGGAATCTCCCTGCTAACGAGCAGGAAGATTTTAACAAAAAAGCTGGAGTTATTCGTGAAAGAGCTGCCAAAATCTATCAAAATTTCAAAAAAATGTTTATTGTCAAGGAGGACCAACATTTTTGGGAGCAGTTTTGTGAAATGGTAGAAGAATTTCGCCGAGTGACAAAGCACATTTCTGAATCAAATCGGTTTTTGATAACTGAAAAATCCTATCAGAACATTCTATCCGATAAAGAAGCTATAAAAAAAGAAGAAGAAGAAAAAGAAAAGAAAACAAATAACTTAAAAGATTCAAAGACAAAAAAAGAAAGCCAAGATCAGGGCATCGGTGGTGATGACACGCCCATGGACGAATTGAAAGAAGATGATGAAAAACCAGCATCGGGCATAGCAATAGAAACAGCATAAGTCTTTTTTGTGTAGTAAAAACAAAAATTCTAAATTCTGTAAATTAAAATGGAGTATAAGAGTATTCATCGTGTTTTTTCGCCTCATTTATTTTTTTTTTAAGTAAGACCTAGCTAATGTAGATGGAGCTTTTTCGCGCGGCAATTGATATTCTCAAAATTTTGTCATTTTTATTTTAAAGAAAATATTCAAAATACCTACACGAAGTGTTTGTATCACATTTTAAAATTTTGAATTGTAATACAAGTTACAATGTCAATTGCAATACTTAAAATATTTAACATACTGTTTTTGGCTAAACGCGTGATGGTGGACTAAAGGAAAACATTCAAGCATAAAAGCCTTTTTAAATGAAATACATATACATATATGCCGGTATATTATAAATAGTTTATATTCTATTTACAAAAATATTAATAAAAACAATAAAAAATAAATTAAGTGAACTTTTCATTTAAACTTTTTTTTAATTTGGAACAAATTATTGGTTTGAATCAATTCAAAAAATAAAAACGATATTATTAGTTGCGATACAAACTATGATTTTTTTTTAACGAGCTATTTCAGTCATGCTGCATCTTGTAAGTTTTTGAACATCAAAAACGCTAAAAAAAATTTTAAATATTTGGTATTCATTTCTAAAAGTTACCAAAAATATGTCTGGATTAAAATTTCTTACCATGGGATAACAACCGGGTATTAACCCCGTCCATCTAGACATAACTCACGAAAATTAAAGCTTGAGTGTTGTTAAGGAGAGAATGAGTCAGAGAATGATCAGCAATCGCAATAGCAGCCTCAACACTTTTCAGTTACTAAAAAAGGAGACGCAAACGAATTGTCCGCAATGGTTCTGACGAACTGCGATCGTACGGGAGGAGCGATTTGTTTTCTCACATGTCTCTTATTCTAGTGTTTCAATAATTAATGTTTTTTGGACAAAACTTCCTGAAAAAATAAAGCCTATTGTTGTTTTAAATCCTATTTTTTTTGCTTATTCTTTGGTCGTTCTCATGTAAATTAGTCCTTAAAATTTCCCCGGGATATTTCCCAACTTTGAAATTTGGATACTTCAATTTTGAAAGAACCATTCCCTTTCCTAA
This sequence comes from Syrphus vitripennis, assembly GCA_958431115.1. NCBI lineage: Eukaryota > Metazoa > Arthropoda > Insecta > Diptera > Syrphidae > Syrphus > Syrphus vitripennis. Next base: position 32,128,826 of record OY288108.1, read on the forward strand.
AAAAAATTCATTGGTATCGGGAATAAATTTTCGATGGGAAACGAAATTCTCCTAGTGGTTGCCCATACACCCCAGGGTTGAATTTTCCATTGTAATTCGTTAACATCGGCAATTTGATGAAGATACGACAAATTTCAAAAAGAAAAAAATGTTCCCTTCATGATCAGTAGCCAACCGCGCTCCAATTTTACAGTTACCGTATGTATACACAAAAATAAATACATAAAGTAGCACTTACATTTTTTTCCTACTTACACATTTAATTCTGTAAACTTTTATTTTTAACAAACACTTCTTAACCTAAAAAAATAACTCAGTTATCTTTTTTCTCAACTTCGTTGGACTGTAAAGAAGGATTTTCAGCAGCAGTTTCACCCATTCCCTCGATACCAGCCAAATCCAAGTCATTGTCATCGGCATCATCAGAACCGCCACTCTTATTGTAAACAGCAGGATATTTTGTAAAACAATCCTGCATTGTCTTAAATGCATCATAACAATCTGATCCTTTAGGATCTGCCTCACTGAAGAATACAAAAATTAAATAAATTGGTATAGAACAATCAAATTTTTATTTACCTGTAATGGAAGCAAGAGAATGCTTCACGGAACTCAACACCACACGGCCCAGTAGCCATTCCACCTAAACATGGACATCCCCAGTTTATTTCACCAGTTTCTGTGATTACTCCTTGTGGAGGCTGTGGAGGAGGCAACTCAACTGTGCTGGGAATTGCATGATCTTCTTTGGTTGCAAAGATTACTTTGTCTTTGCCAAACGATTTACACAGAGACATGATTGTTTTTAAAATGCAATATTAGAAGAGAGAATTTGAAGTAGGATGGGAGAAGCCTTTTTCACTTGGAAATGACAAGGAATATCTTGAAATTTAGAAATCAATGTAATTGCTGCACGAGTCTTCACGTAGTAATCTTGGGGAACACGCACAATCGCTCGTCGGCTCTCAGAATCGAATTTAAAGATATCCACGTCAGTTAAGCCACCAATTTCACCAAAAACACTGCGCAGGGATTGATCAATACTGCCTTTGAAGTAGGCTGGAGTGAGAACTAGATCTTCTTTGTCGTCCTGGAATTTTCTGAAAATGTACATACAAAAATTGTTTTGGAATATGAAAATAGAATTGAGTATTTCATTGATTACCTACAATGTAATGTCTAAATAATAATAACCAGACATAATATAATCAGGCAAGATTAGAATTGTTTGTTTATTTTGTAAAATTACTATGGTTTTAATTCAATGTTTGCAATAAATAAATAAAATGTGAAATTTTACACAAATTTTATGTAATAATTTTTTTAGGTTATGCGTTTGCGGTAATTTTTTTGACAGATGATTGACATTTTCGAAAGTAACATGCTGAACGCTGAACGCAAGTTCGTTCGAAGTGCATGAAAAATGGACGTGTTCAGAAACTCAGGAAGAAGAACCTATGTATATGAAAACTATAGTACTTTGTATATGAAAACTATAGTACTATCATGGTGGAAGTCGAATGGGGCGACATCTAATTTACCTATGCAACCCTTACTCTTTTTTTTTGCGGTGAGCTTATGGAGGTTTTAAATGATATTTATTGATATTTTTTGGATGCAATAATCCAAAAAATAGTCTACTCTTGCCCCTACCACCAATTTTCGACGCTTAAAGACTCCCCAAATCGAATTTTACACCTCACATTTTGCAGCGCCACCACCAGGACCTCTGCAACCATAAAAAAAACTCGCCATGATAGTACTATAGTTTTCATATACAAAGTATAGTACTATCATGGTGGAAGTCGAATGGGGCGACATCTAATTTACCTATGCAACCCTTACTCTTTTTTTGCGGAGAGCTTATGGAGGTTTTAAATGATATTTATTGATATTTTTTGGATGCAATAATCCAAAAAATAGTCTACTCTTGCCCCTACCACCAATTTTCGACGCTTAAAGACTCCCCAAATCGAATTTTACACCTCACATTTTGCAGCTCGCAAGCTCACCATGATAGTACTATAGTTTTCATATACAAAGAATTTATCTTCTGGCTTTATATAAAACTTGTGTTTTATAGCCTTTCACACCAAACTCAAAACGCGGTTTTCAGCTAAAAGTTTTCGAAAACACCGTATGTAGCTATTAACAAAAAGTGTAAGTTTGCCTATACATTTTTTGTAGCAATATTTTTTTGTAAACTACATATTGTTGGGTTTTCCCTTTGTATATGAAAACTATAGTAATACCATGGCGAGTATTTTTTAATGTTGCCCCGACCCTTGTGGTGGCGCTGCAAAATTTGAGGTGTAAAATTTGATTTTGAAAGTATCAAATCTCTCCATTGTATGTTTTAAAATATTTAACCATTTTAATGCAAATCTTAACACAAACATTTACAACTAAATGAAGCTTTATCTCGCATCCCCAAAATAATAACATAAGAAATGGAGTTTTCGAAAACATTTACCTCAAAACTGCGTTTTGGGTTTGATGTGAATAGTTTATTGGTGGTTGAATTTTTCTCAAGGATTTCCAGTGGAAACTGCGATTCTTTTATAAAAATTGCAGGCTACCAAACAGACCATATATTTGTGATGAAATTTGCATGATGCATGAAACGCACCCATTTTCCGAAAATACGAAAACGAAATATTCTACAAGTGCGCCGTGATCTCTTGGTTCTTTGAAATTTAAAAGTAGTTTTCAAATACGATTTACGTGATTAATTTAATTTAATTTATTTGCATTTATTATCTTGAAGAAAAAAAGTTTTTTTATTCAACTATTTATCATGGAGCGTTCTTTGGCAACAATAACAACTGCTGATAATGAAGAAGAGGAAGAAGAATTGGGACATCAATTGATCAAATGTTTAGAAGTAATTTGTTTTTATATATTTTCTTCAAAACAATCTTTAATTTATTAATTTGCTTAGGGAAATGGCATAACTAGCAGCGATATAAAGAAACTTGAAGAAGCCGGCTATTTTACAGTCGAATCGGTAGCATTTGCCCCCAAGAAATCGCTAATCTGCATCAAAGGAATCTCTGAAGCCAAAGCTGACAAGCTTCTAGCTGAAGCCTCCAAACTAGTTCCAATGGGTTTCACAACAGCTACTGTATACTTTCAGAAACGTTCTGAGATCATAATGCTAACAACAGGATCAAAAGAATTGGACAAGCTTCTTGGAGGAGGCATCGAAACTGGTTCGATCACAGAAATGTTTGGGGAGTTCCGTTCGGGAAAAACTCAACTATGTCACACCTTGGCTGTTACTTGCCAGTTGCCCGTGAGTCAAAGCGGTGGAGAAGGTAAGTGTCTGTATATCGATACAGAAGGGACCTTCCGGCCGGAACGTTTGGCAGCGGTAGCTGAACGTTATAAGTTGGTTAGAGATGAAGTTTTTGATAATGTGGCTTGTGCCCGGGCCTACAACACTGACCATCAGACGAATTTACTGCAAATAGCCGCAGCCATGATGGTAGAGTCTAGATATGCCTTGTTGATTGTTGACAGTGCAACCGCACTGTATAGAACAGACTATGTGGGCAGAGGGGAGCTGGCTGCAAGGCAAATGCATTTAGGTAGATTTCTCCGGTTGTTGCTTCGACTAGCAGATGAGGTGGGTTTTGAAAGAAACGCTTTTTCGCTTTAGAGAAAAATTATTTTAAACTTTCCTTTCGCAGTTTGGAGTTGCAGTTGTTATTACAAATCAAGTTGTTGCACAGGTTGATGGCGGGACTTCGATGTTTGCTGCCGACCCAAAGAAACCTATCGGAGGAAATATTATTGCTCATGCGTCTACGACTCGTTTGTATCTGCGCAAAGGGCGGGGAGAAACAAGAATATGCAAAATATACGATTCACCGTGTTTACCCGAGTCTGAAGCTATGTTTACAATTCAAGGCGATGGCATAGGAGATGTTCAAGAATGAAAATATTTCAATAAAGCTTGACGTTGGAATAAGATAGAATATATAATATGATCATATTTTCAGTTTGTAATGAATAAGATATTTAATAAATTTATTTTATAAGATTCAATTTGTATACCTATATTCCTGGAGACCATACTCAGCATTTCGTTCCGAGGGTGAATCCTTTTCGAAAGTGCTTTTCTTTCTTTTGTTCAATTGGTACTCAGTTAATCTTTTGAAATGCCAGCAAATAGTACTCGATTTGTTTTTCACCTCCAGAGTAGTTTTTTTTTCGAACATCGTATTGTTTTGTTTGAGCAGATTTTAATCAGGGAAATAATAAACTCTCTTTCGGACCGAAACATAGAAAAAGACGCCCGTTTTATTTCAACATTTTAAAACCTGGATCAAACAAATGCAACGACATGTACTATGAGTTGGCCTCAGACATGGGACCATCCCAAACCAGGAGGCCTTTCAACGTTTCCTTAGGTCAACCCAGTGCACCCGAGAAGTAGAGTCAGTGTGAACAGTGAAGTGGGAGAGATATGATCCCAGTCTTCTAAACAGGAGGCTCGATTATCGTCCTAAAATGAAGACGGTTTTTTGTTTACAAGAAAACCTGAAACTATTTGCTTAATTAACACAATGTAAAAAAATTTATGAAATTGTGATGGGATGGTGCATTTTTGTTAAAACTTTCTTTTAAAATTTATCTGGAGGAAAATGGTATTTAGTTTATTTTTTGTTGCAAATGAAAAATGTCATTTTTAAAATTTATTGGAGCGAAAAATATTTAAAAGCGTTTCGTGCAACCTTTGTATATAAAAACTAGTTTTTATATACAAAGGTGCAACCAAACATGAGACTCTTAACTCAAAAAAATCCTCCATTAGGTCATACGAAATTCCTTTTCATGACCTCATTATGTCAAACGTATTGCCTTTGAATGAGCCAACCGGGCAGGATATTGTTTTTTGTTTGTCGTCACTAATGTTTCGTATTGATTGGGGCAAGTCTTTCTGGCCCCTTTCGAGGACATGTTTTACCAAAACAAAATTCCTGTAAAAATTTCCCACACACCATATAGCACTAGAAAAACAAAACTCAATACAAAAAACAAGGACAACAAGAAAACAAATCACCTCTGTCTTCTCTCTCTAACAAATCCGCCATGATGATTAAGTTTTCCCGTTACCAACATAATACCCTATCTCATTACTTCCTTCAACACAAACCACACGAACAAGCGAGATATCACCACTCTATTATTAAAACTGAACAAAAAAACCAAACCAAATGAAATCAAAATACAATAGAGCGAGACCCCTGTCATATTGTCATCGCATCGAGAACTTCAAGTTGGCTGGAATGAGACTGCAGTGCGCTAGTACCAGTTTATACCATGTAATCTCCCCGTGTCTTTCATTCATAGGAGTCGTAAAAAAAAGAATTTTGTAATCTGATTTGAGCACAAAAATATTTTGTACCAAAATAAATACATAATCAAAAAAATCTCGTGTTAAAAATTTTACAAACAAATTAAAAAAAAAAAAAATTAAATTAAACGTCGCGGGTCGGTTTTGGATATTTGTATGCATTTGGCAACAAAAATGCATTCGAATTATAGCTTAAATCCGTGTAAAATAATACGGTTCGCGATAACTTAAGAATTAAAAAAAAGGAAAGTTTCGAAGACTTCTTCAAGTTTCGATAGTGTCCTGTGTTGTGTATGTTATAAGTTACCCCCTCATAAATAATAAATTAATGTGCCTGAAGAAAAAAAAACAAAGAGATATAATTCTTGTCTTCAGAAAAGATGTTTTGTTATTATTATTATTGGTGTTTTGAAAATTCCATTTAAGTTTTGTTTCCCTTTTTTTTTATTATTTTGTGTTCTCACTTCTGAAATTAGTGCGAGCAATTGTGTTAAAATTGTTCACGAAGGAAACTACGATAAATACGTCATAAGAAAATACCCCCTTATTAAAAATACTACAATTAATTTTGTACCCTAGACCATCTGGAAATCGATAAAAAAAAAAATATCTTACAATATTATTGTGAATTGTTTTCTATGTGCCAAATCACAATTCAGTTCATTTGTCAAAGTAAAATTACATCAAAGTGAAGTGAAATAGAAAATCAATCCAAAACAAGTGAAAACAAAAATACAAAAAAATATTTCTCATATTTTAGAAAATTATTATTTTGATTTTAATTGAAAGGATTTCGTCATCTAAATCAAATCAAAATGACCACGGATAAGAGCAATGCGGCTGACACCGTTGCTGCTACAAAAACAAAAACAACAACAACGCAGCAAACGAATGGAAAGCCAAAGGAAAAAAGAAGGTTGGTTGGGCTTGAAGATATTTTTGTTGTTAATAATTCACAATAATTGTTTTTTTTTTCGACTGGAAAACCTAATTAAAATATACAAGAAAATAAAAAATATATTTTTTTTTGTTGTTTAAAATTTTTATCACGTCTATGTAAATACAGAAAGTTGCTGAGAAAAGTAATATTTAAATAGAAAATCAACAAGTTGTTTTTGTATTAGATTGATAATGGGAAGAAGAAATACCTGGTTCGTTCGTTTAACCCTAAAATCAGCTTTCTCTTAAATAACTTTTGGGGCTTACCTATACTTCTGTTTTTAATTGTTTCAACCTTTTTTCTTTTGCTAAGGTTGTCAGATATTTTATGAAGCAGAGGAGGGTTTAGGTTTTAAACTAAACTATAATTCCACGTGGCAGTAAAATATTTTATTATATTTATTTTGATGATTCAAGTTTCAAAAAAATGCAATGACTTAGGTATAGATTATAAATAAAAGCACTTATCTCGAATTTGAAGTCACAATTTACATAAATTTAAACAAAATTATGTCTGTAAATTATTTAGAAATAAAAAATTTTTTTTTACAAATCTTATGTTTATTAATGATTAAATAGAAGTTAATGAATAAAAATGAAAAACGATTTTATCATTTTATGTCGCGTCAGCATAATTACTAGCTAAAACAGAATCATTAAAATAAAATACCTAGGTACCTACTAGAGAAAATCATAAAATGTCGCTGTTGTTTTTAAGATTGAATAGGTACCTAACTACCGATAATGTTTTTTTCAAGTTTGTAAGGTTAATTATTCAAAAATTGTATAAATACTTATGTAGATACAATGGCAGCAGTATGCAAGAGATTTGAAATACCCGAAGGGTATTGTGTAAAGAATCTACCCGATTAAGCCGCCGAAACATTCGGAGATGACAATGACACAACAACAGCAACATGTTGTTGTTAATGATAGTTTCGTTTTGTTTTGGCGACTCATCACAGAAAGTTTCATATCAATTTGGTAGATTTTTAAGACAAGATTTGGCTTTCGGTTCTAGTCTGTTTTTATTATTCATAAAAGATCTACCTAACTGATTTATTTAAATGAAAGCCTTGAACAATTAAATGTTGGTATATTGAAACACGGCGACGAACCCCGAGATCATAAAAGTAAAAAAAGCTCGTACGATAAAATTTGAAAATAGATAGAAACCTTATATGTACATATATAGGTAATACATACGTAACTAGGGACTAAAAATTTTCCGCTATCCACTCAGAAAAAAGGTGTATTTTAGGTACAAATTTCCAACTGTTCTTGTTTAATCGGCTCTAGTTTTATAAAAACTCAAAAAAAAGAGTAAAACCGTTATAAGTTCAAACGAAGCGAAAAAGTGAAAATTACTTTTTCAGTGAAAATTACTTTCTGAGACTTGAATCTCAAGAACTCATGGTTTTCTTCTGTGGGCGCTGATTTCAAGGAGGATGATACCATACTTTTGGCGCCAAAAATTAATAACGTTTTTTTTGTATAGGAGTTAGGTAAATGGAAAAAAAAATTTAAATAAACAAAATAAAGTCATAATTTTTTTTTTAATTCAACACTGTTCAATTGGCCTGTTCTTAAATCTAGTAGAATCTATGCACAGTTTTAAAAAATAAACTAGTTTTAACCTAAAAATTAGGTTTGGTTAGGTAAGGTTCACGTGGCTGTCAGGAAAACAGCTGACACACTTAGACTAGTGTTAGGTCCACACTTAAAGAATGAGGAGATGGCCCTAAAATAGAAGTTTCCCAAGTGGAGCTTAAGCCTCTATGATAGAGCTAGACATGAGCAGAGCAATGGATTAAAAATTCCTTGGAACCCGCAAAATACTTTTAATCAACAAATCTTAATGTAAAAAAGAAACGGACACCTTAGGTACCCGCAATCAATTAGTAATACAATAACACACAGGTTCAATTTAGATCTGTCTTTGACTATTACTAACTCATTAAATGCGGCCACCAAATTAAAAATCATTTATACTTCAGTGGCGCCGAACCAATAAACACTACTTAAAGTAATTTCAATTAGATACCCTTTAGTCTATGTCAGCGCACAACAGCTAAACCACACATATTTTCATGTTTTTAAAGTGCAACAACTACATAACAACGATTTACCATAGAATGCCATGGAAGCTGTAAGTGACACTCTGTTACGGCTTAAGTATCAGAGGCCATTTGTTTAAATATTTCAGCTTTACCTACTACTGTCATAAGAAACAAAACCATTTTGACAGAATTCATTTATCATAAACGCAACCACATTTCCAGACGAGCCCCTCCGTATCGTTCTTAATTGTTGTATTTGTATCTACATATTTTTTGTAATAAATATATCAAAAAAATATACTAGAACACGTACACATGTATACACATGTAGATAATACATATACAATGTATGTACATACATATTTAGGTACTTGTAAACAAAATTAATTGTCATTTCAACGCGAAAGTATGTACGAGTATCTCAATAAAAAAAAATAATAATAAAACAAATAAACACCATGAAAATAAAAATAATCACGAGCTACGAGTCATATAGAAAGAGGATGCAAAAAAAAAAGGGAACAGAAAAAATAAAAAATAAAAATTGCGAAAAGTCTGCTAATGTCAAGTGGAGAAATTAGATAATAATTATTATTACTGTTTTGTGAAATTTTTGTTTGATTGATGAAATGCTATTAAAGGTTGTCGATTAATATGAACAAATTTGGATACATTGGGTACAAAGTCTAATAAAATGACTCGATGTGTATTCAATCCGAAATGTATGAATTTCTCTTTTGAAGGTTATCATTTGGAATAGCAGACTTTTTATTGAATAGTCTTTCCAATTTTTTTTTAATTTGCAATATAAAAGTAGGTAGAATGAATGTATACTTTAAAGGCATGATTATAGTTTATTAAAAAAAAGTCATGCTCACAGTTCCAAATAATGAATATGAAAAAATTGTCAAGAGGACAAGTAAAAATTTAAGAGAAAAACCCTATAGACACCGGCTAAGTTGCTTTCCACGCTTTCTTGCGGTCAGTCCTTGTACCTCAAAAATGATATCTAGATTTTTTTCGTATTTCATTTAAAAAGAAGCAAAATGGGAGATCTAAGAATTATTCAGTTTATTTATCAAATTTATATACATTCATGGGCATTTGAAATTGCCCTTGAGTAAGCATACCAAGGTCAGTAGAACAAGGTTTTTTAATGACATTAAATCGAACCCTCAGTAAAATGATTAGCTAGGTTATTTTGATTAATTAATAAATCATTTAATTTAATTATTTTTTAAAATAAAAAATCTAGTAACTTTTGTTTTTCATTAATAAATTAATCGAATCTATTTCCCGATACTGAATTTCATCGAATTTATTATATACACAGTCAACTTAGCACTACTTCCCCCCGTAATATATGATTTTAACTTAATTTTTTTTAGTTTTTTTTTAAATTTGTCTAAATTTTTTATTTCTTAAATATTTTCTTTTAATTCAAATCAAAAATTTTTCACTGCTACACCTATTAGGATTACTAACGATCAAATTGATCATTGACAAATATGAGATTTCCTTACCTTATAGTTCAATTTACTAAAAGCCCTAACAAAATTTCCTTTATAATTATTAATTTTGTTGTATTTCATTACTGTCTCCCAGATTCTCAGTAATAAAAAAAATTTCAGAATTGTTTTGAAACATAATTTTATTCTTTATCAATTTTCTACTTAACACCCCTATGTGCATTTTTGTAAATGCAAATTAATTTGAATTTAATTTTTGTTTTTAAATTGCAAACACATTTTTGACTTTGCATTTGTGGTAAAGCATCTTAGAGAACAAGTTTGTGCGACCCAGTTTATTTATTAAGACTTCGTTAAATTTTCAATAATACGTAGTGACTTTTGTACACAACGTACATATATTTAAACGAAAGTTGTTTACTTAAAATTGCAAGTGGAACACCAGAAATTGGTTTGCTAATTTTTAACACAAATTAGTTTGTTTTATGGGGATAAAACCATATGCAATTTGTATAAGATCAACAAATGGTTTTTCAATTAGTATATAGAAATAGGCAAGAATGAAGTTTAAACTTTTAACTTATTATCTCTATAAACACTTACTTACTTTAATATGTTTAGATAAGCTTTGAGATTAATATTAAACGATAGCAAATCTATTGAATATTTTAAATTTGCTGCAAGAGGGGAACAATTTCTAGATGATAGTATAGCCTTTTTAAGTTGAATAAACAAAAGCCGTTTACATACTAAAAATATACTATGGAAAAATTTAAAAATAAAATAAACGATTACCCAATGAATTTTGAAATTTACAACAAAAAGTTTATTGTTTTATTATCGCTTTTGTTATGAAATTAATTAAATGCAAGTAGATTGTGATTTTTTTTTGGTATGAGTCATTCAAAGATTTTAAAGGCTAATTAGATATTTTGGTTTTCAACTGATATACTTACCTACTCCTTCAAAGAGAAAGGAACAATTCAATTCAATCGTTTTTAAAGGGCCTGGCTGCCTCAGGTCATTATGTCAAACTGGTTCTAACAAAGTTATACATATACACAAGATACACAAATCAATTAGACTGAAGTTATTGAACTTTTGAAATAATAAAACTGGTTAAGAACGTAGAGAGCAAGAGAAAGATGTTTAAATACATACGAACAATAAAAAGAAGTTGTTAATGACGGGAAATAAATTTGAATGTTATTTGATGTTATATTACAGAAATGTACAAATTATAAGTAAAAGAAATGACTTTTATATATTTAGATTTATTTAAAATGGTCACTGACTTTTCAGGTAAGGAGATGATGGCAGATAAGAAGAGACCACAATGTAACTAAAACAAACTTTTTGTGACTTCATCAAGATGTCACACTTTGAACAGTAAAAAAAGAATAGTTTTGAATGAATAATTAAGTCAGTAAAGAAAATGTACTGTACATAATTCCGGTATTAACAATTTTAGGAATTTCTGAGAGAGAATGACCCGATTGAAAGGTTTTAAAAAAATATTGCTTTTTTAATTGTTTGGTATATTTCGCTCTAGTGAAAGAACGAAAACGGGCGTACCAGTTTACCAGAAAGTAAATTGTTTATCGAATTATAAATAAATAATATTGAATTGCAATTTGCAAAAAAATTCTAGCCATTTTAAGTTTCGGAAAGGGGAGAGTCTGAACATTAAAATATAAATCTTTATATTCACAGTTCTAAATTTTGTGTAGAATTTTCCGATTGATTTTACAAAATAATATGTGCACAGTATTTCACTTTTTTCACATTTCGAACAAAATTGAAAGGTCAAGGTTTAGTTTAAGTTCAACAAAAACCTTCTGAAAAGTTTCTGTATCCAAAATTTTTTTAAAAATTGTTTTATAATTTTTTAAATTATTTCAAGAAAAAAAATGTCATTAAAAACGTTAGAGCCCTTAACACTGTTTTCGTAACACATATCATGATTGATTTTGAAAGACGCAAAATCGCAGCCCAGTTTTATTTTTAATCAGGGTTTATTTCATTTTTCAAAATGGTACCGACACGTAGATAGAATTAAGTTTCGTTTCAGCAAACAGCTGTTATTCCCAATATCCAATATATTTAATTTTTTTTGAATTAAAGACAAAGTCAGTTCTTAAAATATGTACACCTTAATCAAATAGCGTGGGGTCCTTGCTAAAAAAAAAAATAAAATTCAAAAGTTTAGCCCAAACGTTTAAAATCATCTTAAAAGTATGTGATATTTCTTCAATATATGTAATTGCTATTCCACAAGTATTATACCTGTTTACTGATAATTTGCACTTAAAGATTAAAATATGTCTTAAAAAACCTGACCTAGATATGAGTATTAATTGCTTAAAATTCGTCAAGTTAAGTTAAGGTTATCGGAACCCTTACGAAAGTAGTATAGCATGATTTCTGGCGCAGGAAGATAATACAACAACAATACGATTGAGGTCACAATTCTGAGGTAAAAACTCAACTAATATGAACTCTATCAAATCATATTAAATATAAATACCATTGTATGCATTCATTGACATAACGATCCAGAATTGAGTGGAATTAATTAACTTTCCATCTTCTTATCACTTCGTCGCGTCGCCGTCCTCGTTGCCACAGTTGTCGGACTTTAGTACCTTGCTATTGTACCCATCAATGTTGAATTAGAAACAAGTTTTCCAATATATGTAGCAAAACTTTAATAGAATTGATGGGCTGGGGCTCATCCAAATTTGTTTTTGTGTTTCGTTGTTGTTGTTGCCTATTTTGATAACAAATTCAAAATGCACTTTATAACACATACACCCACACGACAATTGGCCATGATGAAAAGCGAAACTAATATTATAATGCGGTACCGTGAGCCGTCTCCTCCCTACACCCGGCCATCCACCTTCATCATGCTATCAAATCAAAGCTGATTATGAATAAATGTATGGCGTTGGTATATCCGTTGATAAGAATTAGTGTTTGTGTAACTAAAACATCGAAATTTCGTATAATTTTATCAGTAATAAAATTTTAAAGTAATTGTTGTACACTGTCTGTGGCAGTGTTTAATTAGTTTTTTTTTTTTTTGATTGAAAAAAAAGCAAACAAACTTGTATTTATGCGAACAAGTTCCAACAGTGGTATAAAAAGATAACTTTAATTGGCAAAATAAAAAAATAGGAAATTTGGAAAAATATAATCTTAATTCTAAAAATTTTAAATTAAATTTTCTTCAATCATTAATTAAAAAACTTAAGAATTCGAAAAAAAGATTAGAAATTTACTGTTTTTTTTCTAACAAGAAATTAAAAAAAGACGTGTTTCCTAAGATAATTGGTATAACTAAGATAAAATTGATACTGTCGATCTCTGAGTATAAGCTATCTATATAAATATGTAAGTGGAGGAGGCTTACAATATCCTGCATATCTTGAAAGTAAAATCTCGCAAATTGATACCTCTTTTTTGTCATAATCTCGAAATTACAAAATCCCGCTTTTAAAAATTTCGCATTAAATACTATTATTATTCACGCAAATGTCAACCGAATCTCGCAAAAACGTAATTTTTTAAATATCTCCCATTTCAAATAAATTATTCATTTATTTTATTTGAAATGCGAGATTTTAATTTTCGACATTTTATATTGCTAGTTTAATTGTGAGATCATAAAAAGTAGGAAATTTTTAATTGCGAAGGTATAAAAGTAAAAAGATTTTGTAATTGCGAGATTTCAATTTGCAAAATTTAGTATCCATGTCGTAAGCAGGTAAAGCGACTTTTTCTAATACTTTATACGTAGTAGGGGTCGTTTGCGGATTTTTTCAGGATCTTTCGTTTCGCAATAATTACTACGCAATAACTTGTTTCACAATCTGACCATTTCGCATTTATGTAATTCTTTGGCAATCTTAGGATAGCAGGTTTTTATTTTGCCACGTTATGGTTTTGGTAGATTTTCCTTTTGTAATATCTACCTAGCATTGCATTATAACGCATTTCATTATTTCTCATTTCATTAAGTATATTGCATTTGACTATTTCGCATTTTATTATTTAGCGGTATTTTCGTTTTTTATTATTTTGCATACTATTGTTATAATATTAATAATAATACTACAGTCGACTCCCTCTAAGTCGAACACATTATCTCGATTCTTGGCCTATTTTCTTTCCCTCTAAGTCGAATTTTTTTCTTTTGCCGAAAAAAAAAATTAAAAAAAAATCATTCTCTCTCAACACGACAAATCAGCTAGACACAACATCCAACCATTTTGTGCTTAATTTGAAAACTTGTAAGAGTGAGTACTGACAAAGAAAAGGGGAACGTTCGTTGGTGAGATTGCAATGCAATACACATGTGTATAGGTATTTGCGGACGTGCGGATTGTGCTTATGGGTTTCATAGTTAGTTTTTTGTTGTTGTTTAAAAGAACCTATGTATCTACCACTTTATATGAATTAAGTTCAACTTCAAACAGAGCTGCTGCAATTATTCTTTGGTGGGTTTTTATGTAGCAAGATACCAATTAGAAGATCTGTTTTATTTTCATGGTAAAGGATAATCACAAATAAACGACTTGGTCAAGAAATTTGTTAACTTTATTTATAAATCAGTAAAAAAAAACTCTCGCTAACTCGAATTTTTCTAAAACTCCCTCTAACTCGAACTAGTTTTGATGTCCCGTGAAAATTCGACTAAGAGGGAGTTGACTGTATTTGCATATTATTAAAATCTTGAACATTACGATGTAATAAATATCAATACCTAGTAGTATGCAATTTAAAAAAGCGAAGAGGGCTTTTGCGAAATGGTTTTTCGGGTTGATATTGATACAAAAGAAAGAAATTTTGTAAACAAAACTATTGGGAAAAAAAATTTAAAGGGAGATAGCTGATTGAAATTCATATTGGTCAGAGTAAATAGCAAATAACCTGTCTTCCCTGTACTGAAAATATTAAATTTATTTGTTTCACGTTAATTCAAGAAAAAACTGAAAAAAATAACTAAGGCTATGTTTTAAAAATAACTTATGACTAAGTTTCGAAAAAGCGTTAACTTTTAAGCTTTTTAACACAAGAGAGATTTTGGATAAAACTTTGGTCATAGAAAGATTGATGACCATATACTACAAAAAAATTACATAACATTACAGAATAAAAAAACAAACAAAATCATTGTTTTCAACTTTTAAATGATTTTGTTCCACTGTTCGCCATGATCTGATCATTTTTATATATGTATAGTTAATTATATACGCTTAAAGTCTTTCTTTTCGATTTCTATGGTGCGTGATGAATCCGTTAAGTAGGTCGACTTATTTAAATGAACATAAACTAAAGAAAAAATACAAAAAAATAAATAAAAATTAAATAACAGCGAATAATAAATTTGTTGAAAGGGGCTGAACTCGTATCATCTGCGTTCATACTTCAGACACAAAGGAATGATAAAACAGGCGAGACGAGAGAAAAAAAAATAAGAAGAAAAACCAACGAATACATTGAAAAACAGAAAAAAAGCAAGAAAACTAGAGAAGCGAGAAAAATGTGGTTTTTCTTTAGTACCTAAAATGTGATACGAGACGAAAAGGGAGCTGCTATCTGCTGATGGTTTTCATATAAAATTATTGCGTTCGGGTCCGATCGGACTGGCGATGCATTTGAGTTTCTTGATCCCTGATGGTGTTGTCGTGACAGAAATCTTTCATCATCTTTTCACTGCACAATCTTATGCATTTCAATGATCTAGTTGAGGAAGAAATGCTAAGCGTAACCATTTCGAAAGCACAATATTTCAGAATAACATAAATAAAATTGATTTATTATAAGAAATTGAATGTTTTCGTTTTTGTTGTAGCTTCTTCTAGTTATTTATTTTTACTGTGGGACTTATGTATAAGACTTGTGAGAGAGAAAAAGAGAGGAAAGATCTTTATTTGGGGTATAAATAACATTAATTTAGAATCTTCTATGTTTCATTAAAATTTTAAATGATAACGAGTTATCAATCAAGATATGTAGCTCGAGCTTTAAATGAACAGACAAATGAATTAGAAATTAATTAATTAAGGATTTTAATTGTATATGCTTTCTTTATCTGCAAGTGAACAAGGTTAATTTTTTTTTAATTCTTATATTTTTGGTGTCTTACTTTGGTTCAGTACTCAAAACTTAACTAAACTGAACAGTTGAACAAATTGGGTTTACGATTTGAACTTAAACAATTGAATACTATTAAGGGAATGCAAAAAAAAGAAAAATTATTGCAAGCAATGATTGGTAAAAAATAATAAGGTACACACATTATTGCAATCCTCTAAAGATCACACAAATGGTGATTTTAAATTAATTCAACGAATGTTCAATGGTTTTTAAAGATAGCATTTTCAAAAGATTGCATCGAGAAACGATGCAAAGGATTGCATTTGCAAAAAATCGTTGAAGAAGAATCGCATTTGAAAAGAAATGCATATGAAAATGATTGCATCAGCAAAGGACCGAATTCGCAAAGTATTGCCTTTGGAAAAGATTACATTCGAAAAAAAAAATTTCGCAAGAAACTGCATTCGAAAAGAAGATGAAGATTTTAAGATGGAGCAATTCCACAGAAGTTTTGATTTGAGTTTTCAGAAAATAAATATTTTAAAATGTTGGTTTTGGATACTATCTGATCGAAATTGGTGTAATCTTTCCCAAGATAATACAAAATAACCATGCCTGCACTTTAAGACCATAAAAACTATTAGCGAATATTCTGATGTATTTTTCAGAATTCTTTGTTGGTAGCTGCTGGATACAAATAATCCAATACTTGTTCGCAAAAAAAAAAAAATCAATTGGATTCACATGCACACGTGTACAATCTTCCATGTGCAATTTCTGTTACGTCAATTCTTATCCATCCCATCACGTGTCTGTTTCGTAGAACCTAAAATAAAATACGATATAAACAATGTATTATATGCAAAGATACATATTTCCCTTAACTTAAAACAAACCTAAATGTATTTTTCATAGAAATTGAATTAATCAGGCATCAGAGGCAACTGATGTTTGAAAAATTTAGACGAAATAAAAAACAAAATAAAAATAGTGGAAGAACGATAGCTTTCAAAATGGCATTATTCAAAAACACAGGGAAACTGTTCTGATTTTGAAGGCTTGTTTTTTTTAAATGTAGGTACATCTAATAATTGACTTAAGAAAAAAGCTTACAATTCAAAATTCGACGATCTAAACAGAAAGTTTTTGTAAATTGAAAACCAATTTTTCAAAAAAATTTTAACATAAAAACTTTAAATAAACAAATAACACTGCTTAAATGTATAAAAATGTCTTTTACATTTCTCTTTAATTTAAAAATAAAAAAAAAAACAAGTACAGTAACACGCGCTTACCGAGATTCTAGAATAGTAAAAATGTTTTCTGAGCTAGAAATTTGATTATTAAAAGTTGAAACTCAACAGTTTATTTTTATTAGCATGAAATTTTACTAGCGAAATTTTTTAATTTTATTTTTAAAATAATCATAAATAAATTACACTTAAAATGTTTATAAAAAATTCTTCAGCATTAATATTTAATTTAAATATCAAAAAATTAATACACCAGCCATTTTTTTAAAATAAATATAAATGATAGTGATTTTAAAAATAAAAACGTTTTATCATCAACAAATAGTATTTTAAATATTGAAATGAATTTATACATATCTTTTTTAAAGACGTTTCTATTTCTGAAAAAAACTGCAGAATTATACATTTAGAACTTCATTTTCCAATTTTGGAACTGCAGAAAATCTTTCAACTGCAGCTTAAAACAAGTCCTATTAAATTTTTTTAGTCAGATTATTAATCGATGCTACTGTCAATAAATAAATTATGATGCTTATTTTATGCAATATAATATTATGTACAATTGTACATAGAATATTGTGGAAATATTTTCCATTCGAGCAGGCACAATATTGCTACTTCCCAATTTGTCGGCTATGTAACCTTCTATAAAATAGTTTTAACATTTAAATTCGAAGGGTTCATATTTTATCCCTCTCATATGAAATGCTTTTTTTTTATTGATCTTATTGATTGACAACAATTTCAGGTATACAACAACTTCAATCCATTTGTGATTGAGATATAGCTTTAAACTACATATATGTAAACCCTTCGAATTTTCACTTTATAAACATCACAACGTTTTCCTACAGAGCATGGCATAAATAAATCCTGATACTGTATTTCAAATTTAATCCATAAAAGGGTCTTTCCTTTATTTACATTCAGTGAATTAAATACATCGATCGACACATCCACCTACCTGTGGGAGATTTAATTCCTTATGTAAGTAATCATTTTTTTATTTAGTTCTTTTGGGAAACCCTTATTTGAACTGTTTTGATTTGAAAAGAAAAATATGTTTTTGACGTCCAAAAAATCAAACGAATATTAGACTGGTCAACAAAATTTTATTTATTTCTAAAAAAACGATACATTTTTTGCAAAGGTATTTAGTGAGCTGATTTTGAATTTGTAGGAAACAAAGTCACGTCAAATTTTTGAGAAATTTCAGATAACGAAAATTTTGAAAACCATAGCGACAAAATGTTTTTAGTTTTTATTCTTAAACGTGAATTTCTCAAAAAAGTGATAGAATATCTGAATCAGCACATTCTTGGACATATCTATTTAGTTAAAAATCAAAAGAGTAATTTTCAAAAATCAGAAAAAAATCAAAAGAATAGCTACTATTACCTATATGGTTACAGTTTCTATACTTTTGAACAGTTATCGAATGCAAATGCTAAAAATGCTATGTAAATCTCGTAGAGAATATTTTTTAAAGTATGGAATAATGGTTGGTCCGTAGCACTGTCAAGCTGGAGGTATGGGTTAGTTTCCCAGTCTCAATCATCCAAAAACATAAATATATTTTTTTTTCACGGGATGCTGCCTCTCGCGAGAAATTGGTAAATCCTCTAATAGTATTGGGAATAAAATTGTAGTCTCCATCCATTCCTGCAATTAAACGCCACAGAAATGCTTGTGAGTAACTTTGACCCTGGTTCTTCATGGAATTTCGTGACACCAAATTTATTTATCTATTTAACCGTATAAGCTCCTGGGAGCGGCAAACAAAATAAAGACCACCCTGATGTACATGTATTCATCTGTGTCTGTATTTTAAAGAATCCTTAGCACGTGAAATATTTGTGTACAAATTATATCCTTTTATATGGGAATATAAGATGAAGAGTGCATTGGATGAAAAAGTAGCCTGTTTACATCCGAAGACACGAAGTTGTTATACATACCTATAGTATAATACCTTTATAAAGAAGAATTCATTTTTTTTTTTACCTTTAAGCAAACAATGACACATATACATACATACATTGTTTTCCCAGTCGGAATGCTTCGTTTTATTGATATCAGAATATATAATTTTTGTCAAGGCAACAGTCGAGTTAGAAATTATAACTATATATTTTACATTGTGATTATTTTTTTTGGCAAATTTATTGAAAAAACAAAAATTACAAACCAGAAACAAATAAAGAAAAATGTAAAAATTAAAAAAATGGTAAAAAATAAATGAAATGTTAAAATTCTAAATTCCATTTTTCTTCTAAAAATTTTTAAAATTTCATTTCCCAATGCACCATACAATGAAATCTTAAATTCTCGAAATACTTGTCTTCCGCGACAAATTTACAATTATTTTATAAGTTTTGAAGTGGCAGTGTGCTAAGCTGACCGACATTGATTAAGATGTACTCAACCAATTAATTTAATTTTTATTTGTAATCGTAATTTTGCTTATGTTTGCTTGAGGTAAACCAAATGCATTTTTTAATAATGAAATTTATTGAATAAAAAATGAGTAATCGCGGAAAAAGTTATTTTGAAGAAAAAACTGAGCCTTTTTTTTTGTCAAATCAACTGGAAAATTGTGTTTGCTAAATAGGAAATGTTGTGGAGAATTCGTATCATTTAAAATAAAAACTTATAGAAAAATATGAACTTTCAAGGCCTAATTTTTCAAAAAAAAAAAAATATATATATTTTAACTTAAAAATCCACTTGGAGGATTTTCAAGTTCTGTTCATTGCCTGTAAATATAATATTT